>JAGIQG010000020.1:19271813-20517697 GCA_024679065.1 Sphyrna mokarran | reverse complement strand
TCCATGTGCCACTGTGCCATCCATAATCACAAGATTGATATTGGTGAGCAGGCCATTCGACCCACTATTGTTCTTTCATCATGAAAAAAAACCTTTCCCTTCTCCATCCGTTGCAAGTAAGTCTTATGGCTGAGTGTTGCTTCTTCTGAGCCGGATACTCTGGGTTCAAGTCCCACTCCAGGCGTTCTTGGCTGTGATGCAATTCAACAGGTTGATAATCAGAGTGCCTGTCCTTCCAACATTTACCCACTATTCCACAAAGGGGAAGAAAAGTGTGTGTGTGTGTGTGAAGATACAAACCAAACCAAGTCGGTGCAGACTCAAAGGGCCAAATGGCCATCTTCTGGACTGTAAGGATTCTATGGTTCTTTGAGGAGTACAGTAGCAGAAGTGGTTTCATTACTGCATTAATAATATAGACAGAACATGAGAGTTCAATTCATAGCTGCTTCCAACTGAAATTTTAATAAATTGCTGAAAGTTAAAAGCTGATATCAATAAAAGTAATCACAAAACTGCAGGAATGTTGGAATATCCCAGCAGTGACCCGTGTTTAAGTAATATCTTTAATGTTTTGCCACAGGAACAGTTTCAGGTGAAACTTTATACTGAGCCACAGGAGGAAGGAGATTTCAAGGGTGGCATGGTGATATAGTAGTTAGCACTGATACCTCACAGCATCAGGGACCTGGTTTGGGTTACTGTCTACATGTTCTCCCCTTGTCTGCATGGATTTCCTCCGAGTGCTCCGGTTTCCTCCTACAGTCTGAAAGGTGTGCTGGTTAGGTGCATTAGCCATGCTAAATTCTTCCTCAGTGAACAGGTGCCGGAGTGTGCCGAGTGGGGGATTTTCACAGTACTTCATTCAGAGTTAACATAAGCCTACTGGTGACAATAAATAAAGGATCCTCATACAGGAGGAAGGTGAGATAGGGGTCCCACCGTAGGAATTGGGATGGCTGAGTGTCGGGCAATGGAAAGGTCTGTTGACTGCAGATGTGATTTTAGAGTTTTGGTATATGGGAAGCTGTAAAATCCTGCCCAGAATGTCAAAAAGGTTTAGGGATAAAATTTCAGAGTTTTGAGCTGTGACCAGTGGAGACAGAGCAGCTCTCAAAAGGGAGAAGAAGGTGTCCCTGTAATGGAAGGATACTTCTTATGGAGGTAATATTTAGCAGATATGATAGCCTGGTTGAACATAGATAAAAACCAGCTCTCACTCATTTTTTAGTAAGAAATCTCTCAACACCAAGTTAATGTGCAACAGGTTTACTTAATAGCACAAGGTTTTGGAACATTGCTCCTTCATCAGGTGCATGGAGAGTTGAGTTCACCACTCACCTGATGAAGGAGCAGCACTCCAAAAGCTTGTGCTACCAAATAAATCTGTTGGACTTTAACCTGTTTGTTGTGAGACTTCTTACTGTGCTATCCCAGTCCAATGCCAGCATCTCCACATCATGGCTTTCCTGTTTTAAGATGAGAAATCAATCAATGGTTGAGTGAAAAATGTGTCTAATTTGAACTGCAATGCACCATTTTCAATGTAAAATATAAAATGATTTCCAAGGGAGCCATTTGTTGGCCCCTGTTACTCCCTCTCTGTATTAGTGGATCAGAGAAAACTGTGCAAGTGTCGATTTGCTGCCTACAACCTTGATGTGGAGATGCTGGTGTTGAACTGGGATAAACACACTAAGAAGTTTCACAACACCAGGTTAAAGTCCAACAGGTTTATTTGGTAGCACAAGACACTATCTTTCGGAGCGTTGCTCCTTTATCAGGTGAGTGGGAGTTCTGTTCACAAACAGGAAATATACACAAACTCACTTTACAAAATAATGGTTGGAATGTGAGTGTTTACAGGTAATTGAGTCTTAAAGGTACAGACAATGTGAGTAGTGAGAGGGCTAAGCACAGGTTAAAAAGATAGGCATTCTCCAAGGCGGCTTTCATGACATACATCAAGCACAGTCACTAGCAGAGACCGATAGCCAAGTTCTGCACACATGAGGACAGCCTCAACTGGGATGTTGGGTTCATGTCACACAATCTATAATCCCCACGACTTGCCTGGACTTGCAAAATCTCACTGACTGGAGGCAATACATGTGTCTTTAACCCTCTCTCCATTCACATTGCCTATACCTGTAAGACTTGATTACCTGTAAAGACTTGCATTCCAACCATTATTTTGTAAATTGAGTTTGTCTTTAAATGCCCTGTTTGTGAACAAAACTCCCACTCATCTGATGAAGGAGCAGTGCTCCGAAAGCTAGTGGCTTGCGCTACCAAACAAACCTGTTGGACTTTCACCTGGTGCTGTGAGACTTCTTACTGTGCCTACAACTTTGCAGGATTCATATGTAAATAATGTGCACTTTTGATGTGAGGGACCTGAAAACAAATACTTCTCATGAAACTCTGCCCTCACAATCACTGTTTTTAGGAGCGGGGGAGAGCAAAATTGGCAGAGAAAGGTGGAAAATAATTGCAATGGTAAATAAGTTCTTGGCTAAAAGCTTGTCAGCTTTTTGTGTAAAAGCTCTCGGAGCGCCCTCTACTGCAATGGGCTGGAAGTGACGGTCCCTGTTGAAGGACAGACTGGATTGATATGTACTACAGACCATCATCTTCACAGAATGGGTGAAGTGTCCCTTAAAACATCTCTGGTCATTGAGATACTCAGACATTACTGTTTCAGCTAGTGAAAGGTGGAAAGAACTTGCATTTCACACAGTGCTTTACATGGCTTCCGGATATCCCAAAGCAAGATACAGTCCATAAAGTACTTTGGAAGGGTTGTCAGGGAAGATGGCTGCTGCTTTGTGCACAGCAAGATCCCACACACGGGGTCATGATCAAATAATCTGTTTTTGAATGCTGTTGGATGTGGCATAAATAGTGCCCAGGACACTGGGGAGAGCTCCCCTGCTCTTCGCATAGTGTCATGGAATCTTCAACAACCACAGAGGGGTTTATAGTGTACTGTTTCTTCAGAAAGGCAGGCGTGTCTGACAGTGCGGGAATGCAGCACTATGACATTGAAGTGTTAGTTTAGGTTTTAGCTGCAGTACTCTGCAGTGGGAGTCAAATAAAATCTTGGTTAGGACGCACATGGAGTACTGTTACTGATCCTTTAAGAAGGATATAGAGCCATCAGAAAAGGTGTGATTTTTATCATTAGAATGATACCAGAATACCAGAGTAGTTATACCTATTGACTAGCTTGTTATATGGATGCTGGAATGACGTGGAAACAAAAGGGATCACAGGTTGGAGCGCATCAGTTCTCCTCTGTACAGTAGACAATGTAAGATAACTCGCAACATTAGGTTAAAGTCCAACAGATTTATTTGGTGGCACAAGCTTTAGGAGTGTCATTCCGACAGTGGTCAGACACACAGCATATAAGTACTGCAGAGTATTATCAATGATTGTTGTTGGTCCCTTGTCACCAGTTATTGCAACTCAACACTTCAATGATACCTATCAGAAAACATTTAATTTTAATTTGTCACAAGTAAACTTACATTGCAGAATTTGTGAGCGATCATCGCCCCCTATCTATGGAGATGATAAATGCAATCTGACTGACTCACACAAATTCATTGAAGTTCTCGGTGTTAGTTGGTAATGTTAAAATTGCCAAATCGCAGGGACAAGTCTGGGATGAACTAACCTAAATTATGGAACAGCTAAGATTCTCAATGTAGTGAACAACTATTTATCAAGGGTAGGATCACAGCCCTACCGTTTTCATCCATAGCCACTCATAACTTTGCTGACAGTTATCTAAACTGGTGTATTTGATAATAGCCATGATAAATGACAGTAGCATTGCTGAACCATCTTTCCTATTTTGATATATTGTCCTATCAGGAAATAAGGAAACATAAATATGTAATTATAACAAATGCGCAAATATCTGCTTGAAGTCGCAGTAATGTGCACAGTTGCTATATATAGATAAGGACTGGGGGAAGGATATTGACGATAAGGAGCTGGTCTAACTGTTATACAATTAGATCCAGCATCCTTGCATGTTTTATGATTTGGATTCAAGGACACGCAGAATACAACGGGAACCAAATACGAGTTGGATTAACCTCTTGGGGATGAGTGTACCCGTGGACCGAAATAACAAGACCACACAGTTCGTAACAAATTCACGAATTGTCTCTTCAGTGCAGGTTATATGAGGGTGAAATTGTGAAGCCCACAAAATATTTTAGTTGTTACGGAGGTTGTTTCAAAAGAAATGTTTGATTAAGATGTAGAGAAAGGTCAGGTCTCCACACTGTGAGCCTGTTTATAGTAGGAGACAGGAACTAAATCAACACATGATTGGACCAGTATTTACCATTCAGTGTGCATTGAAATTACGGGCATAATCAATCTGAACGAGCTCTAAGTATTGATGCCAGTGGGAAAATGATGTGTCAGCGGGGGTTCACCCATCTGATCGATGCAACTTTATTCATGGTAGGAAATATGATGAACAATCATGGACTCACGGTGAACAATCATTGAAACAACTGTACGATGATATCAACAAGTTCCATCCCACCATCAGACTCACCATGGACTATTCTCCAGAATCGGTTGCATTCTTGGACACGCATCTCCATCAAGGATGGTCAACTCAGCACCTCTGTACCGCAAACCGACAGACAACCTCACAATGCTCCACTTCTCCAGCTTCCACCCTAAACACGTTAAAGAGGCCATCCCCTACAGACAAGCCCTCTGTATACACAGAATTTGCTCAGATGAGGAGGATTGTGACAGACACCTCCTGACTCTGAAAGGTGCCTGTGAGAACAGGATATGGCGCTTGACTCATCGATCGACAGTTCCGACGTGCCACAGTGATAAACTGCACTGACCTCAAAAGACAAACATGGGACACGGTGGACAGAGTACCCTTTGTTGTCCAGTACTTCCCTGGAGCGGAGAAGCTACAACATCTTCTCCAGAGTCTTCAACATTGATGATGGACATCTCGCCAGGGCCATCCCCCCCCCCCCCCCACTTCTTGCCTTCAGACAACCGCGCAACCTCAAACAGATCATTGTTTGCAGCAAACTACCCAAACTTCAAGAGAAGTGACCACAACCCTGCCACAGCAACCTCTGAAAGACATGCTGGATCATTGACATGGATGACATCATCAAACGTGAGGATACCATTCACCAGGTACATGGTACATACTCTTGCAACTCAGCCAATGTTGTCTACCTAATACGTTGCAAGAAAGGATGTCCCGAAGCATAGTACATTGGGGGCACCATGCAGACACTACGACAACGGATGAATGAACATCACTCGACAATCACCAGGCAAAACAGTTCCCTTCCTGTTGGCGAACACTTCAGCCGTCACGGGCACTCGGCCTCTGACCTTTGGGTAAATGTTCTTCAAGGGGGCCTTCACAACACACAGCGCAGAGCCGCTAAGCAGAGACTGATAGCAAGTTCCGCACACATGAGGAATGGTTTATAGGATCTTGGCGATCATGTCACAATATCTGTAACCCCATGACTTGCCGGGTTAGCAAAAAACCTCACTGACTGTGCCTGTCATGGAGGTAACAATGCGACACGATCCTCTAACCTGTGCTCTCATGTTCCTGTTACATAGATCACATAGAACATCATACCGACCAATAGAACAGCGCCCTTTGGCTTCAAGCTGCGCAAACCAAATAAAGCAAGGCCCTCCAAACTAACACATCCTTATCTTCCATATACTTATCAACTAACCTCTAAACGCCACAAATTTGGCCGCATCTACAAACTGCTGCAGGCAGGGCATTCACTCCGAACTACCCTTTGGTAAAGAACTCCTCTGACATATTTGTTATTCCTGCCAAAGGGAATTACTTCATACTTTTCCGCGTTAAACTCCATTTGCCACCTCTCGGCCCCAGCTCTGCAACTTGTCCAAGTCTGTCTGCAAACTATAACACCCCTCTTCACTATCTACCACTCCTCCGACTTTGGTGTCATCCGCAAATTTACTAATCCATCCTTCAATACCCTCATCCAGATCATTTATTAAAAATTACAAACAGCAGGGGCCCCAAAACAGATCCCTGAGGTACACCACTTGTAACCGAACTCCACGATGAATAATTTCCATCAACCACCACCCTCTGTCTTCTATCTGCTAGCCAATTCCTAATCCAATTAGCTAAATCACCCTCTATCCCATACATCTGCATTTTCTGCAGAAGTCTTCCATGGCCACCTTATCAAACGCCTACTAAAGTCCATATATACCACATCAACCGCCTTACCCCCATCCACCTCTTTGGTCACTTTTTCAAAAAACTCAAGAGTTAGTAAGGCACGACCTACCCTTCACAAAACCATGCTGACTATCCCCAATCAATTCATTTCTCTCTAAATAACTATAAATCCTATCCCTAATAATTCTCTCCAATACTTTGCCCACAACAGAAGTAAGACTCACTGGCCTATAATTCCCTGGAAGGTCTCTCTTCCCCTTCTTAAACAATGGGACCACATTCGCTATCCTCCAGTCCTCCGGAACCACACCCGTAACCAACGACGACCTGAAGATCAGAGCCAGAGGCTCTGCAATCTCCTCTCTTGCCTCCCAGAGAATCCTAGGGTAAATCCCGTCCGGCCCAGGGGACTTATCCAACTTCAAACCCTCGAGAATATCTAGCACATCCTCCCTATCTACTTCAATACTTTCCAGTTTGCAACCCTGTACCTCAGTGTTCTCCATAACTACATTTACATCACCCTGCGTGAATACCGAAGAGAAATATTTATTCAGTGCCTCTCCAATCTCTTCAGGCTCCACGCACAACTTCCCACTGCTGTCTATGACTGGCCCTAATCTTGTCCTAACCAATCTTCTATTCTTAACATATCTAAAGAAAGCTTTAGGATTCTCCTTAATCCTATCAGCCAAAGTCTTCTCGTGTCCCCTCTTAGCTCTCCTCAATTCACTCTTTAGCTCCCTCCTGGCTAATCTATAGCTATCCATTGCACTAACTGAGCCTTCAAGCCTCATCCTGACATAAGCCTCCTTTTTCCTTTTAACCAGCAAATCAACTTTTTTCGTACACCAAGGTTCTCTTACTCGACCATTTCCTCCTTGCCTGACAGGGACATACTTATCGCAGCAGCTGCTCCTTGAATAAGCTCCACATTCCAGATGTTCCCAGTCCCTGTAGTTTCCTAGTCCAATCTATGCACCCTAATTCTCTCCTGATGGCCTCATAATTACCCTTCCCCCAGCTATAACTACTGCCCCCAGCTTCATGCCTATCCCTATCCATCACTAAGGTGAACGTAACCGAATTGTGGTCACTATCACCAAAATGTTCACTAACTTCCAAGCCTAACACCTGGTCTGGCTCATTGCCCAGCACCAAATCCAATGTAGCCTCACCTCTAGTTGGCCTATCTACATACTGAGTCAAAAAACCTTCCTGCACACTTTGTACGAAAACTGACCCCTCTAACGAACTAGAGCTATAGCTATTCCAATTGTTAGCCACTTAAAGACTTGAATAGCAGGTTAGGTGTAAGGATTCGCATTCTAATCAGCAATCTGTAAACTGTCTGTGCTGATACGTGTGCTTTTGGAGACCAGAACACCTCATTCGCCTGACGAAGGCACAAATGCTGAAAGCTAGCAAGTTTACTATCAAATCGGTTGGATTTAAAATTGGTGTTGTCAGACTTCTTACTGAGCTTACCCCAGTCCAACGCCGGCATCTCTACATCAGGAAATATGACGGCCAGCTCAACATATTTGAGATTGGGGGAATGTTTTTTAAGGGTGCCTCAATCTGTGTTCAGACAGAGACCCCCTTCCCCTACTCGTCCCATTCCCTGCAGTTGAATTAAGTGTCCTCCCTGTTCCTCTGGCTCCATTGACCAGGGCCAGCACTCCATTCCTTCAGCACAGAGGGGGAGGCTCCTTCTTGTCACCAAAAGAACAAGTCACCCCCTCCCCCCCCAACCCATTGCACCCTCTTACATGACCTGACCCACCCAGCCAAACCCAGACTGCAATAAAGGGTCCTCTCAGATGCTGTCCCACTCAGGACCCTCCCCCAGTCCACAGTCCACCATTTTCTCCAGGTCTCTTGCCATGGCTGTGTTAACTTTGTACTGCCCCTTGGTATTTTGGCAGTGACAGCCTGATATGGCATGTTGGGCTCTGAGGAGAGTCAAGAAGGTGAGTGTTCTTGTCAAGTGTTTCTCTCTGCTGTTGGGAGAGTCCCCCAAAGGACCTGAGGTTGGGAGGGTTGGACCAGGGTCAAAGGATTGATCTCAGAATTCTTCTGCAGGATGGAGAAAGTCTCCTGCCCTTCTAGCCTGAAATCTCTGAAGATCATTCTTGGCTTGGTGATTTCAGGCATCTCTCTGATCAAAGTCCTTATTCTTGTCTGTGTGTTATGAAAACTTTGAAGTGACCTACTCAAATTCAGTCTTCATGCTCTCTCCACATCGAGAAATTTTCCAAATCAAAGCAATTTAATTCTGTGGAAGATATTCTCTCTTCTCTTTCTAAGAAGCTGTAGATGTGAGAAGACCCCAGTCCAATGCTGGCATCTCCACATCATTAGCTCTTTTCTGTCTCCACAGATACTAATGTTTCATATATGACTTCAAGTCAAGATTAATATTTTAGTTAATAATGAAGTGATGTGAGCATTTTATTAATTTAATGTACTGGCTGGAATTTTGGCCGTTCACTCCCCGTCACTGCTGCAAGTGAGGGTGAAGAATTTGGCACCCAGCCAAATCTTCATTTACTGCAGTGGGATCTGAAAATCCCACCAGCATGAACATCTGAAAAATGTCCCCCACAATTTCTGGAAATTTTGAATAATTTATAGATCAGTATGAACCATCTCCTTTTTAAAAGATGCACCATCTCATATGGTGGATTGAAATTCAGATCAATTCAGTCTTCAAAAGATATTGGTTTCTTTTTGATGGTAATTTCACTAGATTGCAATGCCGAATCTGCTGTAGCCTCAATAACATTAAACAGCTAAAGATGAACAAAGAACAAAACAGCACAGCAAACAGGCCCTTCGGCCCAACGAGCCCACGCCGCCACCCTGATGTTCCCACCTCTACCCGTGATCCCTGTATATGTTTATAGATCTATGGATTAAAGACCAAATTTGAGACAATTTAGGGACAATTTGTTTTGCCAGTTAGCCTAAGAGCACATCTTTGGGATGTGGAAGGAACCCAGAGCACCCGGAGAAAACCCACGCAAGCACAGGGAGAATGCTCAAACTCCTACAGACACAGGCCCAAATCCTTGTATCTGCACAGCACAGCAATAGTTGGTGAATTTATCACATCTCCAACCTTAGCTGCTGAAATGGCCTGGCCATTGTTTTATTTATTATGACCAAGTGGCCACACAAAGGTTCTTCAGAATTTAGTCCACTCTTATTCAAAGTGGACACTTGGGTTTGTCTATTGATAGCTCTTGGACATTTGAAATTAAATATGTGATTACTGATTTTTTGAAAATTTAATTTAAGCATACTTGTGACTAATAAATTAACACCGCAATGAAGTTATTGTAAAAATCCCCTAGTCACCACACGCTGGTGCCTGCTTGGGTACGGAGAGTGAATTTAGCATGGCCAATGCACCCAACCAGCATGTCGTTCGGACTGTGGGAGGAAACTGGAGCACCCAAAGGAAACACATGCATACATGTGGAGAACATGCGAACTCCACACAGATAGTGACCCAAGCTGGAAATCGAAACCTGGGGCTGAGAGGCAGCAATATTGACCACTGTGCCACCCACAACTGCATTAATAGATAATATATTTTCTGATTTGATTTAGATGCTGGATCAAACACGAAAATATTCAATGAAATGGTTTGGGAAGGAATTCCATACCTTGGAATTTTGATAAACTAATTTATTTAATAAATTTGTTAGCTTATTTTGTTTCCCATACCTTCTGTATGCTCTAAAATAAATTAAAGGCATGTGTTCTTCAGCTAGTTTTGGTGCCTCTATTTAGCTATCATTAACTAAGTACTGACATAGCCATTCCATAATCGTGGAACAGTTGACAAAATAAAGGCTAGTTGCCTTGGCTCTGTTGATGAACAATGGAATAGAACTGTATTGAATGGATTGTCCACATGAAGAAGAGTTAATTAAGGATGTTGGAACATAAAATAAAATTAAAAAACTGCATTGATTTAGTGCTTTTCAGGATCTCAGGCTGTCTCAAAGCACTTTGGCGGTCAACAAAGTATTTTTTAAAATTGTGGTCAGTGTTATAATGTCAGGATCCCTGCAGCCAATAACTGCACAGCAAAGTCCCCAAATCAACAGTGAGATAAATGAATAGATAATCTGTTTTCAGATGTTGTTTGAAAGCCTTTTGGCCGAAATCAACAACGGTGTTTTCCAGCCGAGCTCGTCCCAAAACCGGAAAATCCTGCCTGAGGTCAATGGACCTTTGCATGGTCCGTTGCCCTGTCCTCTATGATTCCTATGGAGGGCAGGAAGGGAAAATTTACCCAAAAAGTGTCAGATAAGCCCAAGATGAGGTGCAATACCTTATCTTATTAGATTGGATCTTGTTTGTCTCTCTTGTAGGAACTGTGAATTGGATCAATTAGATTTTAGTTTTTGGTGCAAACAAGCAGTGGATTTGGGTCCACCCAGTCCACTCTGAGCACTGACTTTGTAACTTTAAGGATGGAGTAAAAAAATTAAAAAAAAATGTCCTTGTCCAGAACACCTGAATTCTCTTTATCTCTTGTTTTGAATAGCACTATGGGTTCTTCAACATCATCTTGGAGGAGGTATAGTCACTGGGCTGTGATGTAGAGTAATGGGCCTGGAGATAGGGTTCAAATCCCCCCCCCATAGGCAGCTGGTGACAGTTGAATTGAATAAAAATCTGAAATTAAAAGTTTAATGACCACAAATCAATTACTGTTAAAAATTCACAATATGCTTCCGTCACCTGGTCTGGTCTAAATGTGACACGAGACAGATAGCAATGTGGTTGAACAAGGGATAGCAAATATATATTGGCCTGGCAATAAACATTGGCCTAGTTGGTGATGTCCGCTTCTAATAAGTAAATAATGATTAAAAAAAAATCTAATGATGGTAATTTTAGTGAAAACAGCACTTCTGACTTCTGCACTGAAGTGACGGCTTAAATCTCTGAACTGGTGCTTAAATTTTTTGGCTCAGAAGGGTGCAACCAGTGAGGCAATGCTGACGCTGAAATAAAAATCAATAGGAAAGGAAATGGCTATTACATTTAACACAGCTGTTATTTTGTGAATTCAACTCCATTTTTCCAGAATTAGACCATGAGACCACAAGACATAAGAACAGAATTAGGTCACTGGTCCATAGAATCTGCTCCACCATTCAATCATGGTTGATATTTTTCTTATCCCCATTCTCCTGCCTTTTCCCCATAACCCTTAATTCCCTTGTTAATTAGGATCCTACTTATCTCTATCTTAAAGACACTCAATAAATGGCTTCTACAGTCTTCTGTGGTTAAAAAATTGGGTCCAATTTTCTCTCTGACTCAGTTATATGATTATCTTGATAACTTTTGAACACTTTTAGATGAAGACGACCTGTTATTATGCCAGGAGCTGACTTCCCTTTTTGATCCTTGCCTCTAAATTTTGAATGTATTGCTTTTAGCGTGTGAAATTCAAGGACAAACAAAAACAGAATATGTATTGATTGAGGTCTGGAATCAACAGAAGCAAGTTGCACTTCCTGACATAAAAGTGCAGAGTTCATAGGGTTAACACTGAATGCATAAGCAATTAAATACCTCATCTATGTTATAATGAAACATGCTGTAGCTCTACAGGCTTAGAGCCAACCAGTACATAAAGCTCAGATAAATTACTGAACACATACAGAATAAATATACAAGTACTAATCATCACGCTTGCTAATTTTGGATTGATTATCAGCATGAACTAAAGGAGAAAATCTTATTAATTTATGTTGGTCACTGAAAGGCCCAGCGGGTAATATTTTATTCTGCTTGTGGTACCACTGAATAATATCAGCAGCACGATGTGTTATGTTGTTTGTGCATGCTATAATTCTGACACAGTAATGACGGCACTGACTCTTCTGCCTACACGGAGCAGGGAATTAATTTCTGCACCATGTACAAGATTGCTGATGATAACAGCAAAATCTAGACCCTTGCAGCAAATTCATGCTTGGTTGAGTGCCCTTTTAACTTTACTGTTGATGGGAATTGGGTTTCTCATCAGAAATTACTTTAACCACGCTGCAGGTTATTTTGGGTTTGTTGTTTTGCTGTCACTTTTTGTAAATACAAATTAGGAGCAAGAGTAGATCATTCAGCCCCATTTGCCATTCAATAATTTCATGGCTGATCTGATTGTCATCTCAACCCCACTTCCATGCCTACCCTCTGATACCTTTTGAATCCTTTGTTAGTTAAGGATTTATCTATGGCTGCCTTAAAACTATCCAATGATCACTGTTCTCTGAGCAATTTGCTTCCTCAGGATTCCACAGATTCCTGACCGTCTTAGAGAAAATAAATTCTCCTTCATCTTGATTGGGAATCTACTTATTTTTACACTGTGTCCCTGCGTTCTAATCTCTCACAAGGGGAACACCTATTCATCATCAACCCTGTCAAGTCTCCTCAGGTTCAATAAGATCACTCTCGTTATTCTCCAATGGATACTGGCCCAACCTGTTCAACTATTCCTCTTAAGATAACTCTGTCATCCCAGGAATCAGATGAGTGGATCTTCTCTGGATTGCTTCTATTGCAATAATGTCCTTTCTTAAAGAAGGAGACCAAAACATCCATGTACATAGAAATCTAGATGTAGCCCCACCAACTGCAACAAAACAATCTGATTTTTAGATTCCATTCCTTTTACAACAAACAACAACATTCCATTTGTTTTCTGAATAACTTGTACCTAATTTTTAACTTTTAATGCTAACTTTTTATGATTCATGTGTCAATACACCCAGGTCTGTCTGTACCACAAAGTTCTACAATCTCGCTCCATTTAAATAATATACTGCTTTTCTATTCTTCCTGTTAAATTGACAAGGTCACATATTCCCATTATACTCCATCTGCCAATATTTTGCCCACTCACTCAACCTAGCTATATCTTTTTGCAGGCTCCTCTTTGCAACTTACTTTCCTACCTATCCTATCATCAGCAAATTTAGCAACCATACATTTGGTACTTCATCAAAGTAATTGATATAGTTTGTAAACAGTTGAGGCCTCAGCATGATCCCTCGTTACATCTTGCCAACCCCAAAATTACCCATTTATGCCTACTCTCTATTTCGTGTTTGCTAACCAATTCTCTATCCATGCTAATACGTTATGCCCTACATCACGGATTTTTATTTTGTGTAATCTTTGATTTGGCATCTTATCAAATGCCTTCTGAAATTCTAAATATAGTACATCCACGCATTCTCCTTATCCACGTTGCGTATTACTTCTTCAGAATTCTAATAAATTCCCAAACAAGATTGCCAATTCACAAAACCGCGTTGACTTTGCCAGTTTGCTGTGAGATTTTCTAAGTATCTGTTATAACCACCTTAATAATAAATCCCAGCAATTTCCCTATGACATATTAAGCTTGCTTTCTACTTTGTCTCCTCCTTTTAATAGAAGAGTTACAATTACTATTTTCCAATTGAATGGGACCCTTCCAGAACTTAGACAATTTTGGTAAATTAAAATCAACGCATCTACTATCTCAACAGCTATCCTTTTTAAAGAATCTAGGATAAAGTCCATCAGAATCTGGGGACTTGTCAGCTTTTAATTCTAGTAATTTCTCAGTGTCTTTCCCCTATTATTGTAAACTCCTCCCTTCCTTTCACCTCTTGATTTACAATTATTTCTGGGATATCATTTGTATCCTCTCTAATGATAACAGATAAGAAATACCTGTTCAATTAGTCTGCTATTGATCCTGTAAATTTTGAATGTATTGATTTTAGCAATGGAAAAAAATATTTTCCATTATTAATTCCTCAGACTCTCTCTCGAGGACAAATGCTCACTTTACTTACTTAAACAGGCAACATGAATGGCACAATATTTAGCACTGCTGTCTCTCAAAGCCAGGAACCCAGGTTCAATTTCTGGCTTTGGTCACTATCTATGTGGAGTCTTCATGTTCTCCAGGTGCTCCGGTTTCCTCCTACAGTCATCCACAGTGGAGTGGATGAACAACATTTTTCTGGATGGAAATTACAAGTACATCTTTAATTTTCCGACTTATGCTCCCTGTGAGCATAGCTTGCTGCTGGGAATACAAGAATGTAGAGCTCAGCCTTCCTGTTTCCTCATGAAGTCTCCCTGAGATACCAGACTTTGCTCGAAGCTGACATTAGGTGAGTTAATTTAAAGCACTAGAGATTGTACATCAGTGATAATTTGATTTATTAGTGCCACATGTACTGAGATACAGGGAAGAATATAATTTCCTGTGTACTATATAGGCAATAATATACCATTCATAAAGTACTTGGGAGCAAAAGGAAAAGGATAGGGTACAGAATATAGTATTGCAGTTACAAATAGAGTGAAGAGAAAAATCAGCTTAATATATGGTAGCACCATTCAAAGGTCTAGCAGCAGGGAAGAAGCTGTTCTCGAATTGGTTGGTATGTGATCTCACTCTTTTGTACCTTTCTCCTGGTGGAAGGAAATGGGAGAGAGAATGTTCGGGGTGCGTGCGGGTCCTTGCTTACGTTGGCTGCTTTCCCGAGGTAGAATTTGAAATTGAATTTGTAAGGGCAGATAGAAACCAGATTTACATTTAGTTTGATCAGGGCTTGGGCTACAAGTTCAAGTTATTGTTAATCAGACAGGTTACTGAAGCTGGAAATTATTTGGCCAAATAGTATATTTGTATTGTTGTTAAGCTAATTGTTTATGACAGATGGAATTGAAAGTGGATGTTTGCCAGACACAGCTATTCATTTGGAAATGTAGTGGTTATTATTACTAAGCTAAGAGGTTGTTGCTGAATCACTATTTCAGGGTTCACTGAGCATTGTTTAAGAATTCTGGAATTTACACAGTAAGCTCATTAACCTCAAAGTGCTGGTTTTGGGTTTTAATAGGCAAATAACAGGCTGGCCAATGGATGAGCATAACCAAAAACAGGGCCATTAGCAGACAGCAGTGTTAATGTGCCATCTAAATTCCAACAATAGTGTAGGGTACATTGTTGTCGCAAAATGTATTGATGCAGTAGAGGCTCAAAGGCTGAGAAATGATGATGGAAACGCTTTGACAGGAAGTGAGGACAAGGCCATGTACATATTTGGTGGAATTAGCCACTGTACCTGGAAGCATGGGGTGTAATAGAATCTCTATAGTGCAGAAGGAGGGCATTCGGCCCATCAAGTCTGTACTGACTCTCTGACAGAGTATCTTACCCAGACCCTTTTCCCCACCCTATCACTATAACCTCATAGCATGGCTGATCTATTTAACCTATACATCTTGGGACACTGAGGAACAATTTGCCATGGCCAATCCATCTAACCTGCACATCTTTGGACTGTGGGAGGAAACTGGAGCACCAGGAGGAAACCCCAGCAGACACAGTGACAATGTGAAAACTCCGCACAGAAAGCTCAAGGCAGGAATTGAACCCAAGTCCTTGACGCTGTGAGGCAGCAGTGCTAACCATTATGCCACTGTGCCTCCCTTAATAGGAATGGGAAGAAGTGGTAGACAGGAGCAAATGTTATCTCAAGAAACTAATGAATCTGAATAGGATATCAGGAAGCTGTCTGACCTGAAGGAATCAGTTCAGATCAGTCGAAAATACTGTTATTATTGTTATTGACTTATCCAGTGACAATGTCTAGTAATACTGAGAATATCCATTTTTTGGATGAGCTATACTATCAAGAAACCAAAGGTTTCCAGTAAAATACCAGGGCACTAAATCCTTATCATAGATATAATGACAGATGGGAAAAGGTGTTTTGCTCCATTCAAGTGTCCACCACCCAAAAACTATGGGAGACAATAAATCAGTTAAAATTCAGACTAAATTGAGGTTTAAAAAATCAGCCAAAACTCCTCTCCAACCCAGCTAGGTGATCAAAACCAGTCCAGGAGATTGCTCTGATCCTGAACTCCCTGCAGTACCTGCCTTTCTGTGATCACTGCCTGAACCAGAAACAGGTTCCCGCCCACTTGGTGAAAATTAATTGCTGGAATTTTGCCGTCTCGCCTGCCCGAGGCCCAGGGTAGGCATGCCGGTACAATTTGAGACAGAGTCAATGTGCGTTACACAAGCTGTTCCCGATGTCCATGGTTCTCTGAGAAAAGAACCCACCTCCTGATAGCTGACTTGGACCTAGTGTTATATAAACTAAAACTTGTGATATCTGGTCCTCCCTAATCAATTTAATTGGAACAAATTATCATCTTCAACAAAGTCAATTCCCTTCATCATCCAGTATATCTCAATAAGATTATCCTTAAATCTACACATTTCTCTCGAATGTAAAGTTTCAGATTCTAACAGATAGGGGGTGACTTGATGTGGCATTAACAATAAAAGGCTTTATTGCCAACAGGAGAAATATCTATATACATACAGTCCCCTTCAGATAGAAATGGTGGAATATATAATAGGAGACAAAGAAATGGCTGAGCAACTGAATCCATACTTTGGTTCTGTCTTCACAAAAAAGGACAGACATCAGATACCAGAAATGCTAAAGAATGCAAGGTTAAGTGAGAGGGAGGAACTGAGGGAAATAATTATTAGTAGAGCAATGGTGCTGGGAAAATTAATAGTATTGAAAGCAATAATTCCCTACTGTCTGATAATCCACATCCCAGAGTACTTAAGGAAATGACTTTAGAAATAGTGGATGCATTGGTGCTCATGCAGGTTTCTACGGACTCTGGAACAGTCCCTGCAGATTGGAGGGTAGCTAATGTCACTCCAATATTCAAAAAGTGAGGTAGAGAAACAACAGTGAATTATAGATCAGTAAACTTAAATTAGTACTGGGGAAATTTCTCAAACCCACTATATAAGAACTTTATAGCAGAGCATTTAGAAAGCAGTGGCAGGATCGGACAGAGTCAACATGGATTTATGAAGGGGAAAGTCATGCTTGAAAAATCTGTTGGAATTCTTTGAGGATGTAACTGGTGGAGTTGATAAGAGGGAACCAGCTGATGTGGTATATTTGGACTTCCAGAAAGCATTTGACGGAGTTTTGCATAAAAGATTATCATGCAAAATGACAGCGAATGGTGTTGGGGGAAGTGTATTGAGATGGATAGAAAACTGGTTGGCAGAGAGAAAGTGGAGTAGGAATTAATGGGTGCTTTTCAAATTAGGAGGCAGTAGCTAGCGGGGTGCCACAGGGATCAGTGCTGGGATCTCCAGCTATTTACAATATATATTAATGATTTAGATGAGGGAACAAAATTAAACATCTCAAAGTTTGCAGATGATGCCAATTTGGATGGGAGGACGAACTGTGATGAGGATGCGGAGATTCTTCAGCATGATAGGCATGCATAGGCATATGGATAGCATTGGAATAGTTTAGGTTCGAGGGTCATAAGATTGGTTCCATTGGTCGGTGCAACATTGAGGGCCGAAGAGCCTGTACTGCATTGTCATGTTCTATATATATACACACACATATTATAAGAAACAAGGTCTGATGGCATTTCAAACACCACTGTTCTACTCGACTCCTCAGCTCCAAAAGTGAGTCCCTCCTCGCCATCCTCCTGCCATTGGCTCTACTTCCCACTGGGATGATCCATAGGATCCTCGCTGATCACATGACCCTTGGGAAATGTCCAGCCTACATTGAAATCCAAATGCCAGACCATGCACTTATGAGTGAATTGCAATGAGGAAATGCATTACCAAACTTCAGCATAAAGACATAAGAAAACCTATTTCCATTTTCATTTGATATCAGACATGATGAGTTTGAAGATGGACAGCTGTGTGACACGTATACTGCCTTTCTCTGGACTACTTTGAGGCTACTTACCGACAAGGTAGCGCATGACGGACATAAACAGATATGAAATAGAGGTGAACTCAAGCAGTGCGAGCCCTTAAGCCATTTGAGGAGGTTTAACCAGAATGAATGCATTTCTGTTCATCAAGGTAGTGGCAGAAGATAAAGCTTGAAGCCAGGGCCCCCAAGTTCAGAGCTAGTAGCACAGCATTTGCATTGTGTCAGCAACATGTACTTGAAGTCACATCACAAATAGCATATTTCATTATCTGAAGAAAAAGTATTTGAGGGCTACGGGGAGGGTGCATTGTGTGGCGTTCAGTGAATTGCAGAGCTGACACAGATCCGCCATACTGAATGACTTTCTTCTGTGCTGTAACTCTTCTATGACTTTATTTTCAAATGCTGATTTGATGCAATTTGTTCCTCTTTCCCTAGGATAGGAATAACAGAGTAATACCACCTTGATTTCAAACTTATTCCCTATAGGTGGGCTGGTACATTGTTTGAGATAGGCAGTGATAGGCATGTATTAGAGAAGTGGCTGGAGAAATACAGTATAAATGAGCTGCAGAAAACCTGTGAAAGATAGGTGGCGCATTGCTACAGCCAAAGCACAGAGACGTGGCTCTGGGTTTTGATTTGCAGACATGCTGGGAGTGGCATCAAGTGGCTTTTTAACTCAGCCACCTCACTGTGATTTTACCTTCTGTTCAATTACTGTCATTACAACTTGCATGATCAATCACAGCTCAAGTATTTAAAAGATAAATGTGCAATCTGAAGCATTTAAAGATGGGAAAGAGAAAAGAAAATGCCACTAAATGTAGACGGACAAAGACCTCTCTCGATGTTTTCCCTGGGGTTATAAGAACCCAGAGGAGAGGCATGGTAGCACAGTGGTTAGCACTGCTGCCTCACAGTGCCAGGGACTCGGGTTCAATTTCTGGCCTTGGTTGACTGTGTGAAGTCTGCACATTCTCTGTCTGCGCGGGTTTCCTCTGGTTTCCTCCTACATTCCAAAGATGTGCAGGTTAGCTGGATTGGACGTGCTAAATTGCCCCTTAGTGTCCCAAGATGTGTAGGCTAACAGATTAGCAGGTTAAATTTATGTAGGGTTAATGGGATAGGGTCTGATTAGGATGCTTTGTTGGAAAGTCAGTGCAGACTCAATGGCTTGAATACACTCCTGCACAGTAGGAAATCTAGGAGATGCTATTCCCTGTGACAGATGAAAGAAGTCAAATGGGGGAAGCCAAGAAGGCATGTTTGAAGATGGTGCAAAAGGCCAGCAGCAGGTTGCCATGTCACGCTCCTGGATGTAGTGCAGGAAGTGATTCAGTGACCTCTGTGTGTCAGGGATTGGGAGAGCAAAGGCACACTCATCTACATCCTGATGTATGTGTCACCCCAATCCACCCCACCCTGCTCCCACACAGCACTCCTCGCATTAATTCACTTTTGAAGTGACACTCACCACTCTGGCCTGACCTCCTCACATCCTCATCCATCCATCCACATCTGACACTCACTCTCAATCTTAGTCACTGACCCGCCTCCTTCTCATGGCCACCCTTACCAAATGCTCACAATCTCACAGGTGAACACATGACATTGCTCATTCTTGGGTGTCTTCTTTTCCCTTTGCAGATGAGAGCACAGGACTCCAGGGAGAGCAGAGAACCAGATGCGGCCTTCTAGCTGCGGGATAGTGATCAGTGGAGACTCAACATACTCGGCTGATAGAGGCAGCCACGTGACGTGCAATACTCAGTTACGTGAACTCAAATTTCAACAGTGACTGAAATATGATCATGTGTGTAATGATAACTTCTCACTTTAACAGTATGCATTCACATTTTAAAAATCTATTCATGGGATATAGGTGCCATTGGAAAAAAAGTTTATTTTCCATCCATATCCAACTCAATGGCTTGTTAGCTAATTCAGAGGGAAGAGTGTTCACATTGCTATGGATCTGGAGTTGCGTACAAGCCATTCTGGGTACTGAGGGGACATTAATAAGCCAGTTGTTTTTTTTTTTCACATGACGATTCAATTTTATCATCAATGTTACTGATACCGCCTTTTCACAGTAAGAAGTCTTACAACACCAGGTTAAAGTCCAACAGATTTATTTGGTAGCAAAAGCCACTAGCTTTTGGAGCGCTGACTGCATCTTCGTCAGGTGAGTGGGAGTTCTAATCACAAATAGGGCATTTAAAGACTCAAATTCAATTTACAGAATAATGATTGGAATGTGATTCTTTACAGCAAATCAAGTCTTAAAGGTACAGACAATGTGAGTGGAGATAGTGTTAAAAACAGCTTAAAAAGATGTGTGTTATCTCCATTGTTTGTACCTTTAAGACTCTGCCCACCTCCATGCCAGTTTCCCCTTTACCAAGGACTGAAAATGGTCACTGTCAGGCTGCATCCGAAACAGATATGGCATCAATTTAAATTGACTTAATGGGCTGCATGCCCAAACTTACCCTCTTTTCCCTCTTTACCACCGCTTTCACCCATCCAGATTCGGCGCAAAACAGACCTGGTCTGCAAAAGTCTGATTTGGGTGCTCAGCTTTCGAGGAGGTAAGTTCAAAACTTCTGGTGGTTCTCTTCTTGAGGTTGGTGGGAGCTGGGAGGGAGGGAGGCGGGTCAGCTGGCTCTCTGGTGAAGGGGGTGAGGTGGATGGGGGGCAGGTTGGGGGAGGGTACAGAAGGTCCATTGCCACACTACATGTAATTGGGGGGGGGTCCATATTTTATTTACTGTTGCTGTTCTGGTTTTGTACTCAATTGACCTTGGTTTAATTTCCAATTATCTGAAGGGCATAGCCTGCTTTTATTTATATTGATGGAACATAGACCAAAATAGAAACCAATTGAATTCTTCCCCAAGATAGAGACATTTATATTAATGCTAGCTCTTAACTTTTGTGTTGATTAGTGATTGGGACCTTCCACTTTATTATGACCCATTATTTGGTTAAAATAAAGGAAGTATTTCCAGTGTATTTTTGAATTGGCAGAGGAACACATAATTTAGGAAACTTGACCTTGGCTTTTAGGTGCCAATTATTCCGTGTGTGTCTACTGGAGATCCAAAGGTAAGGTTTCCAGGTCTTTGTCAATGGTGGTTAGCAATAAAATTTAAAAACAGCATAACTAGGACTCAGTTACTCCCCTTCAGTATCTCCGATGTTACCTGCCCTTATCCTAACCTTGACTGATTATTTCCCGACAATAGCCAAACTAAGGTTGGGAATCCACCATGTGGGAAACACCCTGACACTTTGCACAATCTGAAGTTTGGCCAACTAGAATTAGTTGCTTCTGAACTGGACATTGTATCAAATTAGAGAACCATGTAATCCTCTGCGGCTGACAATCCAATCACAGAAAAATGCTTTTTGTACCTTTACAGCATTTAATGAAATGGGTATAGAGAGATGGGCATAGAGTGGTGGGTATAGAAGGATATGGGCCAAACGCAGGCAATTGGGACTATCTTAGTGGTTTTTAAAAAAAGGGCAGCATGGACAAGTTGTGCTGAAGGGCCTGTTCCCCTGCTGTAACCCTCTATGACTCTGAGTTTATAATTACACAAGAATAAATCAGGTTACATAAACATTGCATCACAGAATAGGCATTGTGCCAGCTATGTAGGATCATTAGACTCCCATGTACGTATGTTATAACTAACTGTTTGATGAATTGTATTCTGGATTTTATTTTTTTTGTGTATAGATACGCGGATTCCAACTCAGTTACAAATAAAACAGAATACTAAGTATGTGTTGACTGTCTAATCCAGTACAAAATCAAACATTAAAAAATGATTCCATGAGGAAAATGAGATAAAAGGGAATTATTTTTCTTCCAGTGTTTGACTCATGCAAGTTCAAAGCACATGCAAGTAAGTGAACAGCATACAAAGGGATAATTTTCTGAATATGCACATTGTTGGGGATTCTGCTGATGACATATAGGTAAACTGGCCCAATATTGCTGCTCATTGTTGAAAAGCAAAAAACTTGTTATCCCTCACAAAATGTGTGTAGGCCTACAAGAAATCACAAGTTTAACTCCAAGAAAATTTGCTGATACAGTCAAGCATTTCTGGGTGGCACAGTGAGGGTGGCATGGTGGTGCCTCACAGAGTCTTGGACCCAGGTTTGATTCCCAGCTTGGATCACTGTTTGTGTGGAGTTTGCATGTCCTCCCCGTGCCTGTATGCGTTTCCTCTGAGTGCTCTGGTTTCCTCCCACTGTCCAAAGACATGCAGGTTAGGTGCATTGCCCCTTGGTGACTCGGGATGGGTAGATCAGAGGGATTAGTGAGATAAATACGTGTGGTTAAGGAGATAGGGCCTGGGTAGAATTGTTGCTTGTGTAGACTCGATGGGCCAAATGGCCTCCTTCTGCTCTGTAGGGATTCTTTGAAAGCTTTTAACTGGCAGCCTCATGGAGCCATGATGATTTTGAACTTTGGTTCATGACACAGAGCGATGTCAACAGTTCCCATACTGGCAGAGTATTTCTGAAGGACCGACCTTCTCAAACTTGCTCCTCACTGTAAGCTTGGTGATTCTCAGATTAAATCACCACCAATCAGCTCTCTCCCTCAAATTGCCATCTGTATGTTATGGCGACTTTACTTTTATTTCCTACTGTTAGTGCAACTCTATGGTTGAACTACTAAATGCATTGAGCTGATTCATATCGTAGAATAAAATCATAGAAACCCCACTGTGCAGAAGGAGGCCATTTGGCCCATTGAGCCTGCACCAACACCAATCCCATCCTTAACCCATGTATTTACCCTGCTAGTCCCATTGACTTTCATCTATGATGCAATTGTGCATGGCCAGTTTGCCTAACCAGCACATCTTTGGAGTGTGGGAGGAAATTGGAGCACCCAGAGAAAATCCATGCAAATACGAGGAGAATGTTAAACTCCACACAGTCACCCAAGGCCAGAATTGAACCTGGGTCCCTGATGCTGTGAGGTAGCAGTGCTAACCAATATGCCACCATGCTATCATATGCTTTACTTGTGATTTAAGTTTACAACATTTGAACATGTATGATGCCTTGAACTGGCTCATCATCTTCCTGGGACTACAACTCCAGTTTTAATTTCACCAAATTGGAGGAATGTATTCTGGATGCTAAGGAAGACTGCGAGGAAAATGTATTCATAAACTTGCAGAATGGGTGTATAAAAGGCAAATGATTTTCAATATAGCTCAAAGTGAGGTCAGGCCACACACTCTTTGGAAAAAGAGTCTAAGCATGGTAAAGGAGCAAAAGCACACAGTCATAAATCATTAAAAGTAGCAACACAAGTTAACAAGGTCATGAAAATGCAAACAAGACACAGATTCATTTCTAGATGACTAGAATTATAAAACAGGGAAACTATATGTGATAGCTCAAGATGCCACCTGGAAAGGAATGGTATGGTGATTATGGGATTTTCACAGCAACTTCATTGCAGTGTTAATGTAAGCCAAACTATAATATTAATAAATAAACTTCAAGAAAGCAGATGGTCACTATCAGATCTATAAAGCATTCAACAGAAGCCTATTTAGTCACGGAGGGTGGAAGGAACAAAGGACACGAAGGTTCGATTAAAGTAAGATAGAAGCTCAAATAGAACATAAACATTGGCACATATCAGTTGGACTGGATTACCGATTTTCTGTCACAAATTCCATGTAATTTGGAACAGAGGAGCTTAATTCCCAGTCAAAGGCTCAAAGGTGGATATTGTCAACAGCACAAGTTCCACTATGGATACCAAAGAGGATTTAAATGATTTGTCAATCCTGGCAACAAATGTTTCAGAAATTGAGGCTTGAAAAGATAAATAGAATACAGCTCAGATAAAAGAGAAGAATAATTTGCAACAATCACAGTCAACCATGAAAATGAAATTACACCATAAAGCGATCTTGAATAAATAACTACTGATTGCTAAGGGGCATAAATGAGGACCATTTGGCCCATTGAACCTGTACTGGGTATCTGCACAGGCAGTTGAACCTCTCTCACCCCCTGTTCTTTCCCTATAAGCCTACATTCCCCTCCCCCCCCCCCATGTGCTTAATCACAGTCCCATTTGAAAACCTCCATTGAAACTGTCTCTATCACCCATTCAACTGCACGATCAGGATCATAGTCACTTGCTGTAAGACTATAGGAGGTAGAAGCAGAAGTAGGCCATTCTGCCCATCAAATTTGCTCTGCCATTCAATGAAATCACGATTAAGGTAAAGTTTATTTATCAGTCACAAGTAAGGCTTACATTAACACTGCAATGAACTTACTCTGAAATCCCCCTAGTTGCCACTGTCTGGCACCTGTTCGGGTCAATGCACCTAACCAGCATGTCATTCAGAATGTGGGAGAAAACCGGATCACCCGGAGGAAATCCATGCAGACACAGAGAGAATATGCAAACTCCACACAGACAGTGATCCAAACTGGGAATCGATCCCGGGATCCTGGCACTAAGAAGCAGTGGTGCTAATCACTGTGCCATTGTACTAATCTAATATGATAATCCTCAACTCCACTTTCCTGTCCTATCCTCAAAATGCTTGGGAGACTGATTAAAAATCTGTGTCAGCTTTGAACATACTGAATGACCCAACCTCTATAACTTTCTGTGGTAAAGAATTCCAAAGGTTCATTTCTTCTGAGAGAAAAAAATCCTCATCTCTATTTTGTGTAAAAAAAACCTTTCTCCCCTTTATTGTCAATGACTTTGTCCCTTATGTTGGATCCAGGCCAATGGGAACTTAATCTTTCTGTCTGCTCTTTCTCTGATTCTCATTTTTTTTGTTAAATATTATTTTCCAATCAGCTGCATTTGCAGGTTTTGTACTGAGTTGGTGCAGGTTTGGAGAAGCAGATTAAATGCATTATCAGGAAAAGCGGAGGATATTCCTGGGATCTGCACTGCTTTCATTCAGCATGTGAACAGTAGACTGGTGCCCAAACCAAACACTTTACAATAACTCATATCCAGTTGGAACCAGTCTTTTACAACGTCAGGGTACAGCAGAAATGCTTGATAAGACCCTGGGGAAAGTGCCAGCTCTCTACTGGGAGGTGTAACCAACAGCTAACGCTGAAATAAAAATAAAATCCATTGACTGTTGCCGAGGTGGTGAAATTACATAATATACAAACGCTAAATACTGACTCGGTGATCAGTGTAATTCGTTGCGTTTTTTTTCTCCTTTGATGCATTTAGTTTGTAAGAACTCCCCCCGTCGTTTTTCCCAGCCTGTCGTTAGACACCGAGGTCAGTTCGGTTCCCTGAGGCGGCTGTGGGGTTAGCGACAGGCGGCTGCGGTTGTGTCCACTGCCCGGTGTGCTGGTGAAGGGAAGTGGGGCAGGCTGCGGTACCTGTCCCCGGTGAGAGCGCAGTAACTTGGCCCAGGAATATCCCACCTGCTTCAGGGGAGAGGCTGATACTGGGAGGCAGAGGGCGGCTTCCCGGAGCTGAAGGCTTGAACTAGTTTACTGGGACCGTTAGTTTCAAACAGTTTAACCTTGGTCATGAACTCACTTCGACTTTAACCGGCTTTTAATCTCTCCCCAGTTCCAGAGACTCCTCAAGAACTTCGGCAAGTTAGAAAAAAGCCGGATTTTACTCGGGATAACTCTCCAAACTGGAGGTAGATATGTATTTTTGAACTGAAATCACAGTTTTTACTTTTTTGTTACAAAAATGAACGTGAAAGCTAGCATTGAAAAACAAATTATTTGATTTTATTCATTATTGTCGTAAGAATTGGTTTGTAGGGAAAAGCGTTGTTTCTTGCATATTATACAGACAAAGTATATCGTTCATAGAGTATATAGGGGCGAAGGAAAAGACAGGGTGCAGAATGTAGGGTTGCAGTCATAGCTAAGATGTAGAGAAAGATCAATTTAATATAAGATAGGTTCGTTTAAATGTCAGACTGTAGCAGGGAAGAAGCTGTTCTTGAGTTGGTTGGTACATAATCTCAGATTTCAGTATTATTTTCCTGACGGAAGACTTGGAATTGGAAATGAGTTGCACCCAGGCAGTTTACTGTGTGCTGGTGTCTGGACTAAAGGAGGGATGTTTAGCTACAGTCTAGTAGTCAGTTCCTGCTGCGAATTGTCTTAAATTGGAAAGTTTGACTGACCAGAGTTCCCCACACCACTTCCTCATGTCCACTCTGCCTATCTGTGCCCCTTGGTGATGCACAGGCACTTGACAGCAAAGAGGAGCTCTGCTTTGTGGCAGGGTATGGGATAGATTGACAGCAGGCTAATGCAGAGTTGGTCATAGGACACGCACATCTCAAGCAAACTCCCACTCTGAGGCACAGCTTAGTGCCCACGCTAAAATCACAGGGGTGGTGGGATGGTGCAGAGAACACAACAAGACATCCAAATTCAAATTTACAATAATAAGGGTCCCTGTGACTCTATCTCATATTCCAATGTAACTACATGAAGCGTTACTGAAGACCCTGGGGGCTATTTTACTATTCGTGAAGTTCACACTTGAACTTCAAATAGAAGCAATTTACAGTGAATGCTAGAATTGGAAACAGAAACAGAAAATGCTGGAAAATCTCAGAGGTTTCACAGCATCTGAGGAGAGAGAATAGAGCTAATGGCCACAATTTTGCCAAAAAAGGCTTGTTCATAAGGGCAAGAAAACTGCAGTGATCTGTGCTGATCCATCCAGTGTATGTAGGGCCATAATGGTCCAACATTTTCATTTTCTGGGAGTGTGCTGAGTTGTGCATCAGTTCTGGGAGGGATGAGGCCTAAATATTCCAATAAGCCCAGTTGCAAAGCGATTGGATGCCATTTTGAAATGGTACCCCAACCTCGGGACATTGGGAGACCCTCTTTCCTATCTCCATGAATATCGGGACCCCCACCCACCCCTATCAGTGGCATGTTGCCTCATTCCCTCCTCAACGTGGGTTGCTGGCATTGGGGCCCTTCAAATGGGTCCCTATTCATGACCTCTGATGTTCCCCTCTCATACTCTATCCTTTCATGACCCCATTTGTACTCCATCCTTTTATCCCTCTTTCTTGCTCCACCTCTGCGTGATACTCCCTACACAACAGCTCCCGCACAAGCCCTCTTGTATAGCCTCCCCCATTGTCATAACCCTCACATCATAGTCCCCATTCAGTCTCCAGCCCCACTCAGGCACCACCCTCCTAGCACACTGGCAGTGCCCAACTAGTATGGCCAGGTGGGCACTGCCAGTGTGCCAAGTGAACACAGTGCCAGATAGGCACTGCCCAGCCACATCCCCAATAACCAGAGGGGGGTCAAAGACCTCCAAGTACACCACCTCCCCTCAAACATGCCTATCAAGCCTGGTTTCTGCTAGTGGAAACCAGTGGTGAGTCCCGTCAGGCTTGTGCTGTTAAAAGGGTTAAGAACATAAGAATATAAAAACTCGAGCCTGCTCTGCCATTCCATATGATCATGGCTGATCCTTTTGTGGACTCAGTCCTACTTTCCTGCCTGCTCACCATAACCCTCAATTCCTTTACCATTCAAAAATTTATCTATCCTTGCCTTAGAAACATTCAATGATGTAGCCTCAACTGCTTCACTGGGCAGACAATTCCACAGATTCCAACTTTTTGTGTGAAGAAGTTCCTCCTCAACTCAGTCCTAAACCTGCTTCTCCTTATTTTGAGGTTATGCCCCCTAGTTCTAGTTTCACCTGCCAGTGGAAACAACTACGCTGCTTCTATCTTATCTATTCCCTTCAAATTCTTATATGTTTCTATAAGATCGCCCCTAATTTTTCTGAATTCCATTGAGTATAGCCTCAGTCTACTCAGTCTCTCCAATAAGCCAACCCTCTCAACTGCAGAATCAACCTACTGAATCTCCTCTGCACCCCCTCCAGTGTCAGTATATCCTTTCTCAAGTAAGGAGTCCAAAACTGTACACAGTACTGCAGGTGTGGCCTCACCAGCACTTTATACAACTACAACATAACCTCGCTGCTTTTAAACTCCATCCCTCTAGCAATGAAAGACAAAATTTCATTTGTCTTCTTAATCACCTGCTGCACTTGCAAACCAACTCCTTGAGATTCCTGCACAAGGACACCCAGATCCATCTGCACAGCAGTATGCTACAATTTTAACTGTTCAAATTGGCTGATGCTATAGTGATGTATTTAGGGAGAGTTGGATGGATTGTACTTTGGGTAAGATGAAAAGGTTTCATCTGTCTTGTGGGATGGAGGTCAAAGATGATATGGCATCAGGAAATTCTCCTTGTAAATGGGACACTGTTCTTCCCTCATTGTCAGTTGTGGCTCAGTAGATAGTGGTCTCACCTCTGAAGTCAGCATGTTGTAAAATAAAGTTTATTTATTAGTCACAAGTAGGCCTACATTAATACCGCAACAAAGTTACTGTGAAAATCCCCAGTTGCCATACTCCTGCACCTGTTAGGTTACACTGAGGGAGAATTTAGCGTGGCCAATTCACTTAACTTGCATCTCTTTGGAATGTAGGAGGAAACCGGAGCACCTGGAAGAAACACACACAGACACAAGGGAGAACATGCAAACTCCGTGTTGACAGTGACCCAAGCCAGGAATTGGACCTGGGTCCCTGGCACTGTGAAGTAGCAGTGCTAACCACTATACCATCATGGGGGTTCAGTTCATCCACCAGGACTTGAGAGCGAGAATCAAAGCTGACATTGCATGGCATGGTAGCTGCACTATTGATGGTGCTATCTTTTGAATGGCTCGCTGAAGTGAGTCCCTGTCTGCTGTTGTAGATGGAGAAAAGATTCTATGTGTACTATTTCAATGAAGAACAGGACAGTTTAATGCCAGTAACTTGGCAACTACCTATCCTTGATCCACATCATAAAAATAGATTACCGGACACACTGCTGTCTGTGGGAGCTTGCTGTGCAATAATTGACTGCAGCATTTCGATTTTATGACAATGGCTACATTAGAAAGCATTTCATTGGCTGTAAAATGCTTTGAGAGGTCCAGAGATTTTGAAAGGTGCTATATAAATTCATGAATTTCTTCTTCCTCAGTGAACATCACTAAAAGCAGATTATATGGTCTGTTAAACAGGAAATCATATTTGGGTGTTTTTAAAATAATTTCAGAGTGACTGTAAATGACTTTTACACAGTCTCCAAGGTACATAGCATTAGAAATAATAGAACACAGTTTGTTGGCTCTGGATGCACTGTGTTTCTTGTAATTACACCTTGTCTGTTCCCTCAACAGCAATCATGATAATGATGGAGGTGGGAGAATCTTGCATGTTCTTTGTTGCAGCATTATTAACATTATACACAGTGCTTCAAATATAATTAGAAAAGTGACAAACATCTACTATTCACTTCAGGTATTATCCAGGCATCTAACGTGAAGTTAGACTTGTATGTACATGTGGCTCAGATGAGCCACATGAAATTCTCAGTGCGGCAGTAAGCTGCATACATTACTAACGTATGTATCAATCAGCCATCCTCTCTTTGCGATTACTATCTTGTCTGAAAACGTTTGTAATTATGTTGTTTATTGCTGTTGCATTATCTTATTGCTTGCTTATTTAGTTTTAATTGTTCATTGTTATAAAACAAAATGAAGAATTGCATTAAAAGCAAATTCCTGCGGATAATGGAATCTGAAATCAAAAGAGAAGATGCTGGAAAATCTCAGCAGGTCTGGCAGCATCTGTAAGGAGAGAAAAGACTTGACATTTCAAGTCCAGATGACCTCCATCTGGCTGAACTAGTTCTGTCAAACAACAATTTCCCTTTTAACTTGTGTCACTTGCTTCACATAAAAGGTGCAGCTATGGACTCTTAGTTATGTCTGTCTCTTTATGGATAATGTGGAGCATTCCATGTTCCAGTCCTACTCCAGCTCCCTCTCACCGCTCCTTTATTGGTACATTGGTGACTACTTCAGTGCCGCTTCATGCTCTGATCTGGATCTGGAAAAATTTATTAATTTTGCTCCCAATTTCCTCCCCTCGATCACCTTCACCGACAAGACACTTGTCTTTCCTTTCTTCATCTCTCTGTCTCCACTTCTGGTGATAAACTATCCACTAGTTTCCATTAAAAACCCACCCCACACCCTGTGTGGACTCCATCCCATTCTCTCAGTTCCTTTGCCTCTGCTGCATCTGTTCCAATTTCCAAAAAAGCACTGCTGGTATGTCTTCTTTCTTCTCAGTCATGTTTTCCAACCACTGTGGTTTAACAGGGCTCTCAACCACGTCCAGCTCAACCCCCAGGCCATTGCTCTCACTCCCCTTTCTCCCAGAACCAGGATAAGGTCCCCCTTGTCCTCACTTTTCACTTCACTGGCCTCCACATTCAAAGGATCATCCTCCGCCATTTCCGCCAACTCCAGCATGACGCCACTTCCTAAATTATCTCCCCCTTACCACTCCCTCTGTCAGTTTTCCACAAGGATCTCTCTCCCTGGTCCAGAGTGACATCCTGGTCCACTCCTGCATCACACCCAACACCTCACTCCCTGCCCATGGCACCTTTCCATGCAATCAAAGAAGGTGCAACATCTGCCCCTTTACCTCACCCCTACTCATTATTCCAGGTCCTAAACCCCTCTTTCAGGTGAAGCAGCACTTCACCTGCACCTCCTTCAATCTGGTCTATTGCATCAGCTGCTCCCAATGTAGTCTACTTTACATTAGCGAGACCAAACGCATTCTGGGTGAGCTCTTTGGTCCATCTGCAAGCAGGACTCGGACCTTCCTGTCACTTGTCATTTCAACACACCACCCTGTTCTCTTGTCTACATTTCTGTCCTTGGCCTTTTGCAATGTTCTAGTGAATCCCTGGAGGAACAGCACTCCATCTTCCAATTGGACACTTCTGTTCTGAACATTGAGTTCAACAGCTTCTGAGGATGAATTCTCCTCTCCACCTTCACCCCATTTCCATTTATTTTATTGCATTTTGTTCCATCTTGTTCATTATTTGATTGTCCTTTTCCAATTTCCATGCCAGCTTTCCCACTGCCACCAATCCCCCCCCACCCCTTCCCTTCATGGCAACAGCTTCATTCCTCAGGCAGTCCCTTAACTATCTGTACCTCTGTTTTGCCATTCTGATCACTTGATGCACACTTACGGCAACTTCTCAGCCTTCTGTATCCTCATTCTTTGCCCTATTCCACCCCACCTCCCCACCACCTTTATAGTATAAATCTCTGCTGATTCTCTTTGTTTTAGCTCTGACAAAAGGTCACCTAGACTCAAAATGTTGGCTCCATTCTCTCCCCACCGATGCTATCAGACCTGCTGAGATTTTCCAGCGTTTTTTGTTTTTGTTTTGTTTTCCAGCATCCGCAGTATTTTGTTTTTACCTTTATGAGGATGTACATGGACTACAGCCATGTATCTTTATAAGAATGTATAAGGACTCCAGTCATGTATTTTTATGAGGATGTACATAGTCTATAGCCATATACATTTCTGAGGATGTAAATGGATGAGACCCATGTATTGTTATGAGGATGTACATGGATTATGGATTGAGTCATGTATCTTTATGAGGATGTCCAGTTCAATTCCTCTGCCAGATATTGGGGAGGAATCTGTAAGTCTTTCTCTTAATCTCACAACTGAAAGAAGATGATTGAATTTGAAATATGGAAGAATAAAAAAAATCCAGTTAGCTCCTTTTTTTTTTGAAGAAATCAAGCTGATTCATTCACTGTAATCTTTAATTACTAGACAATGGCAAAGACGGATCAGAAAAGCTTCCATATCTGCACACCACTTCACGAAAGTCTATCACTCTCCAAGGTGGCAGGAACAAGAGTCTACATCAAGCTCGACAATGTGCAGCCAACTGGCTCCTATAAGATAAGAGGAATAGGGTATTTCTGTCAAAAGGTAAGCAGCAAGAAATATGCAAATTCATTTTGCCTTTATATTTAAAGTATTTGGAATTTATATCCATGTGCTGGCATATGCAAAAATAAAACTCGGTACATCACTTTTTCAGGCCGCAGAGAAAGACTGCAAACATTTTGTATGCTCTTCAGGTAAGTCATAACATACTGGTGAGTACTTCACTCTGTGTAATTGCACAAAGGCCTGTTAACACAATCAAAGCTAAATGATGTATATTCTGATTTAAGAATGTATTTAACACTTGTTGTGTAGATGCTGTTGATTTGCGGGATTCAAACTGAATACCAATAAGCGCATTTAATGTTTATTTAAGGTCTTGCCTCTGTAGGAGTTTTATAGCTTGGAATCAGCCTGAGATAACTGGAAGCGTAAAGCAAAAACAATGGACTGATTTTGCATTAAGTGATACGTATTACCTCATGGTGACAAAATATATGAAATAATAGCCTCAAAGCAGATATTAACTAAAATCCTTATGTACCTAATTTTCCAGTGTGGATGGGGAGAACATTGAATTGAATTGAATTAATTCAGAGTCACATTTACAATGGAGATTTGAAGTGTGATTTATCTGTGATCTACATTGATTATTGCTGGGGAAACCCTGATGGGGAAACATACATGATGGAGTAAATTTGAGATCATATAAAACTCAGCTTACTATATCCTAACTCATTCCGAGTCCTATTCACCCAACACTCCTGTGCTCACGGACCCAGGTTAAGCATAGCCTTGATTTTAAAATTCATATTCTTGATTTCAGATCTTGCCTCATTCCACCTCTGTAATCTCCTGCACTCTCTGAGATAGCTATGATTTCTAATTCTAGCCCTTTGAGTATATCTGAGTTTAATTGATCCACAGTTGGAATCATTGAATCATAGGGGCAGCATGTTGGTACAGTGGTTAGCCTTGTTGCCTCACAGCGCCAGGGACCCGGGTTCATTTCTGCCTTGGGCCATTGTCTGTATGGAGTTTGCATGTTCTCCCTCAGCCTGGATGGGTTTCCTCTGGGTGCTTCCCACAGCCTGAAAAATGTGCTGGTTAGATGCACTGATCCAGTGCATCTCCACACAGGAATGCGGAGACTAGGGGAATTTCACAGTAACTTAATTGAAATGTCAATGTAATCCTTACTTGTGACTAATAAATAAACTTTAACTTTAACCCTACAGTGCAGAAGGAGGCCATTTGGTCCATCGAGCCTGTATTGAGAACAGTCCCAGCCAGACCTTATCCCTGTTACCCCACGTATTTACCTTGCTGATCTTCCTGATTCTCCTAATGTTCAATTTAATACGGGCAGTCCGTCACAATTGTATCTTCCAACTGTCTAAGCCTTAGGCTCAGAAATTCTCTCACTAAAGCTCTAACTCTCCTGGGGAGATGGTAGCATTGTGTAATATCACTGGACTAATAATCCAGAGACACAGGCCAGACAGACATGGGTCCAAATCCCATCATGGCTAGTTGGTGGAATTTAAATTGAATGAATAAACCGGGAATTGAAAGTGATGACCATGTTCGTAGAATCCCCGCAGTACAGAAGGAGGCCATTTGGCCCGTCGAGCTTACATTGATCACAATCCTATCCAGGCCCTATCTCCATAGCCCCACGTATTAACCCTGCAAATCCCCCAACACTAAGGGCAGGATTTTTTGTGCAAGACTAGAAATCCCCGCCGGTGGTCAACGGACATTTCTGTTGTCTGCCTCTTGCCTATTCCAATTCCGTGGCAGGCAATAGAATTCCGGCATAAAGATCAACTTAACATGACTAATCCACTTAACCTGCACATCTTTGGACTATGGAACTAAACCGGAGTACCGAAAAGAAACCACACAGACACAGGGTGAAAGTGTAAACTCCACACAGACAGTGACTCAAGCTAGGAATTGAACCTGGGTCCCTGGTACTGTGAGGCAGCAGTGCTAATCACTGTGCTGCCCTTATGTTGAATGTCAGTTGTTTTCACCCCTCAGGATCATCTTCACTTGTCTGACCCACAGCTTATGGTTTGACTCTTAACTATCCTCTGAAATGGCCTAGCAAGCCACTCCATTCAAGGATACTTGTGGACATGCAATGAATGTTGCCTCATGAAAGTTTATTAAAAAACCTTACCTTTCCTCCTTTTTTTGCTCAAATGGCTCCTTACGAGGCACACTGTTAAATGTTGCTTTATAATGTTCCTGTGAAGCACCATGGGATGTTTAATTAGGGTAAAGGTGTTATATAAATACAAGTTGTCGCCACAATAATGAATTAAAATTTTAAGCTAGAATCAGTTCAGTGTGTAAACGACGAAGTGAAAAATCCTGTGACTTGGATACTGCTCTGATGGCTGGCACAATGTGACCTGGTGTCTCTGTGCAACGGATGCACTGGAGGATGAAATCTTCTTTCTTTGCATTTCAGTGGACTAATGAAAACAGCAAGATGCTTCAAGAAAATTGTTCTCATTTGTTTGCTGAATTGCAAGTTTGTAAAGGAATTTCAAGTCACGGTGTTCTGGCCTTGAGATCCTGCATAAAGGAGGTTCTGTTAAGGCTGTGCGGAAATGCAAAATTGACATCAACAGAACAATACATCCATAAAGCAGTATTGCTGTGAATTAAGAAATATTCCTTCTCACTTTGTAATTCTGCATTTTAACACAACTATAAAAATACACGGTGGTCTTGTGCCACAGGCGAGCCTGCCTCTGAGCGAGGTTTGAATCCTCGAATCTCACTCCAAAACTTGATAGTCAAAGAAAGTGGGTTCATAATATGGTCAAAGAGGTTGAGTGTCAACCTGCAGCTCCTTCCAAACATTCTGATGGCTGGCGGTAAGAGCAGGAGAACCACACTTGATGTGGAGTGGAGCTCCTCAAGCTCTCAGCCCCTGGCAACAGAGTAGCGATTTGTTCCAGGAATTACTAGCTATGGAAAACAGTGCAGTACTAGGTGTGGGAAGAGAATTGGAAAAAATACATACGTTTGCTCTGATAGCTTGCTTGCTAAGAGTTCAGTGCTACGATATTGAGTCATACACTTGGCAGATTTAAGTGCTTGCTTGTTGAATAGTGGGGGAGCAGGAGGGGGTGGGTAACAGGTGGTTTCAGTTCTGTTTCCACTTAACAGCAGCGCACTTTCCAATTGGAATCACTTGACTGTGACTTGCAGTGAAAAGCCTGAGCGTTTTCTGTCTTCTCCTTAAGTGAGTGAGACAAATTACATGCTGAGTGGCTGTTTTCCCTGGCCCGAGAGTCTCGAACTCGGGGTCATGGCCTCAGAATAAGGGACTGACCATTCAGAAATGAGGAGTGGAGACATTTCTTTCACTTGGGGGCTTGTGAGTTTATGAAATTGTCTACCCCATAAGGATGTTCAGTCACTGAGTATATTGAAGGTTGAGATCAATAAGAAGTTTGGGATGGAGCGGGAGAGTGGAGTTGATGTAAAAGATCAGCCATCACGTTATTGAACAACAAAGCCGACTCGAGAGTCTGTGCTGCTAATCCTAGTTCTTCTCATGTGTAATATCCCATGCCTTTTGAATCATTATCACAAAGGCTACAAGGATAAGTACTGATGAAAGAGAACATCTGCTCACATTAAGATATAAAATAGGAGGAAAAATAGGCCATTCGACCCTTGAGATGGCTCTAAGATCCAATAAAATTCCGGCTGATCTTCAAACTTAACTTTCCTTTCGCTCTCTATATTCCCCATAGCCCTTGATCTCCTTAGGGTTCAGAAATTAAATGATTGATCTTGGGTTGTGAATATACAATGCCTCAGCATCCATAGCCCTCTAGGGTAGAGAATTTCAAGGATTCTCAAACCTGAGTAAAGGAATTTCTTCCCACCTCAGTCCTAACTGGCCAATCCCTTTTCCTGAGACAGAGAGCAGAATTTTCCCATCCTGCCCTCCATGGGAATCATAGTGAGCGAAACACAGACCATGTAAGGACTCCTTGACCTCGGGTGGGAACTTCCGGCCTTGGGGTGAGCACAGCCAGAAGATCCCTCCCTATGTTTCTTAGTTTGAGACTCTTTGGTCAGGTGAGACATTCTCTCAGAATTTTACATGTTTCAGTCAGAGCATCTATTCTTCCAAACTGCAGAATGTAGGTCCGTTCTGCTTGACATCTCCATGTAGGACAACATTCTCAACCCAGGAATCAATCTAGTTAACCTTCATTGTACCTCCTCTGGGAGAAGAGTATTCTTCCTTTGGTACGGAGATGAAAATTTATTTCAGTTGTGGTCCTCCCAAGGTCCTGCATGATTGTAGCAAGTCTTCCATACCCTTGGAGTGCAATCTCCTTGCAATAGAGAACAACATACCATTTGCCTTCTCAATTTCTTGCATGTTGCATTTTGAGTTTTGTGCACAGGGGCATCTAAATCCTTCTAAGCATCAACATTTAACTCTTTTTTTTATTCATTTGTGGGACATGGGCATTGCAGGCTGGCCAACATTTGTTGTCCATCTTTAGTTGTCCTTGAATTGAGTGGCCATTTCAGAGAGTAGCTCTGAAATTTTCAGTAGAGTCAACCACATTGTTGTGGCTCTGGAGTCGCATGTAGGTCAGACCAGATAAGGATGGCAGATTTCCCCCTCTAAAGGACATTAGTGAACCTGATGGGTTTTTATGATAATTGTCATCAGTAGAATCTTAATTCCAGATTTTTTTTTTATTGGATTCAAATTCCACCATGTGCTATGGTGGGATTTGAATTCAGGTCCACAGAACATTAGATAAGTTTCTGGATTAATAGTCTAGCGATAATACCACTAGGCCATCGCCTCTTCCTCACCATTTTTTTAAAAAAAATCTGATTTTTGATTCTTCCGACCAAAATGAATTATCTCACATTTGCAAACACTGGCCGGAATTCTCTGGCCATTCATCCTGCCTGCAAGCAAGGATGGGGAATTTGGCGTTCAGCCAAATCTCTGTTCACTGCAGTGGGACCAGAGAATCCCATTGGCATGATAGGCCAGAGAAATCCAGTCACTGTACTCCATCTGCCAGTTTTGGCCCATCTGTTAAGCCAGTCTAAATCCTTTTGCAGACTTTTCAGGTGAGAATTTACAGCCTTGCTCAGCCCGAGACAGAATTTCCTGCCTGAAGTCAACGGAATTTCCTGTTGTTCACCTCTTGTCTGCTCCAATTTCGATGGCGGGTGGAGGTGGTAGAATTCCAGCGATTGTGACCGCCTCATATCTTACTTTCCCACCTAACTCTTATCTTAAGAGCACTGTTGGTTCCTCTCTGATTTTCTTCAGTGCCTGTTAGTTGGAACTATGTTCTCTTCTATTTTCTTGTTATTTATTTGGTTTTCAACCTCCACACCAGAGTTACATCTTAGTGTCCACAAAGCCAATATCTGGTCAATGCATGATTTACTTCTTTATTCATTCATGGCATGTAAGCATTGCTGGCTGGGCCAGCATTTATTGTCCATTCCAATTGCCTTTAAGGAGATAGTGGTGAACAATAGAAAATCCTACTCTGCTTCTAGGTATTTGGTGTTCCTGCAGACATTTGAATGCTTCATGGAATCATAGAATCTCTACAATGGAGAATGAGACCTTTCAGCTCATTGAGTCTGCACTGACTGCAATCCCACAACCCCACATAGTTGCTCTACTAATCCCCTAACCCCAAGGGGCAATTTAGCATGGCCAGTTAACTAACCCGCACATTATTGGACTGTTGAAAGAAACTGGAGTAACCGAAAGAAACCCATGCAGACACGGGGAGAATGTGTAAACTCCACACAGACAGTGATCCAAGACTGGAATTGAATGCAGATTCCTGGCGCTGTGAGACAGCAGAGTTAGCCACAGTGCCACCGTGCCGTGATTTCACAGAACAGAATAATCTTTTTTCTAATTAATAGTTCATTTAACAAAAAAATAGGAAGGAGTGCAAAGTTTGTAGTTGCAAGAAAACTGCTGATTCTTTTAAGAGATGGTGACAATTTTCTTTCCTCTCTTGAAGGTACTGACTCTTGCTGGACCACAGTATATGTAATATGATAGAAGTGAACTATAGTCACTTTTCTGAAACTTGTTTATGAGTGCCTCTGCTGCTGCATCTTTAGTTTCCATGAAAATGTTGTACATTTAAGTTTGTTTATTAACGTCACAAGTAGGCTTACATTAACACTGCAGTGAAGTTACTGTGAAAGTCCCCTTGCCATTGCACTCCAGCGCCTGTTCAGATTCATTGGGGGAGAATTTTGTATGGCCAGTGCATCTAACCAGCACATCTTTCAGACTGAGAGGGGAAACTGGAGCACCCAGACACTGGGAGAACCAAGGCACGAACTGAGTCCAGGTCCCTTGCACTGAGGCAGCAGGGCTAACTACTGTGCTGCTTTGAGCTGCTGTATACTCTCCTGGGAATGTTGCTCCTGTGATGTTCTTGGATAGGAAATACCAGGGATGATAATGATAAATGGGTGGAAATAACATAATTCCAAGTCAGGTTATTGTGTGTTGCAGAGGGGAGCTTGAAGCTGCTCCTATCATTTGGGGTCATTTTAGCATCTTCCAGGAGGTACAGCTAGCCAAGCATATGGAAAAGGGCGAGGGGGGTGTGGGGGGGTTTCAGACTTGGATTGTATGGTAACAATAAGGGAATCCAAATCACTTCTTCCCATAATGGGCACATCCTGTTGAATTTCAGTGAGGATAGTTTATAATCAATAGCTTGTTTGAATTCTATACATTAGCAGTGAAAATGTGCTGTCATGAAGAAACCCCTCTGTTGCCCGTCTTGTTGTAATAGCTGGAGTTTTTTTTTGATCTTACAGGAGGGAACGCAGGCCTGGCTGCTGCCTTTGCTGCTAAGAAGCTTCAGATTCCTGCCACTATTCTGGTTCCCAGCACCACGCCAGCTTTTACCATCCAGAAATTGAAAGATCATGGAGCTGTTGTGGAAGTGGTTGGGAAGGTAATGTACGCCATTGTCAGAACAATCTGTGACGCTTCGTCCAATTGAGGGATCTTACTGACGGCAGTCGTGATGTGGGGAGGTGTGGATGATGGATGGGTGTGTGGGTGGTGTGGATGATGGATGGGTGTGTGGATGATGGATGGGTGTGTTGTGTGGGTGTTTGGGTGAGTGGGTGTGTGATGATATAGGTGGGTTGATGGAGGGGTGGGTGTGCAGGTGGTGTGGGTGAGTTGATGGAAGGGTGTATGGGTGGGGGTGAGTGTGAGTAGTGTGGATGGTGGGTGGGCGTGTGATGGTATGGGGGTATGGGTGGGTTGATGGAGGGGTGTGTGGGTGGGTTGGTGGAGGGGTGGGTGTGTGGGTGGTGAGGGTGAGTTGGTGGGGGTGTGGGTGGATTGGTGAGGGGTGGGTGTTGGGGTACGATGAGGCACCTTGAGACGCTGTTTTATTTCCAATCGATTTTTGCTATTTTCACAACATTGGGGTGGTGTGTAACCATTGTAGATGGTGCAGTGCTGCTGTGTCAGGCGTGGCCCAGTTACAGGGACTCTTGCCATGGCGTCTGAAAGCTATGGGTTCAATTTCAACTTCACAAAATATCAAGGCTGACACTTCAGTGCAGTGCTGAGGGAGTGTTACACTGTCAGAAATACTGACTGTCAGGTGAGATGCCAAACCCATTCTCTCAGGTGGACTGAACAGATCCCAGAGCACCATTTCAAAGAAACGCAGGAGAGTTATCCTCAATGTCCTGGCTGATCTTTATCTCTCAATCAGTATCTCATGGCTGTATGTGGGAGTTTGCACGTTGCTTGCCATGCTTCCTACGTTATAATCGGGACAATACTGTAAAAATTATTTATTGGCTGGAAAGTATTTTAGAGTATTTTTCCTGAACTGTGAAAGATGCGATGTATGTGTAAGGTCAGGTCCTCTGGTCTCACCACTGTCAGTGGGAATTCCCATTGAAGCCACGCCATATCACTGGGAAAGCACAGTTTTGAGTGCGTCGCAAGCAGGAAAGAATCCTGCTGGTATGGAGAATTCCGGCCATAGTCCCTACCAGAAGGATAAACAAGATTGAAAGTTGGAAGTTTATTAGTCACAATAAGGCTTACATTAACACCATAATGAAGCTACTGTGAAAATCCCCTAGTCGCCACACTCCAGCGCCTGTTTGGGTACACAGAGAGGGAATTTAGCATGGCCAGCACACCAAACCAGCACATTTCTGGACTGGGGAGGAAACTGGAGCATCTGGAGGAAACCCATGCAAACACAGGGAGAATGTACAGACTCCACACAGACAGTGACCCAAGCCTGGGGATTGAACCCAGGTCCTTGGTGCTGTGAAGCAGCAGTGCTAACTTCCAAGCCAACAAGATACAGCATTGTGCCCAATCTTGGGCTTGATCTGACTTAGTCAAAAGGCCAGGAAGCGCTGTGTGTGTGGAGTCTCATACCAAAGTTGCAATCGGTTATATTGTGTCAGATCTGGAGCAAACCTGGTGAGGAGGAATAGCTGTCCCACCTCTTGATGTGCATGAAAAGTATTTGGCTGAGTGAAGTAGATTGTGTATTCATGAAAATGTCTCCAAGTGTGACCCTCCACCCTTTGTTTTCCTAGTAATAAGAGCACTTCAGAATATTTGAATGTAAAAGTAAGTAACTGAAAGATGAATGAAGTGAATGTGTAATGTTCTAATTCTCTGCGGATATTGGAACAAACGGTGTTGTATTTGTTTTGTTCCGTACGTTGCTCTTGGTAGTTCAGCTTAACAGCTGTGCCAGCACTCTGAGACATTTCAAAAGCACTTGAAAGTTAGTGGCTTGAGACACCCAGCTTTGGATTCAATGAGTCTGCTGTTAAATCTGCTGAGACCTGCTGTTAGTCACAATTCCAATTCAGGCTCTGCTCAGCATTGGTTGACGAGAGCCCAGCCCACTGTAATCATTGGCTTCCTCTGTCTTTGCCTATCCATTTGGTTAACTTCGAATTTTCCGGCTCATTGAACTGAATGAACCTTGCATGTCACTCAAAGTTTTTGCCTGGTTGAGGCTGTTATTAACCATGTGCAGTTTCTATTCCCCAGATATCAGACACGAAGAATGCTGTGTGAATGTGAACTACGGCAGTAGAATGAAAATGAGTGACAAAAAAAAATGACACTTAGATAGGAATGGACACGGGGCAAGTGTCAACAAAAAGAAAAAGGCTTTCTCAAAAACAAACGAGAACATAGTGACTGTCACTCCTTGGTTTGCTTCAATTTATTTTTAGTATTGCCCGCGAGGGCACAGTACTGAGTTGTCACTGTCCATCTGTTTGCCATTGTGTTTGAAATGGTTTCAAATAGCTTGCCTAGTTAGTAAGGAATTGGCTTAAGGCCTGCCTCGGTAGAGGAGGCAGAATCCCTGTCTGCCTTGATTTTGGCTGTTCTCTGTCATTGTTAGCACATTAGCTGCAAATGCAGTGCGTAGAGGTTTTCGTGACACCCCAGTGTTGTCTGGGTTAATAAGCAGATCTGCAGGTCACGAGAATAGGCCAGATTGTATGGGAGGGGAGGGAGGGGATGGGATGGGTGGGATGTAGGGATGGTGCAAATGAGGGCAAGAATGGAACATCACCTCGAGCCAACCTGTTTAATCCAGGGTTGGACTTATGAAATATTTGCCTCCAAATTGGAAAAGCACTCAATGCCAGCAGATAGAAACCATCACCTATGTTTGGGACGGCATAGTGGTACAGTGATTAGCACTGCTGCCTTTCAGCCCTAGGAACCTGGGTTCAATTCCCGCCTGAGTGACATTCTTCCCATAACTGTGTGGGTTTCCTCTGAGTGATCCAGTTTCCTCCCACAGTCCAAAGATGTGCGGGTTAGGTGGATTGGCTATGCTAAATTTCCCCTTAGTGTCAAAGGGATTAACAGGGTAAATACATGGGCTTATGGGGATGGGGCCTATGTGGGATTGTTGTTGGTGCAGACTTGATGGGCTGAATGGCCTCCTCCTGCACTATAGAGATTCTATTCTTTCTACTCTAAATATAATTGTTAGCATTAAGACAGCCAAATGTGGCAAAATAAGAAAAAAATCAATAGTGTTTAATGATGGATCTTATGGGTTCACGTGTGGCAAATGCCCTAAATGTGCATTGCACAATCTTGGACGAGTTGCTCACAGTTTGTTACTTCATGTGTACTACATGTGATGATCGACAAATCCACCCTAATATATCATCTCTAGTTTTATAAAGTTAAAACACCTTCAGGAAAACATCAACAGATCTACATTCACACATCCAAGGTACACAAATAAAAACAGAAAAGTGCTGGAAAAACTCAGCACCTCTGGCAGCATCTGTTTAGAGAGAAACATTGAGAGTTAACGTTCACATCCAGCATGACTCTTCTGCAGAACCATTGCTGCCAAACCTGCTAAGATTTTCCAGCACTTCTTGGATAGATGTTTTACAGTCCCAGCAGAATTTTCCATTCTCACCGAAATCAGTGGAGTTTTGAACAGCTCGCTATATTTTACAGCCTGGCCTCTGTCACAACAGGGCCATAAAATTCTTCCCTCTGTTTTCATTTCAGATCTCCAGCACCCGCATACTTTGTTTTTATCAAAATGCACAGACGTCTATAATAGTCAAATAATATTTGGAATTGCTTCTGTGTTCCTGGTAGTACATATTTCACAAATCACAACTTTGACTGTCATTCCTGGTTACTAGAATGACGGTCAGATAGATTGGGAAGACCCGTAGAGTGGGATTTTCCGCACTTGCCTTAAGGCCTGAAACACCTGTCTGTGGTCACCAGACATTTGCATCCCCCGTCTTCCCTTTATTATGATTCCTGTGGCAGGCGGGACAGGAAATTTAACCCATGAATTATGAAATCTCACACGTAGCCTGAATACATGTATCAAGATGCCTTGCTGCTGTGGTTCTGCTGTTTTTCCAATTGCAAGCCTCTCAGCCAAGCTGCCCTTTCGACCTTGCTCCCTCTTTGACCTTGTGCTCAGTGCCACTGGAAGCGGTTACTCCACCTCATCTAATCTCCTGTGCTGCCACTGACTTTAGCAGCAGTGCCGTGAAGCAGATACATTGGTGGTTTCTGCTGATTGGAGTTCCATATTCGTGGTCAAGGTTTAACCCTTTCACTGTCTCTCCTTCCAGTTCCGAAAACACAACCATCTGTGGCTTTTCTCCCTGTTGCGGTTTGTATCACCACTTTGCATGTTCAGATCAACACGACAGACCACATATTTACATTTCAATGCATCTAATTTCCATGACAATGAACTTTCTTTGCATAAAGACCTCATTTATTTGCAAACTGGCACATTTAGTTGCAAGTGAATTATATCCTAAGTAATGACAGCACTACATGACATAATAAATTATGGACTAAGTGTAACTTTTGTTGCATGTAAGATGAGTATTTTTGGATGTTTAACATTGTTCAAAGCAGTCATTTTGGCGACATGCTATCATTGACAATCATTGGGTATTGTCTGTGAAACTTCTATGTGATAAAAACTGGGGGGAATGGAGAGCAGTGGGGAACAAAGCTAACCTGTTAGAGCTTTGTTTATCTGTGCCAAGGCCATGTTTAAGAAAGAACAAAGAATCCACTTGTTCCTGAGCTATTGCGGGATTTTATGGCCTAACTCGAGCGAGACCGGAAATTCCTGCCTGAGGCTAATGGACGTTTCCACCCCTCATCTTTTTGCTTCTGCTGGGTTCCATAGAATTCTGGCGACCATCTCTGAGGCAGAAGCTATTTCCTTCATGATTCTAAGAGTTGAAGAGGTCATTGAACAATTGATTAATTGCCTTTGCGTAACTGGAATCTGCCCATGCATTCCATTATTTACAAGGCACTCCAATCTCATAGAATCCCTACAGTGCAGAAGCCAGCCCTTCAGTCCAAGTCTGCATCAACTCTCCGACAGATCATCTTACCCAGACCCTTTCCCTGTAGCCCCACATATTTACCTCGCCAAACCTCCTAATCTATACTTCTTGGCACCCTAAGAGATATTTACTGTGTGACCAATCCACCTAACCTGCACATCTTTGGAGTGTAGGAGGAAACCAGAGCACCTGAGGGAAACCCATGCAGATACGGGGAGAATGTACATACTCTAATGACCCAAGGTCATAATTGAACTTGTGTCCCTGGCGCTGTGAGGCAGCAGGGCCAACCACCGTGCCGCCCTCAATTTGGACTGGACAGTTTAGAGAGAAGGTAATGTTTAATTGGCTTGTTGAGTGAGAATAATTCAACTCACCAGGATTTGCAATCTAGACCTGTTTCAGAAAAAGCTGAATGGTTGGCAAAGTTGCCAGTTAAAGTGCATGCACTGACATTCCTTCCCACCTTTTTTAAAGTCTTTTTGCTTCTGCTGGGTTCCAGTTGCATGACCGTTAACAGCTTCTGTTCTGCTGTTCTCCAGCAGTTGTTTGGTTGTACATGAATCTGGCAAGTGATCATCACTATTTATCTCCCTTGCGGAGGCCAAAGCTGAATCCAACCTCATTCCCATCCTCCAATCCAAGCTTGAAAATCTGCAATGAGAAAAGCCCTTGTTACCATAGCAGTTGGTGGAATCTGAATTCAGTAAAAATCAGGAATTAAATAGTTTTAATGACCACAAAACCACTGTCGTTTGTTGTAAACACCCATCAGGTTCACTAATGTTCGTTAGGAAAGGAAAGTCTGCCCATCTATTGGTCTGGCCTAGATGTAACTCCAGACCCACAGCAATGTGGTTGACTCTTAAATGTCCTGAGGATTGGGCAACAATTGCTGGCCCAGCCAACGATCCCATGAACGAATAAATTGGGGAAAAAAAAATTTCCTCAGTCGTGCACTTGAGTGAGATTTGAATTCACAGCTTTCCAACTTCAGTCACTTAATGTTCCCATCTTAATCTCCTCATGCAGTACAACTATTTGACATATTTAATGTAACAAATGCTTTGTTTCCAGGAATAGAGTGGGGAATATTTTTACTCTCAATTGCACTTACTGGCGAGTGAGATTGGCACGGTGGCACAGTGGTTAGCACTAGTGCCTCTCAGAGCTCAGGGACCCAGGTTCAGTTCTGGGCTTGGTGTCTGTGTGTGGAGTTAGCACATTCTCCCCATATGTGTGTGGGTTTCCTCTGCGTGCTCCGGTTTCCCCCCTCAATCCAAAGATGTGCAGGTTAAGTTGATTGGCCATGCTAAGTTATCTCTTAGTGTCAGGGTAAATATGGGATTCCAGGAATAGGGCCTGGTGGGATTGTTGTCAATGCAGGCAGGCTCAATGGGCTAAATAGTCTTCTTTTGCACTTTTGGGATTCTATGATGGAATTCTGAGGAGAGGGGGCAATTTATTTGCTTTATTGAGTATTAATAACAATTTTTCCATATTGCCTCACGGATATTGACTGCTCCAACATAGATTGTATGGATATTCAAATTTGTTACTTTATATTAAGGAAGGGACCTTAGCTCTAAACAAACTGAAGCCTGCTAGGTTACTGAACATAATTGGGCTCTGTCTCAAACACAATTAGACCAATAACATCATAAATCACAGCCCTACGGTGCAGTAAAAGCTAAATATATGAATCTCAGTGTAATTTATTTTAATCAGAGAGAGTTCATTATCACTTCTATCCCATTTGTTATTTCCAAAAACAGGCAGTCCCACCTGTCCAGTGACAGGAATGGTTAACCAAACCATTTACTGCATTCACACCAGGAAACATATTTCAAAACTAGCCTAGATGAAAATAATCTCCACGTGTCTCATATTCCAGCAAGTAGTTTTGAGGAAAGTTATTTTTAAAGCCATGTTTTAACAGGTTATTTGCTTTATGTAGATTGTTGAAGAAAAATGTCTAAATAAAATCAGCCACAACTGTGATTCTCAGAAACCATTAACTCAGCTTGAGGCATTTCTGCCTCCAGTTTGTATACAACCATCGATTTACAAAGAATGTGCAGCACAGACATAGGCCGTTCAGCCCATCTGATCCGTGCTGCTATTTGAGCTCCATTCAAACTGCTTCCCAAACTCTCAACATTTCATTCTACTCCTTTTGCCCGCATGTTGATTAAGAATTCCTTTAAATGCATCTATATCAATAACATCAACAGTGAGTTCTGCATTTTGATCACTCTCTGGGTAAACATGTTTCTCTTGAATTCTCTATGGAATTTATTAATGACTACTTTATACTTATGAACCCTTTTTTGTCCTCTAGGATCATAGAATCCCTACAGTGCAGAAGAAAGCAATTTGGCCCATTGAGCCTTCTCCATCCACAATCCCAATTCCTGTAACTCCACATATTTACTCTTTGAATCAAAAGGGCAATTTAGCACAGCAAATCAACCGAACTCGCGTATCTCTGGAATGTGGGAGGAAACGGGAGCACCTGGAGGAAACCCAGGCAGATACGGAGAGAATGTGCAAACTCCACACAGTGCCCCGAGGCCAGAATTGGACCCAGATCCCTGGCGCAGTGAGGCAGCAGTGCTAACCACTGTGTCACTGCCCACTGTGCCTCTGTGCCACCCTCTACCGCAAGTGGAAACTAATGATCAGTGAAAACAATTGGCTCTAACAATATTCATTTCTGCCTTTCAACCCCTCTTGGTTCATCTGGAGAACCTCCTACCCCAGTTAAAAAAAACTGTTGGGTGCACTTCCGCTGCAGTGACAATGGGAGATTTTTGGCAACAAGTCAAATCTCTGTTCGCTGCAGCAGGATGGGAAATTCCTGCTGGTATGAATGGTTGGAAAATTACGGCCATTGTTTCTCTCGAGATGCTGACTGAGTATTGATAAGTTAACTATCTGTGTAAAGTGTTGATTATGGTGTTCGTGATAGCAGAATGATAGTTGTCATTGTAGTTTGAAAGTAATTCATTGCAGGAAATGTTTTGGAGATTTTCACTGTGATAATTAACCTTTCTGGAATGTGCTAACACTGGGTAAGAAAGTTCAACTTGCACTCTTAGTTGTTGGTCACCCTTGAAGGAGAGACCTTACTTCTTGATTAAATTTGTGCTGTCACCTACAACACAAAACTGTTCATAAATCTGTGGAAGCTTTAGGGAAATGAGTGATTACGCATAAGTAAGTGAGATGTATTTGCATGGTTTGCAAGCACTTTGCTGTTCCTGTGAGGGCAATTACATTTTAATCCAAGGGCCTAGTGTCATTAATAGAAAAATAATTATGCTAATGATAACTTATTCTATGATTCTATTGAGGGCAATTGGGACCAGCTTAGGAGTTTAAAAAAAAGAATGGCATGGACAAGTTGGGCCAAAGGGCCTGTTTCCATGTTGTAAACCTCAATGACTTTATCCTGCTGTTTGAAGTTCAAGATTGGAGTAGGACTATAGTCTTGATTTTGTATTTCTGATAGATTCTGCAAGAAATAGCGAGCTGGTGATGCAAAGCTAGCCAAAGGTGAATTGACCTCATTGTCCATAATTTTGTGGGATTAAATCATTTGAATGATGAATGGTTGCGAAGGATGTTATATAAATGCATATTCTTTCTAGGAGTAAATTACTTTCTTATTGAGGCACAACAAAAATGTTATAATATGAATGTCGTAAAACAAGCAAATCATTCAGGAAAAAATATGTTTGGCAATGAATTACAGAAGGACAATTGAAACTGTAACAACACTGACTGATAAGAGAACTATATGGATGTAAACTTTCAAGGCCCTGAGACTTTATTCAAGCCTTCAAGTGTCAGTAGCTGTTTATTTTTCTCTTAACGTGTTCTGCTGTTTGTTTTTAGCCTGGACAGTATGTGTAGGCAGAACAGCAACAGCGATAGTCTCTGAGCCGTCATGTTGCCCATCAGATGGTCCAGTTTAAGCATACACTAATGACTTGAAGCACTAGGTCACTCCTGAAGCAACATCCAAGAGCAGCCCTCGCACAACCTGCCGAATGCATGCACCTTGTTGGTCAACAAGGTGGACCGAATTGCCTGTGGAAACAAATAAGATATTTAGACAGGGTGGTTGATTAGAGAACATGGCAACTAACTTGATTTGATTTGACTTATTATCACATGAAAAGTATCATTTCTGGCATGCTTTACAGACAAAGCATACCATTCATAGAGAAGGAAAGGAAAGGGTGTGGAATGTACTGTTACAATCATAGCCAGGGTATAGAGAAAGATCAGCTTAATAAAAGATAGGACCTTTCAAAAGTCTGATAGCTTCTTCCCTGCTGCAGTTCTTGAATTGGTTGGTATGTGACCTCAGAATTGATCCTGATCTAACCAATGGATAATAATACATTAAACTATCAAAATATCTCAAAGCACCTCAAACCAAGCTCACTGAATCTTCTGAGCAAGAGGTCTAGCTGAATCACATCATTCCCACTCCTTAGCATGAGGACACCGAATGTAATTATAGGACTTGAACACCTTGAGGATTTGCATGGTACAATTCCACATCATGTAAAGTAGCTGAATCAGCAGGTAGTCCAAATGGTTTCCTTATAATTTCATTTGTAATTTCAATTCTTTAACCTTGAAGAGTGTTTGATAAAAAAATAATCGCTTTGAAGCTCAACTGTTCAAATGTTTTAGTATCACATCCAAATATTTGCCTCTCTTCTGAGACTGTTTGCTCCCAACCTCCTTTGACACCCTGGAGCTGTGCATTTTACATGTAGAATGGTCCAGACAAGGAGCAAACATTGCTACTAGTTCGACTAAAGCAGGATGTGACGATAGAGATTTCTTTAATAAATAACACTAATAAATCTTCTCAAAATGTTTTGCTAGGTTTGGGATGATGCTAATGAGCAAGCATTAAAACTAGCTGAAAATGATGGCTGGCTGTATGTTTCTCCCTTCAACCACCCATTGATCTGGTAAGATTCATCAAAATATCTGAGTCAATTCATTGATTAAAAAAGATAATGGCAAATATCAAGATATTATTAGTTCATTTCTTTATATTGTCCTCTTAAGTTTCACATTACAACCAAAATAGTTCAACAGTTATTGAAGAAAATGTACCTACAATTGTGGCTTTATTTATTTTGACAAGTTTTTTTAATCCTGAAATTAAAGATATACATATTCATTTTATCAGTTTTAAATCCTTATTACTGAGTCTTTTGGAAAGTTTAGATGTGATTGATAGTGTCAGAAATGTTATATCAAATGCAATGCGTGTCACATTGCAAGGAATCTTATGTGGTGATAGACACGTGGTAAAGAATTGTCTATGGAGAGAGTGACACAAATTGTTATGAATAACGTCTAGAATTACAATGAGTGACACACAGTCATGAGGTATTTAAAAGGAATTAAGCACAGTCAGAATTCATTTACAGTCAAATTGCCTCTTAGTCTGTTCTTTTCTAGAATATGCTGTTCACAACTCCCGAGCCCACTTGATTATTATCCTGGGAATTATTTTTGTGGTCCTCTTTGGCAAAATCTCAATCTCCCCCATCAAATGGAGAGACTAAAACTGGACTCTGTATATTAACCGAGACCTAAGCAAGCTCTTGATAACCAGAGTAACATATATGGTCAAGAGTCAGTTACAGGGAATGACACTGTCAGAATGTTTTAGAGGGAGGGAGACTTAGTTGGGAATTGGTCACAGGAAGCGGTGGGAATGGACCACAAGGAGTGATATACGATCATAATCTTAGATAGGAAATAATACTGTTTATTACTGCTCCATGTCATAAGTATTCTATTTTCTTTCCACCCCATTTAAATTTTGTATGTGATTAACAGATTACATATGTTAACTCAGATGACACCATACCAAGTTGTGGCAAAGCACTCATCCATAGGCAGTGTGTTTACCACAGTATTGTAGACATATATGGATTAGCACAAAGAGGCTAATTTGTCTATGCAGTTAAAACTGTTTAAAGTCCTAAATTAAGACTGGTTTGTATGGAAGTAATATGATTTTTAAAAAGTTTATTTATTAGTCACAAGTACGCTTACATTAACACTGCAATGAAGTTACTGTGAAAGTGATGTCTTGTATAGTGTAAGTTTTGGAAGAGGACTATATCTCTACAATAAGCACTATCTGGTTATTTTAATTTGAAGGAGAATTATTTGTTAGAATCCCTACAGTTCAGAGGAGGTCATTTGGCCCATTGGTGTAGGCTCACACCCAGTCTGTATTCCCATATATTTACCCTGATAGTGTTGGCGGGGGTGCTAAGGGTCAATTTAGCACAGCCAATCCACCTAACCTGCACATCTGTGGAAGGAAACCACAACACGTGGAGGAAACAGACGCAGGGAGAACATGTAAACTACACAGAGACAGTGATCCGAGGCCGGAATTGAGCCGGGGTCCCTGGTACTGTGAGGCAGCTGTGCTAACACTGTGCGCTCCGCACTGTTCAACAATGTGATTTTGGTGGTAGGTTACAACATTGCTTTACCATACCCGCCCTCCCCCTGCCCTCCTTTAAGTGGTGCCAGGGAATCCAGAGTGAAAGTCCACTTTAAAGGCTGATAGTTCTATCATTCTAAATAAGCTGCTGGGTGTAAATAGTGCTTTTTAAGCACCTCGAACATAACAACGCTAAAAACAAAATTGGTGGATTTATGATCTGTCATGTTGGTCACTACTAATCCTGCAGGTTAGTTAATTCCTGGACTTCTTACTTGAAAGTTAGATGCTTAAAGCAAGGGAACATTTTGAATCCCATTTGATGTACTTGGCTGCAAAATGACACAGCTGTGATTTCAGCAAGGGATCTGTACATATTGGTTTCTCCTAATGTTTCTCACGATATTTTTGTGCTGTGTAAGGTGCCCTGCTGCAACTCCTGCTGCTTGATGTAATCAATCATCCACTTGGCAGATCTTGGTCTCCAGTATTTGCTTACTCACCCAGTAAAGACAAACACCATTGATGATCGATGGCCGTACACAAACTGACTGCAGTCCATTAACTTCTCTTTCCATTCAGGGTTTGATCAATTACTACCACAGTCTGCTCCGCTGTTGAATTGCAGCCATGTAGACTCCTAAGTAAACATGACAAATTCAACCTAATTGAGACCCCTCCTTTCTTAATTATTCTTACACCCAGCGTGACAGCCAGCTCACCTGATTTAATGCTTGTTATTGCTGATCTTCCTTCGAAAACCTACTGGGTGGCACATCTGTGTGTTTGGCACCAAACACCTGTTCTGATTCACAAGTGTTCTTTCACCATTTCATTCTCTACTCATGAATGCAGAGAAACTAGAATCATAGAATCCCTACAGTACAGAAGAGGCCGTTCGGCCCATTGCATCTGTTCCGACTGCCTGACCGAGTATCTTACCCAGCTCTCTCCCCCATTCCATCCCTCTAACATCTCACCTCTCCCTACTATATCTAACCTAAAGGGGCAATTTAGCATGGCCAAGCCACTTGATCTACACGTCTTTAGACTGTGGAAGGAACCCAGAGTGCCTAGAGGAAACCCACACAGACATGGGGAGGACATGCAAACTCCACATGGAAGTTTTCCAAGGCCAGAATTGAACCTAGGTCTCCTGTGCTGTGAGGCAACCGTGCTAGTCACTGTGCACCCTACAGCTTAACTACAGCTAAAGACTTTTCAATGTTAATTCCAAAGATTTGAGTTCAACCAAAAGTTTGCACATTGAAGTTGGTATGATAATTTTAAATTTAAAGATTAGAAGAACGTTTGTTAATTGAATTGACAAGTTTTCAAATTTGAAATTCTGATATTCCTGGATTTTACCAGCTTGTGGGGCAAGATAGGTGCTAACGTCTTCATATCATGTGCACCAAGGTGCGACTCTTGTCCTCTTCATGCCAGGATGGCACCAGAATGTTGTTTAGGTCAAAAATGCCCTGGAGGAGGTAGGTGGAGTAGCCAGTTATACTGTCCATTTAACTCCGGGTTATGATTTAGGTCCAGGCCAGTTGAATTGAACAATCTCTGTTCAGCTACAACTGTCCTAAGTTATTTAAGTTAGATAATCTCAACCCTGCTTCAATGAGCAACAAAACCTCTGAAAGCCATTGAAAAGACTTACAGGATGTCTCGGTTGATTCACAAAGTTTAAGGGCAAGGAAATTGAAAAAGTCACAGGCAAAACTGAACCAGGGGAAAATCCCTGATGCAAATATGAATCTGCAGACAGGTGCTGGAGCTCTGTTTGAAGTGGTAATGAATAAGGTGACGAGGGAGGGTCACACCTTTATAACACCATCCCCATACCCACATTGTAGCCTATCTAGATGGATGGAAGGTAGCTTTGTGACCAGATTGTCACTGGCAATGATGTATTTTAGATTAGACAACTGATATTAATAGTTACAGATTAAGAGTATTCCTTGTAAGTCATTCAAGAGGATAATGAACCAACTGTTGGCTCTCATGTGGGAGATGGTGGCATTGTGTTATTGTTGCTAGACTTATAACTCAGAGACCCAGGCATTGCTTTTGAGGACTGAAGGGGCGCTGGCTGCTCCTTCGTCAGGCTGGGTGGGATAACACTCTTAAATGGCCATGTGAGGACTTTGCCCCAGACCCTGCCTGTCCAAGTATGAAACTGAGACTGGGTATGGGCGGACAGGTTCCCAGGGTGAATCCCATCCATTCAATTTTACACTCCCCCTCCTCCTCCTTCCCCTACACTTCAGAACCTACATTGGGGTAGGGGGTGGGGAGGAAATCCTGCCCATTACAACTTTTATTCATGGTGCAGAGTGCCAAGTGTAATTGGTGGTGCTGAGTTCAACTCCAGCTCCCGCTAATTAATGTCCTTTGGATCTTGCATGCCTTGAACCTAGGAAGCCTGACACTGGCTCCTTTGTTTAAAACCATCCTTAATTGACAAAATTGAAATCGAATTCAAGTGAGTACACTGGGTGAGTGGTGTGGAAAATGGAAAACACCACATTTGGACACAATAATGACATGAGGGTATGCTGTTCTGATTTAATGAACCTTGGTAGTTTTGTGCAGTTTATGATCTTGCATGAGCTATGTACCAGAATACTTGCCATCAACATGCAAGGTACTGCTATAAGGTGCTTATTTCAGCCTCGCTGCTCATAAATCTGACACATCAAATGAGCTGACAGCTTCAACAAAGAAGTTTAAAACATGATTTATAAAATGATCGGTGGAAGCAGAAACAATTCGAGGGTTCGAAATGTCTAGCTGGAATGACTTGTGCATTTAGATTTGTAGAAGTGATCAAAAAATCAATGGGATCGACTCTGGGCTGATGAAATTCATGTTAAATTTATTAGTACAGTTACTTGATGTGTTTCTCCACAGCCTCCTTTTACAGGTGGTGGCACAGTGGTTAGCACTGCTGCCTCATAGTGCTCGGGGACCTAGGTTCAATCTCCGGCTTGGGTTCCTGTCTGTGCGAAGTCTGCATGTTTTCCCGTGTCTGAGTGAGTTTCCACCAGGTGCTTCGGTTTCCTCCAACAGTCTGAAAGATGTACTTGTTAAGTGCATTGGCCGTGCTAAATTCTCCCTCAGTGTATCCAAATAGGTGCCAGAGTGTAGTGACTTAGGGGATTTTCACAGTAACTTCATTGCAGTATTAATATAAGCCTACTTGTGATACTAATAAATAAACTTAAAAAAAAGCAATAGTTCTGAATATTCAAATTTACCCAACCGAAGCTTTTGTATTTTGTTGAATGGTCCTTTCTGTTCTTTGTCGAGAAAGTTGATGGCTTTGCTTCAATGAAACTGAGCAAGATGTAGAAAGTACGTGGTGCCAAGAGGTGTTATGAGAAATAACAATATTTAGACTCCCAAGGCCATATATGCATGTCAATAAGACTTACAGAATAGCTTCAACAAGCAACATGAGTATTAGTTTCTACCACTTCTATCAAATAGATATGATTCAAATACAATCTTGAAATATTTCTTGACAGATCAATGTTAAGAATGTAGCTAATAGATTTGGCTGAAGCAGTATTACACTTTGTAATGACTTGGTGAAACTCCTCTGAGCACTTGGTGAAAACAATGAACTGTCAATAAACCTTCCTGATGTGGAGATGCCGGTGTTGGACTGGGATACACACAGTAAGAAGTCTCACAACACCAGGTTAAAGTCCAACAGGTTTATTTGGTAGCAAAAGCCTCTAGCTTTCGAAGCGCTGGCTGCACCTTTGTCGGGTGAGTTGGAGTTCTAATCACAAATAGAAGCTAGTGACTTTTGCTATCAAATAAACCTGTTGGACTTTAACCTGGTGTTGCGAGACTTCTTACTGGATAAACCTTTCCCCAGAATTAGCACTAATGGGAAAATTAATTTCACCTTGACTATTTTTCGCACAGAGCCCTGATTAGAAAGTTGCAACATGTGATTTACCAGCCACTAAATCCAAAGTGCATGCCAAGGAAAATCCCTCCTTAATACTTTCTCGGCAGCATTTCATCTTTCCCTTTAGATTCCAATTGGTGATTGTCCAAGGTTGAGGAAATAACAGATTCCTTAGCCTTGTAACTCTGTGCAGTGCCTACATTACAGCACAACATCATTTCATTCAGAACTTGGAAGTCTGTTGGATGGGAAAGCTAACGGTATTATTTTCTTTGAAAATTGAATTCTAAGGGAAGGGCATTCCAGTGTTGTGAAGGAACTGTGGGAGTCGCTGCCGGAAAAACCTGGGGCTATTATTCTGTCGGTTGGAGGTGGCGGCCTGCTCTGTGGAGTGGTAGAAGGGCTGAATAAAGTTGGTTGGTGTGACGTGCCTATAATTGCCATGGAGACGAAAGGTGCTGAAAGTCTGAATGCAGCAGTGAAGGCTGGGAAATTAGTCACCCTCCCCGATATCACAAGGTATAGTGAAAATATTGATAAAACTTCATACATCCGTATTTTAGTTCTTTTGCCAAAGGGATACAGATGTAATGGTAATTTTGCCAATTGTGTGGAGTTTGGGGGTGGAATGCTCACTGAGAGGGATGCAGTTTGGAGAATGTTTGCAACATTATAATGTTAACCTTCTGTCCAGTACACCTTTCAAGAGCAACTTCCTGTTGACTCTGAGGGAATGGTGGATTTTCCCTCTGATAATGCATAACTCAGAACCGAATACATAACCAAGTGATCCTCCTGACAAAGAAACCCAGTGCAAAAGTCACTACTCGGTAACAGAGTCACATTGGTGGACTCTGGTCCTACTTTTCAGGATTATTCACCTGGGACTTCTTTATGGAGCTCACTGCAATAGTCTATATTAAAGTCTGCTATATCATAGTCTAATCATGGTCCCCACATGAGGGACAAACACAGATCTAAGCTGACAAGACAAGACGTTGCATCCCATCTTGGGCTCGAACAAACAAAATCCAAGCTGACAGCATGAGGTATTGCACCCCGTCCCGGGCTGGATCTAACACTTAATCTTAGCCAAAAGACCGAGCTTGCTTTGAAAAATTGTATCAGGCAAAAAGTCAGTTTAACCTCATTTGCTACCCTAATCCTTTACTCAACCCTAGCTGGGGCAAACCATGATCACAGGCGTCAGCCCTCCCCAAGTGCAATGGGTTAGCCTTGTTCCCTGCCTGATCATGGTTTCACCCCTGCCAGGTAAAACACTCCACTATATGGGGGCTCCTTAATTGCCTTATTTACAAGCCAGTTACAAATTGCCCAACAGCTTGTACTGTTAAGTAATGTTTCAACAGAAAAACTCCACATTGATTGCTACACCAAAGGTGATTCCTAATCAATCTGTAGCTGATTTGCAGATAAATAATTCTCTGGATAGCTTCCTTACCTTTGGTCTACTAACTGTTGAAATTAGTTGTGTTAGTTCCTGCAGACTCCCAACAGATTTATTAATATCAAAACCTTCTTGGTAAGAAATAGTTGATAGGGAACATGTCCTCAGAAACACAAGCCCATACTACAATACAACCATTGTCTTGGACTGTCAGCATTGTGAACGAAAGGTAAATGGAATAAATTATCATTGTGAACTGAATTGCCTATTTTAACAAAACATTAGCATGTGGTGCATCACTGCATTAGGTGTTATCATTATCAAATTGTTATTACAGAATGTTAACAGAGATGCATTAGTTGCATTAAATGCATTAGATGTTATTACAAATTGTTATTGTTACAGAATGTTAGCTGAGGTACATTACATGCATTAGGTGGTAGTTTACAAGATATGCAACCACTGTTACTTAAAAGTGCACATCACTCCCAACAGCTGGAGGCTCTATTATCCCTATATGCTGCAAGTGTCATCTGATCTTGGAAGGTGGGCTAATTGTATGGAATAGATTTCCAATGTACTGTTGGCATAAAGCCATTGCTACAAATCACTGCTGCCATTGAAATACCCCATTTTCATTTCTAATTGTTGTCTTGATTGATTAAAAAAAAGTACTTTTCACAGTTAGAAAAGTTCATGGCTTTGGATCCTTTACCAGTTAACCTGCATTTGCTGTGGACAGCTGTTCTAGTCTGGTGCTGGTAGCTGAAGCAGATGAGGTTGTGGATACCTTCTGAGTAAAAGTCCTCAGCGATCCGAAGACTGTGAGAACTGAACTGACGGTGAGACCACACTAACTGTAATGATGACCTTTCTGATGAAGCTCTGTGCTTCACAATGTTGTGACACTGAGCTTGGTTAAGAGGTCATCTGTGTCCATAATTGACACCATTGGATATCAGTAATTCCTGAGAATAAGTGGAAAAGTAAATGGACATCATACGCAGGGATTTAACAACTTCAGGTTAATGAATACTGAAGGGACATATTATGACCAGTTTTCTAATGATATATGCCGGCAGCCCTTGAGTCTGAGAGTATTATTATTCAGTGAAAATCCAGGATTTGAAAGAGATGTTTATGCAAATTGCAGTTTCTGTAACCTTCTTGTGATTTTAATGACCTTAAATTTCTATACCTTGAAGTCAAGGAAAATGAATACCATTCAGTTGGATAATAGCTAACTGAAAATAAGAATAGGAAATGCTGAACATAGAATGGATTAACCTTTGGATGGTTATCCTTTCTATGAACAGCCTCGGGTGTGGTTCCTCAGAAGTTGTTGATTTGGACGAGACCCCTCGATTTGTCACCATCTGGCTGGGATATCCCCAAATTGTTACAAACCAGAGTGAGAAGGGGTGACTGGCTCCCTCTTTATTCAACCTTCCTTCTGCTGCTAGCAACAAAGGTTCAATCTAACACGGTTCCCTTTCTGATGGATATCTTTTCCAAATTCAATAGTTACGTTTGAATTTAACGAGGCTTTCTTGTGTTAATATAGAGTTACTTTATTAACTATTAAAAAGCTAAGGGGAAATAGTAAAACACATATCTACATGCATACAGATTAGAAATCAGAATTGAGTCCAATTGTAAGTAAATATAAATAAGTTCTACAGAACAGCGCTGGAGTTATGAGGAGCAAATAATGAACACTGTGGTTGATACAGGTTGACTACTGCTGCTGAACAGTTGATTCTTCACTTCAGGTGTTCTTTGGTTTGGTAGGGTGATTTCAGTTCTTTATTTAGCTGCGACCCTTTGGCTGTCTTGTCAACATGCAGTTAGTGGCTTTAGCTGATTCTGCAAAAGCTGGTTACTCAACAGGGGCCCTGCCTCAGTTACTGTGTCACCTTCAGTGTGGCAAACTTCCAGCTGCTTTTCCCACAACAAAAACACAGACAAATAATTCCCTCAGTTAGCTTTGAAACCAAGTCATTGTGAATTCAAACTGGAGTCCTCTAGTCGGTCTAGGCAATTATACTCAGAATGACATTGCCTTTATGTTCCTTTGTCATTAGCAGAGATGAGAATGAATCCTTGAATTCTGTTAGAATTATCTTTGTTAAGGACAAGATCAGAAACTCCAAGGTATTTTATGAAGTTAGCCTCTATCTTAACTTTTACAATTGATTTTGGCATTAGGGTGAGCAAAATGTGTTCCACTCCAGGTATGAGTTAAGTGACCTACTAGGAAGCTTTAATCAAAACAAACTTTATTTACAAACACAGAATATAAGAAAACAATTAACACAAACTTTACCAATTAAAATACTTAAACATGCCAAAGTATAATTCTTAACATCAACTATCTCTATTGTTCCAATTTAGCAGATTCCCATGTGGAAACCAAAGGGCCTTTTGGCACTTTTGGAGAGTGATCTGGACAGATACCTGTCTGATAATTCTCATGCGACAACTTCCAACCCAAACAGTAGATTCTCATAGGAAAAGCTTATTTCTTGGAAGATTCCAGTCTTCACTTTAGACAGAGCAAGGGATATAGAGAAAGTGGCCCTTCTCTCTCAAGATCCCTCAAAGCAGAAGGCCTTGAGTTCTCTGTGAAAGCCAAGCTGTACCCAGTCATACAAATTTACCTGTCAGCAACCTAATCAAGTCCCACTCTGAAATATCCCAAGGGAAAAGACAAAATAACAGATCCCTGCATTAGTTCAGGTTGAAACAAATATGGTAGCAATTAAGATCAGTTATGCTGCTGCAGTAACAATATAGTGCTTCTTGATTCAGACACAATGGCTCCGATAATAAAAACAAACTGTTGCAATAGATCCTGCACAAAAAACATGACAAATACATTTCTTAAAAGCATAATGTCATCTCACCATGTCTGGAACTCTAAAAAGGGGTTCTGTTGTTCATTAGAGAAAGTCATTCTTGTCGGTGGCTAATGGTACATTCTCAGCCATCTTTGAAGTCTGTGTTTGGGTTGGTGCAGCCACAATGGACCAAATGGCCACCTTTTGTGTCATGACAATTCTGTGAAAACTCAGGTCTTTTTATGGTTCAACATTCCCATGTATGATTCCAGAGTTCATTCCCATTGTCATAACAGCCCTTCACTAAAATCCATGAATTCTGATAAACATGTGATTAAAGTAGAATTTTAGGTTTGATGATTTAAATGTGTTTTTAGCAACATGATGCCTCAGTACCTTCAAATTGTGATTATTATGCAAATAAGGATCTGGCCACGAGAAAAAAATGATTAGCGTAAACAGCAGGATACCCCTCAGAATAGCAACCTGGGTTTTATTTCCAATACTTCCTGTGTGCTCCTGGTGCTTTTAATTTTAATTTCAGTTTTCCAGTGTTTTTGACTGATTTTGGCCACTTGAGTGACTTGTTAAATTGCCTTTTATTGGAGATTCTGAGAAGAATTAAATAGAATCATAAAATCCTACAGTGCAGAAAGAGGCCACTCAGCCCGTTGAAGCTGCACTGACCACAATCCCACCCACGCTGTAACCCCATAACTCCTTGCATTTTCCCTAACTAGTCAGGAAGGAGCAATTTAGCATGGGGAAACTATCTAACCCACACATCTTTTAACGGTGGGAGGAAATCAGAGTACCTGGAGGAAACCCGTGCAGTCACAGGGAGAACATGCAAACTCCACATAGATAGTGGCCCAAGCTGGAAATTGAACCTGGGTCCCTGGTACTGTGAGACAGCAGTGCTAACTGCTGTGCCACTCTTATATCAATTATTCCCATCTGATTCAATAATGCCCGTAAGCGACATGGTTAACTCTTAACTGTCCTCTGAAATGGTAAAGTTGGACTTTCTCTGCACAGCATGACTTATGTTTTGTACGCATATATTTGGTGTGTGTGTATCTGTGTGTGTGTGTGTGTGAGACACACCATGTGTAACCCCACTTCTTTTGTCCTACCATTGGCAACTGTTCACTTACAGTTCAGGAAATGTCATCCATCAACCTTAAACCTGATGACTTTATGTGCGTGGAATGAACTGTTTCTTCTAACCCGCTGTTCTCTTTATAACAGTGTAGCTAAAACCCTGGGAGCTAAAACGGTGTGTGAGATGGCACTACGGAATGCACTGGAGTACAATGTTCTGTCTGAGGTAATCAGTGACCAGGAGGCTGTGCAAGCAGTGGAAAGATTCCTAGGTAAGGTATTTAATTTTCACACAGACACATTGTTCAGAATATGTTGCAATTGCAGAAATAGCTATTGAATATTATGTTTTGTTTTAATTTGGAAAACAAAAATTCTGCTCTGCGCTACAATCGCTGACAGATTAAGATTTGAATTGCCTCCTTCCACATCCTACTTTGAAACAAAAATCTGCTGCAGCACATTCTGACTAAATGAATGTAAAATTAAATCAGTTTCTCCTCCCAGAAACTGGTGAATTGGTCCTGAGAGTTTTTCACTGTAATAACCAGAGTTGCTTTTATGGGAATTTGGTGTAATATCCTTTAAATAAAATATGCTTTTGCTATAAATGTCAGTTACATTAAAAAGATTGAGACTGACTTTTTGAGGGGAGGGGTGATATTAAGCAGAACAAATACTTGATAGCCAATCTAAATTAGTGCTTGTTCCAGATTGTATACCTCACTTAAATGGCGAAATCATTTTCACAGTGCTTTATTGTAAAATAGGGACACTCCAAAATGGAGTGGGCTTGTGTTGCTCCTCTGTGAATAAGATTTTCTTTACCATCTAGCTGTGCATTTATTTGCAGTGTGAAAATGCAGCATCATAAAGAGCACAGTTAAGGAGACACATGTCCCATAGTTAATTCTGACCATGCAAATCTAAAAGTTTTGAATAATAAATAACTATTTAGTATTGGATCCATTTCAAGAATCAGGGTCTTTTTTGGTCACATGGTTATCACAAACGAAACGCAGGATGCCACAACTAAAGATTTCACAATTCCTAACAATAAAGCTTTTGTGAATTTTAAGGAAAGGTTTGCTATCCCTCTTTCACCCTGGAATGATAATGTTGGTTCTTTAAGATGTCTTTCAATAATTTTTTTTCTTAAAGGTGGTGGCCATCTTTTTGATTTTGACAAGGTGGTGTGAATTGGTTGTTGGGGAAACAGTAATGAATAATTTTTTTTTTCATTTGTGGGACATTGGCGTCACTGGCTGGCCATCTTTATTGTCCATCCCTGGTTGCCCAAAGGCAATTCAGAGTCAACATATTGCTTTTGATAGTATCCATTGTGGCTCTATTAAACATTAATGTACAGTGATGAGTGTAGCCTTTGATCCAGTTTCACAAACACACAGCAGCCAGGGTTCACTCATCTATCCTTACAGACATCTTGTTTCTGTGTTTTGCAATAACCACCACCCAAAACAGTGACTGAAATCTGGGTCAGGAAAGAGAGTGAGAAAGAGGCATGAAAGAAGAAAGGGATGGTAGGAATGCGAAGGAGGCAATTAGAGAGTGATAGCGGGCGAGAGATTATAAAATCATAGAATCTCTACAGCACAGAAGCAGGCAATCCGACCCATTAAACCAGCACTGACAATAATCCCATCCAGGTCCTAGCGCTGTAACTAAACATAATTACCCTGCTCACTGCCCTGACATTGAGGAACAATTTAACACGGCCAATCCACCTACCCTGCACATTCTGGAAACTGGAGCATGCGGAGGAAAACTGTGCAGACATGTGAAGAATATACAAACTGCAAACAGCCAGTCATCTAAAGCTGAAATTACACGCGGGTCCCTGAGGCAGTAGTGCTAAATACTGTGCCACCATGGAGTGGCGTGCTGGCATAATAGTTAATACTGCTCTCACAGAGCCAGGGACCCAACTTGGGTCGCTGTCTGCGAGGAGTCACATTCTTCATGTGTCTGTGTGGGTTTCCTCCACATACTCTGATTTCCCTCCACAGTGCAAAGATATTCTGGTTTGGTGCATTGGCCACGCTAAATTCTCCCTTGGTGTACCCGAACAGCTGCCAGAGTGTGGTGATGAAGAGCTTTTAATTGCAGAAGTAAGCCTAATTGTGACTAATAAATAAACTTTATTTTAGAGAAGGAAGATGAAGGACAAAGGGAAGAAAGACAATTGGCTGGAGTTTTCTAGCTCTGATATGGCGGGACCTGCCACAGGAATTGTGGGAGGCCAACCGAAAGTCTGACATCCAGAAGGACTGGAAGATCTGGTAGCCAGTGGGACTGGAAAATCCTGAGTGAAAGATTGAAAGATATCGAGGAAAGGAATAATGGGGATAAACAGTTACGAGCGAGGGTAAATGAATGAGAGTGGAGATGAGCAGGGCTTTACTGGAAAGTAAGAATTGAAAAACAGATTTTAAAAGTAACAAAGCAGAGCCAAAGTTACGATGGTGGATTACATTTCATAATTTTATATATAACATGCTTGATAATTGGAAATACCAGTGCACAGTGTGCATAAATTCAAGATGGCGGGGGAGTGGCAACCTTTTGCGAGCTGTACCCAGGATACCTCGAATTCTATATTTTACTCTCATTCTATGCTTCTAAAACTCTATTCTAATTCTTTTAAACTAACTACACCCTAGCTATGACTGTAATTTACATTCTGCACTCTCTCCTTGTCGTCTCTATGAATCACATGCTTTGTCTGTATAACGCGCAAGAAAGAATATTTTTCACTGCATACTAATATGTGATACAGTAATAAATCAAATCAAAAGCATACCAGTACACTTTGGCTCTCTGGTCAGTATACTGTCTCTCTATTTGCATACTGAACTTGAATACATTTGTCACCCCTCATTGTAAGTGCTGTGTGCTCTCTGGATTGCAGGCTATTTGCTGCCTTCTGCCAAGTCTACAACCAGACAAGAGACATAATAGCGGCAGTGAATGGGAACACAGTTTGCATTTTAATGCCTGTTCACTGATGCTGCAAGTCCTTTGGCCGCTTATGAAACTCACAAAGCTGTGCTTCATGCTAGGTGCCAGCACCAAGTGGATTTTTGGTTTAAAAATCACACAGTTTTGATATTGGTTTAAAGATATACATATTTTGTTTTTAGAAAATTCAGGATGTTACTGAAGAGCCAGAACTTTCAATGTGATGCACAGAGCTAGGTCTTAGACTAGGCCAGTGTTCTGAGATGATCATTAAATCAAAGCTTGTGACCTGATTGTGAACAATTGGTTCTTTTTTGTAGATGATGAAAGGTTCTTGGTTGAACCAGCCTGCGGTGCATCACTAGCTGCCATTTACAGTGGAGTAATCCAACGACTGCAGAAGGAGGGACGGTTGGCACAGGACCTACGGTCAATAGTAGTCATTGTCTGTGGTGGAAGCAGCATCACAATGGCACAGCTTAATGAATACAAAATACAACTGGAGAAAAGCTAAATAAGCAGTTTATCTGAATGTGACATTTTTCTTATGAGCTATTTCTGTCTGCCAGGCAGTAATCCTATGAAATCATATGACTGGAATTGTTGGCACCCTGGGTACTTGATGACTTGGCTGCATGGCAAGTTTCCCACGTCCCAGTTTTCATCCCATACTTTAATTTTCATCCACTCTCTTCTCACCTACGTTTCAAATCTCCATCACTTTTAACAAGTTCCTGGCCCTGACTGTCTCCTTTTCACTCTGGATATTCCAATTTACAACAACCCCACCCCTGTTACTCTTCCATAATTGTCTCCACTTCATCCTTGGATGGACACCCAACCAGTCTCCATCCACCACCACCTTTATCCGCCTGACTGGATTCGTTCTCACATTGAACAACATTTCCTTTGACTTCATTCGCTTCCATCAAACAATAGACATCACTGTGGGAGCCTGTATGGGTCCTAGCTATGCCTGCATATGTGGGCCATGTGGAATATTCCAGTTCTCCTCCTCCTTCACCTCTTTTTCTGGTATATTGACTGTATCGGTGCTATTTCCAGCTCTTGTCCCGAAATGGAAAGCTTTATTGACTTTGCTTTCAATTTTTTTACTTCCCTCTCCTTCACATGGACCATTGCTGACTTTGCCCTTCCCTTCCCCAACTTCTCTGTTTGACCAATATTCACAGTAACCCACTGAATCTCTCAATTTCCTTGACTACATTCCATCCCCCTCTCTTCCTGCAGTAATACCATTCTATTCCGCTGGTTAATCTGTTGTGTCTATTCTAACAATGCCACCTACCATTTCAGTGCTTCCCTTTGCCTTTTTCCTCAACTGAAGGTTTCCATCCACCATGGTTGACCATGCCTTTTCCATTTCCCACATTTCTGGTCTCATCACTTTTCCCCTCCCAGAACCACAATGGAGTTACCTTTGTCCTCACTTCCATCCCATCAGCCTCTGCGCTCAACACACCGTCCTCCCCAATTTTGGCCAGCTCCAGTATAATGTCAGCAAATATATCTTCCCCTCCCGTGTGTTTTAGGTAATTTAGTAGTGTCACAAGTAGGCTTACATTAACACTGCAATTAAGTTATTGTGAAAATCCCCTAGTCGCCACACTCTGGCGCATGACAGGGTACACCGAGGGAGAATTTTTTAGCATGGCCAGTACATCTAATCAGCACATCATTTGGACTGAGAGAGAAAACCAAAGAATGGAGAAAACCCACGCAGACAAGAGGAGAACATGCAGACTCCTCATAGACAGTGACCCAAGCCGGGAATTGAACTTGGGGCCCCTGTGAGGCAGCGGTGCTAAAACCTGTGCCACTGAGCCACCCAGTATTCCAGTGGGACCATTCTGTTCTTGATATCCTGGTAAACTGCTCAATCACTCTCAACATCCCCTCTGCATCCAAAGGCACACTTTTTGCAAGAGCAGGAGATGAAGCTTTCCTTGAACCTTCTTTCTTCCTATTGCTTAAGCTCCAACCACTTCTTCCAGGAGAAACAGGGATTTACTAGGCATTTCTTTCAATTTAGTATCTTGTATTTGATGCTCACAATCTGGTCTCCCCTACATTGCCGTGATGAAATGCTGATGGTGAAAGTTTTGTGGAACACCTCCCATCAATCCGCAACCATTCACTCAACTGCTTGCCTTTTTAATTCTCTACTCCACTCCCACTTTAAATACTCTATCCTTGACTTCTTGTCGTGTTCCATTGGGTAGGATTTTCCAGCCTTTGCCACTGGTGGATCTTCCAGTCCTGCTGAATACAATTAACCAATGTCCATTGGTGAGCTGCCTTTGCCACTGACAGAAACGCTGCAGGGAAGAGCTTGTTGTTGTCGGGGTGGGGGGGAGCTGGAAAATCCCACCCAATGATGTTTAGTGTAAGCACTATTCAGCTTGTTTCAGACAGCAGCTGTCTGTTGGTAATGATGCTGTTTGACATATTCGAACCTCGTTTAGACCTATCTTTTGTTCCTTTACTTATTCCATTGAGCTGGCACAGTGGTTAGCACTGCTGGCTCATAGTGCTTGGGACCCGGATTTGTTTCTTGGTTTGGTTCACTATCTTTTTTTTTTAAAGAGCAACACAGCACGGGAAACAGGCCCTTTGGCCCAACGAGCCCGCGCCGCCGTCATAATTATATAGTAGCAAATCCATTATCCTATTATATTATTCCTATATAATAATATATATATTATTCCTAATATGGAAGACTCTCACTATAGGGACAATTTGTTTCCCAATCAGCCTAAGAGCGAATTTTTGGGTTGTGGGAGGAAACCGGAGTGCCCGGAGAAAACCCACGTAACCACAGGGAGAACGCGCAAACTCCCGCAGACACTGGCCCAATTCCAAGTGTCTGCACAGCCACATCGATAGTCTCTGAGCTGTCATGGTGCCCTTCAGATGGTCCACATAAAGCACTCATTTACGACATGAGGTACCAGGCAACCCATGAATCAACATCCAAGAGCTGTACCCGCACCACCTGCCGAATGCATGCTCAATGTTGGTCAAGTATGGACCGAATTACCTGTGGAAAAAAGCCGTAGTTAAACAGTCCTAATATATCCCTCTATCTGCATACCGCTCATGTGGCTGTCCAAGAGACCCTTAAACAGCCCCAGCGTGCCTGCTCCCACCACCTTACTCGGCAGTGCATTCCACACCCCCACTACCCTTTGTGTGAAAAACTGCCCTCTAATATTCGTCCTATACATAGCCCCCCTCACCCTATGGCCATGACCCCTCGTCCTATCCATTTCTAAAGGTGGAAAAAGTTTACCTCCATTTACTCTATCTATACCCCTTATAATCTTATCACCCTCTATGAGATCCCCTCTAAGCCGACGTCTTTCAAGGGAAAACAACCCCAGTCTATTTAATCGTTCCTCATAAGACAGTCCTTCCATACCAGGCAGCATCCTGGTAAACCTCCTCTGCACTCTCTCCAAGGACTCCACATCCTTCCGATAGTACGGCGACCAGAACTGGACGCAGTATTCCAAGTGAGGCCTAACCAAAGTTCTATACAACTGCAACATCAAACTCCTACTCTTGTATTCTATACCCTTTTCTATGAAAGCTAACATACTATACGCCTTCTTTATCACCTTCTCCACCTGTGAGGACACCTTCAGAGACTTGTGAACCTGCACCCCCAAGTCTCTCTGCGTCTCTATGCTCCGTATAGTTTTACCTTTTATCCTATAACTCTCTTCTACATTTTTCCGGCCAAAATGCATCACCTCGCATTTATCCGGATTAAATTCCATTTGCCATCTATCTGGCCAGTCTACCAACCTGTCTATGTCCTGTTGTATTGCCTGACACTGCTCCTGTGTACCTGCCAATCCAAGCATCTTGGTGTCATCAGCAAATTTGCTGATCTCACCACCTACCCCAACTTCCAAGTCGTTTATGTAGACCACAAATAGAAGAGGACCTAGTACTGAGCCTTGTGGCACTCCACTAGTGACAGGCTTCCAGCCGGAAAAAGAGCCTTCCACTACTACCCTCTGTCTCCTCCTCCCGAGCCAGTTCTCGACCCATCTACATACTCGACCCTGTATCCCATGCGCCTTCACCTTCTCTATCAGTCTACCATGAGGAACCTTGTCAAACGCCTTACTGAAATCCATGTAGACGACATCAACAGCCTGTCCTTCATCAACTGTTTTTGTCACTTCTTCAAAAAATTCCACTAGATTCGTAAGACAAGACTTCCCCTTGACGAAGCCATGCTGCGTATCCCTGATCAGATCGCAGCGCTCCAGATGCTCATACATCCTGTCCCTAAGGATCCTCTCCATTAGCTTACCTATAACTGAAGTCAAGCTCACCGGCCTATAGTTCCCTGGGTGATCCCTCTGACCTTTTTTTAAACAACGGTACTACGTTTGCTATCCTCCAGTCCTCTGGGACCTCACCTGTGTCCAAGGAAGAGACAAAGATTTGCGTCAGAGGCCCAGCCAAGTCTTCCCTCAACTCCCTTAGCAGCCTGGGGTAAATGCCTTCAGGCCCCGGAGCTTTATATGTCTTTAAGCTGCCTAACAGCCCCAACACCTTAATAGTGTTGAGGAACAGAAGGATCTTGGTGTATGTGTCGATAGATCCCTGAAAGTAGGCAGTCAAGTGGATAAAGTTGTTAGGAAGGCTTATGGGGTCTTAGCTTTTATTGGTAGGGGGATTGAATTTAGGAGCCGCAGCATCATGTTGCAGCTGTACAAAACTCTAGTGCGGCCGCACTTGGAGTATTGTGTGCAGTTCTGGTCCCCACATTATAAGAAAGATGGGGAGGCATTGGAGAGGGTACAGAGGAGGTTTACCAGGATGTTGCCTGGTATGGAGGGCAGGTCCTATGAAGAGAGGTTGAAGGATTTGCGGTTGTTTTCGTTAGAAAGGAGGCGGCTAAGAGGGGATCTTATTGAAGCATATAAGATGATTAGAGGTTTAGATAGGGTGGACAGTGATAGCCTTTTCCTAGGATGGAGAAAGCTAGCACGAGGGGACACAGCTTTAAATTAAGGGGTATGAGTTATAGGACGGATATCAGAGGTAGGTTCTTTACTCAAAGAGTGATTAGGGAGTGGAATGCCCTTCCTGCAGCTGTTGTAGATGCGCCAAGTTTGGTGGCGTTTAAGAGGTTAGTTGATAAGTATATGGATGAGCAGGGAATGGTTTAGTTAGGAGGGGCATTGCTTTTTATTTTGGTCGGCACAACATCGAAGGCCGAAGGGCCTGTTCTGTGCTGTATTGTTCTATGTTCTATTAACACCTCTTTCCTCGTAATCCTTATTTCCCTCAACCGATCCTCAACTTTGTCAACATCAGGCACAGACATCTGTCCAGTCTCCTGCGTGAATACCGACGCAAAGTATTCATTCAGGATCTCCCCCATTCCCTCAGGCTCTAAGCATAGATCCCCTCCTCTGTCCCTAAGAGGTCCAATCTTGCCTCTAACCATCCTTTTGCTCCTTACATAGGTGTAAAATGCCTTTGGATTTTCCTTTATCCTACCTGCCAGAGCCACCTCGTGGCCCCTTTTTGCCTTTCTAATACCCCTTTTAAGATCCCGTCTACACTCTCTATAAGCTTCCAGCGCTGTCTCAGTCCCCAGTTGCCTAGATCTAATGTAAGCCTCTCGCTTCTTCCTGATCAAGTCCTCAATCTCCCTGGTAAGCCACGGTTCTCTAATCCTACCTTTCCCATCCTTCCTCCTTGCCGGCACGTATCTTTCCTGCAGAGAGTTTAGTTTTCCCTTGAAAGACTCCCACATGTACCTCGTCGACCTGCCCTCTGTGTGGAGTCTGCATGTTCTCCCTGTGTCTGTGTGGGTTTCCTCCCACAACTCAAAAGATATGCTGGTTAGATGAATTGGTCATGCTAAATTCTCCCTCAATGTACCCAATCAGGTGCCAGAGTGTGGTGACCAGGGGATTTTCACATTATTTTCACAGTGTTAACATAAGCCTATTTATGATTAATAAATAAACTTTTTACTTTTTCCATTCCTATTTCCTTTAGCCTTGCACCAATGTCCTGTGTCATTGAAACTCTCACTATCTGTTCTATCACTGACCTTTTCTTTTGTTTTTTCTCTCACCCTGTTTCCTGCTTCTGTACTTGCCTAAAACTTGTTGCCTTCCTAAAGGTATCGTAATAAAATATGAACCATTCTTTTCTCTCCGCAGATGCTGCCTTGACACGTTGATGAGTATTTCTAGCATTTTTCTCCCCTGTCCCAGTTGGGATTTTATTCCTGAGTGCTACCATGCAGTTTTTAAAGATTTCAAGTATTATCAAATCCATCCCTGACAATGTGCAGTGAAGTTGTTCAGATTTCTTACTCATCATTCACTAGCCCCTTTCTTTCTCTCTTTTTCATCTCATCCCCTTTCCTCAACTATGATCCCATCCAGACTATCTGTTTTGGAGTTGGGGGGGGGGGGGGGGGGGGGGGGGCAGGGAGATGGTGACACAATGTCACTGGTCATCCAAAGGCTCAGCTCAATACTCTGGGAATAACAAAGAACAAAACAGCACGGGAAACAGGCCCTTCGGCCCAACGAGCCTGTGCCGCTCGTTGCTTGTGTAGCTTGTGAATTTTATTCTAATTAATTTTTTTAAAAACTGGGATTTAAAGTAGTTGTAGAAATGACATTTACGTTACAGAAATCCATCTGGTTCATATAGTGCCCTTTAAGGAAGGAATTCAGGCCTATATGTGACTCCAGCCCCACAGCAATGTGGTTGACCCTTTAACTGCCCTCTGGAGAAAAATGCATTCTTTTCTCTTAAATATTAATCAAAATAGGAAAACACTTTTGTTTTGTCTCTACAGCCATTCTTGAATGAAATGAGTGTCAAAATTGGAAAAGGTATAGATAAAATGCCTTCTGTGGTATCACTCTTTGGCTGGAATTTTACCAGCACGGCATTCTCCATTGGGCTCAGGCAGGATCGTATGAATTCTCGGAAGGAAGTGCTGGTAAAATTCTACCCTTTATCTCTGCTTCTGATCAATGCTTTGTGATGGTCTGGTCCCCCCTGTTTTATCAGCCAAGAATTCATTGTTCTGTGGCAGGTGGAACTCTGATGGTGCCACTGTCACTGTTTCTTGTTGTGAGAAGGAGTGCAATATTAGCATTGTGGCAAGTTAGTGGTTTTAATGGAGCAATTTGGATTGAATGAGGAGGATAAGTGGGAATGTGAGAACCAGTCATCAAGTCATTGCATGGTTAAAGGTGAGGGAAAGGTCAGAAAGGAAAGGACAGGTGGTAGACGTAAAGGCATGAGAAAGTTCAAATTAAAGTTTCATCCAGCCAGTTGTTTATCATTGAACATTTATGCAACCATTGTATTGGGAAAAATAATTAGCAGCATAAAAATTATTATAATCCCCTTTCTCTTTGAGAAATTTGGTTGCTTTGTTTCTGTCTGATGTTGTGGGAGACCTGGCATTGCAGCTGAATCCATTCAGTATTGAAAGCTGTTAATTACTCTGTAATCAAGATAGGTATCCAGGTGATGGTGTTAGTGACAATGAAAATACCTGAAAATGTTGAAAGGCAGAACAGTGGCACAGCGGTTAGTATCATTACCTCAGTGCCAGAGACCTGGGTTCAATTCCAGTCTCGGTCTGTATGTTCTCCCCTTGTCTGTCTGGGTTTCCTCTGAGTGCTCTGATTTCCTCCCACACTCCAATGAGTACAGATTAGATGGATTAGCCATTATAAATACACAAGAAGGGATCCTCTTTTGGAGAAGCAGTGAAAACACAATAGGTGGGACTTTATGCTTTGCCTGTCCCAAAACCGTAAAATCTTGCCCGGGGTCAATAGACCTTTCCATTGTCCGCCCTTTGCCTGCTCCAATTCCTGTGGCAGACAGGCCGGTAAAATTACAGCCATTGGGTCGAATGGTTTCTTTCTGTACTGTTGGGATTCTATGGTTCTGCCTTGGTCCCTATACTATGTGATGTAAAGGTTTCAATCTTTTCCATCTGCATCGGAGGCTGGATTCTAATCTCATCCAATACAAAACAAGTAAATGAATGTCACTTCATTCTGATGGCTGCAAAGAGAAGTAAATATTAGCATTTCCTATCATAATACTCCAAAAACAAAGTTGGTCGATAATGAACATTTTTCTGTTTTTTTTAAATCACTATGAGGCAAAATGTTATCTAATTTCCTCCTAAAGAACAGCTCTACAAGAAAATGTTTGGCATTTTTTTTCTGTTGAAGAAAAAGCAGAAAAGGTGTATCATAATATTATTATGTACCACACCAGCAATCATTCATTATCTGTATTTATGACATTGCTTCAAGCAGATAAAGGAAATATTTGCCAATACTTTTACATGAGAATTGTGTGGAAACTCCTGCACTGAATCTGGAGGAAATCTTTTTTGGTGGCAAATTTGATTTTGGACAAGGAGAGGAATTCACTAAGGGTGGAATTTTACAGTCCCATTGTGATGGGGGAGGGGCTGGAAAGTATGGCAAGTCATTCAAGACTCCATTGACTTTGGTGGAAATGGAAAATCCCACCAGCGGAAGGGGACAGGGCAATTTCTTTGTTTGGTTTAACAATGTTCTGAAGATATCTTGGCGAATTGGTGATTACGTAAGGTGTCTTGTGTTAAAGTACAGATCACTGTTGGCATGTTAAAACTGTGAAGCACATTGGGTTAAAGACTGTATTGACTGAGGCTATTGCTAATGCTTTATCTTGTCTGGTATTGTAACTAAATGAGCCAGTTCTTGTTAAAGATGATCTGTACTTAATTTCCCGGTTGATCTGAACTCATCTCTCAGGAGAACGCTGAATGGTTGCTTTAAGTTGCATTATACTATCTGCATTACATGGTCAGTGTTCTTAAAAATATAAAGCTGGTGCCTACATCCCAGACCGATGTTATCATGATTCCCCCAAGCTGCTATTAAGTTGTTACTTACCTTGTAGTGACAAGGATTTCTGATGAGCATCAAGTGAGCAGAGAGATGGGAAAACAGCACATTGAGGTCGTGAGGAACAGGCTTCTGGAGCAACACACTTACTTACCAGAAGACTCAGTGCATGAATTCACACAGCTCAGAGATATGAAAGCAATATCCTGTGGACTATGGAATCTGAAACAAAAACAGAAAATGCTGGAAAATCTCAGCATCTGTGGAAGGAGAATAGAGACAATGCTACAAGTCTGGATGAACCTTTGTCTAGACTCCAAACATTAGCTCTATTCTCTCTTCACAGATGCTGTTAAGACCTATTAGGATTTTCCAGCTCAGCGATATTGCTTCATCACAGACCATTTTGAATCGGAGAAAGTGAAATAACATGCATGCAAACTGAAATGCATGTGTGGATCTCTGTTCACCAGTCAGTGACTGCTAGTGAACTCTCTGAAAGTTACAAAAGAGATGATGGGATTGGCGATTGTTTTCTGTCACCTTGAAGCCTACATTCAGCAGAGCCAGCTGAATGATAAATCTTTCAATGTGCAGCATTTTGGGATGGTGTGCTATAAAACACGAAACATGCAGCACAGTTCGGGAAAATGTTAAAGTCTGAAATGGATCTTCACCGTTGACATGAATAGCTTTTTATGTATAAAAAATATTTTCAATTTCCTTTCTTTACACTGAGTTATAGTAACGTTTCCCGCTTGGCTGACTGGGGGAGGACATGGGAGGAAATTCAAAAAGATTACAGAGAAATTGTAGGGGAGACAATCTGCGTGATGTGTCTCAGCAATTGCTTTTTAAATGGATCACACAGTAATTCTGTGAGTCTATTATTCCCCAGGGCTGTAATTGCTCAAATGTGTGACAGTGGAAATGGGTGGAGAATGAACAACAAATGGCTTTATTAATGAAACACTTCCCCAAATATAAGGGGACATAAAACAACAAGTAGGGCACTTGGAGATTTTAAAAATGTTACTAATTTGCTGATATCCTGTGTACGATGTTAAGAGTACTCCAGAATAATATTGTAAAATTATTAATAATCAAATTAAAATCAGTTACATTAACATATTAATAGAGAAGTTACAATATCACTATTGCAACAATACAAAATACATTCCTTGCAGCATTTTCTGAATTCTTAATTATAATTTACTTTGTACCACTGTTTACCCTTTAAGTGCTGCAACTTGTGGTCAGTTCCTGTATGGTGGAGAACTTCAATTTTCATGGAATACATGTCATTTAAATCTTGTGATTTTTTTTTTAATATTTGCTTCTGTATGGATACAATAGTACAGAACCAAACTTACTATCTCGATAACCTAGCGCAGCAGCAAATAACTGATTCTAACAGTACTGTATACATTTCAAATAAATTAACAAGCAAGCTATTTGTATCTACTTTGTATGATGTTTTCATTGTGTAAATTGTGAATTGAATGTGTATTTCTGTGCAGTCTTGACTGTTACCTTTATTAATTTCATTTCACCTGTGCAAATGCTGATACCACACTTGTTTATAATATAACTGCTCAGCAGGTGGAAGAATGGCCAGAGTGAAGGTATTAACCATATAACCATAGAATCCCTGCAGTGCAGAAGGAGGCCATTCAGCCCATTGAGTCTGCACGAATTCACAGACAGAGCATCTTAACCAGGCTGCCCACCATTTCCCTGTAACCCCATGCAGTACCCCACTCATCTGCCTAATCTATTCATCTTTGGACACTAAATTTACAATGGGCCAATCCATCTAACCTGTACACCTTTAGACTGTGGGAGGAAAACGGATTACCCAGAGGAAAGCCACGCCGAGACAGGGAGTGTAGAAACAAGAAGGCAGTCACCCATGGCCGGATTCAAACCTGGGTTGCTGGTGCTATGAGGCAGCAGTACTAGCTGCTGTGCCACCGTGCCACCCTTTTGTCCATCTACATCATAGGTTTTCTACCAACCACCGCCACACAATGCCACCCATTCACTATCTTCCAAATTATGATTACTTCAATATTCCGAGCTAAACACAAGTCACTGAAAGGGCTCTGGTTTCCTCTGTTCTATCCAAGCCAAATACTAATATTCAGCCATCCTTCTGTCCAAAAGGGGTCATTTTGCTTTAGTTAAGGTATGATTATCAAACTTTGATGGAATTGTTCACTTTGGCTTGGTTAAGATTTGAGATATTTGAAAAGACATCCATTCCACTGAGGCCTTTCAAAGACACAAAGGGCAGCTTGAGAATTGCCTCTGCCAACTAACCTTGCTGGGGGAGGTGGGTGGAAAATCTGCCCACAACTTTTCCAAATAGAACTTGACTAGAACGAAAAAGGACAGGGTAGGAGTCCAAAAAACAAACCTGCTTGTTTTTCAGTTGGCTGTCCCGAGATTGGCTCCAGTTATCTTCTAACTTGAATGGAACTTCAGGCCTATAACATGTGAAATTCAGAACTCTCCTCAGCTTGTTACCAAATTGCATTATCCCCAGAGTGCCTCATTATGAATCACATGATCAAATATTCTGCAGCAAAGTTGCTCTAGTGAAAGATTACCCAAACACTGCAATTGTGAATCACTCACTTCTCCCTCACTCTTGGTCAGCAATGAGAAGTTCAAAACCAAAATACAAAATTAGGAATACTCATCTGAATTGACTGGAACTAAATTAATTTATTATTGTCACATGTGTTGGGGTACAGTGAAAACTGTTGTTTCTTCAAGCTGTTGTTTCTGATAAAAATATCTGGGCACCATGGTGACACCGTGGTTAGCATTGCTGCCTTCCAGCGCCTGGAATCCGGGTTCACTTCCGGCCTCAGGTCACTGTCTGACGGAATTGGTGCGTTTTCTCTGTATCTGCATGCATTGCCTTCAAGTGCTCTGGTTTCCTCCCACAGTCCAAAAATGTGCAGCTTAGGTTGATTGGCCATGCTAAATTGTCCCTTCATGTCAAGGGGATTAGAAGGGTCAATGTGTGGGGTTACGGGGATGGGTCCTGGGTGGGATTGTTACTGCTGCTGCAGGCGTGATGGGCCAAATGGCTTCCTTCTGCACTGTAGATTCTATATGATTGATAGATCATACTGGGGAGAAGGAAACCTTAGGGTGCAGATAGAGTATTGCAATACCCATAGGGTGAAAGAGAAAGATCAGCTTAATATGTGATAGGACCTTTCAAAGTCTAATGACAGGGAAGAAGTTGAGTTGGTTGATATGTGGTTTAGATTTTTTCCTAATAGAAGAAGGTGGAAGAGACTATGTCTGGAGTGTGTGGGGTCCTTAATTACGCTGGCTGCTTTTCTAAGTCAACAGAAAGTGAAAATGGACTGAGCTGCGTTCACCATCCTTTGTAATTTCTTGCATTCTTAGTCAGAGTAGGAGCCATACCAAGCTTGGATAGCTTTGGGAAGATGTATCTGTCAAAATTGAATTTTTTTATAAAACATCAGGGGTCTGAATGATGTGTGTCATCAGTTTACTGGCTATAGAGTATTACATTAAATTTGTTGGAAGTTAGATTTAGATTGTGGCAAGCTGGTTCTCGTTACAAAAGGATCTATAGCACAGAAGTACCAAAACTTCCATGATTTTGACATTCTTACTCGAGAAACAACAAGATGGTTGCTGGAGGAAATAAAGGAATGCAGCATTTGTGTAGCAGAGGGTGTGTTTCTGAGTCAGAGTAGAGAAGAAGCTTTATTTAATATCCACAGCTGACCTGAAACAGGGCAGCCTACAATAAAAGGTTTGCATTTCTTACCAGCAATCTTGACCAGTGCAATCAAACAAAGGCAAACAAAAGGCAGAGTTAGAATGTGCCATAAAGTCGTAAAGCAGATGACTGTAAATATCCCTAGCCTTCCTCCACTATTCCGTGAAATCATCTGAACAGTTTAACAGACTTCCTGGGCAATGATCTTGCCCTCCTTTTTCCCCAGGCTAATAACATTCAGAGAAAGTGCAGGCCTATACTGCATCTATCAGGCTGTCATTAATCAATAACCCTTGACTTTGGAAAATAAATTGGAAAGAAAATGCATATTTTCCATTTTGGTGATCATTAATTCCACAGATTGTGCAGTTTTGTTGTTAATATTTATTAAGGGAAATAAGCATACAAAAGATGCTTTAAGAAATCAATGTACTATCCCATTGAAAATCTTACCAATTGCTATTGAATCTACTACTTTAATCCTAGACTATTCCCGTTTCTCAGTATTTGTGTCTTCCTGTGAATGAGTACCATTTCAAAGAACTGGCAGGCTTACGTATACATGTACTCAGTATTTTTCATGTTCTATATTATCGCATAGGATTAATTTTAAACACAAAAAGCACATGACCCTTAGGGATTTTCAAGTTTTTGTGATGGAGGCAGTTTTCAGTAATGAATTGTCATGTGAGGTAGTAAATTCGCCTCAGAGTGACCAAGTGAACATAAAGCTAATGATTGACCAGTGGATTATTGCAAGTGGCAACACTGTGGCTGATGGAAATATTGGACTTTTCCTTATCATATTGTGACACTTAGAAAATTCCATTAAACAGAAACCACTACTGGAGCATTAGTTTTCCATATCTGCATTCTGCTTACAAAGGATACAATTTCCTCTTGTGAAAGGAAATACTATTTTTTTTAAAATTCTGTCTTCAGTGCATGGTCTCCTGAAAACCTTTCTAAGCTTTAACATGGTCGCATACATCAATTTTAAATAAAGCCTCAAGCACACAATATAAAAGTCAAAAATGGCACCATTTAGTAAGGAATGACCCAGTCTAATTCTTAGCGCTGTTCCTTTGCCTACCATCTATCATATTATTTGTAACAGTGTTCCCTTTTCAAAATAAGGACAGATTGAATGAGTGAGAAGGGACGTTGAAGGGATTTTTTTGTGGCATCTCAGACATGGTAAAATTCTGGGCACACTAAGACCTGCCCATGCCTCACACACTGAGTAGCTCAATTCCATGGCAAGGTCAATATATATTTGAAATGTAGTGCCATAGAGAAAAGAAAATCTTTTATTTATTCCACTCTCTGAATTCCATGTTGTCAGATTGCACACTGGGCCATTTGATTGTGAATAAATTATTCTCTGTAAAACTGGAATAAAATACATCCATTGAAATGTTAAAATAGGAATAGGAGGAGACCATTTGGCTCTTTGAGCTTCCTCCGCCATTTGTTATGATCGTAGCTGATCATCCAACTCAATAACTTGCTTTCTCCTTGTATCCTTTGATCACCTTTGTGTCAAATGCTACATCTAATTGCCTCTTGAAAACATTCAATGTTTTGATCTCAACTACTTTCTCCGGTAGTGAATTCCACAGGCTAACCATTCTCTGGGTGAAGAAATTTCTCCTCATCTCTGTCCTAAACCATCTACCTTGTATCTTCAGACTGTGATCCTTGGTTCTGGACACCCCCAATGATTGGGAGCATTCTTCTTGTATCAACCCTGTCTAGTCCTGTTAAAATTTCATAGGTTTCTATGACATACTCCTGGTTTCTTCTGAACTCCAGCGATTACAATCCAACCAACTCAATCTCTCCTCATATGTTAGCCCTGCCATCCCATGAATCAGTTAAGAAATCAATATTACTGCTCCAATGAAACATTCCTTGTAGCTGTGAAAGTAATGGCCACTGGACTCTACCAGACTGCCAGTGGAGACCATTGTGGCATTTCCCAATCATCCTTCCACAGCTGTATTAAGGAGGTCACAGATGCCCTCTATGCCTGGGCTAGCCAGTGTATTAAATTTGACCAGGACCAACTCTGCAGCAAGCCTGGGCTGCAGATTCATAGCCATTGTGAGGGTGTGTAGAGTACAATGGATTGCACATATGTTGCCCTCAAGACCCTAGTAAAGAATCCAGGAAGGTTCATGAACAGAAAGGGTCTCCATCTGATAAGTGTGCAATTAGTGTGTGACCATCAGCAGAACATCATGCATGTCTGTGCCAGATAACCTAGAAATTAATCACTTTTAATCATTTAAAAAAATGTTTTGGAACATTGAAAGATGGAGTTTTATGGCCAGGTTGATGGGAAAATCAAATTATGCAACTAGAATACTTAGTTCAATAAAATATTCACCCACAGGATTATAGGTTTTAACTATGTGTCTTCCAGGGCAACTACCTTTGGCAGGTTTCCTGGCAGCGGGACTGAGTCACACAAACGTCTAAGATATCAGTGGGTTCAGAAGATTCCAGCAGCCAATGGCGAGTCATCTTTGCGACTGGGGGGAAAGGGGTGCAAAATCCAACCCGTACTTTATAAATAAGAAATGTCCTTTTTAAGACAGAAATGAGGTGAAATCTTTTCTCTCAAAGGGTCACTAGTGTGTGGATTCTCTTCCCCAGAAGGTAGCAAAGACTGGCATTTGGAATTTACTCAAGGCAGAGTGAGGCAGATTTTAGTTCAGCAAGTTGGTCAAGAATGATGCAGAAAGTGCAGTTGAGCCATCATCTTATTGAATTGTGGAGCAGACTTGAAGGGCCAAATTGTGTGCTCCTGTTCCTATGGTGATGTATTAGCACATTATAACATAATTAAAACCTATAATCCTGTAGGTGAATACTTTATTGAACTAAGTATCCTAGTTTCATAATTTGATTTTCCCATTAACCTGGCCATAAAACTCCAACTTTGAATGTTCCAAAACAATTTTTTTTAATGATTAAAAGTGATTAAATTCTGGGAATTGATTCAGTAAGTATAACACTGCATGCCTTCAGTACTGTTACCAGCTTCATGTGGTACAGTGCTGCTCACACTTTGATTTGTGTTTGAGTAGCCGTCTGCTGAAACAATGATGCCACCTACAGGTATGATATCTGAAAGATAGCTTTTGAAATTCATTTACGATCTATCCCACATTTTAACATGATTTAATTTCAATGAAGATTATGACCATGATTAAACTTGATTTTTAAACTCTCTTTTAGAATCTGTTGGCCATCGCAATGAATGAGCTTGATACTAAATTAAACCTGTTTTGTTATGCATCAGTGACAAAGCCACAAACTGTGTATGTGTCAATATATGTGGATGTGTGTGTACGTGTATGTGTGTTGTGTGTATGTGTATATATTTGTGTGTGTATGTATGTGTTTGCACATGTGTGTGTATATATGTGTATGTGTGTGTATATATGTGTATGTATGCAGGTATGTGTACGTGTATGAGTGGGTATTTGTTGTGTGCATGTGTATGTGTGTGTATGTATGCGTGTGTGTGTTTGTATGTTTGTGCATGTATGCCTGTGTGTGTGTATATTATGGGGAGAGTGAGTGTCACATTCCATTCTTATTACTTGAGCACAGCTTAGGTCATTCAGTCTCTTAAGCATGCTTAACTATTTATTGAAGCCATATATATTCTTATGTTGCCCTGGATTCATCCATTTGCTCCTTTTAAAGTAGTGCTGAAGTTTGTAACTTCCTCAGTTCTCATCTTGTAATTTTCAGCTGATTAAACAGATTGGCCTGGAAAATCTTAAAATCATAAGCACAACTGCAGCAACTTCAGCTTAGATCTCTGACTTTTCTGGCGACCCACAATTTGCAGAAGTATGAAACCTGAAGTTTAACAATTAAATGTCCTTGTATGAACTGGATTATACAGAATCATATGCCATATTACAGCACTCACTTCAGATTGACAGATGGTAACTAAAGATCAGAATTGAATTGTTTCATTTTAAAGACCGAAATAGCTAAAATATTAATCAAAATAATTAATCATCTGGTAAACATTCAAGCTAACATAACTGATATAAAAATAGAAAAGATCCATAAAGGATAAATGGCCCCTAATAAAGAAATATCTTCAGATATGAAAAGAAAATCTCCATGGTCTTCAAAAAGAAAGCCCAGATCACTCAAGAGACAAATCCAATCAGTTTGGTCAATTAGTATGAGATCTGCATCAAACAGTCTGGTGGCACAGTGGTCAACACTGCTGCCTCACCATGCCAGGGACTCAGATTCAATTCCAGCCTTGGGTGACTGTCTATGTGGAGTTTACATGTTCTCCATGCTTCTGCGTCAGTTTTCTCCAGGTCGTCCGGTTTCCTTACACAATCCAAAGATGTGCAAGTTAGGTGGATTGGCCATACTGAATTGTCCCTTGATGTCCCATGATGTGTAGGTTAGAGAGATTAATGTTTAAGTTTATTTATTAGTGGTACAAGTAAGCTTACATTAACACCTTAATGAAGTTATTATGAAAATTCCCTAGTCGCCATACTCTGGCTACACCAAGAAAGAACTTAGTAAGGCCAGTGTACCTAATCAGCATGTCATTTAGTCTGTGACAGGAAACCAGAACATCAGGAAATGTGCGCAAAGACGGGGAAAACGTGTAGACTCTGCACATACAGTGACCCAGGTCGGGAATTGAACCCGGATCCCTGGTGCTGTGAAGCAGCAGTGTTTACCACTGTGCCAACTGAATGGGTTAAATACATGCAGTAATACATGAAATTAAACTGAATGGGTTAAATACATGGGGATAGGGTCTGGGTAAGATGATCTATTTGAGAGTCAGTGCAGACCCAATGAGCTGGATGGTCTCCTTCTGCACTGCAGCGACTCCATGATACTACAGGAAATTTCAAATAAGCTTTGCATCTGATCTATCATCAAGTGTTACAAGACATGAAAGTTTTAAAAAATATGATTATCCTGTTTTTACAACTTACTTAATTTGGTGTCAGGGTATGAAACAAAATTAACAATGTTACAAGCAAGTATATAATGGTCTCATACGTGTCCAAAGTTTATATGAAAGAGAGAGAAGCTGTGCAGACATCAAACAATCCAATAAATGGATAAAAGAACATTTGTGTTTGCTGTAAAGGTGCACTACCTGTTTGGATATCCTAAACCCAATTCACAAAACTGAACGTAATTGGGTGAAAATTCTGTTCAATTGATCCTTAAAATGATCATTTTAATGAAACTATCATTGTTTGATTATTCAGCTTAAAAAGAAATGAAGGACATTCATTATGATCCTTCCCTGTCCTCTTCCAGCCCTGTTTGCAGCTAAATTGTGAACTGACATTGTTAAAGTCCTGGAAATATATGTTACTTTTTTGTCCTCGTGAGGAATAATTCCAAATGTGCTTGCCCTAAGATTGGAAAATCCCACCTGAGATCAAAGGGTCTTTGCAACTCCCAACTCTACAAAGAGACTGAGTGCAGGAAGCTTGCGATGCAGATCGCGCTGAAGAGACTAGATTATCTATTATTCTCACTGTTATGGAACTTAGAAACTTTTGGAGGGAATTCTGCCCAATATGTTCTGTAAATCAGTACTGAATTTTATTGGCAATAATGGCATCCAACAGCACAAGATATAAGAGGTCGGTGCCCCACTCGCTTTGATTCCCATGGCGGTATGATGGGAAAATTCTGCCCAGCGTGCAAGTATTTGGGAAACAAAAATTAAAGGGGGGGGGGTGCAGGAGAGGGATAGATAATCAAATCTGATCATATAGAATATGTTAACGGAACTAAGAACAATGCCAGACAGTAGCTAAAACATAATTAATTTTAAAATTTCAGGATAGTTGAACTTCCTTACTCTGAGCTCATAGTCAGAGGTTTACAGGAGGGAAACAGGCCCTTCAGTCCAACTTGTCCATGCTGCCTTAAAAACCCCTAAGCTAATCCCACCTGCCTGCATTTGACCCATTTCCCTCAATACCCATCGTACCCATGTAACTATCTAAATGTTTTTTAAAGGATAAAATTGTACCTGCCTCTACTATTACCTCTGGCAGCTTGTTCCAGACACTCACCACCCTCCGTGTGAAGAAATTGCCCCTCTGGACACTTCTGTATCTCTTCCCTCTCACCTTAAATCTATGCCCTCTAGTTTTAGACTTCCTTATCTTTGGGAATTATTCTAGCTGTGCAGGTAATATATCCAGACCACCACAGCCCTTTGTCAATTTTATTTCTAAAATGCAGTTTTTAAAGCAGGTTAGAAGAGCTGATCTCACTGGCTGGCCACCACTTCATGATACAGCCATTGAATAAATAATAGTGAAAATAATTAGCTGGTGAGCCGTGGTGGCATCTCCCTCTCATTAATACTTATATAAATCCTTGAGCAACTGGAATTAACTCCCGCGTTTTTTCGATTGAGATAGTTTAGCTGAACAATGCCTGTACTCAATTTTCAAACTGTATAAATCAGTAAAACATCATGCATAAATCTACAACTTTATGGATGTTAATTTTTCCAAGTGTTTTAACAAACAAGGGTGGGCATCTTATTTATTTTTTAACAATACACCACGACTGCTTCCTCTCTACATTAGCAGATGTTACATTTATTGAGAGAATTAGCATAAAATTCCTAATTAATTAATATTGATGTTCAGCACAAAAATGACTGGAGCAGCATGAGTCATATCACAGTTTTCAATTAGTAGCCTCCGCATTAAAAATAAATTTCCACCTGCTGTGAGGATAATATTGGGGTCTCGAAAGGTCACATGAACTAGCAATCACATGTGCTCAATATGTATAAGTTTCATTTTTTCTGTTGAACGGTATAATTTAGGCCACCAAGGAAAGACAATTAAGTTTAAGATGAAATTATCTTCTCACTTTTGCAGTCATGGGGAAAGGTTTTCCGTACATATCCTAGCAAAAATGGGTTCAGGTTTGGTCACAATGATGTGATGACAGCTTCTCTCTGCTGGATGCAAGCACTCCGCAGTGAAATGTGTTTGGATATCCTAAACCCAGTTTACTATACTGAACGTAACTGGGTGAAAATTGACATCAAAACAGCAAACCTGAAGTGACCAGCGTGAGAAATGGCAAAATTCACACAAAGTTTGGAGTTTGAAGATAAGCAGTTTCTTCTTTTGTAGGCAAAAATCAAAGGATCAGCATGATTTTCAGAATGCATTTATGGGACATGGCCAAGATCAGCATTCATTGCTTATCTGTAATGGCCTTCATGAAGGCTAAATGGTATAATGCAATGGCCTAGTGGTATTATCGCTAGGCTATTAATCCAGAAACTCAGCTAATGTTCAGGGAATGTGGGTTCAAATCCTGCCATGGCAGATGGTGTAATTTGAATTCAATAAAAAAAAAATCTGGAATTAAGGATCAAGTGATAACCATGAAAGCATTGTCAATTATTGGAAGAACCCATCTGGTTCATTAATGTTCTTTAGACAAGGAAATCTACCATCCTTACCTGGTCTGGCCTACATGTGACTCCAGGACCACAGCAATGTGGTTGACTCTCAGATGCCCTTGGGCAATAGGGATGGGCAATTGGGCAATGCTGACCAGCAGTGACCTCCATATCTCATGAATTATGTCTGTGTAGAGTTTGCACAGTTTCCCAGTGTCTTTCCAGATTTTTTCATCCCAGATTTAAACTCCCACCAACTGTGGGGAATTTGAATTACATAGAACATTACAGCGCAATACAGGTCCTTTGGCCCTTGATGTTGCGCTGACCAGTGGAACAAATCTAATGACCCTGTAACCTAAACTATTCCAATGTTATCCATATGTCTATCCACTGACCATTTGAACACCCTTATAGTTGGCAATGCCTCTATGTCATTAATCCCATGATTAATCCAATGACAATCACTGTAAGTGACTCTGTCCCTAAATGTACCGTTGCTTGATGCAGACATGGAAAATAAAAGCTCAGAAAATATTCCTTTGATGTCAGTCACCTTGAAGGAGAATTCAGTAATGTATTAACTGGGAAGCATCCAGTTACTCATACCAAACCTCTGATCACTGCAGCAGGACCGGAGATTCTTAGCTGTTGATGAGGTTGGAGAATCCAACCCATCATGTTGGCAAAACTCAGCATATTTGGAGATAAAGCAATCTTGCACAATATATTAGAAGCCAAAAATTATTGGCATGAACAGCTGAACATTTAGCACATTTTTGTAACATTACTTTCTCTGCTATTTTAATGGTGGCATTAAATGCTGGCATTACAGATTCTTAAAATCACAGACAAAAGGGTGTAATTTAACGTGTTGAGTGTTTATCTGTAATTAGTTCTATCTTCTACATTTGATTCCAAATCTGCAATTTAGCATGGCCAATCCACTTAACCTGAACAGCTTTGGAGTATGGGAGGAAACCAGAGGACCTGGATGAAACCCATACAGATACAGAGAGAACATGCAAACTCCACGCAGACAGTGATCTAAACTGGGAAGCAAATCCAGATCCCTGGTGCTATGAAGTGGCAGTGTTATCCACTTACAAGTCATATCTTGCTCTGCTAAACTCCAGCAGATACAAGCCTAGCCAGTCCAATATTCCCTCACAAGGCAACCCACATTCCATTCCACCTTTATTGTAGTGCTTCCAATGCATTTACATCCTTCCTGAGGTGACCAATACTGTACACAGTACTCCTGCTGTGTTTTCAGTGGTGTCATGTACAAGTGAAGCATAAGCTCTTCACTTTTGTATTCAATTTCTCACATAATAAATGATAGCATTTTAATTAGTCACTGTACTTGCATTCTAGGCTTTTGTGATTCATGCATTAAGGCAGCCACATGCCTGTGCACTTCCAAAATCTGCACTCTCTCATCATTTAGACAATATGCTTTTTTTCATTCTTCCTGCCAAAATGGACAATTTCACATCGTCCCACATGATACTCCATTTGCCAGATCTTCGCCCACTCACTTGACTTATTTCTATCATTTTATCATCTTCGTACTTATTTTCCTACCTGACTGTTTTGCTGCACATTTTTTGATTTTGTGTAAAAAGCTGAACAGGAATACATTTACAATTGATTTAGAACAAAAGACAACAAAAAATAAAAATAAATTACTGTAGGTGCTGGAATCTGAAAACAGAAGAGAAAATGCTGGAAAATCTCAGCTAGTCTGGCAGCATCTGCGAGGAGAGAAAAGAGCTAACATTTCAAGTCCAGGTGCTCCTTTGTCAAAGCTGGTGACAGACCTTTGGCAAAACGGTCATCTGGACTTGAAACATCAGCTCTTTCTTCTCCTTGCAGATGCTGCCAGACCTGTTGAGATTCTTGACAGGGAAAAGTAGATCTGTTAAAAAGCCTTGTCAAACTGCCACTAAAAAGTTATGAAAGTATAAAACAATTCTATCTTATCTTTTAGATCCTGACTGGACTGCAGCAATTATTTCAGTTTACAAAAACCTCTAGCCGAGAGATGGCAGCATAAATCTGTCTTTAAGCTGCACAGAGCTCTTTGTCATCTATTGAAAGAGTACTTGTTCTCTTTGCTGTCATTTGCAGAAAGATATTATTGTAGACTCTTCCTACAAGAATGAAGGCATTTCTCTATTTTGGAATACTCACATCTTTTTTGATCCTTCACACTACCAGCAGGCAAACTTAGGGATACTGTTTTAATTTTCATTAGCATTGCAGGAACTTGATACAAAATGTTACATCAACTTTAGTAACACAGCCCTGGCGCTTATCACTTCACTCCATTTTGGTGATGTCATTAATTTTATGTTTTCTATGGTTGTTTTGCGACCTTTATTGGAATATTTGTTCTGTGTACATTACTGTTTTATTGTTAATCACAGATAATAACAGATCACTGATGAGCCAATACTTCCAATCATCAAGATAATATTACAAACCACCCAGAACACAAGCAGATGTTCATTTCATTTGTAGTTGTTTACTGTATCTGGCTCTACAGATATTTAGAAATCATTAATAATGTTCAATCTTGTGCAAATATAATAAAATTTCTATATATAATACAAATCATTTTCATTTTTCACAAATTTGTCTCACATACATCCAATAAACTTGATCTAATATTGTTGAAAGGATTTTAAGTTAACAAGCAGAGGCAGGCAGATTCTTAGTTTTAGTTACAGCTTGGAAGGAAAGAGTTAAGATGACTGATGGGCTGAATGGCCTAATTCTGCTCCTATGTCTTATGGTCTTATGACTTTCACCTAACAAGATAATGTTAATAGTTTGCTCATGTGTGAATGCTAAACACTATTAGAAATGAATGAGAAATGATTTTAATGTTAAGTATGTGCTTTCATATATTAAATAATAATGTATATATTAATATATTTGGTTTAATTATATATCTGTCGACCTCAGTCAAAGTGGGAGCACTGCAGAGACAAGAAACACAATGTAGTTTCAAGTTTGGGACAGATTATGAAACATTTAATATCAAAATATAAAAGTTCCTATTGTCCAGACATGGAAAGTATCTGTTCTGGGATCCAGAACTGATGCTATCAATTATATTGGCAATGTGTGGACGGGAAAGATATTTCGATATCGCGTCCTTAGAGAGGCATATCAAGAAGGAAGTGAACCATGCCAGTGGAGGGAGAGATCCTGTTTTTGGATTGGCAAATAAAAGATCGTTAAGTCAAGTAACACATCGCAATTGGCTGAGGTCTCTGTCATGTTTCCAACTGACATATTAATGCAAAATGAAATCAAATCTAAACTAATTAGAAGGAGAACCTTAGATATCATAAAGGTATTATTGTAATGGATTTTGGCTGAGTGCCTTAGATCTTTTGAGGGGTCTTTAGCACTAACTTGAACTGTTCAACCATCCAAAGGCCTCCCATGGCCAAGGTTAATATTTGTCTTGCTCTGTCTCTCTTGTAAATGATTTTTCACGTTTTTCAATAAATTTTAATAATGCCTTGTGCTAAGATCTTGCCTTTGCAAATTTAATTCTTAGCTTTCCAAAGTTTTTGAGAGAATCGGGTGACTAGCAGAAAAACCCTGGACTACAGTTGTTTTGACGATGGAGGACAGGGTAACATCACTGGACACTGACAGTGGGGGGTGTCTTCTAGACGGGTGAGTATCCTTCAATTACCAATTACCTCTAGTTAGCTAGAGGGAGCCACATACGAGACTATTGGATCCATCTGACCTATCTGAACTCCTGTGGGGTTGCAAAGGCAATATTGCTGGTTAGTAAGTTTGTGATTAATGTGGGGATATGGGAGACACACCAATGGCCTATGGAGGTAGCCGAGAGTAACACATGAAAAGACAGGCATAAAAATTTAGGGGCACATAAAAAACTGGAGATCAGGATTGTCTTGATACTACCCGACAACGGAGTCATTTGAAGACTGCATGCTCGAACGTGAGCTAACCATGGGTGAGAGAGAGAGAGAGGCTTAATGGTGATGAGAACTGTGGAGAGAGGAAAGTTAGGTAGGAGGGAATTATACCTTTGACAGGAGATGTGGGTTCAGGATTTTCAGAGTAAAGTCTGGGAATGGGATGGAAAATAACAAATCAGCTGACATAACTCAGGATGTTAGAGAGAGGGGAGAGAGTAAGTTGTTAAATTAGGAACAGCACACCTTTTGGAGGCAATGGTGGAAGGGAATATTCTAGGATGGGGGAGGTTGAGGGATCAGTAATTCAAGTTATTGTTATTGGTGCCTTACAGCGCTAGGGACTTAGATTCAATTTCTGCCTAGGGTCACTGCCTGTGTGGAGTTTGCACGTTCTCTCCATGTCTGCATGGGTTTTGTCCGGGTGCTCCAGTTTCCTCCCACAGTCCAAAGATGTGTTGGTTAGGCGCATTGACCATGCTAAGAAATGCTTCCTTAGTGTATCCGAATAGGTGTTGGAGTGTGGTGACCAGGGAATTTTCACAATGGCTTCATTGCAGTCTGAATGTAAGGCTACTTGTAACTAATGAATAAGCAAATACTGTTAAGAAAAATAGTAAATTAATTAAAAAGATGATTGAGTAAGGATACAATCCAGATGCTTCTGAAACTAATCACAAGATGTGGTGGAATAGTTAAAATAAGCATTAATCTGAGTTATTTTAGAGACCAGCATGAGAAATCGATTATTGAAAGTTATAAAAGAGACTGAAGCAGATTTTGGAAAAATAGATCAGGAAAATTCTCAGCAAGAAATTGTAAAAAACATAAAGAATCCAGAGAATCAACCAAAGGGTCAGAAATAGAATCATCAGATTGGCAGATCTCGGAGGAATTCAGTAAGCAGAGATTATGGCTGGGATTTTACTGGAAGAAGTCCCACAACACCAGGTTAAAGTACTTTACCAGGTTAAAGTTACCTTAACCTGGTGATGTGAGACTTCTTACTGTGTTTACCCCAGTCCAATGCCGACGTCTTCATATCATGGGATTTTACTGGCATGGAATTGGGGGGGGCGAGGCTCACAGAACGGCATTCTCCATTGGCTTCTGGTGGGATCTTACGAGAGGGCGAGGCAGTAAAATTCTGGTATATAAGTAGATTTTAAAAATTAACACACTGAGGGAAAAGACCTCCATCTAGTGGTCATAGATCAAAACCACTACAAACTATTCTATTCATATGACGTTGAGAGAGAACCTCCGTTAACGACTGAGGAAGTATCTTTATAGCTGCAGACAAAAAAATGATAACTGATACACCAAGTCCCCTTCACAAAAACATAAACATTGGAGCGTATGAACAAAGTGAGGGATATACATCATTTAACACTGGATGACATAAGGATATTCACAAAAGGAAAATTAGCAGGACAAGCATGGGGAATGTTACTGAAGCATTAAAAAGATAGAGAGTGGATACTACACCGAGGAACGAATGATGGGGAATATGGCAAACTATAAGTGGGCATTGAAATGGGCATTAGAGACAGGGGCTGGGTTAGGGTCACCCTGATAAGGCAAAGAGTGGATGAATCAGTGGAAGATTGCACCAAAAGAAAGTATTGTGCTTACATGGATAACGGGGGGGGGGGGGGGGGGGGGAAAGGAACCCAACAGAGATGATGAAATATTTTTAGAAATGCTTAGAGAGGGGTTTAGCTCAGCCCTAACTCAGATTATTAACATGGGGGTTCCAATAGGAAATGCACATCAAGAGGTAATGACGTGAGTGATGGAAGCCAAAGACAGCCAGAAAGAACCCCAGGAAGGATAGTCGGTTCCCAAGCTCAAAACTTGTTGTGTGTGGGGAAAAAGGGGACATACTGCCAAAATACAAGAAAAAATAGTTGTAAGAGACAATGAAATAATTATGGCAAATCTGGCCATGATGCAGCTCACTGTTGGATGAAACGGGGAGGTAGTGAGAGGCAAACACCAAATAAGATGAATGCCATCTTACACTGTCAGTAAAACCAAAGAAATCCTCAGGAAGCCAGTCTAAAGAACCGGCACTTCAATTTAACTGCAAAGGAACTTTGTAAGCTATTGAATTCTAAATGACAGACTTGAATTTGCTGACTATTGATCAAATAATACGTTGGCATGGAGTAACAGGGGGAATTAAAACTGCAACTTTGGAAATAGAGGGAAAAGGAGAAGCAGCTTCAAACTTGGATATGTCTGAATAGAGAAGGAAATACTCGGGAATAGTTTTATTAGAATGGTTGGATGCAGTAATTTATGTAAAAACAGGGAACATTAGATGGTATAAGGCACACAGGCAAAATAGATGGGGACAGAGAAGGAGTTGCAACAACCCCAGAGTAGCAGCCCTTTATGTAAGCTGAGAAGAAGGAATAACCTGGGGAAAGTTAGCAGCACAACACGCTCAAGTCTGGGCCACAAACATGCCTGTGGAAGCTTAGATGTCCAACCAATAGAAATTCCAGGGGGAGTCCATTCTTTTCGCAATGGAGGCAGTTAAGAACATTGCAACACAATTAGAAAGACAGATGATGATAACAAAGACATCATCCCCAACCAATTCCCCTGTGTGGCCAATAAGGAAGATAGATAGAAGTTACAGATTGGCCATTGATTATACATCTGTGAATAAATATGCCACTCGAGAACATTCAATTGTAGCAAATCCAGCTAACATTTGAAATACAATTGGAACAGATCATGTAATCTTAAGTGTTGGATATTGTTAATGGATTCTGGTTGTTGCAAAGATCTTTCTCTCAAGACTATGTATCTCTCAAACTTAAGCTGTACAAATGTTTATGAAATGTAGTGTATTGATTTTTAGATGTGACTTTATTTAACCAAATGATGAAATGGAAGAAAATGACATGAAGAAGCCCAGCCGTCCTGATGGAAGATGTGGACTGCCCGATTTCACTCTGCTAATCAATTATACAGTTACAAAATGATTTCTCCCCCTTTCTCATGGACATAATCCAATAAACATTAACACAAATCAGTCAATAATCATCCTGTCATTAATTCCAGCCAATACTGATACACATTATGGCCTAATGGGATTTCATTTGTTATTAATTACAAAAGCTACCCTCCTCTTATTGCCTTGCAACATGAGGCACTGGACATTGGAATCGGAGGATGATTCGCACCAAATTCAACCCATGACCCTCGTCTGAGACATCCCTTATGTCTGCTTTTCACCTGCATTATCAGTTCAGAATTGTATAGCTCTATTCATCAAATTAGCATTGCTAGCCATCTTGTTTATGACCACGGTAGCTGATAATATAACTACTTTCAGTGGAACTTTTTCTGAGTACCTCTCCCATCAAGTCCTGCTGTACTTTGTCATTGACTTAAGTTTCACAATGTGCTAAATCAAACTTCATTCATCTCATAAATTCACAATATATATTTTTTAAATGGAAAACTTTTTGTTAATCATGTAGACCTGTCTTCTATCGCAGCATACCTTGTCAGCGTTCCTATAGTCCAAGATCATTCATTCTTAAATCAGTATTGTGTTCGTGTTTTGTGGCTTTACGTGTTTCATTGGCCTATTCTAGCTCCCTACATCCCTGGTCTATTCCCATAGCCAAGAAACATTAGTTTAAATTTGCCATCACAGTGGGGAACCAACGTATGCCTGGACTCATCTACCACTAAGATTCCATAACAGCCCAGCCATTTTTCACAAATAACATGGCACAGGAAGTCAAACCCTTTGAGTGTGTAGGGACAACTATCTTACTATATGTGGGTGACATCCTGATTGCTACAAATAGTTCCATGATACATTACTTAACAATACACATAGTAGCCCAGGCAATACTAGAGGCAGATCTTAACCTTAACCCCAGGAAAGCTCAGCTGGGTCAAGAACAAGTGACATATTTGAGACACATCATTCCACAAGGAAAGAAAGAAATCCCTAGGGATAGGAAAAGGCTGTGTTGAATATACCAAGACCAGTCTCTATGACGGGGGTGAGATAGTTGTTGAGATTATTCAACTACTGCAGGAAATTCGTGGAAGATTATGCAATACTTGTAAAGTCATTGTAGAATTCTATCACAGGGCGTAGAACTATTAGGGAAAAAGTGGAGTGGGGAGAACAGAAAAAATAGGCATTTACTGATTTAAAATTTAGCCATGGTCAGTGCCCCGGCTTTGGGCCTACCCGACCTCAACAAACCATTCCACATCTTTTGTCAGGAAAATGATGGAATGCAAGCTGCAGTAGTAACATAGAGACATGGTGACAAACTGAGACCAGGAGGATATTATTCAGCTCAGTTAAATTCAGTTGCTAGAGTATGCAGTGGTATATGAGGGCTTTGGCTTGTGCCTCATGGGCAATAAGTGTGACCGAACCCCTTACTTGGAAAGGAAAAGTAATTCTCCACAACATGGTGCAACTTCTAGAGACAGGGAGATTGAAAAAAGTGGAGAGTGTTCAAAATGGGAGGCAAATCTTCTTATGAGGACAAACGTGTAGAGATTAGTAGGGATGTGAAGGAAAGTCCTGCAGGAGGATTAACAGTATCAGGAATTGAGCATAAGTGTGTTGCAGAAGGCAATGAAGAAGCAAGTGAAGGCATATCAGAAGAACCACTCGAAGGTGAGGGAATAATCAATCTCTACGTGAAAAGGGCTAAGAAATACATAGATGGCACACTCAACATAGCATGGGCAATGGTAAATGATGAAGTAACAGTAATTGCAGGAGAGCAAACTCCAGGAAGTAAGTCAGTAAAAGTAGCAGAGTTAACAGCCTTAACCAGAGCACTGACATGGAGTGCAGGGAAAGGGTCAACATTTACATGGACATCTGGTACGCATTTGGGGTGAGCCATGATTACATTAGTGCATGTAAGAAGCGAAGTTTTGTTACCTTGAGTGAGGGAATATACAACATGAAAACCTGATTAAAGATTTGTTTCAAGTGGCCCACAATGATTAAAATACAGGCCCACAAAAGCCCGAGAGGGGAATAGTAGAGAGGAAACAAGACAGTTGAAAAACTACAAGAACAGAATTTGACAGAAACACGAACATGGCAGTTATACAAACAAAAGAAATCTCTGACATAGACATAAGGCAAATGCAAGCATAGGGCCAGAAGAACAGAAACAGCAGTGGAAAAGATTAGGAGGTCAAAAAGGATGGGATGGAGTACGGAGAAGAGAGAAGAAAATAATAGCTCCAGAGGCAATACAGCAAACTCCTGAGCATGTGCTTTAATTGGACCAAAGTGCTGCATTTACATGGCAGACACCTCGGAGAACATAATCAACCTGGTGACACACATTAGAGAGAGGTCGAGAAAACTGAAACAACCAGGACAATTGTCTCTTGGAAAATGGACAATTGGCATATATTGGATCAATTGGAATGAGCATACTGCAAGGAATCACATCATTTTATCTTTATTTTGATGATCACTAACTATTCAAGTATTGTTATTCCACAGCAACTAAGAAAGTGGTAAAGGTGGCAAAGAGAGCATCAATCGATAAGAAGAAAGAGACAATGATTATGATATTTGTACCACCAGTTGCTCCAGCCTACAAGAATATATATTAAAGATTTCTTTTAATTGCTAAGCACAGAATAGTATTACTTTTTGATCTTTGGTGTTAGTAAGAATCAACTCAGATGCAATTTGCACATAAATTCATAAAGAAAGACAATCTAGGTGGAAAGGGGAGAAATTAGATTAATCGTTTTTATTTTTTTCAAACTTATTTTAGTGGCCTTATGTTACCTTAGCCAATAGGCCAGGAGAGGGGATTGTGGAAGGGGGTTCTGAGTTAATGGGCAGAGCCACAGGCAGATCTTAGTTTTATCCACAGCTGGGAAGGAAAGAGTTAAGATGACTTTCACCTAACGAGATAGTGTTAACAGTTTGCTCATATGTGAATGCTAAACACTATTAAAAATGAACGAGAAATGATTTAATATTATGTATCTGTATTCATATATTAAATAATAATAATATATGTATTAATATATTTAGTTTAATTGAAATATCTGTTGACTTCAGTCAAAATGCAGAGACTATGGAAGTTTAAGAGTTCATCAAGCTAAAAGCCATTTAGTCAGCAGAAACACAATATAGTTTCAAGTTTGGGACAGACTCTAAAACATTTAATATCAAAATGTAAAAGGCCCTACTTTCCAGATACGGAAAGCATGAGTTCTGGAGCTGAGAACTGATGCTATCAATTGTTTTGGCGATGTGCCAATGGGAAAGGTAATCAGATGGTAGCATCCTTAGAGGGGCATAGCAACAAGGAAGTGAACCATGTCAGAAGGAAGAAATCCAATTTTTGGGTTAACAAATGAAAGATTGTTATGTCAAGTATCACATCGCAATTGGCTGAGATATCTGTAATGTTTTGGACTGACATGTTAATGTGAAATTAAATCAAGATTAAGCTAATTAGGAGTATCTTTGATATCAGAAAGATATTATTGTAATTGATTTTGACTCAGTGCCTTCGATCTTTGGAAGGGCCTTTATCACTAATTTGAGCTATTTGACTATCTGATGGCCTCTCATGGCCGAGGTTAATATTTGTTTTGTTTTATCATGTTTTTGTAAATGTTTTTTCATGTTTTTCAATAAATTTTAAGAATATCTTATGCTAAGATCTTGCTTTTGCGAATTTAATACTTTCCTTAAGTTTTTAAATGAATCAGGCCACTGACAGAGAAAACCCTCCACTACAAATATCAAGACTATATGTATATTTATTTATATAAATCAAAAGTGTCACTCATCTCAGACAGTATAAAGGGAAAAATTCTTAAGGAGTTGCAGGAACAAAGAGACCTTTGTGTATTCGTACATAAGTCACTGAAAGTGGCATGGCATATTGAGAAATCAACTAATAAAGCATACACTATCTTAGGTTTTATCTATATGGGCATTGAGTGCAAGATGGCAGTTAAACCTCACCTGGAACTATGCATCCAGGTCTGGGGATCATACTTGAGGAAGAGTGTGATAGTATTGGAGAGTGTACAAAGGAGATTCACAGAAAATGATTCCAGGGATGAATAACTGCAGATCTGAGGATTGATTGGAGAAGTTGGGTGTGTTTTCCTTGGAGAAAAGAAGGCCAATGGGAAGACATGTGAGATATGTTCAAGATGCTAAGGGATATGAAGAGGGTAAATCGTGAGAAACTGTTTCCTTTCAAGAGAGCATCAAGACTAAGAGAGCATACACTCAAGATAACGGACAAAAGGAAGTGCTGTAAGGAATTTATTTTCCTCGGTTGGTGGTTGGAGTCTGGAACAAACTTTCTGAAAGGATGGTGGAGGCAGGTTTAATTGAAGTGTTCAAAAGGGAATTGATCACTATCTGATAAGAAAAAATGAGCAAGGTTACGGGGATAAGGCAGGTAAACAGGATTAAGCAGAGTGCTCTTTCAGCAAGCCAGTGCAGACTCAATTGGCCAAATAGCCTCCCTTTTCACCGTAAGGATTCTGTGATTCTGAGATGTAATAAAGTAGGTGTTAACTGATAATGGCCCTGATATATATTCATTTTATCTAATCATTCATCCATAACATTCTTTGCATAATTGGATACTAATAAATGAATCTTCAGTTAGATTTTTTGTGAAGACAGATAGCTTCTCTGTCAGAATGAGGAAAGGGCACACATCCATGGCTCATGGAGGCAGTGAAATATGTCAAAGTGCAACTGCTACAGGCTGATCTCATTTTTGCGAGTGGGTTGTGTGCTTTAGATCTGATAGGAGCTGCTGGAGCTCTATGGAAAGGCAAGGTACCCTTTTGGATATAGTCTTGGGACACCTTTGGAGGTGAACACATGCTTTTTGGGAGTGGTAAGGTGCACTTTGGAATTCTTAAAGTTAGACATAAATGAATGTAAACAGTGCTTAAACTTACTGGAATTGTCAAACTCATTGGAACTATGAAAAAGGGCTCTCAAAAGAACTGTCAACAGGAGCTGTCTGCCGTGTTTCAAAAAAAAAAATCAGTGCTTGCTCCTTCACTCTATCGGTTGACATAAGCCTGAGGGTTAACATTATAAGATTATTGCTGCATGACTGATCTCACAACCTTTCAATATCACAGTGGGGTGCTTGTCATTTTGCAGCTTAACTCACAGCTCCAAGCAGTTGTATATGCTTTGAAGCAGGACCATAAATTTCAATGCTTCTTTTTTGTAAGGGATTGAGGGAAATTAAATGCAGTGAAGGAAATTTTATCAGTTAGAGTGTTTTTAAGTAAATCTTAAAATCTTCAATAAAGACTTAAGAATTTTATTTTTCTCTCATCTCAGCACGAGTCCTGAAGTCTGCCCATGGAGGATGGTGAATGAGTTGGCGAAGTAGGTGTTAGGGAAAAGAATGAGGTAAATGGCTTGGCATGAAGTTTGCAAGGTGCTAGAAATTGGTATGGAAGGAATGAGAGACCATGAGGGTAAGGGCATGAGGTGGCATGGGTTGGCATGGAGTGTGTGGGGAGGGGTGTGAATGGGAATGAGGGGATGTGAGGGATCAGAGCTGTTTTCTGTTTAATTTAATCTTTGGTGCAATGCCAGCACAGACCTTCTGCTCAAGTCTGCTTTCACACCCGACACAGTCTACACCCATTCCAGGGTCGCCCACCACAACTCCCATTTTCAGGCAGCTCCCCCCCACAAAAACAAAAATCTGAACTTTCAGGGAGTTTTCTCTCATGTCGGGTTTGCAGAGCTGGGAATTGTCCCAACTCTGCACTCATGGCCTGGGAGCCGAACTTCAGTCCTTAATGCTTTATTTTTAAAGATAGATCCCTAAAGCAGTATCACAGTTGCACTGTGGTTAGCTCTGTTGCCTCACAGCGCTAGGGATCCATGTTTAATTCCGACCTTGGGTAACTGTCTGTGTGGATTTTGCATGTTTTCCCTATGCTTGGGTTTCCTCCAGGTGTCCAAAGATTTGCAGGTTAGGTCACTTTGCCATGCTAAATTTCCCTTTAGTATCCCAAGATATATAGGTTAGGGGGATTAGCAGGGTAAATACTTTTGAGTTATGGGGAACAGGTCTGTGTTGAATTGCCCCTTAGTGTCAGGGGGATTATCTGGGGTTACAGGAATAGGGCCTGGATGGGATTGTTGTCAGTGCAGAGTCAATGGGCTAAATGGCCTCCTTCTGCACTGTAGGGAATCTATGAATAGCAAACTGTGCAGTAGGTAGCAACAGGCAAACTGAAAATTCAGTGTAAACATTTTACTGTGATCGGTAAGTCTTTATTTACATTCTTTATTTACAATTATTTTTCATATTAACAGTTACTTTTCACTTATGTTGAAAATATATCCAAATAACTTGACATGAGATAGAATTTTTCTATAGCAGTTGGTGTTTCTATTCTCCACTATCTCATTAGGCTGTCTTACTCAATGCCATCTAGTGGCAAAGGTTAAGCTATCGGGGTCTATTTATTAGTTTCATTCATTCAAAATCAAAAAGGACAATTTTCCCCAAATTGAGTTTTAAGTTGTTATATCCTGTGTGTAGGCAATTGGAAAAGGTCAATTACAATGATCCCGTAGCAATAAACCCAAGTAGCGACCTTACTCTTGCTATAGTTTATAATGAAGGGTTGAAGGCAGGGGTGGGACGTGGTGTGTTCAAAGGTGGTTTGCATCAATTCCTATTTTCAAATAACGTTGGGCTAAGATTTACCTTCTAAATGTTCAAGCGTTATTGCATAAATAAAATTAGCACTGTGAAAGTGGGTCACGGAGGTAAGGTTAGTAGTAGAGTAGCTTTACTTTCAACATACCCAAAAATATAATTCCAATTTATTGAAAGTTTTGAAATCGCCTGACTAATATAGATACAAATTTAACTTCAAGCAATAATGCAAGATAGTTGATATTAAATTGGCTTCAATGCAAGAGAAAATTTGGGTAGAGTATATACCATCACCTGAAAGTTTCACTCCAAATCTCTCACCGTCCTGACTTGAAACTATATTGCCATTCCTTCACTTTCGCTGGGTTAATATCCTAAAGCTCCCTCCCTACCAGCACTCTGTATGTACCTACATCACATGGACTGCCGTGATTCAAAAGACCAGCACCTTCTCAAGGACAATTAGGGATGGGCAATGAATGCTGGACTAGCCAGGGAAGCCTACACTCCATGATTGAATACAAAGATAATGGCAGCTAATTCAATCATGAAACTTTATATCATTGTCCAAAATTAAAATTAGTACCACTCTGTAGAACATCAGAACAATGAACCAGTACAATATTTCAGGTATAATAGTGGTAACTGAATTTTAATAGAAGTCCTGAATTAATATTGATATTGCTATGAATAAATGTTCACTTTGCTGTGGTGCAGGTCCGTGTTTGGTGCTCGAGCAGGCATTGACAAATGGTTTCAACCTGGATGACACTCAACTGTCACTGCAGCTTGAAGTTGCAAAGTACATTCCAACTGTGACATAAATACTCGCTGAACAGTTTGGGTTCTGTAAATCCACAGCAGAGTAAGGACATTTGGATTTACGCAACAAGGCAAGATTATTTTTTTTGCTGTCATTAAATTTCCAAAGAGACATCTCTGCTAGGGATAATTTCAGAACTATTTTCCACTCTTGACAAATGTTACAAGCTGTCGTGTATGCATGCAATCTGTTCAGCTTCAGCCACGTGTCAGGGTGCAATAATGTGAATGGGCTTCAGACAAGTTCAAGACCCAGGGTTTTGAAGCAGAATTCAGAAAAGTCCATGTAAATTTGATCTTCAGCCCAAAGCAGACGTGAGTGAAGCACTCTTAGTTGCTGCAGCATGACTTACCAACTTAGCAATGTCCGGGCCTCGGACCTTAAGAGCGCAATTTTCCACCTGTGAAACTGAAATCCCACCTGAGGTCAATGGACCTTTGGTCCTTTTCCCACCCGCTATGATTCCCATGCCGAGCGAGACCTAATATACCTTTGGATGCAGCTGAATTTTTAATGCCACAGAATTTCTCAGACAGAGGTCAAGATGTTGTTTCAGTTTACTTACAGACTGATGATTCTGAGGGTGACCTATTGGTCCCTGATGAGGTGGAATGTTGGTTGTTTTACATATAGGAAAGAAAGAAACATTGTCCTTTCGACAATGTCTCAGGACATCGTAAGCCAATTTATCACCGATAAGGTACTTTGCAATATACTCACAGAAACAAAGAAAATAAGTGCAAGAGTCAGCCATTTGGCCCTTCAGGGTCTGCTCCACCACGCAACATGATCATTGTTAGTCCTCTATCTGAAAGCTACACTTGTTCTCTCCCCATGCCCCTTGACACCTTTAGAATCTAGAAATTTATCAACTTCCTTTTTAAGTATATTCAGTGATTTGGCCTCCACAGTCTGCTATTGTATTAAATTCCACAGATTCCCACTTCTGAGTAAAGAAGTTTCTCTTCATCTCCGTCCTATCCCATTCCCTGAGACTGTGACTCCTTGTTCCAGAGCTCTCCAGCGGAAGGAAATAACATCGCTGCAATCTGTCCAGCCCTTTTGGTATCCTATATGTTTCACTTAGACCTCCTTTCAATCTTCTAAATTCCAATGACCCAACTCCTGTCATACAACAATCCTCACATCAAAGGAATCAGTCAGTTGAACCTTTGCTGCACTTCCTCAACGGCAAGTGTATCCTTTCTTAGGAAAGGAGACCAAAAATGCCCACAATACTCCAGGTGTGATCTCACCAGGGCCCTGTATGGCTGCAGTGAGACATCCTTGGTCCTGTATTTGAGTCCTCTTGCGATGAAGATCAAATACCATTTGGTTCTTAACTTGTTGCTGCACCTGCACGCTTGCTTTCAGCGACTTAATTTTGTAATGAAGTAAAACAGCCAATTTGAGAACAACTTCCATAAATGGCAATGTGATGATAATCAGTAATTAGAAGTTAGTTAAGGCATCAAGATATTTAAGTCTGTGCTCTTCTTAGAAATAATGCTGTGAGACCTCTTATCCCCAGTAAAAAGGCACTGATTTGACACTTCATTTAAAGGCACCACCTCCTAAAGTGCAGCAGTCCCATTGTAATACACTGAGTGTCAGCCTGGATTTTACGCTGAATTCTTTGGACTGTAGGGATTCCATCAAATCACAAACTACCAAGTGTGAACTAGAAACTAACTGGTAGATACTATAAGGCCGTAAGATTTAGGAATGGAAGTAGATCATTCAGCCCATTGCGTCTGCCACACCATTCAATGAGATCATGACTGATCTTAAAAGATAATCCACTTTCCCACCTTATCCACATAACCAACACTCTTGCCTCAGAGTCAGAGGTTATCCGTGGGTAAAGACATTGTTTGATATGTATAGATCACAGGTTTTCTCGAATTGATACCCATAAATTGGTGTTGAGTTAGCTATGTTGATGAGATCCAACTGGTATCCTTCCATAGTTAAATAGACAGCATGTACGTTCAGGTTAGTATAGGAGGTACTACGGTGCTTATGGAATTTACCCGGAGCACAAGATGGCATTTTTCAGGTGCAGAGGCGCCAGCTTGTCACCTTGTGGTGGTAGCAAAGGGCAATGCTAATCTGTCTTTCTATTATTGACAACTAGTGGAATCCCAAAGTAGTGCTTGATAAAGTGACAAAGCATTTCATGCAGTCCTTGGCTCTCCTCTCAATGTAATAATCCCTCGAAAAGCTGAGAAATTGAATGCATTTGGCCAAGGTTCAAAGTCAGCATCTTCTATTTCCCTTTGTCCTTTACAGAATTCCACCAACGAGGATCCCCAATACCTACCTTTGCGAGAGACAAGAGAAGTGGTAAGAATTGTTTTCAGAATTAAATATTTCAGAGAAATTACTAAAATATCATTTTTCACTCTGAAAATCACCAATAATCATAAAATTATAAGCATTGAAAAAAGTTTTAACGTAAGTCTGTTTAGTTTTTGTAGTCAGAACTATTGAAAGTTCAATATTTGTAAACAAAGATGTTTGCCATCTGTTCACATCACAATCTTAGGTTTGGCTGCCAATCTTGGAAGAAGAATCATAGAATCCCTACAGTGCAGAGGAGACCATTCAGCCCATTAAGGCTGCACTGACAACAATCCCACCCAGATCCTATTCCTATAACCCCCATGTATTTACCCTGCTAATCCCTCTGACACTAAGGGACAATTTACTGTAGCCAAATTAACCTAACCATCTTTGCACTGTGGGAGGAAATTGGAGCACGTGGAGGAAATCCACGCAGAGAATATGCAAACTCTACAATAGTCCCCCAAGGCTGGAATCGAACCCAGGTTCCTGGAGCAGTGAGGCGATAGTGCTAACCACTGTACTACAGTGCCATCCCAAAACAAAACAATGCTACCTCGATTCCATCAGCTTCTTGATGCTTATTCATAACTGTTATATCTCCCATAGCATTGGAACAATGAGCCTCTGTAGGCTTTTCCTGCATTTGCATTCATTCTCTGTGGTATTTAATCCAACATAAAAATAACTGATATAAGAATAATAATTCCCTCATCCTCCCAACAAGCTTATATCTTCATTTACTTACTTAATCAAATTTTAATTATTACTCCCTCATTTCAGATTCTGCCATTGCATCCTTTTCATCTGTGGGTTGGGTGATAAAACATGGATATATCTCGTGGCTCTGATGCGACAGGCCAGCTGGAATTGGGTAGGATTGGCTGGAACTTTGAGGTCAAAGCCTTTCTTTATTCCATCAAATGAAAAGTTAGAAAGCTTGGGCAGCGATGGGAGCAATGGCTGCACTGCAGTTGTAGTCAGGTTTTTAAACTTGAAATCTTTGTTTGCAATTTCCTCCACTGCAAAAGTTATCATGCAAAGTGTGCTGAAAATGTACAATAATGCGCATCGATAGCAGCTGCTCTCATTGTGCTATCATTTGGGATAGCGTTCTCGGTATTACCATCACACCCCCCTCCCCCACTCCCCTGTTCCCCAGCATTTTTAAAATAGCACAGTACATCCTTGTCTTCTCTGCTTTCCTTGAAGAGGGTGATTATCTTCTCATAGCACTCATTGTCCTCCCACCTTGCTGCCCTTTCATCTCCCATTCTGTATTAGATTTTGTTCCAGACTGAGAGTGCTGAACATGGAACAGAGCAGCACACAATGAATGATCGTTTTTAATTTCTACCTCTGTGCTGCACATTCTGCTCTTTTATGTTGCTCTTTTGTCTTGTCATTCATTTCCAAAGAGCCTGCTCTGAAACTGAACATACTTTCCTGCTAGCTGTTATCCTCATATTATTCCTCTCCTGACTTTTCACTGCACTCCAACCTTTTTCTTAACTGCAAACTCCCCCGCATTGTAACATTATTTATCTTGTATATCTTTTTTTCTAATAAAGATTGCTCTTCTGTCGAATTGAGACTTTCTTTGTTGTTTCCATTTCTAGTCGGTCCTTTCAAGACTTTTTTTTGTATGGGAGTCTGTCTCTGAATTGTTGTTCAGTATATTCTAATATATTTTAATAATCAGCCATCTTATCACACTTTAATTGGTGTCCTAAACAAAGAGGCACAGTGGACAGTGGCTATGTTATTGGACCAGTGATCCAATGGCTTGAACTAAGGATGTGCTAGTACATGAGTTTAAATCCGACCATGATATCTGGAATGAAATGCTAGCATCAGTAGAGGCAAAGAGAGGAAATTGCTGGGGCCTTGAGAGAAATCATTGTATTCTCACTGGCTATAGGGGAGGTCGTAGAAGATTTGAGAATAGCCAATATTGTTCCTTTGTTTAAGAAGCCTAGCAAGGATAATCCACATAATTACAGGCCAATGAACCTTAAATCACTGGTAGAGAAATTAGCGGAGAGGATTCTTCACATCAAGATTTACTCCCACTTGGAAATAAGTGTATATGTTAGCAAGAGGCAACGTGGTTTTGTGAAGGAGAGGTCATGCAGCACTAACTTGATTGGGTTTTTTGAGAAAGTGATGGAGATGATTGATGAGGGTAAGGCAGTGGATGTTGTCTACATGGACTTCAGTAAGGCCTTTGATAAGGTCCCTCATGTACAGTAGGTGAAGTCCCAGGGGATCAGAGGTGAGCTGGCAAGATGGATACAGAACTGGCTTAGTCATAGAAGACAGAATGTAGCAGTGGAAAGATGCATTTCTGAATGAAGAGCTGTGGCTAGTGGCGTTCCTCGCGGATCAGTGCTGGGACCTTTGCTGTTTGTAATATAAATGATTTGGAGGAAAAGGCAACTGATTTGTTTAGTAATTTTTCAGATGATATAAAGGTTAATGGAATTGTGGATTGCATTGAGGCAGTCAGAGGAAACAGCAGGATATAAAACCTGGAGACTTGGGCAGAGAAATGGCAGACGGAGTTTAATCTGGACAAATGTGAGGTAATGCAATTTGGAAGGTCTAATATCAGATTGGAAATATACATTAAATGGCAGAATTCTTAAAAGCATTGAGAGGCAAAGGGACCTGGGTGTACAGGTACTGTACTGAAAGTGGCACTGCAGTTGGAGAAGGTACTCAAGAAGGCGTATATTATGCTTGCCTTCATTAATTGGGGCATTGAGTTTAAAATTTGCAAGTCACGTTGCAGCTTTATAGAATCTTAGTTCAGTTGCTCTTGGAATATTCTGGTCGCCACACTACCAGAAGGATGTGGAGGATTTTCAGAGGATACAGGAAAGATTTACCAGGATTTGCCTGGTGTGGATGTCATTAGTTATAAGGAGAGGTTGGAGAAACTTTGTTTGTTCTCACTGGAATGACTGAAGTTGAAGGGTCAGCTGATAGAAGTCTACAAGTTTATGCGGGACATGGAGAGAGTAGATTGTCAGAAGCTTTTCCCCAGGGTGGAAGAGTGAATTACTAGAGGGCATAGGTTTAAGGTATGAGGTGTAAGGTTTAAAGGAGATGTACAAGGCAAGTTTTTTTTAAACACAGAGGCTGGTGAATGCGTGGAACTTGCTGCCAGGAGAGGTAGCTGAAGCAGTGACTTTTAAGGGGTGTCTTGACAAATACACGAATAGGATGGGAATAGAGGGATATGGTCCCCGGAAGGATAGAGAGTTTTAGTTCAGACGAGCAGCATTGTTGGTTCAGGAGTGGAAGATTGAAGAGCCCGTTCTTGTGCTGTAATTTTCTTTGTTCTTTGTTCAGTAGTTGTGACCATGGAACTAATGATTGTCTTAAAAATCCATCTTTCATTAATGCCCTCAATCCACTGTCCATACTTGGTCTAGCCTACATTTGACTCCATAACAAATTAGTTGACTCCTAACTGTTTCTCAAATGGCCGACCAAGCCATTGAAGAAGGAAGTTTACAACACCGTGTCAAGGGAATTAAGGATAGATAATAAATGCTGCTCTTGCCAGCCATGCCCACATCCCTGCAAATGGATAAAAGATATGTTCTTACATCTTACTGTTAGTCCTTTACTTCCATAGCATCTCTTCTTTCTACTTACCACATGTCAGGATTTTTTTGGCCCCTTTCACACAGAATTGGAATAATTGCTTTTTGAAGCTAAGTATGCTCCCATTTTGAAAATAACTAAACTAATTTGAAGGTTCTGACAGCTCTATGCAGAGGGGTTTAAATTGACACGAAGGCATTCAGGCATCCTGAAACTGAAGGGCTTCAGGTCCAGTCAGCCTTTCCAGAACTGTAGGCAGGCTTGGGAAGTCGGAACTTTTGGAGTGATAGAAGACGTAAAGTCATACAAGGCAACTCACTGATGTGGGAACAGTTCTTCAATTCTGATCGTTACACGAAGGTAAGTTGTACTGCTCAAACTAAATGAGTCTGAATGCGCTGCAAGTTAACTTGCTGTGAAATAAAGCAGCTTCGTGAATCTTATCAAGCCTTGGACTGGAAAAAAAGTATTCATACAAAAGGCACAAATATTCAGTCCAGGTCACAAGAGGGTGCTATTGTCACATCCCTGCTGTTGTACAATTAGATAGAAGGCAGTGCCTTACATTTCTTTAAAGCAATTTCCACAGGCAGCAACTGATGCCACTAAACCTGAGAAACCATCTACCGAAGGCTGGAATTTGCAACATCTCCATTTACCCCGACATCTGCTCAATAATGAAGAATGTTTCTGACTTTATTCTGAGCACCTTATAGAACCCAGAGGATTTACATTATGGAATTTACTTTTTTGAAATGATGCCCAAAAGACATAAATCTGAATAATACTTGTTTATACAACTCTTATTTTACTAATATTTTGTGCGCCAGTCAGGCTTATTTGTCTACATTCTTTGAATAGTCCTGTTTTTTTTTAAACTGATCTCACAGTCACCTATATTCTAATCAAATGGAACTCTACTGAATCAGTACTCCTGAAATCTTTACACCCCTATGATTTGATTTATTATTGTCACGTGTATAGACAAAGCATACTGTTCATTGAGAATGAAATGAGAAAATGCAGAATGTAGTGTTATGGTTATGGCTAGGGTGTAGAAAAAGATCAACTTAATGCAGGGTTAAGGCACTCAAAAGTCTTGACAGCAGCAGGGAATAAGCTATTCTTGAGTCAGTTGGTACGTGACTTCAGACTTTTGTATCTTTTTCCTGAAGGAAGAAGGTGGAAGAGAAAATGTCCAGGATGTGTGAAGTCTCTTGCCAAGACAGTGGGAAGTGAAGACACTATGCTATGGTCTTTCCTAATAGCCAAGTTCCGCACACATGAGGACGGCCTCAACTGGGATCTTGAGTTCCTGTCACACTATCTGTAACCTCCATGACTTGCCTGAGCTTGCAAAATCTTACTAACTGTCTTTGCTGGAGATAATACACATCTCTTTAACCTTTGTTTAACCCTCTCTCCACTCACACTGTCTATACCTTTAACATTTGATTACCTGTAAAGACTCGCATTCCAACCATTATTTTGTAAATTGACTTTGTGTCTTTATTTGCCCTGTTTGTGAACAGAACTCCCACTTACCCGACGAAGGCGCAGCACCTAGTGGTTTTTGCTACCAAATAAACCTGTTGGACTTGTATTGTGAGTCTGCTTAGGTTTCCCCTGGGTTCTCCGGTTTCTTCTGCAGAGCAAAAGATGTGCTGGTTAATTGCATTGCTCAAGTAAGAATTTAACATGGCTAGAGCACCCAGAGGAAACCCACGCAGACACGGGGTGAACGTGCAGACTCTGCACAGACAGTGATCCAAGCTGGGAATTGAACCTGGGTCCCTGGTGCTGTGAGCCAGCAGCGCTAACCATGTGTACTTGTGCTGCCCACTCTACACTGTGATGGAGGGAACGAATGTGTGTGGAGGGAATGTAAAACGAGCAAGCTGCTGCGTCCTGAATGATGTTGAGCTTCTTGACTGCAATATAATCAATGTTTAATTTGAACACTCTATCCAGATATAGATGATGATGTGAAGATGCTGGCATTGGACCTGGGTAAACACAGTAAGAAGTCTAATCATACCAGGTTAAAATCCAACAGGTTTATTTGGTAGCAAAAGCCCTAGCTTTTGGGCCTCTGACCCTTCATCAGGTGAGTGGAGAGTTCTGATCATAAACAGGGGATGTAAAGACACACACTCAGTTCACAGGATACTGATTAGAATGCTATGAAAACTCACATTCTAATCAGTATTCTGTAAACCATATTCTGTGTGTATTTACATCCCCTGTTTGTGATTAGAACTCTCTACTCACCTGACAAAGGGTCAGAGCCCAAAAGCTAATGGCTTTTACTACCAAATAAATTGTTAGCCTTTAACCTGGTGTCGTGAGACTTCTTACCAAATATAAATGGTCATCTTCCATATTCAATGTCACTTCTATTGTAAAATCCTGTAAATGGGTGGGATGTTGGGGAAACTAGTCTCATCATTTCCTCTATTTCCCACACCAATTTTCTAGTGAAATAAATCTACAATGTGACATTTTATTCTGATGTCTGCTTATAATTTAATGTGAAAACTTTGTGAGTGACTCTGCAGAGTAAAGTTGACCATTCAATTAATTGCACAAGAGAACAATGTACCAGCTGACCTCACACAATTTTAGAAACCAAAGTGTGTTTGGCTTTGGGTAGCAGGAGTGCACAGAGAGATCAGGTGATGTTTCATAATCGAGTGTAGTGATGATCTGTAATGGTTCAGAGCTAGAAGGGTGAACTAACTAACCCTTTTGAGCTTTCATTATAATGAATTACCATGAAGAAGTATCACTTCATTATAACCAGCTGAGTATAGGTGAAATTATATAGCATTCTGTTGGCCAAAATAAATGATATGTATAATAAATCAACGCGTTGAATAATCTTGCATTTTAATAATCAGACAATTTTGTCATTTGAATGAGTCAGTGACAGAATATGAAACTTTTATTATTTGTCCTCAGTATTTGGGCTTCGCTGTCAAGATTGCATTTCAAAAGTGATCCTTTGTTTTGAACTATTAGTGGTTGATAGAACTCAGAGGATTGTTAATCATGTTTAAGTGAGACTGAAATCAAAGTAGGCCAGACTGAGTAAAGATAACAGGTTTCCTTCCATTCAAGGATATTGGTGATCACAGCGAGGCAGTGCTGTCGTGGTATTGTCACTGGCCTAGCAATCCAGAGGTCCAGGGTAATCCTTTGGGTACCCAGGTTCAGATCCCACTGTGGCAGATGGCGAAATTTGAATTTGGTGAAAATCTGGAATCATAAGTCAAGTGAAGATGCTGAAACCATTGTTGATTGTCATTAAAAACCCAACTGGCTTACTAATATCCTTTCAGGAAGGAAAGCTGCCTATCTGGTCTGCATGTAACTCCAAAGCCACAGCAATGTGGTTGATTCTTAAATACCCTTTGAAATGGCTGTACAATTAGAAATGGGCAATAAATGCTGGCTCAGCCAGCTTTGCCCAAATCTTATAAATGGATAAACGGAAAGTTGAGGTTTTGCAACAATCACATCATTGCTGATTAAAAAAAAAACTATTTTTGTACATTTAAAATTGAATTAATCTAGGTCTCTGTATTACTGGGTCAGTAATGTCACTATTACACTGCTGTATCATATTTTAATAACCTGGTGATAATTATCCACTGCTATAATAACAAATACAACTGTCTAGTGTACTCTTCTGTGTATGTTATTCATTGTGATAATCCAGTGATATGTTCAATTACACCAACACCTATTTGAAACAGAGCACAACCAACAATTTAAGAAAGTGTTAGCTTTTAACTAACTTAGGATCACACTCCATTTATTATGTGCTGTATGATGTGAAAAACTTATCAAATGCATGTTAGTGAATGTCAGAACAACCCCTGAACACAAAAAGAGGTAACTTTTCTTATGTCCAGAGAAAATATCACTTCAAATAAGTGGGAGCAGAGCAACAAACTATTTTATGCCCAATAGCTTGGAAATCTAAAATGGTTATTGGTTCCTTTGTCTCTTCCAGAGGGCCAATGAATTTTATAAACTATCCCCAGAAAGAATTAAAAAAAGCAAAGTACCACAGCTGTTGAAAATCTGAAATAAAATTTTGACTTCAAAAAGTATTGAAAATATTTAGCAACTGGAAGGAGAAACAGAATTAACATTTTAGGTCCATGGGTGCTAATCAAATATTGGAAAATGTAACAGGTTTTGAGTGAGTGAAAGGATGAAGTGTGGGAAGAAGAACAAAAGGGGAAGATCTGTGAGAGGGTGGAAGGCAGGAGAGAGTAAATGACAAAACATTTCATGGTGAAAAGCTGAAGGGAGTGGTACTGGAATAAGAAACAAATGATTCATCTGGGGGAGAAATGAATGGCAAGGTTCTGACTACCTGAAAATAAAGGAAATGAAAGAAAAAGAGAGAAAAAAAAAATCAGCAAAGAGAAACAAAATAAAACAGGGGCAGAGATTACAATTTGTAATTGTTGAGCTCAATGTTGAGTTCTGAGGGTTGTAGAGTGCTGAATGGTAAAATGAACCACTGATTCCAGAACTTTTGTTGAGCTTAATTGAAACATTGTAACAGGACAACAACGGAGAAGTTAGAATGAAACAAGGTAGAGAAGTAAAACAAGATGACTGGAGGCTCAGGGTCACGCGTGCAGACGAAATGGAAGTGTCCTGCAAAGCAGTCACCCAGTTTGTTCCAGTGTCTCCCTAATGTAGAGGAGATCACACCATGAGCAGTGATACCATGTATAGTATATTAAATTCAAATTGCTGTTTCAGGCAGCACGGTGGCACAGTGGTTAACACTGTTGCCTCACAGCACCAGGGATCTAAATTTGATTCCTGGTTTGGGTCACTGTCTGTGTGGAATTTGTACATTCTCCCCATTTCTGCATGGGCTCCCTCTGGGTGCTCTGATTTCCTCCGAGTCCAAAAATGTGAGAGTTAGGTAGATTGGCCATGCTAAATTGTCCCTTAGTATCAGGGAGATGAGCTGGAGTAAATACATTGGGTTATGGGGATAGCATCTGGTTGATGCATATGCAATGGGCCAAATGGCCTCCTTCTGCAATGTAGGGATTCTATAATTCAATGTTTCATCTGTAAGAAGTGTTTGAGGCCTTAACAATGAGAAAGGGGAAGGTAAAGGGTAGGTGATTGCATCCCTTGGGCTTGCACGAAAAGTTCCAGAAGACAGAGAGATGGCATTGGGTTGATTGACCAGTGGACTGGGTTGTTGAGGCAGGAATGGTCAATTCGGAGTTTTGAAGGGAGAGGGGAAGATATGTTTTGTGGCAGTATCACACTGGAGATGGTGGAAATGACAGAGTGATTTGTTGAATTAGGAGGCTTTGGGGATAAAGGTGAGGAAAAAGGGAACTCTCTCATACTTTGAGAGAGAGGGGCATGGAATAAAATGAAATAAAATGGACATGCCCTGTCAACCAGTTAAGGACAAAAGAAGACATCTTGCAAATGCTAATATGGAAAATTACATTGGTGGAATAGATGCAATGGGAAGAGAGAAGCTGTAGGAATTAGTGTGCTTATAATGGATATTGCTTGATAGTCAAAGAATGTTCCACATAATCCCATAAAGAGACAGGCATAACCAGGAGCCATAGCAACATTTCGTATTTGGAGAAAATAAGGAGAAATTATATACTGTGAGAACATTTTCAACCAGGCAGAGGAAGATGGTGGATAACCATTCAAGAAAGAGGGAAAACTCTGAGATCATTCTGGGCTGGAGGTGTAGAGAAAATGGCCATCCATTATGAAAAAGAGGAATTAAGGTTGGGAAACTAGAAACTCAAGTCATGGAGTGAACTTAGCTGAAAAGAGAGTAAGAACTAATGAGTAGATATAAATAAACAGTTTGAAATACGACTCTTAAAATGATGTACAATAAATAAGGCATTACGAATGTGATACAGGTTGGGTAGACTGTACATGTTGCATAATAGATAAAATAATGTTATGCATGGGAAGGATATGGCGTCACTGGCTAATCCAGCATTTATTGTCCATCAGGAGGTGGTGGTGAGCTGCCTTCTTGAAACGTTGCAATGTACATGATGTGGGTTGACCCACAATGGAGGGAACTCCAGGATTTTGACCTGTGACTGTGAAGGAATGGTGAGATATTTCTACATCAGGATGGTGAGTGGTTCCCGGGGGGGGGGGGGGTAGTAGTAGAGGAACGACACTTGCAGGTGGTGATGTTCCCATGTATCTGCTGCCCTTGTCCTTCTAGATGGACATGATTGTCTGTGTGGAAGGCGCTGTCTAAGGATCTTTGGTGAATTTTAAAAAAAAACAATAATTACATTTCTCAAATATCACCTATTAGAATGCTTCATGTTTTAACTTTTGAAAAAGTGGTGTATTATAGCCACGTTAGTGAAGAGGCATTACCAAAAAGTAAACAAAATATCATACATCTGCTTTTGTAAGGTAAATTTGACAATAAATCTAGAATCAGAGTTTGATGAAGGTAATCTTGCACCAATCCTGTTTGACACCAAAGTCAATATAAATCCAGTGCATTTTTAAATTAGATGCAAAAAGGAGCCAAGAGCCCTTTGGCCCTCTTGGATATGCTTTACAATAATCAGCCACCAATTTAAATGTTTGGATACACGGGAAGGTGTAAGTCACACGGGAAGGTGGAAGTCACATTTAAAAGTGACTGCTAAAAATGAAGTTGGATGTATAAGTGTGCATGATAACAATGTGTACATAAGGTGTGTAACCCTGCGTATGTTTGCAGTGTATGTGTGTGCAAGTGTGAGAGAGAATGATAAGCAACATGCTTTCCTAAGCAGCAAAATTCACGTTTGCACAAACAACGAAAAATGTTACTGCCTGCGCTGAAATCTGAAATATAAACGTAGCCCCAAAACACTGGTTTCTTTCATTACACTGTCTCTAGAGGCCTAGATTTTGTACTCAGCGGTGCAGAGTTGGCACTGGCTGCTGGCCACAAAGAAGGCTGCCTGCATGGAGCTATTGATTGTTACAATTCCTGACATTCATTTGAATCTGCTGCCAAGTCACTTTCTCCCCATGTCTGCGTGGGTTTCCTTTGGGTGTTCCAGTTTCCTCTAAGAGTCTGAAAAACATGCTGGTTAGATGCATTGGCTGTGCTAAATTCTCCGTCAATACCCCAATAGGTGCTGGAATGTGGCATCTAGGGGACTTACACAGTAATTCCATTGTAGTGTTAATGTAAACCTACTTGTGACACTAATAAATAAGCTAAACTAAAATCAAGGGATTTTTTCAGATTTCCAACAACAGTGAAGGCATCAAGCAAAGTAAACAGCCAATCAGACTGAAGAATTTTCACAGCCAGCAAACCAGGAAATTGAAAACATTTATTATGTTTCATATATTGTTCAAATTTTGCAGAGAGCAAAACAAATCATTGAGAAATTCATAATAGGTTAAATATCATTAACCCACCTTTAAGAAGTAATTGCTTTGAAAATGTGGAAATTTAGAAGTAATAATGGAGAAATTGGACTGGCCTTTAATATAGAAAAAAATGTTTCAGGGCCAGAGAGAGTTCTTATAAACCTACAAAATCTAGTTACATTTCGTTCAACAAGGTAAAAATTTTCATAGATTTTCACATTAGTCCATTCAGTGATTTCTACCTGACTATGCTGTATTAAGACTTTAACAGCGCACATTATGTGGAATGTGGAATCACAGAGCAACTGCCGGATTTCCACATTTATTGTCCATGTGTGAGCACCAGAAGTTGCTGTTATGTTTACTGACAGTTTTGTTGTTACTATTACTGCAAAATCCAGATCAGCATGTGGAAGTGGATTCTGAAGCATGGTGGAAAACCATGCTGGAATCTAATGTTTGATTTTACTTCACTTATCAATAATCTTACTTCATATCTGCAAGGAAATCAGGAATCAAATGTTAACTTTTGAACAATTGCGAAATAATCATGGACTGGAGCATTTCGTGAACAGGCCCAGATTCCAAGTTCATTCCCTAATTGCTCAGTGATTGCCAATTCCTAAATTACCCAGTGATACTGAGTGGTCCAGATCATCCAATGAGTTCTGATCATTGCCGGATTACTGCTCAGCTCAACTTTCCCCTGCTTCAATACTACTTCATGTTCCTGAGGTTTCCCAAGCAAAACTTTTCCAGAAATGTGGAGCTCCATTGCATCACAAACAATCACAGAATTGTTACAGTGTAAAAGGAGGCCATTTAGTCCATCATGTCTGCATAGGCTCTCCAATTGGACATCATGATTAATTGCCATTCCTCTGCCTTTTCCCCACATTATTTGAGTAGAAACAATCATTTAACACCCTCTAAAATGCCTTAGTTGAACCTACCTCAATCTTCTAGGCAATGCAATCCTGGTCTGAACCACTCAAAGAAATATTTTCTCACATTACATCTATTTATTTAGTAAATCATTTTACATATGTGCCCTCTTGTTCTTGATCAAGTGGAGGTACAGTTTCTCCCTATCTACACTGTCCAGTCCCCTCATGACTTCAAATATCTCTATCAAATCTCCTCTTAGCTTTCTTCTCTTCAAAGAGAACAGTCCCAATCTCTCCAATCTATCCTCATAACTGAAATTTATCATCTCTGGAACCATTCTTATTGAATCTCATCTGCGCTCTCTCCAATGTGTTCACATCCTTCCAATAATGTGATGCCCAGAAATGTGCACAATACTCCAGCTGAGGTCAAACTAGTGCCTTGTATAAGTTAAGCATAATCTCCTTTCTCTTATACACTGTGCTCCTACTAGTAAAGATGTGGAGATGTGGATACACAATTTACATGCACACCAAGAACAGAAAACTTGAGAAACTTGGCATCACCACCAGCAGCACACTTCTCTCCTTCTTTACTAATAAAGCCAGGAATACTATTTGCTTTATTAATTGCTCTCTCCAGTGATCTATACACATACGCCCAGGTCCCTCTGCTCCTGCATCTCTTTTAGAATTTTATCCCTTATTTTACATTGCATCACCCCACTTCTCTGCATTGAATTTCATCTGCCATCTATCTACCCACTCCACCAATTGGTTTCTGTCCTTTTGAAGTCCCACACTGTCCTCTTTACAGTTTATAATACATCCAAATTTTGTATGATCGGCAAATTAATTGTCCCTGCACACCAAAATCTGGATCATTAATATATATCAGGAAAAGCAAACATGGGGGTACTGACCCCTCGGCAACACCACACTACCAGCCTGAAAAATATCGATTGATCGTTACTCTCTGCTTCTGGGGGAAGGCTGGACATGTTCCCTTTGTAAGGCATTAATTATCTTAAGGTAAATTTGAAGGTTCAGTGTGAATGTTAGTGAATGAATGAGTAAATGGGTGCGTGAGGTGGCAAATGAGTCGGATCAGCACGGGGGTACTCAGGGTTTGGTGGAAGGAGTGGTCACTACTTGAGGTGTGCTGTGGTCAAAGGTGTAGTCGAGTGGAGGTATCCGTCTAACACACCAGCTAAGTACTCTCTAACTCAGAGTTGGAGACATACAAGGAGGTTCCGGGAATCAGCGAAATTCCCGATGAGAAGTAGAAAGATGCGGAGTTCAGGATTATCCGGAGACCAGATGTGTTTGCTGATGTATTTTAAGTTATTTATCAAATCCTATCAATCAATACAAATGGAACAAATATAAATTATTCAGAATGCTGGCATTATTCCTCCAGCTGTAGATGCACATTGCAACTAAAATCTTCCCTCAGTTTGGTCAATGGTTGAATGAGACAAATTTGCAACCTAACCACCTCGAATGGGACAACTTATATGAAAGGAAGTTATGATTTGACAGATGCGCTGATCTACGGCTAGGACCTAAATGCGGGAGAATGGTAATTTTTATATTAAATTCGCATTCAGTTACACAGAATAGATGTGGCCTTTTAAATAGACTGGTACTACTGTTACCGCGGCACCGACTCATTCGCCTAAACCACTCTCAATTAGCAATCTTTCGCACATAAATCCTCGTATTTGCACTGTCTCTCTCTCGCATTCTGATTGCAATCCTTGTCTTGTGCAGAGGGGATCGGGTTATTGAATGGGTCTTTTTGTATGCCTTGAACATTACACAATTGTAAACAGGGGGCCATCAGCTGTGCGTTTCCCCGACGTGACAATTTCTCCTTGGCGATGCCGCTTGCAGGAGAGATCGATTTGCTTTTCTTGTCCTGTTTGCTGGAGCAGCCCGTGCGGGGGAGTTCATTTCCCCTCATTGTCTATTGTGAGAAAAAACGAGCTCCTTTACAGGTGGTTGGAGGCTGTAGCCGCCCCTATGTGTGTATTAGGAACCCTGTCAATACTTGCAAAGCAAGCAAGGACTTGCCACTTGCTAGATGCATATTTACCCTGAATGCTCTGAGCATGTGTGTCAGTCATTAGCTCTCACCGGGAGGTCTTTTTAATGGTCAACAAATGGATAGAATAGGGCGCTGGCTAAAAATAGAAACGGGAAGGTTAACTTCCACTTAATGATTGCCTACCAATTCTAAGGTGTTTCTTCGCCGGGTTATTCATTGGAAAAATGCCCAGTTTCCATCAAGGATCTAAGATCTTGGGAAGTGTAAATGGCATAGCGTTCACCATCTCTGTAATGCCAGCTAACAGCTTCCAACTCACCTGCTGAGCGCTCTACATATTAAGCGATTTGTGCTTCTATTTAATATTTAGACTAACTCAATCCCGTGACTTCCATTTAAATAAATAACTAAAAAAGTAAGCTACGGGACACATACAACCTGAACCAGGCAAGTGTCAGGGGTGGGGGGAAAAAAGATTGGGTGGGGGACCTAGCGAATTACAGAAGTAGAATTGAGAGGTGAAATTTTCGGAACCGCGTTTTGTCATTTTGTTTCCAAGAATGTCCAGGCTCAAGATGGGAATCCCCAGGTCGATGTAATATTGGGAGGACTCGGTGTGGATACAACATTACAAAGAGACTCGGCTTCTCTCAGCCGCTAAAACACCACCAAAAGGCTTTTAGAGTTGGCGTCAAGCAGCTCAAAAACGCGGGCGGATAGCAGATGGTTTGAATTTCATTGCCTTAAATGAAATTGACTGGTGGGACAATTCCCGCCAGAAGATCAATTCCTAATAGGGGAAGGATTTTATCGGTGTTCTTCACTGGGTCTCTGTGCCTGTAGGGGAAAATGTAGATATTGGTAATAGTTCAGTACGTTAAGTGTTGAAAGAAACTTTGGATATCCTTGTGTTTTACTGATCCAGCATTAAAACGTCAAAACATTCCACATAAAACAAGCAGTATTGGCTTGTGGCAATATGTATATTTGATTACGTGTAGTCATGTTAACTAGCACAACATGAAAATACCCCTTTTCATTTTATAAAAGCAAATTATTGCAGATGCTGAAATCTGAAACCAAAGGAGAAGATGCTGGAAAATCTCAGTAGATCTGGCAGCATCTGTAAGCAGAGGAAAGAGCTGAGGTTGAGGCCAGATGATCCTTTGTCAAAGTTAAAAGGCATAGAAAGTGAGAGCTATTTATATTGTATGGCGAGATAATGAAAAATGAGTCACAGCCACAAAAACAAGGGGAAAGGCTGCTAATGGCAGTCCACAGAAAGAACTTTTAACTTTTTCATTTTGTCTTTTCATTTCCTGTTATTTTGGTATAGAATATCATACTCCATTTTACTCTGTTATGATTTTAGTCTTTAACCTGCCAAGCAAAACAGTTACATTCACCATTCCAGCAAAGCCGTCATGGACATCCCAGACCAGTCACACAAATACACCCGTGTTCACTCCAAGACCCGAAATCCCTGCCCGAGGTCAATGGAACAGTGCATGGTCCATCAAATTTTCTGTCCTGCCCACTACAATTCCCGTGATGGGTAGGATTGGAAAATTCAACACTGTGGCTAAAATAACAGGTCAGCTCTTGGGAATTCTATGGTGAATAACCTGCTTCCTGACTACCAAGAACATGGGTTCCTCCTATGGCCTGGTGATGCTGGTCATTGAACTGATAAGCAACAAACCTAGAACAATGCTCTGCAGTTCCTGGCTCAAATCCTCGTTCATGCCATTCTATCCCCTTTTTAAATTTCATTTCTCAATTCCACTTCTGTAACTCACTAGTCCCCCACCCAATCTCTTTTTTATTGTACTTGCCTGGTTCAGGTTATGTGTGTCTGCAGCTTACTTTTTAATTATTTATTTAAATGTAAGTCATGGTAGATGGTTTTAATTAAAAAAAACTCCCCATTATCTATCTGCCAACTACAAGGGGCAAGTCAGGAGTGTGATGGAATACTGTACACTTGCCTGGATGAGTGTAGTTCCAATTACATTCAAAAAGGTCAATACAGTTGAGGACAAACAGCCTACTTGATTGGCACCTACCTGCCACCTTAAACATTCACTCTCACCATTGGTGCACATTGCGTGCAGTGTGTACCATCTACAAGATGCTGTTAAGACCCAGGCCAGAAACTCATACATGTTTTGTGAAGTTAGCCGAGAACCTAAGTTTTATATTTGATTTTGGCATGGGTGAGCATAAGGTGTTTCACTCCAGTATGATTCAAGTGACTCCCTAGGCAGCTTTCATTAAACAATGTTTATTTAAGAACAGAATTAAATCATAGTAAAAAGAATAACTTTTACCAATTACAAGATCCAAGCATAACATAGATAGCTAGCTAGCTATTAAGGTTCATGCTATGTTGTTCCAAGTCAGACACCACCTTGTAGACATAGCCCCCGTTTGTAGACTTGGCAAAAGTAAGTATGCTCACATGATACTGACTTTTCAGCTTTTTTGCACCAGCTGTGATTTGGTCCTTTGAATGTTGGAACATATCTTCCCCTGAGGCTTCCCAATCCTGCAACTTTCAGCACACCGCAAGAGAGAGACGGGCAGTGAGACGCTGGTTTTTTCTAGTTCTGACATCAACTAATCCAAAACTAAAAACCTAGACTTTACCGTGGGGGGGTGGGGGGGGGAACATCCACAGGCATCACCTAACCTGTCAGTCACCCCCAAATTAAGCTCTACTAAACAACCCCCAAAGGGCAATAAAATCCCAGAACACTGCATTAGTCCAGATTAAAATCAGCATGATGTCCATTATATTGTTTCATTAACTATTAGAGAACACCATGACAGGATAGTCATGAGGGGCCATTTCCAAAGGCTGGGGAATCTAGAACAAGGGGTCAATAGTCTGAGGATAAGAGATCAGAGATCAATCATTTACATCTGAAATGAAGAGAAATTTCTTGGCTCCACTCTTTGGAATTTAAGCCTTGGAGGATTGTAGTAGTTCTATTGTTGACTACATTGAAGGCTGGGATTGGCAAATCTTTGATTTCACAGTGAATCAAGGAAATGGAGAGCAGGTAAGAAAATTAAGTCACAATGAAAGATCAACCATGATTACACTGAATGGCAGAGAAGGCTCTAAAGACCATGGGGTCTATTCTTGCACTGAATAGCAGAAAAAGCTTTAAAAGACCATGGGATCTATTCTTGCTGCTCTTGTATTCTTGTGGAACAAGATAGTTGTTAAAATTCTTATGAAATCAGAAAGGGTTGAATGTTGTCTAGATATCATGCTTTATATCTCTCTTTTCCATCTCTTTGAACATGTTATACTAGTGCGTCAAATACTCCTGAGTTTTTCACACTCCTTAGTAACAGCTAATTCCTTTCTGTTAAAAAGTTTGATCAAGTTTTGAAAAAAATCATAGTAATATTTTGAAATGGGAACAATGTCTTTTGATGCTATACTGTCTATGATATATGTTACTTCAGCCCAAAGTAAAACTGATTTTCATCAGTTTTAGCAATATTTTGAAACTGTACTTATTTCCCTTCATTCCCAGGCTGCCAATAGAGAATATAAAATCCATTTAACATTATACTTATTGATTAAGGCTGGCCATGCATGTAATACCAACTGCTATGGAAAGATTGTAATCTCAATGGTTGAACAATTGCGCATGTAATCCAGAGTTGGAAATCTACTATCAAATGAAAATACATTGGTTTATTTCCCATTTCTAGATCATCCCATGGCATCTCAGAGTTAGACTGCCAATTAGGACAAAATTAAGAATACTTTAGTACTATCCTGATGAGGAACTGGATTGAGACTACCAAACAAAAACAAAATGCTGGAAAATCTCAGCAGGCCTGACAGCATCTGTGGGGAGAGAATAGAGCCAACATTTTTGAGTCTAGATGATCCTTCATCAGAACCAGACAACCAAAACTCATATCATACAGGGCACTTACCCACAATAGAAATAGCAATTTTGCATTCTGACAAGTTGCAGAGTAAAAAGGTTATATCCAATTCACAGCATCATCCACTTGCATGAACACTTCACATGCATTTACACGTTGACTAAAATAAAAACCTTTTGCATTTTACCATTAAAGGAGAATTAAAAGCAGCAGTCACCACGATCCTGTTATAAAGTCAATGGCGTTCAGTTATTGCATCCATTGACCTGTTGCTTACAATGTGGCACTTCTTAGTGTGAATTTTGTTTTGTGAAGAAGCGACTGGAATGAAATGTGAAGGTTTATGTAACCATGGTAACAGTGATGTGAAGAGAAACATAATTTATTTTATATCACAATTTCTAAGTGAGAATACATCTCCTGTCATGGAAATAAGAAAAAGGCCTGAGGTATCCAATGTGCATGTGGTGATGCTAGGAATCCATGTGAGGTGAAGTGCTTTCTGTGTTTGCACTGGGGCTAGCTTCAGGGCTCTTTTGGACACCAAGCATTACAAATGACAAGTATCACTGTCATGAAATATGACACCTGCAATATCTTTTGAAGTGCATAAAGCATCGCTCTGGTATTCAGTACCAGTCATTGACCCACGTGGAAACAATGCATTCTTTACAGCTCTAAAGACCACAAGCTTAGTTTTCATGGTATTGGTGCCCTTTGGTATGATACATATCTAGTTTGCTGGATACCATATTGAATCTGTCCCTGCCAAGAGAAAGGTCTTCAAGTTCTGGTGAGGAAAGCATTACAGGCAGACTGAATTATCAGACCATGTTTTTGTGATCTTGGCCTTGTCGTTGTCAAGTGCCAATGTTGAAAAGCTGATTTTTGAGATGAAAATCTTGCAGGTCAGAAAGAGAGCAAAAATGTCCAAGGGAACACTGAAATGATTTATTGCAAGCTCAGTATTGAAAAATGTCTCATTTAAATAGGGTGTAGATAGATCCACAGTTCTACTCTCTCAGTCTCAGATCACGTACCAAAAATTTAATCAATAGATTCATCAATAATCATTTTTACATCAAATTAACACCGAATTTGAAGAAGCTGAAATTTCACAAAAATAGTACCAAAACCTCAAAAACGTAAAAGCAGTGTCTAACATGTTAATTGACAAAAATGTGAATGGGTGAAAATACATTGGAGTCTGCTGTAGTTTTGCTGCCAACATTGCCTCTTCATGTCTAACCTCCAAGGGGACTATTTTCTCTTGAAATGACATTGGAAAGCAAAGTTGTGGATGTGGAAACTGTAATGGATATATATTTAATGAATGCCAAACGTTTTCAAATATTCTGTTTATTTAATCAATTCTGTGCCAAAATGCAACAATCAAATCCAATCATTTGTTTTTTGCTGCAATTAAATCTCTAAAATCTATTCTCTAAATGTGTATTACACCCCAATTGAGGAATTTCAGTCAGATATGGAAATTTGTACTTCAGTAACTCACTACTTCTGCATCCCATCCAACCCAATAAAAACATACTTTATATGAATACTTATTTTGGTTGAATTTGAGTAGACCATCCCCTATGATTTAGCTTCCTGCATTTAAACTACTAGATTTAGTTATCTTGTCTCGAAGTCATAGGCCCAGTTTATCATGGGTCTATATGTTTGCAGTTAAGAAATGGGCACTAGAGTTAACAGTGAAGACTTATGAATGCTGGTAACCAGGAACCTGACCTAATTGAAGAACAGCGTAATAGTAACCATTTTTTTGCAGAAATATTGTAAAATGTGATGTTGCGGTATTGTTATCGTTTCATGGTATAAAGTGAAGATACTAAATTTATTTTGCAGGGGAATACCAGAAAATCAGGAAAAAGGAACAGTACATGCATAAACTGTTATTTTAATATTCCATTTTATAACTTTGCTTCTTATTAATGTAAACTCCCCACAAACCTTGCACTCAGCATCACTCAGTTAAGCCACGAACTCTCCACCATTGATTGTCGTGTTGCTGACATGTGCAACATTCGTGTAACATACCTATCTATACCTATGCCAATGAGATGAGCCACCCATCACATCAAAAATTATCAAAATCACAAGATCATAGAATAGTGCAGTAACCCCTGACAAGGAAGCCTATTATAGCTCATCCACGCTGAAGAATCATTCACATAACATGCAAATAGTCTTAAGTAAATGAACAAGGGCTGGTGTCTCCACTGTTCTATTCTGCAAGTTCATTGTGTGTTTTGATCAACCTTTTGGTGAAGAACAATTAGTGAAAAATTATAATTTTGTCATTTAGTGGTTTGAACCTGTGTGGCCTTGTCATAGTTTAGTTTGAAGTTGTATCTTGGATCTATCTTTTTTTTTCTGCTTGATGACTGCCTTTCAGTTTCTTTTGAAGATCAAAGATGAAAAAGCTATGTGTCTCCAGTTGTTGGTGTCTCTCTTGGGCAGTAGTGGTAATATAACCAAAAAGAAATTGCAAGCGAAATCCAGCTTGTTAGGTAGATTTCAGTACCTCTGGAGATAGTGTTGTCTTGTCTATAGTAACACACTGCCAATGAAGTTAAAGCTTATGTATTGCAGTAAATATATCAAAATCAGCACCATAGAATCTGTTTACCCACAGAGCGACTTTTAAAAAATGAAGTACCACAATGAACTTGAGCATAATTTTGTCTTTCATGCTGTATTGTCCAATTATTTCATCTGATCTGCAAAAATCTTGTTTAGGTTATTGAACAGAACAACAATTAAAGCAGCAGTAATATGGTGCATTCAAAGTAGTAAATTGCTTCAGTGTTTCACAGCGGCATTATTGAACAAAATATAACACCAAGTCACATAATGAAGGACAGTTTGGTCAAAGAGGTAGGTGTAAATAAGCACCTGAAGAGAAAGCTAGAGGTGAAAGGTTTGGATTGCAAATTTCAGAGCTCAGGATGCAGGCAGCTGAAGGCACCAACAAAAATGGCATAACAATTAAAAATCAAGGGTACACAAGAGATCAGAGTACAGAGATATTTATGGGGCTGGAGGAAGTTGCCAAGATAGGGAGGGAAAGCTTTTTCCACCATTAGATTCGGATAGAACAAGGGGTCACGGCCTTAGGGTGAGGGGGGCTATGTATAAGACTAATATTAGAGGGTATTTTTTCACACAAAGGGTAGTGGGGGTGTGGAATGCACTACCGAGTAAGGTGGTGGGAGCAGGCACGCTAGGGTTGTTTAAGGGTCTCTTGGACAGCCACATGAGCGGTCTGCAGATAGAGGGATATAGGAGGACTGTTTAAATACTTTAAGTGTTTCCACAGGCTGTTCGGTCCACCTTGTTGACCAACAAGGTGCATGCATTCGGCAGGTCGTGTGAGGGCTGCTCCTGGATGTTACTTCAGGAGTGGCCTAGTGCTTCATGTCGTTAGTGTATGCTTAAACTGGACCATCAGATGGGCAACATGACAGCTCAGAGACTATCACTGTTGCTGTGCAGACACATGGATTTGGGCCTGTGTCTGCGGGAGTTTGCACGTCCTCCCTATGGTTGCGTGGGTTTTCTCCGGGTGCTCCGGTTTCCTTCCACATCCCAAAAATGTGCTCTTAGGCTGATTGGGTAACAAATTGTCCCTATATTGGTCTCTATATGTCATTAAGACGTTAGGATGGCGGCGCGGGCTTGTTGGGCCGAAGGGCCTGTTTCCCATGCTGTGTTGTTCTTTGTTCTTTGTTGTTCTTTGGTATGGCCAGGGAAGAATTTGTAAACCAGAATGAGAATTTTAAAATTGAAGTTGTACAGAGCTCAGTTAATATATGATTACATGTGCTTGGGTATGAATTCATTGTTGGTGAACACAGACTTCTCCAATCTGCATGTTAACATTCACAAAACTATAATGCATAAAAATGAAAGAAATGGAAAAGGATGTTCATGCTTTTCAAAAAAATGTTGGACCTTTGAGGTACTTTGACAATGATTTGCTACATCAAATATTAACCTTTTTAAATCTGGGTTTGTGGAGTTTTCAGTTGATAGTACTAAAATCATGCATTGTGATTCTGACTTTAAAGTCAGATTCATTGGATTATGGTAACAGAATAAGCTTAAATGCAGTTTTATTTTATGCTTTACTTGTGTATGTTTCTGTCCATTTTTCATGAAAAAAAAAAATGAAACCTTGATGATGGCTCTCCATTTTGACTGTGGCATAGATATTCCTCTTTGCAAGGAGGTTCACATAACAATAAGATGCAGCAAAAGATAAATGTCCACCAGATTGTAATGTGGTAGCTATTGGATATATTTGGAGAAACTTGACTAACCAACAGGCAAATCAGATCTATAAAAACTGTTTTAGGTTTATTGTTACTGACATCCAACACACAGTCTTCCTTTAACAATTGTTACCAGTAATACTCAAAAAGAACACATTTCTGTTGGTCAGGCATTTATATCATGTTGTCTTTAAAGCTACTGTGAGATAGGAAGTATAAGTTATAGGTGTATGAATATTGGAAAAGGGAGTCATTCACTTATGACATGGGGTTGTAGAGTTTTACTGGTTTTAGATTATCATATTGTCCAAACATTTACTTGATTGAGCAAGTTAAAATTTTAACTTAATGTTGGGTTACATTTTTCTGCTATATTACTAAGAACATCATTCTATTCCACCTTCTTTCCTCCACTTCGCATGAATTTTTCAATCTGCATTTCTCCAGTCATCACTATTTCCATTGCAATCAAACTATATGCCCATGACATATAGATTCTAGAAGCATTGCAAGACTTTCATTACAATTCTCTCTTATTTTCAATCATGCTTCACACATTCTGAGGAAGGAGAAAACCTCCAGAAGAAGCAAAGATTTCCCCCTCTGAAGAAAAGATGTGTTGACCATCATGAGCAGGGGAGAGGGACATAGTGATTCTAGAGGAGAATTGCAGATTATTATTTCCCCATCTTATACTCTTTTTCTTCCTTTCTGACTCCTATTGCATCCTCTTCATTGTAAAAAATTGTTCCTTTGCTAAATTTCAGGTACTGAAATGTTCAACATTGCAGGAAGAGGTGGTGAGTCTTCCTGAAGGTATATTATTCCTCAATTTCACCCTAGCAAGCACCATCTCAGTGACTGATACCTTGGATATTTGAGGATGTAGTTTAAGAGTGCAACCAGTCAGTTAACTGAGTCAACTGGATGGCTCAGTGATGAAGAGTGACACCAACAGTGTAGGTTCAATTCCTGTGCTCACTGAAGTTATTTATGAAGACTTGCCTTCGCAATCTTGCCCCTCACCTGAGGTTAAAATCACCTCTAGACAGCTCACCCCATCAAAGAGGAGAGAGCAGCCTATGGTCATCTGGGACTATGGCAACTTTATCTTTCCAGCAAGGTGCACCAAGACGCTACAGTCAACTGCACTGTTGAGACTCAGAATTGTTTGAAGTTACCTATCACAGCCATCTGTTTTTTCTTAATGGAAACACAACTAGCCTTCCATCTCCCAATCTGTTGGCAGAGGGGAAAAAGATTTTGTAGGAATACCATAAAGGTGCACATAAAATAGAAACTGATGAGTTTCACAGGGTTCATTCTTAATTAAGATTGAATAATATACACAGATAGAATTGAGTATTTTTTTCTGGATTTGGTATTGGTATTATTATTTGCAATAAAGAGAGATTAAGACTGCTAAATACAAAGTGATGGGAATCAATTGAATGGTGGTTGCAAGGACAGTGGTGAGAAAGATTGCTGGACTATCAGTGTACTGAGGATGGGAGGAACAGTTCACTTGAAGTATGTTTGGATGTGATGCTCTCAGAGAGATGGCAGCTAGGGGGACTGGCAGCTAATGCTGTTTTTCTTGCTCCTCCTTCCGTACTTCTTGTTGCACAACCAGAGTTATGCAGCAATTGACTATACAACTGGATACGCAATCATGGCTGTTCCGCAAACCTCCTCCCAAATGCATCAGGCAGTGGAAGCATTGATTGAGCTTGCAGATGGTCTGCTTGAGGATATTTCTTGTAGCAGTGTAGGTCTTGTTGCATGCCACTTCTCTATCTGGAACTGAGTATGGGGGTCGTTGTTCAAAAATGAAAGTGCTATTCCTCATCACCCAATGGCCAGCCTGTGACTTGATGGTCTTGTTGGAGTCAAAATGGCACAGAGGATTAATAAAGAATGAATTAACCATAACAGATGCAAGAAAACAGGGGACTAATCTTCATGGCACATTACTTGTTGTCTTCTTTTGTTTTGGGTTGTATTCTTTTCTGTTCTGAAAGTTGCCAGGGAAGCAGGCAGGGCAATATGGATGCAACCCTTTGCATCTTGAGTCTGGGGAAACCTACTGAAACTTTGTGCTCTCTCCTCCTCTTTAATTCTGCCCATTTTGAAAGTGATATCTTTGTTCCACTAGATGCAGAAAGCCTTGGTGATTTCCCAGTGGCAGTAAATGAGGAGATACCACTGATTTAAGCTATTTCAAGCTGGATAGAGCCTATTGCATTAAAGTCAAAGGATCAGGGTAATTGTGACAACCAGAGATAATGCTGTCATATCCTGGTTTGCAGCTGTGATAAGTAATGTAGTCCACCTCATTGAAGCAAAGGTGTTGCTCCTCTCAGGAGTTGAGTTTTGAGAGGTGATGATTGTAGGCAGCATTTCCTGTGCTGTGTCCTCCCTTTTCAGTTGTCCCCAGCTGCTTCTGCCCTCTTCTGTTTCCTTCCATCCCCTGGCCACATCCTCACAGTTGTCATAATTGCTGTCCCAAGTGGTAGCTTCAGTAGGTAATAGTTTCACCTCTGACTCAGAACATCATGTGTTCAGAGTAGTCACTCCAGAGTAGTGAGTACAATGTACACTGACACTCCAGTGTAGTACGGAGGAGTGTTCCATTGTTGGAAATTCAATCTTTTAAGCGAGATATTAAACAAGGCTATTCTCTCGCCAACATCATAAAAACAGATTATCTGGTCGTTATCACTGTTTGTGAAAGCTCATTATGCACAAATTCACTGCCACATTCCCTCCAATGGTTACACTTCAAAAATGCTTCAATGACTATACGGTCTTTTGGCCTGACCTGAGTTTGTGAGAGGTGCTATTCATTTTCTCTCCCCAGCCCCCAGTTCTAGAGGCCGACTTGCCAAACCAGCCGTATTTAGAATAAACTTAATTTGAAGGCGGACGACAGCAGCTCGGCACCAGAAACAACGTTATCAGCGGAAGTTATAAGTCAATTGTAATAATCAAAATGGGCAACGGAATAAAATACCTGGTGTTGTTCACCTCCCAAAAGAACAGGCCAACAACAACGCTGAATGAACTATTTAAGTAACCACATCGGGACAGGGCCATCCTGTTAGCGCCATTAAGTCGGGGTGGGATTTGTCGTTATTGTCATGATTTGCTAACCGAGTTTATTACATAACAATTCAGGCATTGGGGACAAACCAATTTCATAACAAGGAGCCCAGTAATAAATTGTTCCCCATATTTCAAACTCCTCAGTACCTTAATTTAGTGCATATTCTTGGACAAATTAAAAAGAAAATGCAGGTTGAAACTTACCGATACTCCCCGTGCTGTGTGGATTTGAGGTTGCGGCCTAACTTCCACATCTGAATAAAGTATTCACAAGTTTTCTGGGACTCCACGTTTTAAGTATTATGAGGAACACCTGTAACACTCGCAAGGTGCGGTCCGGAAGTTTATCATGGTTGATCGGATCTGCTGGCCCTGTATTCGGGCCAGTTTTGCATTTGTGAAATGAGCACTCAGAATCCAATTTCTAGGTCCCTTTCAGTTTATTCCTTATCATTAAATAACATCTCAGATATCGAGAAATGATCAATGTTTAGATACTGATCGTATTTTAAAGATCACCCAAGTAGGTAACCCATCTAATGCAATTGCCCAATCTCCATTCTGCACTCTCTTTTAGTGATATTAACTTGATTTACAACCATCATTTTATGAAACTTCTGGAAGAGGGCACGGGAAACACGCATGTGGTTTACCACACCAGTTGCACAATCAGGCAAAAATATGCAGGGTAATAACGTTTTGCAACATTTTCAATGCTACAAATCTAATGGATGTCTGAAAGCAGGATCCGATTGGTCATTTTTGGTCAATACCTTCAGTTTATCCACAGTTTTTTTCCGTTCTATAAGATTTAATTTGTGGACTGTTTTAGTGCATATTGTTGGACAAATTAAAAAGAAAATGCAGGTTAAAACTTACCGATACTCCCCATGCTGTGTGGATTTGAGGTTATGGACTGACCTCCACATCTGAGTAAAGCATTCACAAGCTTTCTGGGACTCCACGTTTGCACCAATGAAGTGACTTACATGCTCTCTTAAGTGGAACAAACACAATGTAAAGGCAGCCCTCGGTTGGGGCATTGTAACTAACACAAAACATCAGAGGAAACGTAGTTAATCAAAGTAAAATCTTATTACTGGGGGTGATGATGCACCTTAGCTCCTGAGGTATCCACCGGTCACGAAGGCCTCTCCAAAGCCTTGTGAAGTGAATGTATTCGATGTGCAAAACTAGATACAACTGTAAGCTCCCATGCGGATCAGGCTGCCCACATGTAAAGACACGTGGGGACAGCATCTCCCAGCTAAATACGCTATTACACCTATAGTGAACCTTGAGAAATCGAGAACCTGCCATTGACAAGAATGAAGTTAGACTTTAGAAGGGGCTTATACCCTAAAAGAAAAAAGACCCCTGCAAGAACGGAGACAAGGGGCACAATCTGTTTCTCATGATTTTTCACTGTGAGAAATATATTAAAAAGACTAAGTATTGTTTATAAAATGCCCGGGCATGCTTTGGGTCTATTTTAACGCTTGCTTCATTCTGGACAATACTCCCAACAGCACATCGCACACAGGAACCCATGGACGAGGCGGAGAGTGGGTGGTCGGTAAACGGCAGGTTGAGATTGCTGGAGGAAAAAAAAGACACCGGGGTTTTTCTCTAGTGGTTAAATTAATGCACAGAACACGACCAGATAGAACAGGCTTGCCCAGGTTCCCAGGGAAACTGCTGATTATTTTAGTTCATTAAGTCTCAAACCATCCCAGCACCACGATGTCCGACGGAGACTGTATCACCAGATTTCTGACAGCAATTTAAGCAAGAAGAACAGGAAGATACCACCAACAGGAGGGCATGCAGCCCCTTGAATCTGTTTGGACAATTCCTTTCGCTCAAGGCTGAGCTGTATCTCCACTTCATTTACCTGCCTTCATCAAACCCTGGATCAGGGAACAGCCGAGCATCAAAATACAATACTAGAAACCTCAAGATTCAGGGGACACAGCTTTAAAATAAGGGGTGATAGTTATAGGATGGATATCAGAGGTAGGTTCTTTACCCAAAGGGTGGTTCGGGAGTGGAATGCCCTGCCTGAAGCAGTTGTAGATGCGCCAAGTTTGGTGGCGTTTAAGAGGTTAGTTGATAAGTATATGGAAGAGAAGGGAATGGTTTAGTTTGGAGGGTCATTGCTTTTTATATTGGTCGGCGCAACATCGAAGGCCGAAGGGCCTGTTCTGTGCTGTAATGTTCTATGTTACGGTTCGCACAAATAAATTGACCGCAATAACGGAGCCTTTGCAATATTCTCTGTAATTTATATTGATTGATCATTTGAGTCAAAGTAATGAGAGGATTTCACAATTTCTGCTAGATTTTCCGCTTTCTTCTGGAAGTCCATTCCTGTTGCTATGCGTTTAGTTATCCTGCAATAAGCAACGAATTGCGATCTCTGCCTGGAAATATTGTAAATGTTCTTCGAAAATGTAAGTAAGGAATACGCAAGAGAGATTTACCCAAATTCAGCCACAAACGGATCCCGCTGAAGGAGACTGGTTAAACATGGTACTTTGACAGAGAATTATATTTGAATTGAATGGACAGTACTATACGCCGTCCAGAGGCTGCTGTGTGTGGTTAGACCACAAGGACTGTGGGAACTGTCCATGGTCCTGAAACGCACACCACAAGAGACAGACTCGCAATCTCTCAGATGGGCTCGTGTATAGCTGGCTGACTGACCGATGCTGACTCCAGGATTAGCACAAGCTTACTGTTCACATCTACATCCGGACTGAGCAAAGTGCGCGCTTCGTAAAGCAACAAACAGCGTGTTTCAATTAGCACATGCTGGTGATTTTGATCCTCAGTATTTGCTGCAGTTACATCCATTTAAAAAAAAATCCGAAATGATTATACGTTCTGTAAAACATAAAAAAAAGCAGGAACTATGAACAGCCACAATTTATTTCCACATATTTTACCATTCCTTATTCGTTAGAGCTTACAGCTTTTAGCTGTCTCTCTCTTGATTTGCCTCCTGCTCTATCTCTGCAGCTTTATCCAGTTAATCTTTTAAGTTGATGGTCAAAAGGGAAAATAAATCCCGTTTTTTTTTCAAAGCAGCCACTTGCTGTTCATACCAATGCTCTACTGTTTTTGACATTATACATCAGCTAATAAAAAAGTGAAGGATCAACTCCTGTGTCATAAATAATGCGCGGATTAATTTATCACCATCATACCTTTTTTATTAAGAAACACAAAATAAATTGTGTTTCTCTACGCTTCCCAGCGTCATTTCACTTACACGTTTACATATCACACAAAAGTTGTTTAAAGGCACATTCCTTTCACGTCTTTATGTCGAGTTAAGCAAACAGAAAGGCTGGCATTATTGTTAGCGGGTCAGAGCATTCGCTAGTGCAACGAATTCTTCCAACTCCCTTATGCGTTTAAATTTATTACAAAATTAGAATGCAGTTTTCATTTCCAGGTTATAATTTTCTAGTGTTGAACTTTTACAAAAAAAAATTGACAAGATCGTTATTTATCGAGACGAAGTTCCGCGTTCTGGACTGGATACCTTGAAGATGAGAACATGATTCTAACTGAAATATCCCGAGTGCCCGGTTATCCAAGCATTAACTTTGAGTTTACAATTACCAGTGATTAATGGGGGTTCCTGTACTTGCTTCACCATGAAACCCGCCATAATTGCATGATTTATTCTTTACAGTGCTTTGTGCTGACCTGCAGAAATCAAATCAATGAACATATTGCAACTAAACACCTCAAACAAACAGGATATTCCCCCTCCTCCATTCCCCGGCCCCCGTTAATAGTGGATTGGAATTTCAAATAATTATCCCTTCATGAATCAGGATTGGGGCAAAGCTGCAGTTCTGAACTGAAACTTTCAGTGGTCCACTTTTGACCAGTGTGAGGTCTGTCCCCGCACCATAGGCGCATAAATTACTATTTGCTGTTAACGCTATTGGAATAACGAGACGAACTAGACCAAAACAAAACTCTAATCAAGTCAAATTATGGGCGGCACAAGGCATATTCCAGAAACAGTGAAAACCGTGCTTCCTACATCCCAGAATACCATGAATATCCAACACGGCCAACTCACGGCCTGTCTGAGTCATCACACAGAGGCTAACGCTTGTTACCTCCATGGTCCGTATGTATACAAGGAGAAGGTCTCTCCTTGGTTGATGTGTTCTAACACCAATGAGTAGACATTGAATGACGTTTTTCTAAATAAGCGCATATTGTAACAACATGAGTACCATCAGTGTTTAAATGCTTCTTAGAGCAGAAAGTGCATGACAACAACAGTGATCCTCTTTACGGTACTTTGAGTAATATTCATGAGATTATTCATTAACAGTCCGCCTTCTCTACCTTGCCTTTCGCCTAAGGTGTGGTGATCTTCGGGTTAAATCGGCACCAATTAGCTCTTCCTCTCAAAGGCGAGGGCAGTCTATGATCATCTGGGACTATGGCCACTTTACATTTCTTCCAAAACACGAATGAGCATAAAATTACAGATGCATAATTACAATGAATTTGTCTGCAAAAAAAAGATCTTCTGTTATAGTTAAATAATATATAGGTATACTTTTGTTACACTATAGATAGATTTGAGTAGTAGCAAAATGCTCAAAAGTTTTGAATGGATCTTGTATACAGCAACTTCAGGTGAAAACATTTTTGCCTCAAATATTTAACACGCTCCTTGTGTTAAACACACCTGAAGGGCTGACATTCTACAATTGTTTCTCTTAATGGTATAGCATCAAACTAAAGGCTGGATAACTGGAAGCCCACTACTTGCATTCACAATCAACTAAGCAAAATAATTTCTTAAAAAAAGGGCAAAACCGTTATTTTTGAATTCAAACCGGATGAATGTTGAAAGAGAAACGTCAGAAAAATAATTACAGAATCCCCCAAGTCGGAGAGAAGATCGTTTTATTTGCTGTAAATTTCCACACAGTTCTGTCTAGAGCCCAGGAGTAGGGATATTGGGGAATTTAAAACCAGCCTTTAGGCATTACAAATGACCTTTTTGGATTTGCATTTGATTAATGCTTTGTGGTCTAACAGCTGGAACAAAAAACAGAAGCGACTGCTTCACTGTGCAGGTTCAGGTGATTACCTTCTCCTGTTTTGAGGCAGCGGTTTGCAAAGCCCTGTGCAATAAAACTGCATTGCCATTAATACCGGCAACTGTTTTGTTTTTTCCACTTTCTCATTTGCGTTTGTACTTCAAGTAGGTATCAATTTTCAGGTACTGCGAAAAAAAAAACACGTCCACACAAAAGCCGTCTGTGTCTCTTCTGATGAATTTCGCCAGCCAGCTACCCGGGAGATTCATTCCTGAGTAGGAACCCATAAATCAAGAGGCAGCTCCCTATTGTATGCTACATCTTATGCAAAAAGGTGTTTCCAGTCAGTGCCAAAGGCTGCAAAATCCTATTACAACTGAGGTCATTAATTATAGAAAGTCGACAAAACTGAACCCTGCTATTTTTCACCGAAAGCTTGAAATTTTTGCACGGTACTTTTTCGAAAACGCACACAAGCGCGCAGATCGTAGGCATGTACATGCTCTTTCCTAGTACACAGACATAGACGTGTACCACTACATGCAATGTTCACACGGGCTCTGTCACAAAGACATAACGCCTCTTACATAAGGTAAAGCATGCTCTTAGAGAACACATTCGGAGTGCACGCACTCACATACAGTTCATCTCACACACTCTCTGTCTCTCTCCCTCGCTTACTCAGATCTAACCCCCTCCCCCCCCCACCATAGACACATAGGAGACGTGCATCTGCCAATCTTTGCAAAGTTTGCAAACAAGGCAGACGATCCAGGACGTATCAAATGCAGAATAATCTCATTGGAACCATCTGGCTAACCGGGTTGATCATTGTGGTTAGACAGGCTGTGACCCTAAATCTAATAGAGACACCAGCACTTCAAATCGAGTGAGTGTTACCTGAAAATGGAACCCGTTTCTTCAATGGGACACCATTTTGGAGGACAAAGTGGGCCACAATAGCGTTTGCGTCAAGGTATGTTTTAGATTTGTCATGCAATGCTGGCGGAGTATTTATACCGTACCTTCACACACCAGCACATCCGTACGTAAGTGAGATAATATAACTGATTTCAGACTGGATTATTATATTAATACACACTTGAAGCACACAGCTAGCACAATGCTCCCCCTTCAGACCAAAATATGGTCATAACATTTTCAGCGTTTCGGGACATTCAGGAGTGGAATCAGTCTTGGCTTGTGGAAAAACAGATTTGCATAAATCTACTGATTCAAACCTAGGTGAACAGATGATTTACAGAAATACCCAAGAAGCTAACAGAAATCACCGTGTAGTCAGGGGAATACCATTACAAGGCTGGGGTGTCCCAATGTAAACGTGGGGTTAAATCCTGTGCGCGACACTTGGATAATGTACATTTAAGTCATTAGTCTTCATAAAGCTTCTCGCCTATTCCCTTTCCGTGCACCCCATTGGGGTTCATTTGATTGATGGCTCATTGATGATAAACCCAACGCAGCTTAAACACTCTCACAATGAATATGCCCAACTGGACTCTAGGTTGCTAAGATGCTGAAGGAAATTACAGTACAATATTTAATATACGAACTGTGAAGACGCATCGGTCAAAAAGTTTACGCTAATACTGACGACGAGTCGCTGTTGGCAATTGGCCCCTGAACTGCATCTTTGAACATGGTCCTAGATGCACTTGGTTAAAAAAGAACGCTTTCATGCGGTGTCTTCGTGTTATGTCGGTTGGAAGAAATAACAAATAGGTTAAATCCCATATCTATGTTGGTTTTAAAAAAAATAAATGTGACAAAAATGATAACATCGAAAATGAGAATGTGAGGCTGTTCGCTCACCGTATTCCAGCAATCATTAGTGTGGATTCGCTCATTTTACCTGTAATATTTGCCACCTCTACTGGCGACCCCTGCTAACATTACCGATAATTCTGCCCTTCACTTTATTTAAAAAAAACAAGGAGTGTCAAAATTGTACTTCTGGGAGCGCTGCCAAACACAAAAGGAGATTTATTTTAATTGCGTTCAGTTCAAAAGAATATTCCAACATGTGCCCCAATCTAATAATTTCTTCTTACAGTACATGCAAAACGCATCCTTTAAAGGTTGCTGGAATTATAGTGCTTGGTTAGAAAAAAAAACAGATCTGTTGGAGATTTTAACTACTTCCGTCGTAAAATCGTTTCAGTCAACCATACATTGGTCTTTCAATTTAGCAAAATACCTCGACAACTGAGGCCAAGTCATGTACATAGTATAACTGGTGCCTGTAGCATCCTTTGAACCAGTATATGTTTGCGCATACAGGGACAAGACGACAATCACTCACATTTAAGGGCCTAAAGCGATAGATTGGTTTTCTGCGGGATTAGGGTGCGCTTCTACTTCCAATAACCTGCACAAAAACGTCTTGGTGGAGGACGGCTAAAGGGACCCGCATCGAAATATTGCAAATGGATTGCCGAATAAGACCTCGCGTAAATTTACTGCCAAGGGCTGAACTGTGATTCAATGATTAATGTCCATTGAGATATCCAGTATTTTGTGCAGCCGGTGAAGGTGGAATGCCTGAGTGAGGCCAGATAGTTGCTGCATCATGTCATGAAATCTATTTGTATTTCATTTCCAGCTTTATAGATGACACATTACGGGGAGGGGAGGGGAAGGGTCACCTTTCAATCTATTATCATTTCTAACAGAGCAATAACGAACCAAAGTTACTGTGAAGAATTCTGACTTCTCCCCTTTTGGTGGGTGAGACATGTCTATAATAAAATCTCATCTCTCTCTCTCTCACACACACACACACAAACACACTTTTTTCCTAGTAATAGTGAGATCCCGAAATAAAGCTTGCTAATCGCTGTTTGTTAAAAAAAGGATATTTATTCAAGTGTTTACTTTTTTTCCTTAAACATCAATGGTGACAATTTTACAGTTAATTAAAGAAATTTAAAAAGGTGTCACGTAGGGAACTCCAAGATTGTGGGATGGGAACTAACTATCCAAAGCACTCAAAGTGATTGTCATCATCGATGCCAGATTTCCTATGACTGATGGAAACAATGGATTGTCGGATGAATGGTGAGTTGAAACTAAAACGATCTTTATTCACATTAACAACAAAACCAGGAACTCTATTCATAGCCAGTGCCTTCTGCCCACTCTTACCGGGGAGGGTGGCGGGGGGGGGGCGGTGGCTGAAAAGTGGCAACTCCTGCTTTCCCAGCAGGCAATGCCTCTCCCAGAGACCCCTGCTGTGGGCCCCTCCCACACCGGATGTGCCGCCATTCGCGGAGCCTGCGCAGTGCCAACTTCCCCCTCCCAACCCCCTGTCAATGAGGTCACTTGGGTGGGAGGAGGAAGTGGAAGAGAAGGATTGAGTGGGAGAGAAGTGGGGAGGGTGGGGTTGAGTTGGAGGCTATGTGTGGGAGAGGAAGACGGAGAGTAGGGTTGAGTGGGAGGCTCTACATAGGGGGTGCTCTCCACCCATCCCTAGACAGCCACCTCTTCACTGCTCCTCCTGGGAGGGGGCGCAATGTATTTGGGGAGAGAGATGACAGTTCAATAACTTGAATGCCAGAGCTGCAGTGATCATATGTTCCCCTGTTGCCTGAGCTGAGTGGAGTTCCCCCCCTCCTCCCCACATCTCCACTCTCTCCCCCCCACCCCTCCTCCCCATACCCAACAACCCCCTCACCAGACCGCAGTCTCATTCAGCTCCTGGCTCGGATGTGAGAGCGGCCCGCTGTAGCCACTGTTGCTGGACATTGAGAAGGGCGGGCTGGGTCCTCCGCTGAACACTTCGCCCGGGATCGGGTGCAGCGGGCCGGTTATCCCTGGCTCAGGACTCGGGGTGTCAGGGTGGGAAATCATGTCCGTATACCTTTGGTTTTCGCTGCCACCGATAGTGGGAGGATGGTGGCCGGATAAAGGGGGTTCAAGTACTCCGAGTGAGGTCCCCCCAGGTCCTGAGGACTGCATGTAGCCGGAATCCGCCGGCGAATGTGCTTGAGAGGACGGTGGACCGTGCGGGAAAAAGTCATAGTTTGCCGCTGGGCCGTAGTAGTCTCCCTGATAATCTGTGTGGGATGAAAAGAGAAACGTGTTTAGCCTTGCAGTTAGATCCCAGTTTCTGCCTAATCGTTCTTGAAACTGCCAGACTTTTGAATGTTCCTACCTCACATTAAGTTTATCTTTCTCTACATCTTAAGCTATGATTCAGTATGCTGGAGAAGAATTATGACATTCTGCTTTCCTTTCCCTCGCTTTGTATAGCGAGGTATACAATATTTTTCATTGTATACCAATACATATGACAATAAGAAATCATATCAACACCGTTATTAATGATCCAAAAAAGTACAGAAATGTGATGCAAAAAATATATTCAGTTTAAAATATTACCATAAAAACGGCCTGATTGAGTTCTCCAGTGAGAAACTTGTTGCCCCATCACCACAAGTAAATCCCATTGACCGCACACTCAAGAAGGAGTGTCAAACTAGTGCTCTAACCACCGAACGCAGCTCTGAGGAATAACACTGACTTGTTCGGGAACTTGGCTCCAGACTTTTAATTTCCCATTTTTTGATCAAGGTATCAAATGCCGGGCCAAATCGTGTGAACTCCGCGGTGTACACACAATTTGTCCACGACATGCTTTCGCGTCCGTTGTTAAAAGGCAACACCTTCCTGATTTTGTGATCAGGCTTTTCGCTCTCCAGGCCCGATTGTCACACAAAAGCTAACGTGTGATTGACTACTATTCACCATTTGGTAATTAATGTGAGTGATCTGATGGGAAATGGAAAGCCATTGACTTCCCGGTTACAAATCAAAGTTTGTGTTTTTTAAAATGTTTGGACGGCAAAAACACTCAAACACGTAACGTCAGCTGTATGTGAATGCATAGTTTTAGAAAGGCCGGTTATTATTATTAATGGTCAACAGCAAAAGGCGGGAAAGTGAACGCCCGCAGTCCATTGATTGTTTCCTGGTTGGATAACTGATTTCAATCAACTTTGCAACAAAACTTTTACTGGTTTAAGCGAAAATGTTGTTCTGACGAACAATCACTGCCTGCATACCAAATTAATCTAATATTTGTATATGAACGTGTAAGATACGATACCACAGATTCCAAACGTGTATAAGAGCACAAAGAAGCTGTAGGATTGATTTTCGAAACCTGTTACTACGAATGCTTTGTTGGTCTTACAGCCGCAATTCGTGATATCCCGCAAAAGGTACAGCCTATTTATACCCAAATTAATAGTGCCTACTTCTGATGAATATTTATATTTTACAGGAGTGTCAATAATTTTCTTGGTAGTTAAAGAGTAATTTAAAGTAATTCCTTGTTTATAAGTTCTACTGGGTGTTGGCGCGTGGTAATAAGTTTCCAGATTAACATGGGTGACGTATTTCCATCCAAAAGATTCTTAACACTTACACAATTCAGCAACGGGAGACGAATTATAATGTATGATTCAGTATACTGGTATCACATTTGGATTTCTATGTTGGGCTATAAAGTGATGGAAATTTAACGCGACTGGAATCAAATATTATCTCATATTCCTACTGTACTTAACAGGGGTGGGTACATTTGAAAACCTCTACACGTGGGTACGGGTGGCGTATACTTAATGTTATTTTTAATTCGCTTTAAAAAAATGCGAAATATGTTAATTTGATGAAGGGAGCTGTTTCAAATGGGAGGGGAGCAGAAGGCTGCAGCAAGCGGTAAGGAGCAGAGTCGTGGCGTTCAGCGAGTGACCCTCCATATGCTCCAAGAGTTCGAGGTAATTGGAACAAATCCTGGGTGAATATCCGACAAAAGACTGCAGCTGTAGCTTTGTTCGCGGAAACACAAGAGAAAGTGCCCGCTGAATGGGTTAGACTTCTCTTCAAAAAGACAGCTTCATCACAATGCATTGCTTTATCGGACGCAACTTGGCCAGCGCTGGAGCGGAATCTCTTACAGGGGCGGTGAGGGGGGGAAGGGGGGAGCGGCCCTGGGGTATGGGGGGGGGGGAGAGAGGGGCGGATTAAAGAGCTCAACAGGCTGCGATCATTCACTCAATAATACCCGTGCAGATGCCACGAAACAAGTGAGAAAGTCATAGCAACCGAGCACCTTGGACCACGCGGATCGCCCCAACGCAACCGAGGCGGTTTAGCAAATGAACCTCTCGGCCTCAGCTCTGGCCACCGTTCGGACGAGGTGGGAGGTGGGGGAACACACCCAGAAAACAAATCGTTCCGCTTGAAGATTGGAGTGAAACATCTAGAATTAAAGGAAATGTGGGGAAAAAGGGGTGGTTTAGGGACACACACGCCAAGAAAAATAACACGGGCATATCCAAACTCCCCTTCTCCCAAGTCTCTTTAAAAGGCTAAAAATAATGACATTTTATAACAAAGGGGCCCAAACTCTTTGAGCCTTGTCGGCATTAATGCTGTTGAACACGGAATGAAGGCCCCGAGAGAGGAGACAACTCTACCCAGTGAATCTCCGGATAAACTAACAGATAGAAAATCAGGAGTTTCCTTTGCTCAGTTCCAAAAAGTGCGCTTTATGCCCTAACCCGGACCTTCTGATTGGAGAGGACACTGGGAGAGATACTGGTGTTATGTGGCAATTTAACGCCGAGGGGTGACACACAGATTCCAAATCCCAATGAAACAAAAGGAGGTTTGGGGAATGAGGGGAAAATGAGATTAGAGCACTGAAGATAGGCAGTGTCCCATTCCGGACATTGCCTGTTAACAGCGGACAAACTCTTTGATATTTTTGGAAAGTTGAAATGGTGTACAAGTTACCTCCGTAGTAATTGTAGGGAGCAGAACCCATCATTTCCGATTCGTCCAGGCGCCCCCCCAGAGGACGCATGCGCCTGGGACTTCGGAAGAAAGCGTGTCTCCTTGCACCCAGAGCACTCAACTGCTTCATCCGCCTCTCCTTAGATCTTCTGTTCTGAAACCAGACCTGCCAAGAGAGAAAAAAAAACAATGGGCCGTTCTTTAGTGGAAATACAGCAAGTGCCTCTAATAACACCTACTAACCATGTAAGGAATGGGGAAAGTAGGACAACCTAGGCAAACCTCATTCTTTGTGTCTGTTGATTAAACCAATACCTCCCCATTATGTATAGAAAATTGACGCTGCGGGCAGCATTCAATCGAGATGTCGCCGACACCGGCATGTAGCCAAAACCTTATACACACGTGTCCAATTTTGTTTAATCAGAAGTAAAGTTTGATTCTTAAAATTCTCTAATCATTCTGATTGAGGATCGTGGGGTGGGGGGAGGGGAAGTATTAAGTGTGAATGTTATGGGTAAAAACAAAAGCATCAGTGTGTGTATGGAGTGAGCCCGGGTATTGAACATAGTGGCATTGTGCTTATCCAGAATCCCAACTCCCTGAGCAGGACACAACTGAGTTACACATTTCAAGTTTAACGTGAATGCTTGAAAGACCGTCCCGGGATAAAATGAAACGCAAACTACTTTGTGGATTCAGTGTTCAAGCCAACATTTTCAACAAAGTATATTCGATTCGAAATTTCCGCCTCTTTGCTTACACATCTGAAGCGTTTAAAAACATTTTTTTCCCCGTCTTAGAGAATGATGGTTACTGGGTCCAGATAACATGGCTCAGGGCCGAATAAGCAACGGCGTGGTGGTACCTGAATAACCCGCATGTTGAGGCCTGTTTCCTGAGCAAGTTGTTCCCTTATGTGTCGGGTGGGCTTCGGGGTAGCGGCGAAAGCGGCTTTTAGTGTTTCTAACTGCTTGGCTTTAATGGTGGTCCGGGGTCCTCTCCGCTTGGTGCCCATGCTCTGTTCCTCGTTCTCATTATTCTGCGTCTCTTTGTCTGACGAGGTGGAATTGTCCGTTTCTTTTGTATCGTCCAGATTCTGATCTTGAATGTCGGGCGATAAACTCCGATCTGTACACGAAGAGACTGAAAGACATAAACGGCTTTTTTAAAATTATTATTCCTAATCAGCGCAGGCGTCCGGCAAAGCTGCTGCTATTGACATTCCCATTCCCAGCCCGAGCAATGACACGCCAGGTAACGGAGCCAGTGTTACCCCGGAAGGGAGAGGACTTTCCAACAAGCACAGCGTAATAATCCAAGTCATTAGCCACAACTTTGAACATATCTCCAATTGGATGCGAACAGATGCGCTTCCCCGAAACACGTGTTTAATGTTTTCATTTTTTTTAACGTTTCCATTAAAAAGCTTTGAAGGGCTATTTCAATTTGAACGAACCATTCTACTGGTGTATTTTTGTCTTCATGACATGCAGATTAGAACTCTCAGTAAAAAGGTACTGTGTAAAATAGTGTAGTCATCGATTTTGACTTTATACCAAAACCGGGTGCAGATGGAAACCCAGAGAGGTCTTTCCAATTCAAAAAATAATCTCAATGTCTTATTGCAAATGTAAACGCGCGGCATTTGATTAAAGTACATGGGATTTGAGCACTCCCTCAAAAGAATGCTGGAATATTGTATAACGTTTCCCATTGCACAGACCTAGAAAAGAGAGACCAAGTGGGGAAATGTATTGAGGCGTTTTAAGTCAGTGACGCCTCATTAGAAAGAAAGAACGGGGGGCGGGGTGCAGAGGGAAGGGGAAAGACACCGCTCTTGCCGCGGCTTTAACAATAGGTGTTGATACAAGTTCGGGCCTTACCTGAATTTAAGTTGGTGTCTTTTAAACTGCTGGTGCTCAAATAGTCTTCTTTGCACACAAATTTGTTTTCGTCGATAATATATAGTTCCTCCCCGGTCGACAGTTGCTTATTGCAAACCATACAAGTAAAGCAATTTAAGTGAAAGACTTTATTTCTTGCTTTTCTGACGAGGTCACTGGGAGAGATACCTTGACAACATCCCGCACATTTCGTACCGAACCGCCTGGAAACAGAAATGGGCGCCATGTAAATATATATCACCTCCATAATTAAATAAGCCTTTACCGTCTCATTGAGAAAATTGTGTAATTAGGACAGTCACGAGGACCTAATAATTATAAACAGTTCTTGGAAACTGACAGCGCTGCTTCGCTTGTGGGAGGCGAATAAAGTGTCTTCAACAACGGGGCCAGTTTATTCCTTCTGTGATGAATAAAATGGGTTTCAAGAAGACTTGAAGAGGGCTCTCATTTGCATTTAAATTGTCTTCACTTGCACCTCACCGTTTAATGCTTGTTGTGAGTGTATCTTCCTGTCCTTATTTGAAGAACAAAAAAAGCTCCTTTTGAATTATGAATAGATTCTAATACTCATTAGAATTAATAGAGAATGGAAAGACGGTAGCGAGCCGAAAGTGAGGATGAATCACGAAATATTCCATAATGATAACATTACAATATAAAGTCAGAATATCAAAATGACCATTGCCCTGAGAGATGATTGCACAAGGCGGACGCAATACACAGAAGCACGCACCACATAGTTATTGACCGAGGAAAGTAAGATATTAGAAGGTACACATCAACATAGTTCTCTGATGTTTAACTTGGACGAAAGTTTGTTCTTTTTCAATGATTGATATTTCAAGTGGATCGGTTCGGAGTGGGCAAAAAGAGTGCAGGGGATTCCGGGACAGGAGTTGAGAGAGGCCAACACCTCCAAGCTCTATTTCGCTGAGGTTGGAAGTCAGGCATTGCCCGACACTGTCCTCAAAAAGCACAGCTGCCGTGGTGACCGATATTTATTACAATGACGTTGATTTAGTAAAAGGATTAGGGATCATAAGTCATCTTTGTCTTATCCGCGAGGTGTAATTGGTTCATTTGCAGCTTAACAGAACCATTAAACATGTGTAACATGTTGCTGCGTTGGGCACCTTAGAACAAGCGTTGTTTGCAATTTGGAAGGAGCTAGAAAGACAATGTCCCTTTTTTTTCCCTACCGAAGCGCACGTTGATAAGGCCTACTCAAAGTGTCATTTCAAGACTCCTGAAGTTTGTGTTCATTTTAAAAATATTTTGTTATGTCAACCATTTACAGAAAAAAATAAATAAGAATGTCACATCATACACCTTTTGATATTTCACTTAGTTGGAGCGAAATTACTCTTGACTGGCATTGCCTAAAACCTTCTAAAAGTTTCAAAAGTTTCGACATGCACCATTGCGGTTGTGAACAGGTCACACTGGAGCTTGGGGTGTACCTGAAGTTCCCTATTTAAATGTCCTCCGTGTTGGCTGTGTGTGTATTGGAAGGCGCACGGGAAGCTTGTAGAGAACCCGGAAATAATCAGACCCAGTGAGCGTTCCCACCAGGCTGGCTGGGAAGGAATGTTTAGCTAGATGGATTTATATCGTAAATTGCGGTGCTGTAATTCCCCGGGCCAAATCAATTTGGGCTGTTGCGTGGAACACTCAAAAATGTCATTTAAAAGTTCTACAGCCCGACTAAGCCCTTTGTAGGCCCGTCGGAGGATCAAAAGCCAAACGTGTTTCATTGGCGTTTTTGGTTTGCTGATATTATTTAAGTGTAGGCTTTAAATGATCTTTTAAGAGTTAGTCAAAACTCAGTTCGCTAATAGGTGTAATGTGGTGCAAATTGGGCGAAACACATTCAAGGGGGAGAGGTACAGATAGTGTCCACCAGTCTGGTGGATTTCATGTTACCCGGTGTGCTAACTAGAAATACAATTAAGCGAGGTTAACGGTTAAAGGGGTCCCCTGTCGCTTTAAAGACGACTCGGTCGAACTCACCTGAAGAAATCGTTTTTACAGTAAAGCTTCCCTTCTCTGGAAAAGCATTTTTCAGTCAAGTTGCACTTGCATTCACAACATTGGACGCACTTGATGTGCCAGGCTCTGTCCAGAACGTTGAGAAGGAATCTATCTAAAATAGGCCTCTCGCAACCAGCACAGTGCACCATCGTGGTTTGCTTCAGGGACACAATCTTTTCCTTTGGAAAAAAAAAGCGTGACTTCAAGTGACTGCAGATTGTACTTCAAAAATCCAGTTGCTCCGTTCAAGTTCCTGTTGTCAGATTCGCAGCTGCTACTTTACCCTCTCGGTGGCGAAGCTGCACACACACGCTTTGGGTCCGATTGTTTCCTCTCCCTGAAGTTTGAAGGAGCTGGGCAAATGCAAAATAATCCTCCTTTTTTTAACTCTCAAAAGGCGCCCTGCTAGCAGCTCATCTTGCTTCTTGAAGCTATCCTCACACATCCAGCAATCAACTCAAAATCATCCTAGCTGGGCTGCTTGGGACTTTTTTTCGGCGCCGGTGCTGTCTCCATCATCTTTGTGTACCAAGCTGTAATTCGCGCATCCTTATTCAGATTTGGTGACGTTTGCCGCCACGTACGGGATGAGCCGCCCAATCAGAGACACGCTGCCATAGAAACGCTTAATTTATAGTATATCTAAATTGAATGCAACGTTGTTTCCGCACAGAGGAAAACAGCCCATTTACCATTGTGGGTGTTAGGTTTACTCGGTGCCTAATATCTTAAGTAAGAATGTCCTCCTATTCCCCTCTTTCTGATATGAAGATGTTTCTTTTGTCCGACTAAAGGACGTGGTATTTTTTTGGGTAAGTTAACATTTAGGTCGACTCACTATTTGTGAACAAGCGCTGGTCCCGGCCAGAAACAGAATCAGAGACTAAGGTGCACAAATAAAAGCCAATTAAGAGATAAAGGTCTCTTTGCATCATCTAATAGATCAGAACCCGCGCGCTTTGCCAAGTGGGATGCAGATTTTGGATCCCGACGTACAGTCAACGTTAGATCTAGCCGCTAGCCTGGGCAAAGATCTGCCCGTCGCTTTCTCTGCAGAGACAACTTTATCTAATTGGTACTAATGGTTATAAGTTGCAAGGTGATCGATTAAGTGGAACTTATTATGTCGTAGATTGCTGATTTAAATATGTATTTAGAAAACAATCATTCGTATGCAAGGACCTTGTAAAACTTTCCTGCAAAGTGAATTATTCTTGATTGTGTTCAGTTGGTAGTATTCTTACCAACAATCACAGATGAATGTTATGTTTCTAGTATATTGTGTTATTTTAACCACGTTTAATAAAATCAAAGACATCCGAAAATCAAAGATCAGCAGATTTGCTGTTGTTTATATGTATTATATACATAAACGGAACCGCTTCTGGAAATCGCACGCCATTGTCTCATTAACCTGCATCTTCGCTTTTTAGATGCGGTGACGAACTAAAATATATAGTTCATTTTTAGAAGGGGGCAGCGCTTTCCATAAATATCCTCCTGTAGGGTAATTGGAAAGGTATACAGGGTGGATTAACTTTGTAGACTTAAATTCGCAGTTAAGAGGGAGGGCTGACAAGTGCCTGACAAAGCAACTGCTAATGGGAACAGAATGAAGCTGTTTAATTAGTCATTTCATTTACTGTCTTGGCTTTATCACCTTTACAGGATAACAAACTAAACAAGTTATATATACTTACAGTTACATGCTTTACCTATCTTTCCACAGTTCCTTGCAGTCTATGCTGCAATAACTCAGATTTTAAGTCAGAAATCTTAGGTAACGTATAAATTGGCACAGTGGGGTTATTAAGTAATTAACAGCTTAGGCATTTAGGGTGTTGATGTAACATCTGAAACTTGATCTGTTGCACTTTCCTGAGTTGAATTTCGGTAACTGGAACTGGACCAACTCTTGGACAACGAGGGAGAACTTCTGAAATTACTTATTATAAAATACCATCTAACACTGTAGCTTTAGATTAAAATATGATATTTCAGTTTGTACCTTTTGTTAACTCCGGCGCTACGGAGTCATTGAACATAGAACTGATTCATATGCATGTTTCATTGGGTCAGTAATACGCAATATCACTAACATTAGCTCCCGTGTTATATGATAGTCACATCAATTTTCTCTATTGTATACAGTGCGTAGAAATATTCGGCCTGCTTACCAGACGTTGGCTGACTTGCTCTTGGTAACAGCACGTTACACCTGATTACCGATAAATACATGCAATTTACATTTACTAGGCGTAGGACGCAGATGCCACATCTCGGTGCCACAAACGCCACTGTGCATGTTCAAATCAGCATGGATCAGGCTCTTTAATCACGATTCAAAACAAAATATTCACGCTAGGGTACAAAATAGCACGAGTTGTTCTCATTATGCTTATGTGGTGGATTACAGTTCATCGATTTATCGTGGCGTAGGCAATTGTATGTAGGCAATGGTAATGCCGAGTGAAAACTCTAAGCCATACTGGGCAAGTCACACATCCTGCCAAATATGTACATTACAAAATTAAAATAAACTTTGCGTTACGTCTTTGAGACATGTGTAGAAGTGTTGTGCTTGTAAATAGAGACAGGTTGTTTTCTAATTTGCGTATTTCGTTTGGAGGACAGTGCCAAGCAAATAGATAATCTTCGAATTGTTATTTTTATAGCACAATGCTATGCGCGCACTAGTTTCGAAATGTTCTCCCCCTTCTAGTTGCTGATACACAGTAAATAGATGAACTGATTCTTTGTGTTTCATTTCATTTTTTTAAAAAAAAGGCAGGAGTATTTATTTAACAGAGGCGATTAAAACAACCAGGCATTGGAAGTACAAATCATCTACATAACACAACTCAGGACAATTTGATGCTGATGTTCCCAACAAACTGTTCCGTTTCCATTCGTGTTAATTCATGTGTAGTGGGAAGTGATTATTTTGACATGGAACCCCATGTCGTTTCAAATCTGCAGTGTAATGAACCCGAGGTCACGTTTCTGTGACGTTTCGGAAAAGAACAAAAGTCTGAAAAGGGTTAGTTTAGCTGCAAGATCAGAGCTCGCGACACACACACATACGCACACACACACACATATATAAATGTGCCTGGGTGTGTGTGTGTGTGTGTGCATTTTATGTGTGTGTCAGAGACTCGAATCTTTCTAGAGTCTTTGTCAGTGAAATAATTGTCAAGTTTTTTTTTGAGATGAACTGGACTCCAACTTCTAATTTTTCCGACCCGGGCAATACTATTTGTGAAAGACCCTGCATATGTACTTCATTTGCATAAAAGGACAAGGCTGCCATGTAATAAAGTATTGAAATATTAACTATTTGAGGAGTAATCTGGCTCACCATCTCAGCCATAAAAGAACACTGCCGGTGAAACGCTACCCAAATACACGCAGAACGCTCCATATCCCCGTCTTGCAGCCAAGCACACTGTAAAGATATACATATTATTAAAATAAAACCGTCGCTTCTCTGCTCTTATTAATAACGAACAAACATTTGGCGCTGCAACTCAAGGACAGCTCATCGCATCTCCAGGAATACTTTTAATACATTGTGATGCCTTTAGTTCCCCATCCTAATGGGACAACTTCATTTATATTTAGTTAAACCTTTATGCCCCATTGTTGTTTCTCCTGCACATCTTTTAACAACACCGGCTGAAAGCGTTATGGTTTGCGAAATCCGTATCTCGTAAATGTTTTGAACAAGGAGGTCAAAAAAGATTTGCAATGGATGAAAAATGGTAATCAGCTCAATTTTCGAAGCAGCTTTATTTACTAAAATAAATAATTATTAATCAATGAACCCACACATAGTCTGTCGATTACAGAATAGTGGGCACATATCTACTGATGAAATATTTGAGGGTGGCATGTATTATAAAACATTGGCAGACTGGCTTTATTCAAAGCGACGTGCAGAGTAATTCTTATGAAAGAATCTGTCTTTTTAAAACAAACTGCACAAGCAACGCGATCAGGGGAAGTTATTTTGCTCTGTGTGTGCGATTTTAAAGTTAAACAAACCCAGCATGGCCCTTGTAAATCGCCTAGGCTTTTATAAGTGACTGCTTTTCAAATGATAAATTTAAATAGTCCTCAGCATTCATTACCACTGCTTTGATACCAGCGAGGCGTGAGAAATTGCATATAGTACCCTTTGCACGACTGCTTCAACCAAGAGCCGAGGACAATCGAAATCGGAATCCCTCAGCAAGGGGAGAAAACCACCGCCTCTGCGTTATAATCGCAAGTTGCATCGTTTGAGAATGTATCTATCAACAACGAGGTTTGCTCCATTTGCAAGATCAGTGCGTTTGTTAGCCTACCGCCAGAGAAAAAAAACCTCTTCAAAAAAATGCAATTCCCTTAAGCAATGTTATAGTAAACAGACCAACTCTACTGGGAGCGCGCCGACTCCTTTAAAACATATAACATTTATTTTTATGTGGTCAGATATAATTAGCTCGTCCCACTCTGAGGTAGGGACGTCAGTTTACCCAGAAATCTTTTCACTCACAAAACAAGGGGAGAAACAATCAGTCATGTATATTAAAATCGATCAATTACTTGTCTCATTAAGAAAGCATGAGAAAGAAAAACAGAGCCACTGTGAGCGTGTGCAGTCACAGCACAGAGCAGAACTGAAAAGGATTTTTCAGTATTCCCTAATGGTGTGACTGGAAACTAACGTAAGGTAATATACGCAGATTTTAAGTAACATTGCTAAGGGGAGGTGGAGGGGGAGGGTGGGTAGGTGGTGGTGGGGGGCCGTGCGTGGGGGAAATTATTTGAAATTAAATCCGGTCATAAACAGATCAAGTGTTTGGTCTATCTTGTATTTTCGTTTGATTTGTGAGGAATATACTGGGGCAAATATATATGCAGGTAGACAAAGCTTTAAATGGTTCCGCGTTTCAGACGGGTAGACTTTACTGATGAATTTGTGTTCACCTGCTATTTTGGAATTTGCTGTAAATGGAGGTGATACAGCGTTACTGCCCCATTGACTATTGTTTGGAAGGTGTTGGGAAAACGCTATAAGCGCACCGCTAAACTGGCTAGCACCCGCCTCAGAGCTTAGAGCGATCGAAGTCAAGTGCAGGAGGAGCTGCTCGCCTCGGGCAAGCAGCACAGACTCAGATGGTATCAGAAGAATTTGCTTCCAGGGATTACAAGAGAAAGATCTTCTTTTGTATCAGTTCAGATGCCATTTTGAACACTCCCCCCCCCCCATCCCCACCCACTCACCAAACTCGGTAGCTTCTTAACAAGATTTTAAAAAATCATTTTGGCTTTTGCAAACTCGGAATTTTCAAACAGCGTTGTTGTGGTAGCCGAAACCGCAACAATCAGGGAAAGTAATTGCCTTTCTTTTGGTCGGATACATTCAGTGACCGGTCCTGCGCACTTGATATCCGCTTCACGTTTTATTAGAAGTTTTTGACATCTCAAAAGCAGCGCCCCTCTGATTTACATCCAGAATGTAATCTGGAACTGTATTTAAAAAGAGTGGTGTTTTTTTTATGCGGTCGGTGCTTTTGCACATGCCCCGCCTTTCAACAAGCGGTGTACTTACCTTATCTGCAAATATGCTCTGATAAATGACTTTCTTTCCTAGACTATCTTCATCCCAAAGTTTACAACGAGTTTGGGACGGACGTCCGGAGCTCCTATAGTCTGTCAAGAAATGCTGATTTTAGCCTAGTCACCTAAACCCAAATGACTTTGCGTTTGATCCGGATGACCTTTCGTTACTAGTCAACCCCAGCCTTCGCGCGTTTTACAATCGCCTTCGTTACATGGTTATAATGACTAAACAGACAAGTCAAAGAAAATACTGATTTACCACGGTACATTGAGAAAGCGCAGTGATGGTTAATAGCACAACTTACCAGACGATGGACTGTAATAATGTACTGGAAAGGACGAATGCTAAATATTTAAAGCAAGAAATGACCGTGAACCACAAATAAAACTATTGGAAATTAGATTCATGTTATTGGGATATAAATACTTCTAGATTGGATTAGCATCAATTTTATCACGTTGATGATAAATTTATGAATTTGCTATATTCGCATAGTCCAGTATTTTGGGGACTGTGGCTAATTAAATAAACTCAAATAGAGTTGGAGATCAGTTGTCCATTGCAACACAGTTTCCTGTCAGAAAAGAAATATAAGGGTAGTAATTGTGAATGCTTAGAGATGTCTCTTTATCCTGTATGCTACTGAGAGATGTTTCCTGATCGTTGTTCATTCTCCCTTTCACTCGAATTCAGGTAAAAAATGTTATGAAATATGAGAAAAAGGCAAACAGCAGTGTAAGTGGCAAAGATCTCCAAGATTATAGATCAGCTTAATGCCAGGCAACGAATCCTTTGGAAAGGAAATCCACCGTTTTGTTTTCAGGCAACCGAACTATAGCATTCAAACGTTTCTCAAAGAAGAAAAGGTCATTATCTTCCGTTGAATAAGGATGAGATATATAAATGCCATCTGTTTTAACATGCATGGAACATTTCTTTTAACTTATTATGCAGGAACAAAGGACACGCGATGAAGATTTGAACACTGCAGCGGTACTGGGATTTTTGCATAATTATTCATATAGAAAAATCTATACGCTTGCATCTAAAATATATCGAGATTGAAGTCTTAAAGAGAAAGCGCTTCCTTGTAAACCTATATCAATCATGCAAATAAAAGGACCTCTCGGTCACATCGTCCTAAACTGGTATATGAAGATTATTTATTAAGCTTGACACAACACTATCATTTAAAATAGCTTCTTTACTTTCAGGGACAGTAACCGTTAACTGTCGAATATGGAGGGAACTCCCGTGAGAATGTTTATGAAGATTTAATAAGTCACTTGTTATGTAAATGCACTTACAGGAGCCAAAAGTAGAGATGCTGTTCCTTGGGGGGTCTACATGAGGTGAATTGTTATTACTACAACAGTGAACCGAATTACTTTTATTTAGCACAGAATTGTGACTCGGGACAATGTGTAACATTGCCTCCCAGCAAATACGCATGTTCCATTGAAAGTTGTAGACCATATTTCATGGCCCTTAGATCTCTCTCTTCAGCTCGTTTGCAGAGGAACTGGAACTTTGCGAAGGATGTAGATAATTGTTGCAGCTACCTGGTGTCGCTGGGAAGCCTCAACAGGGGATTTACAATGTAATCTCCCTAACAGTATCATCTTTTATTTTAAAAACAAAACACGTCAATTTAAATAGAGACTGCAGTGAGAGCATTCCAAACTGTATCAGGCCAAATATTTAGTTAGTCGATATCAATACATGGCTGGTTTGTTCCAACTATTTATTATGGTAAGGTTTATAATAATGATTTAAGTCTTAAGGTAGAAATCATTGAAACGTATAAAGTAACCTATCAGAAAAAGGGTCTATTTCGCCAATCGTTCGGAGAACAAGTACATTATTGTCTGATCAATAATTACTTGTCAATTGCTTCATTCCAGGCGCCATAAAGGCTACAGGAAACGGCATCGAATTCTTATAAGCGGAAAGTAGTATATAGAGGCATCGGGATGGGTAACAGTTGAGTATATTTCTGGAATGGAGATCTTATAACTCAACATGACAAAGTGAGTTATAAAGATTTCGTTTGCCCATCAATGATAAAACTTCGGATTTCACAGTCCTTCCAGCAACACTGATATGGGAAAATTGCACAGACATTTACTATATTCAGTTTATTAAGGTATGTAAAAGTTATAAAATAAGTAGAACAGTTGAGGCAGCTTACGGTGTGATCCAGAACCCATGGTGATACTAAATCAGTTACCCTAGCAACTAATTTGATATTAGTACATCTTCCAAGTTGAAATACTACAGAACTATTGTTTCTATCTATAATCCCCTATCCGTTCTTGCACCTATTTAGTATTTCATGTGAGATGTGGCCGTATTTGATTGTACAATGTATTAAAATGTTTCATAATTGATAGATTCAATTTTCAGTAAGTTTTGACAACTACATGTTTTTAAGGCTTTTCACGTTTGTGATTGTCAGCTTAAATGTCTTTTTGTAGCGAGTTTAGATCCCTACACAATGACACAATTTGTTTATGAAAGGAAAACAGAAATTGCTGGAAATGCTCAGCTGGTCGGAAGGCATCTGTGAAGAGAGGATGCTGGGGCTGTTGGTTCCAATTGATAACCTTTAGTTCCTATATTAACCCCCAACTTCCTCCCTGTATAGATGCAGCCTGGCCTGCCCGGGTTTTCAGTATTTCCTGCTTTTCTTCATATTTCAGATTTCTAGCATCTACACTATTCTCTTTTTTGTGTGTCCGACTGTAAAATATTTAAACAAAAACAGCAAACGAACGCAAAAAGCAAACGATTCTCGTAACACCCACTGCTTGGAGTTAAGAGTAAATATAGTCCACCTTTGTAGTTTCCATTTCAGAAAGAACCCCCTGGCTCCAACGCCCAGTTAGTTCAATATAAATGCACAATTACAGTGCTAACTCTTGGATCACCACAAGAAATTGCCGGGATTTTTAAATTCCTTTTTGTTAAATCGTAAAGTTGCAGTTAATGCCACTCAAGGAGATGTCGTGGTGATTGGTTCAAAAACACCAAAGCAATTCTAATGTTAACGTTGTGAGTCAGTGTCGTGGCCAGGTTGCTTTGTGCTAAAATTATTTGACCATCAAGACTCCGTATCATGAACTTTCTTCTCTGGTGGCAGTCACACAGCTTCATTTAAATGCATCACAGGGGCGCCAGCAGATATAGGTACCCCCAGGCTACCCCCCCCCCCGCACCCCTTGCCTTTTTAATATTTGGACAATATTGGCACAATGCTGTGGAAAGATATCTCCCCACATCATAATTCAGAAAAGGAGTGAATGACGAAAGGAAGGGAGAAAGCAAAGTGAAGGCAATAGAAATAACTTGCAAAACATTCCAAACTTAATTATCAATGTCATATCCAAAACAACTGCATGTTTTGTTAATCTGATCCTTTGAAAACCTATGGATGACTTCAATGTATCATATATGCACCAATACAGTGTGAGAGTGGTCTAAGATTCTCGATTTTAACTGTTCACTCTTGCTCGAGACACTCGAATATGTGCATTCGAGAACCTGAAACGTGCATTAACTCGGGAGCTTGTTTCCAAATATATTTTTTCAATAATACAGATTTAACAGTAAGCTAAATTTGGCTTCATAATATACGGCGCTGTGCACGGTATAATTAAACTCACAACAGAAACAGTTTCGGTGTTGAACCAGGATTTAGGGATTCATTAAATTGCAGATGCAGGTACAAAGTCTTGCCTTTATATAGGAGTACAAAAGCAAAATACTGCGGATGCTGAAAATCTGAAACAAAAATGCTGGGAAGCACTGACAAAGGGTCATCTAGACTCCAATTCTCTCTCCACAGGTACTGTCAGACCTGCCGAGATTTTCTAGCATTTTTGTGTCTGGTAGCGTCGTTCCAGAGAAACAAAAACAGGAGCTGAACAGGGCCTGATGTTTCACCCCTCACCATTGCTGACAAACATGCTGAGCATTTTTCACCATGTTTTTTGTGTCGTCTTAAATTTATATATAATTCTCAAAGTGCTTTATCGCCAAACAAGTACTTTTGTGAACAGTTGCAGTGAAATAAAAGATGTGTAGGTGAAACCTCAACCTTTGCCTCCAGAATTAACTCTTACGCCTTTTTTGCATTATATAATCAAGGCAAAGTATTCAATGCTTCCAACGTTTCCAATGCTTTGTTATTAGAGAATGAAATCCGACCCTCTGCAACACTGGATTACAGGATACCACATGCTTACCATGAACATCATTAGATCAGTACCAGAATAATACTAATATTCATGGCTTGGTCTTTTGATTTTTGTTTCCTTAAGTTTAAGCACAACTGATAAGATGATAAGAAATATGGCATGTTTCGTGGTACCTAGGCATCTGTTTACATATTCTGAAGGGACTAACTCGCCAATTTTTGCCAACATCGGGTTGATTTTATTTACCCTAAGAGAATATTGATTTTGAAGAACTCCTATGATCTAATGACAATGACAAAAACTTGGAGACTTGGAGTCCATCAATTCCAAACATCTCCTGACCTTGTAAAACGCGTGCCATTTCTTATTCGCAATTACTATACTATTATCCCCAAATATTTCTTATTTCAGAAACTGAGAGGCACATTTAATCATTTTAGTTTAACTTAAAACATAGTATTAAACAAAAAGAAAGAGAAAACTGTGAAAAACAGACAAATGTTACATGCCGCAAATTTAATTTCTGAAGTTTGGTATTTAGGTATATTGGCAACGTGTTCGATATACAATCCGAAGAGCTTCTTTTCCCAAGTATGTTTCATTTCCATAATAGTAACGCTGCTAATTAGACTGGGCGAATAAAGTAATTACAGAAAATCTGATGCAAACAGGGAGAGATTTCCTACACCTGTATTTGATTTATTTATAATGCAATTTTAAAATCCATTTTCGGTTTTGCTCATTGCTTTATTATGCAAAGGAACCTGCTTGTGTTTCAATGCATATCGAAAACCATATATGAACATTATGGCATTGCATTATTGATTGCATGATTCCTTGAATAAAGACTTGGAGCTCCCAAATGAAAAGTTCATTCTTTCCTGTAATTCCTGATCTGATGACATCAAGTGGGTTAGAAGGATTATAGCCAGATGTGTTAACCATTTAATAGGGAGTGCAAAATGAACAGGGAAAAAAACACTTTCCTTGATTGCATGTAGAAAAAAGTATTCAGGCAAGATATGTTTTAGTGCCTTCACGTTAGCACTGGGATTCAAATTTTAAAGAATAGAAAGAAGGGAATAGGGGACGTTTCGTTTATTGCAATATGATTGTTTACTGTTTGGCTCGATGTGTGAAACTTAACACAGGTTTACCTATGCTGAGGAGGGCTGCGCCTTTAATGGCAGCGGGCAAGCAGCTGCAGGTTGAGTTAGGGGTGAATGTTGGCCAGGTGGGCAGGCAGGGGAGAGCTTGGCGCCTAGCGCCAGCTGGAGGCTCATCTCGAGAGGCGCTCGCGGGGGAGGCCGGCAGGTAAACCGAGCTGCCGGCAGCCAAGCGGCCTCCTGGCTGGCTGGCTTTACGGGCTAGGCGGGCGCACGGTTCATTAGCCCGCCAGTTCGGTGGCAGAGCGGCTCCTCCCCAACACTCCCCGAGAACACGACGGAGGGAATCTCTTCTCTCCACCTTTTCCTATCTCTCCAACACTACTCCTCCAAATCTGCCAAAGGGGAACAGACACTCAGTGACCACCATCGCCTCTCCTCCCTCACAGTTTGCATCAGAATATTTATTGAATGATACCCCTGTTAATGAGGCTTAAACGCTTCAGTATAAATTCCACAGCAAGGCCATATTTTGACAAGTGCAGAATCAAGCAATTACTTCCAGCACATTAACGAATTCGATACATTATTGCCCACTACTTAATTCCCTTTATCCCATGGTCTGGGTGGTTGGAGAAAAGACTTCGAGGCTCGTGTATCACTTGTTACATTAAAAAAACGCACTTTATTGAACGTTAATAGTCCGAATCATTATTCAAAAATGCAAAATATATATTTAATTATTCCAATCTTGCTCAATAATACCTTTTTTGCAAAGCCAAATCTTGGACTGGCTTCCATCAGGGAGGGAATCCCATGTCACAGCGCTGACTGACTCAGCTTTGACATGGAGTCTTTCTGAAGCAGAAACCTAATGAAAGTTGGGACACACGAGTTTCTAAGATAAGAAGTCACCGGACACCTTGATGATAAAGTTACTCGAAAGATCATCATTATACAGAGAATTTGATCTAAACAAAGGACGCTCATTTCTGCAACTCCTATTACTTTATCATACTTTTATCCTGTTCCTTTTTCTAAAAAAAATCTTTGTCAAAAGCCTCATTTAAATGCAAGAACAGGTTATGCAAAGAGCAAGACAAACTATACAACCTGCTAAATATCGACAGGCACTTAATGCAGAAACTTTGGTGATATCAAAGCTAACATAAAGGCAAGACAAAACAAATACATTTTGAATAAGACAAACAGCCGACTTCACATGGAAACACAGGCTACAATAATCTGCAATGGAAGGCAAAAATACCGCTGCTGGGTTATACGAAGCACGATGATAACTGATTTATCAATTATGCTGAAAATCATGCAGCGAATAAGGAAATGTAGTTACACTAGAAGTTCATGGCCGGATGACAATGTTACGTTAAGGGGAGGAAAAAAAATTAAGGTCATGTAGCTAGTTGTAAGGAAAGGCTTAGCTGAAAATAACTGTGAATAAGTGTATAGCAATGACTCTTGCTTCTCTTTACAAATCCTGATGTTTACCACAAAAGGAAGGAACGGCAGCAAACAAAGACAGATTAATCTGTAGTTAGATTGCCTTTTAGTGAGAAGATGGCCTTGACGAGTTAATTAAGCAGCAGCCTGTAAAACCAGTCTATTTGCATAGTAAATCCTGGCCACTATGCAAGTGTGGACAATTCTGGTTTAAATTACAGCCTCATGAATATGCTAATCTAGTTGTGGGCTAAAAGGGTTGCCTTAGCAACCTTTCTCCAGGTAGCCCTTCTATAGCTGCCCTTGATATCCCCAAAGGCTTGTAATGTGTGAAGGAGTTTGGCAGAGGAGCATTTTGTCACAGAACATTGAACAAAACAAAGGCAAACACACACGTTTTAATTTCACAGCACAGAAGCCTGTCAAATCAAAGACGAACTGAACAGATAACACAAAGGCCCCACCACCCTCGAAGGTAACAATGTAGCACGTACGTTTTCGAAGGTTTACATGAATTAGTGAAATAGGTTTTGCTTTTGCAATATTACATTTATGGCATTGTAACAGAGTCAGTAAGTGACTAGAATGCCAGGCGGCAGTGCATTAATAAGTAACAAATACCCAATAGTAAACCTTTCTGGTGTAAACATGTATCTTTCCCCCCACAATTATTACGTTGGCATTAAAAAATACAGCTTTGGAGACTTTCACCGATGGCAGACATCATCTGAATCTGATGTGTCTGATTAGGCTATTGAAGACCGAATTTTACGTCATGTATTATTTCCATTAGTTAATACATCACCAATCTCACATCGGGAACATAAAGGGAATGCAAGCCTTCCTTAGTTTTTCATGATTTTTGTTCATGGGGAACGTTTATAAAACGAAAAGGCACAATCTGAAAACTAAATAAAACAAATGGACAGTGCTTTTGTTAAATACCAAACAGCCTCCATTTCGAATTGTTTACGCAATCTATACATTTGAAAGTAAACAATACAGCAGATAGGTGTTTTTGTTAAATGGTCCAATCCTGTATCAATTTTGTCTGTCAAAAAAGAAGTGCCAAATAGAGTAATTGGTTTGTAGATAAAGCACTCCGTGTTGCTGCTAGAAATTTAATTTAAATTTAATTGAAAATAAACATGTAACTAAACAAAAGAAGGGAATGAGCAATAATTATTAAGTCACATTACAGAGACTCGTCAGGCTAATGTTGCCTAAGAACAACGCAGCACAACCCTATTGTGTTTGCCAATGATAATTTGAAAGCTTCATTGGCCACCACACGTTGTTCGCCCCCTTTATAACAGGGAGTGTACACACACACACACGAAAATGACGCGGAATCAGGGTTGCCGCTGAAAGTGAAGCAGTCACGCGAGAAAAATGAGAAGAGTCATGTCTCTGAGCAGGAACCTGGCACCAGACCCACAGAAGCCCTGAGCACTGGTCTTCTGCTGGAAAGCGGCAAAGAGATGGGGGTCGTCTGTTAGCAACCAGTACGGTGCCGTTCTGTATGTTCACACCGCCCCAGGCATTCTCCTTGTAGATTAACCGACCAATTTATATCCTTAAATCCTTTCCCGAATCTTTAAATCTCTTCCTGAAGTATTTTAGCTCAGTGACTTCAGCTCACTGAACGGATGCAAACGCTATTTGTTTTTAAAATCCGAGACCCATTTGTATGCATTATACAGAATTAATTAATATCCAAACGCTTCCGGAGCTCTCTGGAGCCTAGCTACCAAACCAGCTTTTAAAATGTAATAAGTTCTCATCAAAATAAGTTTAGAAATTTCCCAACGTGAATGATCTGCGTTCCATTTATCCAAATCCTCTCATTGGATATGTAAAGAAAAACGCTAAGAGTGATCTTCTCCAGCCATATTACATGCAATGAGTAGCCAAGAGGCAAGGTCGTTAACTATTGTCTAACGATAGGAAGATTATAGCCAGCGAGTGCCTTGGGCGTTGACTACATTGTACAGCCGTAGGAGGAATTTACCTCGATATCAGCACCGCCAAGGCACGGAATCAGAATTTGTCACGGGGAAAACCTAATAAATGTCAAGCATAGGGAAATTAAAGTGACCAAGGCTTTTGGTTAACATGTTTTTATTTGTTAATCCTGTTAGGGCGCTGGTGAAGGCACAGTCCAGTGAAAAAGTAACCCCTGTCCATGAAACAACCATCTGTTTTTTATAGAGTGCGGGACATGAATCTTGCCCTCAGTTTACTGCGCTGTTTTGTTTCACTATTAACGAAAAAATGTCGCCATGTTGGTATAAACTTGTACACAACTAGTGCAATTTCCTAAATAACCATAATATCGTCGTTACAAATAAGCTTGTCGGCAGTCACCATATTATTTGTAGAGCAGTGCCATACTTTTGGGCTGTTCCAAATTTCCAGTTAAATTTCCCGTAGGCAACTTCAATCCAAACAACCAAAGTGAATAGTGATGTTCACGTTGGAGCTCACGAAAGCCATTCTCTTCCCTCCCTGCATTCATGAGAAAACCAGAGATCACAGATCAGTGTGGTGGCATTTCTCCTGCATTTTGGATCAGGACAGAATCGCTGTAATTTGGTGCGCACTTCCTATGCTAATTAGGCATTAAGATGTTAGTTTTTTCCCCCCACACCAGGCTCGTGGAATTAATATAAAATGTGTTAATTGGCACCAATAGGTGTGATCATGATTTATTTGGAATTGACAATGAAAGTTGGTTACAAAGATTAAGGCCTCAAATGTCCATCGTGCCAAGTGACCTCCAGGAGCATTTGTGCGTTTGAGCACTGTGAACTGTTCATCGGCGCATTAAAATACAAACAACACCAAATATTTACACGGTATATTTATGCAAATAGCTTCTGTGATCACTCGTGACCAAACAGCAGAAGCGAATGGAACATTTTTGTCGTAAATGCAGCTTAATATGGTGAAAAATCCAAATGTTACAATAGTAAAAGTTGTTTTAATTAATCTGCTCCCCCCCCCCTCCACGTCTTGCTATCTTATTTGGTACAATATAGCACATTATGTGAAAATGTATGACCGGTTTCCAGTACATGCGAACGTGTTAAAAAATTTACATTTTTAATACGAAATGGGAAAGCTTACCCACTGCCCTTTAGCAAAATGGAATTAAACATACAATTATAATTTTAACAAGTATCACCTTGTAAAACTAAATATAACATATGCTGGGTTCACTATTTTAATGTGAGACTATTGCTGACGGTGGTGTACTGTATTCCAGTCTTGTGTGCCTGACTGGAATGTATTTTTGTTTTCAGCATCACGTTCGTGCATTTTAGTCGCCTCTATATTAACCCACACCACAATCCCCGTTAACATACCAACTTCTCTACGTGCATCAATTTACGCTCACTTTCGGGTCCAAACTGTCCTATATCACTTTAAAATATTAAATTGCGTGCATACTTATGGTTTCCCACCCCGAGTTTAGTGAAACAACGTTGCGAATGGTGATTGGAATAATGCCATCATAGTATATTGTAAAAATAAAGGTATTCTAATCATTGTGTATACGTACAGATGCAAATGAAGTGGAGATTTCATTCCAGTTCCTGTTCTTTTCATGTATCTAAAAATAAAATGGCTATATTATTGTGGAATAGTTTCTACATCATGTAATGCAAAAACTAATCATCTGTGCATAATTCAGCAACAATGAGCCCTCCGTATTGCTTAATAGCACCCCAATTAGCATTCTACTTACAATGCATTCCCCCTGAAAATTCTCAACTACTCCTTTAACCATCCCTAACCGTTGGTCCACATTTCAACATGGAACGTCAGAAGAAGGCTATGATGTACAATGCAAATTTATACACTTTCTGTACCATGCCATCTAAAGTTGTACTTTCGGCATACATTTACGACTTTCGTTTGAATATAGTATTGCCTTAGGAGGTAAAGGTAACAATCTAATTGAGAGGAAGTCAGCCCTGAAGAAGACTCTACTGAGTCACATCAACTGCCTATATATATTTATACATATATAAATGTATTGCGTGTATATGTGTGTGTATACCAGAAACATCAATAGGTTTCCAGGAATTGTCCTTCAGAACACGCCCAGAGTGTGTGGATGATATGGGCTGACCGCTAATGATACGGTGCACAAAAGCAGAGATTTCTTTCAAACTCAGATAAGTCAGTCAGGCATAAATCTTGTTTAATGGCGCGTGCGCGCATGTATTACACCCCCACCCCATAACCTCAGAAGTACACACACACACACACACTCCCACACATAAGAAGACAGGTTATCACACAGATCGCAAACATAAAGGCAGGTGCAGAATCTCCTCACCCTCACACATCCCAATAAAACCAAGTTCATTTTAACATGATTTCATATTTCGAGACTAAGTCATTTTAAAGTAAAATCACTCGCAATTTCGTCAAAATAGTCTTTTACAAGAGATATCAAATAGACGGAACTACATGACCAGCCCCACACACACGTACAAAATTAAACAGAAGCAGGCAATTGCAATGGAACATTTGTAAAGTATTCAGCGTGGCTGAAATTCTAACACATTGCTGCCCATTAGCTTTGCAATTGCTTGGGATTAAAAATTATTGCACGGTACTTATTTTGCAAGCACTCTACCTTCCTTTCTGCGAGGTTTCCATTTTTTAAAAAAAATTGCTGCTGTGATGCATAGCCTCAATTTTGTCCCCATTTCCACATTTTGCAAATTAAATATGCATTCTGCTCATGTACTGTGTTTGTCATTAACAATACTTGACTGCTCTGGCTTGCATCAGCACTTTGCTTTCACCTATGCAAATTCCACTTATGACTAGTGCTGCATTTTTTGACTGAAGCACTGACCCATAACAGAGTGAATACCAGAGGAGTCGATCTTGTTTAACCACGGAATCTCAACAGCTAGCAACGCTATCATCAACAGTACAAATTATTAAACAGCCGATTTTGACCTTGTGCGGATTTTACCTGAAATCGGCTTTCATTAATAACATATTTAGTTAGATTGTCAAAGAATGCCTCCAGGTTTTTTTATATAAATGAATACGAGTATATCGAAGTTTTTGAGCTGGTGATTTATTTCTGGAGGTGATGAATTAGTTTTATTAAGGAAAAAAACTATTATTTAAAATACACGGTAGAATGGGCACTTAATTGTGCCTATATACATACCTGTATCAACAGTTCACTAAATACTATACTTGACGGAATGCAATGTGTAAAAAACCTGAAGAAGTACAAATTGCTGGCAATAATTATATATATCTCATTCCTCTGAATTCATTGACAAAATATATTGCTTGTTTCTGTAACAATCATAGAAGATACTACATCAAACATATGTGGTAAACTACTTTTGTCAATGTAATTCTCTATTAACATACCATCAAGACAGAAACAAAGAAGAAAACCACTTTGGGCCACATATTCAGTATGTCAAGTTGTTATGATGGCTTAAACTGCATCACTTTCTGCTATTTTCAAACATTTACAGAGATGACACTGTATAATCAGGGGTTTGATAGAACAGCCTTTTAAACAGTTTTCTTTTTGATGTAAATTTCAGTAACGTATCATTATTCATCGAACAATGCTTTCAAATTCAACAAAATCAAGATAATGTGCAAACGGTTATATATCATGAGTTGTTTGTGTCTTTTCATGCAATTCCTTTCTTTAAAAGGGTTGCGATTTCTATCTAAAACTGACCAGTGCAACTATAGGAAAGTGGTTTAAACTTTCATATTGTAAATTGATCAACATTACATATTTTAATAATTCAAAATTTCCCTCTTGTACATGATAAGACTGAAACTTTTAATAATTTCAATACCAGATGTCTTACTGTCCCCTTTATTAGTTTAGACTATTTCAGTAGTTATCATTTTTCCATTTCTTTGCCTTTTTCAAAAGTGGATCCATAAGCAAGATCTCCATTGATTCTCTTGTTTTGGCAGCAGAGTCAGGGTGCCTATGTAATGTAGTTTCTAGTATGCAATTAAGTTTACAATTGTACAATTCAGTATAGCTGCACTAAAACTATGCCAAATGTTTTTCGGGAAGCCATGTCAAACTTGCACCTTCTGCAACAAAACTCAAATCCAGTTTGAAGTCTCATTTTAAATATACCTAGATGGTCCAATAAGCTGCTTAGGAACTTTCAGTATTTAATACAGAGCCTTTTTGAATGTTACAGAAGAACAGATGCTACCATGTACACATTTTCTAACTAGCTGCTGGTAACTCATACAGATTGCTAAGCACATATGAGGGCATGAACATATTATTATCAAGGCTCTTCCTCACATCCAGTCACATTGAGATCTAACTATAGTGTAACAAGGCATTTATACTTGGACTAGCCATCTAATTGGTAGAATATGTAGCAGAGATTTAAAAAGACAGGTTGCATTGAGATCAGAGACAAAGGACCTTTTGGTACGTGTGCTGCAATGGTCTCTGAACAGTTAATTTTAATATTAGATGAACACAGGTGGCAGACTCTGCTCCTCCTCTCATTAAAACATTAACATGCAAATAGGATCACCTGGATATTTTAAAAAATGCAACTTTGTGCTGTCTAGAGTTCTACTGCATCACATGCAAACTCAGATTAATATGAAATAGTCACTTGGCAAGGACTAATCATCTTTTGATATTGCCACACTGATCAGGATCTGATTGCCAAGTTATATTGCCAATTTTGTAGGTATATGGATCTCAAGCCACACTACATTGACATTAAAATGGAGCATTACTGAATTTATTTTGGTAATGCCTTTGAATCTATGTTGTCAGTAATATAAGTTCTAAAATGAATCATTTTTCAACTTACCATCTGGGCATAGAAATGACATTAGGAATGGAAATAAAGATCAGGCAGCCTGAACCAACAGCATTGCCAGTTCATGTCCAGTTGGCAAGTTTGAATCTGCATCAGTATTTGAATTTGTATCACCCATGATCTGTCACGAAACTTCAGTGCAAAAGATAGGATCACATTTGGAAAACATCTTTCATAGCTGCTATAGAACTGACAAAGTTCACTGTTAAGTCTCTCTTTCAAATATCCCTGCTTGTCTTTTTGTTTGGTGGTTGCAATTTCTCAATAACGTGATCTTCTGAAGTGTTATAAAACTTAGAAATCGCTATTCCTAATATGAGGTTACAAAATAAAGTTTCAATATCTCTGTTTCCAGCAGAAACTCTTCTCAACATCTCCAGTTCAATGTGATCTTTCACTGGCCCAATGGGATTTGCTCAAATGCTGATTGAATACTCATTTTCAATTTGGTACACCTATGGTTTGACAACTATTTTCCAATTTGATATTTGAGACATAACTTCCCGTTATATCCTAAACTTTGGTGTGAATGGCTCTTGAGACTAAAGGGATCTAATGATAAGGGGACAAGGTGGGATCAGGATTTTGAATTTGATGATCAGTCATGATCATAATGAGTGGTGGAGCAGGCTTGAAGAGCTAAATGTCCTCTTCCTGCTTCTAGTTCCTATGGCTGGAATTCTCCCAGTTAGTGGGTGGATTGCAGACAATGTAAAACCCCAATGACAGTCTGGTGGAAATTTCTGGTTTTTAGATCAGCACGGCCAGGGAATTCCACCCTATGTTCCTATGTAAAAACAATACTCACATCTGGTTGGAGTTTTATTCAGTCAATATCCAAGTACTGATTTATCAGCTATCAAGATGTCAAATCAAAATTACACTCGTGGTGCTGTGAGTAGGAGTAGACTTGAGTGTTAAGGATTATGTTATTAGCTTTGGTTAAAAAACCGTACCTTCATTTTCCACTGGAAATTGAAATATTCAAGAAACATTGTGCCACGTGGACTTTTTAAAAAAATAAATAAACAAAACAGATTATGTCTGTGAATCAGTAAAGTTATTTGAATTACAAGCTGGGACTGTAATTAAGTCAAGGTCAATTCCTTGCATCTTCTACAAGAAGTAATATACTGCAGATGCTGGAAATCTTAAATACAACAAAATACAGAAAATTCTGGAAATACTCAGCATGTCTGACAGTATCTGTGGAGTGAGAAGCAGAGTTAATATTTCAGCTTGGTGACCTCTCATCAGAAATGGTCATAAATCTGAAACGTGGGGGCGATTCTCCTAAAAGTGCTGAATTGATGGGAAAACAGTTCCAGGTCATGACTGTTTTCTCAGTTCAACTTCTCACTTGAATGTCCACATGCTGTGCACTGCAGACATCATAATCGTGAATCTCATTAAAAACCCAGGAGGGCAGGTCAAATAGCACCAGAATCTGACTGTTCTGGAACTCTGCGCATGCACAGTGGTCCTGATCTGTAGATCTCCCCATTTGCTGGCCAACTCAATCGTTGGCTAGCCCAGGACCCCCACAGTGCTGCCCCTCCAGCCCCCTCCACAGCCCAATCACATCCCACGCAATAACTCGCAGGCCATCCCTGATACCCTCTGTCCCACAGCATTCAGATGTCCAGTCCATCTCCCCCCCAGCAATGGCGATCCACCCCACACTCTCACCCCAACAGATCTCCCTGTTGAACCACCCCCTCCCCACCATCTGGGGTCATACCCTCCTGGGAAGCAGCCCACCCTCCCCCCCACTCGGCAGACTCTCTCTCTCTACCCCTGTTCATTGCTATCCTTCCATCCTAGATTGATTGCCATGCAGCAGGACTCCTCACCCCCACTGATTGCCTCAGGCACCCCCCACAATAGGTCTATTTCCCTTGGCAATGCCCAATGCCATTTGGGCAGTGCCAAGGTGCCCCTTGGCATGGACACTTTGCCCCTCAGGCAGTGCCAGGAGCACAGGCTGGTACATGCCGAGGGGGGCACCACTCCCCTGGCACCTGACCGTCCTGGGGGGGGCCCAAATTGTCCCCTCCCCTCCTTCATTACGGTGGGGTCTCCCACGAGATCGCCAAATGTGGGGAGTATTCTGAAGCCTGGCAGAATGAAATATTTCTGGCGGGGTAGGAGATTCAATCAGGACTGGCAAGTTCCTGATAATTACATTCAAATATTGAAATTCTTTAATAAGAAGAATGATGGGAGATCTTACAGAAACATACAAGATTATGAAGGGAATAGATAAGATAGAAGTAGGAAGGTTGTTTCTGTTGGCAAGTGAAACTAGAACTAGAGGGCAATAGTCTCAAAATGAGGGGGAGCAGATTTCGGACTGAGTTGAGGAGGAACTTCTTCACCCAAAAGGTTGTGCATCTGTGGAATTCCCTACCCAATGAAACAGTTGAGGCAATCACATTGAATGCTTCAAGGCAAGGATAGGTAAAGGTTTTGAACAGTGAAGGAATTAAGGGCTATGGTGAACAGGTGGGTAAGTGGAGTCCACGAAAAGATCAGCACGATCTAATTGAATGGTGGAGCAGGCTTGAGGGGAGCAGGCCAACTTATTCCTGCTCCTAATTCTCATGATCTTGTTTTCTAATTTTGATTAGAGTTTCCCATCAGTTTCCATTTTTAATATCCTTTTGGAATCCTTACTTGAAATCCTGAAGTTTGCAATGCCTATTGCTCAACTTGCCTCAATACTGAGTGACAAGTCTGTATCAGGTATACTTGAGTAAGCAATACTTTGGAATAATTTTATCATTGTGCACAGATTGGCTGTTGTGTTTCTCTACATTACAACAGTAACTAACCATTCAATGGTTCTCTATTGGCCGTGAAGTCTTTTAGGATGTCACGAGGGCATAAATGTACCAGCCAAACTGTTGTTGAGTAATAAAAATAATTAAACTGACAAATGTGAGTAGTTCAGAAAACTAGTTAAACTTTAACTGAAAATGGTGCAAAAGATTAATTTTAAATTCATCCATTTTTTTCCCCCAAAGCATGTAGCCAAGGTACACAGATATCTCTAACTTACTTGGGAAAAGCATCAAGTGCTGAAATATTTCCCTGAGGCAGAATTAATCTTTAAAAATTCGAACTGAAGTTGGTGTGCTAAGAATTCTGATGGATCTGGTTCAATATATTTTACTTTAATGTCATGGGTTTCTCATATTTCAGCTTTCATGCCTTCCTTAGTTCCACACCACATTTAGTAGGAATTACCTATGTCTCTTCTACTCATTGACTTTATGAATCCATTCAATTGGTAAATACAGCTCTTTATAGGTCTGGGCAAAACACTCCAACTGAACCTATGCAATCGTTGACAAACTGAGTCTTTCATTTTGAAAATAAATTATTATTGTATTAAACTATAAACTATATATGGTTAACTATGTATTATCATAAAACATTTCCTTTAAAATGTTTATACTATAAATATACAGTTCAGAATAATGGTATATAAATTATCAGCATGCATTGATGAAGCCAGATTTTGCTTCATGTTTTCAAATGACAATTCACTGTCTTTGCAATCCAAGTAAGTTCTGACTGTCTCATATTTTTATGTTAATATGAAAATATTACTGTGGTGCTTTATTTGTTGAAATGAAGCTGGAATTGGTAAATTTCATGAATCTCTGTGGACAGCAAGATATTAAAACATTTACCCATGTGCAAAATAAATTACAGAAATAGGGTGACAGAGGCATAAAATGACAGTCGGCATAATGGATCCACAAAATTTACACAGAATAGGAGTACAATGAATCTCGAAGCACATTCAATTGACAGGGTAATTACTTACACCCAGGTCTGTCTTTTACTGTTCAGTGAGTACTCTGTTGTTTTGGCAATAGTATGAGAACCAACACATCCAAGGCTCATTTTTTATGAGTATTCCTTGCGAATACATGCATTGTGTGCCTTCAATTGATGTATAATGCCTGTACTGCACAGCACACTTCCTGATTTTCCTTTTAATTTGGGCACATGCTCTTTTCAAACAAAACCAAATTTTAATGAAGCAAAGATAAGTGCACATAAATTTGCACAAAAGCAGTCACACATGCGTAATTTGTATAATGAATCTTTAAAAATTCAAACTGAAGTTACTGGATGTTAGTAAGTGAACCAATATAATACTTAAATCAATATAAGTATGTAAACCTACCAATATTTGGTTTCATCGTATTATTGAATTACTGTGTTTCGGTTGTGCTATTATAAACTTTGCTGTGGTGAAGCATTGAAATTAGTACAGGTGGAACTGATGGCAGATTCTAATGGGTTTACTTCATAAACCCTGGAATTAGACACCTTGGAGACTTAGTATGGTTGATAGCTTTGTACAACGGAGAATAAAATGAAATATTGGCAATCATTTTTCCTCTATGGAATTACGAAATATGCTTATCTGTAATTTTTTGCAATCTGCTTAGATCAGAGCAGTTATTTGGAAAAAATACCCCCATTTGTAAGAGTGGATATAATAAAGGCCTATAAAATATTCAACATTAATCTCTTATTAAGTATTAATGGTCTTTTTATTAATCTCTGCTTTCACCAGCAAAGCTAACAGATCAGTTAGCATACAGTAATCAGTTTTAATATTATCACTTCAACAATTTAGAATAACAGATTATTGGTTGAGATGTCATGTTGGGATTGAGGGAGGATTGCAAACATCCAAGTGCATTAAGGTCCTTTCATCATCACATCAAGTTACTAAGACTACATTTCGGTCATTCATGCTTTCATAATACCTCTTGTGGGCGTTCGTGATCTATGATTTTTTAATTTGTAGCTTAAAGAAGAAATAGTAACTACAACTTTCCTGGTGATTAATCCAGTGCTCCAAGAGTAAGTTAACAATGTGGATGCCAAGTGAGTGAAGTCGCATTTAAATGCTACTGACTTGTTTGTGCCTCAAGTTTCTCTCAACATGTCTCTTTGCCTGTTGTTCGTTTTCCCAGATGCACACAACTCAATCTCAATAATGCAGTAGTCTGCTGGTTTATGTGTTGGGGGTAATAAGGTTAATTAGACTGTATCCACATTTTACAAACTGCATCAAAATTAAGGCAGTAAGAAATTGCAGTATTTATGGGGGGTGTAACCAGGAGGAATTTGTGAGTTTTTCAAAGTTTAGGTACACCTTGTTTTTATAGGACCAATTTGCTATCAGGTTTACAGGAAGACATGTGAAATTGGAATAAAGCTGCTACAATAGCCACAGCATGAGTTATGGACACAGTTCATATGAATATTTTTCATTAATTCTTGAAAGTAAGATGAGCATGACTGAAATTGTGAAGCAATTCTGACTGGGACAGGATGGCATTTTTTTGACAATTGGTTTCTGTTCTCATTATTATTGAATGGAAATACATAAAGTAAAACAACTCACTCAAGTGAAATTTCTTTTCCAACTATACGTTGGGATAGATATTCCCCTGTGCAGTCCTTGGGTGACCGGCCTGTTCTGGGCCATCGGAATATTAGGCAGTCCTGCTGTCCTGTGGACTAAAAGAAGCTGGGTCTGTGGGGAGGGCCCTGATATCACGTGGATGGGAGCTGGAGTGGTAGTAGTTCAGGCAGGTGTTGTGGAGTCTGGGTGAGCATTCTGCTTGTCCTCACCCAAAGCTATGGCCTAGCAGCCAGTTAATACTGTTTAGCCCAAATTTAGCAACTATGCCCTATTACATTATAGGATCTTGCCAGGTACTTTAATTGGACAAACCATCTGACTCAGCGATCCAGTTGCTAAGTGTTATGCTTGAGGGAACATTGTTGTGATCACAACAATGGTGGGAACACAGTAGTATTCCATCGTCCATTTGGGGCACGACTATCGGTGCCAGACTGAGACCTGAAATGTAACCCCATTGGTTTCATAATTTGTAAAATGTGAAGATACTTTTGCCTGGTTTTCACGTTAACCTTATACGATAGTTTTGCAAAGGATGTTGCATTAGACATGACGACAGGGAAGGATAGACACTTAACCCTGACATGATCCTACTACAGTCTGCCTGTATTATAGACTAGTACAAAATAAGTAAATGCATTTTTAAACCAGGCTAATTAAAATAATTACCTCCAAGGTAATGTCAGTGCACAATACACGATTGGGAACTTCTCTGACATTCCGAAAATTTTATTTTCTCTAGTTTTGGATAGGTTAATGCATTCACACCGCTGCGGTACTTCGCAAGCATAATCATAACCAATCTAAAGAAATCCGTGGTCGCCAACTGATACCTGAAGGAGAAAGAGGCTGTATTCACACCAAGTCTTGTAATAAACAGACTTCATTCACTTAGTGCAAATAAATTTTACATAAATGTATTAACCAGAAGAAATTAAACTCCCCATCCCACTGGTGTTTGTCTACACCAGGGTTCTCCCCAGTTGTAATGATTGTTTTGAGCTTGGTGAGCAGCTCTATTACAAAGGTGCCCAAGCCTCTTGTCTTCATTAGCTGCATAAATACATTCCATTGAACCTTGAGGCAATGTATAGGGTTGAAGTTTTGGGGAACAGAAGCAGGAGGCTCCTGAAAATATTGATGTTGGCTGTGTTGTCAGTTGTTGGATGCTATTCCTGGTGTTGGCTATTTTGGGGGAGATGTGTTTGAAGCTAAGGTTGGCTGCTATCCCCCATAAGGCAGATGGGCATCTTATCTCTTAATGAGCCTTGATAAAGCTACATTTAGGAGAGTCAGTGTCCAGTTTCCCAATGTGAAGTGGTGGCAGATCAATTGCCTCGAAACAATGGCAGACCAAAGTGTCAGAACTCCACCGGGCATCCAGACCCTCTCTGCCTGCATGAGTGGGAGGAAAGCCAAATTACCATCCTGTAGAGGGATTCCACCATAGGAATATGGGTGGGAGTTCAAGCCTTTCTCTTTTAAAGAAAAACCTGGGAGGATGCCCTCTTGTTGCAGCACCGACTGACATATCTTGTAGGGTAGGAATGTGTGTTTCTGAGAATGGAAGATCTCTGATTGGCCAAACAACATTCAGAAGCTGCCCAATGCCATTAATTGGAGGGAGAGCCAGAATCCATGGATCTCCAGTGAAAGGGTCACCCCTGTTAAGATCTGAACCTTAATTAGTTCCATACTTGAGTCGGCTATCTAAGCCAAAAACAAAACCAGATACCAGTTTATTGTTTCCATGGCAAAAATTCAGCCTATAAAATTCAAATCCTTGTTCCCATTAATTTATATCATGATACTATTAGACCTTGGTGTTGTGATTTATAACTTATCTATCAATGAGGTAACATACCAAATACAATCCTTTTCAAACTTTCAGCCTGAGAAAATCTAAAAAAAGCCACCAAATCAGAACTTAAATCTGTTACCACATCTATGGAGTCTGATAACTTTTAAAATCAAGTTCAAACCTGCAGTTAATAGTTGAAACTATTCACTGGGTGTCTCGCTGGCACATTGATTAGCATTATGATTAGGGCCTTGGGTGACTTGCATGTTCTTTTCATATCTGCATGGGTTTCCTCCAGATTCTTTGGTTTCCTCCCAAGATCCAAAAATGTGCAGGTTAGGTTTATTGGCCATGTTAAATTGCCCCTTAGCATAAATACGTGGGGCTCTGGGGATAGGGTCTGGGTGTGATTGTTGTTGATGCAGGCTCAATGCACCAAAAGTCCTCCTACTACGCTTTAGGGATTCTCCAATTCTAGGAAAGGAGGACAATGTAACTTCTTGAAAGGTCATTAAAATTAGGAAAGCAAGATTTATTCCTTCTGAAGTTGTATTGGCTGTCAATTATTACATTATTTCAGAGTGATAGGTCTGAATTCTCTGACCTTTTTTGCTTTGCCAGCATGAGTAGAAAATTTGGCACTCAGCCAAATTGCTATTCACTGCACTGGGACTGGTGAATTCCAACCATAGTTATTCATTCCACCAGTCATCTGACTACTGAACATGAAAATGATTCCAGGAATGAGGACCTTCAGTTATGAAGATAGATTGGGGAAATCAGGACCATTTTCCTTCAAGGAAAGGATGTTGAGAGGCAGTTTAATGGAGATACTAAAAATCTGAAGACAGAATAGATACTTGTGAAAGGGTTGAGAACAAGAAGGCGCAGCTTTACACTAATTAGCAAACGAAGCAAAAGTGAAATGAAGAGAAGTTTCTTTATGTGGTGAGTGACTATGGTTTGGAATTTCCTGCATGAGAGGCAGGTTCAAGTGAAATATTCAAAAGGGAATTAGGCTGTTATCTGAAAAGGAAGAATGTGCAGGGTTACAGGGAGAAGTGAAGGATTGGTACTAAATGAGTTGCTGATTCAGGCAGCCTGTAGACACAATCGGCCAAATGGACTTCTACTGTGCCTTAACAAATCTGTTATTCTGCAAACTTAAACTCATTGTGCCTTTAATTGCATAGTGTGGCTTCTTTGCTCTTCATATGCTTGGTAACTACGCTTGCCTATTTCCACTCTGGTACATAATGCTCTGTTGGCTAGCTCAATGAACCAGATGGCCAGTGACTGGTACAAAATTACATCAACAATGCAGATTTGATTCCCAATGCAGCTGAAGTAGATTGGGACCTACTTCCTTGCTCTGCCCTGGATGGCAAAAGCAAACCATCAGAGACAAAATCTGGCAGGAAAATGGCTTAGAATGATGCATCAACAAACGATGAGATTCTCCAGCCATTCATGCCAGTAGGGTTCTCCTATTCCATTGCAGTGAATGGAGCCTTGGCTGAGTGCCAAATTCTCTGTCCTCTCTGTCAGTGGTGGCAGGGTGTGAAAGGCCAGACAATTCGGCCAGTGAGCCAAGGGCCTGTCTTTGAGCAGAATATACATGAATGAATGAATGAATTAATTAATGAAAGCAGCACTCAGCACCAGGAAATGGCAACAGGAGATCTCAAAATGTTGTGCACAAACATTTTCTTCAACAGAATAAATCATGGGATATTTATCTTCCTCTTTTCCATTCTAACTAAAGTGCCTCTTAGTTTAGATTTTGATTGTGCTGCCTTCATTTGCAAAACTTAGGTACAACAATATATTAATGAAATAGATATAGAATCATAGAATCCTTGCATTGCAGGAGAAGCCGTTTGGCCCATTGAGCCTCAACTGACTTTCTGACAGTGCATCCTATCCCCTCGTGCTCTATCCCCGTAACCCCACACATTTCCAATGGTTAATCCATCTAACCTACATATCTTGGGAAACTAATGGACAATTTAGCATGGCCAATCACATAACCTGCACATCTTTGCACTGTGTGAGGAAACCAGAGCACCCAGACAAAACCTATGCAGACAAGAGGAGAACATGAAAAATCCACATAGACAGTCACCCAAGGCTGGTATTGAACCCTAGATCTGTGAGAAGTAGTGCTAACCACTGTGCTTCTGTGCCACCCCATATATCTGATATAATGATTATAATGAATACTAAGAAATGACCATGTGGAATAATTCCTTTCCATATCTTTCCAACACATATGTACCTTTCGAGTTTCGTTGGGCCGAAGGGCCTGTTTCCTGTGCTGTGTTGCTCTTTGTTCTTACCCCATCTACATCTGTATCCATCATTTGCACTTTGATTAGCTTTTGTCTTCCTCATGGTGTTTTCTTGATCCCATGAACAAGCTTTCCCTCCCCTCACTCTCACACACATATTTCCTAAACCTCTTTCAAACACAGAAAAATATTTTAATCGGTAAGTTACAAAAGAGAGGATCTCTTTGTGGCAAAACTTATTGTATTTTCCTTGAAAGAAATTCAAAGAATTAACAAATCAGAAAGTTTTAACAGTTGTTTCAGATATTTGAAATTGAGAAGGATACAATGCACAAAACCTTTTGTTCTCTTTGAACCTTGTGATCCAACTCACTGCCATGGATTAATATCAATCCCACAACTCCATATTTCTGCCATGACCTTTACTCCCACTTCCTGAGAGTCTCCATTTTACCTGTCCTGTTCGTGCTTATGAAACTCTTAAGTTTTGCCTTTGCTGTCTGTTCAGAGATCTCCTTCAATGACCTCTTCTTCTGTTAGGTGTGATATTCGAGCTACTGTTCTGCCAATCTTTAATATAGCTGCCTCCACTTTCTCTGAGATTTTGGTCCTGTTATATTAAGATTATCTTCCTATTCATACTGAAAAAAATCTCTTACCTCCAGGAAATCAACACTTCTCATGCTACTTGAAAACCTCTCCTTCCCTGACAGAGAAAATTCTCTGGTCCACCTCTCAAAAATTAATCATCTTGTCCACCAGGGAAATTCTCCTTCCCACTTCATCCCATCAGCCACCTTATTTAATGGGAGGATATATATGGTATATCCTGGGCATTACGGTAGTGAGTTCCTTACTTATTAAGATATTGAGTTAAGTGTTACATGGGGAGAAATGTTTGCCCATTCATGCATTCTGTTCATTTATTGTGGTAGATTTTCATGGTATCATTTCAGGAATCATTACCACAATCCACAATTAGGAGTGATACACAACTCAAGAAATCAATGAAAGAGAGTTGAACGTAACTCATGTGGACTCGATTTCTGGGTGGAGTTTAAGTGGGAGATGTGGAGGACACAGGAAGGTGGTTGATATTAAAAAAAAAGTACAGGTTCTGATTCTGTGAGTGTATTATAAATTTCTAGCTGTTCCATAGGAAATTCCATTACAGATGCACGTACACATTAGAGAAGGCAAGTTATGGCCAGACAGTTTGCTTACCAAACCAAAGATATTTGATCCATGTTCCCCTTGCTTTAACTGAGCAGATCCAAACAGCAGGAAATAGTAATTTAAATGTTAAATATACAGTGGGATCTGATTTTACCAGTATGTTTCATCTGATTTAAAATTTCATTTATATTCTTTTACTTAGGCCAAAGATAAAGCAAAAAAAACGGCAGCAGTAAGGATCTGAATCAGTTACGTAAATAGCAAATGACATCCAGTATTCAAAAAGTATTGTACTTTGAGTGACAGCATGATGGCACAGTGTTGTCTGAAGTACCAGGGACCCCGGTTCAATTCTGGCCTGGATAACTATATGCATGGAGTTTGCACGTTCTCCCGAGTGAGTTCCCTCTGGATGCTCTGGCTTCCTGCCACAGTCTGAAGATCAAATGGATTGACCATGCTAAATTTCCCCATAATGCCCAACGATGAGTAGGTCAGGTGGATTAGCAGGGTAAATATGTAAGGTTATGGGGACAGGTTCTGAGTGGGATGTTTTGTCAGAGAATTAGTACAGGCTTGATGGACTGAATGACCTCCCTCTGCACTGTAGGGATTCTATGATTCTGAATCAAACATATGCATCATTGCTATGTAATAAATTAGATGGAATTGACAGAAAGAGATTTAGAAACAGAGCTAGTAATGATCATACAATCATTCCTTTCAAAGTCTAGACAATGTTAGCAATACCATTAAAAAGTGAAGGAATTCTGGGATGTATATAGATTAGACTGTAGAACAAACAAATATAATAAATCTGCAATACGAATAAAAAACATTTTTATGGTTATCTAAATACATTGCTTTAATTTCCCAGTTGTTAGTTTTCAAAAAAAGTACTTCATTTAAAAGTACTACATTTAACTTGCAGTATTGTATATATGCTACTGAACTGTACCATTTCCTATCAGAACCCTTTAGTATGATCAATTATTTTTAATTTCTACTGCTTTTCATTGTTGTATCTTGGTCATTTTAAATAGAATCTTGCCAGGATAAAGCAACTTTGGGGGAAGTGATTAGGGAGAGATGATGCCTAATGATATTATCGCTAGACTATTAATCCAGAAACTCAGCTAATGTTCTGGGGGATCCAGGTTCGAATCCCGCCATGACAGATGGAGCAATTTGAATTTAATAAAAAATATCTGGAGTTAAGAATCTACTGATGGCCATGAAAACATTGTCATTTGTTGGAAAAACCCATCTGATTCACTCCCTTCCTTTAGTGAAAGAAATCTGCTGTCCTTCATGGCCTACATGTGACTCCAGAGTGACAGCAATGTGGTTGAATCTCATCTGCCCTTGGACAACTAGGAATAAGCAATAAATGCTGGCTAGCCAGTGATGCACATATCCCACGAATGAATAAAAAAAACGTTCAACCTCCTGTTTTTAGCACTTCAAATTACACTCCATGACATTGGACTCTTAGTGATAGACTCCCAATTCTGATGTGACTGTGATTCCCCCACTAATAAGGGAATTATGTCACACATCATTTGCATTCCATCTCTCACGATAACATGTTTGCTAACATGGGTTTCAAAATATTACAAAGAAGGTTCTCTAATTCATGCATTTTGCACAAAGTCATCTTTGAGTTGTCAGGTTTGAGCCATAAAACTAAACAGTAAACTGGAACAGTACAGATGGCACATTATATATATGATCAGGATACATGATGGTTAATGCCACTTCCCACCATGATTGTGACTGATAGTTTCATGGCACAGTGATAACTCACAACAAAGAAACAAAATAGAGAATAATGGATAGCTGGAAGTGAATTAGAGGGCTACAGGATGAAGAGTTCAGGTGGCATCATTGAATACCTTTGACTCCTTGATCAGAATACTGAACTCATTCACATGGATTTGCTAGCTTGAAAACATGGATATATAGGATATTTTCAAAAGTTTCAACTGTTTTAGTCAGGAGCTACCTGTCCTCGATAATATCACGATGCTCATGACAGATCTAAAATATCATTACTGCAAGCTGATAATCTGTGGTTGATTCCAGGGGACTCCCGTATTCATTATTTATTATGAAATAAGTAATGTGCTTACCTTTGCAGTGCATTAGACAGTGGGTTGACTTTGGGCAAGCTGGTGCTCGATGCGTTGAAATCTATTGTATGCAGGCTCCCTGCATTATCACAGTTGTAGGCTTGAGAATCACCATAATCTTAACGTATTCAATGTTCTTTATGCAAAGTTACTTGCCTCATCAGACATCTTCAGATTGGGGACTGACCACGTAACAAGACTGGAATTTTTGTTAGGTAAGGGTGTTAAGGGATGTGGAACAAAGGCAGATAGATGGAATTAAGGTACAGATCACCCATGATAAAATTGATTGCTGGAGCAGGCTTGAGTGGCTCAATAGCCTAATTCTGGTGACTGAAAAGACCATTTTTGAAATAGCTTATTTTTGGCCTTGATCAACACGATGTGAAATAAGTCCCTCTTTCAGAATGGAAAAAAACACACACCAAAAAATTTAGGTAATCAAAAACTATTCACTGACTGCTACTGCTCCAACTGCATCACATACTGTGTGCTGGGAGCATCAGAAAAAGATTTAAATGAGCTAACCTTGCTTTACAAGGTCTCGTCAGCTCATTCATGGGAAATAGAGCAGCTATAAGGTGTCAACTCCAGTGGCACTGCAAGGGGCTGATGCAGCCCAAATATGTTTCCAGTTTAATGAGAAGCTTCCAGTAGAACTCGAAGAATATTCCAGTTTCCACACTGGCCCAGATAATTAAGCAGTGTTACAGATTAGGAACATCCTGGATTTTGTTTCCCATTCTTTTGGAATGGGTTAATCTCAGATGGGATACCAGTGAGACAATATAATTGGCATCAGTGTTGGAAGTACAAGAGTGAAAACATTAGGTTAGGACATGGACAGACTTTGATTGTTTTCACCTCTTCTTTGACAGCTGCAATCAAAAGCTTGCTGACAATTGATGTCTGGGCTCACAGAGAGTAGACGGAGTCCACAGAATTATAATCTGGCAAATGGCAATGTTTTCAAGAGAGGAGAGAAAAACTGTTGGAAGGCAAGACCGTCAGGATGATTTGTACCTCACATTTTCTTATGAAGCCTTGACGCATATTTTCCTTCCAACAATCCCAATCATTTTCTCTCCTTAATTCTTATTTCCTGAAGATAGTGATTTGTGATGGGTTACAGTCCAATGAATAGTGGAAGATTGCGGTATTCTTGACTTAACTAGACAATTTCATGATTAGCACTCTTCACTATTGACAACAAGTTGCAAATTATAGTTGAGTCAATGACAGTTGGAATTTGCACTTGTTACATTCACGGAGTAATGTTCTGCATGTATCTGCTTTCATCCCTAACTAGCCAGTGTGAAAATTTTGTTTCATCTCTTCATTGTCTCAAGGTTCAATGTCTTCAATAATTCCCTTACTGGCCTTCTGAGTTCCAGTCTAGTCAAACCCCCAACTCATTCTGAACTTTGAAATTCGCATTCTATCTCATTTAAGCTCCTCTTCCGCATATTCCTTTTTTCCTGGCCTTATTGACTCCCCATTCTCCAAAGAACCCATTTCAAGATTCATTTCCTCATTTACACATCCCTCTGTATTCTTCCTCCACCATATCTTTTGTCACGTTCTGTATCCTTACATCCATACATATGAGTCTTCTGTGCCTTTCCCAATCATTCTCTCCCACCTTCACTGTCACAGCATCCAGTCAGAAAGGTGCAATACTCTAGATTTCTCTTTCAACATACTTGCTTCATTTGTCACAACCTTCAAAAACCTCCTCAAAACCCATTTTTTTGAAAACTTGTCTTCTTTAATCTCCCCTAACTCTTCTCCTAATTACCGCTTGGCATTTGACATTTCCCTTTCCCATCTTGTGAAGCGTCTTGATCATTTTAAAGGCACTATATAAATACATATTTTTCGCTCTGCCATATGTTTGTCTGTGTTAAGTTGCTGGCTTTATATTTTTTCACAGTTTTCATTTACTTAACGCGAGGCCCAGTTATAAAATATACCAGTTATAAAAGTTCATGACCACACTTCAAAACTATTTAATTGATTGTGAAGCATTTTGAGATATCAGGTGGTCATGCACAGCGTGATATTAATGCAAGTCCTTTTCTCTTTTTTGATCTCAACTATATCTGTTGTGACAATAACTAGACTGGTTGGGTTCTTCAGTTTGCAGATTGTATTTTTAAGCTCTTAAACTCTTTAAAACGGTGGTTAGAGATTATAGTATACACAATAAAATATTTCTATTGAAGAATCAGTATATGTCTGATGTTTATCACCACTCCAGTTTTGGATGTGTTCCTGATAAATGTATCAAACTTAAGATCTATCATTAGATTATGCACATAAGAGGAATAAAAAGTCTAATTACTGGGAAAAGCCTATTATGAGTACATTGAATCGTACTGTTTGCACTATATGTATTCTTTCAAGGTCCAGAAAAGATTAATTGACTTCATACAGTTTAAAGCGTTTCTTATGATCAATTTAAGAGTTTAATGGTTGTTTAAAGTCTCCATTAACATTTACGGCATATTAACAGTACTACTTTGTCCTTTGGGCGATATGACTTCGACCATTAGTGATCGTTCTCGAGAAAGTGCAGCATGAGCTGCTGAATTAACCTGTTTGTTAACGTCGCCTCTCCAGAAAATTGTAATTGCGTTGGCATGGTTTGAAAAAAAACCTCAGACCTCAATGAGCCATAAATATTTAATTTTATTTTTCTAATTTGTCAACACTTTGTGATTGACTTATTGACAGGGGTGTTGAAAAGATTGACAGATTGATGGAATTATATATTGATGAAATAATTGATTGTTGCCTGCTTTCAGGGAAAGGAAAAAAAAGCAAATAGAGGTTCTGAGTGGAGGTTGGTGAGATGGACACTTTTGATTTGAAACAGCAATTTGGATGCATTGCATGCCTTCAACAACAATAAGCTCAATGGCATAAAATTTTATCTCATTTGTGAAGCAATAATTTTAATTATGAAATCTGTTTTAATATGCAGCGAATGACCCCATGGTTTCCCTTTAAATAAAACAATTGGGTTTGCAATGCATACATACAATAAGGCAATTACTTGCCTTTAATAGAATAGAAATGGAGTTCACAACCAGTGCTAATCAGACAGCCGAATGTCCTCTTACAATTTAACAAATTTTCTATTAGCGGCAGAATGACTTCCGTGTATCCCCTTAGTTATTTTGTTGATTAGTAAAGCATCCTCATGGCAATTTTCAGACAGATATATTTGCACCACTTCCTGCACTTCTAAAAGTCAAATTACAAAAGGTATAAAATTCCAGCTTGTTGTGAAACATCTTTTGAGGTAAATTTCTCTTTTAATGGAAAGTGTAAAAATGCCTTTTCTCCCCATAATGATCAACCCACCTATACACATGTCATAATATATTGCTTCGAAACAGGCAAGTTTGGACAATGTAACTTTATGAATGGGTCATTTGGAGGTCAGATGGGTTATGGTGGTTGAATAACTTAAATTCCATTTTTATTGCGTAGGATTCGGTGGATTGTATTGACGGTTTGTGATTCTGTAGAGAAAACTGGCGGTTTTGCCTATATTATACAAAAGAGCCTGATATTATCATTAGAAGTGCTGGCTTACGATGATGGAATAAGTCCAGTTCTTTTACTTCAATTGGCTTTTGGAACCTTTTCCCTATGATTTAGGGATTGCATTTTACAATTTTGTTTTTTCTCAGTGAAAACTAATAGCCAGCAGGCAAAGTCATTAATTAGTGGAGGAAAGAAAACATTGTTTCGTGGTTTCAAACAAAATAACATCTTTTAAAATTATTTTAATTCTTGAAGTAGTAGGCAGATGTTTAACTTACTATTTCTTTAAAAAAAGAAAGAAATTTAGCAATTTTATATCAGATTTTGTTTACTTAAATCAAAAGCACATTAAAAAAATCTGAATTTCCCCAGAAGTTAATTGCACATAGACATGTTGTTCACCATTTAGCAACTCAATGAATGTTATTCCCTGAAACGCAATAAAGAAACACTTTAATTAAAACTGCGACATAGATTTGTTTTTTCCAATACTCTGAATCTTGTGCTACTTTTTCCCTGAATAGTATTAGAAATGGTGCTTTTCACAACTGTCTTCCAAGTAAAGGTTGTACGGTAATAGAACTCTCTTTCTAACCTTACAGTGAGCTGTTTGTAAACAAGGGAAGTAGTGCTAAAGGAAATTAAGTACCCTCTAATTAAAGGCTATCATACAATGAGAAAATTATGATATTTGACAATTTAAATGGGGCTGCAACCTCCTACCAAACAAAATTAGGAGAATAAAATAACATGGTGCTACTGAGTGGAAGACCATCAAACACACAATTTAGTAAATGGGGAGTACAGCTGAATGTAAACAAATAATTAACCCTCCTGACCCCAGAATGTCACTTTACTGTTTAACTCTGGAATTGGTAGGATAAATTACAGTATTTGAGAATAAAAGCTGTCCTCCTCTTAACACTTTGCATCCTGCACATTATTCCTTCTGCCTACTGGTACAATCAGGTTATAAATTGTGTTATATAAGGAAACAAAATGCTTTTGAAATATTCAGGAGCAGTGGTAAACAATACAAAGGGTAACTTGCTGTACATTGACTAATTCATTATTAATCAGCCTCAAGAAAATGTCAGAATTTTCACACACTTGCTGCCATTCTTCTCAAAACATCTCATATAATTCTAAAATGGAAACATTAATTGCTGACAGAATTTCTGTACCTGCGGGGTATTGCTTTGGCATGCTATGATGCAGCAGCATTTTGCAAACAGAGGGATGGAGATTATTCTCATTTCACTGTCTCAATAAGGCATCCTTCAAAATACACTTGCGTGGCAAAGCAACATCCTTAACGTTATTACTGACCTTTAAACTTTCATAAGTCTTTCTTCTGCACCTAAACCAAACCAATCATTGCTTGATAACCTTGAAATGAAACACAAGCTTTCTTTCTAGAGAGATATCAGTAGGATACAACTTTCCATTACTCAATTAATTGTTGTGCAATATGCCTTGTGTACATAATTTCTTTGTAACACTGACTATTACAGGATATGTAGTAATGTTTTAAAGTAGATCACAGCTTCAATCAATGGTCCAGATTTTGCTGGTGAGAGACATCTTGTTGCTTGTCCCATTCATTACATTTTATCCCCACCCTTCAGCAAAAATGATTTGTAAACTTCTGGCACTGATAGCTGTTTGGCAAGGGGAATTGGGCATTTGGGTCTTTGTGAACAAAAGAATCAACAGTCTATCTCTGTCACCAATAAAATTTAAGGATTGAAAAAGAAAAAGAAGAACAACAGAGAATGAAATAAGGTGAGTTAGAGCCAAGTTAGGTATAGAATGAGAAATAAAGAAGGGAGTTTTAACCTCAAAATGAACAAATTTGGATTGAGTGGGAGGTTGAAAGGAATAGAAAATGACTCCTAACTCCAATTTGCCTCCACTCCACCTATTTTTGGTGCTGAGCAACAATCCTCCCCCTCCCCCCGCTCCTCCCCAAGGAGACAGGTTGGCAATTTAAATGTTTTAATGAAGCTCTCTGTATCATTCAGAGAAATGATGAGGTAGTGGCAATTGTCACTGGACTAGTAATCCAGAGGCCCAGCTGAATACTCCGGGGACATGGATTCAAATCTCATCTTTGGCAGCTGCTAAAATGTAAATTCAATTAATAAATCGGGACATTCAAGCTGGTCTCAGCAATAGTGACTATGACAACTTCACTGATTGTCATAAAGACCCATCTGGTTCATGAAGGAAATCTGCTACATTTATCCAGCCTGGCCTTCCGTGTGATTTCAGACCCACACCAAAGTGGTTAACTCTTAACTGTGCTCAGTTCAATGGCTTTGCCAGTGATGCCCACATCCCGTGAAAGAATAAATAAAAGAAAATCATATTCCCTGCACCTTGAGGATGTTGCCAGCTGAAAGCAGGTGAACACTGTTGGATGAGTGCTTTTCCACTTGCCTTTTGGATCCATTGCATCCACCTCACCAATTTCCTATGATTGGACACTGCTCCATAACCTTCTGATCTCCTATTCTGACGTCTCCCCCAAAGCCACCGACTCCCACTCCCAACACACACACCTAAGAACCTCTTCATCTTTGATCTTTTCGGCCTGAACACTCAACCCTGACCTCCTCTGTCCTTCAATCTCTAATATCCTCTTCCACCAAAATCAGACCCTCCCGTACAATCTGACTCTGCAGTGCACCCCAAGATCAGACTGCTCGGTTTGGGAGTTGTACTTACCTGTTCCTGTGACCCCCTCAATGCAAATCCATTAGTCAGGCTGAAGCTCAGGTGAGGAATCTGTCAATGGCTTCACATGTATGTTGTCCTGTGGAGAAACTTTTGCAGTACTGGAAAATCCCTGTTCCCAGAGATCAAGAATATAAAACTCATTCCCAGAGAGAGGGATAGAAAGATTGGATTGAGAGGGAGAAAGGAAAAATGAGAAAAAAAATTAAGTAAGTTTCCACAATTTTCAATGCTCTATTAACAATGCAGTACTTGCAGACATGAGTATCCATGATTTAAATTACCCCCTTTCTGTGCAAGAGAGGGTGATTGGGATTACAGGAGACACACTTCCTCACTAAGAAAGGTACTTATGCTGTTAATTACTAACCTTGGTAGTCTATGGTGGCTTTAATTAGACAAGAAATTTGCAAATGCAACAATTTCCTGAAACAGACAGGAATTGGAGGACAAACTACTGCCTTTGCAAATCAAACAGTGCAAATTGCCCAGTAATTTGTGACAATTTGCAATTCATGGGATTTCTCTTGCGACAAGCTGCTGATCAGTTACACACAGTGATTGTCACTAAACTCACTGGCATTTTGATGGTACATTCTGGATCGAGGTGGTGTAAATGTTAAAAACTGCAGGAAAGGTCTTCGGGTTCATTCAGTTTGAACTGCTTTAATTTTACATCTTGAGAAAGGCACTGATGATGTGGCTGAACACTGTCCTATGAATATTGACATGTTGGAGTGCCTCCCAAAATCCACAAGAATGTCAAAACCTTCCCAAAATTCTACGGTAAACAGAATTGCTATTTATACTCATGTACCTTTGTAAAATATTTTCATGCATGAGTTACATACCACATATGAAGGAATGATCTGGTAATCAGGACATCTATACCAGCTCTAATAATATCTTGAACCAGGGCACGAGCAAAGAGGTACAGCCAAAGGTAACATTGACTGCTGATTTCTCCTCCTTACTGGCGGTTGGTCCTTTCACCCACTTGCTACAGGACCCATCAGCACAGCTGGGAATGAGATTGAGATTTGGGTTTGCTATCCTCAATCCAATGCACCATTCAGACAGCTCTCACACTGTTTCCCAACAATGTGAGCTTTGCTCTTCCTGATCGTGTACCATTTGATTCTTTTATTCAGACTGCAGTACCATTTATGACAAGGTGAAAATATTCTTGGCTTGTCACATCAATGCCACATTTTGAACTTCCAAACTGAGAGAGCACTGTGTTAATTAGAAATGGTTAGCCTGAAATGCTTTGTATAATATTTGCTGTTTTTGTAAATAGGGCACAAGTGGAATAACTGTTTAGATAATAAATCTAATTTTGGATAGTAAAGTGCCACATTCATTTTTCCGACACAAAAATGGACACCTAAGCAATTAAGTACCTGATATGTGTGACCTGCCATATTGGTAAAGGCATAAAAAGAGGGGTCACCTTCTGTGCCTGAAAGAAAAGGTTATAAGCCAATTGTACACTTAAGCAACGGGTTTCTTGCTCTCTTGAGGCTCAAAACTGAAAGCAGCTGTACCAGGTCAGCTGTATCCATGAAAATATTATCCACATACGATCTAACCAATGTTCTTCTAAGTGACCGCTGTCTCCATGAAGAAGGTAAGGTTTAAAAAAGTCACTTAAAAGTTGAATCAAGAGTTGGAGGAGACATAATCCTCCTGGTTGCATTATTATGCTTAGTCTCTCTTGATGGATGCCTGCCTTCCCTGTTCTAACCAGTGTCCTCCTCACTACTGATCATTGATCCCTCCATCTCCCAATCAGTTCCATTCTCCTGGCAGTGTCCACCATTCTCCCATGATCTATCTGAGGGCAGCTTTGTTGAGGCATTGAAATACTCTTCATTAGCGAGCTACTAGTGGAGACTTAGCAGGTAGTTTGCAACTCGCTGGTTTCCTGAGGATGGAGACCAATATCATGTGGGCTCATGTCCGTATTTTCTGATGCAATGATGATCACTGTTGCCTAATTTGCCGTGGGCTGCTAGTGCAAACAAATTTACAAGCATGTCCTACCTTTACAAAGTACTTCACATGAAACTAGTGTCACTTTCATGTTAAAATTTAGTTTAAAGAATGTCACAAGCCACCTTGTCAATCAACAGGTGTTACGGCATTGAATTCACGGAAACAATATTTTTAAAAATAACAAAAATGCCACCATTATGTAGTTATTGATATTGTGTCATTTGCACATTTTCCATTTGAAGGATCCTGATGTGGTTATGAAGCACATTGGTGATTTGAAACTATTTGGAAATGTAGTCTACTCTTAAAGAGATACTATATTTAGCCTGCATTGAAGTAAGCCTCAGCTTCCACACTCAAAAATGACAATGCAAACTGGGTGCAGCACAAATAATAATGTCCTGTGCAAACATGAACTGTTAGCATGTAAAGTAAAATACGAATATAAACCATGCATCTTTTATTGACCTTATTACTCCTCCAGCTGTTGATGCACCCAGTGTGCTGTTAAGACATTGACAGCATGTTTTTAGCCTGCCATGTTTTTGGACATTTAATAAGCTAAACAATTTCTCTTTTTGATCTGTATTGTTTTGGTTCACTGAAGCTAACTTTAATTCATTTGTGATTTTACTATCTTTTTTTAAACTGAGGATTTTTGAAAGGAGATTTCTCAGAATTAAAGATCTGGCATGAAGAAAAGGTTTTGACCAATGTATTCCCTTTTAGTAACTTTAAACTTGGATAAATTGTGAAAAGGAGTTGTTTCCAATTTTGTGGCAAAATCCAAACATGCATTCAGAATAATTTAGCATTCTTTAACTAACCATTAAGAATAGAATAGTTGCCAGTTCTGAACTTGCAATTTGCTCCGCGTCTCACAGTTAAAGTCACCCTATCATTTACCATATTTACTTCTGGACCGGTTTTACTCATCATTTGTGGTGAGCCGTTTGCATAGGCTTTGACGGTGAAAAGACTCCTGGGAGAGGAAGCCAAAAGGGTCCTGATGATGATGGATGCCTGATTGGTGTGGTCCCTGGTGCTTCTGCTGAAAATTAAAAGACTATTTGTTAAACGCTAAAAGCCCTCAGGTGCAGCTAGCGGCTGGACAATTTGTTTCACTGAAAAGGATGCTATTAAGGGAAGTCTGGAAACAGGAGGGGGTGGGTGAGGGGTGAAACCATTGGCAGAAGACAATAAAGCAGTGACAAGCCTCGGGAATCGTACTTGATTGATCAGTAGACAGCTTGACTTCCAGATCATCTCCTATTCAAAAGACCATGTGGACAACTGAAGACTTTTGAGCAAGTGTTGTTTTTCATGTCAGATTTATACGGATGTTAACCATTTCAGCGCTGATTTATTTTCAGTCAGTTTTCAAAATAAGCTCTTTCAAGCATATCCAGCTGTAAATACCTATAAAACTATATATAGGTTAAGAGATGGTTAGTAGTGAGTTGTAAGACATTTATTCAATTGAATAATTCCAATTATGTCATAAATGACAAGAGAAAAGCTTGAATGTTTATGAATGTCCGTGAAACCAACAATTAAATTACTTACTGATAAATATTTGTCATGCTTTGTAATATACAACTGAATTTTCCTCATATATTTCATTATTGCCAATCACAATGGATATGAATCAGCGTAATAAAAGAATAATAATGCTCTTAGTGACATTGAAGCTGACTTTAGATGGGTTTCAGTGAGTGGTTATAATGCAGTTCCTTTTTTCATTAGAATATCTTACAGACAACATATAATTATAAGATAAGATACACGGGGTCCTAAATTGCTGCACACTTTCTGAAACAATCTCAGGATTTGGGCAATATGTTCAAACTGTTTAAATTTAATTCTTGGTTTTTATGACAACCATGTTACACACACTCCTACACCATTGCCAACCTATTTATTATATATAGCTATTATTTATTCAGCATGAATCACTGAAAAAAAAACCCTGCATCAATTACTTCTCTCCTATGAAACCTTATTTACAGCACAACCTTTCTGAATAACAGATTGCTTCAGCTTCAGATGAATGATATGTATGCTGCATTTAACATTGCTGAGGTGGCATGGTGGCATAGTGGTTAGCACTGCTGCCTCACTGCGTCAGGGACCCAGGTTTGATTCCATGTGACTGTCTGTCTGAGTGGAGTTTGCACATTCTCTCCTTGTCTGCGTGGGTTTGCTTTGGGTGCGTCAGTTTCCTCCCTCAGTCTGTGCAGGTTAGGTGGATCAGTCATGCAAAATTGCCCCTTATGAGGTGAATTGGCCGTGCTAAATTTGCCATGCTAACAGGGGATTAGTGGAGTAAATGTATGGCATTATGGGAATAGGGCCTGGGCAGGATGTTCTATCAGAGAATTGATGCAGCTCGATTGGCCAAATGGCCTTTTTCTGCACTGTTGGGATTCGATGATTCGATGAGGCATTGAAAAGCATTCCTTTTGTACTATCGTGTAAACACAATGGCTGGAATTCTCCCCAAAATTTCGAAGTGTTGAAGTTGCAGTAAAACTGGAGTAAATTTCTCTGTCTTCTTCAGTGGGAGTTCAGATGAGAATCTCCCTCACTCTGTGCAATACAGAGACAACCAGCGTGAATATCATTAGATTTCAGGGAGCGGCACCTAATCCCTTCCATGAGATTGAAACCAGCGGGACTCTGAGCATGTGCTGTGACTGCGCATTGTCAGCCTCCCGACTGAGGGGCAGCTCGATCACTGGTCAGACCCCTGACCCCTACAATGTTGGCCCTCTGGCACTCTCATGGCACAATCGCAGGCTCCTCAACCATTGCTGGAATAGCCCTGATATCTCCCATCTTGGACTGTCTGATCACCAAAGCCTGCCTCCCCAAAAGTTATCGCCTCCCCCGCAGTGTCGATCCCCTGCCCTACCTGCAGGCAAACTCCCCTCCCCCACAGGCTGAATTGCCCCCCTCCCATGCCCAGCCCACCCTGATCGTTGGCGTCCCTCCTTAATTGATCCCAATGGCAGAGTGGCAGTGGGACCCCCCTATACTCTGTCTCCTTGGCACAGCCCCATGCTTGATGGGCAATGCCAAGGTGCCCCCGGGCATGGGCACTTTGCATCTCGGCAGTGTCAGGGGCACAGGCTGGTGCTACCAAGCTCAGTAAGAAGTCTCACAACACCAGGGTTAAAGTCTAACAGGTTTATTTGGTAGCAAACACCACTAGCTTTGGGGGCACTGCTCCTTTGTCAGAGGCCTGTTGGACTTTAATCTGGTCTTGTAGGACTTCTTACTGTGTTTACCCCATTCCAGTGCCGGCATCTCCACATCATGACTGCCAAACTACCCATGCCCAGGGGCACCACCTGTCCCGCGAGCCGACTCCCTGGGGAGTTCTGATTGCCCACTCCCCCTCCCCAATTCACTTCAGTCCCGGACCCGTTAATAGTCTCAACCCCTTGCTGATTTCCAATGCGGAGCAGACTATGCCTGAAATCTGGTGTTAGGGGATGCTAGCGGGGTGTGAACCCGTACATGGCCCATTGCGCTAAAGAATTAGTGCAATGGGATGGGAGATTCACACCAATATTTATACATATTTATAGAAGCAATTTTATATATATAAATCATTGAATAAGTGACCAAACAAAACCCAAAAGCACATTAGTACAGTGTGCATTTCCCAATGAAATATTGCTGGCGATACCTCGAGTTGAAGCACAACAAAACTACTTTGCAATTTTTGTTGAGCACAAAACGTTGTAACTTTGCTCTTCTCAGAAGTTATCATTGTTGAGTAAATTCTCCCAAAGACGGATTACAAAAAAGAAGTTTCTTTGATTATTAACCGTGTAGCTCAAAGACAGAAAATGGAAAATGCCCAATCCACCAAACGTTCATATAGTTAAGACAGATTCAGGTATATAACATAGTATGTATCTGAACCAGGCGATAGGGACCAAACATTCATCCCCAGGTCAGATGCCTAAGGTTGAGAGAATTTCAGGCTCAGTGAAACTGACCTTTAAACATATCCACCCACATCATGGAGGTTTGGTCAGTTGGAGGGGGGAGAGGTGGGGAGTTGGGAGGGAGGATGCAAGAGGCAGAATCAAGCTGAAACAGAAAGTCAGGGTCCCAAAATGAATGTGTACAGAGTTGGGATGGGCACAAGGTCTTTCTCTGTGTTCTGACACTGGGGTCAAATTAAAAAAAACAAATCAAGAAACCCCTCGCCTCCCACACACTGCCAATGCCCAATCCACATCAACCCATGCCCTTCTATTCATCCCCATGGCCTCTCATGCCTCCATACCAACTTATGTCAGTTCATGACAACCCATACCCCTTCAGAACGTCCCTTGCCATTGTCCCTGCCATGCCAGGTCATGTAGCACCATTAAACAGTTCCTGCATAACTTTGACACTTCTCGGATGTGTGGATTGTTCCTTGACAACTTGGAATTTCCTCAACAGCTGGACAATTCCAAAGGGCTTTTGCATAAACATGCAAAATCATGTTTAATTCCAATAACCCAAAGGGTGCTTTACCTCTCCCAAATGTGCCCAATCCAAAGGAATACTTTACCTCTGGCTATCCAAACAAATCTGCTCTAGACACTGTAGGATTCGTGCAACTAGGATTCAAAAATCAGAAGTCAGTGCAGGCAGAAGATGAGTTAAGCATCCAGCTGCCTCTGTGATTCACGCATGTGTTTCCAGTTCCATCCCCACCAAGCTGGAAAATGCTGGGTTTGGGGGCACAACTTAGAAAATCTGGCCAGTTCCGGAACTTGCGCTGTACTGGAGAGCCGCGTAGGTCTAATTTTCAATGTTTGTCCTGTGATTTTTAATTGCAGTCATGGCGTAGGTTTTTCAATTGGCCTCAGTGCCTTGGGTTGGAGAGAGTATGTAATCTTCATCTCTCATCAGCAAACTGTTTGATGTGATGATAAGACTTTACCTTTTATCAGAGTTTCCCGCACCCTCTCCCCTTCCACCCCCAGCCCATCGGAAAAGGTGGTAAAAAGCCCGCTCCCTGAGTTCTGGCTCAGACTGTCAATTCTACCCCATCTGGGCAGATGGTCCTGCCTCCAAGAGCTGCTGGCTAATCGGAGGGCTAAAGTGCCACTTCCTTCACTTGGGACAGAATAGGGAGGTAAAAGGGTGTTTAATGGGACCATGCTAGAATATCCTGCCAGAGTAGAGGGAACAACTCAGAATACATTCCTCCTTTGCAGCTTCAAATTAGCCTCCTGTCTCTGCTTGGCGTGACAAAAATTCCAATGGGGCAGCAAGAGGCCCCTAACTGGTAATTGATCGGGGCCAAAACTAGTCCGAGGGCTTTTTGGTTCATAGTGTCTGGAACAGCTATCCAACAGATTCTACACCCTTGCTGTTTCCACATAGCCGTGGAGAACCTCCCTCTTCAGGTATAAATCCAATATCCTTCTGAAATCTGTTTCTAATACTCTTCAACTTGTGCATTCCAAACATAATGTGTTGTGTACAATAATTCTTCTATACTCCCCAATTAGATTTTTGACAAATAACTACTTATTATTTTGAGTAAGCTCTTTGTCCCAATTCTGAGGCAGGGAATTAGGCCAAGCACTCTGCCTTACCATTCTATATTGCCTTCCTAAACCAACTGGAAAATTACCCATTATGGTGGCACAGTGGTTAGAACTGCTGCCACAGTGCCAGGTTCCTGGGTTCGATTCTTGGCTTGGGTCACTGCCTGTGTGGAGGACACTTTCTCCCTGTGTGTGCGTGGGTTTCCTCCAGGTGATCTGATTTCCTTCCACAGTCTAAAAGACGTGCTGGTTAGGTGTGTTGGCCTTGCTAAATTCTCCCTTAGTGTACCCGAACAGGTGGAGTGTGGCGACCAGAGGATTTTCACAGTAACTTCATTGCAGTATTAATATAAGCCAACATGTGACACTAATAAACAAACTTTAAAAAAATGTAGTTTGAGGTCAGGTTCTGGACACCTCCGGGAGATTTGTTACATGCAGCTACTGTGGTGAGAACTTTTCCTGTGCTGCAGTATTTGCATCTGCACTAAACAGGTTGAGAGAAAGGAAGTTTGTTCCTTTGACCAATCACCAGCTTTATTGCCAAAGATGGAACAAAAAAAAGGTTTATACTAGCCTGAGAGAAATGTGACACCAGTCACAGGGAAAATGGAACTTCCAGCAGTAGATTAGTGGGCAAAAGCATCTTGAAGTCTGGACTGATCTGAACAAGAATAGAATTTAAGGTTTCAGTTGGCTTTAGCAAGCCTGAGTGCAGAGGGCAAGTAAATCAACTAGAGTTTCTGATCCTGAAGAATTCATTCTGGAAAGATGATATTTTAAAAGTTTACTTGTGGGGCATGGGCGTTGTTGGCTGGTCAGCTTTTATTGCCATCCCTAGTTGCCCAAAGGCAGTTGAGAGTAACTACCTTACTGTGGCTCTGGAGTCATATGTAGGAAATCTGCTGTCCTTACAGCAGATTTCCTTCCCTAAAGGACATTAATGAACCAGATGGATTTTTCTGACAATGGTTCAAACGTCATCAGTAGATTCTTAATACCAGATTTTTTTAAATCAAATTCAAATTCTACCATTTGCAGCATTTGAACCTAGGTCCTCAGAATATTAGTTGAGTTTCTGGATTAATTGTCTAACAATAATACCACTAGGTCATCAACTCCTCCAACGACAATCCATGTGGTCAAATAGCTCTTCTTTAAGAATAAAACATGATAGTCTCTAATAGAAGTTGCCAGAAAGCATTCATTGGCTATGGAACCCACCAAATCTATTAAAGAAAAGAGAAAAAAAAATTGGTGGAAAAAAATTGATATTGGGGATAAAGAACCAATTTGTGGAAGGACAGATTGTCTCCTGCGTCTTTGCTGCAGATACCAGAATTGGCTGTCTCACTAACTCATTAGTAATGGTGCGTCACCTTTATTTTTAAGGCACAATTTGGGTCATGGTGTATTGTCATACCAAGTCAATCCAGTGAGTCGATGGAACATAATTCGTAGACTGGAGTCGTGCACTTTACGGGAAAAATCGCAACTCTGCTCCCATGTCAGTGAGTTTTAAACAAAACCATCACCACATATTTCTGAACAGTAGTACAATGGTTGAAATTTGAAAACATCCTGATGATTTCTTTCATATTTTACTGCAAATGCTCATTTTTATTCTAAAACTGGGAATGTATGACAGAAATATTGTAATAAGAGACTGAGTGCACATTGAATAAAAAATGAATCCTAATGAAATAATTACTATCAATGAAGCAGAGCACTGCAAGGCAGCAGCAGCACAATGAAAAAGGTCACAGTCTGACTTTTGCCTCCACTGAGTACCATATCACAGGGAAAATTAATGCTCTTGCTCTAACAGCCCACCAAGGGAACAGTACAACAGCAACGAATGTACATTAAAAAAATTGCACGCAGAACTGACTTAAATTTAATGCAATGTATCTGTGAGCTAGAAGAAATCTACAGACATCTATTTGACATTAAAGTGAACTGACTAACCTTCCAGGCTCACGAGCTCTCAAAGGATAGCTGTCTTCCTCCAACACAAATGATGTCACCAAACAATGACATAGAGGAGGCCAAAGGTGTTTGTCATTTTTAAAGCTGTGTATATCAAGCGCTGCTGCTAGGTCCTGTGATTCAGCTGTGAAATAACCGTGACCCCAAATAAGCGAAGAAGACTCAGACTTTTTTTTTGAGTCTATTGTTAACTGTAGGGAACGCAGAGGAGAATTTATGGTCTAACCTTTGCAATTTGGGATTTTTGAGATTCCACAAGAGTGGAGTCTTTCCGTAAAGTGAAATGACTCAATAGGCAAATGAACCACATTTACATAATATGCATCCAATTCGTGATTCCCATCGCCTGCCTACTTTGATCTCCAAACTCCCTTTTAGAAACACTTTATGGCACTTCTAAATCACATGATAGCCTAAGTAAGAAGATAGATGTCTCCAGTATTCAGAGTTACAAGCAAATCCCCATATCTCATCAAAATGGCATCAACACAGCCTTGAGTTGAAGTTTTAAATATTTTGCATTTTTATCATATTTTCACTGCTGTTAATTGCTGAAATTGCACACTGCCATAGAAGCCTTTGTAATGTTAATACAATATTACAGACTTGCATTCTGCCAGTATTGTGGCCCATAGTTTGAGTTCTTGTTTGCTGTGATTTATATGTTAAATGAATAATTCTGATGAATAAACATAATTGTCTCCAAAAGTATGATGGGGCACTGTGCAACGGGCCTGGAGAATCAAGCAGAGGCTGTTTAGACCCTGTTAGGTGCCGTAGCCTCTGTGAATCTCCAACCGCTGGATTTACGATGCTATCAGCTCTGCGCCGATTTCTGGCATGGAGCTGTATAATTTATGTAAATCATAATTTACATATAATTTTACATATAATTTGAATCCATTAGCGAGTCTTTCCCCCCACTGCTCCTCCCTCCCTCCCTGCTAAGAATATTTCACTCTAAAGGGGTTTGCAACAGCTCCCCACTTATGGAGAGCTGACGGCCTGGAATGAAGGGAGGCTGTGAGATCCCCCAGAGGGTTGGGGGTAAGGGAGTTGCGCTTTAGGCATTGCCAGTTTGGCAGTGCCAGCCTGGGACCCAAGGGGCAAAGTGACAATGCTCAGACAGCACATTGACACTGCCCATCAGACGTCTGAGAGGGCAGGGTGTAATTGGGGCAGGGCATAATGGGGGCGAGGCCTCTGAGGATCGATCGGTGGGAGTGGGCGGTCCCGCTGCCACCCTGCAGATGGATCAGTGACAGAAGAAGGGAAGCCAACAACTGAGGCTGGCCAATGATTGAGCTGGCCAGTGATAAGGTGGTCAGTAGCGTAGGGCTATTGTGCAAGTGTCAATTTCGGTGCTGACAGATTGGCGCATGCGCAATGGCACACTCTGCGCTATGCTGTTGGTCTCTCCAGTGGGAATAGATTCCGCCAACTGATTTTTCACCTGATTTATGCTAGTGCACTCTGTGATGCACAGAGCGTGGGAGATTCATTTTGAAAATCCAGCTGAAGAAAAGGATTTACTCCAGTTTTTAAACAAATTCGATAGTTAGAATTTTTTTGGGAGATTTGCCCCATGGGCTGGAGGAATAGAAACTCTGCTTTGGGTAAATTATCCCCTTCAATTTGCTCAGAATGTTCCTTTCACTTTGAAAAACCAAGCAAGATTTATCAACAACATTTTCCTGAACAATAGCCAGAATTCTCTGACCTCGTGCACAGCTGGGATTATCCAGTCCTGCTGCAGTGAACAGAGATTTGGCTCAGTGTCAAATTCTGTGTCCTACCTGGCAGCAGTTGAGGGACATATGAGGCCAGAGAATCCTCATCAGTATCTCTTCTTGTAAATTCATTTAAACAATATGAGCTTCACTGGCAAGGTGACATTTTTATTTTCCATCCCTCATTCTCCTTCAGAAAGTGGTGGTGAACTTCCTTCTTGAACAACTGCAGTTCATACAGTGCAGAACAATTAGGAAGGGAGTTCCGCATACTTAATCCAACAATAGCGAAGGATGGCGCTATAGTTCCAAGTCAGGATGGAGTGTTGTTTTGAGGGGAATTTGCAGATGGTGGTATTCCCATACATCTGCTGCCCATGTCTTTCTAGGTGGTAGACATTGTGGATTTGGAAGGTGCTATTGAATGAGTCTTGGTGAGATGCTGCGTTGTATTGTGTATATGTGTACACTGCTGCAAATGTGCACCTCTGCTAAAGAAGTGAATGTTTAAGCTGGGTGGATGAGGTACTAATCAAACAGGCTGCTTTGGCCTGGATGACAATGAGATTCTTGGGTGTATTGGAGCTGCACTCATCCATCATACTCCTAACTTGGGTGTTGTAGATGGTGGACAGGTTTGGAGACTCAAAAAGTCAGTTATTTGCTGCAGTATTCCCAGCTTCTGACCTGCTCTTCTAGCCATAGTATTTATGTGGCTGGTCCTGTTAAATTGCCAATTAACTGTAACACCCAAGGAGTAGATGATAAGAGGTTCAGAGATGGTAATACTATTGAATGCAAGGAGTGATGACTAGATTTTGTCTTGTTGGACATGGTCAGTGACTGCCACCAATGTAGTGCAAATGTTCCTTGTCTTTAATTATTCAACTCAAAGTTGTCCAGATCTTGCTGCATGTGAGTACCTCATTATCTGTGATGTTGCAAATGGTACTAAACTCTGCAATCAGCAGCAACCATCTCCTCTTCAAAACTCATTGTTGAGGGAAGATCTTTGATGAGGCAGCTACAGATACTTAGACCTAGGACTCTCCTTTGAGGAACTCCTGCAGCAATGCCCTGGAGCTGAGATGATTGGTCTCCAACCACCATTGCCATCAGTATGACTTCAACTGTGAGCAGTTTTCCCTCTAATTTCTTGGACTTCAATTTTGCCAGAGCTCCTTGATGCCAAATGCTACCTTGATTTCAAGGATAATCACTTTCACCTCACTTCTTCAACTTAGCTGAGTGGCCCTGGTTCAACCCAAATGAATATTGGTGACGAGGTTATTGCTGAGTGAGAGTTGCTTGTTTAGCACAGAGAATGACAATTTCCATCACATTGCTGACTGTGGGTGGGCTGATAGGATGATAATTGTCCACATTAGATTTTTGCATTTTGTAGACAGGACAAACAGGGAGATGGTAGCGTCATGGTATTGTCATTGGAGTAGTAATCCAGATATCCAACGTCATGCTCTGGCAACCAGGGTTCGAATCCCACCATGGCAGATGGTGAAATTTGAATTCAATACAATTCTGGAATCAAAAGTCTAATGATTACCATGAAACTATTGCTGGTTGTTGTAAAAACCTATTTGGCTCAGTAATATTGTTTGGGGAAGGAAAACTGCCATCTTTACCTGGTCTGGCCTACATGTGACTCCAGAGCTACAACAATGTGGTGATTGACTCTTAAATGCCTTCAGGGATGGGCAATAAATGCTGCCCCATCCAGCAACACCCACATCCTATGAACAAATAAATAAAAAAAACCTGGGCTATATTTCGCATTGTTGTGCAGATGCGAGTTGTAGCTGTATTATAATAGTTTGGGGCATGACTAGTTTTGGAGCCCTGTAGCCGGGATGCGGTCAGGGTCAGTACTGGGTGAGGCGGCCTGAACATGTCAATGAACCTGGCTGCAGAGTGCTCGGCCATCATTGCACAATGCACCCTGATCTCTCAGTCTCAGATGTCTCCCGACTGATAGGCGTCACTGACCAGGGCCCTTCCAGTCTGTCTCTCTGCCTGGCCCTGAAATGGGTCCCCTGAAATGCTCCATCCCTGCATGATTCCGTTATAACCCCTTTGAGGCCTCACACCCTTGGCACTACCCCTGTGTCCGGTGGGAACTGTTCGGCCATGCTCTTGATCACCTTGTGGCTTCAATGGTTACCAAGCCTCTGGTTTGGCCATTGCTAGTGGAGACCAGTAGTGATTGTCACCATGCTTGCACCTTGTCCGAAGGTTGTCAGACCACGGGTGCTGGGAGAACCCAGTGCTGAACAGGCTATGTAGTAAATGCGGGGTCACTTTTAACATTTAAGAAAATCTTGGACAGGTACATGGATGAGAGGAGTGTGGAGGGATGTGGTCCAGGTGCAGGTCAGTAGGACCAGGCAGAAAAATGGTTCAGCACAGCCAAGAAGGGCCAAAAGGCCTGTTTCTGTGCTGTAGTATTCTTAGTTCAATGATATTTAAATGTTACTTTACTTAAATATACTAATCAGCCTGGCACTCTTTCTGGGCATGATCCAGTTTGCTCCATTAGAATGGGACAGGGACTAATTCAAAGTGATTGGTGCTGAATGCAGAACCAATTTTTAGGCCCACACGCTTTTCTCCAGGATCAACGTGATCTGCACCACATGCAGAGAGTGACCCCAAAGAGTCTAGGGAAATGGAGATACTTTATCATGGCTATAACTTTCCTGTCTAACTCCAGTGCCATTAAAAAAAAGCCTCCTGACTGCACAAAGGTGACACAGGTACTCCTTCAAAATTAAATTTCCCTTGGAAGCGTTTCCCGTTATATTGGTTTCACATTTTATCATGTGTGTATCATTGTAATTGGTCGAGACCAACTTAGTCAGAGAGCTAAGCATATTGGCATTCTCATGGTTGGCATCCATTGATGGTCTCAGGGGAATTAGGGATATTTCGTTATTGTGGTAGACATATTCATGTCTTTTGTGTTTACTCTATAGAATGTTCACATTAGTGTTCAATGTTCTGCTCTCCAATTTGTGGGACATGGTTGAAGATTCATCTGATCATCCCTTCTACACATTGTAAATGTGAGATCACTTACAGAGCAGATAACTCAAAGCCCTGCATAATGGGTGGCATAGTTGCACAGTAATAGAATTACTGCCTCATAGTGCCAAGGACCTGGGTTTCATTCCCAACTTGGTTCACTGTCTGTGCAGAGTCTGCATGTTCTCCTCTTGCCTGCATGGGGGTTTCCTTTGGGTGCTCCAGTTTCCTCCCACAGTCCAAAAGATGTGCCAGATGGATGCATTGGCTGTGCTAAATTCTCCCTCAGTGCACCCGAACAGGCGCTGGAGTGTGGTGTCTAGGGGATTTTCACTGTAACTTCACTGCAGTATTAATGCAAACCTACTTGTGACACTAATAAGAACTTGATTTCAATTCCAGCCTCAGGTGATTGTGTGGAGTCTGCACGTTCTCCCAAAGGCTGCATGGGGAGAACGTGCAGATGTGGGGAGATCATTTCCTTTGGGTGCTTCAGTTTCCTCCCACAGACCAAAGGTGTGCAGGTTAGGTGGATTGGCATGTTAAATTGCCCCTTTGTTTCCCAATATTAGCCATGGTAAATGTGTGGGGTTATGGGGAATAGGACGTGGAAGAGGGCCTGGATAAGGTGCACTCTCAGAGAATTGGTGCAGATGCAATGGGCCAAACGTCCTCTTCTGCACTGTAATTCCATGAACTCTGCCAGCCAACATCCTGAGGTAGAGCCACATGTGGACAGTAGTGACACCATCCTTTCGAACTCCCATTTTCTTACCATGCCTTATTGTTTCCACTGGGCCCCACTACACCCTGGACGCCAGTCTCCTTCCCACTTTAATCTTCCATGCCCCTTCCCTACTCCATTCCCCAACACTTCTTCAAAGACTCACTCTTGCCAGTCTTGAGCTTCTGTGAAAGATGCCATGCTTTTGTTCCTCACCCTCATGCCGCAAGCTAAACTGCTGATCTCCACCACAACGCCGACTGTTTCAAGTCACCTTTAAACGAAAGTGAATTGGGCGCCATGAGATTCTGGTGCTCTACTACCTTTATCATGAAGGTAAGGTATTATTACAAAATGTTTTAATACAAGGAGGATTTGCAGATGAACTTGGCACAGGATAGCATGAAGCACCAGCCACCATGGAGAGAGTTCACCTCTACATTAGAACCCACTTTCGGGAAGGTAACATTTCAATCCTGCCTAATGAAGTCACTCACCCTGTTTATTTCATTCTCTGTTTGAGCCATTTGACAAAAGGTACTTTGATTATCTTATCCTGAATAAAATGCAACTGACAAATTTGTGCATTTTTAACTTAAATCAGATTTCACCCAAAAACACCAAAATTCAAAATGGTTATTTCAAGAATGCTATTTTGAGTGAGAAAGGAAAACTTTCATTTCTCTAATGTCTTTTGTGACCTCAGGATGCCAATGCAATTTGGGCTAAAAATTTTTTAAAATGCAGAATTCTCCTAAGGCCATGCCAGTTGGTTTGGGGGGGAGGTTGGTGAGGGAGGGAGCATTGAATTTGGCAGGAGGTCCGAAAGACAGTTTTATGTCAGCATCAATATTGAATGGGATCTTCCACTAGTATCCAGCATGACAGATTGGTTGATCTGCTGGAGACCAGCATGGACGTTATATGAGGTGCAGCTGAAGGCCCAAGCACCCATGCTCAATTTTCTGTGGTGCCTGTGGGAAAACACACCAGTGTGCAACATGTTTGAAACAATGTGGTATGCAGATATTGGGACTCACCTGTACAATGCTTGGGGCTATCTGCTGAGTTCAAGATGCAGGTTGCCAGCGACCCTGGACCCCAGGACACCACAATAATGGTGGAGTGGGAGTACTTACAGATGGATTTTGCAGATTCTGTGTCCTAGAGGTGGTCTACCTTCCAACATCAGAATGTTCCCTGGCAATCCACCCTTTTGCTTCGGAGGTCTATCTTCCAGTCTCAGGGTGCTCCTGGAGATCCATCTTCATTTTCAGGAGACCCACCCTCTTTCACCACTCAAATATTAGTGATGTTGGGTGCTCTTTCAACATGGCAGCTAGATATGATGGCAGGCTTCATGCCATCAGACCAGCCGCACCACAGAACTCATGGCGCAAAACACTTGGTTGCATAACTAATAAAGTCGGGGCTGGAAGATTTGGTGCTTTTTCTCACCGGCCTTCCCAGCAAGAAATACTCCACATTCCCCGCTGTGAGACTTGGTGCCCCGTTAGGACAATTCCACCTCTTGTCTTATGCTTTGCTCTGGCTGCTAAAAGTTTGCTTTTCTTGTAACTAAAATAAGACTTTAAGATAACAATTACTTTGCATCCCAATACAAATAATGAAACTTGGAATCCAGCGCTGGGGCAACCATTCATCTGCTAAGCCAAGGAATAGAATGGAGGATTTACAATTTTTGGATATCAGAATCAAATCATCATTTATGGAATATATTAAGAGAAAATAAAATATCATCTTGCACTGAGCCAAGGAAAGAATTACACCTCATTTAGATTTAGGGCAGCAGGGTGGTACAATGATTAGTACTGCTGCCTCACATTGCCAGGGACCCTGGTTCAATTTCAGCTTTGGGTGACTATGTGGAGTTTGGATATTCTTCCCGTTTCTGTGTGGTTTCCTCGGGTGCACCAGTTTCTCCCACACTCCAATAATTTCCAGGTTAGACTGATTGGCCATGCCAAATTGCTCCTGAATTTCAACAGGATTAGAAGGATAAATACTGCTTTGGGGGTAGGCCTGGGTGGAATTGTTGTCGCTGCAGGCTCAATGGGCTGAATGGCCTCCTTCTGTACCATAACGATTCTATGAGTGTTATTCTCCCATTCCACAGCAGCAATTATTTTAGAAAGTATGAAGTAGAGATGCCAGCTTTGGACTGGTATGGGCAGAGTAAGAAGTCTCACAACACCTGGTTAAAGTCCAATGCATTTATCTGGAATCACGAGCTTCCAGAGTGCTGCTCCTTCATCAGGTGAGTAAGTCAGCAATTGAGCTGGCCAACAAAGAGGAAGGATGACATTCAGGGTCAATGTGCCCTGAAGTGTCAGCCTCCCGTATGGGAATAGCTCCGTCTCCTGAAATCTAATGATATTCATGCAGATGGTCTCTGCATTGCACAGAGTGTGGGAGATTCTAGTGTGAACTCCCACTGAGAAAAAACAACGTGGTTTACTCCAGTTTTCCCATGAATTTAACCCCTGGAATTTATTTGGGAGAATCCCACAATATAACTCTATTCTGTGATTCTATTAACATAACTTATAGATTTGAACTTGATTTTAAAACTCATTTACTAATCATCTAGTTTTCTAACAGTACTGCATCTTCTATTCACTTTATATTAAAAGCATTGCTTCCAGTTTAGACCAGTGAGTCTGTAATTAGATAATACATTAATGCATCCATTGGATAAAGTTCTTCCTTAAACAAAACAACCAACACAATTATGATTTTAATACATGAAGTATTATACAAACTGTGCAGACAATGGATGTGATCTCTATTTGAATCTGATCCCAGAATCAGCAATACCACCTGCCTTGAATTCCAAATCACCAGGGTTCAATTTTCAAGGAATCTACACTAAATCTTCGATGACTGCTGAATGTGAATTGAATTGAATCCGAGTCAAAAATAATAATGCCCCTGAGTCTGAACTGCATCCCAGGAAGAAACCATAACCAATATCCTGACTTAAATCAAATCCAGAAACATAGTAATTTGAACTGAAACCATCAAAGGTCCCATGTCTATCTTCATTAGCCCAATCTGAGTCGAATTCAATACAGGAAATTTTGTCAAATCCCAGAATTATCAATAACACTTCAACTCAAATCAAATCTGAGAAATATTTCTCTTTCAGTCTGAGCTGTTTAATGAAAAGTGCTCTGACAATCTCAATTGAATCAAAAAATTGCAACAATTTTAATTTGAATTGAATTTTTCACCCAAAAATATCAAAATTAAGACCAGGAGAGATTGTTTCCACAGTGTGGAAGCCACAAGAACCAGTGCAATTGAACAGTCTGGTAATAGGCTATACTTGATGAATGTATTGGAATTATTTAGAAAATCATTCATTTAGATGAAGAGGAATAACTTGTGCTTTCAGAAATTGTTCGATAATACCCTCCATCTAAAAATGCTAAGGAATGCAAAAGGACATGTAATTAATAGCCAAGTAATCAACTGGATTTAAAATAGGCTTAACAACAAAAAGTATAACTATAATGGATGGACACCATTCTCTATAGTGACCAGTGGGATCTCTGTGGATTTGTTAAATATCCCATGCTATTTATTTCTAAATGCTGTGAAGTAGAGCACTTCTGGTATTATTAGGAACTATTATGATTCACATTAGAAACTCCAAAGTGTTTTATGAAGCCTGTCTGAATCATAAATTTTGCATCTTGAAATGGCTAGAATAAGCATGAGATGTTTCACTTTGTGTATAATTTAAGTAGCCCATTAGGGAGCTTTTATCAAAAAAGTTCATTTAAGAACATAGTTAACAGGTATAGGAAGAAAATTAGCAACAACTTTTATTAATTATAAACAAGAAACAAAACAACCACTATAATATGTAACTCAACAATTTTATATATAATATCACATGTTTCAATCAAAACTAATATCCAATAAACAAAACCCTTTTAAGCAGATTTATCACTGCACAGGTAAAGCTCATTTATTACTGGAATCCACTTTCCTGGGTTGAATGCTGATTTCAAATGATTTTGAAAACTCAGGGTAGCTTGTAGTCTGAACTCCCCAAAACACATCTTTTACTGCAGGATGACAATATGATGTGCCTTCAGCTAACTGGTAAAACTTTCAAAATTAAAACAGAAAGAGAGACTTCTTTTAGCTATGCCTCTAACACTGCAGCCAAAACAAAACTAAAAGCAACTCTTGTCACCTGACTGGCACAGAGTTTTTTTTTCTCCTCCCAACAATGACATCACTGGAGGCTGTGAGCTGAGAAACACTGACTGTGAAAGCTGCAGAGATCATGATTTAAAAAAAAATCTTAAAGAGACACTGACCCACAGAACATAGAAACAATGGAATTAGGAGCAGAAGTAGGCAGATTCAGCCCTACAAATCTCTCCACCCTTCATTCAAATCATGGCTGATCTCTCTCTGATTTCAAATCAACCTCCCCACCTGTTCCCCACATCCCTTTTAAAGTCAGAAATATATCTATCTCCTTCTTGAAACCAATGATTCAGACTCCACCGCACTTTCGGATAGCAAGTTCCACAAAGTCACCACCCTCTGCAAGAAGTAGTTCCTCCTCATCTCAGTATTAAATCTAACATCCCTCATCCTTTTTCCTATATTGCTCCATAATTGGAAACATTTGGTCTATATTCACTTTATTAATTGCTTTTAAAAATTTGTACATCTTGATCAGATCCCCTCCTATCCTTATAAACTCCAGTGAAGATAAGCCCAAACTGTTTAATCTCTCTTCATACATTAAGCCTTTCATCCCTGTAATCAATCTGGTGAACTTCCTCCAAACTGCCTCCAACGCTGTCAAATAAGGAGACCAAAACTGAACACAATATTTCAAATGTGATCTTACCAACACCCCATACAATTGCAACACCACTTCGCTACTCTTATAGTCCAGTTCTTTTGCAATACATGCCAACATCCTATTTGCCTTTTTTTATTACATGCTGCACCTAAATACTGACTTTCTGTGATTCATGAGCATGGACACCCAGATCCCTCTATCAGGTGCATTTTGAAGTTGTTTTCCATTTAGGTAATAATTTGTCTTTCTTCTTTTTCTGCCAAAATGGATAAATTATTATTGAACTTTCCAATGCCTTCATGTTATAAGGACAAGTGACTGATTTAGGGAAATTGGTATTCAAAGGAATCTGAAGAACATTCAATGGCTAGACTCAGATAATGACATCACAGAATACAATGCTTGGGCAATACAAGAAGGAAGGACATGATGGGCTGAAGAGCCTTTTTTTGTGCTGTAAGACTCTATGACTGTAAGGCAGTGATCTTATCTACTGTTTAAGCCACACAGCCGCTGCAGTGAGGTCAGAGAATTTGGCGGCCAGCCAAATCTCTTTGTCGGCACAGTGGCACAACGGTTAGCATTGCTGCCTCACAGTGCCAGAGACCTGATCATAATGAAATAAAATCATAACGAAATAAAGCAGGCATCTTGGGTTACTGTCTGTGTTAAGTTTGCACACTTTCCCCGTGACTGCGTGGGTTTCATCTGTGTGTTCTGGTTTCCTCCCACAGTCTGAACAATGTGCTGGTTAGATGCATTGGCCATGCTAAATTCTCCCTCAGTGTACCCGAACAGATGCTGGAGTGTGGTGACTAGAGAGTTTTCACAGCAACTCCATTGCAATGTTAATGTAAGCCTATTTATGCTACTAACAAATAAATATTAAACTTTAAAAACTTGAAAGCTCCGTTCACTGCAGTGGGATGGGAAAATCCTGCCGGCATATATGATCAATCTTTGAGTCACTGGATCTCAGCCATGGCTACAGCCATAACTAGATATGGTAATGACTCTTGGAAGTTGAGGAGTAAATTTAAAAGGGATTCCCAATACTGAGTCACATCTAATAACTCTTACTAGCAAATGCATGTGGACCAGGATGATGTCCTCCATAGTTGAATAGCTAACTGACACTCACTGGCAAGGCGAGGATGCAAAGAACAATCATTGAAATGAGATTCTCCGCTCTTGATTCAGCTCATTTCCATATTTACTTCTTTAGAAGCTTTGTGTACAAATTGAAGTTATCAGTTTTCTACTTTATGAACAGATGGAACACTAATTCTCCCTTTAGGCCAATTCAAGCTGCAAAATGATCCTTCAGGACCTCTCTGAACGGTTAGCATTCTAAAAACCATTGTAACACCCCTTTGTTTTGTAAAATCCCTTAAAGTCCTGGATTCCTGATGCCCAACGTTCCTTAAAGAGAGAACCCCAGCCCCAAAATACCCTTTCAACATGATGGTGCTACTAACATTTGTAAATAATTTAAACAACTGTTTGAATTCATTCTGTTAAGGTCTGAAACATTGTTATTTAAACAGTGATTCCCAATAAAATCATCGTGACAGCGAAATATTGGTTATGAGATTAGTGATATAAGGAACTTAAATTATTGCATTAACTCTGGCTGCCTCAACTTCGCTGCTCCTAGTTTGACTCATGTCATTGAACTCAGCACCCCAACCCAAAGCCTCTCTACTTGGTCAGACCCAGAAGTGAACACCAATGCTCCTTCACAGATGTTTATCTATAAAAATCCAATAATCTAACCCAAGGCAAAGCTGCTATTGCTTCAAAAAAGGCAATACACGACCTCTCCAACTCCCTCCACTCTGCTGTGGAAATTCAAGGAACCTTCAGACATAAGAATGCTTTTTGCACCCAAAGATTTTTCTGGATTGCCTGAATGGTTGATTCAAATTTCCCATCTTCTCCCAATCCAGAACAGTTTTCAGTAGGCCTTTCTCACACAGCCAACACCAATGCCATCCACAGTAACTGTAAAATAACATTTCTCCCTGGTTTCATAGGTCCTATTGTTCTCACACCTCTTTGAAAGTCAAATCCTTCCAAGTACGAAGGTCGGAATCTTATGTCCGTTCATGCCAGTGGATTTTCTGGTCCCGCTGCAGTGATTGGAGATTTAACTGGGCTCCAAATTCTCCATCCTGCTGCATCAAGAGCAAGGCATGAACCGCTGAAAGATTGCACCCAAAATCTTTCATATTCCTATTTTGTCTTTGCTTTCAAGTCAATAAAATTTAATATACCCTCTTTTCTTTACCCACTGAATTCTTGTAAAATGTTTCTTGTCACCTCTGATCTCTCTGATACTCAAACAAACTCTCAATGTATGTAAATGTTAGATCCCACCTATTTATTTACTTGTACCTCAAACACACCATAATATCTCATTACTAATGCACATACCTTACATCTATATCCTTTCACCTCCCAGGTAAACCTTTTTGTAACCTTTCTCCAGCTTAATTAAATATTTTACACGCACACACACATAGACACTCTTCTTCACAGAATAAGAGAATATTTCCTAAAAACATACACTCTCACAAAACACAGGGAGACTTGAATGGGGAAAATGCTACCAGGTTTCCCATCAAGCTATACGAACTAGTCTCCATTGTCGTGATGTGGCATTGAAGGGCAATGCTCCAAAAGCTCAAGCTACCAAATAAATAGTTGGACTTTAACTTGGTGTTGTGAGACTACTTACTGTAGTCTCCACTGGACACACATACTGCTTTTCACCTGGTTTTCCTGTATTCACTGCCCGGTCCGGGAAAAGGAAATCTGCCTCTTGGGGTCAGACTTTTGATAGGGACTTCCTGCCCCAATATTCAAACGGGCTTTTGGCTGCTCTTCAAATTTTCCAGTCCCACCTGTTTTGGGCTGGATCGGAAAATCCCAGCCGAAGTTTCAAATACAAAATGTACCCAATTTCCGCCCGATTCAGTCTTTACATTTCATATTTTGCCCAAAGAAATGTCAAAAAGATGATCCAAATTATTTTTCACTAGTTTACATACAAAGGGGTTCTGGAGGTAATTTAAATAAATAGCACAGATTTGGAATCCAGTAAAATTGTTGATTACCTGGAAATGAGCAAGGTCAGCTTGTTATCCAAGTCAGATTGTCGACAGATAGCTCAGAAATATTGTTGGCACATCAAAACTCGATGTGGAGGAATTTCTGAAAAAGGCCCCAGAAAGAAATTTTTTAAAAAACATCTCTTATTGTACAGCCATCATCCTAGCACGCTGGCCCCATGGGAATAGTACTGCACTACATATTTAAATTCAAAACACCAGTCATCTCATATTGAGTCAGAAAGGCCTGGTCCAGGGTTTGTACTGATGTTATAATTCTGACAAGCAAACAATAGGCAGGGTCTTCCTGTTCAGGGGGAAAAAATGTTCCACATTTTGGACCAATGTGATCAAATTGGCAGCATCATAAATATATAATTCAGTTTGAGCACAATATTTAACTATATTAACACTGCTTTTCACGGTGTGAAATAAAATCTTCCTTTCAGTCTGATCTCCCTAGATCTTTGTGATCACCTGAGAGAATTTGACCTCCACTGGTAATGAGGGGCTGGGATTATGACAATTCTCATGAGAAATCATTCTCCGGAGAGATCATTGAGAATCGTTCTCTTTTGTATCATCATTGAACCAACACTAATTTACTAGTAAGACCTTTTAACCCAAGTTATTGCCCAATTCCCAAATTGCTTTGTAGGGAGGGAAATTAAAGATCTTGAAGTAAGAAGTGCTGATCACATGTAAAATATTTTCAGTTTATGTCTCTTTTTAATCTATCCCTGATTGCGGTACCTTATTAAAAGTTTCAAAACAGGCAGGAAAGGAAAGAATATCCTTGTTATGAACCTTCATCCAGTTGAGAGAGATTGGGAGGAGATATTTTAAAATTGACCCCATTCTAAAGTGCAGAAGAATGCCACTCGCCCCATCAAATCTGCAGTGATTCTCCAAAAGAGCATCTTACATCAGCCCTCCCCCACAGGCAATTTAGCATGGTCATAACAGTGGTCCAAGGCAAAAATTGAACCTGGGTACATGGTGCCCTGGAACAACAGTGTTTACCACCACACTGCCCTGAATTACCAAATTCCAACAAATACCAAATTCTGATCCATTGAGTTGAACTTCATCAGTGCGTTGGGCAAGAAAGTAACACTAACTGTTACCACATTCATGATAATAGTCCACTTTTGGGCAGAATGGTGGCACAGTGATTATCTCTACTGCCCCACAGTGCCAGGTTCAATTCTGGTCTTGGGTGACTATGTGGAATGTGCAAATTCTCCCTGTCCCTCTATGGGTTTCCTCCCACAGTCCAAAGATATATGGATTTGGTTGACTGGCCATGATAAACTGTCCCTTAGTATCAGGGGGATTAGTAAGGTAGACATCTGGAGTTACGGTGGTACGGCCTGGGTGGGATAGTTGTCAGTGCCAGTTCCTTGGGCTGAATGGCCACCTTCTACACTGTAGGAATCCTATACTACTTCTTCTATAATTCTATATATGTTGCACTTGTGAACTGAGTTCAATAAAAGGATACGCTTCATATTTGAACAATTTTGTCCCTTAGCCGCTCACATTACAAATGGGATGCCTTGCTTCGGTTGGTGGTATTATAGCGAGTATTTTGTTCTTCACACTCAGCAGCAGAGAAGCCTGTCTGTATAATTTGTGTGCTTGAAACTATCTGCTCTCAGCCAATAGAAATACCACTTGTTTTTTAGTTTTAACATTTTCTCTTCAGGTTAAAATAGTTTGAGGATTGAATTTGTTCTTCAGCTGACTTCCAACATTTGGATAAAAGGAGGCCTTGATCCAGAGGAACAAAGAGTTTGGATGGAGTATTGCACTGGAATAAGTTACACAGACGGAGGTGAACTGCTGGCTGGCTGTTTTGTGCCAGGGCAACAAACAGTTATAAGGCTGATTTAGTGACCCATTTCCCAACCTTGACCATAGAATCTCTAAAATGCAGAAGGAGGCCATTTGGCCCATTGACTCTGTATCAACAACAATTCCATCCAAACCCCACCCCCATAACCCCACACATTTATCCTGCTAATCCCTTTAATATACATATCCTCAAACACTCAGGGGTAATTTAGAATAGCCAATCAATCTAACCCTACATTTTCAGACTGTGGGAGGAAACTGGAGCACCTGAAGGAAACCCACACAGATATGGGGAGAATGTGCAATCTCCACAGACAGTGACCCAAGCTGGGAATGGAACCCAGGTCCTGGAAGCTGTGAAGCAGCAATGCTAATCACTGTGCCACCATGCCGCCAATGATCAAACCGGTCCTTTGCCAGACCTTGATTGCAACTTTCGGGGAAGTGAATACAATGCTTTCAGTCCCATTTCTCCAGGTGTTGAAAGAACTAGATACTTGTTCTGGAAGGGATTGCTGTAGGATCCTCTGAATATGTAAATGTTTTGTTGTGTGAAAGAGCAGGAATTCTCTTCAGAGTGTGCCTCTCCTGGCCAAATCTTTCGGCTCACTACTGGCCTATTTTTATATTCCCTTAGTATCCTGTCCTAAGGCCTCACCTTCTCTCTTCTTGATAGGCCTGTCCTGTAGCCCAGCGGGGTACTATAACAGCTCAATCCTAGACCTTGTTAAATTCGGCAAGTTGCAGTGGGGTGCGTGTTTGATGCGCATAGCTTGCTGATGAAATGTTAATGAAGCTCAAACCTCAAAATAGTTAGGCCTTCAGTGACTGGGAAAGCACCTGGGCACAGTATCATCAAAGCACTTGCTCCCCGCAAGATTGTTGAAGGGCCAGTAGCAAATGTACCGGAGACAAGCATGTTCAATGAATGAATGTTGGGGAAAAGATAATGGACACTAAAGAGAGTCAGAAATTAACTTCAGGCAGGTTAGGACTTTGAACTTATGAACAGTTTGTTTCAACCTGAGACTATAGTCAGAAAAGAAGGTGCGGTCAGTGGCAAAGGTATATGATAGCGACCAAAAACAATCATCATCACAGTGTTTAATTGGAGGAAATTATAACTCATCCAAGACTGAATATTAGGTACTACTTTTATCTATTTTTTTTCCTCACTTCACTCTGAGTCAGTGATCTGGGTTTAATTCTCTGCTTGGCTCAGTGCAGAGGTCTCTCTATGTCTGTGTGAGTTTCCTTTGGGTGCTCTGGTTTCTTCCCAAGGTGCGAAAGTCGCGCTAGTTAGGGGAATTGCCCACATTAAATTCTTCCTCAGTGCACCTGAACAGGCATGATGTGGAGATGCCAGCGTTGGACTGGGGTAAACATAGTAAGAAGTCTGACAACACCAGGTTTAAGTACCTGAACAGGCACCAGAATGTGGTGACTAGAAGATTTTCACAATAACTTAATTGCAGTGTTAATGCAAACCTACTTATGATGCTAATAAATAAACTTTGATTTGTTTTTTATTCATTCATGACTGTGGGTGTTACCGGCTAGGCCACGTTTGTTGCGCATCCCTAATTGCCCTTGAGATGGTTGTGGTGAACTGCTTTCTTAAACTTCTACAATCCATGTTGTGTAGGTACACCCACATCGCTGTTAAGGAAGAGAGACCCAGCAATTGTGAAAAAAACGGAGATTTAGTTCCAAGTTAGGATGGCGATTGGCTTGGAGAGAAATTCCAGTGACGATGTTCTGATATGCCTGCTGCCCTTGTCCTTCTAGATGATGATGGTTGTGTTGTCTAAGGAGCCTTGGTGAGTTCCTGTGGTAATCTTGTAGATGGTATACACTGCTGCCACTATGCATCGGTGGTGGAGGGAATGAAGGTTCAGACTAGCATATGGCAAAAAAAAATCCCAGAATCAAAATGGTGGACAGAGTTCAATATCTGAAGTTGCTGTATCAATGTGGAGTCCAGATGTTGTAAATTGGAAGCTTGCAATGTACTTCACTGGAACATTGCAGCAGGTCAAGGATAGTGATGTGAGTGTGAGAGCAAGGTAGTGAAATAAAATGGTAAGCAACCGGAAGCTTTGAATTATGTTCCACAAAGCAGTCACCCAGTCTGCTTTTGGCTTCCTGGGATGAGTCTGCATTATGGACAGTGAAAACAATATACAAAATATAAAGGGGCATGAATAAATCACTGCTTCACCTGGGGGCGTGTTTGGGGCTTTGGGCAGTGAGCGGAGAGAGGTAAAAGGGTCAGTGCTATACCTGATACGATTGCCTGGGCACTTGCTGTAAAATGCTGTTGTGCAAAGATTAGACAAATGAAGGAACGATAGGAAGAAAGTAACTCAGTGGAGCAGGAATAGGACGATGGTTCTGCCAGGACACTAAAACAAAAACAAAATACTGTTGATGCTGGAGATCTGAAATAAAAACAGCAAGTGTCATACTTCTGAAACTTTCACCCTGTTTTTCTCGCTCCACAAGATCATGTAATGTAACAGCAGAAATAGGGCCATTTAGCCCAACGAGTCAGCTCGGCTGTTCAGCGAGGTCATGACTGATCTGATGTGATTTTCCTCAAATCCCGCTTCACTCCTTATCCCAATAACCCTCAATTCCTTAATCCGTTCATCTCAGCGCTGGACATATTTAACCCACTGATTGTTCTGTTTTTATTTTGTTCTGGGGACTCCTGGAAAAAGGTAGGAGTGAGCTGTTTGGGATCGGGGGACTATGTGGTTGGAGGCTGAGGGAGGAAGATCTCCAGAGGAGATGAGCTTAGCATCAGTCCTGGAAACAATGGCTTGATATTCGGTATTGGGGCCACGGTCCAGCAGGAGGTGGGCAGAAGGGACTGAGAGTTGGTGCTGAATCTCTGCGAGGTAAAAGTTGGTATGTCAAACAACAAACTCACCATCCTTGTTAGCGGATTTGATGACAGCTTTGAGGTTAGACCTCAATGCAATAAATTTATTTAACAGAGTATGAGTAAAATAGCAGATGTACCAAAACCATGTCTGAAAACCTATCAGGATTGTAAATGAATGAAAGTATTGCTGATTCTCAATCTTTTTCATTTGATTTACAGTTATATCACAGAATAATGCCTGTCTTTTCATGACATCATTGAGATGAGCACCATGTGCATAGTGGATATCTCAACAACGAGTCAAATTCTAATCTCCTTTATGTAAACTGCTGCATTGCAAACTGAAAGATAAGCAAAGGGTAGTGTACTTAATTCTGAGCAGTTGATTCAAGCACTATTTCATTCCTTGGGTAAACAAGGTTAAAATGAACTGACAATATTTCTCTGCTGTCCATTGCAGACACAGGATAAGGACAAGTACTTATTAAGCAGTACAGCCACATTATTGTCCCGTTCCATTTACTGCGAAAAGATGTTCCTTGTGTTTAGACAATTCTATCTACTTTGCTTTGTCTCACTCTCTCTGTGATTTGACTCTTTTTTAATATCTCATTTATTTTTTTTCCTCTGTGAGTAATCAAATTGAATCACCTTAATTCTGTCATGGGTCTGCCTGAAAGCCGAAGAGATTTCTTTATGAATTTGGAAAGTTTATAGTGGTGAGAGCAGTGATTGTAAGAGAGACTTGTTACAATCAGGTTGCCTCTCACTCTTCCGAAATCCAGTGGATACAAGCCTAAGGATAACCAAGTGGCTGACCTTCACATCTTTGGACAGTGGAAAGAAACCTGAACACTTGGAGGAAAACCACTCCTGCTCCTATTAATCTATCTGCATGTTATATGTTTATGAACCATCCAATCCAGGTTTTAGTCTAGTAAAGCAAGTTACTGCGGATGCTGGAATGCTACAATTTTACTTGTTAAAGAACACTTTAATCGATGATAAATGCTATCTCAATTCAAACTCTCGGTATTACAACTAACAAATCTTCCACTGAATATAATTTTCCAAAGTTGACATCGTCTCCTTCGAAGTTATAGATTGGGAGCAGGAGTAGGCCACTCTGCCCTTCAAGCTTGCTCTGCCACTCAATGAGATCATGACCAATACGATTACAATCTCAACTCTATATTCCCACGTACCCCACTTAACCTTTCACTCCCCTGCTTATCAAGAATCTGTTCTCCTTTATCTTAAAAATATTCAAACACTTTGTTCCATTGTCTCTTGAGGAAGAGGGTTCCAAAGACTCTCAAGTGTCCGAGAGAAAAGGTTTCTCCTCATGTGTCTTAAGTGTGTCACCCCTTATTTTTAAATAGTGGTCCCTTGCTCTAGATCGTCCCACAAGAGGGAACATCCTTTCCACATCCACTGAATCAAGATCCTTTGGGATGTTATATGTTACAATTAGATTGCCTCTCACTCTTCTCAAGTCCAATGAATACAAACCTAGGCTGTCCAACATTTTCTATAAGGATAACTAAGAGGTTGAATGATCCACTCTTACTCATAATTAATTTGTTTGCATGTTACATGTCAAAAACCATCCAATCCAGGTGTTATTCTAGTGAAAGCAAATTACTGAAGATACTGGAATCTGAAATAAAAGCAGAAAATGCCAGAAAATTTCAGCAGGTCTGACAGTATTTGTGGAGAGAGAATAGGGCTAATGTTTTGAGTCAGGATGTCTCTTTTCAGTAGGCAGCACAGTGGCACAGCGGTTAGCACTGTTGTCTCACAGTGCCAGTGACCCAGCTCAATTCTGGCCTCGACTGATTGTGCGAAATCTGGATGTTCTCTTTTTGTCTGTATGGGTTTCCTCCGGATGTTCCAGTTTCCTTCCACAGTCCAAGGATGTGAAGGTTAGCTACATTAACCATGCTAAATTGCACCTTAGTGTCCAAAGGTGCATAAGTAGGGGGATTAGCAAGACAAATGTGTAGAATCACAGAGAGGACCTGGGTAAAATACTCTGTAGAGGGTCAGTGCAGACTCACTGGGCTGAATGACCTTCTTCTGCACTGTAGGTGCAGAAAATCAATGAATGATTTTCATTGAAGAGTCATCGTGACTCATAACGGTGGATTTTCTGGCCATGCTTGCCCCAAAACCAGAAAATCCTTTTGAGGTCAATGAACTTTTGCATGGTCTGATGTCAAAGATTTCATGAGTTTTGACAAAGGATCATGTGGACTCAAAGTCAGCTGTTTTCTCTCCTTACAGATGCTGCCAGATCTGCAGAAATTTTCCAGCATTTTCCCTTTTGTTTCAGGTTCCAGCATCCACAGTAATTTTATGACTTGTAGTAATTTGTCAGCTCTGTCAATCTTACTCACTTCCATTCCTATCTTAGTGCCCTTCAATCGATTTTTCTGGATCTGGCTCTCAAACAAAGGATCTTCATCAGTCCCTAATTTTAAACAATGTATCCATGTACATACAGATAATACCATATGTATGTATATATATATATGGACTTCCTTGAAGCTTACTTGATTGATAGGTGTTGTATTGTCCCTTTAAGGATAACACAGCAGAAGAGGATCACCTGACTTGAAGGACCAGTTGGGACAGTGAAGCCCAAAAGGGTTTGGCTGAAGGTAGGATAAGTAGTGATGAAGGCTCCACGAGTGAATTTTTATGTCTAGCAAGAACATAATGGATTCCCCTTGGAAGAAATGCAGGAATTAAAAATTTCAAAATAAACTTGGAAATATTGGACATGAAGAGCAATCTTGTGTTCCTTACGAAGTCTGTGAGCATGCATGATTACAGTAGGGGCTATGGAAATGGCTTGAATGGAAATAGGAGAAGGAAGCATTTCTTAGCTTTTGCATTCAGTTATTGTTTCCTCTTGTAAGTGAAATCACAACAATATAAACAGGACAATTCTACCAATGGAAACGGAAATTTCTGGAGGTGTTGATACAATATTTTCAAAGTGCACTATATGGATCTAAGGCTGGTTCAACATCTGGCTGTAGGTTCTACCTCAGTATGCAACGTATCTTCAATAATGATTGTGCTATTTGTGGGAATGTTCCTTTCAAGAAGAACATTTGGTGAGATGTTGATTCATTGCCGAAACATTTGTATAATTTGTATGTCTGGGTAACGGGATTGATTTCCTTAACTTCGTGCTCCCAATAAAAAGTCTTTATTGCATCATGTCCCTATCTATTAAATTCAGAACGTGGGGTGTGCGTTTTATTGAAAGCTTGTAAGTACCAGAAGCATCTGTTACTCCAATAGGTGAAACATTTTCAATGCCAAAGTGTCAAACTGTGACACACAATATTCCTGATGTATGTTGGGGCAATTTTACCATTTAATTGAAGAATGTGGCAATTGGATTTCCAAAAATTACTTAAAATACTTTATAAGAGAAAGGATTGCAGCCTTTTAAACGAGTCCAAAATGGGTGTAAATATACAATAAATTCTCTTTAAATTCGCATATTTAGAATAATGATTAAATGTATTGACTGAATTGTTTTTCTGCTTTATAATCCCATAATTAAACCTCTCACATGAAGACTTCAGTCTAATCCAGAAGACTGCGGACAAAAACAATGACTACACTTCAAAACTACAGATGCAATGCCTGTGAAGGTGCCTAGCTTTCCAGAGAACATCATGCTGTTCATTCAGCTATACTGACTCAATATTTTTCTTTGGTTTTTAATACTTCCAGCAAATCTCTTCAGAACCATTAATAGACTTTCTTCACTCAGGGTGAGTCATACACATATGACAGTTCTTTTCTCACCTTATATGTGATTATCCTGTATAAGCAATCAGCAACAACTTAAATTTTTATAGAGCCTTTAATGTAACAAAACGTCCCTAGGCAGCATGGTGCTGCCTCACAATGCCACGGACCGGGTTCAATTCCAGTCTTGGGTCAGTGTCTGTGTGGAATTTTCACACTTTCCTCTGTCTGCATGGGTTTTCTTCAGATGGTCTAGTTTCCTCACACAGTCCAAGAATATGCAGGTTAGGTGGATTGGCCATGCTAAATTGCCTCTAAGTGTCAGGGAGTAAATACGTGGGGGTACGGGAATAGAGTGGGATTCTGGTTGGTGCAGACTCAATGGGCCAAATAGCCTCCTTCCACATTGTAGGGATTCTATGACTGTCTGAAATCGCTCAGAAAAATAAGAGAACGCCTTTCGAAAGTTTTAGTGAGATAACATTTATATTATGTTACTTTATGTGAAAGACTGAAAAAAAATTATTGCATACCTTATGTTGTGTGTTCTCTTAATGTCAGTGAAAGTGGAGACTCTGCCTCCTTCCTGCCTGCACTTTGATTTAATACATAGCTGCAGTGCCTTTGGTCAGCCTTCTTGTCCCATTGCCCACCATCTTCATCCCACCAAGGCTTTAGATTGAATTGAATTGATTTATTATTGTCATATGTATTGGGATACATTGAAAAGTTTTGTTTCTTGCGCACTATGCAAAAAAAGCATACTGTTCATAGTGTGCACGGGGAGAAGGAAAGGAAAGAGTGCAGAATATTGTTTTAGAGTTGGCTGATATTAACGCAGTAGTGGGAGGAGTGGGTGAGGAGGCGTGGGAGGTTGGTGCAAACCTGACACGTCTGCTTGCTGATTCTGGTGGGGGTCTCTTTCTGAAAGGCAGTGTAGTGCCTAATTAAGAAAGCCAGTATTGGAAAAGGAAGGCCATGAATCGCATTTTGTGACCCCCCTTCCCCCCCTTTCCCATGTATGCTCACTTGTGCCTGGGTGTCTCCTTGATCTGAGGCCTCGGTGGATGTAGCACTGCCTCCCTGGTGAATTTTGTTTTATTATGCTCATTTAAAGCACCTTAGGACATATTATTGCATTAAAGGCTCTATAAAAATTTAAGTTGTTGCTGATTGCTTGTACAGGATGATCACATACAAGGTGATAAAGGAACTGTCATGTATGTGTATGACTCACCCTGTGTGAAGAAAGCCTATTAATGGTCTGAAGAGATGGCGGCTGTTAATGTGTAAACAGCTCACACTTACATTCCTAAAAATACTCTCTGTTGAAAGACATTACAATTTTATGAAAAGTCCATTTGTATTCAAAGGAAAAGCTCCGAGAAAGTGCTCATTCTTTTAAAAACATACCCCAAAATCCCCAGTGGAACTACTGGACCACATCTACCATCACTAATCACATTTCTGAGATGTATATGTGCAGAACTAGTGTAAGTCAAGGTCAATGTATGAATACCCAGACTGTTGAAATGCTATCGAGACTGTTTTCTGTTAAAGTCCATATATTGGAATCTGGATGCTAAATATATACAGCAAAGCAAAATCAAATTTGGATTGTACGACTAAATATTGCTACAATCTAAGCTTTTTAACCTTATGTTTCTCATTAATTTACTGGCACACTGGATGTTTACGAGAGGCTGTAGGTTTACTGTAAGTGATTTGTGAAGTGCATTTCTGTCTCATAATGTTTTGTGGCAACTGCTGTGCATACATTTCCCCATTAAAGATGATTACAGTATGAAATGACAGGCTAGAAAGATTTGTATGGAGGTGCCTGCTAAGAGAATTGCATGACAGTGCTCAATAGAAAACAGATTTATTTCTTCCCATGGAGAGAAACAAACACATGCGGCTGTCTATTCATCAATGTGGTATTATTATTTGGGGGTGACACAATACTTCTTTCTCCTCCGCTCTATAAAGAGTGCATGAATAACAGAATTGTTTAGTAAAAATAGCCAAACCATATTGTGCAGGAAGATGTGCAGGATACACTTCTGAAATGAAAATGCTAGCAAATTGCACTTGGAGCGTGAAGAGATACACTCGTGGCATAAAATAGCTCTCCGACAACAATGCTGAGGTGCCACAAAGAGGAAAGCCTTTGTTTGCACCTGAACCTTTTGTAATAGGTGAGTTACTGGTTACTATAGCAAAACATTTTCCAATGAGCTCCTACCACAGCATCAGGTGTTTGGGTTCAGTGCGAGTCAGGTGGTGTGTTAATACAATTACAATCTCACATAACTATTGTGTTGTTTATTGTCTTCACATTGTAGAAAACGTTGAAATTTGTGATAAAATGGCCACATTTAGATTACTTCACAATGGCAGGTTGGATTTTGGCAAGAAAAGCATCTTGTTTTTTTGTGTGGAAATCTAAATAACATGAAATGCTGATTCCCAACACTTGCCTTGAATTACCAACATGTAGAACGAGCTAAAGTTGTTATTGATGGATAAATAAACTGGTAATGTATACAACGGCTCACAAATACCAGACAAATCAGCCTTAATTTTATTGTCAGCTATGCTGTTACCTTACTAAAGTGCTGAAATTTGATTTCAACATTAAATAGGTGAACCAATTGACATTAGAGTGACATTAATTTGGTCTGATGAACAATTTGGCCACAGGATTCGGCAGTGTAATGGCCGTGCTTCTGGTGCGATGGGTTCCGACTTCATATTGTGTGCACAAATCTGGTCTATTGGCCACCGTTTTGGAAAAGTCATTAGCGCAGTGTCTGGGAGTGTGTGCCAGAAGTCCGCAGAGTAGGCAGATCATGTTAGACTTGACTTTAGCAGTGCTGCCTTCGACCTCACTGTTTTAGCTAATAACCTCTCTTAACCTTCACTGCCATGCATGTATTCTTCAGCAAGAAAGACTTCCTGCTATTTAAAGGGGTGATCATCTGCTTTGAGGTTAGTTGCTGGTTGATTTCTATAGGCTGTTGCTGAGTTAGTACTAATCTTTGGAGGCCTGTATTGTTACTTAAAGTCAATGAAATCTACAAGGTATGATCTGGCAAAGACCATGGCTCTGATTTTAAAGTTTGGAACAATTTTTCATAGTTATCAGCACTGTAGTTTCAATCCCCCTGGATTATACAGAAGATGCTTGAAAAACGAGGAGAAGAATTCTCAGCAGGAGCTAATTTCCACACAGGGTCTTACGGGAGCAATTCCCTTGCTCAACCTACGTGGGGAACAGTGTGTGTGAGCATTGACGAGAGGGAAGGAGGTGAATATTGCTGGATTTGGGGGTGAGAACTCAGAACATTGCCAGGAAGGAGTGAGGTGGATCCTTCCGGGAAAGTGGGGGGGTGGGAACGCAAACATTGCTGGAGCTGGGGTTGGGGTGAGGGACGATGGGGCTAGTGAGTGGGTGAACCTTTTGAGGAAGGGCGTGGGTATAAACGTTTCTGGAAAGGAGGAGAGGGTGAACATTACTGAGCGTGAGGCAAACTGTGCCAACTGAGGGGCTAAGTATTGGTGCTGGTGGGCTAAGCATTTGCTGGGGGTGCTGGATTGCTTTTGACACTCATCATTTACTTAGAGTTATGCTGGTTTCAAACCTGCTATGAAAAACTCTAAGTAAATCCGTGTAAAATACAGGATTAAGTATGACGTAAGTCGCCCAAGTTTCTGTTCTTCTGGCCATCTGATTCCACTGTGGTAGCAATCATGGAGCAATCTGGGCAGGATAAAACTGGCAATTGGAAAGTTCTCATCAAAGTACTGCAGATATGCACATGTCTAGACTTCTTTAGGGTCCTGAGGCACATCAGTGACATAGATAAGTCAGAACTCTCTCTCCATATCAGATGATTTGGGTCATTGTTTTCTGTGAGCTATCTTATCAATGTGTAATGTCTGCCACATTTATTCACATAATTCATTGCATGAAACACTTTGAAACATGATAAGACACTATGTAATTTCAAGGATTTTTGCCTTAACTATAATCCATGTAAAATTGCCATGAAATGCATATTTGTGTTGCTGAAGAATAAATACATTCCAATCTAAATAAACAAAGCTAAGTGAATATTCTACTCAAGTGAGGATGTTTGAGTTTAAGATATGCATTTTAGGATTAATTTGATGATAAAATGTATTCTACTTTAAATGTCAATTGACTAGAGTTCATATTAAAGACCGATAAACTATTTTTAAACTTAACTAAGCTTTAACCAGAACCTCATGACACTCGGGGCTTAATTTTCTCAGCATGCTGTGGTCAGCAACCTGATTCAACCAGGAAAGGAGGAAATGAAGCCAATTAAGGCCCAATCACTGGTCATTTCCATCAGCACTGCAATTCTTCCTGGGAGATTCAGAGAGCTTTGCTATGTAAAATTTAAAATTTATTTAATTACATTCACACTGCAATGAAGTTACTGTGAAATTCCCCTAGTTGCCACTCTCCGTGCCTGTTCAGGTCAATGCATCTAACCAGCACATCTTTCAAACTGTGGGAAGAAACTGGAGAACCCACGCAAACATGGGGAGAATGTGCAAACTCCACACAGACAGTGACCCAAACCAGGTCCCTGGCTTCGAGGTAGAAATGCTAACCCTGTGCCACCATGCTGCCCCAGACTGTATCAGGAGTTTAGCAATGAAATAGATTCAGGTTTGCAGCGGATGTCTGAGATATGACTCAGCTCTGAGTTTAAATATTTTTGCCGACAGTAATTCACAAAGAGGACTGATAGCTAAGCAGCAGCCATGCTCTTGCAGCCATTGCGTGCAGATTAATGTTTCTGCTAATGCTTGCCCTGATTAAATGGCAGCTTCTTCCCTCACACTGAAGGTGCCTCCATGCCATTGACGCCACTCCTGCTGATGGTCAGACATCACTCACTCTGCGAAGGCAGATCACAACCTGTCAATGAATAATGCTGATTGGACTTCCTGAGAGTGAATCCCAGTTGACTCCCTAATGTTCCTCAGCAGCATCATCCTAATTGGCGTTTCTGGGGTGACACTCTTCCGGGTTTACAGCCTGGAATTCATCCTGATTTCCAGTAGCAGAATTCAACTCTCAGTCTTGGAATTATTGATGATCATTACAATCCTTAAACAAAATGGAGAAAGCAAAGACTAAAGCGATGGGATCTTTTTAAATCTTTGTTTATGGCTCTATTTCTGGTAAATAGAATCATAAATTTTCAAATCTTTACTGAAGCGTAGTAGCAGTAGCAATACCCAATACTGTGCCCAATTGATCTTTCTCCACTGGCAACATACGCAATTGCTCTATAACAGAGTTGGTGCAGATATGGTTAGCACCGCAGCCTCACAGTGCAGGCATCAGGGTTCGATTCCCGGCTTGGGTCACTGCCTGTGCAGAGTTTGCATGTTCTCCCCGTGTCTGTGTGGGCTTCCTTCATGTCCGCTGATTTCCACCCACATTCCACAGATGTGTTGGTTAGGTGCATCGACCCGAACAGGCACCGGTATGCGGTGACAAGGGGAACTTAATTGCAGTGTTAATGTAAGCCTTAATTGTGATTAATAAATAATAAACTTTATAAATAAACTAAATAAAGAGAAAGGATAGAGAAAGAGAGGTTGAGAGATAGAAAGAGAGAGGACAAGAGTTAAGTCAGTGAGAAAAGCCCCAAACAACCTTCCATACACGCTCCTCCAGCCTCACCATCACCAGCGTCTCATGTCCTCTTTCCAGCACTAATATTAATGGCAGTGTTCTTAACTGGAGTCAAAATTTGCAACATAAGTGAGATGTTTTCCAGTGTGCCAGCTGACCCAGTGACAAGAGCGGTAGTAGGTTAGTGCATGACTTGGTTAAATGTGTGTGTGAGGAAAAAGCAGCACTAACTGCAGACAAGTGGATGAAGCTTTAGCGAGGACAGTAGTGAATTTGTGAGTTTGAGTAAAAGTGAAGTGTCTTATTGTGATTAGATTAGAGGAACAGGAGGTGGGAAGGTAGTGATTCCTAATCTCTGAGCTAGAAACTATGCTGCTGGTACTGTCTTGCTTCGACAATTTCTCCACTGCTGTTGACCAACATTACACAGCACATTATCTGGCAACATCTCAAGGGAAGAAGCCCTTGTTCTTATTTCTCACTTGCTCCTCAGGAAAATCTGTTGCTGTTTTGGAGAATACAGTGTATTGCATTGGGGCGGCATAGTGGCACAGCATTAGCACTGCTGCCTCACAGAGCCTGGGATCTGAGTTCAACTCCAGTCTTGGTTGATTGTTTGGAGTTTGCATGTTCTCTCTGTGTCTGCCTGGATTAACTCTGTGTGCTCTGGTTTCTTTCATAGTCCCAAGATGTGTGAGTTAGGTTGATTGGCATTGGTAAAGTGACCCTAAGGATGGGTTTTAGCACAAAACCGGAAAATCCTGCCCAAAGTCAATGGACCTTTCCATGGTCTGCTCCTCGCCCGCTATGATTCCTGCAGTGAGTGGAATAGGAAAATTCATCCCTTAATGTCAGGGGGATTAGCAGGGTAAATATGTGGGATGTATGGGAATAATGGCAGGGTGGAATTGTTGTCAGAGCAGGCCCAATGGGCTGAATGGCCTCCTTCTGCACTGCAGGGATTTTATGAATCAGGGTGCCATGCTGCTTGTGGACACAGCTACATCTAGTCCACTGATCATCTTTGAGAAATGTGCCTCCTTTAATTGCTCCAGACTGCCTTTAAATAGCACCTAGCCTCTATACTGGAGCTTTGCACTATCAGCACTGTGATTAACACTAATATGTCCTGCACAAGTAAGTTCCAACTACCAAAACAAACAGGACCTTTCACCTATCCCATCCTATGTGGTTCCCCACACTACCTGCCCAATATGTACCAGAGATAAGTGTCAAGCCCTGATATGGACAACATTTACCTATCTATTCTGATTATAATATGACAGACTTTTAGGGTTACAGAATGGATGCATCAGAGATAACTGGGAAAAATCATTCCGGGTAATTTGGTTCAGAGCTGGATATTAAACTCACATTCAGAAATATCTCTAGACTTTAAATGCAAACAAACATCATAGCTGGGATTTCCCACTCCCAAATAGGGTGTGCATCATAGTGGGTGTGCGAATTAAATCTCCCAAGACTTAAAATTGGTTTCCTGATGGTTCAAATTGAGGAAGCGATCGTGTGTTTCAGCCATTAATGGCAGGCTATGTTTCCTGCCACTGAAGAATTGATGTGATTAGCATAAATCAGCATCTGTTAATGACACCTTCTGACTGGAATTCTCCCTCTCCTCCAGATTAAGAGCCCACATCTTTAGGATGAGAGGTTTAACACCAGGATTTAAACAATGCGTAGCTGGTGGCCGAAATTTTGCTTGGGACTCTGAGGTCAGTTCACCTGCATTGCATTGTGCAGCTGTGGGAGTCAGTGCCAAGCATCCCAGGTCGCACCACATTCTGCAGCTACCATATCAGAGGTAAGGTGGGAGTGGCTTTCTCTGTACTGCAACGCAAGGACTCCACTGGGAGGAGGGTGGAGCAGACAGGACTGAACGAAGAGACAGGGGGTTCCACTGGGGGCAATGAACAGGGAAGATAGCACTCAGGCACACGACTTTAGGCAGGGTAGCACTAAAGATCTCCAACTGAAGTGGCAGTTCCGCAATGAGGTCAGAGGTGCAGGGACTCAGAAAAGTGAAGCCATAATACCCACTCATGTAACACTAATCCAACAAACTGGCAATGAAAGTTCAAGTTCCACCTCCCCCCATTCTCCCCCTTCCCCACAGTATTGTGGAACTGCAGAGCAAATGGGCAACTGGAAAAGTTTGAGAAACTGTTTGGAAATGTGGCTATGCATCTGAGGATCCCCAGAGAGCCGTCATTTCTAAGCACCTCGCGAGACTCGGTGTGTAGGCATCGCAAGTCTTACCTGCAAGTAATGCAGTGTCGCCAGAACTTCAGCATGTCTCGTGACCTAGTGATACATACTTGGCACATCCCTTGGCATAGGATTTGGTGCCACAGGGACGTGGAAGGCATCCACCGGCAGTGGCCGTAAAAGTGACCGCCATACTCAACTTCCACACTAGCTGCTTTTGCCGGGGCTTCACTGGGGGCCTCAGTGGGATCTTCCACATGTTTGTCACTCCAAAGTGTTGCCAGGGCTAGACTTGGAGTCCTGGTTTGATGATGCGCTTGGGAGCTTTCCAGAAGTGCCTGCAAAAGAGAGACAATTAGCCCATGACAAGTGACTCTGAAATCACTCCCAGTGTAGTTGTTTGATGGATGTTCCAGGGCAGGATGCTCACTTGATTTTACGGTGCTGACCTCATCACAAGCGCAGGCACAGTTCGCATCCTCTCCCATCAGCTCTAAGTGTCTGTTCTAGAAATTGGTGAGAATCTTGATTTTGGGAACTCTGCTCCTGTCTGGGAACATTCCTTATACTGAGCCAACTTGTTCTGCATGAAGGTGAATGAAGGTGTCTTAGGTTGCCTGGCATGTGTAGATGGTGAATGGAGAGCTGGATGTGATTGGTACATAATCTCTAGGGGAGCAGATGGAGATGTGGGGGTGAGTGGAGATGTCCCTTAAGATCCTTGTGGATGTTTAATGGGCTGGTGAATTGAGTGTTATGAGATAATTGACTTACTTTGGCAGAGTGGAAGTCTCTTATCCTCTGCCTGCACTGGTCAGTTCAGGGCATTTGCACAGACCACCAATGCATCACTGAATTTGGGCACGGAATGCTTTCTGCCTTGGGAAACCCTGGTGCTCACTGAAGGTCCTGGGCTGTGAATGCTGTACAATGGTGCTGTTTAAATATGGCGTCCAGAGGTAGACAGTGTTAAGGTCACGGCGGGTCAGGCGAATCCGAGCGAAACAGCATGTTCACTGAAGCTGAATATTTAAAAGCTGTGATAGGGATGATCTGGAACAAAAAGCTGCTGTTGTGGCTGGTGGGTGGAATGCTATTTATCCTCCCATGAACGGACTTGGCGCATTTCAAGGAAAATCCTGTTCCATATTTAATTTCATTCTAAAATTATTACTAAAAATTGTTAAAAAATAACTTTAGATCAAATGAATCTCATTCTTCAGCCCGACTCTCCCAATAATCCACTGCGTACATAGACACACAGGTCAATATTTTATAACTCGCTCAGGCGAATTATAAAATCCTGCCCGAGGCAAACGGAGAATTCCATTCCGCGAGGCAAGTGCGGCAGTAAAATTCCGATAACAATCATCAAATCTTAGCTAACTTAATTCTTTCTGTTAGAAAATTATACAGTGCTGCATTTTAAAACACAAAAATTGATGCTCATATAAAACATACACTTGATGCAAATAATTAATTTCATTAAGATAGAAATTTGTCTGAAAACACAACATAACAATGAATGATAGAGTACAATTCATTTGTCGAGGTTAATGTACGGTAAAACATGTACAATGGATGCCTTTTTTAAGCTTAATACTTAGTTGTATAATTATTCTTGATTTATTTTTGTTACCTTCCAAGTACAGAAAGGCGAGCTTACTTTATGAAGTTGTAAAGTCATGCAATCATAAAATCTAACTCTGGGAATTCATATTAAAGTGAGGAGGAAGATGGAGAATTTTGGAAAGAGCTGTGAAGTCACAGAAAATACCAACTTTTTGATTACATTTCATGAATAAAACAGCACTAACTGTAACTAACACCATGAGATCATCCCATCATATATAGTGATACAAGACACATTTGCAAATCTAAGATAATAATGAAATAAATCAAGCCCATATTCTACCCACTCAAGTGTCAACAGTGGAACACTGCATGATCACCTTTCTGGGCAGAACTTAATTGCTGCCACATGGATCAGGAAATTAACTGGAACGGCATGCTGGTATTCCCTGATGATTCATGTATTAACCTACCAAGCTCGAGAGAGAAAATGGACAACTTGAATCCTCTACATCATAGAATCATAGAAACCCTAAAGAGCAAAAAGAGGCCAATTGGCCCAACAAGCCTGCATCCATAGTCTCACATACTTACCCTGCTAATCTCCCTGACATAAGGGGAAATTAGCATGGGCAATTCATGTAACCCACACATCTTTGGAGTGCAGAAAGAAAATGGAGCACATGGGGGAGACCCATGCAGACATGGGGAGAATGTGCAAACTCCACACTGACAGTGACACTGAGGTTGGAATTGAACCTGGGTCCCAGGCGCTGTGAGGCAGCAGAGCTAACGACTGTGTTGCAGCAGTGCTAACCACTGCGCCATGATGCAGCCTGTGGGGTAGCTGAGAACAAGGTTGGGAGATTGCTACAGTCATAACAATGGCTATCTCTGAAACCCGGGGCTAACGGCAGAGACTTCATGCGGAAATGGAGGGTAATGTAATAATCATAGAATCCTGCAGTGCAGAGGGAGGCCATTCAGCCCAAGGAGTCTGCACCTACACCAATCCCTCCCAAGCTCTATCCCCATAATCCCACATATTTATCCTGGTCCCTTGTCACTAAGGGCAACTTAGCACATTAAGTGTATGTAACAGAACCAGAAACTGAAGGAAAGGAGGGATGGGGGCAGATGTAGCATAAAAGATAAATGTAAATAGATAGTCTAATCATCGGTGATGTAACATCACATGATAACAGAGTAGGCTAGAGATAGTTCTATGTGACTAAACCTTATCCTGTACGTAGTTAGAAGAATGTTTAATTAAAGATAATGTTTACCAACAGCCTTGCTCTGACAGTCTTGATCAATCCAAACAAAGTCACACAAAGATGAGAGCAGAGGCCTTACCCCCAATGTGTCCAGTACAAGATTCCTTAACCTCCCCCAGAGTCCAGTGCTAAAGTCCTCACACACTGTCTCCATGCCCAGTGTCCAAGAACCTTCAATCCTGGTATTCGATTAAATGCTGGCCTAACCAGCGATGCCCACATCCCATGAACGAACATAAACTCTTACAGCCTGGATGGAGATAACAGCAGAGGTCAGCTACTGGTCTTGCAATATTGATGAACATTGAGCCACATATGATTTAGTGACCCTCTTATTTCTGCTACGGTGAATGCAATTTATTGTCCAAATTGTTAATGCTGGCATTGCCGGCTGGTTTGTTACATGGGGATAGAATGGCCAGTGGGACACTGGCGTTGGGAGCACACCAACATCAATTGTCTGATGTTAATTTGCTGCTTCTGGCTTCCATCAGCAGTATCCTCCAAGTGCAATCAGGTTGGACATACGAAGATGTCTCCACGAGCCCTCAGCAGGGGCCAAAGGAATGGCAGCAGTTTATATGTTTGCCTGATCACAGTGCTCCTCCTTCTGCCTGCAAGGGAAACAGATCCACACACCAAGGAAAGAGCATCATCTGTACATAGGGAGGGGAGGGGAGCTGATTTTCATGCATTGACACTCAGAGGAGTGGGTTCTTGATCTGTCGCGAACGGGGTAGCTGGGCGATCACTGATGGCAAGACTGGAGATGAGAGTGAAAAGAGTGGAAAGTGAGGAGGATTCGAACGAATGCATTCACCGCTATTCTCCTTTCCTGCTCCTCAGATCTGTCCCACAGGCCGACTGAAACAATGGCGTCGTCTCCCCTTTCCTCGAATGTGTGTAGCCCCCGGCAGGCAGCTCTGAAATGGCTGACTTCCACTTGGGAACATGAAACTTTGCCTGGGTCCTGCCAACTTTAAATGGTCAAAGATCTGACAACCCAGCATCCCTGGGTGTTGCTCATTTCATTTGAAAGGTACCATAAAATCGTTGTAAAGGCAGATAAATGAGAATTAAATGCTAGGAGAATGAATATTATTTGTTTCACGCCATTCGCCCCTTGGTGCTTTCCTGCCATCTGCATAATGTGGTCCTGACACCATTCTACTGCCCACTGCTCCCCCAGCCTCATGTACCACTCAAATGGTCCACATTAAATCCCATCCTCTATATTTACAACAACTACTTGCATTTATATACACAATACCTTTACCATAGTATGATATCTAAATGTGCTTCATCAAGTCTGTTATTGAATGTGTTGACAAAAAGCATGCTCGTGTGAGTGCAATAAGCCTGCACCGCTATGTGGGTATCTAATGCCTACCAATATCTGAGTATCTGTGTTGGTACCTGGTTTGAGAGACAGAGTGATGCAGGAGCAATGTCCTCCTGGGTGGCTGACAGGGTGGGAATCCTTGGCATCACCTCGGTTGGGGTGATTGGCTCTTCTGTGGAAGAAGAAGGCACAACATCAGTGAATTCAATCATCATCGTTGCCCTACATGCTAGGTGACTTTCTGACATAATTGAGAGATGCTGTGTGATGCTAACGGCATTGGAGCTTCAATGGCTGCCACAGGTCTCTTTCTGATAAGAAGAACGCATGGAGTCTCCCATTCCTGCAGCACATGAATTTACCTCCATCTCTGTCTCATCAGACCACTGGTGGCAATCCAGAGCATCTCTCTTGTTCCTAGGTAGGACCACTGGCTCGGCAGGGTCATTAATCTTCCAGCTTCCTTGACATCCATTCCAGATGCTCCTTCCCTCCACATAGGCACATAGTGGGCCATTTCACTGTGGCCCACTCACCACTTCAATGCACTAAGGCTTAAAGAGCTGACTGTCCAGCCTTGGCAGGGCAGACGTTGGAGCCAGTTGGCACACACACTCAGACCCTGAGCACCTAGGGGAATGAACACCTAAAAACACTTCTCCACACATGCATATGCCACTGCTGCACTTACCCTTTCCAAATGTAGAAATCATTGAACTTTTTGTGGCACTGAAACCAGATGTGGCTCACATCATGCCCACTGCAGTGGGGCAGTTATCTGGTGTGGAGATGCCAGCATTGGGCTGGGGTAGGCACAGTAAGAAGTCTCTCAAAACCAGCTTAAAGTCCAACAGGTTTATATGGTAGTAAATGCCATTAGCTTTTGGAACGCTGTTCCTTTGTCAGATGAGTGGGGAGTTCTGATCACAAACATATTGCCTTAGTGCCCAATCTGTTCCTGCCCCTGCCCACACAGACACCAAATCAACACACTGGACAGGCCTCAATTGACCATCCAACACCATCCTGGGCAGGAGAGGATTTCACATTCATTCCTGCCCATGCTGACTTTGGGTGCAGCTTGAAGGTAAAATTCAGATCCTGGGGTATACAAAAAGTGAAAGGCAGGAGATCAGCAAAGGACAGCATTGGAACAGCCAAATCTGAAGCTGACAAAAGTATGGATGAATCTGTACTCAATGAAGCATTCTGCAACGCGATTAATGTTCGTGAATGTTTGTTTAATACACTGGAAGCTAAAAATGAGCTTTTGTTCACTCAAGGGTTAACTGAGTGATACTTTATATTTTACGAATGACAACGAATGCTGCTGAACACAGGCCTTTATTGATTATAATAGGTGTACTAGAACACAAGACATTCAATGGGCATGAACATGAATTAATACTAAGCATCTTTTGTTCAGTGCAATGATCAAACATTTCAGTTCCTGAAAATGTGCATGGGGAGTCAAGGTTAGCAGTAACTATAGTAATTTTGACAAAACAACCTAGCAGCCCAGGCAGAGATAAGCCAGGTTTATTGCTGAGGCTCTGGAAACCCGCTAATGGAGAAGAGAAGTCAGCACTTCGCAGATGGTGCTGCAGAGGGAAGACTATGGTGTGCTGGGAAGGCAATTGAGTAGTAGCATTGTCACGACACTAGTAATCCAGGGAGCTAGGTTGGAATCCCAGATGGTAAAATTTAAATTCACTAAAAAGCTGGAATTATAAGTCTAATGAAACAGTTATCATAAAAACCCAGCTGATTCCCTAATACACAGAAAATTGTAGTAGAAAGAGGCCATTCAAGCCTGCTCTGTCATTCATTGTGATGATATGGACTGAGGTGGGCACAGTAAGATGTCTCACACACCATGTTAAAGTCCAGCTGGTTTATTTAATAAATAAACCTGTTGGACTTTAATCTGGTGTTGTGAGACTTTTTACCATTCATTATGATCATTTTGATCATCAAATTCAATATCCTGATCCTGTCTTCCTTCTTGTTACCTTTAGGCCCAAAAAATATATGTAATTTCCTATTGAAATCACACAATGTTTTTGCAATATATGTATATATTATGTTTGTTGGTATTTTGGGATGTATACTGCTCCTTTAAGAGTGCCGGTCAGGTGACAGCCAGGAGATTAGCTCCTCCCAGTGTGGAACTGGTTAACCAATCAAGGATCTGACTGTGGGATAGTGTACTGGGATTGTAATAAAGCTTCTCCAGTGTTTCAGTTACAAGGCCTATTTTGTGGTTCTTCTTGCACCGTACTTCACTAAGTACATACATAACAGTTTTGGCCTCAAATACATTCTGTGGTAGCGAATTCCACAAATTCTCTGGGTGAAGGCATTTCTCCTCACCTGAGTTCTAAAAGGTTTACTCCGAGTTCTGGACACCCCACCATTGGGAACTTTGTTTCTGAATCTACTCTATCTAACCCTGTTAGAATTTCATCAATTTCTATGAGATCCCCTCACACTCTTCTAGACTCCAGTGAATATAATCCTAACCAACTTAGTCTCTCCTCATTTGACAGTCCTACCATCCCAGGAATCAGCCTGGTAAACCTTTGTTGCATTCCCTCTATAGCAAGGACATTCTTCCTCAGATAAGGAGAACAAAAGTGCACATAAGACTCTAGGTGTGGCCTCAGCAATGTCCAATACAATTGCAGTAAAACATACCTATTTCTATACTCAAATCTTCTCACTATGAAGGCCACTAAACAAAGAATAAAGAACAAAACAGCCCGGGAAACAGGCCCTTCGGCCCAACGAGCCCGCGCCGCCACCTCGATGTTGCCACTTCTACCCATGATCCCTGCCTATGTTTATAGATTTATGCATTGAAACCAAATTTGAGACAATTTAGGGAGAATTTGTTCTGCCAATCAGCCTAAGAGCACATCTTTGGGATGTTGGAGGAACCGGAGCACCCGGACAAAACCCACGCAAGCACGGGGAGAATCAATATCAACGACAATTTACACGCTTCCCAGGAACTCCCAAGGCTCATGATCCCTATTTTAAATCAGTTTTCTATATCCCTCCATTCCCATTCTGTTCATGTGCCAATCTAAGTATCTCTTAAATAACTCCAGAGTGCCTGCCTCCACCACTTTACTTGGCAGCGCATTCCATACCCCCACCACCCTCTGTGTGAAAAAACTCCCTCTAGCATCCAAATTATACCTTACTCTCCTCACCCTAAGCCCGTGACCCCTCGTGCTGTTTGAGTCCATCCTAGGAAAAAGCTTAACCCTCTTTACTCTATCTATACCCCTCAATCTTGTAATGAGAGTTTAAAAATCATGAGATCAAAAACGGCAAATGCCATGGAACTACAATTGTCTTTTCAACATTCACATTCAAAACTATGCAATAATTCATAACTCACCATGTAAGCACTGATTCTCCATAAGGGATAAAGACTTTCTTTTTAGTCTGAAAATATTCTGAAAGTGCAGAAAATAACCTTTCCCAAGGTGAAAAGAGATTTATTTATGCATACACCCTCCTTTAGTCTGTCGCCTTATTTAAGAAAGCATGTAAATGCATTGAAGCAGTTCAGGGAAGGTCTACTCAACTAATACCAAAATGGTGGGTTGTCTTATGAAGAAAGGTTGGAGAGATTAGTGTTTGATCAAAACCTTTGTGATTCTGAGAAGTACTGACAGAGAAGATATGGAGTGGATGCTTCCTCTTGCTGAAGAGGAGAATTTTTTTCTCTCTGGAACTCTCTTTCCCAAAAGGCTGTGGAAACAGAATCTTTGAATATTTATTAAGGCAGAGCTAAATTGATCCTTGGTGAACAAAGGGGTGAAAGCAGGAATGTGGGTTTGAGGTTTCAATCAGATAAACCATGATTTTATTCAATGATGGAGCAGGCTTGAGGAGCTCAGTGGCCCATTCCTGCTCCTAATTTCTACACAACTAACTTAAAATACAAGCAAGCAGCTAGTTTTATATTGTCCATATCACATGTATCAACTTCCAGCTCAAATGATTATACACTTTAAAAAAAGTCCATTAAATTTGGTTACTATTTACTTCCTGGGATTCGATGGTAACTTCGATCAACAGAACCCCTTACAGTATTCTCCAAAGGTCCCCAGCATCACACATGCCAACCTTCAACTAATTCAATGCACACCAATACCTTCAAGAAATGGCGATGGAAAGAACCTGATATAGCAAGGCTATGTGTCCTGATAACATCACGATGCAGTGTTGGAACATTTGTATTCTGTGCTCCAAACCAAACCGATCCAGTCAAACTACAACACTCATCAACATAATGTGGAAAATTGTGCACAAAAGCAGAAAAGATAGAATCTGAACCGTCACCATCAAATTTACTCTGAAGCAGCAGTCAAGGGAAGGAAGGTGCTGTCAACAGTGTGATCATGTGACACTCATCAGTAACCTACTCACGGATCTTTGGCTTGGGTTCTGCTAGCACCACTCGGCTCCTGAACCAATTATAGTCTTCCAACATGGATAGAAAAGCTGAAATGTAGAAGTGAGATGGGAGTGAAGATTCTTGAAATCAAAGCGGCATTTGACCAAGTGTGGCATCAAGCGGCCCTAATTAAACTGAAGTCAATGGAAATCAGGGGGAAACTCTGCAATTTCTAGAGTAATAGCTAGTACAAAACTGTTGTGGTTGTTGGAGGTCAATTGCCTTCAGTTGCTTCATTAACAACCTTCTCTCTATCATAACTATATATTTAGGATTTGGACGATGGAACTAAATGTATTATCTCCAAAGCTGCAGATGATCCATTTGCCTTTACTGCCTGCTTTATCTGTGAGCTTAATTTCAGCGACTGATGCATGAGGACACTAGGGTCTTACTGAGTATCCACCTGCCTCAATTTACACCCATTCAAATAATGATCTGCCTTCTTATTTTTGCTACCAATGTGGACAACCTTACATTTGTTCACATGATTCTGTACCTGCCATGCATATGCTCACTCACTCAGCCTGTCCAAATCACATTGATGACAGATTTCCTTCCCTATCTGACACTAGTGAACCAGGTGTGTTTTTACAACAATGGACAATAAAGTCACGGTCATCATTAGACATTTTTATTTCCAGATTGTTCTTGAATTCAAATTTCACCATAGTGGGATTCAAATTCAGGACTCCAGAGAATTACCCTGGATCTCTCAATTACTCATCTAGCGACAATACCACTACATCACTAACTCCCAAAGGTTGGCCATTTCAGACACTAACACCAGCAGAAGAGACCACCATCAAAATAATTGTCATTCAAGCACCACATAGCACCAGAAATGGCCAGGTAAGAAAATCCAGCACAGCAAGTTGATTCCTTGCCTTCTTTTCATTTTTCTACTTAATTCTTAGACAAATGCTCACACAGTCACATGATTAAGCATGAGAACCTGGTGATGAATTTAGACACCCTCCCCCTGTACCTACCTCCAGCAGGTGACTTCGGTATTTCAGTCACTCCAGCATATCCAGAAAACATACCTTCACATTTTCTTACTATTATAAGCAGCAACATAGAAATAGACACTCAAAACACACTCAATTGGAGAAGTTCACATTAAGTCATTGTGGGTGGGTTTGAAGGTGTGCTGGGATAAAACATGGACATGAGGGCATTGGATGATTAGCACCAGGGAGGCAAGTCATCATCAGGAACAGCTACCCACTCAACATTGGTGGGGGGACAATTAGTGACAATAATGTGGACACTTGTGGGTGGGTTGGGAATGCCATTGGGGTCTTACTAATGGCAGATAGCTCCTTCCCTTGTTAACACTGAATCCTGGTAGATAGCTGGAAGTGTCTTCCTGAAATTTAGGGGGCCAGCGAGGCCACTATTATCTCTCACCTGCCGTATGGCCTTGTCTGCCAAGGGTGATGGCTGTGGCTGAGGGCCAATTTAACTGCTCTACAATAATAGCATGGTATTTATAGCTATGCCTAAAAGTTATTTTTTAAAAACATCTCTGCAAAGCATCTCTACTTGGTCTTGCCCCTTCTATCTTTCTCTTACATTGACAGCACCCAGCTTTCCTGGGAAATCTGGCCACCTAAAGATTTGTGTCCTTTGTGACCCATCGATCCTCCCGCTTTTGAAGACAGTCCATTGACTCGAATTGAATGGAGACTCTGGATTGGTGGCCTCTGGAAAGATCACAAGGCACCAGGGCTCACAGATCATTGGAATTAGGATCTCCATTTGTTCATGAAGAAATAATATTTTTAAAGGTGGCGAGGAATGGGAATGGCCAAAGAAGGAACTTGAGGGCCCATTCATACCTTGGCCCCGGGGCTTGTGAGGGCTATGGTGGACAGGATAGGGAGGGTGGGTGGATGCAGGAAAAGAAAGTATCCTTGGGGGCCTTTAACTGGCACAGGGGGTGTGGGAAGGAGGCGGACCATACCCTCTGCATTCTCACACACATGCAAACATACACACGTGCAAGTGCATACACATGCGTGCAAATGTACACACACGTATAAGTGTGCATGCACTCATGCGTGCATGCACACATATCCAGCCGGTAGGGTTAAAGCGACTGTGCTATATCTCTAGCACAGGCCATTTCTACTTTGTGTTATAATGGAATGGTGGTGGGATGAAGCCCTTCACTGGTCATTAATTTTCCACAAGGGTCTCAATTGGCCCATCCGATGCCTTTCCCTACCCCTGCAGAATTGTGACAGTGTGGAGTTTGGTAGATAGCAGTAGGCAGGCTTGGTGGCCCTAATTTCCAGGCCCATCCGCTTATTTTCCAGCCCATGGATGGCCTGTAGAATTCAGTCCCAGAAACAATGCTTTCAATTCCTTAAATGCAACAATCCATCTACATTAAGGCATTAAGGATACATTTTGTGTGCAATCCTTGGGAGCTACAACAAAATCTCTTTCCCCTTAATTAGCTACAATTTTAGCAATAATAAGCTCATCTCACTTAATACAAGTCTTCAGACAATAAACAATTTCCCCACAGCAGTGATTTAGCAGCATGTGCCAATATTTGTGTTATTCTACTCCCCTGAGGTTGCCCATTGTTAACTTTGAAATAACATAGGCCTTGGAACAAATATCACATTGAGAATCCTACGAGTGAATTGCTTGTGAGTAATCATTGTAAAATGCTGCATGTTGGATAGTTTCTAAAACTAAAATAGCTGCACTACCAGTAGTAACCTTGCACATGGAAAATATGATAGAAGATATTATTTCTACTTAATCTCATGATCTTCATGATTAATATTTACCTCACTGAGTCATTCTTTGTATCTAATGAAACAAAGGCCAGAACCCTCCGACCTCCGCTGGGATTCTCCCCCTCCCACTGCAGTGAATGGAGATTTGGTTGCGCACCAAGTTCTTCATTCTCGCTGGCAGCGGGGTATATGCTATCAGAGAATACTGGCCAAAATAAGTCATTGTGCTTTTGCCATCTACAAAGATAAGGAAAATGCAGTCTGTGATCATGGAAAAATTGCTCAGTGTGACATTTTGGCATATAGCTGGAGAAGAGTGGGAAGGGTGAAGAGGGCAAAGAGGATGGTAGCAACTTGTCAGTTTAAATGGTTTTGTCGTGGGCTTGCTGTATGTTCTGGAATAGTCCGTAGGCTTGATAAGTCTAAACAGAGAGAAATGAGGACAGATGTAACATGATGTTGGAGAAAATAGCTGCAAGGTGAGAATGTCAGTTAAAAAAAAGGGGACAGTCATTGACATTGGGAAGCATATTGGAGAATGACCCCCGTCTATATTAATGGTGAAATGGAGATTGTTGAAAGCTTCAGGTATTTAGGTGTCCAAATAACCAATAACATGCCTTGTCCCTCCATGCTGATTTTACAATTAAGAAAATTACCAATGCCTCTATTTTTTCAGGAGGCTAAGGAAATTCGACATGTCCACTACAACTCTCACCGACCTTTACAGATGTACCATAGAAAACATCGTACTCGCATGCATCACAGCTTGGTATGGCGCCTGCTCTGCCCAAGACTACTAGAAACTACAAAGAGTTATGAATGTATACCAGTCCATCATGCAAACCAGCCTCCCATCCATTGGCTCCAATTATACTTCCCATTGCTTCAAAAAAAGTGGCCAGCATAATCAAAGACCCTGTGCATCCTGTACATATTCTCTTCCAACTTCTTCCATCAGGAAAAAGATACAGAAGTCTGGGGTCATGTACTAAGTAGCTCAAGAGCAGCTTCTTCCCTGCTGCCATCAGACTGCTGAACGGATCCAGCTTATATTAAGCTCATCTTTCTCTAACCTTATCTGTGACTGTAATATTATATCCTGCACTCTCTCCTTTCCTTCTCCCCTCTGTGTGTTTAGACTATATAACATGCAAGAAACAATATTATCACTGTTTTCCAACACATGTGACAATAATAAATCAAATCAAATTTAGAAAGTTTACTGGAAACCTGCTTAACATGTAAAATGAAACAAAGGCTCAAATTTTGGGTCCAGTGATAAAGCTGATCTCAAAGAAAGATGCACTGAGAGATTTAGCTGTCTCTGGTTATGAGAACTTTCATTCTTTTGAGTTACAAATTGATTTTCATGCAGTTAGTAGAATTTCCCAGGCTGAGCTGCCAATTACATTAAAGAAGTCTCACAGACAGCCAGCCAGCAAAGAAAAAGCACTAAAATCAAATAACTTTTCAAAATTAAGAAAAAAAAGAAGACAACACACACATGGCGTGAAGGTAGAGATATAAATATTGTCAAAAGACCATCAAATTCTAGATCAAACATATTGTACATTTACCGGAGGAGATTCTTGACTTCATTTTAGTAAAATGAACTAATTTTATCAAAGAATGTAAAAGAATAGCAATTCTAAAATCCCTCTATATTCAGGAATCACACACTCTCAAACTCATACCAACCAGAGGCCTCAAAAATCCCCAAATTGTCATCTGACTAAAACAACTATGGTGACATAAAATGAAAAAAAAACCCAAAACTGACTCCCTGTGGTTTCCTGAAATCCACCAAATATTTAATTAAAATAATAAATGGGCAGTTTTGTTCCGACTCCATCTGTGAAGCTCTCTCTCCACGAATGAAAGAGCAATGATCAAAACTGTCAGTAAGCACCTTGAGCTTAAAATAGACTCTGAATATTAAAGGTAATTTAAAAAAAAAAGAAACTAAATCCAAATTTTGTAAAGTATCTGGATTCACATCGAACATTTTGAAAATGAAATGGTGGTTAGCTGCTCAATCACTCACACATATGAACTGAAATTAGTGCTACCTGCAAGAGAAGCGATCACCAAGGTAAGCCCCTTAAACAAATTCTCATATTTAATTTCAAAGACAATGTTGTAGCTGTTTCTGCAAATGCAAACTGTAAGTGCCTTCCGATAAGACATAGGGACAGAATTAGGCTGCTCGGTCCATCAAGTCTACTCTGCTGATATTTTTCTCATCCCCATTCTCCTGCCTTTTCCCTATAACCTCTGATCCCCTTATTAATCAAGAACCTTCTATCTCTGTCTTAAAGACACTCAATGATTTGGCCTCCACAATCTTCTGCGGCAAAGATTTCCACAGATTCACCACTCTCACTCACCAAGCAGCACTAATGTTCACAGCCCCAAAATAAGGTCAACATTTTTTTATTCATTTGTGAGTGTAGGCATCATTGGCTGATCAGCATTTATTGCCCATCACGAGATGCCCTTGAACTGAATGGCTTGTTACGCTGTTTCAGAGACCAACTGAAAGTCAACTACATTACTGTGGCTCTAGAGTCACAGGTAGGCCAGACCAGGTAAGGATGGCAAATTTCCTTTGCTAAAGGACATTAGTAAACCAGATGGGTTTTTCCGACAATTGACAATGGCTTCATGGTCACCAGTAGATTCTTAATTCCAGATATTTTTGATTGAATTTAAATTCCACCAACTATCATGGCAGGATTTGAACCCGACTCCCCAAAACATTAGCTGAGTTTTCAGATTAATAGATAATATCACTAGGTCATCACTTTCCCCAACCTAACACAGAAAAAAGAGCTTTTCGAACAGTTTTAATGAGTGACTAATTATAAGATTGTTTCAGATGAAGAAGGTCCTTTGAATTATTTGCTGGTGGGCAGTGCCAAGATGCCCCCTGTGGTATTGCCAAAAATTGGTGCAGAGCTGCATAAATTATTTAAGCAAGCATTTAGATACAATTTAAAATCATTAGTGGCCTGGACATGTTCAGAGGGCCAGTGATCAGGCTGTGGAGATGGTCGGAGAACCAGCGATGTGGATTTGCAGGCTGGTTAGCGATTGAGTTGCCCAGCGATCGGGAAACCGGCAGAATGAGCTACTGTGCATGTGCTGATCTCAGCACTGACAGATCGGTGCATGCACAGTGACCCACTCAGCACTATGTTGCTGGCCTCTCCATGTGAATAGATTGTGCCCCTTGAATTTTTGCGTTAATCTCGCTCAGGCACTCTGTAATGCATAGAGTGTGGGAGATTATTTTGAAAACCTTGCTGAAAAGAAATCAATTTTTGTGTGAATTCAATATTTAAAATCTTTTTGGGAAGAATTCCTCCTCACCTGCCCCGGCCCTCGTTGAATGCAAAGGGGAAAAGTAGAATTTGAAAACCATAATTAAAGATAATAATATAGTTTTCAATGTAAATTTTAAAGAGTTATAGGGGAATCATAGAATCCTACAGTGCAGAAACAGGCCATTTGGCCCACCGAGTCCGCCCTAACCATAATCCCATCTAGGCCCTATCCCCATAACCCCATGCATTTACCCTAAGTAGTCCTCCTGACATGAAGGGGCAATTTAGCATGGCCAATTCATCTAACCTGCACATTTTTAGACTGTAGGAGGAAACCACAGCACCCTGAAGAACCCATGCAGACACAGGGAGAATGTGTAAATTCCATGCAGATGGTGACCCAAGCCAGGAATCGAACGTAGGTCCCTGGAGCTGTGAAGCAGCAGTGCTAACCACTGTGCCACCATGCCAGAATTTTCATTCTGCTCATTATACTAATTCACAATAATCATGAAGTTGCTTTCAAAACCACAACTCTAAAAAGAGTGGGTGGTTTAACAACGTTGGATGAAGAAAACAAACTGGGAAGCAGGAATTCACCACCAGCAATCGCAGTTGGCGGGGCTAACACCCCAAGTTCCTAATTGTTAACTGTGTTCTAGTAGACATGCATAAAACTGTTAATTTACAAATAAGACAACTACATCAGTCACAATATAAAGCAGTCCTGCAAATCTTTTACTAAGGTGATTACAATTATTTAGCGATGATTTCTTTACTCTCTCTGCCCATACAGAGCTTTAGATAATTGCAATGCATTCAACTTTCTATCGATAGACATCAGTGTTAGAAATATATCCCCCTCCCTGCATAGTATCAGTTAAACTGGATGGAGAACCAAAGGAAAGGATTGGTGCTTAAGTGACATATCAAAGCAAGAAATATATAAATCAAACTTCATGCAGAATATAACATGAAACAGTGGGTAAATCAGAGTGTGTGTGTTTGGTGGGGGGGGGCGGTGGAGGGAGAGGGGTGAAGGAGCAGGGGAGTTGCATTTTAATTTCCCAAAACTGATATGTTTGGGAAAAGTGGGATGTTAAATATTAAAAATTTGCATTGTTTTGAGAATTTGTTTATGGGATGTGGTTCCACTGGCTGGGCCAGCATTTATTTTCCATCTCTCTGGGATTTAAGAGTTAACCAAATTGATGTGGGTCTGGAGTCACTTGTAGGCCAGAGCAGGTAAGGATTGCAAATTTCTTTCCCTAAAGGACATTAGTGAACCAGATGGGTTTTTACAACATTTGACAATGGTTTCATGGTCTTTAAATTCCAGATTTTTTATTGAATTTAAATTTCACCATGCACTATGATGGGACTTGAACCCTGGTCCCCAGAACATTACCCTGGATTTCTGGATTAGTAGTCCAATGGCAATATCACTACACCATCACCTCCCCACATCCCAACCCTAATCCACTTAAATCTACCCACAGCATGTGAGCAACCAACCAGTTTGCTGAAGCTGCCTTGGAATTTATATATTATAAGGAGGATACATGGCTTACATTCAACCTTTCAAATGATCAAGGCGATGGGAAATCCAATAGTTAAAGGGAGATGAGGGTTGCCGTCTCTAAGAGATCAGCGGCTTTCCACCTATCTACTGGATCCATTTTACCTGCTTCATGCATGCTTCCCCCCCCCCACCCCCGATAAAACAGTGATCCCAATTTTCCAGACTCTTTCACATGTGGCCAGATGTTCACCCAGTCAGATGTTCAAGTTTAGAAATGGCAGGCAGGAACTTACTTGAACAGACTTTAAGTTTATGCTTTACAAGTGTTCACACATCCACCGTAAAATTCTCACACTTGGAAGAACAAAAATGAAGTCAGTTTGAATTTGGCACTAATTTCCAATAGCCCAGCAGTTTTATGTTTTACGCCTGTGTGACTGACACCCAGCCCCCTTCTCCTTACTGACAATAATAGGATCTGATGGAAATGGGGATAGGATTTCCACATCCCCCTGATTTTAAAGGTCTTCTGAGTCAAACTTGGTGCAAATCTGTTCCAATAAATGCTAAATCAGACCCTATCCCTTTTTCACTTTTCCATACCTCCATCCCTGTGTCTGATTTAATATCCCGCTCAACATTGTTCAGTCCGAGGAACAGAAATTGAATAAGAGAAAACACATCCTTTGAAACCATCCACAGCTACAATCTCCATTATAGATGTGTACCTCGGTCAGAATGATTTTGCATACTTATAGCATATACAAAGCAATTCCTTTTTTTTAATACAAGCATCATTTAGTTGTGACAGCTGAGTAAACTTTATAGTTCTCTCAGTGGAGATCTCAAACAGAATATGGTGGAAACCTCTCATGAGGCTGCTCATTCACTTGAACATTAACAAGAAGAGATACCCATCCTTAACACATAACAAATTAGGTCACATATAAAAATAGTTGTCTTCCATAGTGGTGCCTAATGTTCTGCCAAGAATAACACATTTTTGATCCATTCAGATATTTCACACCATTCGGATAACTGCCTTGTAAATTCAATGTTGATTATTTTGTAACATTTACTTTGAAAGAGGCTTGTATTTTCCAGTTGATTTCCAAAAATTAAAATTACATTTATTTTTCTGGTCAACAAATCTATCAATCAAACAATTACAGTGACTCTTCTGTAGAATTAGAGAGAGGCAGAAATGCATGCAAGTAAAAGCAAGATAATGTGGACGCTGGAGTTCTGAGATTGAAACAGAAAATGTTGGAAAAAGTCAGCAAGTCTGGCAGTATCTGAGGGGAGAGAAACAGTCACTGGCTGGAATTTTAGCGCCACGCCTACCCTGGAATTGGGCTGGGCGTGGCTTGCAGAACAGGATTCCCCATTGGTCTCAGCTGGGACTTTGAGTCTCACCTAAGCGAGATTGTAAAATACCGGCCAATGTTTTGAGTCTGGATGACTCTTCATCAGAGGTGGAAGATATTGATGGTATTTATGTTGTTGCAAATGAGCAGAGTGTCACGTGGGGCAAAATAGAAGGTCAGAGATACGTTAGAGGGTGGGAGAGATTAAACAACAAAGATATCATGGAGCACAGCACAAAGGGATAATTAAAGACTAAAGTTTTGACTAGAGTAGGTGTTAATAGCAGATATCAAATATGTTGGTTTCAAAGCTACAAATACTAGATTGCACCTTTTGGTATCAAGTTAGATTGTCTGTTTAAGTGTCTGAGGCAAACTTCAGACCACAATGTTCTGATCAAGAATTACTATGGGAACCAAGATGACACAATTACAATGATTCAAAGTATTTTTATGAATTATTGTAAGACACAGTATGTCTCTGACTCCCCACTCTCCTGAAGATTCCACTTTAATTACACAAGTAGCATCAAGCTTCCCTTTCCTCGAATGTTACAGTATTGCATATAAATTGCATCAAATCATATTGGATATTTCTACACTGGGTCATCATGTTCATAAATGATTAGTCATGGATTCAGTGCCCATTATAGTTATATTCAAAACTAATGTAGCAGCAGGTAAGCATGTTATACTCCAGAGGTAAGCTTAAGTTTATTTATTAGTGTCACAAGTTGGCTTACATTAACCTTGTAATGAAGTAACTGTGAAAATCCCCTAGTGATCATACTTCGGTGCTTGATCAGGTATACTGAGGGAGAATTTATCATGGTTAATGCACCTAGCCAACATGTCTTTCAGACTGTGGAAGGAAATCAGAGCACCCAGAGGAATCCCACACGGACAGGAGATGCAGGCTCTGCACAGACAGTGACCCAAGCTGGGAATTGAACTCAGGTCCCTGTGAGGCAGCAGTGCTAACCACTATGCCACCATGCAGGTACAGTAAAAGCCAATGAGCTTAACTCAAACAAACAGAGAATGTTGAAAATGTTCTGCAGGTGTGGCTATCTGCAAAGAGAGGAAGCAACAATAACTTTTGAATTCATTTGGCTCTTGATTGGAACCTAGAGAGGAGGGAAAATCTATAGTTAGAAAAGATTGCAATAAAAGTGTGGCAAACTTGAGAACAAGAGACAGATGATCAGGTGCAGGATGGGGTGGAGGGAGAAGGAGTGCTTTTCCATTGAGACAAAAATGGAATGTGGAAAAGAGGGTTAAGATGGAGGAGAAAGGACACAGTCTGAAGTTGTTGAACTCAGTGTTAAGACCTGAGGGCTGCAACATGTCTAATCGGAGCTTAACTCAATTTTGCTGGTGCAGACCATTAATATTAAGAGGAATGCAATCTCATCAGATATTGAAACTAATGGCAATAAAATATCACATTACCAAAAGTGTTCTAGCAATCTTACCGGAGATTATTTTAAATGGGTTCCAATATAATTCCTGGATGGAAAAATGATGATAGGTAACTTAGAATTATGATTTTTGGTGTTGAAAGGAAAATCCAACCATACAGCAGGTATCATCAACACTCTGCTCACGAGATGAAAAGGCAGAAGAATGCTTTCATTCCTGTGAACTCTTAGCTCTATTTAGCCTTCAGTTTTGTATTTTTCCAGTAATTTTCAAAATACCTTCGCTTTTATTCCTAATCACATCAAATCTATTTGTGTGACTCTCAATACTTTAATACATATCTTTTCCTTATTTATATTTACACAATCTTCATGTCATATCTGGCAAGTCACTGTCAGCATCCCCATATTTGCCGACTTGGTTGCGATAAGGCTACATTATGACATTGAAGGTTAACAGATAAATGCATGATGTATTTTGTTGCAGTCTATTACAGAAATCAAAGCTGTTTACTTTTGTTGAGCCATTCGATATTTAAAAATCGTTTTGGTGAATTCTGTAACCAGGATATTATTTTCAATAAGTAATAATCAGGATGCTTGTTTGAATTAAGAGCCTTTTGAACATTTTCGGTGAAGGATGGGGGAGAGATAATTACCAGTATAGTGCCGGAAGACTGGAGGATGGCAAATGTTGTCCCTTTGTTCAAAAAGGGGAGTAGGGACCATCCTGGAAATTATAGACCGGTGAGCCTGACTTCTGTTGTGGGCAAAGTCTTGGAAAGGATGATAAGGGATAGGACTTATAAGCATCTAGAGAGAAATAAATTGATTAGGGATAGTCAGCACGGTTTTGTGAAGGGTAGGTCATGCCTCACAAACCTTATTGAGTTTTTTGAGGAGGTGACCAAAGAGGTAGATAAGGGTAAGGTAGTTGATGTAGTGTATATGGATTTTAGCAAAGCATTTGATAAGGTTCCCCATGGTAGGCTACTGCAGAAAGTGCAGATGCATGGGATTGAAGGTGATTTAGCAGTTTGGATTAGGAATTGGCTAGCTGATAGAAGACAGAGGGTGGTGGTTGATGGGAAATATTCAACCTGGAGTGCAGTTACAAGTGGTGTACCTCAAGGATCTGTTTTAGGGCCACTGCTGTTTGTCATTTTTATAAATGACCTAGATGAGGGTGTAGAGGGTTGGATTAGTAAATTTGCTGACGATACCAAAGTGGGGGGAGTTGTAGACAGCGAGGATGGATGTTACAGTTTGCAGAGGGACATAGATAGGTTGCAGAGCTGGGCCGTGAGGTGGCAAGTGGAATTCAATACGGATAAGTGTGAGGTGATTCACTTTGGTAGGAATAACAGGCATATGAAATATAGGGCTAATGGAAGGACCCTTAATAGTGTTGTCGAGCAGAGGGATCTTGGGGTACAAGTACACAGCTCTTTGAAAGTTGGCACCCAGGTTGATAAAGTTGTTAAGAAGGCGTATGGTGTGTTAGTTTTTATTGGTAGAGGGATTGAATTTAGGAGCCGTGAGGTTATGTTACAACTGTACAAAACTCTGGTGCGGCCGCACTTGGAGTATTGCGTACAGTTCTGGTCGACGCATTATAAGAAAGATGTGGAAGCATTGGAAAGGGTGCAGAGGAGGTTTACCAGGATGTTGCCTGGTATGGTGGGAAGGCCTTATGAGGAAAGGCTGAGGGACATGAGGTTATTTTCATTAGAGAGAAGAAGGTTACGCGGTGACCTAATTGAGGTGTACAAGATGATCAAAGGACTGGATAGGGTGGGTAGTGAGAGCCTTTTTCCTCAGATGGTGATGACCAACACGAGGGGACATAACTTTAAATTAAGAGGTGGTAGTTGAAGGACGGATGTCAGAGGCAGGTCTTCACACAGAGGGTGGTGAGGGCATGGAATGCCCTGCCTGCAGCAGTTGTGGACTCGCCTACTTTGGGGGCATTCAAATGGTTGGTGGATAGGCATATGGAGGATATTGGAATAGTTTAGGTTAGAGGGTCCACTGGCCGGCGCAACATCGAGGGCCGAAGGGCCTGTACTGCGCTGTAATGTTCTATGTTCTACGTTCTATAACGGTGTGAATTTTCCACTTAAATGTAAGGACTACTAATTGTTACTGTTTCTGTAGTTTTTTTTAACATATATGATTCATGAGTGTTTCATGTGTTGAACATGGGGCTGCACGGTGTCATAATGGTTAACACTGCTGCCTCACAGCACCAAGGACCCGGGTTCAATTCTGGCCTCAGGCCACTGTCTATGTGGAGAGTGCACTTTCTCCCCATGTCTGCATGGGTTTCCTCTGGGTGCTCTGGTTTCCTTTCACAGTTCAGAGATATGCAGGTTAGGTGAATTGGCCATAGTAAATCATCCCTTAGTATCAGGCGGACAAGCAAGGTAAAAAGCTTGGGGTTAAGGGATAGGGCCTGATTTGTGATTGATGCAGACTCTATGAGCCCCCAAATGGTCTCTTTCTACACAGTAGGGATTCTATGATGACAGGATGTGAAATTGAAGAATGCAGAAGACCAGAGAACATTGCGTTGTCATTTGATGAAAACCATTTTCGGTTGTTTTCTTTTATGCAACATTTTATGTAAGTCAATACAACAGGGTAAAAGGATGATTAACCCAATACAAGATCACAGCCTGCCCTTGAAATAGCTACAATATTGGAAGATGCACAATCAAAGTGATTCAAAATGGTTTGGCTTTGATTTCGTACACTTCCTGTGGACAATTGCCTGTGTCCACTTGAGAGCCTCCCTGGCGAGCAGACTGAAAGTTAGAACCCACCATTTAAAGAGAAAATATGAACCATCCATAATCCAAAAGGTGGAGGCTCCCCAAACGTCACATTCTCAATGATGGGGAAGCCGAACACATCAGTACAAAACGCATTCACAACCACCTTCAACCAGAACTGCCAATTGAATGATCCATCTTGCCCTCCCCTAGGATCTCCAAAATCAGACATGGGAGTCTTCAGCCAATTCAATTCACTCCACGTGATTTCAAGAAACAGCTGATACTGCAAAGGTGATGAGATTGGACAACATTCTGGCAATAGTACTAACGGCTTGTTCTCCAGAACTAGCCACATACCTAGTCAAACTGTTCCAGTGCAGCTACAACACAGGCATTGTTGTTGCAATGTAGAAAATTTTCCAGGTATGTCCTGTACACAAGAAACAGGACAAATCCAACCCAGCCAATTATCATCCTATCAATCTACTCTTTATTGTCAGCAAAGTTGAAAGGGACAATCAACAATGCTAGCAAGCAGCACTTACTTAGCAATAACCTGCTCACTGACACTCAGCGTGGGTTCCACCAATGCTACTCAGTTCCAGGCCTAATTACAGCCTTGGTCCAAACATGGACAAGTGAGCTGAACTCAAGAAGTGAGATGTGAGTGAACATCCTTGAAATCAAGGTAGCATTTGACTGAGTGTAGCATCAAGGAGCCCCACAAAACCAAAGTCAATGGGAATAGGTGAAAACTCTCCATTAGTTGGAGTCATATGTAGCACAAAGGAAGATGATTGTGGTTGTTGGAGGTCAATCAACTCAGTCCCAGGACATCACTACAGGAGTTCCTCAGAGTCCTAGGCCCAGCCATCTTCAGGTGTTTCATAGAACATAGAACATTACAGCGCAGTACAGGCCCTTCGGCCCTCGATGTTGCACCGTCATCGATGTTGCGCCGTCATCAATGACTTTCCCTCCATTATAAAGGCAGAATTGGCTATGTTCACTGATGATTGTACAATTCTCACCGGCATTTGTAATTTCTCAGATACTGAAGCAGGTCATGTCCAAGTGCAGCAAGATCTGGATGACATTTGGCTTTGGCTGATAAGAAATAGGTGACATTTGCACCAAACAAGTGCCAGGCAATGAACATCTTTAATAAGAGAGAACGCAACCATTTCCACTTGACAGTCAATGACGTTACCTTTGCTGTATCTCCCACTATGAACATCATAGGGGGAGTTAACTATTGACCAGAAACTGAAGAGGACCAGCCATAATAATACAAGATCAAGACAAAAGCTGGAAACGCTGTGGCAAGTAACTCATCTCCCGACTCCCCAAAATTCGTCCACTATCTACAAGGCACAAGAGTGTAATGGAAAACTCGCCACTTGCTTGGACGAGTCCAACAATACTCAAGAACTAAACACCATTAAAAGATGAAGCAGGCCACTTGATTGGTAACCCATCCATCACCTTCAACATTCACTCTGGCACCATTGATGAACAGTGACGCCATTGTATGCCATCTGCAAGATGCACTGCAGCAACTCACCAACTCTCCTTTGACAGCATCTTCAGAACCCATGACTTCTACCACTTCAAGGGCAATAGATCCATGGGAATACCATCATCTGTAAGTTCCCCTTTAAGCCACAAACCATTCTGACATGGAAATATATTGCCATTATTTCACTGGCTGTGGTTTAAAACCCTGGAACTCCCTCTATTACAGCACCGTGGTTGTTTCTATATCACATGGATTGCAGCAAGTCAAGAAGGCAGCTTATCACCATCTTGTCTAGGAAAATGGGAATGGGAAAATTAATGTTGGCCCAACTAGTGACACACTTATGCTATGAAAGAATAATTAAAAACAGGATTCCAGTCAGCAGGAATGTGGAGTTGGAATTACATTCAGATCAGCCACAATCTCATTGAATGGTGGAGCAGGGGCCAAATGGCCTGCTTCTAGTTCTTATATTTGTATGTATCTGTTCCTAGGGAAAATCTAAAAACCACTGAAAAATCAATTGCAAATAGCTGCCTTCCTGTGCACTCTCAAACTCACTGTCTAACTGCCTGAGAAGTGAAAGATTATTTATTAGTAACAAATCGGCTTACATTAAAACTGTAATGAAGTTATTGTGAAAATCCTCTAGTCGTCACACTCTGGCACCTGTTTGGGTACACTAAGGGAGAATTTAGCGTGGCCAACATGCCTAACCAGCATGTCTTTCGGACTGTGGGAAGAAACTGGGCACCCAAAGTCAGCCTGTGCAGACATGGGGAGAACATGCAGATTCCCAGTGACTGGGACACCCAAGCTGTGAATCGAACCTGGATCCCTGGCACTGTGAGGCAGTAGTACTAACCACTGTGCCATCTGTGCTGCCCTAGGCATATTTGCCCAGGAGCAGGAAAATATCAGAGAGCAAATCTGACACATCCTCCCTCCATTTTGCTGGCCCTCTGCCCCCGAGCCTGCCTCATGCAGGGGCTGGTAAAACTCTGTCCTTAATTTTCCTACGAAGCTGCCTCAACATGACGGAGGCTTTATAAATACAAGTTGCTGTTGTTGTAATTACCAAACTGGGTATGAAGGAAAATGGAATTTGTTAAGGCTAAGTAGAAAGTTGAAAATGACAAGTGTCACTGTACTGGCCTCAAGTTGTAGAGTGCAGAGGACATTACAAAATCCACCATTTCATCTGCTTGGCTCTTGGATGACTGGCAGTTTATTTCCTGCACAATTACACAACAACAGGCTAAAAGCAAAATCCGTTTTATTCAGTTCTCCAGTCAGTGCTCGGGTATATGTTTAATGGATCTCATTGCAGCATCTGTTAATTCAGAGCTATAAACTCCATGTTGGTTTTCACGTCCAGACCTCGCATTGGTTTCTCAATGTTCTCGACATAAACAGGCATCTTCAGCACAAAGTCATCTTCACGGCATTTTCTAATTTCCTCAGAAATTAATGTGCTGCACTTTAGTTTATCAGGTGGGGAAAAAAATTGTCCAGATCTTTGAACGTAATTACTGACTGGATCAAAATATATGGAACTGTTTTTTCCCTGATTGATGACCATCACTTTTTGAGAAAACATGTTTTTGGAACAAGGTTGACGTATCCAAAATGGAACAAAACATGCATTTGATTTTTTTTGATATCTGTTAAGCCCAGTCCGCGAAACCTCACTATGAAGTACTCTCTAGTGAAAACAATGCAACGCACTCCCTAAAACACTCAAATCAAGTCAGGTCGATTGTATCTTTTATTGGCAAATATACTGAGTTCACGGACAAAGGGAATGATCTAGGGGCTGATACTGTAGATTAATGTAAGTAAAAAACACCTCAGGGCAAACTATAGGAAAAGCCACAAAATAGCTTTCATTTGACTATTGCCACAGAGCTTGATCAATCAGTTTTCCAATGAAATCTGTCTTCTTTTAGCTAGTGTTTGCAGGCAATACAATTCCGAGCTGAATAGTGAATGCTTGGCACTGCGAGGAAAGAGGGAGATTTGTAGCTGTCCGTTCTGTGCACCACTATTGCCTCTGTGTTCTGCCTGACTGGGTAATGAAAGTGTCTATAAATCTGGGGTCTGCATTTCCCCTCCAGCACAGGCTGACAACGTCTCATCAGCTCTGTGGCTTCGACAGGTACAGCACAAACCAGCGATAGGAACTGAGGGGAGATGAGAGTGCAGTAAGCAATACTTTTCAGAGCTGCAGCTTTCAAAACGGATACCAAAATATTGCCCACGAGAACAGTCTTCTGTGAACAATAACGACATGTGAATATATCACTTCTATAAACCCTTGACCATGAAAGATGAGTTCAGTGTGCGCACTGCACACTCAGTGCCTTTCTTCTTAATGTGGTTATTTTATTTTACTTTCATTTGGTTGGCGTGACACTCTCCACAGACTTCCACCACTGCCCACTTATCATCCTCCAGTTAGACATTCCAGCCTCACATCTCATTGGCCTTCTATGCACTGCCGTCCAAGACAATGTTGCGTTTAAACCCTTTGTGTTCTAAAATCTCAACATTTGTTTCAGATTTTTACGCAAGCCCTCACATTATTGCTCAGGTTTGCGATTACCTTGCATCTGGAAATCCCCAAGTGTTTGATTTGGATTGAATTTAAATGTTCCTGACTTCAGGAAAATCATTTGATGTATTCCTTCCCTTCTTTTGGGCCATTGAACTTTTGTGATCGAGGTGAGGGATGACCATTAACCAATTCTCTTTATTAACTTCTGATAACTTGAAACTAGACTGTACGTGAATGTTGAATGCATTCAGATGAAATTTCTTTGCCAGGTAAATAGGATAGCTCCTCCATCAAGGTGATAGACTAGGCCAGTGTAGATCAGCAAGCATCAGGGTGATGGGGACTGAGCCAGTGTAGATCAGCAAGTACAGGGGTGATTTGTAAACAGGACTGAGTGCAGGTTAGGAGATAGGTAACAGTTTTGAATGAGGTTAAGCTCCTGTCAGATGGAAGGTGGAAGATTGGCCACAAGAGGATTGGAATAATTGACCCAGATGTTAAGGGGAAAGCAGGAAGGGTAAATGGGAGGCCAAAGGAAAAGAACCTTGTAAAGTTGGGAATGTGGAACCCCTGCCAATCTTAATGGGTGTTGGGGGGAGCTTCTTTAACATACTCATAATAAAATCATCCCCCACCCAGCAGCCAGCCAAATGGCCAGGTTAATCAAAAGCTGGGGGACAACATTAGCTACTGGATGGAACAACAGGGGAAATTTGGAAATTGTTTGCAACAATTTGGAAATAGAGAAGGTGGAGACATTGTGTTGGGTTTGAGGACAAAAATTGGTGGAAGTGGGAAGGTAGGTGATTGGAGGCTTGGGGGAAGGTCTGTGATTGGGATGGCCAGTGCTGGGGGAGTGAGAGATCACAGCAGTGATGGTCTTGCTGCAGTGGTGGTTTTGTGACAGCAGCCAGCCACCCCCACCAGAAAACCTAATGAGCCTTAGCTAGGAAATGGGTCAGGGAGGTGACTGAGTGTCCTGACCCTGTCAATAACTGGAAAATCCAGCCACTCATCTCCACTACTTGCATATCTTGGGATACTTCTCAAGAAAAAGTACCAATTCATGGACACTTCAAGAACCCATTGTATCATTTTTGTCTTTGGCAGTCACTTGCTAACAAGTATAATGATCATGGAATCTCTGTAGTGCAGAAAGAGGCCATTTGGCCCATTGAATCTGCACCAACTGCAATTCCATCCAGGCCCTACCCCTATACTCCTACTTATTTACTCTTCTAACCCCCTAATACTAAGAGCAAATTTAGCATAGTCAATCAACCTAACCTGCACGCCTTTGGACTGTGGGAGGAAACCGGAGGGTCTGGAGAAAACCCACACACACATGGGGAGAATGTGCAAACTCCACACAGACAGTGACCCAAGCTATGAATCGAACACATGTCCCTGGCACTGTGAGGCAGCAATCTAATCACCAGGCCATCGATCTAAGAATCTCCATGTCACTGGTCATGGCTTGCATGACTAATGAGTCTAAACCTGCAGCTGGATCTCTGACCTTGGCATGGGTGTTCAGGAGGTGAAATTGGTCCTCTGACTCCAGGTCACTGGTATTCCTTTCGTTGGCTCCTTTTCCAATCTTCCTCTTGCTGTCAGGTGTCCTCGAAGAATTGTGTTCCTTTAATCAGGAAGTTCCAGTAGATAGGTTGCTTCTGTGTGTTGACATCTATGTTGCATGTTATATGGTAAGATTGAAGTGCTTCCTTTGTTCTCCTCTTGTTCAGGAGCCTTCCTCCAGCTTTGGCCATTGATAACCCTGTGGTTTATAATCAACAATTCCAGCTCAACAACTTTTCCTGGAACCGTTCCTGCTCCAATTCCCAGTTCATTACCGAGAGTTTTACTTCAGAAGAGATGCAGGCCTATCGCGTGATGGGTTTGGCATTTGTTATATATGATGAGAGGTAGCACTTCTTTTCTGCTTGATCCGAGTGTTATCTTCAGCACTGTGGCATGTGGGAAGGATGGTGCAGCCTGAGCCAAGTCATTCTTCCCACAGTCGTCAAGGTTGAGAGATAACGTCCCCGTCCAGCAAAGCAGTGCAGTGTCTTGTCACACAGACATATTATGAGTCAAGGCCCTTTCAAGATAGGGAAAAGCAGAGAAAAAGATACAGACACAGAAATAACAGAAAAGGTGAAATGAGAAATGGAGCTTGAGAGGGGGAGAGAGAAAGGAGGAAACGGAATGTTGTACAGAGATGGTGAAATCTCAATTAGAATTGGAATGACTAACCACCAGGACAGCGAAGGGAAAGTAAAAAGTCTCACAACACAAAAGTCCAACTGGTTTATTTGGTAGCACAAGCTACTAACTTTCAGTGCGCTGCCCCTTCGCCAAGTAAGTGGGAGTTCTGTTCAAAAACAGGGCATTTAAAGACACAAACTCAATTTACAAAGTAATGCTTGAAATGCGAGTCTTTACCTTTCCTTAAAGATACAGTACCTTTAAGACTTGATTATCTGTCTACAAGTGATCACATGTAGACAGCCATTGATGACAATGAAGAAAAACTGAAGCACAACCAGTTCTGCTGCTCCCAACCGCAACATGGAGTGAATAGTGAGGAGAACAAATCCAAAGAATGAAAATGACTCAATGAAACAGCACTACATTCTGTGACCTGGGAAAACTGCGAGGAAGGTGAACAGAATCTGAGAAGGCAGGATGTAGCAGCAGTGGACGGGTGGCTTGTCATGTGACAGTGAGGTACAGGAGCTTTGGGGAAAAGAATACAGGACAGTGGATTGTAGGGCCACGGATGAATATACAGCATTTGCAGTTTTCTTGTAGCTGCGGGAGCAAGGTAATGATTGGGAGCAGAAGATAAAGCACCAAATCTCCTGGCAGGGAGTTCAATCAGGGCAGGCAAAGTGGCGGGATTTAATTTTTAAAAAAGGGTTTGCTCAGCGGCAATTTTGCAAAACTATGTATCTAAAAGTTAGATTCTGCTGAGTACCTTATTAAAATTGTATAGATGTTTGCAAGGTCCGCCCCTGTGGTGGGGAAGATAGAAGAATTCCAGCCTTAGGGACCAAAGATGTGTAGGTTAGAGGGTGAGTGTGGCCAATACATGGGGTTATGTGGATAGGATCTGGGTGGGATACGCTCTTGGAAAGTCGCTGCAGACTGAACAAGCTTCTTTCTGCACTGTGGGGATTCTAATAGGATCCAGATCAGAGGTTTCAGCCATGTAGTGTCAAGTTACTGTCAGAGGCTAGGTACAAGGAATTGACATGAAAATCGACAAGGAAGCCATTTTCATTGGCCCCTGTGTACTTGTGGCGCACACAATTATTTACTGGTAGCTGGTTTGTCTACGTGCTCTCTTGACAAGGGACAAAGAACTAAGGAAAGAATAGAAAAAATATATTTTAAAAACAAAGATGGGGAGGAAGAGCTGGAATTTCTGTTTTTTTTTTATTCATTCATGGGGTGTGAGCATCACTGGCTCGGCCAACGTTAATTACCCTTCAGACGGTGATGGTGAACTGCCTTCTTAAGTTGCTGAAGTCCACCTGGTGATGTTTTAGGGTGATTATGTCTTTATGTATATAAAAAAAGAAACTGAATAAGAACATAGACAAGAGCTATGTACTCCACATCTGGAATACTGTATACAGTTTTGGTCTTCTTACTTGAGGAAGAATATACTGGCACTGCAAGGGGTGCAGAGGAGATTTACTAGGTTGATTTTGGAGTTGAGAGAGTTGGCTTATGAGTAGACTGGTGCTACACTCATTGGAATTTAAAAGAATGAGAGGAGATCTTATAGAAACATACAAGATTATGAAGGGAATAGACAAGATAGAAAAAAAGAGGCTGTTTCCACTGGCAGTTAAAACTATAACTAAGGGGCATAATAAGGAGAAGCAGATTTAGGACTGAGTTGAGGACGAACTTCACCCAAAGGGTGATGAATTTGTGCAATTCCCTGCCCAGTGAAGTAGTTGAGGTTACCTCATTGAATGTTTTTAAGGCAAGGATAGATAAATATTTGATTAGTAAAGGAATTAAGGGTTAAGGTGAGAGGGTGGGTAAATGGAACTGAGTCTACAAAAAGATCAGCCATTATCTTATTGAATGCACAGCAGTCTCGAGAGGCCAGGGTGGGTTACTCCTGCTCCTGGTTCTTATGTTCTTAAGAGTAATGTTGGAGGCCACACTCTGGAGGAACTGTAATGTTCTGAGTTGAAAAACACAGTAGGAAGTCTCACAACACTAGGTTAAAGTCTGACAGGTTTATTTGGTTTTTGCTACCAAATAAAGCTGTTGGACTTTAACCTGGTGTTGTGAGGCTTCTTACTGTGCTCACTCCAGTCCAATATCTCCACATCTTGAAAAACAGTGTCAGAGCTGATGGAGTGATGTTTGAGGACCAGGATGAGCATCATGGTAACTTCCTCTGCACAGGTGACTAACCTGTCAGTAGTCCCTGTCCAGTTTCATGTGTGAAGGATGACCACTTTAGTGAGAAAGCAGAAGACCGAGTTCGTGCCTTAAGAGAAGAGGTGACAATCATAGTGAAAGGAGAGAGATTTTTCCAATTGAACTGATAAACTTTGAACGATACAGATGGGACAGAAGATGCACCGCATTTTCAGAATGTATGCAGGCATTCAATCATCTAGGGGAGAGAAAAAAAATCTCCTTTAAAGGTAGGTGCAGGAAGAATTTAAGCTATTTCTGCATTTACTGATATTGTCTAATCAAATCAGTCGCTTTATAGTGAGTAGATTGACACTTAAACAGCGCTCTGAAATGCAGTGTTTCTTGCAAACTGTTTGCCTGTCCATTTCAAAATTCTTTATCAGCCAGCTACCATACCGCATAGACACACGACTGTGAATCTTATCACACCAAACCCATTTCCATACACAGTTATATCTTCGAAGCAAAGATTTTGTTCAGGGGCCAGTCTATTGTGAAAAATACAATGTTTATGCCTTCTCTGTCAGACAGTTTGTTTCTTTCTCTTTTCACCTTTAAAATATCATACATTCTTTATAAAAACCATACAGTCCAATAGGTTTACAGTACTTGAAGTGTTTCAGAACATCATCGATATTCTTTGAAGCTGGTTACGTGCTGTTTACATTAATACCTGTCTTGTCTGATCATTTATCAAGCTGGTATGTGCTATGAATTCATAAATAAATCCGCACAAGTACTGGAATTAAAAGTGCAGTACTTTACAGATTAAGAAAAAAAATCATTGGCAGTAATTTTCACTTGACCCATCAGATTGGGCCTGATGCTGGTTTTCCATCCTGCTCTATTTTAATGGCTGGGTAATATTAGGCAACATGTAAAACTGACATTCAACTCATCCTGTGGGTTTTGCACTTGGTGAGTTATTTCAAATTCTCCCTTCAGCAGTCTAGTTCCAGCTTCGTTGGTAACTCAAATAACCAAAGTGGAAATGATGAGTGGGTCCCCAACGCCAACCTGCCTGTGGATAGGATAAACAATTAGACATCCAAAGGTCAGACCTAAGAAGTGGGGTCATACAATAGGGCAGTTGAGGCTGGTTTCCAAACAGTTATCCTATTGGATGAGACCTTGTATCCAATCAATTGTTCTACTGGCTGAGGGCTGGTATCTGTACCATTATCTCAATGGGTGACAGCTGGTATCTGTGCCATTATCTCAGTTGGTGACAGCAGGTATCTGTGCCATTATCTCACTGGTTAACAGCAAGTATCTGGGCCATTATCTCGGTGGGTAACAGCAGGATCTGGGCCATTATCTCGGTGGGTGACAGCGGGATCTGGGCCATTATCTCACTAGATGGCAGTGGATACTGGGGACACTATCTCACTGGATGAGGGCTGGTACCTGAGCCATTATCTCAAGAGTTCACTGCTAATTAAAAGAAACTTTCAGCTATTAAAGGTAAGGGGCAATGTGCCTGCAAGAAGTAATGCAAAGTTTTCAAAAATTCATCAGATGTTTTGAGCAATGTCTGAGCACGTGGAAGCGTGTGTACCAAACTTTTTAGATGATGCACCAAAAGCCTTGATGGAAAAGGTGGAAATGTGGAAAGATGTCCTATATTCCCAGGACCAAAGGAAAGCCTTCACATATACATTCATGATGCAGAGAGAAGAAATAGAGGCAGATGCCAATGCAGGAATGCTGTTCCAGTAACAGGGATGCAGTGCAGCAGGAGTGTAATGATCTCACTTGAATTGTAAAGATCAGAGACTTCATACTCATCAAGCATAGCCTACCTACATCAACAACCTCATGCATTCTTAATTCATTCCATCTCTACCACTCCCTACTAATAATCTCTATCTACCAATCAGGACTCATAGCTTGCACTTGTAGCCTCATTTCATGATGATGGTAATAGAAAAGGAAAATAGGCAATCCAGAGTAAAAAAAAATTACTGACAGAGAATCGACTTCGGTGAGGCAAGGATAGAGCTGGGTCGGTTAGACTAGAAAGGTTGGCAGGAAAAACTGTAGCTAAACAAAGGACTACCTTCAAAACAGAGATGGTTTGGACACAGTCAAGGTATATTCTTGTAAAAGGGAAAGACAGGGTAAACAAATCCTAGGAGATAGGAGAAGTAGGGCCAATTAGGAATTTAAAAGGAAATTTACACATGGAGGATATGGCTGAGGTATTAAATTAATACTTTACATCTGTCTTTATTAAGGAGGTAGGTGCTACCTAGGTCATGGAGTCAGAGAGGAATCTTTGTCCCTAGAAGGGTTAAAAATTGAAAAGGAGGAAGATTGAATAGACTGTTGGTCCTTAATGTTGACAAAGCGCTGGGATCAGGTGAAATGTATTCAAGGAGATTGAACTAAGTGATAATGGAAATTGCAACAGTGCTGGCCATAATCTTTCATCTTCTCAAGCCTCAGGAGATGCCAGGTAATTGGAGAATTCATATTTTTTTTCAAAAAAGGCTGTAAGAATAGCCAGGAATTATGGGCTAGTCAGTTTAACACTGTGGTGGGCAAGCTCCTACAAGCATATATTTGGGGTGAAAATTTGGCTGAATGGTAGGAAGCAGAGAGTAACAGTTAATGAATATTTTTCAGGCTGAAGGAAGGACTGGAGTGATATTCCCCAGGGGTCGATATTGGGAGGTTTGTTATATCTTAATGTAACAGGGTTCTTGGTGTGCAGGGACAACTTGAAAGTTTGCAGATGACAAAGAACTTGGAAGTATTGTAAAATGTGAAGAGGACAGTGCAGAACTTCAGAAGGACATAGATAATTAGATGGAACAAAGAGGTAAATACAAAATATGGGGGAAATTTCTTAAGTGGGTACAGGAGCAGAGGGACCCTGTGTGGATGACTTACATTAAAGGTGGCAGGAGAGGTGGTGAGCATACTTAATTAAGATATAGGCTTCTGTGTTTTGTTAACAGGGGCATAGAGTACAAGAGAACACGCTGCCTGGAATTCATATCATTTAGGCAACTTATGGAGACCAAACCCAAAGGTGGCATTCCTCATAGTTAACCTCTAAAATAAAGACATTCCAAGGGTGTGTCTCATTATGTCACACTGGTCTGAGTGAGTCTGCCCCGCCAGTAACTTAGGTTTTCAGAAGACTGAGACATCACCCGGACAATGCCAGGGAAGAATGCTAGGGCACTGTCCAGGCTGTGCTGGGGCGGAGTCAAGGAGCAGCACCTGGGACGTGTGAGGGCAGTGTCAGGCTAGTGGCAGAGGGCTGTACCAAGAAACAGTGCCAAGAGCAGTGTCAAGGGACAGTGTCCAGGCTGTGCTGGGGGCAGTGCCAGGATGCAATGCCAAGTGGCAGCAACTGGGAAGTTATGTGGCCTCCAGGTGGTGTTTTCCACAGGTATTTGGTACTCATCCTTTGAGATGGTAGTGGATGTGTGTTTGGATGCTGCTGCCTAAGGAACATTGGTGAGTTCCTGCAGTGCAACTTGTAGATAGTACACACTGCTGCCACTGTTCATCGGTGGTGGAGGAATTGAATGTTTGGGGAACGGGTGCCAATCAAGCGGGCTGCTTTGTCCTGGATGGTGTCAAGTTCCTTGAGTGTTATTGGAGCTTCACTCATCCAGGCAAATGGAGAGTATTCCATTACACACCTAGGTTGTATCTTGTAGATGGCAGACAGGCTTTACAGAGTTGAGTTACTCACCGCAGGATTCCTTGCCTCTGACTTGCTCTTGTAGTCACAGTATTGATATGGCTAGACCAGTTCAGTGAAAAGCTTGAACCGTTGCAGTTCATCCCATGCAAGTACACCCACAGTACTGTTATGAAAGAAGTTCCAGGTTTCTGATCCAACCACAGTGAAGGAACAGCAATATAATTCCAAGTCAGGATAGTCTGTAGCTTGAAGATCAATTTGCAAGTGACGGTGTTCCCATGTGTCTGCTGCTCCTATTTCTTCTGGGTTCAGAAGGTGCTGTCAAAGGAAGCTTAGCAAGTTGCTGCAGTGTATCTTTTGTATGGTATACAGCACTGTTAGTATGTGCCATGAATAGAGGGAGTGAATGTTTATGGTGATGGATGGGTTACCAATTAAGCTTTGTCCTGAATGCTGTTGAGTTTCTTGAGTGTTGTTGGAGCTGCACTCATCCGGACAAGCGGAAAGTATTCCATCACACTCCTGACTTGTACTTTGTAGATGGTTATTTTCACTGTGTGGTTGGGTGTAATGGGCCATCCACTGTAGTCACTCAAGTTTCATTAAAATCATATTGCTGACTACAGGAAAATAATGTGATGGGTAAGAATGAATTGGTATCAATGTACAGCATATTTAAACAGCGACATTAAAGTCACAAAACAATACTTTAATTCATGTTTAAATATTGAAAATTATTACTGGTAATTTTCTCAGGAAAATATTTGTCTACCAATGCTGTTGGACAATATTGTTGCAAACAAGTAGGAGTATTAGGTCACCTCATAATTGCAGAAAGATACAAAATAAAAATATCACAAAGATTAAGGAAGCATTGAACATTGAACATTGAACATAGAACATAGAACACTACAGCACAAACAGGCCCTTCGGCCCACAAGTTGCGCCGAACACATCAAAACCTACCCAGCCATAGACCTATCTATAACCCCCGATCCCATATACTCATCCAGAAGTCTTTTAAAAGACCCCAGCGAGTTCGCCTCAACCACCACCAACGGCAGCCGATTCCATTCACTCACCACCCTCTGAGTGAAAAACTTTCCCCTAGCATCCCCTCTGTACTTGCTTCCCTGCACCTTAAATCTGTGCCCTCTCGTCACGACCATTTCAGCCCTGGGAAATAGTCTCTGAGAGTCCACCCTATCTATTCCTCTCAACATCTTGTAAACCTCTATCAGGTCGCCTCTCAACCTTCGTCTCTCCAGGGAGAACAGTCCCAGCTCCCTCAACCTGTCTTCATAAGGCATGCCTCCCAATCCAGGCAACATCCTTGTAAATCTCCTCTGCACCCTTTCAATAGCTTCCACGTCCTTCCTATAGTGAGGCGACCAGAACTGCGCACAGTACTCCAAGTGTGGTCTGACAAGGGTCCTATAAAGCTGCAGCATTACCTCCTGACTCCTGAACTCAATCCCTCGATGAATGAAGGCCAGTACACCGTAAGCTTTCTTAACCACATCCTCCACCTGGGAGGCCGATTTGAGAGTCTTATGGACCCGGATCCCAAGATCCCTCTGCTCTTCCACACAGCTAAGACTCCTACCTTTGATAGTGTACTCATTCATCCCGTTGGATCTGCCAAAATGGATCACAACACATTTATCCGCGTTGAAGTCCATCTGCCACTTCTCCGCCCAGTCTTGCATCCTGTCGATGTCATGCTGCAACTTCTGACATCCCTCCAGACCATCCACAACACCACCGACCTTCGTGTCATCGGCGAACTTACTCACCCATCCCTCCACTTCCTCATCCAGGTCATTTATGAAAATGACAAACAGCAAGGGTCCTAGAACAGATCCCTGGGGCACTCCACTGGTGACCGACCTCCATGCAGAAAAAGAGCCATCCACAACCACCCTCTGCCTTCTGCAGGCAAGCCAGTTCTGGATCCACAAGGCCAAAGCCCCTTGGATCCCATGGCCTCTCACCTTCTCAAGAAGTCTTGCATGTGGGACCTTGTCAAATGCCTTGCTGAAGTCCATGTACACCACGTCCACTGCTCTTCCTTCGTCAATGTGTTCAGTCACATTTTCGAAGAACTCAATTAAGCTTGTAAGGCATGACCTGCCTTTTACAAAACCATGCTGACTATTTCTAATCAACCTAAACTTCTCCAAATGCTCGTAAATCTTGTCCCTCAGAAGCCTCTCCATCAGCTTACCAACCACTGAGGTCAGACTCACCGGTCGGTAATTTCCAGGACTATCCCTGTTCCCTTTCTTGAAAATAGGGACCACATCCGCAATCCTCCAATCCTCCGGAACCTCTCCCGTCTCCATCGACGACGCAAAGATCATCGCCAGGGGCTCTGCAATGACATCCCTCACCTCCCACAATAACCTGGGGTACATCCCATCTGGTCCCGGAGACTTGTCTATCTTGATAGCATTTAAAAGTTCTAACACATTCGCTTCCTTAATATCTACATATTCAATCTTTTCAGTCTGCCGCAAACTTGTAGTGCATCCTCCCAGATCACTTTCCACCGTGAATACTGAGGCAAAGTACTCATTAAGCACCTCTGCCATTTCTTCCGGTTCCATACAGACTTTTCCCCCTTCACCTTTTATAGGTCCTATCCCTTCTCTTCTCATCCTTTTACTTTTCACATATTTGTAGAAGGCCTTGGGATTCTCCTTAATCCTACCAGCCAAGGCCTTCTCATGACCCCTTCTGGCTCTCCTAATTTCCTTTTTAAGCTCTCTTCTATAAGCCTTATACTTCTCTAGATCCCCAACATCTCCTAGCTCTTTGAACCTTTTATACACCTTTCTTTTCTTCCTATGTTCACCACAGCCTTCGTGCACCACGGTTCCCGCGTCCTACCAAAACCTCCTTGTCTCACCGGAACGTTGTCGTGCAGAGCTCCAGACAAGCATTCCTTGAATATCTGCCACCTTCCTTCTGTGCTTTTCCCCAAGAACACCTCCTTCCAGTTTATTCGCCCCAACATCTGCCTGATGTCTTCATATTTCCCCTTATTCCAGACAAACACCTTCCTAGCCTGCCTGATCCTATCCTTTTCCAATGCAAGGGTGAAGGAGATAGAATTATGATCTCCATCCCCAAGATGCTCTCCTACCAAGAGATCCATCACCTGTCCTGGTTCATTAGCTAGTATCAGGTCCAGTACAGCCTCTCCTCTCGTAGGCTTGTCCACGTGCTGTGTCAGGAAACCCTCCTGAACACACCTAACAAACTCCTCCCCATCCAAACCCCTTACCCTTGGGATATTCCAGTCGATGTTTGGGAAATTGAAGTCTCCCATCACAACAACTCTGTTATTTCTACATCTCTCCAGTATCTGTTTCCCTATCTGCACCTCAACTTCCCTGTCACTATTGGGCGGCCTATAGAATACACCCAGCAACATCACCGACCCTTTGCTATTCCTAACTTCCACCCACAGAGACTCCATAGACATTCCCTCCTCAGTATCCACCTTCTCTGCAGCCATGACACTGTCCCTGATCAACAGTGCCACTCCACCACCTCTTTTGCCTCCCTCCCAGTCCTTCCTGAAGGATCTGAATCCCGGGACCTGTAGTGCCCAGTCCTGTCCCTGAGACATCCAAGTCTCTGTAATGGCCACCACATCACAATCCCAAGCAGCAATCCACGCCCTAAGTTCATCCACCTTATTTACTACCCTCCTGGCATTAAAATAGACACAGCTCAGTCCCTCAGACTGGACATTTCCCTTCTCCCCCACTCGTCTAACCTGCCTCTCATCCTGCCTAGAGTCCTTCCCTACCTGGGAGCTAACTTCCTTGCTCCCAGTCTCCACATCACTATTCCCTCCCCCTAACCTTTCTAGTTTAAAGTCCCCCCAGTAGCCCTAGCCAGTCTTCCCGCCAAGATATTAGTGCCCCTGGGATTCAGGTGCCACCCGTCTTTGCTGTACAGGTCACACCTGCCCCTAAAGAGGTCCCAATGATCCAGGAACCGGAAGATTATAGAATCTTCTATAATATTTTGAATATTATAGAATAGAATATTTTGGAAGATTATAGAATCTGAGAGTGCAGAAGGAGGCCATTCAGCCCATCAAGTCTGCACCAACCACAACTTCAGTGACATTTAACAATAAATATTCCAATTATTTTTTGCCAAAGTTTCATGAGGCAGTTAACTTATTTGAGGCCAAAATCTTGGTGTGCCTAATAAGTTAATGCTGCTGCCTCACAACACTAAGGACCCAGGTTCAATTCCCAGCTTGGGTCACTGTCTGTGTGGAGTCTACACGTTCTCTCTTTTCTGTAGGGGTTTCCTCCGAGTGCTCTGATTCCCTTCCATAATCTCAAAGGCATGCTGGTTAGGTGCATTGGCCGTGTTAAATTCCCTCAGTATATCTGCTCAGGTGTCGGAGTGTGGTGACCAGCAGATTTTCACAGTAACTTCATTGCATTGTAAGCCTACTTGTGACATTCATCAATAAACTTTAAACTTTAAACAATAGACTAAAGAAAAAACATGTCTTGGGCAGTGGGGCTAACGAAACAGAATCACATCACCTGACTATTATAAGCTTCACTTGATATTCAGTACTGTTGAAGTCAATAAAAATTAGTACTGGACATGAGGATTAACAGGAGGTTGAAACAATGCTGTATTTTTTTGTGCAAGTTGATTTCTACCACATTATCTCAGCTTTGGGTCTGCTAATGTCAAATCACACCGAATTGCAATATTGATTGGTTACCTTTGTTCCAGATGTAGCAGCTGTGTTGTCGAGCCTGAGTCAACAATCTTTTGAATAAATGTTGACATTATTTTAACACAGAAGCTTCCAAAGTTGTATTGTGAAGGCTATAGGCGGCCATCTTTATTTGGTTGCCGAAGTGTGGCGTAGTGTGGTGATTGTCCCTTTAAGGGCAACGTGCGACCCTTACTTTGTTATGTTGCCCTCAAAGGGACAATCAACATACGTGGTCATCTTAAAACTGGAACCACAACTTTTGCTGGGTTTCAAAAAAAAATGAATATAATTAAAATCAAGAATTTTCAATTAATTGCTAATCGTTTGGATATAATTCACATTTAATGTTTATCTGAATGTCCCAGTTTTTGCATCAGACTTCAGAAATGAAAAACAGAGCAAAATCTATCAGATGTCATCTTTTTAAACCATATATTTCCTTTCAAAGTGTAAACATGTTACACTTCACAATGGATTGGTACGTTTAGAAATGTATGATTTCTGTCATGCTTGAAAATAAAACCAAAAAATGTTTCCATTATTTTATAACTTAATAATTGACTAACAGAGGCAGTGAAGTGAGATGAGCTAATATGAAATTCAGGTTATTTTAGTTTTTCTTTAATTAGAATTTTCAGTTCATCGAGACTCGACAAGTCCTTGAAAACTTTAGGTTTCTATTCTTCTCATAGGAGCTAATTAGATCTCCTTCCTGGTATTTTAGCCTCAATTGGTGAAAATGTGTGAATTTACCTGACAGGATTTGTCTGGATTCTCATCACACTTTCCATCAAATGAGGAGACTAGGCCTTAGTGACACCTACCTAGCTTGGCACCGTAATCCTAGGGGATTCCGTCAATGCTGTCAGTTACCATGGCAAAACTAGAGGTGTGAATAGTGCAACAAAAAGAACAGGTTCTCAGTATAAATCACCATTAATTATTAAAGTGGCAGCATCACTTTTATAGGCCGCAGTCTAACAAGAATTACACCTGTACAGAATCTTTTAAAAGATTCCTCCACATGTACAAGATTCATTACTTAGAAGAGGTCCATTAAAAAACAATGTTCATAGATTTGATGTTTAGTGAATATACACACTTCCTTTGAAATTCTCGTGATATTGTATGATAATTCATTATGAACAAATACTGCATTTACATGATTTGTAAAACCATTTGGTAAAAGTCTAATTCCATTATGTGCATGTTTTAACACTTCAATCAAAGGTAAACCCGTTGAAAGTGTAAGCGATAGAAGATAATAAGAAAACAGCAAATCTACTGATAACAGCGGTTAGACCCAATGCAGGAAACAATATTGAATTAGTCTGGATTCACACTGCCTGTGTACAAACAAAATTGTGTACTTTACTGAAAACTAAATGATTAAGGTTATGAATTAAGTACATCTTATACATATGTACTTAAAAATGCACACCAAACAGAACTTGACTACACTATACTGAGAAGAAAATGTGAAACTCAGAGAAAGAACATGTACTCATGGTGGAAAGTGTTTGGAGTGGGTGGGTATGAGCAATTATTGTTGAGGCGGAAAGTAGTGGTAGTGGTGATAAGTGTTGAATAATTGAGGAGGTCGAGTAATTGCTCTGGTGAGTAAAGAGTGAGAAAGTTTGAGGAGTATGAGTGTGCACTTGGAGCATTTGTTACTTCGTAGAAGAAAATAATTTGGGACTAGATAATGAACTATAACAGACGGCGAGGTATTTTGCAACATACGAGAGACTGGGAAATAGAAGCCAAATATTTGTACTTGCATGCTCCATTAGGATACATCAATAGCAGATCTAATAATGAATTAATTATTTTCTGACTCAGCAAATTACGGACGGGACGGCGATTAAATCTTTGTGTTTGCTGAAGAATCCATTGACTCATATTTTTAAAAATTCCATTGGAATGAAGAAAGGTGGCATGACTCCACTAGGCTTCCCTAGGCCCCACTAGGCACATAACAAACATATGAAATTACTGGCAAGCCTGTGAACAAGGCCCAAAACATTTTCAAAAAACAAAGAACAAAGAACAAAACAGCACGGGAAACAGGCCCTTCGGCCCAACGAGCCCGCGCTGCCACCTCGATGTTCCCACTTCTACACGCGATCCCTGTCCACGTTTATAGATCTATGGATTAAAAACCAAATTTGAGACAATTTAGGGAGAATTTGTTTTGCCAATTAGCCTAAGAGCACATCTTTGGGATGTGGGAGGAAACCGGAGCTCCCGGAGAAAACCCACGCAAGCACTGGGAGAATGCGCAAACTCCCACAGACACAGGCCCAAATCCATGTATCTGCACAGCACAGCTATAGTCACTGAGCTGTCGTGTTGCCCATCAGATGGTCCAGGTCAAGCATACACTAACGACGTGAAGCAGTAGGATACTCTCGAAAAAGATCCAAGAGCAGCCCTCTCACGACCCATCGCGTGTATGCCCCTTGTTAGACAACAAGGTGGACCAAAACACCTGTAGGATAAAAACAAGTACATCAATATCGTCATCTATTTACACACTTCCCAGGGACTCCCAAGGCTCATGATCCCTATTTTAAATCAGTTTTCTATACCCCTCCATTCCCATTCTGTTCATGTGCCCATCTAAGTATTTCTTAAATAACTCCAGAGTACCTGCCTCCACCACTTTACTTGGCAGCGCATTCCATACCCCCACCACCCTCTGTGTGAAAAAACTCCCTCTAGCATCCAAATTATACCTTACCCCCCTCACCCTAAGCCCGTGACCCCTCGTGCTATTTGAGTCCATCCTAGGAAAAAGCTTAACCCTGTTTACTCTATCTATCCCCTTCAAAATCTTGTACACCTCTATCAGATCTCCCCTAAGTCTACGTCTTTCTAAGGAAAACAGTCCCAATTTGCCTAATCTCTCCTCGTAACTTAGACCTTCCATACCAGGCAGCATCCTGGTAAACCTCCTCTGCACTCTCTCCAGAGTCTCCACGTCCTTCCGGTAGTAAGGCTACCATTCTTTCAGTTACATTCTTGCTCAGCAGCAGTAGGACATGTAATTATTGCTGGACAGGAGCAAGGGATATCTTTGATGCCAGATGATGGCTATGGGGAGGGGCTTATCAGATGGTTCCAAAGATTTTCAAGGACCAGCACAATACAGTACAGTTCTGATCAGTAAAGTGTGCCAGCTAAAATCTTAAGTTGTTTTGAGATGCCCCTCTTTTAGGGTAATCCATGGATGCTTTTCTTCATATTCATTCATGGGATGTGGGCATCACTTGCCAGGCCAGCATTCATTGCCCATCCCTAATTGTCCTGCAAAAGGTGATGAGTTGCCTTCATGAACCTCCGCAGTCCATGTGATGTGGGTTCAACCACAGTACAGTGCAGTTAGGGAGGGAAGTTCCAAGGCTTTAACCCAGTGACAGTGAAGGGACAGCGATGTAGTACCAAGTTAGGATTGAGAGTGGCTTGGAAGGGAACCTGCACCTGCTGTCCTCCTAGCTGGTAGTAGTTGTATGTTTGGAAGGTGCTGTCTGAGGAATCTCTGAGAGTTCCTGTCTCAGAACATCCAAAATACATTACAGCCTGGACAATACATATGAAGCATAATCATGACTGCAATGCAAAAAATACTGCAATCATCTGTGCACAGCAAAGTACCATAAATAGCAATGTAGACTGTGGATTAATATTGAAATTGTGCAATAAGATGTAAATGTAAATCTTTTAAAATATTTTTAAGGCAGCAGAGTAGTTAGCACTGCTGCCTCACAGCTGCAAGGACCCGGACTCAATTCCAGCCTCGGGTCACTGTCTGTGTGGAGTTTGCACATTCTTCCCATGTCTGCATGGGTTTCCTCCACGTTCTCCAGTTTCCTGCCACACTCTAAAGATGCAGGTTAGGTTGATTGGCCAATGCTAAGTTGTCCCTTAGAATCAGGAGGATTAGCAGGGTAAATATGCAGGGTTACCGAGATAGGGTCTGGGTGGGATTGTTGATGGACCAAATGGTCTCTTTCTGCACCGTAGAGATTAAGGGTGGAGGGTGCTGCTTTGGTTGTTAGGTTTCATAAGGTGCCTGACAAGGCCCTAGTTACTGACAATGAGATTTTTAAGTGTTTTAGATGAAAAGTATCAAACCTTTGTGGTCTTTTCAGGGAATTGTTTTGCATAGTTTTTTTTATACAACAATGTAATAACAGTCAGTAGTCCTTCATTTCTGAATAATTGTGATTAACGCTTGTTTTATTTGTCTTTTTGTTAAAATTGTTTCAATGGCAAAAAGGGGAGCTGGCTTCCAGGAGATACTGAGCAGCATTGTGTGAAGGAGCATCACAGCTGCATTAACTCAGGGAGCTGCAGAGATGATGCCAGCTCAGCATGTATATATTAATCAGTGTCTTTGTAGTATTGGGTTGAGTCACTCATCTCAGTCAGCCCTTATCACCAGCACCGACTATTTAAATAGAAATAGAACTTCAAAATTCAACCGAAACAGCTGCAAGTATTGTTATTTAACTCGCTTCTTCAAACGAGTAGCCTGTACTCTACACTGGAGGCTATTTACTGACTGATAGAAAAATATCCCTGGGGATTTTCCATAAACTTCCCACCCAGAAACATTCAGCTCAAGTCCAAACAAAATTGCAACATCCAGGAATGGTACAAAAGGTTGGGCAAGGAATTGACGTCTGCAACTTTATCAATTCTGTTGAAATCTTATCAAGTTGGGGTGAATTTCTGAAGGGAGGGGTGTGTATTATTTAATAATGTTGGGGTGAATTTTAAAGGAGCAGGGTCCAATTGTTGTCCTCCCACGTGCTGAATTATAAAAGACAGTCACAAACTGATCGACTTTAAAACATAGTCACCCTGCAGTGATGTCACCATGGTGACACCATATCACCATAGACGGCACAGTGGCACATGGTTAGCACTGCTGCCTCATTTCAATTCCTGGCTTGTGGAGTCTGCATCTTCTCCTTGTACTTACGTGGGTTTCATCTGGTTGCTCCGGTTTCCTACTAAAGGATGTGGTACACTGACCACGCTAAGTTCTCCGTCAGTGTGTAACTGAATAGGTGCCAGAGTGTGGCGACTCGAGGATTTTCACAATAAAAACAGAGGACTAAACAAACAGGGCCCAATTTTACCATTGCGTTGCACTTGTTTTCAGGTGTGAAAACTTGGTAAAAGCAGGTGTGAGGCGAGTAACACGATCCACGCCCACCTGTGTGCAGGTTCCTCCTTTACCAAGGTCCAAGAATGGTCACGAATGGGATCTTGCCCAAAACAGGTACAACAGCCATATAAATGCATTTGCATACATTTAAATTGGTTTAATGGACTGTGCGCCCAACTTCACCAGCACTTCTCGCTTTCCTACCACGTTCGCCCATCCAGAATCAGTCTGAAACACTTATGCTCCATCTAAGTCCAATTCAGGCGCTCCAGTTAATGAGGAGTAAGTGTCTAATGTCTCTGTCAGCTTGACATCAGTGTATGTGTTGGGGGGGGAGGGGGGGAGGGTGGGTGGCCCACTGCCACTCCGCCTAAGATCAATGGAAGGGAAGAGGGGAAGGAGAGTCTGCTGCCACTGTGTCTGAATTAGTGGAAGGAGGAGGGGAAGGGAAATCTGCTGCCACTCTATCTGAGATCAGTAGGGAGGAAGGGATACCAAGTACATGATCCTACTGTAAATTCATGCAGGTATGAAAGTAATTTGTGGGCCTTCCATCATATTCCTCCCCCACACTTGACTTCGAATCTGCCTCGGAGGAGGCTTGGATGTTGAAACTTCTCACCTTGCACTCATCAGAACAAAGTTTTTGAAGGGGAACAACGAATTATGCTGCATGAGAAAGAGGTACTGATTTGTTGGCAAGGTGTTTGATACGTTGTCAGAGCAACTATTGTCCCCCGTGCATTTTTATACAAGAAAGCTACAATGCCTGGACATGTTCTTTTTCCCTTCAGAGGGAAGGACCTTTCTATGAATTTATGGAGCTTTGAGCATGTGTAAATGAGCATAGCTTGCCAACCAATCAACATCCTTTTTTCATGCAGTACATATTGTTGTTTCCTTTGAAATTTGGCATTCTTGTATCTGTCCTGCTGAGAGTGCAAGACAAAAAGCTTCGACAGCTCATCTCTTCTGTCGGCAACGCTCAAGTCTGCCAAGTGATTATTTATTAGCATCTTATAAATAGCACAACTATGACCCCATTTACATCATAGCACTCATTAGTCACTGACAGGTCTATAGTAACAGCAACTTTCAGACACCTCTCTTTTGATCTTTTTACATATCAATTATTCAATTTTGGGTTTTGTAATTTCTGACTGACGAGAGACTTTAGGGTAAGCTCAATTTGCAAAGATCAGGAAAATATGATTTGAGAATCAAAGCTTAAAAGCCAACTGTTTAAAAGCTGTGAAACTGCCTGTACTACGAGATGACTAATCATGTCTATGACTTGCAGTTTCCTGGTGATATTTCTTCTTACCTTCTTTTCACTAGTGATTTGTGGGTTGCTGAAGGGCTAATCTGATTTGTCTATATTAATGGTGCATTTGACAACTTAGCTGATCCTTCCAGTCATCTCCTCCAGCCTGGGAAGTCTCACTCCCTTCTTTTTTCCTCCCTGTTCGGTGTATATTAGTATCAATTTTTAAACATCCTAATGAAAAGAAAGATTGAGTGGAACTCCTGCAGTCCACAGGAACAATCAACAAGTGACACCCATTCAGGGAAAATGTCATAAACGTTTAGGGAAAAGCTGTATAGTAATTAAATAGATGGCAGTAAACCATATTCAAATGGTTAGCACTGCTGCCTCACAGCACCAGGGACCTGGGTTCGATTCCCGACTTGGGTCATTATCTGTGTGGAGTCTACACGTTCTCCCTGCGTCTGTGTGGGGGTTTCTTCCGGATGCTGTGGTTTCCTCCCACAGTCCAAAGATGTGCAGGTTAGGTGAATTGGCCATGCTAAATTGCCCCTTAGTGTCAGGGGGACTAGCTAGGATAAAGGCATGGGATTGTGGGGATGAAACCTGGGTGGGATTCTGGTCGTGCAGATTCAGTGGGTCAAAGGGCTTCCTTCTGCACTGTATGATTCTATGATTCCAAAGATCCAACTTTCAGTCTCAACTTTGTGCCGAATTGGTTTCAGTGCCCTGAATTAACAAATGGAAATCAATATTAAGCAGGGGACCTTTTAGCCATCGCTTCTGTGTGACTCCTAATGAAAAGAGAGTGCGTAGATATTTAAGATAGTTGGGCTCAGTTACACTGAATAAATTAACTCAGCCCACATTCACTGTCAGAATTTATGCAAACACTGGAAGGGAGTACTGCCAGGTGGCATGGTGGCACATTGGTTAGCACTGCTGCCTCACAGCGCCAAGGACCTAGGTTCGATTCCCAGCTTGGGTCACTGCCTGTGCTGAGTCTGTACATTCTCCTTGTGTCTGCATAGGTTTCCTCCCACAGTCCGAAAGACACGCCAGCTAGGAGCTAAATTCTTCCTCAGTACATCAGAACAGGTGGCTGAGTGTGGCAACTAGGGGATTTTCACAGGAACCTCATTGCAGTGTTATTGTCTGCTTACTTGCGACACTAAGAAACTCTACCTTTACCTATGGGTCACTATTGTCTGTGGAACTGGATTAACCAGCAACTTTGGAGGGAGGTAAATTGAGTCAAGGAGATTTACAGATTTTTTTGCAAAGGTAAGTACAGAGGAAGGGTCCACTTAGAGATTGGGGGATATAACTAACCTAATACATATGGATTAACAGGAAATAATACTCATAATTGAAATAATAGCTAGAGATTCTGGTAGGTCATGTGATGTAAATTGACGATTTAAGGTTGATCTCCCTTTTCTCCATTTATAGCCATCAAGAGATATCCCGTGTCACTTACAGCCACTCCAGCGCCTGTTTGAACTGGAACTAATATATATGCAGATTAGACAGCGCCAATCCTTCTTGAGATTTTTGTCTCACAGCCGTTTGCGTGATATCTGAAGCTTTTTGCTCCTGACAATAATTTGTTTATCGTCTTATTTTAAAATTTCTATCAAAATTGGCAGTCCAGTTTAGCAATAAGACCATTTTCCAGCATCACGTTCTGAGTAGATTGGATTCATTTTTCCCAATTGCAGTTCTGTTTCAAATTCATTTTAATTTTCTTTGATTATTGAGTTACCAGTGGAATAGCTACTGAGTGACTCGGTTTGGAATTTTCTCTGATCTGTGTGAGGAGACAATCTCTCTCTTCCACTCTGATGAGATCCCTAGGTACTGCTTACAGAGCTACACGCATAAACTAACGCAAGCAAATAATCTGGTCAAAACAGGTGACAACTCAAAACAGGCGAGAATACATACAGGCTCATGATAACTGTTCACATTAAGTGTGCAGGGGAACATGAGCTTATAATAGCTTTAATTGCTGATATGTTCCAATATTTCATCATGGGCATAGTGGAAATTGGGACAAATATTGTAAGGATTTTCTCTCACTGCATGTGAAAATTGTAGATTATTGTGAATGTACACTGGCACTCGCTGATTATTAAGTTAGAGGACAAAAATCTTAGAGCTTTACAGCACAGGAAGAAGCCTTTTGACCCATCATGTCTGCCCCAAACATCAAGCATCTCATAGAATCCCGTCAGTGCAGGAGGGTGCTGTTTGACCCATTGAGCTGCAATGACAACAATCCCTCCAGGCCCTTTTCCTGTAACTCCAGGCAGTTATCTTGCAAATCTCCCTGACACTAAGAAGCAATTTAACATGCCCAATCCACCTAACCTGCATGTCTTTGGACTGTGGAGGAAAACCAGAACATCCGGAAGAAACCCGGGAGAATACCGGGAGAACAGGCAAACTCCACATAGTCACCCAAGGCCGGAATTGAATCTAAGTCCTTGGCATTGTGTGGCAGCAGTGCTAACCATTGTGCCAGCATGCCGACAAAGCTATTCTACTCTAATTGTCCAACATTTGGTCCATAGCTCTATGTGCTGTGGCGTTTCAAGTGTTCATCTACATGCTTCTTAAATGTTTTGGGAGTTCTCACCCCTAACACTCTTTCAGGCAGCAAATTCTAGATTCTCACCAGGCTGAAAAGAGATTTCTCAAATCCCCTCTAAATCTCCCATCCTTATCTTGAATCTATGCTCCTCGGGGAAATGTTTCTTCATATCTCCCCTTTCTTTGTTCCTCATAATTTTGTACACCCCAATCAGGTCCCTCTGATTGTTCTGACAGTTATCACTGAGTTACTTTTCCTCTGTTCCTTCAGGGGTTGATGAAGGTCCTTCTTTTTGTTTCCCTCATTCCAAACCTGCTGATCATTCTTGGGGTCCTCAGCCTTGCCAGATTACTTTGGCAAAGTTTTCCCATTTCCTTACTAATTTCATGTTGACATTCCATCTCTTCTTCTCTCCTTAACACCAGGACAATGTTATTTATGGAGCCTTTTTGCATTATTCAATAAGTGGCATTGGAGTTAACATTCACACTGATTTTCAATGAATGCTGACCCAAAACACTGACTAGATTCAAACGGTTAACATGTCTAATTGCTTGACTGTATTTCTGACCAAAATTCTTGTTGCCATTGTTTTTGGAGAATGCACATCGAACGTGATTTTTGTTATACATATATTTTAATCTGATATCACAGCAAGCTAATTAAAAGCTTAAGCAGTTGACGACTCTACATTGAGGCTCTTACTTATTCTATTATCAATTCCCAACTTCACGGGGAAGCTTGGTGGTACAATGGGTAGCACTGCTACCTTACAATGCCAGGGACCCGGATTCAATTCTGGCTTCGGTCAATGACATTGTGAAGTTTGCATGTTCTCCCCATGTCTGTGTGGGTTTCTTCTGAGCGCTCTGGATTCCTTGCAATAGTCTGAAAGATGTACTGGTTAGATGCGTTGGCCTTGCTAAATTCTCCCTCAGTGTACCTGAACAGATGCCAGAGTATGGTGACTAGGGGATTTTCACATAATTTTATTGCAGTGTCAATATAAACTTAGTTGTGGCATGAATAAATGAATCGATAAATGAATCCATTTTTAAAATACAATAGATGTGGGATGTTACTTTGGCCTCAGGCCTACTCCCATAACTCCAAGCATTTACGCTGACACTAAGAGGCAATTTAACATGCCCAATGCACCTCCCCTGCACTGGACTGTGGAAGGAAAATGGAACATCCCAGAAGAAACCCACGCAGTCACAGGGAGAATGGGCAAACTCCACTCAGTCCTCTCTAAATCTCCCATCCTTACTTTGAATCGATGCCCCTGGTTATTGATTTTTCTACTCAAGAGAACATAAGTCAAGGTTCCCAGTGATGGTAAATATTTAGTCACTGCAGTGGAAAATGTAAATAATAAAATGTCGAGGGAGGACATTGGCTTTGTTGTATCCATAGTTGAACCGTTTTCTGCAACACATTAGGCCCAGGCAATACAAGTAAACTTTCAAGCATGGAAGACCCCCCGCCCTAGTAAACCTCAATAATTGTAAATACCTTCAAAAAAAGGGGACAAAATTGGAGGGAGGTTTCAAAATCAGCAGATGCAAGTCTGGCTTTTTCAATAATATAATCACTTTCCTTAGCTTCAAGAATATATTTCTTCAAAGACAATGATGTATTAATAAACACAACCCACAGTCACACAAAATGGATAGCGGCTTTAACAATCAGCCAGTTGAAATTTAATGACTCGTTGGGGAAAAAAAAAACACCTTGTCGGGTTTAAGCTGAAGGTGAGCCTCAATTATGAGTTCATTTTCAGAAAAGGTTTGAACTCACAGGGGGCTTTTGGTTGAGAGACAGAAGTGCTGCCAACAATGGTGAACAGATATATTATGAAAGATAAAGGCAATCTAATGGGCTCGTCACGCAAGTTGGTTGGCATGGGGAGTTGATAAGATGGGCGAGAGGAAAAAAAACAGGTTTGAATCTGGTTTCTCACTTCTAGCAATGTTACTGGTCCCGCTTTGCCACATAATCAGCTCACAGTGGGACGACTGGGGAGAGAGGTGCGATGTCCATGGACGGGGGGGGCAGTGCCCGATCTCTCTATGCGCTGTGTACGCTTGTACATAGTGCACTGAGAGATTGGGGCGCTTGTTCAATAGCACCCCTACAGCTCAGCAGCTGGCATCCAAGTGTGAATGGGCTCCACCCACTTCCTCTGCTGGCAAGAATTATATTGGAGGGAGTGGTTTCTTTTCTAAGTGCTGCATGATTGCATCTTAGAGCTTGTCCAAAAAATGGGTACAATTTTCTCTCATTTTCACACTCATTCAGCACTTAAAATTTTTTTGGGAAAAGATTGCCCCCGATGAGTTTGGTCTTGTGAAAAAATTAATGTTAGAAGGAAGAAGAATAATTTTATTCTTAAAAGGCATATTTTGAAAAAGAAAAGCTTTTTAAAAATCTGAAAATTGTGGGAGCTCTCTTTGTAAGTAGGCTTCGTCTGCAGCATTCATCTTCAAATCAGATTCTACATCCATGTCTGATTGTTACTTGAGTTGTTCTTAGTGATATCTTATCAGTTTAATCCCACGAAATATAGCTGTGTTACTTTCCAAGTTTTGGTTTTCTGTGTTGAGCTTCTGTGTTTGCCTTTCTGTTATTATTCAAGAAATTCAGAGAATAAAAATTGTAGTGAAAATAGAAAGAGAGATGTTACAAAACAGGAGGAAAGGAAATAAATAATACAATTGGAAAAAGCATGCCAGCTAAAATGGCAAGCAAAGGCAAAGGAAAACTTGTTTTAATTCCATAAAGGTCAGGGCTATCATTGAAATTTCTGGCTTAACTGTAATAAAGCCATGATCCTTGTCACAGAGTCGCTGTCTGTATAAAACTGCTCTTGTTTAAGCCCACCAGTTAAGATTGAAATGCTTGGGAAATTGGAAAATTGAGATTTCAGCTTGAAATAATTGTCTGAATATGCAAGGATATTAAAATGTCAATCATGTTTAATTTGTTGACCAATATTCAGATTTTGATGGCTAATATTTCAATCTACTTTTTGCTGCTTTTTCAAACCATTTCCCTGCTATTTAAGCAACAATAGCGTGTTGATTTATAAGTTGATTTAACTTCATTCCTCAAAAACAATACAATTTTTGCAGAATGAGGCTAAATCAACTTTTAGTCTGAAAACTGTGAAAGGATGATTACGCTTAGCACCAGTGATTAAATGGGTTTCTCTTGATATCCTATCTCTGGATTAAGAAACGTTTTTTTGGACAGCGCAATAGCACAGTGGTTAGCACTGCTGTCTTACGGCGCCAGGGACTTGGGTTTGATTCCTGGCTTAAGTCACTGTGTGTGTGTGTGGAATTTGCCCGTTCTCCCCGTGTTTCCCCCTCTGTAAGGGGCTTTCTCTGGGTGCTCCGGTTTCCTCCCACACTTCAAAGATGTTGCCCCTTAGTGCCCAGAGATTTGTAAATGAGGTAGATTAGCCATGAGATTATGTGTGGGGTTACAGGGATAGAATGGGGAAGTGGGTCTCTGTAGAATGCTTGTTTGGAGATTCGGTGCAAGCACAATGGCCTCTTCTTTGCAGTAGGGACTCTATGCAATAAAGTGTACATTGAATTTTGGAATGGCAATATGCAAAATACAAATATGCTCTGTGACAATTGGGTGATGGTTGGACCTATTGGTGGCTGGTTGCAGCAGCAATATTAAAAATGCAAGACTTCTACAAAGAATGTGAAAACCATTTTTGGTTGTTTAAAAGCATGCATAACATAAGTAAAACCTAGCATCACTACATCACTTGCAGAAGACTTCTCTGGGTCACCTGTGACATGTTCAGTCTTTACTTGCCCATTTCAATGTAATGGTTAATGCTTTCCTTCCAAATATGGTGCCCCTGATGAGGTGCGAGTAGATACTGGACATTGGTTTGGAGGAGGGGAGAGTAGGACATGGAAGCTGTTTTGTTAAAAATTACTATTATTTTAGAAATAGTACATCCATGTGTAATTCCTGCGAACATCTTTAGTTGCAAATTTTAATTTGCAGTGGGCACGGGCTATGTGAACTTATGCTGTAATTACATACCTTTGTCATTGACAGTGTCATTAGTAAGAGCGTGCAACTGAAGTATGGTGCAGGCAGTTTTATTAGAAATATAAAAGTGGAAATTATTAGATTCTGGACAGGAAGTATAATTCGAAGATGATTTAAGATAGGATTTTGTGCAGACATCATGCACCTTGTCCTTTAACCTCAATGTACCTAAAATTGACACTTTTCCTTGACTTCCCATGTGCAACTCTGCAGGAGAAGTAACATTCTGGGTCAATCTATGAACTGGTCTAATGGCTTGTACAGCCACAAGCTTAAGAAATAGGATGTGTCATTTAGTCAGTGTCATTGCTCACATGAGAATCAATCTGAAATATTGTACTTTTGAAAAGAAGAGAAAATCTTTAGTGGTACAGAGAAGTACTGTGTACATTTTGCATCAATTTGGAGAAGTGGGGAAAGAGAGGAGCTTCTAACAGCCATCTTTGAGAGCAAATGGGTAATTGTTCTAATGTCTGAAATTGTTTTGCAAAAAAATCTAACTGGTTGTTTATCCTTGCATACATATCAAAATATTCTTCTCCTTTCATGACATTGGGTATTCCAAAGTACTTTACAGCCAATGAAGTATCTGTGCAGTGTAGTCACTATCGTAATATTGTGGGAGGTGGCAACTAATGCTGTGTATAGCAAGCTGCCACAAACAGCAAAGTGATAATGATCAGATAACCTATTTTGTAATGTTTATTGGGGGATAAGCATCGACTGGAACTCGGAGGATAACTGCCTTAAAATTTTTGGAAGTTTTTTTTGTCATAAGTAGGCTTACATTAACACCGCAATGAAGTTACTATGAAAATCCCCTACTTGCACATTTCGGGCCTGTTCAGGCACACTGAAGAAGAACTTAGCATGGTCAATGCATCTATTCAGCACACATTTCAGACTGTGGCAGGAAACCGGAGCACCCGGAGGAAACCCATAGAGAGAACGTGCAGACTCTGAACAGACACTGACCCTAGCTGGGAATCAAACCCGGGGCCCTGGCGCTGTGAGGCAGCAGTGCTAATCACTGTGCCACAGTGCAACCCCCTCGGTCTTCTTTGAGATTAAGTTTGTTTATTGTCACAAGTAGGCTTATATTAACACTGCAATGAAGTTATGATGAAAATTCCCTAGTCGCCACACTCCAGCACCTGTTCAGGTGCACTGAGGGAGAATTTAGCATGGCCAATGCGCCTAACCAGCATATCTTTCAGACTTTGAGAGGAAACCAGAGCATCCAAATGAAAGCCTTGCAGACGTGGGGAGAACATGCAGACTCTGCAGACAGTGACCCAAGTTAGGAATCGAACTCAGGGCCCTGGTACTGTGAGGCAGCAGTGCTAACCACTGTGCCACTATGTTACCTGAAAGGCAAAAGAGTCCTCAGTTTAACGCCTGAATCAAAAACAGCACCTCAGATAGGACAGCATTGCCCCTTGGTGTTACACTTGAGATACCAGCCTCAACTCCATTTCTCAAGAGGAATTTTAATCCACAACCTTGTGACTGGGAGACAAGAACGCTATCAATTGACGGAAGAACCATCTCACATAGCCACCCTGAGCTCTCCCACTTTCAACCCCAGGTTCAAAATTGAAACGAAAGCTGGCAATTCACAGGCACTCTATTGCAAATAAGCTTTACAGTGTCACATTGAATAGATAATTATCACTTCATTCCAATATGAAGAATATTTGCACTAAGGTGATAATATTGGTGCTCAGTGCAATCTTGCCTGATATGTTTCAATAGACACGAAAACCAAACCTTTCACAACATCTCTGTTAATAGTTGAACATGTAAATAACTGTCACCTTTTAAAAATTATATACATACGGCTTTCACAGTGAAAGAGAAAAAAAATGTAATCCTTCCGACAGCATTTGTCTTCCGGAAATGACTTTAGGAAAACAATTAAATAGATGTATTACAATTTTATATATAAAACATATCATAATCTCTATGCCTGGTGCTTACTATATCTGTACTGTTGCATTTATGAATTCCAGTCCTGAGTAGGATCCGATTAAAAGTGACTCCTGATGTCACTACTTTTCACAGCAGTAAACCTCTCTGACAGTACAGACAGGACCCAAATTTGCATGCATGGATTAATTTTTTTTATCATGGGAGGGGGAAAAAAATGAGGCAAAGCGCAGACAGATGAAAGAATAGATAGGATTCAGCAAAAAATAATAAATCAGCATGTCTGAGTTTTCAGTTCTGGCTTCCTTGCCCTTGAACAGTCCTTGACCTTTTCAACAGAGGTCAGAATCTCATCTGTATTGCTCAGTGCAAAACAACTGACAGCTCTCAATGTATCAAGATGGCAGGCATGCCAGTGTGTACTTGTCATTTCAATTCATCTTACTAAACACTCAGAGCATGAGGGGAAAGAAAGGAAAGCCCTGAAAAAGACTGAATTTCCAAGAATATTTGCTTTATTTATTTTCCACCTCTAGCCTACGAAATAGACATTAACCTCATATGTATTGACCCTTTTCCCACCACCTCTATTTAGAACTTATACATTGTATATCATTTTCTGCCAGGCAATTGTGCGTAAATGCTTCACAAATCTCTGAATATCATCTGCTGTCAATGTCTCTGTGTTGCTGCTTGCTTCTTTCTCTCTCTCTCTCTCTCTCTCTTGCGTACGGAAGCCTAATTGTGTATGCCTTTAACTGATTTTCCGAAATATTTACAGAAAATATTTACAGAACTGTTTAATGAACCCCAAAGACTGCAGCTAAACGCAATGCACTGTCATCAAAACCGTCGAAAAGCAAATGTTTTAACTCACTTCTATTGGAAAGGTAGCTTCACAGTATTTTAATGTTGCTTATATCAAACAACATATGTAAACAATATTTTCCCAGCACGTAATCCGAAAGGAAGACTGGGCCGTGTTGCAAGGGAATGGATTCAAAATGAGATATCAAATAAATATCATAAAAAGCACAAACTAAGCTCAGTGTCATTAGAATGGCTGAGATAAGCCATGTCCTTGAAACACTCTTTTACATTGTTTGGGGTGGAGTTTAGAAATCGAATGGCAAAAGGGTTAGCACACTATTTCTTCTCCCATCTGTGAGCTAGTTTTAAATCAAACTCAGAATGATAGAATGAGAAGTTTATTTGGTGTGATAGGAAGAAGGACGCCTCTCAGAATATTGTAGACAATTTCACTGCAGTTCCCAGTGGATAGAACCTCGAAGCTGGGAACCATGTACAATTTAGTAATCTCAAGCTCAGATGATGCAGGAAATGCACAAATTCACACTGCTACACAGTGGATTCTTCGAGACCGGAGTTACAGTATACAAACCCTACGAATCCACAAGTAAACCCTAGGCACAACCTGGTACAGCACTAAGTCATACAAAGCACAAAATCCAAGCTTTGGTCTTTGCTGGTCTCAACCAGGATGTCAAGTTGGGCATCACCATTGATCTCACTGCTATTGGTGCCAAATTAAAATCAATGGTGTCACTCTATTCTGATGCTTATCCAATGGTCTTTGCTGGGCACTGCTCATATATGGATATTGGATGCAAACCATGTCAGGCTTGGCTGTTACATTTACATAGTAACATAATTTACTGAAAGTCATTGCTGAGGCTTAATTCAAGAATGATCTCTTGTTGGCGATAGAACATAGAACATTACAGCGCAGAACAGGCCCTTTGGCCCTCGATGTTGCGCTGACCAATTAGGAACAAGCAGTGACCCTCTAACCTAAACCATTCCCCTTTCATCCATAAACTTATCTACTAACCTCTTAAACGCCACCAAACTTGGCGCATCTACAACTGACGCAGGCAAGGCATTCCATACCCTTACCACCCTCTGGGTAAAGAACCTACCTCTGACATCTGTCCTAAAACCACCACCCCTTAATTTAAAGCTATGTCCCCTCGTGCTAGCTTTCTCCATCCTAGGAAAAAGGCTATCACTGTCCACCCTATCTAAACCTCTAATCATCTTATATGTTTCAATAAGGTCTCCTCTTAGCCGCCTTCTTTCTAACGAAAACAACCTCAAATCCCTCAGCCTCTCTTCATAAGACCTGCCTTCCATACCAGGCAACATCCTGGTAAACCTCCTCTGTACCCTCTCCAATGCCTCCACATCTTTCTTATAATGCGGGGACTAGAATTGTACACAATACTCCAAGTGCGGCCACACTGGAGTTTTGTACAGTTGCAACATGACGTTGCGGCTCCGAAATTCAATCCCCCTACCAATAAAAGCTAAGACTCCGTATGCCTTCTTAACAACCTTATCGACTTGATTGCCAACTTTCAGGGATCTATGCACACATACACCAAGATCCCTCTGTTCATCAACACTATTAAGAGTCCTACCATTAGCCCTATAGTCTACACATTTGTTATTCCTGCCAAAGTGAATTACTTCACACTTTTCCACATTAATGCTGGAGGGTTGCTGGCAACCCATGGAAATGCATCCTCCAGCAAGACTATCTTTCATTGGCAGGTAGGGAGTGAAAGATTTTGGGGGCAATGTTGATCTGGAGCAGAAATCAGCTGAGATCTGCTAGTGAGAAACCAAATCAATGTTTGTGGTAGGGCCAAGACAGGTGAGTTGGCAATAAAACCAAAAAAGTGCTGGAAAAACTCAGCAGGTCTGGCAGCATCTGTGGAGAGAGAAACTGGAGTTAATGTTTTGAGTTGGTATAACTCTTCCTCAGAGTTAATGAGTACCAACAGCAGTTGTGCTACTTATAGGCAACCTGCTATTTGGGAAGGTAGGAGATTTGGCAAGACGGAATCTCATAATGGGTCTACAGCAGCAACTTAAGGGGGAGGACAGGAAACATTGTTAATAAAGTGGACAATATTCAGGAAACAGGGAGATGAACTTATTGCAGCTTTTAAGGTTGAAAATTATCTACCGACTAAAGCTTTCATCTCTCCCTGATTAAGATAAAAGTGATGGCTCAGTAGCACAGTGGTTAGTGCTGCTGCCTCATAGCACCACGGACTCACGTTCAATTTTCAGCTGGGGTCAATATCTGGGTGGAGTCTGCACATTCTCCCTGTGTCTGCATAGGTTTCACCCCACACTCCATAGATGTGCAGGTTAGGTGGATTGGCTACGCTAAATTGCCCTTTAATGTGGGGAATGGGACTAACAGGGGTTGTATGGAGTTACAGGGCTAGGGCCTGGTGGTGCAGGCTTGATGGACCAGATGGCCCTTCTGCATTGTAGAAATTCTATGATTCTATGATCCCTTTAAATGAGTAATGTATAATACTACTCATGGTTTCAGAAGGTATGTTGAGTAAGTTGCATTTTCAGTGCTGATTAACATTAGTACCCTTACATTGGGCCTGTTTCTGGTGGGAGTGCTGCCTGTCTAACTTAAAAAAATGAAAGAGCCTCCAGCGGTAGGCCCATGATCTTTAATCCTCAATTGTTCTTTCAGTACTACCCTAATTGCAGGATTAAGGGGTCAGTGAGACTGGTTTGTATTGTTGGCACAGACTATCGGGTGCTTAACTCTGCATTTGACCATGCTGCATGTTCTGAAAGTGTTCATTACTCACACCTTGGGCATAGAAACAAATAGAGTATATACTCAGCCGGGCGCCTTACTTCAGGAAAGATGTAAAGGCATTGGAGCGAGTGAAGAAAAGATCCACAAGAATGGCTCCAGGCAGAGGAATTTCAGTTCTGAAGGTTGATTGGAGAAGTTGGGTAAAGGCAAAATACTGCAGATGCTGAATGTTGAAACAAAAACAGAAAATGTTGGCAAATCTCAGCAAGTCTGACAGCATCTGTGGGAAGAGAGTAGAGCCAATGTTTCACGTCCCAGACTTGAAACATTGGCTCTATTCTTCCTTCACAGATACCGTCAAACCTGCTGAGACTTTACAGCACTTTCTGTTCTTATTGGAGAAGTTGGGGCTGTTTTCTTAGAGAAGAGGGGACTTGCCAGTGGTGTTCAAAACCAAGAGGGGTCTGGACAGAGTAGATAGAGAGAAACTGTTCCCGCTCATGAAAGGATTGAGCATGAGAGGGCACAGATTGAAGATAACTGACCAAAGAAACAAAAGTGATTGGAGGAAAGATGTTTTCATACAGTAAGTAGTTAAGGTTGAAATGCACTGCCTTGGAGTATGGTGAAGACAGGTTCAATCAGAGCATGCAGTAGGGAATGAGACTATATTTTGAAAAGGAAGAATGTGCAGGGTTACCAGGAGAAGAAAGCAAATGACACTAGATGTATTTCTCATTTGAAGAGCCATTGCAGATTCAATGGGCAGAATGGCTTCCTTCTGCGTTGTAACCATTCTGTGATTTTAATCACATGGAATTTACAGAGCAGTTTTGTTCTTTTCTAAATGATCTTTCCTTTTATTCAGTGGGTTCAATGGTAGACAGCCAGTAGTTCATTCACATGATTTGAACTGAAGCATTGCTTTAAGGCATGATTTAAACTGCCACCATATGGAATTTTATTTCATTGCACATTACAGATAAATAATATACCTTTTTATATATTTTAAATTTGACAAGCTAGATAAACTGAGAAAATTGCTTTCCAAGACTTTCTATGGATATATACTTGGTGCACTTATTAGCACTTCTGTCAAAGTACAGTAGAGCCCTCGTAAAAGAGAACTCATTTATTCCGTTTGATGATTTGCTTTGAACAAAACCGTCCAAAATGTGTTCGGAATGATGTGCTATTGTACTGAAGTGAATCAAGTATTTTTCCATAAATAGGCTTTCCCCCATAATTTACTCTCCTCTTCTGATGCCACGCATGGTACTAGGCCCAAGGGCACTGCCACCCCCTCCTCCACTGCCTCACCTATGACTTCTCTACAGTTGTGGACTAAAATATTAGCAGGGTTTTCAGCCAGAGGAAAAAAAATGCTTGCAAGTATAGGCTCAAACTTCCAGTGAATAGCTGATAGGATGACAGAGTAAAATGTCACATTTTAAGACATTTACTGCAACAAAAGACTAAAAACACAACTGACTAAACATTATCTTTTTAGACAAATTGTATGTTAAACTACAAAACAGAACATTCTTCATTTTAGCATGACTGAAAACACACATCACAGATATACTTTACATTATCCTTTAATTAGACACTTACCTCTTCTAAGAGCTAATCCAAGGTAGTTTTTACTCCTGAAGATTTACTCCTGTTCCTTTTCTTTTCCAGACTAAGAACTGCCTTTCACGGGGAAGTTTCTTTCCTTGGAGATTCTTCCTCTCATGCAAGTTAGGTCCATCTTTTCATTCAATGCCTCATGATTTCAGTTTTTCAATGTGACAGCAAACTTGCACCCACATTTCTGTGTGGGAAATCACAGCATCTTGCTGCCTATAGCTGCGCTCCTTCTCCTCTGAATCCTGGCAGACTAAACTTGTCTGCGAGGTTTCATGAATATCTCTGACACTTCTCCCTCAAAGTTCATCTCCGTGGCAATGTGAATCATGTGGACCTTGTATTCCAGTAGAAATGCTGATTAGCTATCCTTGGGACCCCAATTGTCTTTTTAAGTTGCAAGTCATTTGACAGTTTAAAGCACAACTCTTTACAAACTGACATTCTCAATACTTTTCTAGAACATTGGAGACTTTCAGTCTACCCACTGTTAGCATGCAGGCTGCTATCATTGACTCCGAGTATAAACACATTGTACTTTCTTCCCAGTAAAACAATTTGGGCCTCCTTTAATCTCTAACAATCAGCCCACCTAGGTTTGCCTCCAGGTAGACTTTAGAACATGTCACATAACCCCCCTTCATTTTGTTTACCTGAAGTTAACTACACAGTCTCCATGATAAAGGGTATAACAATGTTATAACTCTTCTCATTACAAACAGAAGCAGAAAGCCTGATTGGGTTCCCCATCCAGACTTGAGCTGAATTCCCTGCTCCATCAACCACAATCTCCACACCTCCACTTTCCCCCAACAGCCCCAGGCAATAAGGGCAATTGTGTTTGTAACAGTGGCCCAACTGAATCACTCTCTCAGCAGCGGGATTGAACTGGAGAGCATCTTCAGCTCACTCCATGGCACAGCATCATAATAACAATCTGAGTCATTGGGAGAGCCTCAGGCATTTGTTGCACACATGTGGAAAGCTGCATAATGAGAGTTATAGAGTCAAACCTACATTCATGATCCTACCTTAGTCAAAGTTCCTTGTTGAAAGGATGACCTAAAGATGAAATTGAAATGGCCATTTGTTTTCTCCACAGAAGTGCAGTGCATGTTTGAGAACACATTCAGAAAATAAACTGGTGGAATTTGCAAATAGATTATCGTAAAGTTCAATCCGATAGGGTTCAGAAAGAGAGCGTTAAACCAATTTAAAAAATCATGTTTAATCCTTTTAATTAATGGTCAATAATTCAGTATGAAGGATCTCATTTTTAAAAAGGGCAGTTCCTTAAATAGGAACAAGTTAATCTGCAATGGTAACAGGTCGTGAAAAATAGAGTACATCGGTGTTGAAGCTACATTCCAACACTAGATGTCACTAGTTCAGTTGATCAATTGTAAGAGCACTTATAAAATAAGTTGAAAAGAGCTCAAAAAACTACCAGATTGTGCGGAAAGGGTGTTAAACATTTAACACCTTCAAGAACCGAACTGGAAAAGCAATATCCACCATTTTATTTTACTCCATTGGTGTTAATTCATTAGAAGTGTTGAAGGTTTGATTTGCATCTGTAAAGACACTCTTCCGCAATGAGTTGAGTTGGCTGATACATCAGTATTCCTTTGGTAAGGACAAATTAATCCTGACAGCCTAAATGAACTAAGACATTTTGGAGGGAATTCTTTCCATTAGTATAAATATTGTGTGGATTATTGTACAATTATTAGTGATCAACCCAAGTTTTCGAACAAAGTACTACTGTAATGGAAATAGTTTCCATTCTCTTCGAAGCCACTCTTTTCACAGATGATACATTACCTACCCATTATTAAACACTTGCCAACCCATTTAGTGATCTGAAGAGAAAGTCGATACAACAGTATGCAAACAAAGCACCCTGGATGACATTTCTTCAACTTGTCTTCATAGCTCCAACAGAGAATCTGTCAGATCCTCTGAGTATCTGATCATCTCAACTTGCACTTCTCCTGATCTTTCAATCATAACCACAATCAGAAATCTTACAAAAGACAAGTCCAATGGACCAAAGCACTGATACTTCATAAACAGAAATATTGAACCATAAAGCACCAATGAGGGTCATTTGACATGCCATGAAATGCTTATTCTGCAATTCTACTACCTTGCCCTTTCCCAAAATCCTGGAAACTTCTCTTTTACTTAACTTTTAACTCTGACTTTGTATTTCAATTCCGTTTTGAAAATTACCATTGAATTTTTTACACTACCCTTTCAAGCAGTCCATTCCAGATCATTCCCTTACTGGATTCTTCACTGATTATCTGATATCTGTATGCTTTTGTTGTTAACCTTCCTGCCAATGGCAATAGTTCATTTTAATCTGCTATATCAAAAGCCCTCAAAAATGTGGGCACCTCCATTAAATCATCCCATGTCCTTCTTTCTTCCAAGGACAGTTCCAGAAATCCCATTTTAAAGAAAAGTTTATTTAATAGTGTCAAAGGGAGGCTACATTAACACTGCATTGAACTGTGAATTATTGTGAAATTCCCCTAGTCGCCACACTCTGGCGCCTGTTCGAGTACACTAAGGGAGAATTTAGCATGGCCAATGCACCTAACTGGCACATCTCTAGGACTGTAGGAGGAAACTGGAACACCTGGAGAAAACACATGCAGACACAGGGAGAACATGCAAACTCTGCACACACACAGGCAGTGACTCAAGCCAGGAATCGAACCCAAGTCCCTGGCACCAAGTGACAACAGCGCTAACGACAGCGCCACATTATGTGTGGCGCTGTGTTTTTTTAAAATTTTTTGCACAAAAAAGTTGGAGCAACTTGCTTCAAAGTGACTGTTTTCCACTTACCATAAAAAACCACATTGGCTTTGAGAGACTAATTGTAGCCTTTTCCTTACTGCATGTCATCTCTCCTGTTGCTGGTAGAAATTAGGTTGGAACTAAAGAATTTTGCATATTCTCAGTTGGCCTTGGGAGCATAGAAATTACTTTTTAAAAATTCACTATGAATAAATTGTTCCTGCTTAAGGCTGTGTGAACATTTCCAGGTTCCCAATGTAGTTTAGCTAGCAAAAGCAAACAATGTGACATTATCAGCTTATGACAAAAGGGAATTTCCAAAACAACATATAGCAGCTTTAAGTAGATGGGAATAGTTAAGTTAGTTATTGTTAATGTCCTGTCAAATTATATTGTTAATGTTAAGAGAAGTCTTTGCACAGTCAGAAGTCTTTGTGAGACTTCTAATGATATTTAGAGAATCAGGTGATGGGTATTAACCGAGAAGATATAAACAGGGGATACTAGGACACTGGGTGGGCAGAGAGCTGTGCACAAATCAATAAGCTGTCTCAGTAAAGAAAAGCACTTTGTCTTGGTTTCTGCTTCACCAGTTGGCTTGGATCCTATTGCAAGTTATAACTGCGAGATACCAGAGACAAAGTATTTTCCTTTATTCATATCTTAGGAATTTCCTTTAACCAGGAAATGCTAAAGAGTGGAAGAGTCAATTACTAGGGAGCAAAGGTTTAAGGTGCAAAGGGCAAGAGTTAAAGGAGATGTACGAGGCAGATTTTTTATACAGAGAGTAGTGGGTGTCTGGAACTTGTTGCCGGGGAGGTAGTGGAAGCGGATGCAGTAGTGACTTTTAAGGGGCATCTCCACATCTTCTTGAGAAGTACATGAATAGGATGGGAATAGAGGGATATGGTCCCTATAAAGGTAGGGGGTTTTAGTTAAATCGGGCAGCATGGTTGGTGTAGGCTGTCGTGAATTGTGAATTACTGTGAAATTAAAGGGCTGAAAGGTCTGTTCCTGTGCTGTAATTTTCTTTGTCCTTTGTTGGTGATGAATGGAAATTGGATTCTATGTGATGGTATAAGGAGTAATTTGATTATCTCCACTAGTGATTTAATCTGTGCTCACTTCCTTTGTCTCTAGACCCAGTATCTGAAGTTTCCTCCATAACTATTTCTCTCTATTTCTTCTCCTCTAAGATGTTTACCTCTTCAATTAAGCTTTTGATACCTTGTTACATGATAGTTGGCATCAAAAGTTTTGCCTTGAAATGTTTTACCAAGTTAAAAGAACAATTTAAACACAAGCTATTTTTGGTCATGTTAGGTGGGCTGGCAATAGAACTGACCATTGTCTGTTAGCAGTTCTTAGCTAATGAAGAAAAATAATTGTCCAGGTTTCCTCCCATCCCCTTGATTACTATATGACTCCATGGGTGCGATCCTACCAGCCATTCACATCCCGTTGCCACTGCAGCAAGCACTGAGAATTTCGGCACTCAGCCAAATCTCTGTTCACAGCAGCAAGACAGAACTGGCATGAATGGCTGAAAAATTCTGCCTCCAGTGTATGAACAGCAAATAGGCCTGTGATGTCCCACTTTCACCCTCCTTACTGAAATAGCTGGTAAATACCATCAAGTATGAAAAATGGTCATGTATCTTTACGAATTAGTGGCCACCATTGGTGGCCAACAGGTGTCAATATCATTAGCAGAGCAAAGGAAAAGATACATAAACAATTATATGGTCATATTTCCTTTCTTGATTCATTCATGGGATTTGTTGCCTAAACCTAATCATCCTTAAACTGAGTGTTTTAGTCAGCCTTGATTACAGAAGGTAGGGTGTGGAGTTACATGCGGACAAGGATATCAGATTTCCCTTCTGAAAGGACTTTAGTGAACCAGATGTGCTTTTGTAACAATTAATAGTAGATGGCATGGTCATTGGATTGAATTCCTATTAGCTGCCATGGTGAGATTTGAATCCAGGAACCCAGAGCATTGACCTAGGGTGTGGATTACTAGGCTACTGATGGTACCACTACACTATCAATTCCTGAACAAGCAGTCAATTCTAAGTGTCATACATTAAAGGGAAGCGGGGAGATTCTGATGACGTGTACAGAGACATTTCTAAAGTTATTTATATATATCTGTGTTATATTAATGTAATGATTCTGCCAATGATTCCTAATCACTAGACATTTCGCTTATAGAGCAATGATAAATGAATATTCTTGTCTTTAACAGTTTCCCATCCCCACACCAAGCAATTTCCATCTTGATTTAATTATCAGTGACATGATTATAAAGACACCAACATTGTAGGCACTGAATGTGTTCACTCGTCGCCACCGAGTACAGACATGTCTCATTTCAATATAAAGTAGTCAAAACAGAACTCCTGGAAGATGCAGAAAAATATAGAGAGAGATTTTACAGTGTGCAAATACCTTAGAGACTTAATACTTGAAGGAAAAATATATTTTTACATTACTAACGAAATAAAATAACTTGCACAATTTTCTGTTTCCACTTTGTTTTAATTTGTGATAGTTCACGTTTTTACATTATAAAAGACATTACAATGTCAATGAAGTTCCGAGATATGGGGTGTGCACCATTCAAGCTTCTGTTTCACATCTCGTCTTTGTCCAGATTAAGCATCAATGGCTCAGCACCTTTCTCTTTAAGGTGACAATGAATACCTCCATTGTTTACTTCTCACAGTTAAATCAATTTTGCCCTCCGTTATCGGTTACAGTAGCTGTATTTGATCAAATATTTAGAGACTAGGGAGGTACATAAGAAGGTTTGCAACCGTTTTATATTGCCAGCTATATGGTTAAAAATTCAACACGCCATGCTTTTTGTGAGTTTTTATTGAAATCAATAAAAAATAAAATGACATTAGTCCACACATGAAGTTCGATAATTATTCCATTCTAATTGCTTTTCTTTTGAAAGATATTTAAATTTTATTGCAGTAATCTACCTCCTTGTGGTAATGCTTCAAGTCAGCCCAAGTACACAATAAGAAATGGTTGGCTGATCATACATTTATGAAAATGACAATTTGAGAAAAAGAATATTGCAGTCTTAATGTCTTCTATATAAAGCTGCAGAGCAACCTTTAAAACAGGTTTCTTTTGTGTAGGTTTCACCTGAAACCAAACTGCCTGTCAATTATCTTTTTCTCCTCCAATTTTTGGGCATTCAAGATCAGTTACAATTTAACATTTAAAAAAGAAGCATATTTAAACAAACCAATAGTTGTAGTTACTGAAATGCTATTAATTGTGCATTATGATTAAACTCTCAGCAGGACACCATTGGAAATGTGGCATTTCATCCCAGCTGGATGTGTTTTTAAGTAAAGTAATTTCAATTAACAAAATACAACAGTCTTCATTACTCAAGCTTTGTTACTTATGATCCCATCCATATCATAACCCAACTGAAATGGTCACGGAAAGACCATTCAGCTTTGCAGGACACTGCAGTCCCTTAGCAAGGGACATCAGGACAATCTGAATTTTGACAGCTTTCCCCGACAACATATTGCCACAGACAGAAAGATATTGCATCTTCAGTAAACTGCAAATTTCCATAGATATTAACTTGCAGCAAATCATCACATTCCAATGAGAAGAAGTGCTATTTTATAATCAAAGCCACAAACACTCCAATCAATCGTTATGAATAATATTAACCTTGTTAATGATTTTTTAAAAACTTTTTTTTCCAAAATCGCAAGCTTGCTTCACACTCTTCCATACAGCAATGATGAAGCTGTTTTATTAAGATCCTAGGTTTTAATAACACAGCTTCTTGCCAGATTTGTTGTGGTTGCCAGACTGAGCCAAGCTAATCTCAGTCACTCACATTTCAGCTACCGAAGTCTTATTAATAGGCAGTAAAATTGAGAGTGGTGGGAAATGCACAGGAGGCCTATCACCATTGGAAAGTGAAGAGGTGGGTTAATGATTCAGATGGGTACACTTCAGCAGAATATTCTCACAAAGGACACCGTCTCCAATTTAACTAGCCTTGCTGGAGGATGTTATTGGACCTGCTGTGCAGTTGCAGCAGTTTATTTTCTGTGTTTACAATTTCATCAGAACCTGAATATCATCGACCTCTGAATGTGGTAAGAGACATTTGTTTGCTCTGTCTGGGAGAGAAGATTTCAAACATCAGTATGATTGGAAAAGTACCAAGACACATCCACGTACACCTGATATGGTGTCTGCATTCATTTTGCCCAGGTTTACACCCTAGAGAGGACACTCCAATTTTCCTGAAGATTTTTCACAGAACATGGGGGATAGCAGTAATGAGGGTTAAGCTGAACACAACTGGTGTAGCGAATGGTTGCTGGCGGCTGTCTCCAACGATGGGCCACCATGGACCACCAGGACCACCATGTCCCACTAGTCAGACAGCCTCCCTATAGTAAGGTGCTGGCCTGCTTGGAGTTGAGCGGATGGAATTCATCACATTAGGCAAACAGACACAACAAACAAAGGGAAAGAAGATGCCAGCTCCTCGATGAGCATGCTGGAACATCAAAACCACACAGATAGCTTTAATCGACATGCAATGCAATGGGGTTACCATTGATATATTTTCCCAACAAAAAAACCAGTTTTGTTGAGAGTGGATCAACTGAAAGAAAAACTTTACCGCCAGAATTCTACTACTTCACCCACCATGGAATTGGAGATGACAAGGGTCCAGCAATGGAAATCTCCATTGCTCTCGGGCGGGAATTTCTGATCTCACTCGAGATAGGCTGTAAGATCCCACCTTACATGTCCATCAGGCAGAGGAGTGGTCCAGAAGAACCGTGTGGGCTTTGCTGCCAGGAACTCACTGTTCTCAATGATAGAGCCACCCACACAACTAATGGTAAGGTTATCACTGACTGCAATTACAATTAGAGAGATTGAAAGAGGCAAATAGAAGAGTTCAGCTGATCTAGAAAACAACCCAGAGAAAACAGTGCACCTTCTCAACTGTGTTTTCCTCTGCATTAAGTGCTGCCATGCCAAAGTGGGGCTCTGAGTCACACCAAGCAATGCTTAACACAAGTTGACCATACAATGCAAACCATTGTCTTTTGAAATGGAAAACTGCGACTTAGAAACAGGCAATGCTGACAAGACTGACAGTTGTCATTTCCTAACTGCCCAAATAAGGTCATTGTGAGCCTCCTTCTAATGTTCTGACACATTGTTTGAAAATTTCCTGTTCTGTCCACCATGAGAATTGTAGCAGGGGAGAAAGAAATTTCAGTGGACCATTTAAAGATCCATTAAGCTCGGATGGGAATTTCCAGTTTTAGAGCATACACGTTGGAGAATTCCGCTCATTGATTAATGTTAAAATCATGAATTTATCATATGCTATAATAAAGCAATTCTGATATTTTAAAATATATGTCACATATAAAAACTTATCAAATAGGGACATTAAGATGGCTTCTGACATATCAGAAGTTTTGGAACATCATTTAGAAAGGAAGCACTATTGGTGGCTCCATGTATAAATGCGTTTTAGGAGTGCGATGCTAAGCACTGGAGACTATGAGATTATTTGGCTCAACGCGTAAGCAATGCGAAATTAGGTTAATCTCAGCCAGGGAAATGGTGGAATGCCACTAATGCCCCTGGGGTGGGAAAACTTGATGGTTGTTGAGTGACAATTGACAGGTTACATGAATGATGGGTAGTCCATGCTCAGCTTTCAATGCATCCGAAAGTGAACTAGCCTGCTAGCATTCACATCCTAGCCTCTTATAGATAGATCAAGAAACTGATGCAAGGATGGGCCCATGCATATGAACTGAAGAGTAAAATTTTTTTTATGCCATGAAATTCCCTCATCAATGAAAATGTAGAATGTGTGCCAGTGGGGAATAGTTTCTATGGTCTAATAATCGTTTGCATTGTATCTTCTACTGGCTAAATGATAATGTTTGCTCTGTAGTTCCTTTTAATTCAATGGTTGAGGTTGGTCTTTACTTTCTACTGATCTAATGATGAAGTTTGCTCTGTAATTCCTATAATCTATTTCCTACAATCCTTGCCCCTCTCTGCTTTGACATTGTTGTCAAGTTGAACAACTTTGGGAGCACCATTCTTCTATTAATATTGGTGTGACATGCAAATGCTTTGTAACTAAACAGTGCCACATGACAGCCAATGGAATTAAAATTGCATTTTTGACTTTGATGCGATCTTATGCTAAAGACAAGTGCAAAGAATGTATCCTTATCTGGGATAATCCTGAAGTCTTGAAAAGAAATCTTTTGTTTTTTAGACATGAAAGTTAATCTTCCATATTCATCAAGTTAACTTTCAGTTTTTGTTTAAACTTATTGTTCCTTCAGTGTCTAACAGATCACTTTCATACATCTGATTATATCCACTTCACTGAATTACTCTCAGGGACTTCCTTGCAGTCACATCACATCACAGGCAACTACCATGTACATGCCTATTATTGAGTTTAGGATTGAGTATGATCATGCATACAGCCTTTATATTTGCATTTGAAGATAAAAAGAAACTAAAGTTTGCTTTTATAAGTAGGCAGTTACATTATGCTAATAGGCAGATTTTCTGAGTAACAGCAATCACCGTTGGATTGCCATTCTGTTGCCTAATTTTTTTATACAGTGCCAGAGCTCTGCATATCTCACTTGGACTTCCGAACTGGGTCTTCTCCAAGTCCTTCTTCATACGGCAGGATTATTGATGGGAGTCAGGTAATGGGTCAATCTTCATGCACTAACACAATGCTTTGAGATATTTAAATTAGTGAATTAGCATGGGTGAGGTAAATGAATAAGATGGGGAGGGTGTCCACTGGGTAGGGTGGCAGGCTGGTAGAGTGGGGAGTGACAGGGTTATAGTTGGAAGGGTGCTGGGGGAAAGGAAGATGGCAGAGTGGGTTGTGTCAATAGCTTCAATGCTGGGCAGGATGACATGGTTGGTGAGGTCGGGTCATGGAAGGACAAGCAAAGAGTCAACAGGTTGGGTGATGTCAGGAGGGATGGGGCTGTTTGGAGGGTCAGAGGGGGAAGAGACAGTTGAAAGATCAGTGGGGGGTTGTCAGAAGCTTCGGTTGTATAATTACTAGGAATCAGATATATTTTTTCCCTTTCTAACATTTCCTGGTAACTATCTAGTTAGGTGAGTTGAAACTCTCCAAAGTCTCAGAATGTAACTTAGATTTGGAGACTTTCAGAAGGTTTCAAATGTAGCAGAACTGCCCATCAGTAGTTGAAACTTCCCATACAATTTCTGACAAGTCATTCATTGAGTCATTTGAGGGGGTCCCCAGCAATCTTCTGGGTACAACCACCTGGAGTCGGGAAGATCTGTGCCAATTTGCCTTGTTTTGTGATGTTGCATAGATCCTAACCAGTGACTACAATTCAAAAATAACTTGTTGATTATTAGGTACTTTGGAACACCTGGAAAACATGACAGGTGCTACACAAATGCAAGTTTCTTTTTTCCCTCCAAACAACCATTTACAGCTGCTGAGATAACAACTCCTTAAATAATTCCCCTACCCCAGCAACAGATCTCAATAATCGCTTCTTTCAATTCTTGGGCTTTTTCCTGTTTGAGAAATCTCTTGAGTTCGAACTCTCAGTCTGGTTTGAAAATGCACTTGAACATCCAATGGTTAACGTATAAACCGTAACCGATTAAGCATTTATTCCAGCTATACAGATAACCTGAATGTGTTTTGAAGTTCTTATGCTGGTACTGCATTTTAGTTAGCTTTGTCCTCATGTCGTTGCTTTGTCTCCCATTTGTAGCCGACACTTAAGCTAACAAAAAGCCATCAATAGATTGAGCCTCGTTTTCAATGACACCCTCCTGAAAGCTCTGTAGAACGGGCTTCCTTTTTGTCCTTCAAATGGCAACAAATAAACCTACTGAAGAAAATTGTTGGCTCTTGGCAGATAAGATTATACTACCTTCTGCCCTGATCCAGCTATAGAACCCACAATAAATTTCATGATTACTCCCTGCTCTAAAGTTACAGCACATTTGGCTATCAATTCTTTTACAGTTGTACTAGAAATCACATTCAAAAGTTATTATTTCTTAAATTCTGGGACTTTTTATTATTTGTGTAAAACTTATTGTCATTAAATTCATTTTTATTCAAATCTGTGATATACAATCAATTTTACCTTTCTGTAAATGACAACCTTGCTTCCACAGTAAGAAGTCTCACAACACCAAGTTAAAGTCCAACAAATTTATTTGGGAGCATAAGCCACTAGCTCTTTCATCAGAGGGGCAGCACTCCGAAAGTTAGCGGCTTGTGCTACTAAATAAACCTGTTGGCCTTTAACCTGGTGTTGTGAGACTTCTTACTATGGTTACTCCAGTCCAGTGCTGGCATCATGGCAACCTTGCTTGCAACATGCATTGGCAGGTGAACAATACCATGCATTAAGTAACTTATTATGAGGTTATGCCTTGATATTTTTGAAAACATAATTTTTCAACTTTTAATTAAATGGGCTGGAACTTATGTAATTTAAACTGAGAGGCAACAAACTATGAAAATACAGGGCCACATTCCAAATTGAAGGTTTGTTGCCCTCAAGGGAGCGTGAAGTAGAGACATTTCCTATAATCCAGACAGACATCAAAACTTCTAACTATGTGAAGGAAGAGACATTAAAAATGCAAAGTACTGGATATTGGAACAACGGCTGCCATAACCAGAGCCACAAAAAAAATTTAGTTGGAATTACACAATGGGTGAAGTATTTCATGTCAAGGTTGCAGGTACTTGAAATGATTGCAAGTGACACACGTGGTGACCAGAAAGTCTTCAACTGAGGAATCAAACTGGGGCTCTCGATCTTGAAATAACACATTATCAGTTTAAGAAACCAGTTCTATCAGAAATCTACTAGCTATCTGAGATCGCATAATGATTGCCACAGCTTGTGCATGAATGACAAAAATTAAGTTGCCCTTATACTGATGAGGAGAATTTAATTTCTTTAAGAGGGTTGTGTGACGTTGGAACTCTCTGCCTCTGAAGGCAGTGGAAGTGGGGTCACTGAGTATTCTGAAGGTGAAAATACATAGATTCTTGTTGGTAAGGGATTCAAAGGTTATTGAGGATAGATAGAGATAGCGGACTCAACACAAGCAGATCAGTCATGATCTTAGCGAATGGTGGAGCAAGCTCAAAGGGCCGAATGGCCTGCTTCTTTTTGTATTTTTTAAGTAACTTCTGCATCTTATCACATCCAAGAAAACAGATTACCTAAATCACAATGTTTACAATGTAGGTATCAAGCATAATCAAACGGGAATTTTCACAACTTCCTTGCAGTGTTAACGTAAGCCTATTTGTGACCCTAATAATTAAACTTAAAACGACTTGACTGTACATTCTTTCACTTCTTCATTGGACTGTAGGTCCCCTTGCACCTTTATGTGTGTATGTGTATGTCTGTTTTGTCTGTGTGTGTGTCTAAGTTTGTATATGTGTGTGAATATCTATATGTGTCAATGTGCGTGTGTGTGTCTGTTTTGTCTGTGTTGAGCGTGTGTGTATGTGTATGCGTGCATGTATTGTGTATGAGTATCTATGTGTGTTATGTATCTATCTGTGTGTGTATGTCTGTAAATGTGTGTGTGTGTCTGTGTACATATCTATATGTGTCTGTGTGCGTGTGTCAGTTTTTCTGTGTGTTTGTGTGTGTGCGTGCATGAGGGTATCTGTGCGTATATCTGCTATGTATCTGTGTGTATATCTGTATGTATGTGATGGCTACATGACGGCCAAATGCTTAAAGTTGCATTTTATAATTATCTGGATTTAGCAACTAATAAATTTGCTCTTTTTCTGGTTTCAAGAAGTCCTTGTTTGGTTGGCTCATTAGTCACAGCTTAAATAGTTAAATATATTCTGATTTGGAAAGAGCAGATCCTCATCAAGAAGAACTTAAACATTTACGATGAATGACCGAGGAGAGTGTATTGGGGGAACAGTTCGCCTCTTCTTACCTAGTGGGACAGAGGGACAGACAAGCTTACGTTACATTGCATTTCACCAATACGGGCAAGTGTGGACCTGAACACTCAAACAATTGCATAAAATATAACATCATTTAAACAAAAGACAGATGCCACTTTACTTGGTTTAATATGAGCACGGGGAAAAGAGTTATTAATCTTTTCCTATTAAACAGCATTCTAATGTTCCTGTGTGTTGTTATTTTTATGATTGATGAAGCAAGAAGATGGTAAACTGTGAGTAAATGAATGTCAGAGGCCCACACACTCGGATTTTCTGCATTTGCAATGGGTACTGTTCGGGGAAATACTGCTATAACCCTCTAAACACTGACACCACAACTCCTAAAGCTTATGCAGATGCTGTCTGTCTTAAAGGATGTTAGGAAGAAAGGTCTTTGAGCTTGGCCTTTTGCATCAATGTAGACTGGGATTCTCCCCAAGAAATGATAAGTCCCCACTTCGCATGAAAATGGAAATAACTCCCACTGATTTTTTTTTTATGATGTAAAGATGCCGGCGTTGGATTCGGGTGGTAAGAACTCAGTAAGAATTTAGCAACACCAATTATTAATCCAACCGATTTATTTGATAGTAAAAAAGCGAGCTTTCAACACTCCCGTGTCTTGCCTGAGGAAGACACGGGAGTGTTGAAAGCTCGCTTTTTTACTATCAAATAAATCGGTTGGATTAATAATTGGTGTTGCTAAATTCTTACTGGTTTTTTTTTTTAAGCAGGACATTCAGATTGAATTTCCCACACTCTGAGCACTATAGATCACCCTAATGGGATTTCGTCTAAAAATCAGAGGGGCTGGGATCTATTCCCGCTGAAGAAGCTGGAAGTATAGTGCTGAGCGGGCCTCTGCGTATGCATCTCCCCGTTCCCGACAGTTCCAACCACCCCCCTCACCAGCTGTCCCAACCGAGAATCCCCCCTTCTCCCATCAAATGCCCTCCCCTCCCCCCACCTGGATGGCCAGCCCTGATCACCATCCTCACTGCCTCTGTCACCAATCCACCGACCCCAGTGCAGAATGGCATTGGGACTCCCCTACCCACACTAATCACCACTCAAAGGCCCCATCCAACCAGTGGGCCCTGCCCCTCTGGCCTCAACCTTTGACACTACCCTAAGCAAGGTGAGCAGTACCAAGGTGCCTCTTGGGCGTTGCCAGTTTGCCCCTTTGGTGGCCCACTGGGCACTCCTCTTATCCCTAATCTCCTTTGGGGAGGAGGGGGGGGTGGGCAGAGAGACGCCAGTGGACCCAAAGACTTCATCTCGGTCTCAGTAATGAAATGAAAATGCCGATTAGCATAATGTAATCAGCTCCGCACCAAAAATTAGCACAGAGCTGATTACTCCGAAAAATATTACTACGGAGGTCATGGCATTCAGCGGGAGGGGTCAGGGCTGCCGGGATGGGAGGAGGGGGTGTTTTGGTGGCTGGGTTAGAGCTGACAGAGCAGTGCAGTGGGCTGGAGGGGTGCGGGGTGTGGGGGGGGGGGGGGGGGTGGAGGGTGGTTGGTGGTGCTCGCACTTGTAATTTGTCAGCTATAGGAATTTCTACAGGAAGGTGTAATTTAGCAGTTCTGATGACCACTGTCTATGACCATTCCCCAGCTGGGCCTACAGGCTGCTCCATTATGCAACTCACTGACCTGCAACATCATGACTATTCCATACAGGGGAACAGATCAGAACCTCCACCTCCGGCCTGACCGCCTTCCGTGTGCACAACCTGAGCAATGACAATACAGTTCAATAAGCAAGGTTTATCTGAAAAACATGGAACCCAATTGGAGCTTTCCAGCTTGGATTCAAACATCATCTCATTGGTGTCCCAACAAAAAGCAGCTCCATTCTTTCTGTGAATTCTGATGATCATTTTAGTTGAGGGTGGGTGGGGGAGAACCAGCAAGTGGTCTTTGGGGGCCTCTTTACTCCCTCCCAACTGGTCCGAGAATAAAATGGTTTGAGAAGCACTGACGTAACTCATTTCCACTCAGTGAGAGATGGCACGTTTGGTCCAGTGATTGCCTCTCCCTTTTGTTAGGTGGTTCATTTGGAGTCAGTGGAGAAACAATAACCACAATTCTCCTCGGCAGCTGCTGACAATCTTCTTTGTGACCCTTTCGAGACCCCCATCAAATGTTTCACCAGCACAGGGCAGAAATCCTGTTTCCACCTTTCCATACAATCAATACGCAGATAATTCTTACAGCCAAGGCAGCAGTTAGCTCCTATTCTCAAATATTCAGTGTACGCAGGCAGATTTATGTTCTCTGCTCACGTACAGTAAAATAGAAGGCACTAGTAGGCCTTAGCTTGCGTTCTAAGATTGATTTATTAACGTACGGTGTTTAGGCGAGTGCATCCACCTTCTTCCCATATTATCATAATTACTCATTATTTTCATGGTAGTGATTTGGATATAGAATTCCTACAGCGCAGAAGGAGGTCATTAGGCCCATTGAGCCTACAATAACAACAATTCCATCCAGGCCCTATCCCCATACCTCCATGGATTTACCCTACTAATCCCGCTGACATTAAGGGGCAATTTAGCATGGCCAGTCCACTAACCCGCACAACTTTAGAGTGCGAGAGAAAACTAGAGCGCCTGGAGGAAACCCATGCAGACACAGAGAGAATGTGCAAACTCCACACAGACAGTCATCCGACTGGAATTAAACCCGGTGTCTGGTTCTTTGAGGCAGCAGTGTTAACCACTGTGCCACCATGCCACCTAATTGTCATCTTAGTGTTTCTTGCAAATAAACTCTCTCTACATTAAGAAATAAGACAGAGATGTGCCTCCAATCCCTGGATTTGAGAATGAGATGGCTCTTAGAAGCTTTAAGCATGGCTGCTTGATGTGACCATGAAAGACAGTGAAAGCTCAGCCTTCTGCCTCTTAGACAGCCAGGGGTAGTGGGTGCAAGTGCTTCCTTCCTGAAAGACAGCCTCACCTCGATTGTCACATCTGTCTCGACACTATATTCAGACCTTCCCTCACACGTTCAGTGGGAGCACGTATATCAGGTTCCTCCAATTATGTCACAGAAACTTCAAGTCTCATCTTGGCAAAATCAGTGTCAGCCTTGGCTCAATGTTATCCCTTTTGCTTCTGGGTCAAAAGGTTGTGAGTTCAACTCTCATTCCAGTGGCTTGTGCAATTAGTCTAAGCTGATATTTGAGTATGGTACTGAGCGAATGCTTTGTGGTCAGACGGTCTGTTTTTGAGATGGGATTAAACTGTTTGCCCGTTCAGGTGAACGTGAAAAGAATCTCATGTCACTGTTTTAAAGAAAAGCCAGGAAGTGTAGTTGAGGCCCAAGAGAATATTCAGCCTCTAAATTGTGCCACTCAGTTAGTTCACCTCTGATCTCCACCTCAGCTCCATTGTAGTACCTGAGCTCCATATCCGTTTGTACCCACACCAAACAAAAACCCATTCATCTCAGCCTTGAGAACACCAATAGAAGCAGACCACTGGGGAAGAAAATTCCAGTTTTCTGCTATCCATTGTATGGAACAGTGCTTCCCGCTTTTCCTCATAAATAGCCCTCAAAGTAATTTTAAGACGATGTTACAATATCCCTTGTTCTTTATTTAGACAAGCGTGATTGCACAACGTTCAGTCCGCAAATCCTTAGATACTGAAGGAGTCCATGTTCAAATGCAGCAGGAACTGGACAATATCCAGGTTTGAGTGGCAAGTAACATTTGCACCACACCAGTGCCAGGCAATGACTACGTCCAACAAGAGATGCCTAGATTCTTTGGAAATCGCTGCTCAAGTTGATGGTGGAGGCAGAGACCTTAAACTCTTGAAAAGTACCTGGATCTGCATCTTAAGTGCGTAAGCTACAGGGCTATGGGCTGAGTGCAGCAAGGTGGGATTAGAAAGGGCACCTGGTGTTCTCAGGCTAGAATGGACAGGATGGGCCAAATGGCCTCCTTCTGTGATGTAACTTTTTTTATGGTTCTCTGGTTCTACGAGAGGATTTAATGATCACCCTGTGACATTCAATGGCTTTACCTGAATTCCCTACTTTTAACATCCTGGGGTCACCATTGACAAGAAACAGAACTGGCTTTGCCATATAAATAATATGGCCACAAGAGCAGATCAGAGGCTAGGAATCCTGTGGTGAGTAATTCACCTTCTGATTCCCCAGAGGTTGTCCAACATCTACAAGCCACAAGTCAGGAATATGATAAAATACTCTGCACATGTCTGAATGAGTGCAAGTCCACAAACTCTCAAAGAAGCTCGACACCATCCAAGACAACATCTCGCTTGATTGCTACCCCTTCCACAAACATTCGAGACCAAAACATTGTCTGATTTCAAGAAGAAACTCGATAAAGCTCTTGGGGCTAAAGTGATAAAGGAACATAGGAGGAACAGGAGATCAGGATATTGAATTGGATGATCAGCCATGATCAAGATGATTGGCAGAGCAGGCTCAAAGGGCCAACTCCTGCTTCTAGTTTCTGTGTTTCTATGTTCATTTCCTCCATCACAGATGAACATTAGCAGTAGTGCGCTGGGTCACTTTGCTTGGACTTACCTTCTAGCTTCTCCATCTCCCACGGCCTTCAGGATTTGGTCGCTCGCTGTGATGAATGCCCCTGCTTCAAAGGGAATGAGATCCCTTTTGGCTGCTTCCCCACCTCTTGTTGACAAACATGGCCTTCTTTAGTAAACTGACCTGTTTCACCCTGTGAGACATGGAAAAGGGATGAGATAACATACTGAAAAATGACACTGAAGGTGCCCATATTAGAAGGAGTCAGAAGGGAAAGGTGCATCATATAGATGAAATTTCAAATTAAGTAGCTTCTAGCATTGGAAATGCTTGTGCTGATAAAAATGTGTGCTGAAGAATGCAAAGTGAGAGGTGTGAAGACTGGAGCCTTTTAGAGTCCATTTAAGCTAAAAGTAATTGTTTAGGATAAAGTGAATACAAGTGCATACAACACAATAATTACCTTTTCATGGGTGAGAAGCATGGTATCCTCAGCAACTTGTCCCTTTTGATGAAATCAGTGAACCTCTTTCAGCACTAGGTGAATTGGATGGTTTAAACTGGGGATTCTGTTCTTCTGCTGCCATGAACGCTGTCCAACACTTTCAGACTCTCCTGCCTGAAGCACTTGCTTCACCGCATCCTGCACCTCACCTCGTCACACAGTGGAGCCCTTTGTCTTTTTGCTGCTATCTCCCTATCCTGCCAGCAAAGCAGAAAACTTGGATCAGTGAATTGAAGTTGAAAAAAAGCAAGAGCAATATTTATTCCAGAACAGCCTGCAGTCACCAGTATATCAAAAGCGCATCATACTAAAACTTCAATCAGCATTATCTTTAAAAATAAGAAAGAGTTTGCATATCTAGAGCACCTTATATGGCTTCAGGATACTGTGGTACAGTGATTAACACTGCTCACAGCTCCAGTGACTGGGGTTCAATTTCTGGCTTGGATGTGGAGTTTGCATGTTCTCCTATATCTGCGTGGATTTCCTCCGGGTGCTCCAGTTTCCTCCCGCAGTCTGAGAGATGTGCTGGTTAGGTGCACTGGCCACGCTAAATTCTTCCTTAGTGAACCTGAACAGGCATTAGAGTGTGGCAACTAGCAGATTTTCACATTAACTTCATTGCAGTGTTAATGTAAGCCGATTTACGAATAATAATAAATAAATAAATAAAATCAAATAAAACACTTTATAGTCAGTTAAGTACTTTGAGGTGTAGTCAGTGTTATAAATCCCAGAAGCATGACAGCCAATTTGCACGCAAGCTCTCACAAACAGCAATAGGATGATGACAAGATAACCTTTTTTTGATTGACAAATAAATTATTGGCCAGGTCACCTGTGGTAGCAACCCTGCTCTTGTTCAAAACAGTTTTTACTTCCGAGAGCACACAGTCATCCATACTCTAATGTCTCATTTGAAAGACAGCGGACAATGTAACATTCGATCGAGATGGCACTCAAGTCCCTGTCTACATTGTTGTACCCATGTCTCTGAAGTGGGACATGAGCTCACATCCTTTTGACTCAAAGCTGAGGGTGTTATCCGCTAACATATACTTTAAAGTAACAACAGTATAAGATAATTATAGAATCAAATAGCACAGAAGAGACCCTTCGGCCCATTAAGTCCACACCAACACATTAGAAACATCTGAATGCCCACTTGATCCCATTTGGTCCACAGCACTGACAGATCAGCACATGCGCAGTGGCGCAATCAGCGCTATGCTGCCGGCCTTTCAGGTACAAATAGGAAATGCTATTCAGTGAGGAAAACATGTGGACATGTGAAAGAGTCAAATTAAAGTGTAGTCAACAATTAACTTGAACAATCATTCATTCACTTACATTTCACCATGATTTATGTAAAAATAAAGAGCAAAATATTGATTTCATATCTTTGGTATATTTTAAGAATGAGACTCACAATTTTGAATAGTCCTTCTCTCTCTGTACAATTGTCATTTAACTTTTTCAAAAAGGATATTGAAAGATAGAATTCTGGTCTTTTTGTAGGTTGGATTTATGTATAACGCAAGAAAAAAAAATGGGATGGCCTCCTACAAAGGGTGATCTCCTACACAGGATGATGTCTTATGAAGTGTGGTCTCCTACAAAGGGCGGTCTCCTACACATTGGACAAGTGAGTAGCCTGAAGAATCATGGCTTCAGTCACATCAAAAATGTCCCACAGTCTGAACTCTTGAGCTACAGCCTAATGGCAGGAGCAGTCATGCGATAAGGACAGAACATTTTGGCATCTCTCACAAAGACAAGGATGTCTGCACTTTTGCCATGCTCTCAATCAATGCCTGCTCTGGTGCCTGAAAACCAGCTGGCTCACATTGTCTGAGTATCTGACTGAGATTCTGAATCCTGCAGCTGGAATCTTGAAATTCTGAGTTCTGAAAGGTCACAATATTCCAACAGTGGATCACAATTCACTCCCGACAAAATAGGGTCATACCCGAGTGATGATTAACGTGTAGATATTCATGCAAACCAGTAACATGATCATCCTTTTAGTAATCCTTGTTTTCAGTTTCCTGTAGTAGCTCCAAAGGTCAGATGACACAATATCAATGCATGTCTGTGACCAGATATTGTTTTTAGATGGCAGGAAACTCAGAAACACATGAACATACCACGGAAATGGAAGTGATAATAGTGGATGGCTGATCCACAGTGCCGGTTTTATCTCCAGGTAGCATGTTGGCAGTCTACTCCTTGATTTTCCTTGGCTTACATGAGTTACACTGGGGATTCACAATAAACAAAGACACAGACACACACACAGACACAGACACACGTGCGCACACATATACACACATATCATGGCAGGCCTGTGCTTGTTATCCTGGTCTTGGTCAAGCGTAAAAAAATGTAGATACTCTAAGCCTGAACTCCCACTAGCATCAAACTCTCACAAGCATCAAACTCTGCTGACTCAGTTCATACCAGTGTTAGAAATAAAATTCTCATTCAGCTGCATCTCAGTGCTAAACTTCTGCTTGAGGGCACACTCCTCTTGCCTTTCACACTCCACTGGCCTGTCACAGCTGTTGGCTAAGAGATGTGCTTCTTTGTTATTTGGTTTTATAGTAGCTAGGGGATAAGCGATGTTTATCGGGGTATTTGAGTCCCTGGGCTGTATGGAGGGGTATGTTAATGTTGGCTGATTCCTTAATGATAGCGAGATCTCGTTCATCAAATTAATGCATTTGCAATTGCTGAAGAATGGAGTCTTGCTGAAAATGGAGTCTCACCATAGATATTCCTCTATAAAATTTGGTTATTCTTCATGTTTTTTAAAGAGAGGAATCAGTGAAAGGGAATGACTGAGCCTATTGGTCTGACAGCATTGAGCTAATTTGCAGTTGTTAAGGTGAGGTAACCCTGCATCAATAATTGTATTTTCTGATTTTGAATTCAGTTGTTTTTAAAAGTTTATTTATTAGTGTCACAAGTTAGGCTTACAGTAATACTGTAATGAAGTTACTGTGAGAATTCCCCAGTGTGTTTGTTCACCTCCCTCAGCACTATTTTTTCAATCCTTCGTACAAGGATCAGGTTAACTCTTAGATATGGACTATCATCATTCCTGTGTGATATCTATGCAGAAATCATTTTGTATGAGGTTGAGATGGATGCCAACAATGGTGTTTAGGATGAGCATCAGTCTGGTCAAAGTGTCCAATAAAGTGCAGACAGTAGAATCACTACAAGGATTACATAGGATGCTACAGTCATTAAGCAATGAGAACAGGGAATAGGTACAATAAACCAAAGCTAAAAAAAAATCCCTAGCCACACTCCAGTGTCTGTTTAAGAATTTAGCATGGTTAATGCAGCTAACCAGCAGTTAATCTTTAATCTTAACAAATTTGTGCTATTTTTCGTACTGTGGGAGGAAACCAGAACACCTGGAGGAAACCCACGCAGACATGGGGAGAATGTGCAAACTCCACACTGACAGTTACCCAAGGCCGAGAATTGAATCCAGATCCCTGGCATTGAGGCAGCAGTGCTAATCACCGTGTCACCCACTTACACTATACAGTTCAGCAACTCCTCCAAGCCAAGTTTCCACATTGTGATTACTGCTCATTCTTTAAACATTTTTTTTAAAAGCTTAAATGTAATATTTTTTTCCAAGCTCTTTGATTAATGTTTCTATGGTGATGGTAAAACTCCCTCTTTATCTGGCATGGGACTCATATTAATGAATATCTGGGTTTTGAAGGCTCCAATTCCAAAGCCCAAGTGAATTTAAATGCTCATCACTATTGGGCAGTTCAGATTAAATTTGGTTATTGAACATTCTCTCTGAGCGGAGATATTCCCAAAACAAATGATCCTAGGTCAAATTTTGCATTTATATCAAAGTGATATGTACCTCCAGCCAGGACCTTGCAGAAACGATTGCCAGATATAATAGACTTTAATCTTAACAAATTTGTGCCATCAAATTAATTAACAAGTCCAATATCTTTCACAAAAAGTTTCACTGCGGGCCAGGCCTTTCCATTCAACCCTCCATTTGCCCTTCTCGGCTCGTTTGTCAGCGTTTGTGTGCTTTTCATTGCTTGCTTTAACCCGTGTCTCATCTGCACAATTAGACGTTTGACAACTTCTGTGGCACATCTTCAACATTTGGCTAAAGTATACAGTTAATATCTCTGTTACCAATATTTAACAAGGTACACACAGTGTGAATAATGAAGTCCTTAACCTTGCAGTGCTATTTTCATCTAGTGCAGTTAGATTATATCCTCCTAAATTGGCCTTTGGCTCAGACCAAAAAAAAACTATTGCAGCATTAATATTTTGTGTTAAGTCCAGCCAAATGTGCATAGTTATTATTTTATATTTGTTTAGGTTGTGGCTCTTATTTACACTACTGTAAGAATCCAGATCGTGCCTATCCAAGTTAAGTCAGCAGGGCATGTGGCCCATCATAATAATCTAGACCTAAACTCCAACTCTCAAAGGTAAAAGTCTAGGTAGGTTTCACCTCTGGAGAGAGTGCAGAGGAGGTTTACAGGATGCTGCCTGGTATGGAAGGTCTGAGTTACGAGGAGAGGTTAGGCAAATTGGGACTGTTTTCCTTAGAAAGACGTAGACTTAAGGAGATCTAATAGAAGTGTACAAGATTATGAGGGGTATAGATAGAATAAACAGGGTTAAGCTTTTTCCTAGGATGGACTTGAATAGCACGAGGGGTCACGGGCTTAGGGTGAGGAGGGATTTGAATGCTAGAGGGAGTTTTTTCACACAGAGGGTGGTGGGGATATGGAATGCGCTGCCAAGTAAAGTGGTGGGGGCAGGTACTCTGGAGATATTTAAGAAATACTTAGATGGGCACATGAACAGAATGGGAATGAGGGGTATAGAAAACTGATTTAAAATAGTTGAGCCTTGGAAGTCCCTGGGAAGTGTGTAAATAGATGATGATATTGATGTACTTGTTTTTAGCTACAGGTGCTTTGGTCCACCTTGTTGTCTAATGAGGGGCGTACACGCGATGGGTCGTGAGAGGGCTGCTCTTGGATTTTTTTCGAGAGTATCCTAGTGCTTCACGTCGTTGACGTACGCTTGACTTGGACCATTTGATGGGCAACACGACAGCTCAGTGACTATTGCTGTGTTGTGCAGTTACGTGGATTTGGGCCTGTGTCTGTGGGAGTTTTCACATTCTCCCCGTGCTTGCGTGGGTTTTCTCCGGGTGCTCCGGTTTCCTCCCAAATCCCAAAGTTGTGCTCTTAGGCTAATTGGCAAAACAAATTCTCCCTAAATTGTCTCAAATTTGGTTTTTAATCTATAGATCTATAAACATTGACAGGGATCATGGGTAGAGGTGGGAACATTGAGGTGGCGGCATGGGCTCGATGGGCCGAAGGGCCTGTTTCCCGTGCTGTTTTGTTCTTTGTTCTGAGCCAGAATCTGGTCCTGCAATGTAGATTTGAACCCAGGTATCAGATCATTATCCACTGCGCCACCGTTTCTACCTGGTCAGAGTGCAGTCTAATATTATATTAATTTTTGGCTTCTGGCACCATTTGCTTACTGATCACCGGGGATTTTTTTTTTAAGCTTTGGTTTATTGTACGTATTCCTTGTTTTTATTACCTAATGATTCTAGCTTTCCAGTGTAAATCTTCAAGTGATTCTACTATCTGCACTTTCACCAGTCTGGTGCTCATCTTAGCACCATTACTGGCATCCATCTCAGCCTCACATATAATGATTTCTGCATGGATGTCACAAAGGAATGATGATAGTCCATATCCATGAGTCACCCTGTATTTGACCCTTGTACAAAGGATTGAAAAAGTAGCGCTGAAGGAGGTGAACAAACATGAGGCCCTGGAGCTACGCAATTTTTCTTTCTCTTTCCTGCTGGTTTCGACCTATGTTGGTGTACGATTCCATGGGTACCACAAGCTCTCTGGCCTCATTTTTCACCCGAGCCTCTGACAGTGAGTTTCAGCAGGTTACTTTGTTATGACGGGGATGGGGGAGGCAGCATAATAAGCCGCTTTCACACTTCTTTGGATGATGAATTCCTGATCTCAGCCAAGCTCCAGAGGCAAGATGCTGGGCTGGATCCTGCTAGAGCCCCAGGTCTCATGTTGTACACCATTAGGCAGGCTTTCCTCTGCCCCCTTCGTCTCAAAGCCTTCAGCGCCATAGCCTGCTGGGAGCGTTAGCTGACGATGTGCACAGTGAGGGCACTGGGATATCTGGAATCTAAGTAAATGGCAGGGCCAACAGTGTATCTCCTTAATCAATGTGATAGGAAGATTGAGAAACAAAGAGAGAAATTAGAGGATGAATTAGATCCAAATCAAGTGCAGAAAGAGAAAGACAGGTTCACAAAGGAGAAATGGGCATAAAAAGAAAAGGGAAAAATCATTTAAAATTTCTAACAACATGGACAGTCTAAATGGTTCCCCTTCTAAGCCAGAGAAGTTCATTGAATTGAATTGATTGAATCTATTATTGTCACGTGTATTGGGATACAGTGAGAAGCAATGGCCAGAATTCTCCAGCTGTTGAGGCCAGCGGGATTCCCCAGTCTGGCAGGTACCCTACCCCTGCCTGTGGGTTTCCCGCCAGCGTAAGGTGATGTCAATGGGAATTCCCACTGGCAGCAACAGAGAATCCCACTGGTAGTGAACAACGCGCCACCTCCCAGCAGCAGGAAACACGCGGCTTGGAGCCTGGAGAATCTCACCCGTTGTTTCTTGCATGCTATACTGACAATACATACAATTTCATAGAGTACATTATCGAGAAGGAAACAAGAAGATGCAGAATAAAGTGTTGCTGATAGGAAGAGGAGAAAGATCAGTTTCATTTGTGATAGGACCATTCAAAAATTGTCATTGTATTAACAATGATCGTGTTGCTATAAAGGTATTTACGCTTTAAGTTCTAGCGCTAACTTTCTGCAGTGAACTTAATGGGCAATTAATGTGCAAATCCAACAAGTTCTTAAAAATAATAGGAAGGTTAAGGGCAAAATACTGTTGATATACATCAAACAGCACAGCCAGGTAAATTGACCAGCAAGTTTTAGGAATTCGCAATTCAAAATGCAATGCTTAATCCTATGAATGTGCCTGCCAATTTGCATATTAATAATAGTTTACACCAATAACATACTATTTCTTTTTTAGCAAGAGCTTATTGAGTTAAGATGAGCAACCCAAAGTACCTCAACCCAATTCCTCAGTATTTGAACCAGGCCTCCTGCTAGCTGTCAGTATACAATAAATTGGATAAATGAAAGGTTAGAGCAAAGAAAAACTTTAAAATATTACTGAAGAAATACAGCCTTCCCTTATTGAAGAAATTAGACTCAGAGCATCTTATAAACTGGAAACACAAAGTCACCGTAGTCCCAGATGACCATAGGCTACTCCAGACTTTGAGGGGGAAGAGCTGACTGGTGATAATTTAACCTGAAGACTGTCACACCTCAGATGAGGGGCAAGGTTGAGAAGGCAGGACCTTCATGAATAACCTCATCTGGTGCTGGAATTGAACCCGCACTGTTGGCATCACTAACCAGCCATCTAGTTGACTGAGCTAACTGACTCCCCATGTATTAATAACATTCAGCTTAATATCAAGATTTTTAGGCTATTTTTGGCATTGTTCATTAAAATTCTATTTTTAGATGTATTGGCAATGTAAGTGTTATTGATAAATCTCATGCTCAGTGGCTTGCTCCCTTATTGCGTTAAAATTATTTTACTGTGAAAGTAGATAGTTATCTCGTAGTATTTAAAATGACATCTCTTTTCCATATAATCATGTATGAGATGATGGGATTAAATTGATTACATTTGAAGCATGTGCCAGAATACATTTGGCCCATTCAAATGGCCTCCACGCATGTCTTTGGGGAGGACCATGTGCTAAGTTTGTTGGGATTTATTTGAGGCAAGTAAACAGCAGCTGTTAGTTCTGATCAGGTGCACATTGTGTCCCATTCCCTGGGGTACTCTGGCCCTGCTCCCAGGGCTGTCACTAGTGCTTGGGCATTGCCACAAATAGCTGAGACAAACATTACCCATCCGCACAGCAGATTCCTCACCAAACACTGTGAAGTCTAACCACATGGAGAGCAATTCGATCACAATGCCAAAGCATAGTGCACATTCACTCTATGCAGCAGGGATTAGAATCTGATGTGAGGAGGCCAATTATGCTTTCTGTCTAGAATCATATCACAAAACAGTCCTTTTTTTTTTACATGAAGGATCCTGAAAGAGTCTCTCTGCACATATTTTTTTTTGTATGTGCTGCAATTGTTGCAATAGATTTCTGTCTTTAATATCTGAGTCTTAGCTATAACCTGAACAGAACGCAGAGAGGAAAATTAGGCAGGAGCAACGGCAGGCTTGGCCTTCTGTTCCATTTCATTTAAATGGGAGGAAAATGAAGAAGGGTTCTGTTCCTAGTTGGCAATCCTTTGTGCTTTCTACCAATCTTAAACGCTGCCAGAACCGTATCAGAAAACAACGTACATTCACCTACCAGGCATGTGATTATTAAAATTGCAATATTTTTGAAAGGTTGCTCGCACTAATTTGAGAAACAGTGATATACCACAGGGAATTTACAGGCAGTTGTTGGAACAGTGAGGAGCTGCTCTGAAATTTGAGCTCCACTGGCACAACTTGGCTTTCAGGGAATGTTCGCATCGCAGCCACTCATATACAGTTTTTGAACATTTATATGAGTTTTTATTAAAAAATTAGATCATGCATTTGTAGCATCAAGAATGATACAGAGAAATTCGAGCACGGAATCAGGTCATTCAGCCCAACTAGTCCGGACTGAGGCTTTATTCTCCAGATTAGAGAATCATATTAATCATATTTACAATACAATATACATTAATGATTTGGAGGAAGGCACTGTTGCTGAGTTTGCAGATGATGAAAAGATATGTAGGTAGTATTGAGGAAGCGGGGGAAGTGCTGCAGCATGACTTGGTCAGGTTAGGAGAGTAGGCAGAGAAGTGGCAGATGGAATACAATGTGGAAAAGTGGAAGGTTATGCTCTTTAGAAGGAGGAATGAAGGCATCTGTTTTCTAAATGGAAAAATGCTTAGGAAATCAGAAACACAAAAGGACTTGAGAGTCACAGTTCAAGATTCTCTTAAGGTTAATGTGCAGGTTCGGTGGGCAGATAAAAGGCAAATGCAATGTTGTCAATCACGTCGAGAGGGCATATATAAGGCCTCATGTCTGAGATTGTATAAGGCTCTAGTCAGACCCAATTTGGAGTATTATGAGCAGTTTGGACTCCATACCTAAGGAAGGATGCGCTGGCCTTGGAAAGAGTCCAGAGGAGGTTCACGAGAATGATCCCTGGAATGAAGAGCTTGAGGAACGGTTGACGACTCTGCTTCTGTACTCATTGAAGGTTAGAAGGATGAGTGGGAAATCTAACTGAAACTTACTGGATGTTGTGAGACCTGCATAGAATGGATGTGGAGAGGATGTTTCCACCAGTAGGAAAAACTAGAACCAAAAGACACAACCTCAGGCTAAAGGGATGATCCTTTATAACAGAGATAAGAAGGAATTTCTTCAGTCAGAGAGTGGTGAATCTGTGGAATTCTTTGCTGCAGAAGGCAATGGAGACCAGGTCATTGAATGTCTTTAAGGTTCTTAATTAATGTGGAGATCAGGGATTATTGGGGAAAGACGGAAGAATGCGGATGAGAAAAATATCAACCGTGACGGGCCAAGTGGCCTAGTTCTGCTCCTATATCTAATGGTCCTTAAGGTCTTTATTCACCATGCTCCCATATTTCTTCATCCACTATTCTTGTGTTCCACTTCTCCATCTAGCTTCAATGTTGACATAGAGAATTCTTCTGATTTGCTGTAGTAATCAGGGGAGCTGTGATTATTAATAGTATTGTGAGGCTCAAATGCTTTGCGGTTGGACATCTTTAATGTATAGCTTGGTGAGTCTTGGATTCTTGGAGGCTTTTTGATCATTCACCAAGGTGGGTTATCAGTCTACCCTTCCCCAGTACCCAACATCCCTCAATCATAGTGGCAATGTGCATCTGGGATGAATTTCACAACCTCACAACACTGTTTTAAATCTTTGACATTTCATCTTGTATCCACAGTTTCTGGCTGTTGCTTCCCCAATTACTGCTTCTTTTATTGATTGGCTTGATTTGTTATTGTCACAATTATTGGGGTACAGTGAAAAGTATTGCGCACTATACAGACAAAATATAGCGTTCATCGAGGGAGAAGGAAAGGAGAGGGTGCAGAATATAATGTTACAGTTACAGATAGAATATGGAGAAAGCTTAGCTTAATATATGGTAGGCCCGTTCAAAAATCTGATGGCAGCAGGAAAAAAGGCTGTTGGTATGTGGCCTCAGACTTTTGTATCTTTTTCCCAACAAAAGAAGGTGATAGAGAGTATGTCTGGGGTGTGTGGCATCCAGGAATATGCTGTCTACTTTTTTGATTCAGTGGGAAGTATAGACTCTACAACATCCTTTCACAATTTTATACACTTTTATCAAATTGGATCTGCATTGTTCTGATGAAAACAGACCCAATTTTTCAGACATTTGTGTTTTCTCACAGCAGGCAGAATTCTGAGAATCTGTGTTCCAACCACTCTCAAATCTTAATATCCTTCCTTTAATATGGAACCCAATACTGCACACAGTACTCTAACTGATGCCTTATTAAGGATGTTATATCGGCTGATAATTATCTTCTGGTTTTTATATCCAACTCCACGATAAAATCTAGAATTACAATGACTTATCTGTAACAGCCTCATCACCTAATGTTCCACCTTGAATGTCCTGAGAAGTTCGATCCCTAAATCCCTTTGCTCTGTGACAGTGCCAAACCTACTTCAGAATAGAATTAATGCTCTTATATTTTTACCAATCACCTCACAAGTACTAACTCCCATCTATCATTCACAAGCCCAAATGAGTTGGCATCAGAGGTGCCCCGACGCTGGCTTCCTTGATCAGGGCCTTTGAAAGAAAGACACCCATTTTCTAGGGAGCTGTAAAGGGAACAAGTAGAGATTGTTTGTCGCATGTGTCACATGGTGAGCACCCCTCACTCCTCCCCCCATCATCCACCATCCACCATCCACCATCCCTCCCCAACCTCCACCATCTCTCCCCAACTTCCACTACCCCTTCCCCTCCCCCTCACCACTCCTCCCCCCACCCCCACATCTGCTCCTGAGTTAATATCATGGCAGTGAGCTGAGACCCTAATGGTGGCCACTGATTATCTATTTAAGAGTCTTGTGAGGCTGCAGGGTAGGAAAACCATCTAGAGGCCATTCCATCATGGACTTTATTGAGGCAAACAAAGTATTGGAGCTCCCACCACCAAAACGTATTGGGGAGGGGAGAGGGCATAGGATTACAACCAATCGTATTGTTGATATACAATTGATACAACTGCAGGGGAATCTCTAGGTGTGCTAGCCAATTGGCACCCTTTAGTCAAAGAAATTGAAGATAATTTGGTCATTGTTGGTGCCTCTGGGACCTTGCTATGGTCAAATGGACTGCTGCAATATGACACTGACTATTTCCCCAGTGCTTACTGGGGGGGAGCAAAATCTGATCTCTCTGAACTCTGTGAAGTTTAGACTCCCCTGCATTTGCAACAGGATCCCTACCTAGAAGCCACTTTGTTTTTTTTGTGAGAGAGGCAGAGAGATATAACAATACTGCGACTTGGGGAGGGAGGTGGAAGGGTTGCAGGGGGTTGTAGTGTTTCATCTAATTGATTAGTGGAGAGCACAATAGTAGGAATGGGGAACAATTGAGGGGTTAGGTCCAACGTGCTGTGTTCAACTGCACAGGAGGGTCCTAATCTGAGAGTGTCTAATCATGCAGGGAGTGGCTAGTTGTCAAGACTGAAACAAGTTATCTTGATGAACTGGGAGATAGCACTCCTGCTCTTCTAGGCCCACAAGCAGTGTTGGAAAGGCACTTATTTGCAGCAGTTCTCACTTAACTTTAACCATCAGTTGGACCCGATGAGTAAAGCCAACTGGGGTTACATTTTGGGAGAAGTAAAATCTGGGGCACACAGCCTAATTAGAATAGTTAAGTAACAAACCTGGCCTCCTGCGAGTGGATTGATTGCAAGCTCCTTTACCTTTAAAACCAGAGAAGGGCAGAGTAATGACGTATTGGGTTTGGGTTTGAGATTCAAAATTTCTTTGCTTTCCACCCAACCCAAGCCAGGTTAAAATTCCCTTCTGCTTATAAATAGCAATGCTCTGAAACTCTGTGGGATGTCCTCAAGTCTTAAGTGTGGCACACAAATCTGGGTTCTTTTTTCCTTCTCTTTGTCATTTTCAAAAGACCCTGCAAAAAAAAATCCCAACTTGTTTGGGCCATTGCTCACTCCCCTTGAATCTTATCTTATTTCTGGCAAAGACCTGTGGAAATTTTGTTTTGTTATGTGAAAGGTGCTATAAATTTAAATTACTATACACATAGTCATGACAAGGAACCTGCAGTGCACAATATAGGTTGCTGTAAGTATCAAGCTATCAAAATGTACAATGGCTTCACAAATTAATTAAAAAAGGGATGTTAAAATTAATTATATTTCCATTGGAACATTTTTTCACCCATAATAGGTGACCTAACGAACATGCACACATATATTTAGACTACATAAAATGTATAAATGAACACAAACCAAAAAAATGTAGCTGGAGCAATCAAATGATTTTAATTACGCATTCTGCATTCCCCAGCTCCTCTTTCTAGAAAGCATTATTGCTTCACAGGCTTATCACATCTCCCTGAAATCAAGAAAATGCAGTTGGTGTGAAGCAATCCAAATGAATGGGCAAGAAGTTTTACCTTTTTGTGACACTTTACAGCACTTGACAGTCTTCTAGCTGAACATTAAGTTCAACGATTTCAGAGCATGAATTCTTCCCTCCGCCGCCACTCCATTTATTTCATTTCTTTTTAACTTATTAATCCATCACTTTATATTCCAGTATATATTTTAAATTTTAATTCTTCCATTGCTCCATTTCTAACTCTCACTTTCCATCTTCCTCCTTGCCGGCCATCCTCCCTCTTCCCCCCTTCACCCACCACACTAGGATCCGTCTGCCACATTCCTCAGGTTGTATTTTGACACTGTGCACCTCTGTTCCGCCATTTACACTTTCTGATCTCTTAATAGTCACTATTAGCACCATTCTCAGTCTTTATAACCACCAGATAGATTCAGAAAGAATGTTCCCAATGGTGGGGGAGTCTAGGGGGTCAAAGCTTGAGGATAAGGTGTCAACTTTTAGAACTGGGGTGAGGAAAAGATTTCTTCACCCTGAGGATGGTGAATGTGTGGAATTCACTACCACAGAACGTAGTTGAGGCCAAAACATCATATGATTAAGAAGAAATTAGATTTGGTTCTTGGAGCTAAAGGGATATAAGAAAGGGGGGAAATCAGGAAATTGAATTTAATGACCAACCATGATGAATGACGAAGCAGGCTTGAAGGGCCGAATGGCCTATTCCTGCTTCTAGTTTTTGGATTGCTATGTTTCTGTTTATACTACCTTTGTCCTTTTGACCATGATATCTTGGTCAATTACAGAACCGCCAACACCAGCACTCTCTCCTCCCCCCAACACCATACCCAGATAGTATAAATCTTGTCCTAGTTTCTTTGTCTTTAGCTCTGATGAAGGGTCATCTAGACTCAAAATGTGGGCCCTATTCTCTCTCCACAGATGCTGTCAGACCCACTGAGATTTTCCAGCATTTTTATGTTTTCATTCAAGATTCCAGCATCCGCAGTCTTTTGCCTTTAGCTTTCCTCCTGTGTTGTTCAACGTCAAGTAAAACTCTTTGACAAGAAGGAAACCATTTTAAAACAAAAAAGCAGGCAATGGGTGTGAATTAACTTTCAGTGTATAATGTTAATTGATTGGCAGTACAACAGGCAGTCTGAATGATTGGGTTTTACCTAAAGTGCTCCAGACAGCCACTTACGAGCCATAAGGAAGCGATTCAAATCGTAGAAATAATATAAGTAACTTACGATTGGAATAATGAGAACTAAGCTCCATAACACATGTTATTTAGCAATAATAAACATCTTCAAAGTAATTACTGTTTAAATAAAATAAAGCTGTCAGCCACGGAGCATTTTGACTTTCTGGTTTCCTGCACAACTGTTTGAAAACACCAGAAACTGATTGGGTAGAATCCAAAACTACTTAATCCCACTGCTGGCATTTAATTGACACATAATATGCTTAACTGTGAATCATAGCATGATACCATTGGGGAAAAAATATCATATTTGTGCTAATTTTTTTTTAAATTATAAAGGCTGAATAAGCATTGCTTCTATTGCAAGATGTACATAAAGGCCTTTAATTATGCATTTGATTTATTTCCCAAATTATCCCAAGATCTACATTTCCACATGCATATGGCTAACTTCACTCCAGCACAGGTTGCTGCTTCAATCCACTGGATTGATGTTTAACCCACCAAATTCCCTCTTCCTTGCCTGCCAATGTTGACTTTTTACTGCAGGACTCTGCCAATGGCGCTATCAGTTCTCCTGACCAAGCGGCTGTTCTTCCTGCATTATTGCTAAGGAGGTGATGGCCCAGAGGTATTATCGTTGGATTATTAATCCAGAAATTCAGCTAACGTTCTGGGGATCTGGGTTCAAATCCCGCCATGGTAGATGGTAGAATTTGAGTTCAATGAAAACTTTCCGGAATGAAGAATCTACTGATGACCGTGAAACCATTGCCAATTGTTGGGAAAATCCATCTGGTTCACTAATGTACTTTAGGGAAGGAAATCTGTCATCTTTCAGCACTGTGGGATTCTATGTCCTTACCTGGTCTTGCCTACATGTGATTTCAGAGCCACAGCAATGTGGTTAACTCTCAATTGCCATCCGAACAAGGGCAACTAGGGATGGGCAATAAATATTGGCCAGCCAATGCCACCCATGTCCCACGTATGAAAAAGAATATTCTAGACAAGGAAACATTAAATGTAATTTTCAAAGGAGTCATGTCGATGGGTGGCAAATGGGATTATGAGGCTTGGGGGCTTCCAGGCCTCAACTACATAACACTGAATAGCCTCCCACTTGAATCTGGCAGAAAGTGTTAGGTTAGTCTGATTGGGCTGAATGTGATGTACATTCGATGTAATTCTCTGACCAGTGAGCAGAAGAGTTGATGAGATGGTTTGGGAAGTGGAGGGGGGAGTTGTGTAAGTTTTATTTTGGGTGGGTGGAGGCAGGTGACAGGACCTATAAGAAACTACAGTCAGGCAAGTGATTTGTAGATGGGTGGCATGGCCTTGCAATTGATTTTTGTTGGGATTGCTAGGGTGGGGAGTTGGCGGTACGAGAAGTAGCTTTCCTTGTGAAAGTGGGAAGATTCCTGCTGGCTAATAATGAAACAAATTTGCTTTTCAGTGCCTTGACCATCCATGATGATATGACCATCCACCTCCCCCCTCATATACATGGCTTGACATCAAATTATAGTCAATTCTGACGATGTCATTGAAGTCTCCTCCCCATAATTTAAACATGATCCTGGTGCCTTCCAGTCAATGTTCTTACTTGGCTACTCAGAAGGGCAGGTTAATATTGCAACCAGTGAGAAGTCCGTGAGTTTGGAAAGGGTAAATCAAGCCAACCATTTTAACTGTCCATCTGCCCAATTTGTGTTAGATTAAAACTAGAGTTAAAGTTGGCCCTTGAGTGTCAGAAAGCCAATGGACCGTCACAGCTCACCACAGTTCTTAACATCCGTTATGATTTTCCATTTTCCAGGGCAATCTACCGAGGAGCCGACTCCAGAAACACACTACGATTGGGCCTAGTGGCCCAAGCTGAATGGCAACATTTAACCAAGGGCTCAGATCTGACGAACATCCAATCACTCTTATTGGAATTGTTTACATGTAGATTCTAATTTTGAAAGGAGTCCTCCCAATCTCCTCCTATAAGTTTGGGAGATTTTGGAACTCCCACGAAAATGGTCTGCTTTGCCAAAGGACGTGTCAATCTCCAACCAAAGTTATTATGGAATAACCTCTCACGAAGTACAGGGTCTGAGATAAGAACAAGATTACATCTAGCTCCTCTAAAGAAATTCTGGTTTGGTTTCATGTGCCAGAGGGCTGCTGTCATTCATAGAATCACAACCCAACAAGGAGAGAACGATTTTGAGAAATAAAGGGGTAGTTATTTTATTCGTTCATTTTTTTTATTCATTCATGGGACATGGGTATTGCTAGCTGGCCAGCATTTATTATCTATCCCTAGTTGCCCTTGGATGCAGTTGAAAGTCAACCACATTGCTGTGGCTCTAGAGTCACATGTAGCCTAGACCAGGTAAGGATGGCAGATTTCCTTCCCCATAGGACATTAGTGAACCAGATGGGTTTTTCCAACAATCGACAATGGTTTCATGGTCATCATTAAATTCTTAATTCTAGATTTTTTAAAATTGAATTCAAATTCCACTATCCGCCAGAGTGGGATTCGAACCTGCATTCCCAGAACATTAGCTGAGTTTCTGGATTAATTGTCTAGTGATAATACCACTAGGCCATCGCCTCCCCTGCCTTTCTAGCCTTTGTAACATTGGCTTTCTGTTATTAACTCTATCGCTAGGTTTTACCCGATGCAGCTGGTGGGGAATCCCAAATGCACCATGTAAATCCCATTTCCATCAAGTGTTTGCAAAGGTTCGGGTGGCCAATTAGGAGAAGCACTGTTGAAATTCCCATAATAGCACAGAAATATTCTTGCATAAAATCGCAATGATCAAGCTTGCTTTCTTTCTCAATTGAGATGAACTGACTGATGGCCAATTGAATTATATTCCAATTTTAAAATTTTTTGTTATTCAAAATAAAAAGATGCCTGAACATCAAAAAATATTTCACAGCCAATGTGTCATGCTTTGAAGTGAACTCACTGTTGTAACATGAGGAAAACATAGAAACACAATGTAGAGTGGTCAACATTGTAGATGATACCAAAGTCCAGGGTCGGTTGATTGGCCACACTAAGTTGCCCCTTACTGTCTCAAGATGCCCAGGCACAGTGGATTAGTGGGGTTAATACATGAGATTACAGAGATAGAGTCAGATTAAGATACGTTATTGGAGACAGTGGCGCAGACTGGATGGACCAAGTTGCCTGCTTCTGCACTGTAGGAAGTCTAGGTGAATGGAAGCATTGGAACTGGGGCCCACATTTTTGCTCATGTGTTGCATGCGGAGACAGGAGAATTCCTGGCTCTGCAAACGTGACTTTGAAAAATGACTATCTGGACACTTGTATTTTTAGGCTGGGGGTTGGGAAGGCAAACATTCCTCTATCCTTCATCCCACACTTCCTAACACATTCCCTATGCATCAGCCATGCCAACTCATGCCATATCCTATTCACGCCCAAGGTCCTTCATACTTTCTATGTCAAAATATGACCCCAAACAGCCTCCATTATCCCTCATATTCTCAGTGGCAACCTATGCACAACCACCTCCTCATTGCCCATATAAACTCCATGTCAACAATAGCCAGTCCACCTACCCCCATGGACTTTTCTGTCCATAATGTCAACTTTGTGCCATTTCATGCCAACCCATAACTCCCATACATCATCCTTTCCCTTTATACCGACTATATCAACTAGGGTCTACTATATAGGCAGAGCTCAGCAGACATGCATCTATCAGATGAATTAGTATTTCTAAGGATAAGAAAATCATTATAATTACATTCCTTCAATAAAATAGGATCTTTTAAAACAAACATTTCATTCAAGTGCACAAGCCCTTATAAGGACAAAAATCATAAACCTACATCAAACCACTTGTAGCCCTTAATCAAATTATGAATTGGCTGGCACCCTACTATGGTTAATGAATGGTTGTGAAATCAGTCATGCAGCAGTAATCCAGTCATGCAAGCCCTCATTTCTATGTCAAGAGACAGAGTGAAAGATCAGCCAAAACCAACCAAATGTTGAGCCACATGCTAATAACAGGAAATTGTGGAGTTTTTCTCTCACACCCATGACAGATTTGGTGGTGAGTTGGGGCAGAGAATCTAGCAGGAGCCAGAAAGTTGGAATTGTGCCGGCATATAATCATGTTGCAATTCTCTCAATGGCGGTAAGCCTTCCCACTGGTTGGACGCATGAATAGCATTTTCATTCATCTGCATCTTATGAATGTTCATTAAAACAGTTACCATTCAGAATCCCATCAGGCCTTTCGATTTTCATGCCAGCAAAAAATTACAGCGGTCTAAAACCAATTGCTAAAGAATGGCATGGTTTCGACCATCCTCAGTTCACAAGAGGTTTCAAGGTGAGTGTAACAAAACCTTTCTGCCAGTGTTGCTCTGCTCATGATGTACATCACTCTGCTGGGATAAATAAGTTCCTGCCCTCCATCTCCATGCCTAGCTGGTCTTCATGGATAGCGCCATGCTTTGGGACTCACGCAATCTTACCTGAATGGATGGATAAATTTAGATAGGCTGAACGGCCTTTTTCAAGTCTCATGTGATCTTGTGTGCAAATTGCTGCTGGGGAACTTGCAACACTGAGGTGAGGTGAAAACGTTTCCTAATGTTTACTGATCTAACTAATCCAATCGTGACTGTTAGTCTGAACGTACACTCTCTGGGAAACTAAGTAGTTCAGTGATTCATATGCAGTCTTACCAGGCGTTTTCCCAGTTCACCTTAAAAGACACTCAGTGCTATGTGATGATATGTCTGGTAGCCACAAGTATCTCCTTCAGATCAAAGGGAATACCACTGCCGCACTACTGTGCTGCTATGTTGTTAGACAGTTTTAACATGGACACACCTTTAAATGCAAGATATTCAGTCCATTTATAGGTGCGTCAGAGAAAATACCTAAATAAAAACCCAAAATTGTCATAACAAAATTAAGCTAATGGGAAAATATTGTATATTCACTCTACAGTTATTGAATTGAAACTACATCATACAATACCATTTCTTATTAATATTATACAGTACTTTCAACCTATTTGAACATGGCAGATTGTAAATTAAATACAGCATCTGACTAGGCAGCATAACAACTTGGTGCACAGAAGTTTTCGAATAACAAAACCACTTAACTCATTTCTGTATGCGAGACGAATATTTTTGTTGAGAAATATTTTTACGCTGATACAATCTAGGCTTGTCTCAAATGCACACACTCCAAGTGGCTATTGCCTTCAAATCGTTTGTTGTTTGAAGTTAAAAAAAGACCCCAAGCTGTTTACAAATTGAACAATGTTAAATAGATGTTAATTGGAACTTCCACATAGACATATAGCACTGAAATGTAAATCGAGCCCATGGCTAACAAAATGTCTGGATGCAAACGTTATTTGCTTGAATTATTAAATGCGATGAGTCTAATGTTATGGGGAAAGTTGGAGCACTGAATGCAGCTAAAGGATTATTGCTTACGTTGAATGAATCAAACTGTGCAACCAACCACTTTTACAAGGCAGTGCCCATAGGGAAAGATCTCTATCAGACATAATTGTACATAGACTTTTACTGCTCAAATGACACGCTATGCCACTCTGGAGGGGAAACAAACAAACACGCAGAATAAAGTGAGCCTACTCTGGAGACCCCTGTCCAAAAGCACAGCAGGAACATGTCCACAGACATTTGTGCTGAACTACACCTGCCCACAAAGAGATGAATAGAGCAGAAGTAGTTGTTACACTGTTAACACCACAAGACATAATTCCACATAGCAATTAAAATTGTTCTTTTGCTTACTGCGGGAAATCGCTTTTTGTCTGGCCTGCTTAAGCTCGGCAAGGATCACTTGCTGATTGGATTTCACATTTTAGGGGAAAGCATATTGACTATTAATTTTAAATGAATTACAAACAAATTCTATAATGCCCATATTAATCTGAAATAGAATGCATCTTAAGTGAACAAACTCCCAAGTACCTGCCACATAAAAAACCCCCACAAAACCGAGAAAAAGCGATTTCATTATTTGCTTGTTCCTAATGCTGCCTTTATATTACAATGCTGCAGTCAGTGTGGCAACCCTGAATTTGGTCGCGGTTCAGTAATATAAATGAGACAGTGGTAATGCAGCCCCAGACAAAGGGAGGACAAGCTCTGACGGGAGTTCGCTTGAAAAAGATCATAACAGTCAAAATGGAACTATGGCTGATAAATAGATCAGTGAATCAATAAATCCATTTGATGTCTATATGGCCTATCAATACTGAATCAAAATGTAAGAAATGAACAGTGGAGGGATGAGATTTATAGTGCCTGAAAGCAACCCAAGATTGAAACCTTAAAGGAATCCATGCACAGCATAAACAAAGGATGACACCCGGAGTTAGGTTCATGGGAGAGGAGACTGATATGGTCAAGAATTATAAGCATGGCATTCAGACATAACTAAAGTGATATACAGCAGAGAGGACATGAAACAGCTGATGATTTTGTTTAAAAAAAAGCTTAGTTCTGGATATTGGTGTGTGGGAAAGAGAGATGAATAACAGCTAAATACAAAAGAACAGCAGAATGATACATGAACGACAATATTGGGGGAAAAAAAACAGCACAAATATATTAGCGTGATCTAATTATGAGCAAATCCCTTGAACAAAGGCATAACGTAGTCAATGGCATCGTCCATAAACACAGAGAGCAGCATAAAGAGACAAAAGGCTATATGAGAGACAGACGCGAGTTGGTGCCAGGAAAGCATTGCTCGTGGACACAGACGTCAGAATGAGAGAAAAGGTCCCATGCTTGAACACAGATGTCGGAGAGAGACTGCAGCATAGCTAGTGGACATGGGCTCCAGCCAGCTACTGGAGCACGAGATGAGACAAAAACATGGTGTGCTTTGGAGGACTGACATGTGTTGTGTAGATACAGGCATGAGAGTCAAGAGAATGTAATACAGAAACATGAGCAGTACTCAAGAGCACAGCATGAGGAGAGTAACGAGTGCTTGAGACATACGCAAGGATAAACACTGATAACTAAAGTGCATTAAATCCCATCAATTAAATTTTCTCAATTAAAAGTGAGAATCACTAAGAGGCTTGATGAGTGGCATTGTTGAAAACACATGGCAAGATTTACTTGCAAAATGAATGGAGGTTAGACAAGACAACATTTGTAAGGAAAGCACAGAGGACCCAACATAACAAGTGCGGATTGAAAGTTTTATATTTATATATACACATATATAAGTGTCAGGGTGTTCCTAGCTTCAGGGCATAAATTATTCACATAGCTCAGGAAGATCCCATATTTGATACCTGATCCGTGCTAATTGGTTGGTCTCAACTGAGGAATGGTGGAGAGGACTGTGCCAATAAGCAGTAAAAATTGAGACTCGCTTTCTGCTGGAAAAGGAGAGAAAAGTATCTGCTTTTATTTAGCAACTTTCACTGACTAATCATGTCTCCAAAGCACTTTACATCCAAAGGGGCAATTTATGAAGTACAATCACTGCTGTAATGTAAGAAAGAGTGTCAGCTGTGACTTGTTGGGAGTCCTCTTGCCTCAGGGTCAGAAAGTTGTAGGTTCAAAATCAACTCCAAAGATTTGAGCAGATAATCAAGGTTGAAATTTCAATATAATTTATGATGTAGAATCACAGAATCCCCACAATGCAGAAGGAGACCATTCGACCCATTGAGTCTGCATAGATGATAATCCCACCCAGGCCCTATTCCCATAACCCCACATATTTACCCTGCTAATCCCTGTAACCAATGCATCCTGGGATACGAAGGGGCAATTTAGCACGGCCAATCAGCCTAACCTGCACAACTTTGGACTGTTGGAGGAAACTGGAGCACTCAGAGGAAACCCACATAGACACAGCGAGAATGTGCAAATTCCATACAATCAGTGACCCAAGTCAGGAATTGAACCCAGATCCCTGGAGCTGTGAGGCAGCAGCGCTAACCACTATCCCTAATACTGAGGAAGTACTGCACTCTTTTGAATGAGATATTAAACTGACGTACTGATTGCCCTCTCGAGTACACGTAGCAATACTAATTGATGAGAAAAAGGTGAGCACCATCACCCACTGATCCCCCACCCTCCAAAACCCCGATTAACATTTTATTCCTCAACCAAATCAAAGGCTAAGAGTTTCTGACCACATATCTGTACCAACCCAAAACCACCTACTTCTACTTCTGTAACACCATCTGACTCCACTCCTGTCTCAGTTCACCTGTTCCTGAAAATCTTTGGGATTCGATTGGGCTATGCATATCTGAACGCTACTTTAAATGTGCTGATCAGACCTGCACCCTTTTTCAGTGTGTTCCGGTTTGCATCAATTGAAAGGGGCCTGTAGACTCGCAAACTCTTTGGTGCCGGGTGTGAAATGGATTTTTTAGGCCCACACACTATTCTCTGGGATTGGTACAATCTACCAACAGTGCACAAAGGTTGGAGAATCACCACACTCCGCCTCCTCTCCCCTCTCCCACTCTCAAGCCTTTGTTATGTCTAGACTTGGGTATTCCTATCTAGTCCTGGCTGGCTTACAATCTTCCAGCCTTTATGTTCATCCAAACCTCTGTTGCTTGTATCCTGATTCTAAGTAAGTCCCATTCATTTATTATCCCTATGTTTGTTGATCTACTGGGCTCTGAGCTAAGAATTACACTGCAATCTCCTCCAGTGTTTGAAACCCTTGGGTCAGCAAATGCCCTTGAGCAGACCCAACTAAGTCATGGTACAATGAGTTGGAAGCAGGAATATGGAATAAACAGTATTTGGATAAGTAAACACTCTTTTATACTGCCAGTAAATACTTATATACAGTGTTTTCCAGTTCTCACACTCGTGATTAGGTAGTCTAATGTCATTCTATAATTCAGATAATTATGAAATCCAAAAATGACTTGGTCGCAAACATTGTGGACAGAGTAGATTATAGTTTAACCCAATTTTAATTAAAATTTTCATCCAGGTTTTCAGAACTTCACATGTAGCATACATAGTTCAGTTGGTAACGTGCACATATCTCTTTGTCAGAGATTGTGGATCCATATCTTTTTCTGAGGCTTTGAGCACTAAAATCTAGGTTAACACTCCATTGCAGTACTGCATACAGCATTGCCAGAGCTACTGCTTTTCAAATGGGGCATCAACCTGAGACACCGTCTGCTCTCTCGGGTAAATGCAAATAATCCTGTGACGCAATTTCAAAGAGAAATACAGGGATGTCATCCCTGGTATCCTACCTAATATTCAGCTCTCAATCAAAAGCAGATTATCTGGGGTCATGTGGCTCTCTGTGCACAAATGGTTTGCTGTGTTTCCTACGTGATCACGGTGACTGGGTCAGTTAGCGGCATTGCTAATCTGTGATGCAGAATGATGCCAGCAGTACAGGTTCAATTCCCGACTCAGCTGAGGTTATTCATGATGACCCACTTCCTCAATCTTGCCCCTCACCTGAGACATGGTGATCCTCAGGTTAGAGCAGCCTATGGTCATCTGGGATAATGGTGACTTTAGTTTTACACTTCATTGGTTGTAAAGTTCTTTGGGACTTCCTGAGGTTATGAAAACCATTGCATAAATGCAAGTCTTTCTCCCCTTTCTATGGACTCGTGCCTCCATAACTGCTCCAGTTCTGTGACAGTTCAAGATATCAGCGCTCCTTTAATTCTGTGTTCTTTCACCTCCTCAGTTTTAATTACTTAATCATTGGCAATCTTCAACCACTGAGATCTAATTCCCTCCCTAAAATATTTACGTCCTTTTCCTCCTTTAAGATAATCCCAAAACCTACATCTGCCCTAATATCTCCTTAGGTGCTTGGTGTCAAACGTAGCTATGAAATACTTTTTCACTGGAGTTCTAAAAATGCTAATTTTCTTGTAAATGCTCTAATGAGGTAGCCTGTATAGTGACTCATTCCCTCATACAGTTTGGACAAAACATTTGGAGCTAGACCCATCAGGCTTCTAGCAGAAATCTATAACCAGGTTGAAGTGTATTGTGAAAGTAGCTTTAAAAGAATTTGTTGCAGACAATGGGATTGCCATTATGTCATAGTGATATTTGTTGTGAATTAATCATTTCATGTACTTGAAGATTGCCTTGAGATCTCCTACAACCAATCATACAGTTCCCACTTAAAAAAAATTCCAATGTAAAAAGAGGCAACTTTTACTTGAAGCTCACTGGAAATGTGCAGCCAGTGGAGGAAGGCAGGGTCTGTCTCTATTGGCACCAATCCTTGCGTTAATGAATCCTTTCTCTTTTCCAGATTATGTCTTAGACACAGATGCAGGAATTTTATGATCCCACCTGCCACAGGAATCAGAGTGGGCAAGGAGTGGAGCATGGAATGGTCTGTCGACTTCGAGTGGGATTTTACGGTTTTGGGACGAGTAAGGCCATGAAAATCCCATCCAGAAATGTAGATTTAAAAGCCTGCTGTCAGGACAAAGGAGATGGTTTTTACCATACAAACCTGCATATCTGTTCTTCTTCCATATATTCGCTGCTCACACTGCAGTCTCCTCTATTTTGATGAGACTAAACGCAGACTGGGTAATCAATTTGCGGAACACTCTTGCTCAGTTTGCAAACATGACCAGTTTTCAACTCAGCACCTTGCTCTCACCTTGCTGGCCACATTTCCATCCTTAAATTAAATGTGAAGCTCAATGCAAACTGGAGGAACAGCATCTCATCTTCTGGCTGGGCACTTTACAGCCTTCCTGGTTTCAACATCAAATTCAACAACTTCAGATGATTTGCTCTATCCCACCTCAATCCCTTCATTTTCATTCTATTTCATTTAATTTTTTACTGCTCTCTACCTTTTATTTCTTTATTGTCTTTTTTCATTTTTCTTCCATCCACGCTCCTCCAGTTCTTTTCCCCTATTTTATGCTCCTTCTCTTACCTTTTCACCCCTTTTCTAAATCTTATCTCTCTCTCTGCTATTTGGCCATTCACACACCCTTATTCTCTCTGTGGACAGCTATTAGCTGGTTTCGACTCATCATTCATTCCCTTCCCCTGCAGTACAAATACCTCCCTTTTTCTATGCTTTGACAAAGGGTCATTTGGGCTCGAAACGTCAGCTCTTTTTTCTCCTTACAGATGCAGCCATACCGATTGAGATTTTCCAGCGTTTTCTCTTTTGATTTCACATTCCAGCAGCTGCAGTAATTTGCTTTTGTCCATCCTCAGCCTGCTGCAAAGCTCCAGTGAAACGCAACTCAAACTGGTGGAGCAGCTTCGTATCATCCGACTAGGTAGATTACAGGCCTCGGGGCTCAACGTTATATTCAACAACTGAAACTGTGACCTTTCTCCTTCACCTTAGACACCTTTTTAAATATCTCATACATTCAGCACGCTAGCACAGTGGTTAGTTAGCACTACTGCCTCACACTTCCAGGTTCAGTTCTGGCCTTGGGTGACTGAGTGGAGTTTGCACATTCTCCCCATGTCTGCATGCGTTTCCTCTGGGTACTCTGGTTACTTCCCACAATTCAAAAAGCGCAGATTAGGTTGATTGGCCATACTTAGTGTCCCAAGATGTGTAGCTTAGGAGAATTACCAGGATAAATGCATGGGGGAGAGGGTGGGCCTGGGTAAGATGCTCTGTCAGAGAGTTGGTACAAATTCAATAGGCCAACTTACAGATGCTGCCAGACCTGCTGCGCTTTTCCAGCATTCTCTCTTCTTGTTTCAGATTCTGGCATCCGCAGTTTTTTGCTGATTTTATTATACCTGCTCTTCACTCTCTGCTGAAGCTGTGCAGAATGGGATCCAACACCTCTCTGAAGATTAACTCCTCACAGAGATAGGAAGATTGGATGTCAGTGTCCAGCAACATGGATCATGTGAATACAAAACATTAAACTTCTTCTAATACCCATTTACACATTGCTGCTGTGACTGTGTTGCTGACAAGAACACCAAACAGAGGAAATCTTAGTTAACAGCAGCTGCAGGAGAAATGCAGCCAAAGTCTGGTGAATAGGAGCAGGAAGAAGAAAACTCTTAGGGTACCTATCATTGTAAGATTTAAAATGAACTGACTATTTTTTTTTAATGCATCCATTTGAAAACACAGGGGGTTGTCTTTAACGGTGATCTGAGCAGTCAATTTACAATTTCAAATAAAAACGCAGACAGCTGTTTGAAAGGCCAAAGCTTCGACTTAATTTGAGTTCAATATCTGAGATTGAACCTCATATCCAAGATTGCTTATGGTGCCAAGTTAGATGGCACAGTAAATGGGATGGTTGGGCGCAGAAGGGCTTTGGTAGATTAAGAGAGCGGCAGATGGAGTACAATGTAGAGAAGAGCGAGGCCATTCATTTTGGAACTGAGCAACATATACCAGGGTGTCCTATAAACAATAAGAAGCAGGCAACTGTGGAGGATTCACAGATAAATCACACAAACAGTAGAGAAAAAAATAATTTAAAAGACTATTGGAAGAGGTTAAAAAGGGGCAGGCATGTAAAAAGATGGTAATAATGCTATAGTTATCTTTGGTTAGACGTCTTCTGGAGTATTGTGTTCAGTCCTGGACACGATAATTCAGGAAGGATATATTGTCTTGGAGGGAGGTGTGGCACTAATTCACCAGAACAATAGCTGGTGTAACAGGGTTAAATGAGAACATGTTGCATCAACTAGGCTTTCATTAGGACAAGGAGCTGCCCAGGGATATGGTGGGAGCAGGTACGATAGTGGCATGTAAGGGGGCAAGTAGATGAATACATAAATAGGATAGGAATGGAAGGATATGGACTCCATAAGGGCATATGGTTTAAATAGACATCATTATTGGCACAGGCTTGGAGAGCTAAAGGGCCTGTTCCTGTGCTGTACTGTTCTTTGATATTAAAGGTGTTTATTATGATTAAAAGATTTGGTCAGATAAAAAAATAAGTGTTGACATAATGGTATCATTGCTGGGCCAGTAATCGAGAGACCTAGGATACTGACCTGGGAATTGGCATTCGAATCCCACCATGGCAGCTGGTGAAATTGTAATTCAATAAAAATGTAGAATTAGAAGTCTAATGATGACATTGTAAGTAGCTGTAAGAATGCATCTAGTTCATTAATAAAATCTGCCATCCTTACCCTGTCTGGCTTACACGTGACCCCTGATCCACAGCAATGCGGTTGACTTTTAAATTAGGGATGGGGGGATTGGGAAATGGGGGCAATGAATGCTAGTCCAACTGAGGACATCCACACCCCATGAATAAATAGAAATGCAGTTCTCTGGGTTGACATCCTTTCACACACACTTATAAAATCTGGGACTATTGAGGTTCGGTAACTTAATCATTGAGGCTGTTAGATTTTTGTTGTGTGGGGAATGGAACCAAAGGAGATAAATGGAGCTAAGGTACAGATCAGCCATGATCTAACTGAATGGTGAAAGGGTTGAATGATCCAAACCTATATCCTTATATGTCTATCACTGGAGTTCTAGGCAAAGTCAGAATGAATATTTAACCTGAAAAAATAGTATCCAGTATCTCTCAGAGGCAAAACTTATTTGTGTATTTATTAGTATCACAAGTAGACTTACGTTAACACTATAATGAAGTTGCTGTGAAAATTCCCTGGTTGCCACACTCCGGGCGCCTGTTCGGTTACACTGAGGGTTAATTTAGCATGATCGATGCACCTAAGCAGCACAACTTTCAGATTGTGGGAGGCAACTAGAGCACCCAGAGGAAACGCACACAGACACATGCAGATTCCACATATAAACAGGCAGTAACCCAAGGAATCAAATCTGAGTCCCTGGTGCTATGAGGCAGCAGTGTGCCACCAAATATAAAGCTGTTATCAGCAGTGGATAACATAGAAAACCACTGAAGGACCCTTAGTCCCTCAGGACTGAACTCTGCACTATGTTTATATTTTACCAATGCTGTGTAAACTGAGGTGGGAGTTGGTGAGGGTGAAGGGTGCTGCCATCAATGTTACAAGTATCAAATGCCCACAAACATTGACGCTGGTGTTAAAATTCATCCCACACACTAACAGGATAAAAGTGAAAAATGACTGACATTTCCAGTAAAGATTTCATGAGGTTCAGATTGATGTGCAAAACTGGTTTCAGCATCTATTTAAAGATGAAGACAGAGGGATGCAGAAAAGTCTCACAAAAATGCAATGTGCAGAATGATGTTATGGTTCACTCCTGGGTAATGTATAGGCAGTCTGGAGTTGCAACTGATCACCAAGATCCTAACAATCAGGATGAAGCAGGTTCAGGAAAACAGAGCAAAATATTTCTATTAACACTCCGATGTGTTCATAGATCTATGAATATATTCCAGTAATACATCACATTTTGTCAATCTGCTCTTGTGTCTGCTGCTAGTTTTTTAATTTTTCTCCAATATATTTCCAGTTAGAAATGACTAATACCAATGTCAAAAAAGCTAAAATCTAGGTTTGAGAAAATAACGATGACATATGAACATATTGCGAGGAAGAGTGAAAATATCTGGAAAATAAGTTTCCAGCCTATATTTTCACCAGGTTTCTACTTCAAAATCCCATCCTTTCTATTTTGAAATTAATATTTTTCAGTCATGCATGGATACGTGATAGTGCTTATTAAACATCCAAAGGAAAGTGGATGAGGTGGTCGCTCTGTAATCTTCTCTGCATATGTATCCCAGCATCCTTCTCTCCCAATCCTTCCTAGCTGCCACTTGAATTAGCACTAGAGGATTATGGGACCACTGGTCATTAATCCAGGTGACAAACAGCACCCAGTGTGAATATTTGCACCCAGAAATTGAAAAGATTAGGCGATATTTGACAAGGATTGACAGGCTTATCGCCTTCGGAGCAGCAACTGTTAAATATTCATGACTTGGATAGCTGGGAAAGCCCTGAGCTAGATGACTTTTTGGCTGTGGGATTTATCCCGCGCCTTGCCAAGACAGGAATAGGAATGCAAATTCAAATTTTCACATGCACACGATGAAAGATGGGCAAATAAGGGACATAAGACATGTGTGCACAATTATCACCGGGCTGTTTGTCTACATTGTTAACTCTTTCCCTGTCAAAATGCATAAGTGGAGACAGATAATGGACAGCAGATCAGTACACTGCTTAAATAAAAGCAATGAAACAAGACACCCTCGCACCACCCCCCCCCCCCCCCCCCCCACCCCCCATCTTCACCCTGGTGCAATAGAGAATCGAGACAATTAAAATAACATTTAATCATGTCATAACAGAGAAGTAAGTGCAATATTATAAAACACTTTAACATTTAGCTATTGGGGTAATAGATTTTTGATTATTCGTGCACGTTTCTCTAATTTTACTTTATGATGTCAAGGATTAGAGAGCAACTGAATGTAATGAAAAAAGCCCATGGGGTCTGAGGAAACATATAGATGCAGCGAGGTTGCACTTGCGGGAGCTGTGTATGTGTGACTTTTACAGAAGGGTGTTTAATCCAATTTTCTTCACAGTGAGCCAGTCCTTGTGGCAACGACTGCAACTGGATTATAATGAGTGAGCACTGATGATTTTTGAGTTAGCTTCTTGTCTGAGAGAAAATAACCCGAATTCCTTTAATCTATGTGCTTGTAAATGGGTAGATATTATGCACTGCAACTGGGATAAGTAACAAACAACCGAAGGACATGGAGGGGCATTCATGCAAAGAGTAAATGAATGGTTTTATTTCACAGGTTTAAAAAAAAATCTGCAGATTATATTTGAATGAGTAATTTTTGCTCATGGTTAAATTCTGGTACATTTGGTCATTTTTGCTATGGTTACGGGAGAACTATATGCATCTTCCTGAATATAATTTGAGGTCATTGTGTCACATATTCTGGTAATAAGTGCTGGTGTGAACATGGTATCCTGAGCAGGTGGCGATACCTTTTTCTCAGAGTACTCGATCACCTGGAGGGGGGCTACTCATGAGGAGTTGGAAGACCAAGACATCAGCTTAGCTCAAGGAGGGTTAAAGTTTAAATTATAAGTGTCACAAAGTCAACTCCTTAATGGGATCCTATAAGATGAAATGGAAATTGCCACACGTGTCACCCGCGAACCCTGAACAAACAGATGGCATTGTAATTCAAGATAGCAGAAAACTACCTGTCCCCTATTCCACAAATGCTGGAGTTGATATATGTCAGTGCCTGATGACACCCTCAACCATCTCTGACATTACCTCTCTGATATTTGCAGGGAGTTACTCTACTTCGGGTTTATGCGGTTATTTGCCATTGCTCATCTGTGCCAACTCCTGTTGCCAGCCCTCATTGTCCTTCTGGCCAATGCTGCATTTGACTCTGGGCTGTCCCCTGCCAGTTCCTCTCCTCATCCATCACAGTGTCAAAAAGCACTGGGAGGACAAACTCATCCAGTCTAGACAGAAGGCCGCAAAGGAATGCTTAACAGAGTTTTATCCTCCTCATTAACTGGAGGACTGTGGACCAATGGGGAATCTGCTCCTGTGCATTTACCCTAGTCTCCACCCACTCCACTGTGTCCAATGCCTGAGACCGGGTCAAGAAAGGAAATCTCTTACTATCACAGTATCCCTTGGAACTCCCACTCTGATCCTGAGCGTTGTTGGATATCACCTCCACCTTCCCTCAGTTGCCTTAGACTTTCCTTCCACCACCCTCAATCCTTCTCCCCCTCACCCTTGGCCCTGCAATGGTGTGCCTCAAGCCATCCACCATCACAACCTTGGTTTTTTGATCTACAGGGAAACTCTTTTCCCTGGTCACAACTGAGCTGTCAGCCATTATCTTGGATCTATCAATCATTATCCTCAGGCTTCCTTTTACCATCACCTTTGACCTGTCCTTGGTTACTCTTGACTTTCACCACCTCATCATTGACCTTCCCTCAATCCCTCTATCTCCCTTCTATCATGCTTCATTTGCCTTTAGTAGAGATGAACTTTCTCTGCATTGTCCCACTTCATCCCTCTAGCTGCAACCTGTCATCAGCCTGCCATGACCTCCTCTTTCTTTGTCACATAGGCATGTTCCAACCTGTGTGCACAGCTGGCACTTGAGCTCAATGCAACTGCTCAGCCTCCTCTGCCCTGCTTCAACAAGGTAAGAGATCTGACAACATCAGGTTTAAGTCCAACTAATTTATTAAACCTGGTGTTTTCAGAATTCTTACTGTGTTACCCCAGTCCAACGTCGGCATTTCTACGTCATGACTGCTTCAACAAAGCATCCTGCCCACTCACTCAAAATCTGCAACAAAGATGACCTTGCCTGCTGCACACTCATAGGATACAGTCATGAATCCGAAGGCACATATTCCTCATTTGTATCTGACATGGTTGCAATGTTACTACTTACTTTAGTCAGCACGTTTTTAATGAGTAAGTGTAACATCCTAACATATCACAAAGATGTTCCCAACACATGGCACTGGGAAGCCCGATTCAGTTCGAATCCAGCACCAGCTGAATAGCGGCCTTTAACCCTGCCGTCGGGAAGAGGACTTTTCACTTCCTGCACAATGAATTTTCCCAGTCTGCCTCACTTCCCACTCCCAGGAGCTTCAATGGATTCTGCCCAGTGTTCAGCTGGGAGAGGATCTTTTCTGTTTGTTGAGGGACAGGGTTAATGGTGTTGATTCTTGTTTTACTGAGGAAGGGGATGATAGTATCCAATATTTTCGGATTCCTACCTCAGTGGAGGGTTATTCCAGTGACCTATCATCAATTTCAACCTTTCCCTATGACCCCATCATCCATATCTTTAAAGGTGCAGTGGTCAGCACTGCTCCTCACAGCATCAAGGACCTGGGTTCGATTCCCGGCTTGGGTCACATTCTGTGTGGAATTTACACATCTCCCTGCGGATTCCTCTGGGTGTCCCAGTTTCCTCCCACAATTCTGATTAGGTGCATTGGCCATGGTAAATTCTCCCTCAGTGTACCCGAACAGGCGCCGGAGTGTAGCGCCTAGGGGATTTTCACAGTAGCTTCATTGCAGTGTTAATGTAAGCTCACTTGTGAATAATAAGTAAAATTGGCTGCTCCTTTCCAATGGTCTTCTGCAATCTTTCCCTGATCCTTTGGTTTTATGTGTACGCTTTGGGGAATTTCCCACCTTAACCCACAAAATAGGATTTGAGGAGAAATATCCAAATATTACTGAGGCATTTAACTTACTCAACACTTCCTAAAAAAATCTGCCCTGCACCCTCCCAGGGCTTCAATTATGTAACCCTGTCATTAAATGTGATGCCATATAACATATAAGTATGAAACTTTTGGAATATTGAGAGCAATCAGTATTTTTAACATACAATGGATAGAATATATGATATATTGGGCGCACAGTGGCACAGCAGTTAACACTGCTGTCTCACAGCGCCAGAGACCCAGGTTTGATTCCCAGTTTGGATCACTGTCTGTGTGGAGTCTGCACATTCTCCCCGTGTCGGTTTCCTCCTTGTGCTCCGATTTCTTGCCACACTCCAAAGATGTGCGGGTTAGGTGGATTGACCATGATAAATTGCTTCTTAGTGTCAGGGAGACTGGCTAGGGTAAATGCATGGGATTATGGGGATACGGCCAGGATGGGATTGCGGCCGGTACAGACTTGATGGGCCTCCTTTTGCACTGTAGGATTCTATGATTCTAGAAACAGATTTGTTCACCTCAGACTGCAGAAGGTTTTGCAGGGTATTAGCCGGTGGTGTTTGAAATCATGATGATTTTGATGGAGTGAACACCTGAAGCTGTTTCCAGAGGCAGAGGGGGTTGGCAACCAGAGGACTGGTTTAAGATAACTAGCTGAAGAATGACAGGCAAGTTACTTAAACCACCATGTTCTGGAATGCATTGAAAAAGTAATGGAAGCAAATTCAGAGGGCGGGGGATTGGAACTAATTGCATAGCTTTTTCAAAGAGCCAGCATTGGCACATTGGGCTGAATGGCCTGCTTCTGTCGTGTATCATTTGGTTTCTAGGATTTCTATCCAAGAATCTGGGCTCTATTTCCACAAAGGGAGTCTCAGCTGATCAGTTTTTGAACATATTTATCAGTCATCTCACACCCTATCTGTTAGGCATTTCTGCAGCATTAATTACATATTGTTCACACTGAACCAATCAGCACTATTTTCAGTTCCATCCATTTTTGTTATGTTCTTGATTAAAATTTAACCCCGCGATCATCAAAGGCCAATTTTAATTACATTTATGCAGCAAAACAAGCCACAAATATGGCCCCTGATCCTTGTAATTAACCAACTAGGAAGAGTAATTACAGAATTGATTTAAAATGACATCACTAGCTCAAAGTCCTCCTGGGCCATGGTTGTCTGAGCAGATGGATGACTTCCAGGAGAAGGAGATAATGCCCAGTTCCACAGGACATCTCCAGGTACCATCCTAGGCAAAATAGACTGTCTGATAAGCACCTCATCCACCAGACTGTGGGCATAAAGTGGCTACAGTGTATACTATCTATAGGATTCACAGCAATAACTTGCTGAGGCATTTATTGCCCACCCAGAATGAGCAAAATACATTTTACATATCCAATGAATTGTTGCCTCTTCTCAGATACTATCGCCACCTGCCTCAATAATTGTTCACCTCAGAAGACCCTTACTCCATTGTCTTTGCAAACTACCTTATCATCAATCTCCTTTTGTTCTCCAAAAGTGCTGCCACTTCCCAAATCCATTCCCATCTGTCACAAAACTCCATTTTTCAATCTGCTCAATCAGGTTTCCACCCCTGCCACAGACCCAGATAGGTTTTTGATTAATAAGGGGATCATGGGTTAAAGACAGGGGAATGGGGATGAGAGAAACAGCAACCGTAATTGAACGGCAGAGCAGACGCAATGGGCTGAGTGGCCTAATTCTGCTCCTGTGAATTATGGACTGAAATGACTCTTATCAAAGTCACTAATGGCAGCCAATTTGACTATGATCATTGTTAACTCTCTGTTCTTATTCTTATTGATTTCAGTTGCCATTGATATGATTTATTAGCCTATCTTCCTCCAATACCTTGCCATCATTTTCTAACTGCATCGGAACCAGTGACAGCTGGAATACTGTGTGCTCGGATGCCACACTACAGGAAAGATGTGAATGTATTGGATAAGGTGCAGAAGAGGTTTACAAGAATGCTTTCGAAGATGACAATCTTCAGATGAGAGAGGTTGGGGCTGTTTTTCTTTAGAGAGAAGAAAGAGATGTTCAAAATCAAAAAAGAGCTGAACAGAGTAGATAGGGAGAAACTGTTCCTGCTTTTGGAATCAAGAACGAGAGGGCACAGATTTAAGCAAAAGAAGCAACTGTGATGTGAGAAAAAACTTTTTCACAAGAGTGTTTCAGGCCCAGAATGCACTGCTTGGAAGTGTGGTGGAGATAAGTTCAATCGAAGCATTCAAGGGGACATTAGATGATTGAATGGAAACAATGTGCAGAGGTATGGGGAAAAGGCAGGGGAATGACACTCATTCTGATGCTCATGAATTGGAGAGCCAGAGCAAACATGATGTACCAAATGGATATGTTAAGGTCAAATGTGAAACCAAGGTAGATCCTCCTGACCCATAACAGTTCTATAACTGCCCTTGTCTGGTTCCACTATTAGCTATTCAGTCATAGTCAGAATATCTCCTGCAGTAGTTTCTCTTCTCTATCCCTAGTGCTACCTCTGGTGCTCCCAGGGATCTTGACCCCTCCTATTTCTCATCTACCTGCTGTCCTTCAGTGACATTATCCCAAAACACAATACCAGGTTCCACAGTTCCTCCTGCTGACAGCCACCTCTTTCAACCCCTTTACTGTTTCTGATGTATCACATTGTTTACCTGTCATCAGCTGCTGTTTGGGCAGAAATTCTCTGCCGCTGAATATTAGGAAGACCAAAGGTGTTGTCTTTATCCCCACCCAAAACATGATCCTGGGCACTGACTCCATTCCCCTCCTTGGCTAATCAACCTAACCCGCAAATCTTTGGAATGTTGAAGGAAACTGGAGAACTCGGAGGAAACCCGCGCAGACATGGGGAGAAAATGCAAGCTCCACACAGACAGTGGCTAAGGCTGGAATTGAACCAGGATCTCTGGTGCTGTGAGGTAGCAGTGCTGACCACTGCACCACCATGTCCCTCCAATTCTACCGCATTTTCCCTCAATTGCCATTGATGCTCAAGCTGAACTCCGCACTGACCAGAAATTGAGTGTGGACCATTCCTAGTTCAATCTTTAGCATCACAATGCGCTTTGTAATTACCCACCAAGCCACTAGAGAAGCTCTCTCAATATATATTTTTAAACACAATTTATAAAAGTTGCTTTAAATAATGTAGTTTTCTGATAGAAAATACCAAGGGCAGGCACTCCAAAGATCCCTTTCATTAAAAGTATTTATTTGGGCCACATTTAAGGTGTATAGCTCATTTAACCTCACTGAATGATGCTTTAACCTTACTTGACACCTGATAGCTTATATGAAGAATCTTCCTATTACTTCTGTCCATATGGGAGATGTAATTTGCATTCAGAATGCCAAGCATCATATCCAGCCTGTGCAGTGCACAGACTATTCAGCGTACATAAATAACAATGTGTGTGCAAGCACGTTTCTTTTGCTTATATAAATTGCTGTTGATTCAGGAATTGTGGTTGTTTCATGCATTTCTAACCCTATCGGTAATTTTTTTTTATCTATTAAAACATGGTGTAGTCATGCTTTCCAAATCTCTTTCAATGGTGAGTTAAATGGTTAGGGATGTTATTCTTTGCCACGAGATGACATGAAGCTGTTAAGAGCATGCATTTCTTAAAATCACAATATCATTTTCATTGAACAGTATAATCTTTTCTCCTGGCTCTCGTTCGCCCACCACCCAGTATTTGTAAAGTGCTATAAGAGCTGATCCTATCGATTAGAAATATAGAAACTATTGTGAATTCCCTTAGAATCATAAAATCCTAATCTGCGCCAACAACAATCCCATCCTATCCTGCATGTTATTTACCCTCCTAGTCTCCCCAATACTTTAGCCTGGCTAGTCAACATAATTCACATATCTTTGGAGTGTGGGGGGAAACTGGAGCACCCAGAGGAAACCCATCCAGACACAGGAAGAACATGCAAACTCTACACAGTGACTCTAACTGGGAATCGAACCCGAATCCCTGGCGCCGTGAGACAGCAGTGCAAACCATTATGCCACTGTGCCATCTTGAAAAACAAGCCTTGCCCTTTGGTTCAGAAAGTTGTAGATTTGTCAATGTTTGTAATAAACTCAGTTGGCTACTCTTCACATGTGAAGCTAACTATAAGATAGTGTTTGAGTGATTCACTAAATGAGTGAATGTTAACAGCTTTTTCAACAAAGCAGACCATTACAGCTAAACTTCATCCTGTCAATAACCAAAATCCACTAACATTTATTTTTCAGCAGACGCTGAATTGTGATTTTGGGCCATGACCGCAGGCCTTCTTGCTTTTCCTGGAGCGCAAAGGCACATAAGCTAAATAAACTTTGTGCTGTTACTGTCACAATAAGTTGACGTAGTATTCAAGTTGATGAACAGTCTGAAAGGGTGGGACATGAATACTCCTTCCATAGCCAAACCCATCTTCATATCAGTTAGCAGGGAGATTAGTCCGATGGAAAGGGAGGGTATTATGAGCTCCCACAATCCATACAGTGAAGGAAGAGGCCATGCTCATCTGATGAAAGCAACCCATGGAATTCAAAGCCAGAGCTCTGCTCTCCAGCCGCTGTGATTTTCCGAAGCTGGGTGCAAACCCTTCAACCTTTTGATTCTGAGGCAGTAATGGTACCAACAAACCAAAAGTACAGGATAGAGACCTTTCGAGCTTATATGGGGATGATGACTCCAGTTCCTTGATGTGCTGCTGTTAGCACATGAGTGAACAAGTTCATGAAAAAAAACACATGGACTCGTTAGTTTAAACTGGTAAATGTTTAAGATAATTGGGTCAATGGCTCCATTAAAATAGCTCGTACAAGAAATTGACACAGGCGCATTTATCAATGTGCTAAAAATAACACAGAGAGGAATTTTAACCCTCAAGTGTTGCATTTACCCACTAAACCACTGGGGACAAAGTATGTACTCAGTAAGAATTTAGCAACACCAATTATTAATCCAACCGATTTATTTGATAGTAAAAAAGCGAGCTTTCAACACTCCCGTGTCTTCATCAGGCAAGTGCAGTGTGAGAACCAAATAAATCGGTTGGATTAATAATTGGTGTTGCTAAATTCTTACTGAGTTCTTACCACCCCAATCCAACGCCGGCATCTTTACATCATGACAAAGTATGTTCCAGAGGTTGTTTGGCTTGTCTGTGGCCTATAATTGTATTACAGAATGGCTATTTTACTGAACGGGTGCCCATGAATTATCTTTGTCCAAGTCTTTAACAACGTTGTTCAGCAGTCAGAATGTTCCTTTGATTTGAACTCAGATATTTGATTAAGGGTCATTTAGATGACAAATGTAGTGAGTAAACCATTCAGCCTTCTTGTTTGACAATAATCACATAAAAAGGAAAGCTGTGGGAGGACTGCCTGACTCTTTTCTAACAGATTGTTAACAACTTTGTAAATGAATTATAAGAGTTGAAGGAAGTTCAGTAATAGCCTTGTCACTCCACATTTGTTTCCAGGGCTTTTTGTTATTTAACCCTTTGCATGCTGTTCTGATAAATGTGGTGAGTGACCAAAGTGCTAAAGAAGAATGATCTGATTCTTTTCACTGAATTGTTATGATGTAGGAAGAGTTCATTCAGCCCATTATGTCTGCACTGACTCCCCAAATGAACATTATGGGTTAGTACCATTCTCCTATCTTTACCTTCATTGTTTCTATTCAATCATCCAATGCCCTCTTGAATTCCTTGATTGAACTTCTCTCCACCACAATTTCAGGCAGTGTGTTCCAGATGCAAACCACTTATTGTGGGAAAATGTATTTTCTCATATCACATTTGCTTCATTTGCAGATCACTTTAATCTGTGCCTTTTATGCTCTTAAATCTGATCTTTTAATGATTGGGAACAGTTTCTTCCCGTTTACTTTGTCTAGTTCCCTCATGATTTAAAACATCTCTATCAAATCTCCTCTTCGTTTTCTCCTCTCCGGTAGGAGAACAGGCCCAACCTCTCCAATCAAAGTTCATAGCTGAAGTTTCTCAGTTCTAGAACCATTCTTCTAAACCTCTTCTGCATTCTCTACAACATGTTCACATCCTTCTTATAATGTGACTGTGAATTGTACACAATATTCCAGCTGAGGTCTAATTAGTGTCTTATATAAGTTCAGCATAACCTCCATGTTCCTGTACACAATGTTCATATTAATAAAATCCAGGGGATTGTGTGCTTTATTAAGCATCTCCACAGGCCTCCCCCCTTACCACTCTCAATGATCAATGCACATATATATACCCAGTTCCCTCTGCCCTTGCACCTCCTTAAGAAGTTTACCCTTTGTTTTGTGTTGTCTGTCCATGTTATTTCCACCAAAATGTATCATCTAACTTCTTTGTATTGATTTGATTTGAATTATTTTTGTCACATGAATTAACATACAGTGAAAAGTATTATTTCTTGTGTGCTATACAGACAAAGCACACCATTTGTAGAGAAGGAAATGAGAGTGTGCAGAATAGCTAGGGTGTAGAGAAAGATCAACTTACTGCAAGGTTAATGCATTGAAATCATCTGCACTTATTTGCCCACTCCACTTGTCTATGTCTTTTTGAAGGTCTATACTGTCCTTCTCAAGGTTTAGAATACTTCTAAGTCCTGCAAACTTTGAAATTGTCCCCTGCACACCAATATCGAAATCATTGATATATATATCAGGAAAAACAAGGGAATATCACTACAAACCTATTCCCAGCCCAAAAAATATCCTTTGACTATTACTCTCTATTTCTAGTCAATTTTGTATATATATTTCTACTGTCTCTTTAATTTAACGAGCTATAATTTTTCTTACAGGTCTATTATGTGGCACTGTATCAAATGCCTGCACACCACATCAACAATATTACTCTCATCCACCCTCACTGTTACTTCTTTAAAACTTCTGGCAAAATCATTAAACATGATTTCCCCATAAGAAATCCATATGTTCTAATATGCCCACATAGACTACTAACTCTATCCCAAATAATTGTTTTGAGAAGCTTGCCTACCACCGATGTTAAACTGAATGGACTGGAATTGCTAAGGCCATCTTAACAATCATTTTTGCACAAGGGCGTAATGTTTGGAATTCTTAAATCCTCTGGCACCTCTGATCCTGAACGCTTTGATTTGTGGATCCTTCCAGGGCTCTGCTGGAGATGCATCCAGCATCTCCTAGTCTGCCAACCACAAACAAATAAGAGACATGTGACCAATAGGTTGTGTACCAGGCTCTTAATTACGTGAATTTTACCTGTGCCAATGCCAATCAGATTAAGTGCAAATTTGCAAATGATAGATAAGCAATCAAACTAACAGTCACCCACACTATCACTCTATTCTTATGGTAGCTGCATGATTCCATTGTCAGTTGTTCTGGATTTACTTGGCAGCCCCGCTGGTAACCTAAGCAACTTTAGTAATCGACAGATCCCACATACAGTACACTGTTGATATTCAAACTAATAGCCAGGGCTGCTCTCTGCTCATTTTATATGATTTCTCATATTTATCAAACAACTGAATAGAATGTAGACATTTCAACTGAACTCAAGCTGAAGTAATCTATAATTTAATGCAATTTTCATTTATCAATTTGTAAAAACTATTGATTATAGCATCTCTGTGAGGTATCACGTATATACAGAGATCTTTTGTCGTTGCTGAGATGGCCAAGCTACAAGAGGTGAGATTCAGGGGGCTGGACTTTGTGGCCCTGAAATGGGACCAGACAGATGTGGGATGTCAGAAGAATAGCAGCAGAATTGCACGGGCAGCTCTCCTGATGCTGTTTTTACTGATGGCCACTTTGCCAAGGCCAGAAAAGCACTTGGTGCAAGAAAGCAGGCCACGCCTATCAAAAAACTCAGGCTTTGCAAGCTTTTCAACATAATGGGAAGTGAAAGGCGGTGGAGTGGTGGTGGGGGGAGGTGTGTGTAGGGGTTAGCTCTCTGCAACAAAGAACAAAGAAGAATACATCACAGGAAACAGGCCCTTCGGCCCTCCAAGCCTGCGCCGCTCATTAGTGCAACTAAACCATTCGTTTGTATCCCTCCAAATCTTGCCAAATGAAAAGAAGTAGGAATAGCCTTGGAGACAAGACGCAGGCCAGGAAAATGCTTGAAAGGAAAAGAACAAAGAAAGAACAAAGAAAATTATAACACAGGAACAGGCCCTTCAAGCCTGCACCGACCATGCTGGGCCTGCACTGACCATGCTGTGGGGGATTTTTAGGAGCTTGGGAGTGATATATTGGGGACATTTTGATCAACCTTGAGGGGAGTCAATAAGGATGGGGACAGCAGGAGAGAACAACAGAAGATCCAAATTTTGGGCAAACATCAATTTTGTTAGGGAAAGCTCGGGAGGGTTATATCTGCATCTTAATGTGCTAGTAACAGACTCACACTGTTTGAAACGCTTATTAAGAATCATTGGAACTCCTGAAGAAAACGGCAGCCAAGGCGCTCAGCGACTGTCTCACACTACATCTGTAAATTGAGACAGCAAACACACCACCATCACAAAGTGGTGTCTTTACCAGGTAGACCTGTTTCCTGGCACACTGGGCAATAGAGATGGGATGACGACACAGGAATGTTCCTGCCTCCTGATTCCCACCTGCAAGGGCAACCAGCTCCCTGTTGGAATTCTCCCTGTGCTAGCGACCTCCTGACCTGTGATGGGATGTCTGGGTTTCAGTGAGCGGGGAGTGTGCTTTTTCGAGTGACAGGAAGCTAATCTACATCAGTGTAACAAATATCCCAATGACAAGCTTCTGGAGGCATTTTCGGAGGCCTGGAATTAAGTTGCACGCACAGCTGCTTTATCAGATCATGAGCATCATCACCTTTTGCCAAATCCAGAAGCAGATAGGGGCCAGGATTGAGCTGAGCAGGGGGATGGGATTAGATACTTTACCGCTGCTCAGGATTCATTTTTTTTAAACTTGATTCAAACACTGAGTTGGAAAAGTGACCTTGCCATTTTTTTTAAGGCATAAAACAAGTTTTTAATTCTGAAATCAAACTGAATACAACAAGAGGTTATGTTGGAACTGTACAGAGCATTGGTTAGGACACAGCTGGAGTACTGAGTGCAGTTCTGGTCACGCACTATAGGTAGAATTTGATTGCACTTGACGGGGGTACAGATGAGATTTACCAGGATGTTGCCTGGGATGGAGCGCTTGAGCTATAAAGAGAGACTGGATAGGCTTGGATTTATTTCTTTGGGGCAAGAAGGCTGAGGGGGGGGACATGATTGAGATGTATAGGATTATGAGGAGTATGGACGGGGTAAGTGGGAAGCAGCAGTTCCCCTTGGTTGAGGAATCAATCATGAGGGGCATAGTTTTGGGAGTGAAGGGCAGGAGATTCAGAGGGATTGAGACTTTGTGGGAATTTGAGGATTTGTAGGAATCTGGATTGCACTGGATAAAATAGTGGAGGCTGGAAACCTAACAACCTTTAAAAAAATATTTGGATGAGCACCTGAAATACCATAGCATTCAAGGATGTGGGACGTGCAAGGAAATGGGATTAGCCTTTGGTGATAGATATTGTCAGTGCAGATTCAATGGGCCAAAGGATCTTTTCTGCACTGTATGATTCTATGAGTTTGTCGAGATCACATTTACACGTCAAACTTGCTCTCCCCACTCCTCTGCCTATTTCAGAAGGTTACTTGTTAATGTCACAGCAGTTCTGAAACTGGGTACAGTTGCATCTCAATCTTCTTCTTCGCAATTCAACAATTCAAAGATTAAGCTTTGAATATAAGAAATTCAGTCTCCCAATCCTCTAACACTGGACAGCTCAGATACAAGAAATTGCAGCCTGGTCTTAGATTTCTCAGCAAAACATCTAATAATGGGGAAGATATCAGACTGACTTGCACCTGGTGCCAATTGGATTTTTTTCTCTCGCACCCTATTTTCCTCACTTGCCACATTGATGGACTGGCACAGTGAATTGGTAAGGTTGCACCCATTGTCTTAATCAGCAATGCACACAATCCCCATATATAATCAAAACGTACAGTGATGTACACAAGTGAAGAAAAAGCATTCCAACTCTACAAGCTGCAGGAATATTCATTGTACAGTTACAATAATGCAGCCTTGCAGCACTTTGCAATACTCAAAGCTAATCATGTAATGTTCCCATCATATTCCTTGGTCTTTTTCATGCACATTTACCAATTTCTTAGCTTCTGCGGTGTTCTCGCTTCAGTGTATTTAACCACTGCATTCACATCTTACTTCTAGACTTGATGATATCAATCTATAGTAACAGGTCAGTGAATTACTAAGCTTTTGCTACACTGTCAGAGGTAAGTCTTTTAGATAAGATATTAATTCAAGGGTCCACCTGATTGCTGTAATGAACATGAAAGGCTTAGGGCACTATATGAAAAAGGTCCACTTTCCCAATATTCTTTCCAATATTCCTGTGGCTATACAGTATAGAAGGAAGTCATTTCTGTGGTAGCATGGTGGCATAGTGATTAACACTGCTGCCTCACAGTGCCAGCGACCTGGGTTCGATTCCCGGCTTGGGTCATTGTCTGTGTGGAGTTTTCACATTGACTGTCCGCGTGGGTTTCCTCTGGCTGCTCTGGTTTCTTCCAACAATCTGAAAGACATGCCAGTTAGATGCATTGACCTGAAGAGGCACTTCGTGTGGCGACTCGGGGAATTTCACAGCAATTTCATTGCCGTGTTAATGGAAGTCTTACTTGTGACTAATAAATAAACTTTTTTTAAAAACTTTTATTTGTGCCACAGGGCAGAATTTAATGCTGTCCCCATGGAAGGTTTGATGGTGGGGTATCTAACTGGATGGATGGTTGTCGAGTGGGACTTTGTCACCTTCCAGTCTATTTCAATTAGGTCTGGGGGTTGCAAGGCACAAGGGTGACCTTCCCATCCCTGCTGCCAATTGGCATTCTTAAGTAGGAATTCATTACTTAAAGGCCCCTTTCCCTTCCCCTTCCCACCTGCCATTGGTGAATGAGGAATCCCAAAAAGCAGGGGTGGGAGAGCAGGAGTATGGCGACAGTGGGAGAATAAGGAGATGGTAGGATCCTTGGTTCAAAGGCATTCAGTGCCAAATTGAGGAAAAAGGTATTGGAAATTTGGGGTCTATTGAGATCCAACCTTCCAGCTCCTGCCCTCGCTGCTGATCTATCCCATGAATCTCCTCCTGCCATCACTCACTTGTGCCAAGGATCCCTCAGTGATCCTGGATTTCTGGTGGGTGCTACAGTACTGGCAAAAAACCACCACCTCCCCAGTGGTGCTGCTGAGCAATGAGGAGCTACTGGCCTCTGATTGACTGGCATCTCTCAGCCTTCCACCCTGTGTTCCTTACTGCCAAGGAATTCCACAGTTAAGTAGCTGACATTATGCCTCGGGCCTTCCCAAAATGAGGCAGGATGGGGATCTTGCCGACTCCCCTGCTGGTAAGACCTTGTTGCCTAAATTAAATTCCATCCATGGCGCTAATGCTGACAATTTATACCCAACTAGTCCCCCTTGTCTGCTCATTCTTCATTGCAAATGTTTCCTTGTCAAATATTTACCCAATTCCCTTTTGAAAGTTACATTTGACTCTACTTCCATGCCCTTTCTGATGGATCCCAGATCACAACATTCTTCACTAAAATAATGCAAAAAAGTCTAAACACATCATGGGTATTTGTGATACCTTGCTGCAGCCAAACTGGATGATGTATTCACTTAGAGAGCATTTTGGGTTAGTGTTTAATTTGTTGACAGAATGTGGCCATCACTGGCTGGTTCAGTGTTTAATACCCATCCCTGAAGGCATTTGAGAGTCAACCACATTGCTGTAGGTCAGGAGTCCCATGTAGGCCAGACCAGCTAGGGACAGCAGATTTCCTTCCTTGAAGGATATTAGTGAACCAGATGGGTTTTTGTGACAATAGTCATTATTAGACACTTAATTCCAGATTTTTATTGAATTCAAATCTCACTACCCGATCTTGGGGTGGAGTGGAATTCGAATCCAGATCTCCAGAGCATTACCCCGGGAATCTGAATTACTAGTCCAGCAACAATACCATTACACTACCACCTCCCAATGTACTTTTGGTGAGGCACTTTGGAATATTCTGAGGGATGAGCCAACGCACTATATCAGTGCATACCCCTTCTTCATTTGGAAACCACCAGCAGTTTTCAAATCAAACAAACAGAAGACAGCTTAAAACTGTCGGGCGAGGGGGGCAGGAGGGGGAATAAATATAATTGTGTGGTTTAAAACAGTTTGAACTTGCTGTCACAGTTTAGAACATTATTCAAAACCTCTATGAGGCACAAGTGCTGAAATTACGCAGCAGACCCAATGAGGAAAAGGTCACTTAATCTGCTCAGGGCGTACTCTTTGTCAGAATGTGTGTACCAGTGCTGCTGACAGCTTAACCTGTCCTTTCTCCATTTGGATGCTCTTGCACTGCGTTTCCAGCACCTTCTATTTTTAGTTCCGATTTCTAGCGTTTGCTGCTTGTTCTTTCCACCCAAACCTTTGAACTGTGTTGCGGCATTACGGTGTCTTGTCCTCTCTCCATTACTGAAGCAGTCAAAGAATGAGTTAAAATCTTTCACTAAAGGGGGAAAAAAAATCTTTCGTTCTGTTACAGGTATTCAGGCTCTCGGGGAGAAGATAAATCAACAGCAATAAAATCCTGCATCCAAGGCACCATACTGACTATTTTGATCTAAAATCAAAGGTTGATGACAAATGTCTGAAGTGCGGAAGATATGTAGCCTTGTGTCATTTGGAAATGTAATTTATCACAAATATATTACCACAATGTTCTGAGGGCTGAAGAAATTTTATGAAAACAAACATGTTTCATGTTCACTGCTGTTTCCTAAGATTTCTGCAAAAAAAAATCGTGACAGAGAAACCCCAACAGCTTTCTGTGTTAGGGACAGACCATAAAGATCCTTGGATTACTCTTGGAATTTGCGTCAATTGTTACGGCAATCCACCAAAGAATTACATGCGACATCATCTAAAATGCCAGGAGATTTATGAATGAAATAAAAGGATAGAAGCTTGCTAATTTGGCTGTAGCTACTCACAGTCTATGGATATATGGGATTGTGGGGGAGAGGAGGGGAGGGGATGGGAGAAGTGCAGAGACCTCACTACTCACTTATGACCCAATGAACAATTTCCAATTGCAGGATGCTCATTTCTTGCCTGAAAAACACACTGGGACTTGGTCTGTACCACTATGCCTCATGTGGCAGAGTGTCTCTTGTAAGCAAACTGGGCATGTGTGGTTAGGTTGTGCAGTGGGTCAAGTGCTAAGTGACCAGTCCTTGTCACTCAGTAATCACCTGCTGATTTGATGTGGGAGCTCAGACATTATAGAAACAGCAGACTCGTGCAGAGTAACTGTGTGACTCCTGCTGTCAGGGTAACAGGTATTCCCTTACATAATGTGCTAAACACCATTGCATACCAGCTTCTCAGTAAGCAAGTGACCATCTTTGCTGCTGTGGGATATTAAGGTGTAGTACCCTCAAGATCACACGTTGTGTGGTCAGTAACATCCTGCACCACTGGACGCCCACTCTCCTGGTAAAGTCACACGTAAGTTCCAGCTGTTTGTTCCAATCTGGGAGGATCTCAATACAAAGAAATTCCCAGTCGCTGGTCTCCTTCACAGTCACTGGCAGCACTATTCTCATTCTGCGCTGTCCTCTTTGCAAAATGAACACTTTCTGGCTGACATCTTCTTCGAAGCCTTCAACATCTTATCGATGAAGATGAACATCTCACCAAGCCACCCCACACCCGCACTACTTGCCTTCAAACAACCTCACAACCTCAAACAGACCATTGTTCATTGCAGACTACCCAGCCTTCAGAAGAACAATGACCACAACCCCACACAACACTGCCATGGCAACCTCTGCAAGATGTGCTGGATCACAGCACGGATACCACTATCACACATGAGAACACCATCCATCGGTTACATGGTACATCCTCATGTGACTCGACCAATGTTGTCCACCTCATACGCTGCAAAAAGGTTCCAAAGTTTGAAACCATGCAGATATTATGACAATGAATGAAAGGACACCGTGCAACAATCATCAGGCACGAGTTGGGGAATACTTCAGCAGTCAAGGACATTCAGCCTCCGATCTTCAGGTAAGCATCCTCCAATGTGGTTGTTCAAGACACATAACACTGCAGAATCAACAAGCAGAAACTAACAGCCAAGTTCTGCACACATCCTCAACTGGGATCTTGGGTGCATGTCTCACTACATATAACCTCCACCATTTGGCGTGGGCTTGCAAAATCTCACTAATTGTCCTGACTTGAGACAATTCACATCTCTTTAACCTGTGATTGTCCCTCTCTCCACTTGCACTGTCTATAAAGACTTATCTGCAAAGACTCAAATTCCAACTATAATCTTGCAAATTGTGTCTTTGTCTATATATGCTGTGTTTGTGAAACCTAGCTCACCACTTACCTATGAAGGAGCAGTGATCTGGAAGCTGGTGATTCTACATAAACCTGTTGGACTTTAACTTGATGTTGTGGGACTTTTTACTGTTCCTGGCTGAGGTTGAGGTAAGAGAAATGCTCTTAGAAGATCCTGCTGAGAGCCCTCTCTTCCCCCCTTCCTCTATGCAACTCTGAGCTCCTTTTCAATCTTCTCTCATGCTACAGCCCAAACATTCGAGAAGATACCACATTAAGGACTCTTATCTTGTTAAATAGCCTATGTGTTGGGGATAACATATTAGCTCGGATACAGGATTGGCTGACTAATACAAGACAGACTTTTGAGATAAGGAGGCATTTATAATCTATAATTAGTAGAGTGACACATGATTCAGTGCTAGGGCTACATTTATTTACAATTTATATTAATGATCTGGATAAGTGAAGTGAATGTTCTATTACTAAGTTTGTGGATGACTAAAATAGGTGGGAAGGTAAATGGTGAGGATGACACAGAATTCACAGAGATATAGATAGGTTAAGCAAGTGGGCAGAAACTTGGCATATGGAATATGATGTAGGAACATGTGATGTTATGCACTTTGGTAGGAAGAATAAAGGAGCTGAATATTATTTCAATGGAGAAAGACTGCAGAAAGCTGCAGCACAGAAGGATTTGGGAATCCTTTTGTGGACATCACAAAAAACCAGCACACAAGTTCAGCAGGTAATAGGAAAGGCAAATGAAATGTTGGCCTTTATCTCAAAGGGAGTGGAATATAAAAATAGATAAATCTTGCTAAAACTATAAAAGCACAAGTTAGACCACACCTGGAGCACTGTGAACACTTTTGGTCCTCTTACTTAAGGAAAGATGTACTGGCATTGAAGGCAATCCAGAGAAAGTTCACTTGGTTGATCCTGGGTATGGAGTGGTTTTCTTATGAGCAGAATTTAAAAATGTTAGGCCTGTACTCATTGGAGTTTGGCAGAATGAGAGACAACCTTATTGAGACATTTAAGATTCTCAGGGGGTTTGACAGGGTAGATGATGAGGTTGTTTCCTCTTGCGGGAGAATCTAGAACCAGAGAGCACAATCTCAGAATGTGGAATACCACGAAGTACTGTGGATGCTGGGTTGTTAAGTATGTTCAAGGCTGAGATAGTCAGATTTTTAATCAGCAAGAGACTCAAGAGTTATGGGAATAAAAAGGGAAAGTGGAGTGGAAGATCTCCAAAGATGTGCAGGTTAGGTTGATTGGCCATGCTAAATAGCCCTTTAGTGTTCCAGGATGCATAAATTAGCAGGATAAATATGGGAGGGGGGATGGGGATAGGGCCTGGTAGGATTGTTATCAGTGTAGGCTCAATGGGTTTAATGGCCTCCTTTTGCAATGTAGGGCTTCTATGATTATCCTATCAGCCATTGCTTCATTGATCCCAAATAGTTTAAGTTCACAAATTCTTAATTTACGGACCCAGCACAGAAAGAGGGCAGATGAGATGAGAGTGAATTGGGGGAAGTGATGAGGAGGATTATTTGAAGATTATGTCAATTCATGTCTCCTTGGACTCAGTTCAAACCCCTGGTTCCTCTGCTCAATCATCCTCCCTAACATCGCCCCGCGTCACTTGATTTTTCAATCCCAGCACAGATACATTCAGCTGAATGAGAGGGTGGATGTGTCACTAGGTAATTTGTGGAGCAGAACTGAAGATGTGTTGGCCAGATATTGAAAAGGGGCAGCTAAAGTCTGCAAACTCTACTAGAACTGCAGTAACCTGAAGCTTGAATCTGGCTTGAACTGGTTAAGTTTACTCAGTTACAAAGGAAATATGCTGTAAGGCATAAACCCTTATTTAGCCACACAGCAACGAGGTAATCCTACCTCAGACCTTGGGCTTGGGGCAATGATGGAAAGATATGAAATAAGCAAGGAAGTTTGAACCAACAACAACGAAGAGGCATCATATCTTGGAAGTAATAAGGGACAAGATAAGAACAGGAGTTTGGGACCAGCTGCAGCAAAACTCCAGAGACCAACCATGTAGAGGAGGAAGACCCTTCATCAGAGAACGTGGAGAGGGGCATCCAGAGGGGAAATGAGCTCTTTTTCTCAGGTAATATCTCATATAATCTGTGATTGCTCAGGAATTGCCATGGAAACCAATGGGAGTGCATTTCAGTCTACATCGTTTTGATACAAACTGCATGAGTTATGTTGTACACCGATAAGTAATAAAGTGAATTACTAATAGAGACAGGACTGCCTCCTCTTCTCTTTATATAGAGCTGATAACCGTTGCTGGTAAGATAGAGACAACAACCATGTGAAGAGGCAGGAATATTGCTTTGCCACTCACCGGTTATCTGTTGACATGATTTTCTTTGTTTAACAGATCAGGCAACTTTGTATATTGTCAGACAATCTGTGAAGGTTAAAGGAGCCCATCATGGAATCTTGCAAAGCAACATGGCTGTTAGCGACTGTAGCTTGAACCTTGGGGAATCCAGTAGTCATGATGTGGAATTCATGATTCTGAATCCAGTAGTCCTGTGAGAATGGACAGTTCTAACTCAGTGCTGTGTTGCTTTAATACCAAACGAGATGGATTTCCCCAGCTCTCCTGTGAAGGATATCATCCATCTAACACATGCATGGCCAGAAGGCATGTCTGATATCACAGGAATCCCCAATTGTTGCCTCCCCAATCCTATGAAACTGAATGATCGTCACAGTCTCAGACAGAGCTTTCCAGAAACTTGACTGTGCTTCCAAGTTACTATGCATGGCACAAGTCCTCTATATTCCTCTCTGGTTCAGTATACAATTCTAACATACATCTCTTCTCTGTTGTGTTGTATGTTCTGAGGGATGGCAGGTGGGGACAGACAATGGGTAAGATTTAGTGGGCCCGTTTGCTGTGGGTGCAAATCCATTCTGGCTGCTAAATCTTGCAAGAGAGCCATTACGGGAGTTATGCCTCAGTTTGAGATCTTCCCCAGCCCTCCCCACTGGTGACATCATCAGGTAAGAGTGTGAACCTACTTTGTGTAGATTTAAATTAATTTAAATATAATTAAATGGCTTTAGACCAGAGCATCTGGCCCCACGGGATGCTCCCCACTGCTGGCATGGCATCAGACTGGCGCCATTTACTATTGGTTTTTGAAATTGAGAACCAGTTGTTTTGACCACACTGAGGGTGCAGAGGTATCTTCAAGCCCCAGAGATTGAAGACCAAGGCTGGGCATTGCCCTTGGCACCCTGACAGTGCCCGCTTGCACTGCTGGGAGACATCACAAGGGGGCACTGAGCTGAACAGGTTGGGCTTACCCTCCTCCATTCCAGGGGGGTGGGGGGTGGTTTCCCTTACATGTAGTGAGAGGGTGAGGTGTGCGCACCAACGACAGCACAGAGGTAGGGAAGAGGGGGGGAGGTTGCTCCCGGTACCTTAATGATGGGGGGAGTGTTTGCCTTGAGGCTTGTGAGGTGGGGGGGAAGTCTTCCATGGCTGTGGAGAGAAGAGGGGGGAGTTTACTCTTTTCACAGATTGGGCTGCCCTTTAAAGAACGCCAGTCTGTGGAGCTGGCCTTTCCAGCTCTGATGTGGAGATGCTGGTGTTGGACTGGGGTAAACACACTAAGAAGTCTCACAACACCAGGTTAAAGCCCATCAGGTTTATTTGATAGCACAAGTTACAAGCTTTTGGAGCGCTGCCCCTCCATCAGGTGAGTGGGAATTCTGTTCACAAACTGAAAGCTTGTAACTTGTGCTATCAAAAGATGCAAAAAAGTCATTGCCAGATTTAGTAATCGTTACTCAAACTTCAGATATAAAGTCAATTCAGAGCTACCAGGTGATCATAACAATAGTTTCTCATTCTGATCTACTCAGGGTTCATAATGAGCATCAATGCCACAATTTCAGAGCTACAACACCATCGGCCTTGGTTTCAACATACAGCAATTAAAGGAATTAAAATCCAATAGATACGTTACCAAATTAGAATCATAGGGTTCCTATAGTGCAAAGGGAGGTCATTTGGCCCATCGAGTCTGCCCTGATTCTCAGGCATCTTACTCAGACCCAACCCCATCCTATCAGCAAACATTTACTCTGTTAATCCATCTAACCAACACATATTGAGACATTAAGAGGCAAATGAACATGGGCAATCCACCTAACCTGCACAATTTTGAACTATCGGAGGAAACTGGAGCACTCAGAAGAAACCCACGCAGACTTGGGTAGAATGTGCAAACCCTGCACAGATAGTCACCCAAGGCTGGAATCGAACTTGGTTTCCTGGCACAGTGAGGCAGCAGTGCTAACTATCGTGCCACCACTAGGAATTTATTTACTTTGTGTTTTGAAAGTGGGAAATGGTGGAAATGGTTACAGCCCTGATTTGATGATTAGTTTTTCATAGTAACTTCATTGCATTGTTAATATAAGCCTACTTGTGACACTAAAAAACAAACTTCAAAACTTTGATTAAAGTTGGCTGTCTCAATTGTAGGCACCAGAAATTCAGGAACGAGATTTCCGTGAACAATAGGAGTGTCATAATGGTGATGGATCAAGTTGATGCCTGATAAAACTTGCAGCTAATACCTTTATTAATATAAATATGTTGGCTATAGATTTGTTTCATCGTTACTGTTGTGAAATTTGAATTATTTTACTGAGATGATTACTTCTACCAAATTAATAGACTTATAACAAATACCCTATAACTTCAGTTACTAATACAAGAGTCTTAAATAACTATTCTAATCTATTTTAATTGTTTATCATTAATAGGCTTTCCCACTTTACTTTAATCTTTTCTTCACCACTCTGTAAGTGTGGAATCTTGTTGTGCTGAGGCTGGTGCCATATTTCAACAGTCAACAAGAAATAATATGTACAAATATTTGAATGATTACCATGTGAGTGCATTAACAGTTGTCTACTAACATGGGACTAAATATATTCAAAAATTCATTTCTAAATGAAGAAAGGGCTAGTGCTCACGCCATGTTCTCTCCCCACACCCATCATCGAACACACCAGCGGGGGCTTGGGAGAATTCCGTCCTGAGAATTGGCCTCGATTGGCCAAAAGCAGCCCTAAAGCTTTGGCTTCAGAGTCAATCAAAAGTCAGAATACAGTGCGGTCTGGTTGTGTCAGAGATGTGACCGAGCCGAAAGGCATTGAATAGAAAGGACTGCTACTGCAAAAAAATGTCTGTAAAATACTCTGGACAAATGTGGTTGGTGAAGAGAAAAATAGGTAGCCAACTGTAACTGTGACAAGCATTTAATTATTTGGCTAACCAGCCATTTTAACTCTGAAGTATAACACAATATATAACAAAGTATGTAAATTAGATAGTAAGGACTGAGCTCATCTTCTTCAAGGTGACCCATAAGTGTCTGTGTGATTAGTCCTTAAAGCATCAGTCCTTCTTCTCTGATTAAATATTAAGTTATATGTAGGTTGATTACACATCCTAAAAAAGGTTTCAACACTCCATGAATGAATATGATAATTGTATTAATTCGTAGCAGGGCAAACCAGGTCAGAGATTCCTACACACAATCAGTGGAAGGTAACTGAAGATATCTGCTTGATATCTGCATTAAAATTTGGTTCATGCAGGTCAAAAGTGTGGAAATAAATTCAATTTCAGTATTAAAATTCTATTTTAGCAGGTTTTGCTTGAGAGCATTACTCCAGTTCTTATTTTCTGTGTATTATTATCTTTCCATAATTTGTTTTTTGTAAACAAACATATATTGGACGATTGGCAAAACCAAGTCGCTTCTACAACAGCGACTTGCATTTATGTAGCAGCTTTGGTGAAGTACAACATACTGAGGTGCATGTATGAAGCAAATTAATAGAATCATACAATCCTTACAGTACAGAAGGAGACCATTCGACCCAAAGAGTCTGCACTGACAACAATCCCACCCTGGTCCCATTCCCATAACCTGTGTAGTTACCCTTATAATTCTCCTAATGCTCAGGAGTAATTTAGCATGGCTGAAGCACCTAACCTTCACATCTTTGGAGTGTGAGAGGAAACCGGAGCACCCGGAGGAAACCAGCGCAGACATGGGGAGAATGTCCATAGTCCACGCAGACAATCCCCTAGGTTGGAATCGAACCTGGGTCCCGGTAACAATACAGTGCTAATCACTGTGCTGCCCCATAAAAATGAACTGAATTTAAATTTCACCTACTGCCACAGTCAGAATTGCACCCCCGACCTCCAATCCCAGAGAATGTTTGTTTGGCTTCTAGCCCAATCATAACGCTATTGCACCACCATCTTCCTCTAAATGTAAAGTGAGAAAATACTTTTTTTTTTGTTTTTATTCCAGTTCAATCTAATCAAGTCCAATTCAGGGTCTCAACAAGTTGGGACATTCCCGATCCAAGCTCCTGTATTGGGCTTGATCAACATGATCTAAGCTGATTGGAGTAGGCATAGCTCCTCCTCCAAGCCTTGATTCTATTTGCATCTTCGCCAAAAGACTGAGATGCCGCTTTAAAAAATTGCTTCAAATGAAGCTGAAATGTAACCTAATGACTCAACAAAGCACAGCATGTCGATACTACGCTTGATCTTAGTAAAAAGGCCGAGAAGCAGCTTGGGTTTGGAATGCGCTGCCTGGAAGAGGCACATTCCAATTTAGAACCATTAAGCTTCATGATCACATTTCCAGGAGAGAAGCATGAAAATAAAATCTCAGCAATCTTAAAGAGGGCGATAGCTGGCAACCTCATGAACAGTCAGCATAAATGTTGAATACCAGATTGTTAATAATAATGAAATAACTCGGGGAATGACTAAATGCTTTTGGTTTCATTTGAATGGCCAAAGACACTGAACTTAAGAGCTGGGAAAGGTGGCTCTGCTCTAGCTGACTTTCCCTGGTTTAAGGATTGGATTTCTATTAAAAAGAGCATTCCTTCATAAAACGGTCCCTGGATTCTAAAATGACTCCTGTGGCAATCGGAGGAGGAAATCTCGGGCATAATTCAGCCTGGCAGCCTTGTTGTGACAAGTGCTGCATCTGTCATGGGCCAGTCACAGAGTCATTTCTGCATCAATGCAACAAGGATCATACATTGCGACGGGCATACAAAGTACAATCAGTCATCCAAATTTACCAACCAAAAGGGGGTGCAGATTCTAGCAAGCAGCACAAATGCACCATGTGCAGAGAGTCAGCCTCATTTTTCCAAGGTCTCACATTGAATGAAAGACTTAACATTGTTCACAATTTACATCCACTCACAGCACTTCTGAAGTATAATTACAGTTGTAATATACAACGAACAACCAATTTACGTACAGCAAGATCCCATAACAGTAATGTGAGGATGACCAGATTATCTGTTTTGCTGATCGTGGTCGAGGATTACCGTTAGCTGGGGCACTGCGGAGAACTCCCCTTCTACAAAAATAGTACCATGGAATCTCTTATATCTATAAGCAGGGAGGATGGGGCCCTCAGTTTAACAAAGCCTCACATGCAACAGCACTGAGCCTAGATTTTGCACTGGAGTGGGATTCAAAGTCATGCCTTCCAACTCAGGAGTAAAATTGTTTTTATTGAGTCACTAATTACTTCACAAAAGCGACCAAGCACCAGCGTAGTGGTATTGTCGCTGGACTAGTAATTCAGAGACCCAGCGTAACGCTCTGGGACCCAGGTTTGGAGGTCACCTCAGAATATAGCGAAATTTGAATTAAATAAAAATTAGGAATTAAAAGTCTAATGATGACCATGAAATCATTATCAATTGCTGTGAAATCCCATCTGATTTACTAATATCCTTTAGGGAAGGATATCTACTGTCCTTCCCTGGGTCTGGTCTACATGACTCCAGACCACAGCAATGTGGTCGACTCTTTACTGCCCTCAGGGATGGGCAATAAATGCTGGCCCAGCCAGTGATGTCCACACCCCATGAACAAACCAAAAAAAATGCAAAGGGTTTGTTCAAACTTAATTCTCATATCCCAGGTGGTCTCCTGGATCAACTTTTGTGTTTATGTTAGTAAAAATGAATTGTCATCAACCATGCCATTGGCATCCTGCCACTGATCAGTGAAGGTAAAGTCCCCATAGCCACAAATGACCATAGATTGCTCTCCCCTTCGTGGGGGAGAGCTGATTTAACCTGAGGATCACCACAACTCAGGCAATAGACAAGGCAGACCTTCATAAATAACCTCAGCTGGAATTGAACCCATGTTGTTGGCATCACTCTGCAACCAAGCGGTGGTGTACTCGTTATTATTGTTGGACTAGTAAGTCAGAGTCCACAAAGCTGGCTAACTGAGCTAAACCAATCTTGAAGATCTGTTCACATACTTAAGTTGGCACGTGCAGATCTTCACTTTACTTAAATACAACGTAATGCATCACTAGGCAAGAAAGATAAGTGCTATGGCGCCAAGCAACCTGGAAATAAGTACTGGTGTCAAGTTAGCAAGAAGCTACAATGTGAATCAGCATTACAGCACCGCTTATGCTGGGCCTCCCATTTTGAGCCTAGCTGCAAAGTCAGGGAAAGTAAGTTATCATCAGGGAGATAGAACAAAACTTGGGAACCATAGGCCAATCAATATCCCATCAGGAATAGTATAGGAATCTATACTAAAAGAAGAAATAGAAAAATAAAATATAATAAATAATTCACATGGATTCTGAAAGGCTAAATCATTCTTCACTAACACAGTAGAATTCTTCGTAGAGGTAATGGGAAGCATAGGGAAGAGTAATGTAGTAGCTGTCACATACCTGGGCTTTCAAAAGACCCTCAATAAAATAGCACAAGAAAAATTCATGACAAATGTTAGAACATACGAACTCAAGGGAAAATAGATGAATAGAACACAGATCAGCTAAAACAGTGAAGGTAGGGGGTAGGGTTAAAGGATGGTTATTCTGATCGGAGGGAGGTAGCTAATAAGGATTGGTGCTAGGACCATAGAACATAGAACATAGAACATTACAGCACAGAACAGGCCCTTCGGCCTTCGATGTTGTGCCGACCAAAATAAAAAGCAATGCCCCTCCAAACTAAACCATTCCCTTCTCTTCCATATACTTATCAATTAACCTCTTAAACGCCACCAAACTTGGCGCATCTACAACAGCTGCAGATTGACCACTGCTATTGTTGTAGATGCAGAAAGAATTTTGCTAGTTATGGGTGAAACAAAACCAAGGCCATCAATTAAATATAGCCACTAACCAACAGGTAAATAAAAGATAGTTTTTTATTCAGGCAATGTTTAGAATATTAAGCTTGCTACCATGGTGACTGAGGTAGACAGGTACAAGAGAGAAAGGGGAATAGAAGGATATGTTGAAAAGCTGAAATGAGGCAGATGAGATGGCGTGACACAATGTTTAGCACTGCTGCCCCTCAGCACCAGAAACCAGGATTCAATTCCCGGCTAGGGCTACTGTCTGTATGGCGTCTGCATGTTTTCCCCATATCTGCGTGGTTTCCTCCAAGTGCTCTGGTTTCCATCCATAATCAGAAAGACATACTGGTTAGGTGCATGGGCCATGTTAAATTCTCTCTCAGTGTATCCGAAAAGTATCAGAGTGTAGCGACTAGGGGATTTTCATAGTAACTTCATTGTAGTGTTAATGTAAGCCTACTTGGGACACAAATAAATAAACTTAAAAGACGAGATGGGGGGAAAATCGAGTGGAGCCTAAACACTCACACAGATTGGGCTGGAAGCCCTATCCTTGTATTTTAAGTTCTATGTTATTATACTCCACACACTGCAGTGTAAGTGCTCACGTTGTCTCAGGTATCAGCTACTACATCAATTCTGCTTAGCATCAGATTGCAAAAGACTCACAAAATGGCTGCTTCATTAATGATTGATGGATCAGGAAGGCTTCACACTAAATATAGATGAAGGACTTTTGTTTCTAATTTATTGGACAACTTCAAACTTCAATGACAAATATCACACAGTGCTGATCACATTTTTTGGACAGGAAGGAGGAAAAAAAACCTTCTCTTTAAAGTAAAAGACTCCACCAAAAATCTAGAATGAGCCCTTTCTTCAGCCAAGTTGAAGTTTTTGTCCTGGAGTTTTGGTTTACCGCAGTGGAAGTCAGATTTTGTATTCGCATATGACCTTGTGGGATCAATGGCTTGATAAAAGCAGCCCTGCCACGTCCAAATTTTGCAAAGAACACGAAGGGATGAATAAAATGAAAGGAATCAGGCCAGCCTTTGTTTGTGGCAGGAGCTGTAAAACAAGCACTCTTTTTGACAAGCAATCTCTATTCCATCAGTACTTTTCCCCTTTATTAGGATGCAGATCTCAGTTTGTGGCAAAGATAACGCACCTAAATCCCCTTCCTTTTTTAACTTCTATCAGCTGCGTTATCAATTTATAGTATTATAAATATCTTATTTGACAAGCAGGCGATTTCCTTAATGAGAAATAAATGGGAGACAGAATGAGAAAATGAGCAGCTGGTCCTTGTTTGGATTCTGCAAGTTCATTAAAACAATATTAGGCCACATGCTTTGTATTAAGTGTCTCCATTTTTTTTCTCCATGACTTGAAGGCTTCCAATCAGCAAATTGCAGACTGGAGCATTCACGGCCATCCCAGCTCATGCATAAGAAATGCACTGTGCCACCCGTGTCATCCCGTGACTCAGAAAATGTTCAAAATCTTAATTGAATAATGACAAGGTTGGCAGACAGCTCTGGTGGGAGACAAGCATCGCAGGCTCTGCAACAGGCCGAGATGATTGCACTTTATTCCCAATTAGGCGATTGAAATTAGAATGTAATTCAAAATAGTCTTCGAGCTGAGCCATCACAGTCCATCACGGCATTTATCAGGACCCATCAGCGTTTGCCTCGCCCAGGGCATGGCACTTTGCAGCCAGTCACTGTCACTGGGGCCTGGGTGATCAAATTGACAAGGCTTCTCAGCGATGCTCCATGAGCTCTGCTGACTCTTGGCCTGTACTTCTGGACCGCATCCAGATCATCAGCGATGTCGCACGTGCCACCGAGCAGAGTAGATTGCTCATTGTGGGGGCAACATGCAAACCAGTCTCTCTGTTTCTTCACACCGACTCAATAGTTAAGAAAGCCACCAAGGCCTCCACTTTCTCAGGAGGATGAGGAAGTTTAGCATGTCAGCTCTGACTTCCAGCTATTTACACAGATGCACCATGGAAAGCATCCATTCCGGGTATGTTGCAGGTTGGTATGGCTCCTGCTCTGATCAAGACCATAACAAAATACAACATTTTGTGAACGTAACCCAGTCCATCATGCAAACCAGCCTCTCATCCACTGATTCCATCTACATTTCCTGCTACCTCGGAAAAGCAGTCAGCATAATCAAGGACCCCACACACCCTGGATCCCATTCCACCTTCTTCTGTTGGAAAAAAGATAGAAGTTTGAGAACATGTATCAACTGACTCAAGAACGGCTTCTTTCATGCTGCCATCAGACTTCTGAATAAACCTACCTTACAGTAAGTTGATCTTTCTCTGCATGCTAGCTATGACTGTAACACCACATCCTACTTTTCTTTCCTTGTCCCTCTCTGAATGGTATGTTTTGTCTGTATTTTCACTGCATCCCAATACATGTGACAATAATAGATCGAATCAGATCAAACCAGCAATGGGGGGAAGCCAGGTTGATAGATGAGTGCTGCAATGATGCATGTTCTAACAGCCCAGCAACACACTGTTCAAAGACAGTGAGGGATAACGGCAGAGGCTGGTGCAATTGTCAGTCAGCAAAAAAGTTAACCCAAATGAAAAATGGAAAATCTGTAAGTGCAAAATTGATCATGAAATGCGCTGCTGTGGAGACAGGTCACTGGGAGCCGTCAATGACGGAATCCTTCGCAATTTAACTTCACTCTTGTCCAGATTCCTCTGAAAATATCTTCCTCTGAAGCAGTTTCAGGGCATAATTCTTCAATTGCAAGCTAACAGGCTGAAACTTGCTGATTTTAAAAAATTAATTCATGGGACATGAGCATGGCTGACCAGCCAGCATTTATCGCCCATCTCGAATTGCTCGAGGGCAGCTGAGAGTCAACCACATTGCTGTGGCTCTGGGGTCGACCTAGATTTCTTTCCCTAAAGGACATTAGTGAACCAGATGGGTTTTCCTGACAATCAACAATGGTTTCATGGCCATCAGTAGATTCTTAATTCTAGATATTCATAGAATCATAGAATTCTGACAGTGCAGAAGGAGACCATTTGGCCCATCGAGTCTGCACCAAACACAATCCCACCCCAGGCTCTATTTCCCTAACTCCATTTATTAACCCTGCTAAACCTCCTGACACAAAGGGGCAATTTACTATGGCCACTCAACCTAACCCGTGCATCTTTGGAATGTGGGAGAAAACCAGAGCACCTGGAGGAAACCCAGGCAGACACAGGAAGAATGTGCAAACTCCACACAAACAGTCACCCAAGACTGGAATTGAACCCAGGTCCCTGGCGCTGCGAGGCATCAGTGCTAACCACTTTGCTACCCACATCGTTTATTAAATTCAAATTCCATGATCTATCATAGCCAGATTTGAACCAGGTCCCCAGAACATGAGCCGAGTTTCTGGATTAATAGTCTAATGATAATGCCACAAGGCCGTCCTATTTGCTTTATTATTTGAGTTGAATTGAGCAGTTGACTATGGGTTATGCTAACAGAAAGCCAAGAAAATTATTACTGACCCTCTTTAAAAAAAGTAAGTCATCAAGATTGTCTTCTACACGTTACTTTTCCCACATTCACCTCCCTCCATCTCTAGCTTTCAGCAAATTGATGATCAAACAGGAATTGCTAATGACATCACTGGGGGAATGCATACAGCAGGTTAAGCAGTTGAATTAACATTGAGTTGAAGTGCAGCAATTGCTCAAACATCTTTAGTTAAGGATGGCATCAGATAATGATAATTTAGCTTGCTGCGCTCAGTAATTACTCCCACCCAGTCTCCACAATGAGGTGATGAGCACTTCACAGTTTAATCACAAATATTCTAACTTTCTGCACCGAGAGGGTAAAGGGAATAGGAAGGATTTTGAGACTATATACAATCATTCTCTCAAACTTCTGATCTTTCAATCAGTATTGAATGTGACACTGCCTGTTTGATAGAGTGGGTGGATAGTGAAGAATGGCTCTTCTAGTTCTCTTAAAGAAGTACATAAGATGAAGTAAGGCAGAAGGTAAGCTTTGGTAAAGTTGCCTAGCATTATCACTAATACTATATGGTCATAGTTTTCACATAACAAATCCGATAGTCCATTCTGGGTTGGTAAAAGGGGTATTTCAATGGAAGCCACTACTCAGAAAGATCTGAAGAAGATCTGGTGAAATGTGCAAAGACAATAATCTCTCCCTCAATGCCAGCAAAATTAAGTCATCAACTTCAGGAAACATAGTGTAGGGCATGCTCCTATCTACATCAATAGTGATGAAGTGGAAATGGTTGAGAGCTTCTGGTTCCTTGTTGTTTAGATCACCAACAATCTATCCTGGTCCATCCACACTGACACTATAATTAAGAAAGCCCATGAATACCTCTACTTTCTCAGAAGACTAAGGAGATTCACCTCCGACCTGAGAAAAAGCTTCCCACTGTTCACCCTATCTATACCCTTCATAATTTTGTACGCCTCTATTTTAATACCTCCCATTTTTCTTTGCAATGGCACATTTCAGGAGAAGGTGTCTGGTAGCCTTTTCTCCTCTGTAGTACTTTGAAAGGAGTATGTGGTAGCATCGAGACTTCGGGTTTGCATGATGAGAATGGAGACCACTCTTCTCATCACCAGCCAACCCACATCTTAGTGGGTGTTCGAATGCTCAGGCAATGAGGCATTCTTGCCATGGTTTCAAGTGCTTTAGGCCCCAGACAGTACAAGTCCTTTCCTAAACCTTTCCATGTTTCTATCTCACTTTCCTCATTTAAGGTGCCCCTTGAAACCTCTGGTGCTCTTCCCCAAAGACACAATCTTTACTTCATATTGCTCCTATGAAGGAACTTGAGAGGCTTTATTATGTTGAAGGTTGTTGTTGAAGTAGTTGTTCTTGTTCAAAATCACTTTTGGAGAGTGGTGTGGATGGGGCAGTACGGGGTAAAGCAGGAAACCAGAGAATCATTAAAAAAAGATAATTTATTCATTTATTGTTGTCACATATATTGGGATACAATGAGAAGTATTGTTTCTTGATAATGGAGAATCACCAACTCAGCAAAAGATAGTCTTTGGGCCACCTGAAACTTATTGGAATTCCAAAGCAAAGGTTGTCCAAGGCCAATTATTGCAGACTGGCACATTCCAGTGTTCAGGATTACATGCTGAGCAATGCACCAATGCTTAAGACTGCTCCCTCAATGATGCAGAAGGGAATACCCTCTACCTGTGTATTCTAAAAATATAACTAACATATTGCTAATGGGGAGGAGTACCTATTTGATACTACGTGGGCTCAAGAGAAGAGCTCCTGATGTAGTCCGGCAACCACCCCATTTTTAACAGAAATGATGTGGTGGGAAATCAAAAGAGAAAATGCTGGAAAATCTCAGCAGGTCTGGCAGCATAGAATTACAGAATCCCTACAGTGCAAAAGGAGGCCATTTGGCCCATCAAGTCTGCACCGACCACAATACCACCCATGTCCTATTCCCTAACCCCGCATATTTATACTGCTAATGCCACCTGACACTAGGGTCAATTTAGCATGGCCAATCAACCTAACCCACTCATCTTTGGACTGCGGGAGGAAACCGAAGCACCTGGAGGAAACCCATGCAGACATGGAGAGAATGTGCACACAGACAGTGACCCAAGGACAAAATTGAACCCAGGTCCCTGGCACTGTAAGGTATCAGTACTAACCATTGTGCCACCCCTAATGAGGTTCATCACTAAGGAGAGAAAAGAGCTAATGTTTCACGTTCACATGATCCTTTGTTAAAGCTGGAATGTGCCATTGCAAAGAAGGGCTGGTCAGAACTTTGAAACTGCTTTCCACTCATCCAGAGTCCACTGTTCCACACTTTTCATTTTACAAGAAAACTGTGAGCCAGCTAAGGGTGGCAGTGTCTCGAATCTGTTTGATTGCACAGCGTCAGCAATTATAAAAACTGGCAGAAATCCTGTCTAATCCACAGAACAGAGTCGATGGCCTGAAACCAACATTGCTTCATCTAATGGTTTGTGAGCTGTTTAAGCAGCTCCCTGATTCCTCACCAGTTTAGTCTACTTTCGAGGCTAAGGTGACAGTGATTACAGGTAAAATTTGAAACTCAGAAACCTCTTGATCAGGCTGAATTTCACATGAGAGAGGCAATTAACATATTAAAAAGCCACGCTTCCTCTTGTGTGTGTGGTAGGTCCTGACTCAGTGTTAGATTTTGCATATTTTATTGAACTGAGATCACGCATTCTTTAACCTGAGTTTTTATCGACTTCATCTGTATTCTGAACTAAACTGGATCATGCTGTCATTTTCCAGTTGCTGCTGTTGCTTAAGACTCATACCAAACCTTAACCATGCGTGGAATTTAATATCGATAATAATAGCTTGGATTTACCTTTATTATTGTCAATACACCATAGCAGCATGATCAAATATCAGGCAATATTGGGAAGGATGGCCAAAAGCCGAATTAAAAAGATACATTTTCAGGAGCATCTTGAATGATGTAGGAAGTAGAATGGTGGGTAAGTTTACAGAGGGAATTTCAGAGATTGGAACCTAGGCATTTAAAGGCACTGCGATGGTGGATGATGAAAATCCAATGTGATTCTTCCAGCCACAGTATGACAAGCCCTGCCACAGAGGAGAAAAGCCTTCTGAATGACCAGTTGACCTTGGAAGGTCCTCATGGTGGGAGGGACCCTGAATATCTCACCCAAGGATCTGCATGCACCCAGAATTAGATGAGTGCAGCTATTTCAGGGGGCTATCTCATCCATTTTAATCCTTCTTTAAATGTCCCAAACATATTTATTCCTGTGCAAAACCTTCTCTCCCCTTTCTCTGCTGGGCCATCCCTCAGTTGTCCTGAAGTTTTTCTACATTTTTGTTGCAATCTATCCTCACTCTGTTCTGTTCCATCCTCATTTGTACAGTGTACAAACCAACCAATTTCCCTTTCTTTCGTTCTAAAGAGTAAAGTGGACTTGAAACATTAACTCTGTTTTCTCTATCTACCAATGCTGCCAGACTTGTTGAGTTTTTCCAGCTTTCGCTGCTTTTGTCTCAGAGGATTGGAGGGCTGGAGCAATCACAAAGTTAGGGAGGGACAAGGATGTGCAAGGGTCTAAAAGGTTCATTCAAGTCGTTAAACAAAGGAAATCCGCCATACCTTACCTGGTCTGGCCTATATGTGACTCCAGAACCACAGCAATGTGGCTGACTCTCAATGCATTCGGGCAACTAGGGATCAGCAATAAATGCTGACCTACCAGTGACACCCATTTCCCACGAACGAATAAAAGAAAAACAAGAAGTAAAATGTTAAAATCAAGGCATTGCTGAACAAGGAGCCATTTTTGGTCAGAGAGCATTGCGGTGATGTATAGATGAGATTTGGTGCATGCTAGGATTTGCAAAATACTTTTAAACTGGATTGTGTTTGAGTATGAGATCTATCTGAATATCCAACAAACGTAGCAGTGCCATAACGTTCAAGGCTATGGGACAAGTGCTGGTAAATGGAAAAAAAAGTGGCAGGTCAAGGGTGGGATTTTTTTTTACCATGCTGGCCCCAAAACCGGAAAATCCCACCGAGATCAATGGATTTCTGCATGCCATTCCGCCCCCCCACCCCTCTAAGCACCATTACAATTCCCGTGTTGGGCGGGACGGGAAAATTTCCCCAAGTATTTTTCACATGTCGGTGCAGATTGGATAGGCCAAAGGGCCTCTTCTGCACTTCTATGATTCAATGCATGCACTGATTTGGATATCTAATTCTTAAAATGAATTTTAAAAATTCCATGGGTCTCATCTTACGCAAGCATGCTTTGAGTCGAGAAGCCCTGCAATATCGGTGTCTGTTTTTCCTTCTTGCTATGCGTACTTCTCCAGAACACCATTTACATAACACGAAAAAGAAAGAACGATTTTCCTTCCTGAACATTTGGATTTTTGCAGCAAATGTTTGCTTTTGTTTTTACTCGTATCAGTTAGTCATTTCCAGGATTTTGAAAAATTCTATATTCAAACTACAACACTGAAATGTGAACTGATAGTTATCTGGATTACAAGTGTGGTCCTCTCGATTACGAATGTAGCAATATCAGTACAACAACATCGCCAGACACGATCATAGACATTTTTACTGGGTGCCAGATTCAAATTTATTGAATTGAAATTCTCAACTTGTCATTGTGACTGAATCTTTGTCCATGATCATTATGTAACCCATTCCTTTATTCATGATATTTTAACAGGAAATATGTTTGTTTCAAGGCAAATAAAAGCGAATGCTGGAATCTGAAACAAAAATGGAAAACGCTGGAAAATCTCAGCAGGTCCAAAAGTGTTTGTGGAGAACTAAGCTAATCGAAATGTTGGCTCTGCTCTCTCTTCACAAATGCTGTCAGATTTGCTGAGAATTTCCAATATTTTCTGTTTTTGTTTTGCTTCTGGGTAAAGATGGGTAATATGTTTTTCTTTTATCCTCATCTCCAGATAGAAATGCTGAGCATGGGTTTTGAAAGACTTTCCTACTAGCAACCTAGCCAAATGAATCCAAATGTTATCATCGTCCAGTTCAAAAATCTCAATCATCATTCCCCAACCCTGCCTAACCTCCCCGATCATGTCACGGCTATGCTTGAAAGCAGCGTATTTCAGATCTACGTGGTAGAAAACACAGAAACAACTTCACTCGTGCCTCCAGAAAGAGCAGCAGAAGTTGATGTTGTAGACTGCCACCGAATACAATTATTGTTTCAGACCGATCCACTGGAGAGTTGGTCTTTATTAATGTAGAGAACCACTGCACTGCGGTTCACTTCATGTAGGATGGGTCTGTGCCAAAAGACAGGCACTAGGGCTAATATAACTGCGAGGAATGTCACTCAAACACCCTCAGAAGTACAGCTTCAATGACAGAGGAAGCTGGGGTGAGCTCATTCCCAGACACTAAAACCACACGGGCTGCTCTGCACCTGCACTTGTTCTGCCTTCAACTCCATGCCAATCGTCACAGGTTCTGTGCCACACAGATGCACTTGGACAGTGGGGTGCAATGTCAGATGAAAAAAATAGTTTGCCGTCATATTAAATTAACTCTTCGATGACCAGAACGGCCTTTCCTGAGTCTAATCTGAGGATAAAGGCTTTTTCTATGTCATCAGCATGAGTACAGAGTTATCTATTATTCTGTTTTTAGCTTTTCTTGTAATAATTTTTGTTAAACATTCACAGGTATAAAAGCTGTAGATATGCGCTCAATCCTCGTTTCTCAAAAATAGCACAGCCTTTTTGTTCAGCAACTGAGGATGTTGCCAATCAAACATGAAGCAGGTTATGTACCCTTTCATTCATTACTGACTTTTACTGCACTTCCTTAATCTCCTCAAGTACACTTTGTGGGGTTAGCCAAGGAGAAATACTCAGGGATTCGAGCAAATATTTAGAGCTCCCTTTTCCCTTACAAATCTCATCATCTTCAAAGGAGAGGGAGACCAACAGAAAATTCGAAAAGTGAAGCATTTTTGATGAGGGAAACAACAAATTACTATTTTCCTTCTCAAACATGTTCAGCTGCAGACTGATGGGTGATGGAGGTTGTATTGCCTTCCTATATGAAGTCAAATGTGTGTGAAACCAGCAAAGAGAGCGCCTAATGACATATCACATTTTTAGCAATGCAATACTCAAGTTAACAATAAATTTAAGTATTTTAGTGGTGAACCTTACCAGCTGAATGCAGTTTGTACAATAGCAAGCAGTAAATACATGGCCAAATTGCACTTAGATTTAACAATTAGAAGGCCGAGACCGCTTTGAATGAAAGGACGATTAGACTAAAATGTAAATAATTGTTTTCAAACAGCAATACGGACAATGCTTGGGAGCTCCCTTTAATACTCTAAAGGCAGAACAATGTCTTTGCACCATTGCAAGGCAGGTTTCTTTTCTCTCTTTTAAGATTATTTAAGGACTACTGTTAATTAGTGGTGCAAATCTGTAGTGGGAAGGTATCCATTCACACCTCTATGATGGTCGGTTAGAGCCCCCCAATAGAGATTATCATTGCTGTCTGTCAAGTGCCAACTATATTTGAGATGTACTTCCCCACCAGGTATTAACAGAGGTGGTTGGGAATTGAAAGGGAAAACTGACTAGAATCCAGTTCCTTCAGACTGACATATGCCTCCCTCCTGCTGATTGCAGTCATCACAGCAGCCGAGATTCCGACAATCCTACTCCTTGCATTTTTATCCTGGGGCTTTACAGCAGCGGAGGATGTGATGGGATCCAAGAACGAAGAAAAGTATCTGGAAATAATGCTCCATATATAACTCCATAACAGAATCTAATGTATTTTTTCAAACAGGTGAATCTGTCTCTTTGCTCATGCTGACAGTGAGTGAACTCTTGGGAGAAATATTTGGCAGTTTGAGGAATAAGAAATAGTTCGGATTCAGAATTTTTACTGAAACCACAAATATCTTTGCACACCAGCAAGAGTATTTGAAAGATTACTAATTACTCAGCAATGTAATAAATAAAAAGATTTATTAAATCATTAGCCTATATTGAATGATAGCTGTTAAACTGATAAACATTAAACCCTGGATCTGCCCTTGTTTTATTTCCATTGTATTCTGTTTATGGAAATAATCCGTTTTCAGGCAAATCTAGATCAATGTCTTAATTCAATGTCTGCATTGCAAATAGGCAGTTCTATGGTTTTACTAGTGCTAATATAGTAATATTATTTTTAATTGCATACTTTTTCATTTTGATACTTTAAACCCATGACTACTAGCAAGCACAGCCTATGAAGCACTGGTGACTGACTCCTTCAAATGTCATCATTTGCAGTAAATTCACAAAATAGGTTTGTTAATTTGGGGGGTAGGGAGTGTGGGAGGGGGGGGGTGAGTGGGGGGGAGGGGTGTGTGTGTAGTGCTTTCACTTGTACCTCTTCAGTTGAAAGGTTTGGATTGTGTGCATGTAGCTTTTGGGACTTTATGATATATACGAGGCTCCAAACTCTGAAATTCTCTCTTAAGCATCTTTTCCTCTCGCGAAAAATTTACATCATTGTCCTAATAAAGGGAGCAGTATCAAATATTGAATTTGGGGAAAAACCTGCAGTATTTAACTATGTTAAAATCATTATGTAAATGTTTTACAGATAAATGACCCAGAAAATTTGATCTCCCTTATTCAAAATGAAATGTTACATTTTCACGTTTTAAGTACCCTGGTTATAACATTAGGCCATGATGGGTTATTTACAAAGAATGTGTAGATTATGTACAGTGCTAGGGGATGGAAGTTGTGTACAAGTCGGAGCAGAAAATTAAAACATAAATATTCCTACTCAGAGAAAGAAAATTAAGAAATACAGAATTTTGTGTCCTTCCACAACCCATATGATGAAGGAACATGAAGCGAAGCAATTGCAAGTACTGGACACAATTATCCAGAATGATATTAACCCTTACTTAAGACCGGAGTAGTCAGAGTTTCTGCAGTTGAAGAACACTTTTCTTTGTTAATTTTCGAAGTGTGAATAGGCACTGTTAACGGTCTTAAATTTACTAAAGATTTCAAGTATTGTTCTGCACATGTAACAAACTTACATCCATCCAGACTTAAAATTATAGCAGCTGTAAATTCACACTCAAGACGATTTTAACCATTGCTTCAAATGGCAGTTTGTCTGTGATAAGAACACAAATAAAACAAGGTACTGCAGCATGTCTGCTGTGGTCCCCTTGGATCTGCCTTTGTTAAGTGGCTATTTCCTATACAGTAAAGCAGACCTCTAATAGGCAATAGGATTATTACATTCAGCTGGATCATACTGCATGTTTGAGATTCATCCACTTTTGTGACTTCTTTCTCTCTTCTCAGTGCCAGTTATGGATGTGGTTAGTTCATAATGCTCCCCATGACCCCATGAGGTCTCCTAATCAATTGGATATTTTCTGTTCAACTGTGCAAGCCACAGCAGCCATTAAAAAAATATGCTATCTCTCAGTTCTATTTCCTAGTCTTCACCTGGTGTCCTGGCCCATTTTTATCCCTCCAGCAACAGCATTAAAACAGATTATCTGGCCATTATCTCGTTGCTGCTTGCAAGACGTTGCCGTGTGTAATCAGGCTGCCAAGTTTCCAACATTACAATAGTGATTATGCTTCAAAAGTACTCCATTGACAGGAAAGCACTTTGGGACATCCCAAGGTCATTAAAAGCTCAATGTAAATGCTAGTCCTTTCTTATTTTGTGATAAAATACTGAAAGATGAGAACTCCTCCAATTTCTCAGCCATTGCAGCATTGCAAAATGCTCCATTATTTAACACAATCACTGCTGATCTGCATTAACACCAAATGAAAAGCTGTTGTATTGAAAAAAAACCTAAAATAATAAAACTGATATTTCATTTCTGTTTATTCATTTGTGTTCCTGTAATGTTGCTCACGAAAGTCAAGGATCTTAGGCTAATTCTACAGTAGGACAGAGTGAAGTATACAGGTCAAGATGCACAGGAGCCTATTAAAATGCTCAATCTCCCATTTTATCTCTTTCTCTTCCTATCCAGCACCTACATAAAGTGAAGGGGGAAAAATCCCTCAGCCATGTTGTTTGATGCTTATGTGCATGACCTTGATGTACCTCTATGAGAAACTGCTGTGAGATATGATGCTGCTGGCCACTATGTTAATTGTCTGCTTTATGCTGATAACGTAGACCTTATCTATCCATCTGTAAAAGCTAGCATAAAATTCTGTCTATCTCTGAAAACAGCACTAATGAACGGCATGTTTTGTGTATCACTGAGGAAAGAATGTGCACTGAAGCTGAATGATTATTTGAGTATCGACCCAGATATTAATGCTTCTTAACTATGCAATTAGGCAAAGTTTCTACTTAACATTTTCAGGGTGGAAAGGCTGTTGAATATTTAAATACAACATTGACTTCATAAATTAACTTTGGGGCAGCACGGTGGTTAGAACTGTGGCCTCGTCGCACCATGGACTCAGGCTCGATTGCCGGCTTGAGTCACTTCTGTCCGTGTGGACATTCTCCCCATGTCTGCGAGGGTTTCCTCCAGATGATCCAGTTTCCTCCCACAGTCCAAAAGACGTGCTCATTAGGTGCATTGGCCATTCTAAATCTTTCCTCAGTGTACCCTAACAGGCTGGAATGTGGCAACGAGGGCATTTTCATAGTGACTTGATTGAAGTGATAACGTAAGCCTACTTGTGACATGAATAAAAAAAACTTTAAACTTATCAGAGATAAGTCGAGTTTACAAAAAAAATCGAAAGCTTGGTGGAATAAACTGACATTTTGCTAAGATCTTTGCCTAAGCTGAAGGTAATACCTAGATCTTATTGACTGGCAGCACAATCATCCATTGCCTCCACCACCAACGCTCAGTAGCAACAGTGTGTAATATCTACAAGATGCATCTGCAGCAATTCACTAAAGGATCTTAGGCAGCACCTTCCAAACCCATGACCACTTTCATCCAGAAGGGCAACAACAACAGGTACATTGGAATATCACCACCTGCATGTTGCCCTCCAAACCATTCACCATCCTGACTTCAAAATATATTGCCGTTCCTATGCAGTCACTGAGTCAAAATCCAGCAATTCCCTGCCTAACAGCGATGTGGGTCAATCCACAGCATGTGGATTGCAGCATTTTAAGAAGGGCAGCTCATCAGCACTTTCTGAAAGGACAAATAAGGATCAGCAATGAAAAAAAGTAGGATTTATTTTTTGTGCCAGCCTGATATAGGTGAGATAAATCAAATCTTAATTGTGTTGGAACATCAGGATAACATCCCGTGTTCTGACAGATTATTACTGGGTGACTCTTGCACTGCCTATTGCAGTATTAAGTTACATGAGCCATAAGAGATCAGGTTCAATCCCTATCCTATGTAGGTGATTTCAGACATTGTGGTAATACAATTGGCTTCTGTGATCCTTGGCTTTGGAGGGAGGGCAAAATTCCTGAGGCCCACCCAGTGATTCTTGCTTGAAAGTACATGTGTGGATAGCAGGTGGGATTAAGAGAGGGCGTAGAATGAAACTTGTAATAGCATCCACGAGTGATTGTTTGTGCATATGTATATAAACCTAACCTGGAATAAACCAGTTCAGTTGGGTGCAAGAATTCCACATGTGTGGACCAATGTTTTTGTCCTGCAAAACAATACCAGTCTGTTGGCAAAGTTGAATTGTGAATTGATCGAGCAGAACAAATTTGGATTGGAGAAGTTTCCAGCAAGCCAGTAGGAGAACTGTGAGATTTTATTTTGCTGTAAGCTTAAAAATCTGGTCTTAAAAAGTCAGCTGTTTGTGCATATGGGTGGACTAGTCTTTAAACATGGTTACATCAACATGTATTATTGGGTGACTGGGAGAGTATAACCATGACTGAGAATTTTTCGGAGATTATGTGGAGGGGCTAGTGTGTTTTTCAGTGCTAATATTTTCAAAAATCCTGATAATCCAGCCATTAATCAGGCAGTGGAGGAATGAAAAGGATGATATTTTTGACTGAAACAGGCTAAGGAATGTATGAAATTCTCAAGAATTTGCTTGCCCCTGTTAACCCAAAAGATGTGTCACTATCAGACATCATGTGTAAGTTGAACGTCACTATAACCCCCAGCCATTGGAGACTGCTGAAAGTTATCAGTTTGGAACAAGGTATCAGTTTGTCCAATGACGACCTGGGAGAGTTTATCATGGCTTTGAAAAAAACTGTCCACTCATTACCTATGAACTGTATGCTTTGTCTGTATAGTGTTCAAAAAAACAATACTTTTCATTGTACCCCAATACTTGTGACAATAATAAATTGAATCAAATCATTTTGGAGATTTTCAAGAGCATTGTGGGACAGGTTTGTGTGTGATTTAAAAAGTGCACACATTCGCAGTAAGTAGCTGACATTGCCAAAGTTAACTTTTGACATAGCTTGCCAAACAGCATTGTCCATGGACATGGACCTGAGAGGAGTCAGAGTCAACAACCGCCAGTTATCTGCTGAAGTAAATAAGCTGCAGCTGAGTAAGCAGAAGGCCCCAAGGCAGCAGTTAGCAATAGCAGGGATACTAAAAATTTCTGTTACCGGTGCTCAGGCTAACACTGGGCACAGAATGTCCATTTCTGAAGGCAGAGTGCTACAGCTACAAGAAGAATTTGAGTCACCTTGCCGGCAGAATGTAAACAGGGAAAATGGTGGCTGGAAGAAATGGCAGTCACTACGCACAGTTACCAAACAACAGCACGACAACGAGGGGTCAGTTCAGACCCATTCGATCTGAAGCCTGAGGATGTCCAGTTTTTCAGGTCACTGTGGTCCAAGTCGTGTTGGATGGAGCTCTGGTAAACATGGAGGGTGACACAACGGCTGCATCTCTTTGCAAGAATTCTGATTATTTATATCTTGAAAAGTTGAGTCAACAACAGCTGGAGAAGTATTGCAGATACAAAGTTATGGAGAGGAGAAAACCAGTTCCAGTCACATATAAGGAGCAATGCGCAAAATTGTCCAGCATCGTGGTGAAGGGTGAAAAGCCAGGAAGAAATGGGTTAGTGGCATTCCAGTTAAGTTTGAGTGAGCCTTCTCACATCCAAGCAAAATGGAAGACAACACAATCGCCAAGTATCTCAGGTGTTTGGTGAAATTAGCAAACCAATACAAAATTAATGTAAATGTTCAGGAGTATGCTAGATCTGTTTATTGCAGGCCTTGTCTGGTGCCCTATTTTTCAAGGATTGTTGGAGTGAAATGATTTCATAAATCACTTGTGTCGTGGTGCCTTCATAGTCAAAACTGATCATACCGCACTCACAGATAGTTTGAATCCAAAGTCTCCATCACCCACTTTAGCTGCAGGTGAAAAGCAGAGTTTGCCTTTGAATTTTGTCCACTTGTCAGTAATGAATTAAATACAGATGATCGAAAGATCTTTGCAATGCTGTTGTGAGGTTTAGATTAACATACACATCAGAAGTAAAACCTAACAGGAAAAGTGTAGGTTTTTTCACACTTTGGGGAGTTGCCAGCAGAAGGCCATTCGGCTCATCAACTCTACACCAATCACAATCTCATCCAAGCCCTATTCCTGTAAATCCACATATTTACCCTGCTAACCAGACACTGGAGTCAATTTTAGCATAGCCAATCATCTTAACCCGCCCATCTTTGGACTGTGGGAGGAAACCACAGCACCTAGAGGAAACCCACACAAACATGGGGAGAACATGCAAACTTCACACAAACTGTGACCCAAGGCTGGAATCGAACCTAGATCCCTGATGCTCTGAGGCAGCAATGCTAACTAGTGTGCCACCCAAAATATATACAGAAATATATAATAAATTATATAAAATAAAACCACAATAAACCAGTTGAGTTGGGTACTAGAACTCAATGGGTGGGGTCCTCCGGCTGTTCCACAGAATGGGATTGTCTGGTTCTGCTGCGGTGAACGGAGATTTGGCTGATCTCCAAATTCTTGTTCTCACTAGCAGTGACAGTGGGGTGTGAATGGTTGGATAATTCTGGTCCCTCCACTTGTGCTGTCTGTACCTGTAAAGACTTGACTACCTGTCAACTCTCGCAGTCCAACCATTATCTTGCAATTGCAGCTCTCTATATATGTCATGTTTGTGAAGCCTATCACTCTACTCACCTGATGAAGAAGCAGCACTCCGAAAGCTAGTGATTCCAAATAAACCTGTTGAACTCTAACCTGGTGTTGTGAATAATAATGCTGGAACAGCATTGTAACAATCAGGTAAATGCACAAGGCTTATATAACAATGCAAGACTGAAGTAAACTCACTCTGGATCCATGAGATAAAACTTGTAGGGGGAGTGATGGCGGTGCAGCTGTAGTGTCTGGTACCGCCCATGTAATGATGTAAAAAGACACATGATCTCGGTAAGTCTAGAGATGAGCAGAGGTGTGTAGAGACTGAGAATGCCTGTACTCCCTTTTATGAGTTATTAATAAACACATGCTGTTCATATATTTAAGGTTTCAAAGCCTACTTCAAGCAGAGTTTTTCACACTACAGCAACTGCAGCATAAAGTTGCTGCACCTCGGAGATGCCATCTTTTAGAAAGGGGTGGAAGTTTTCTCCTTAGTGTCTTTGCCAATATTTATCCCTCAGCTAACACCACACTAAAACATATTCTCTGTTCATTATGGCATTGCAGTTTGTGGGAATTTGCTGAATATAAATTGGCTGCTCCATTTCCTACATTACAACAATGATTGCATCCCAAAGTATTTCATTGATTGGAAAATGCTTTGGGGTGGGACAGTGGTGGTACGCAGGGAGGATGTACTCTTGAAGCTGTGAAAGGCAATGAGTGGAATTTTACAAAAGTTTGTCAGTGCCAGGCTCTGACTGAAAACTAGTGTGTATCTCTTCAGCTACACTGCTGAGTTTTCTGGCACTCTGTACAAAGAGAATCTGGAGGCATGGTTTGCACTATCACTCTGGTGGAGCGGGATCTGATAGATCCAGCAAGGTGGGATCCACAGGGATCGGGATGCCAACTTTAAAGAACACACAAGGACTGGAATTAAATTGATCCATAAGACTGTGGGCAATCCTTCTTCCCACCACAGAAATATTGGGAGTTCTCCTCCGCCCTCAACATGTCTGTATTGCAGACATTCTTCCACCTCACTGTTGTTGATCCATTTTCTCAAGAATCACTACCCTGCTGCTCAAGCATTGCTCCCCCCACCCCCACAACCACATATAAGGGAAACTCTACCAGGGGGGGCAATATAGAGGGCCCACCTGGCAATGCGTCTTGGCACAGCTTGGCACTGGCAGGTTGACAATACCAAGTATGAAAATGTCCCCCTCCCCCTGGGGGTTATACTTATCTTGGCATCCCTGGCAGGATCTCCTCAACTGAATCTTGTTCTTATAAAGCTGTTGAAAACTTCGCTGACATGACACCGATGGTGGGATATTATGACACTGGCAACGGGCAGGGAAAATCAGGAAACAAGATCTCACTGGTGAGAATCTCGTTTCCCACTCTCATGGGATATTATGCCTGCGTAATTGCTAATGCTGTTGGCAGATGTGGGCCCAAAATCCCTCCCATCATGCAAATTCAAGACTTTCATTATTTTCACTATTATTTGTAAATTATCACCACATAGAAATTAACACATTCTACTTTTATATTGGTACATGTAACCTGGATGGTATCTATAGGCTCAGCCAAGCGAATTGTACTCACTTACTCTCTGTCGAGCTCTCTCTCCTAAATGTTAGGCTGCCATTCTTCTTCCCTAGTCCTGATCTGACAGTGCACACAACTGCCTTCTCTCCGTCCTCAACCACCTCACTCAATCACCCACGTACCACGGTAAAAGAACTAGCAGATTTCGGTTATACATAAATGTATGCCTGTCAGGCCAGTAATTGTTTTGGCAACAAATGAAGCCTGAAAGTGTGGCTGACATGGCAAACATAAATCTTCCCTTTTAATATTGCTCTTGGATCTTGTTCTAATTTTTTTTTCAATGCACTTAAATCAAATAGCAAATGCTGACCTTAACAGAGATTAAACTAACAATGGCAGCTGCATCAATACTATCATTCCGTTTAATAGAATAGAATGCCTACAGTCAAAGAAGGCCACTCGGCCCATTGAGCCTGCACTGACAACAATTGCACCCTATCCCAGTAACCCCATATATTTACCCTGCTAATCCCCCTGAGATTAATGGACAATTTACAACAGCCAATCCACCTAACCTGCACACCTTTGGACTGTGGGAGGAAACCAGAGCACGGGGAGGAAACCCAGGCAGACACAGAGAGGATGTGCAAACTCCACACAGACTGTCACCAGAGGCTGGAATTGAACCTCAATCCGTGGCACTGTGAGGCAGCAGTGCTAACTACCGTGCAATGATGGCCAGGCAGCAGTGTTCCCTCCTAGTCAGAGAACACCTTAGTGGCCAGAAACATTCAGCCTCTGATCTTTGAGTAAGTATTCTCCAAGATGATTTTCAAGGTGCGTGAACAATGCAAATCACCGAGCAGAAACTGAGAGCCAAGTCCTGCACTCATGAGAACATTTTTAACCGAGATCTTGAGTTCATGTCATACATGTAACCCCACCATACTGTTTTGTGAGAGAAAAGATGACCCTGACTGTCCTATTTTGACACCATCCAAACTTTGATTATGGATGATGATCAGTCTACCTGAATTAATTTGCATAGTGTATAGCACCATCACATTCTTTGATAGTCTGCAATTATCTCTCTGCTTTAAATGATCAGTTCTTACGTCATCCTTTCACTTGTTATACAGCCTGTCGACACTTTACGCATACTGATTATACTTAACTGCTTGCATTTGTCTATTAGCACTCGTGATTACCTGTAAAGACATGTCATTCAGATGGCCTACACTGTCTGTACTGATCTGTTGACAATTTTAGTTACTTGTTCATGTCGGGCTATTGTCACCCCGCCTATATATTCTATGCCTGCGTGCCTCTCTCCACTTTACCTGGGGAAGGAGCAGCACTCTGAAAGCTTGTGATTTCGAATAAACCTATTGGACTCTAACCTGGTACTATATGACTTGGCATCATAACCAGTCATAGAACTGCTTTTGTTTCAACTATATTTTTCACATCATAGACAGGGATTTTCCTTCTGCATAAAAACCAGAAAATCCTGCATGAGGTCAACAAACCTTTGTGTGGTCCTGTTCTGCCTGCTATGATTCTTGTGGCGTTCCACTCAGGAAAATTCCGTGTCATATCTTTGATGAGATAATGATGTGGAGATGCCGGCATTGGACTGGGGAGCACATGGTAAGAATTCTCCCAGCACCACGTTAAATTCCAACAGGTTTCAAGAATCATGAGTTTTTGGAGCACTGCTCCTTCATCAGGTGAGCAGTACTGCGAAAGCTCATGATTCCAAATAAACCTGTTGGAGTTTAACCTGGCGTTGGGAGACTTCTTACTTTGATTAGGTCATTCTAAGTAACACTGGTCACATGCGTTACATAAACAACTGAACTCAGTGATTAGGTCAGGCAGTAGTAGTTCTGGACTGAATTTTGCATTTACGTTGCATCTTTTATATCCCAAAGTGCTTCCAAGCTGATGAATTATTATTGAAGAATTGTCACAGTGGACATGCAAGCTAACGCATGGCAGCCAACTTACACACAGCAAGGTCCCAGAAAGAGCAGTGCACAAAATGACCAGTTAACCTGTTTCCTTTGTGTTGGTTGTGGCATAATTGCTGGCCAGGTTACCAGGGGAACTCTCCTGCTCTGTTTTGAATACTGCCGTGGGATATTGAAAATATCTAAACAGGCAGATGGATTCTCTGTTTACTGGCTCATCCAAAGGCGACAGCATTCCTTCAGTACTATGCTGAAGCGTTAGCCATGATTATGTGCTAAGTCTCTGGAGAGGGGCATGATTCCAGAACCTTCTCACTCACTGAGCCAGACTTAGTCAGAGAACCATAAAGATCATTAGTTATTGCATCTGCTACTTACACATGGCAGTAATTACTGGATTGATTAGAAATGCTGAGCACTGATTACCGTACAATCTCTCAAATCTTGCCATCCCAAAATTGGAATCTGAGAAACAAACATTTTTATAGGCTGCTGTGCATCAGTATGAGTTGTATCTAATGGAGTAAAATAATTCAGTGGGATAATTTGGCTCAGTGCTTGGCTGTTAATGATGCACTGAACCAGTTATCAGCCTCACACTCCAATCTTTTCCTGCTTTCGGAATTGTCTGAGTGACCCGTGACTTTCACCCGACCCAGCCTCGCCTGATCTGCCTGACCCGGCCTTACCTTGTAGGTCAATTTTTGAAAATATGTTATTTATTCACTACTACATATTCTTTTTTCAAACTTTAATTAAAAATAAGCTCATTCATTTGATTTCATTTGTTCCCTATTAACACAATATAACGGTTTTCTCCATAAACCAGCACGATCCAGATTCCGGCACGGACTCAGTCCCGAGGTTGTTAGTACTGAGACACTGGACTTTGATTAACATAAGCTGGGTTCTGACAGAATCATAGGAATGTAAAACACAAAGGGTGGGACTTTCCAGTTCTGCCCATCACTGGGACTGTCTGGTCCCAGGGAAAGTCAACTAATCTTTGGTTGGCCTGTGGCATTCTCTGCAACAGATTCTGCCATGGTGGGACTGGAAAACCTCAGCTAAAGAGACCACTTGCAGCATTACAGCCAAGAAATGCATCTACATCAGGGGTCCATTGCTGGCTGTTGGATTACTTCCTGAGCTCCCAGTTTGGCAGCATGAAACAAGGGCACATTTCCATCTGGAAGTGAATCAGGTGCCATAGAATTATAGAATGCTACAGTGCAGAAGGAGGTCACTTGGTCCATCAAGTCTGTACAAACCATGGTCTCACACAGGCTCTATCCCCATAATCCCATACATTTACCATATCCCCGACACTAAGGGGCAATTTTAGCATGGCCAATCCATGCAACATGCACATCTTTGGACTATGGGAGGAAACCGGAGCACCCGAAGGAAACCCATACAGACACAGGGAGAATGTGCAGACTCCGCACAGGCAGTAATCCAAACTGGGAATCTAACCTAAGTCCCTGACACTCTGAGGCAGCAGTGCTAACCACTGTGCTATCATGCCATGTTGAATAAGGTTGGAGCACTAAGGTCAGAATAATCAAAGATGGATACTTTTCTTTTCCATTCTTGATTTTGGAATGGTGCAGTGCTCCACTTACTATGTGCTGTACCTGCATATCACAAGATGCTGCCAAAATGCATGAATGCTCCCAGGTATCTCTGTAGTCATGGATGGTATTGGATGGTAAACAGTTCACTGGAGGAGGAGGGTCCATAAATATCCCCATCCTCAATGGGTAAGGAGTTCACCATGTCAGTGCAACAGATAAAGTTAAAGTATTTGCAACAATCTTCAGTTGGAAATGCTGAATGGATGATCATTTCGGCCTCCTCTGGTGGGACTCAGCAATACAGATGCCAATGTTCAGCCAATTCAATTCACTCCGTGTGACATTAACAAATGGCTGTAGGCATTAGATATTGCAACGGCTATGGGCCCTGATAATATTCCGGCAATAATACTGAAGACTTGTGCTCCAGAGTGTGCTGTACCCCTAGCCAAGCTCTTCCAGTACAGTTACAGTACTGGCATCTACCTTTCTATTGTGGACAATTGCCCAGGCATGCCCTGGACACAAAAAAACAGGACAAATCCAACATGGCCTATTACCAACCCACTGGTCTTCTCTCCATCATCGGTAAAGTGGTGAAAGAGGTCATCAACAGCACTATCAAGTCGCACTTACTCAGCAGTAACCTGCTCACCGATGCACTGTTTGAGTTCTGCCAGGATCACTCAACTCCTGGCCTCATTACAACCTTGGTTCAAATATGAACGTAAAGAGCTGAAGTCCAGAGATAAGGTGAAGGTGACAGTCTTTGACATCAAAACAACATCTGATTCAGTGTGGCATGAAGGAAGGAACCTGAGCAAAACTGGAGTCAATGAAAATTCACTCTACTGTTTAAAATCATACCTGGCACTAAGGAAGAACAAAGAACAAAGAGCAAAGAACAAAACAGCACGGGAAACAGGCCCTTCGGCCCAACGAGTCCGCGTCGCCACCTCGATGTTCCCACTTCTACACGCGATCCCTGTCCACGTTTATAGATCTATGGATTAAAAATCAAATTTGAGACAATTTAGGGAGAATTTGTTTTGCCAATTAGCCTAAGAGCACATCTTTGGGATGTGGGAGGAAACCGGAGCACCCAGAGAAAACCCATGCAAGCACAGGGAGAATGTGCAAACTCCTACAGACACAGGCCCAAATCCATGTATCTGCACTGCACAGCTATAGTCACTGCGCTGTCGTGTTGCCCATCAGATGGTCCAGGTCAAGCATACACCAACGACGTGAAGCAGTAGGATACTCTTGAAAAAGGTCCAAGAGCAGTCCTCTCACGACCCATCGCGTGTACGCCCCTCGTTAGACAACAAGGTGGACCAAAGCACCTGTAGGATAAAAACAAGTACATCAATATCATCATCTATTTACACACTTCCCAGGGACTCCCAAGGCTCATGATCCCTATTTTAAATCAGTTTTCTATACCCCTCCATTCCCATTCTGTTTGTGTGCCCATCTAAGTATTTCTTAAATAACTCCAGAGTACCTGCCTCCACCACTTTACTTGGCAGCGCATTCCATACCCCCACCACCCTCTGTGTGAAAAAACTCCCTCTAGCATCCAAATTATACCTTACCCCCCTCACCCTAAGCCCGTGACCCCTCGTGCTATTTGAGTCCATCCTAGGAAAAAGCTTAACCCTGTTTACTCTATCTATCCCCTTCATAATCTTGTACACCTCTATCAGATCTCCTCTAAGTCTACGTCTTTCTAAGGAAAACAGTCCCAATTTGCCTAATCTCTCCTCGTAACTTAGACCTTCCATACCAGGCAGCATCCTGGTAAACCTCCTCTGCACTCTTTCCAGAGTCTCCACGTCCTTCCGGTAGTAAGGCGACCAGAACTGGACACAGTATTCCAAATGAGGTCTAACCAGCGTTTTATATAACTGCAACATTAAAGGCCAGCTCTTGTACTCTATACCCCTTCCTATAAAGGCTAGCATACTATATGCTTTCTTCACAACCTTCTCCACTTGCTCTGCCACCTTCAGAGACTTGTTCACCTGCACCCCCAGGTCCCTCTGCGTTTCTATACTCTTAATAGGTCTACCCTTTATCATATACCTCCCCCCTACATTCTTTCTCCCGAAATGCATCACCTCACATTTATCAGGATTGAATTCCATCTGCCATCTGTCTGCCCAAGCTACCAGCCTATCTATGTCCTGCTGCATCGCCTGACAATGCTCCTCACTATCTGTAAGTCCAGCCATCTTTGTATCGTCTGCAAACTTGCTGATCACTCCACTTACTCCCTCTTCCAAGTCATTTATATATATTACAAATAGAAGAGGTCCCAGTACCGAGCCCTGCGGCACACCACTAGTGACCGACCTCCAGCTAGATAAACACCCTTCCACTATTACTGTCTGTCTCCTATTACCAAGCCAGTTGCTTATCCATCTAGCTACCTGTCCTCGTATCCCATTTGCCTTGACCTTCTCGACTAACCTCCCATAGGGACTTTGTCAAACGCCTTACTAAAATCCATATAGACAACATCAACGGTTCGCCCTTCGTCCACCGTGGCTGTGATTATTTGAGGTTAATCACCCACCTCCCAATGACACCCTCTCCCCATTCGCCGAATTAATAATTCTCCCATTGACACAATACCTCCCAACCCCATACAGATTTGATCAAGTAAAGCAAATACAGGTTTTCATCTTGCCATCTTCTTCTTATCTCATTTCTAGCAAATGTGTCTATAGATTGCAAAAAAAAAATCCTCTGCAGCTAAGAAAACAATCAGGCCATTTTGAACAACCCATAATACCAATAAGGAACAGAAACATAACATTATGAGAATGATTAAGGAACTTGACTCAGCATTCTATCTGAATTCCTGTTCTGTGCTGTCGGGCTCCTGAATATCCATTGGTTAAATTGTGATAGCAAATCCAAAAAAGGTTAACATCCATTTAAATCTCTTGATTGGATGAATGGTTCGCTTCAGCTGTAAGTGCTGCAGGGAAAGCGCAGGGTTATTGCATTAATCTTCTCTATACCACTAGATAGTAGCTGGGTCATTTCCACAACAGCACCGTCAGGATAAATTGCCATGGAACACACAAAGTGCTCTTCAATGCATTTTACACAACAAAATATTTCTTTTAGAGAAAGAGCAGAAAGCTTTCAAAACTGAAAGGTATCTCGGGTAAGATTTTCTACACTGAAATTCTCTTCTATCCATGTTACATTCTTGATCAGTTGGGGAATCAAAGGCTACGGGGAAAGGGCAGGAAAGTAGACGTGAGGAATGTTGGATCAGTCATGATCCTATTCAATAGTGGAGCAAGCTTGAAGGGCCAAACAGCCTATTCCTGGTCCCTATTTCTATGGTCTTATTGCATGTGGACATAACATACAGAATCAACTTAATATCAATCTTCATATGTCTATCGCTTGCTATTATGATCTTCTAGTTCAGGAGTGCAGGATGAACATTTAACCTCAGAGTTGCTGGAATCTAGACTGTCAAGGAAATAATGCAAAAATATTAAATGAAAGTACCCAAAATGATTTCTAAAAGCAAAATAATCGATCACAAAGCTTTTCGTTTATTATTTTATATGCTCCAAGATGTAGTATTTATTTTTAGTATGATTTATTTCAACTACAATAAAAAATGTTATCACTAAGACATCTTCACTGCTTTCCTCTCTCTGCCTTCACAGAGAATTATTTCTTGTCGTCAGTCATTTCAAACTCTATCACAAGTCATCAGTCTCCTTCTCCTCTGAGCTGATTTTGCCCTTATATCTTTCTTGAGTTGCTCCCTCTATGTAAGCGTGCTAACCCATATTCACAGCCACCACTTGACCATGCCACGTCACATTGTCTTGATAGTCACTGTCTTTCTGTGGCAGAGACTGGGCCACACCAGGCAATATTTAACATGGGTCAATTGCCACAGCACAAACCATCAACTCATGCAACTAAAGGCTGCCAGGAAGCACAATCTCAGGCAGTGCATTCCAGATCCTAACCACCCACAACATAAAAAGGATTCCACCCCAAAGTCGTCTCTGTGTTTTTTTTACTGCCGTTCACCTTAAATTGCTCTTGCAGTTCTCAACACTTCCACCAATGGGAACAATTTCTCCCTCTCTATTCTGTCCACCCAAACCCCCCATGATTTTGAACAACTTTATCAAATCTCCTTTCAATCATCTATTTTTCAGGAGAACCACTCCTAGCTTCTGCAACCTTTCTGCTTGAATGAAGTTCCTGATGTTTGAAACACTCTTGCAAATCTTTTCTCCACCTTCTCAAATCCTCTCAAGATTTGAGAGGGTGTCCACAATTGGATCAGTGTTCTAGAAAATTTCACCACAACTCCTTTGACCAGAATCTTCCAGTCATTTATACCGGCAGGATTTTCTGCTCCTGCTAAACCCCAGCAATGGATTTCCGTGTGTGTGTGTGTGTGTGTGTGTGTGTGTGTGTGTGTGTGTGTGTGTGTGTGTGTGTGTCTACGCACGTGTGCACTTTGGGGGCAGTGTGCATAGAATAGGAAACATCATTGACAGTGGCAGGTCCCTCAGCTGACCAATAGCGCGTCACCTCTGTCGCTGTGAAACACACTGTGGGGTGCATGAAATACCCTGTGCTATTCCTCAATTTATAAAGCCCCAGGATTCCCATGCCTTATTAACCATTTTCTCAAACTGTCCTACTACCTTCAACAATTTGTACATGTACATCCTCATTCCTTGTGCTCCTGCATAGAATTATATCCTTTATTTTATTTTGCCTCTCCCCATTCTTTCTCCTCAAATGTATTACTGCTCACTTCTCTACATTAAGTCAAAAGAGAAAATGCTGGAAAATCTCAGCAGGTCTGGCAGCATCTATGAAGAGAGAAAAGAGCTGATGTTTCGAGTCCAGATGACCCTTTGTCAAAGCAGATCTACATTAAGTGTTACCTGTCGCACGTCCACCTATTTCACCATCCTGTCCTTTAGAACTTGATCAGTATCCTCCTCACACTTCACAATACTTCCAAATGATGTGTCATCAGCAAATTTTGAAATTATGGCCTGCTCACCCATTTATTCATACAGACCAAGGAACACCATAGCTGAAACATTGACCCCTGGGGGTGGAGCCTCACTATATGCTTCCTCCAGAGTGAAAAACAACCATTTATCATTATTCCCTGTTTCCTGTCACTCAGCCAACTTTGGGTAGGTGGAAGATTTTAATCACACTTTTCACTTGATATCAGTTGTGTTTTAATTTATTTTAGAATGTCGATCTTGGACTTTGTACTCTTGCTGTCACTGTGCCCTTTATTCCACGGGCTTTGCTGACAAGCCCGTTGTGTGGCACTTTGTTAGATGATGTTTGGGGAGTCCATGTACATCAGGTAAGCCGTATTTCCCCTAATCCCCCCTTTTCCAATCTCTTCATAAAGAATATAATCAGTGAAAATAATTTCTTCATTCTGCTATGGATGCTTCTTCGTCATTAATATTACACTGCATCAGAGTTTTCAAAATGGAAATGTTGGAAATGAATAGCTGGTTTGAATGAGGAAAAATAACTCGGTGTTTTGCGCTGAACCTTCCTTTTATTGTAAAGCAGAAAATGGTTCCAATGTTGAAAACCACCCAACATATTGGTCCCTCTTCTCTCATTTAAATGCTGACAGAACTCTTATCCATTTCTAATATTATCTTTGGATTTTAAATTCACATTTTTTTTCATTTGACGTTGGTTCTCATCTATTCACTGTTTGCTATTATATCTGGTAATTGATGCATAAGAAAATGTAGGAAGTTACAATTTTAAGAAAAAAATGAATGTGATTTTCCAGCCCACTTACTGCCCCCAGTAGTGTGTTTTCCTGCAGTGGAGAAAATTCGCTGTTGGCTGGCAGTGGGATCTCCTGTTCCTCTGATGTCTACGGCTGGCCTATCCCACCACAGAGGAAGCCGGTGCAGTGGGTCGCCTTTGGCAGGACTGGAAGATCCCAGGTGGAAGGACTGGAAAATCCCACCCAGTATTTATTTCAATTAATCGTCATCTGTCACACTGTCCACAAAATGCCTATGTTAGGTGAGTATAATTGACTGTGGATTCGCAATACTCCTGCCACGCTTGGAATCCCACAATGTAAACTATTTGGTGCTCTGGTGTACTGAACACGCTGGAGACATAGAGTTCATAAGATGCCAATAGGTCTACACATGAATGTAAAACTGGGAAGTTGGTTTTCCTCCCTATTGCAGTTCTAGAGCTGCCAGCCTCCAACCAGATTTGGTCATTAGAGCAGCAAAGTAAGAATGGAAAAGCAGAAACTGTTAAACAATTAAGCATTCAATCCATCTACATTAAAAAATTGAAAAGAAAGGTTAATGTTTTTATGTGAGAATTCCCTCCCTCAATGTCCCTGCTTCTTTATTACTGCCTCTCCTCCTTTGTGCCTCCTTTAAGCTGAGCTGTTTGACTCAGGTTTTGCTTATCTGTCCTAATATATTTGTAAATTCTGTAAACCCTGGAGTGTAGGACACTTGGAAGTGATTTTATAGAGGCCTGTAAAATAATGAGGGGCATAGATCAAATAGATAGTCAACATGTTTTCCCAAAGGTAGGGGAGTTTAAAACTTAAGGGCATAGGTTTAAGGTGAGAGGAAAGAAAAACGAAGATTTTTCACACACATGGTAGTGAGTGTCTGGAACAAAGTGCCAGAGATAGTAATAGAGGTGGGTACAATTTTGTCTTTTAAAAAGCATTTGGACATGGGTAAAAAGTTATATGGATCAAACGCAGGAAATTGGGATGAACTTAGTGGTTAAAAAAAAGAGAATGGCATGAGTAAATTAGTATGAAGCGCATGTTTCCATGTCTCGATGACTCTGTGATATATCTTTATGTGGTTTCATATCAAATTTTATCTAATAATCCTCCTAGGGTGTTAATAAAATGTTACAAGGTGTTTGCCTGACATCCACCATTGGAACTGCATCTTGAGGGCTTTTCCTCTCCTTTTCTAACCAAGAGGAGGGATATCGGAATCATGAGTTTCTGTTCGTCCATTCCCCTGGAACCCCAAAGGCAACATGAAAATGTCTTTCGATTGGAAAATGGCCAGGTAAGTTCCCTTTGCCATAATTTTCCTTCAAAAAATTCCTTAAAAGGACAATTTACAAAAACACACCACAGCGGGTCATTTACATTTTACTAGTGATCCTTGGAAGGATGAACAATATAAGCTGACAGGTCTTTTCTTTACTAAGTGCGGGTGGACACAGTTTAAGGTTCACATGATCATTTCCATTCTTCACTAATGACTGCATTCACATGCACTCTTTAGAGCAATTAAGCAAAACAAACACGTCCACAGGGGCAACATATTGCAAGAAAGCACAATCAGTTCATATCAAACTATTTCATCTCGCAATTCACCCCATTAACATTTCTGGAGCTTACCTTTTATCTTCCCTTTTACCCTGCTGACTCACACTTTGTATTATGTACACAACCTGAACTATTGTAACTGTTTCACAAACAGAACACTTAAAAGCAAAAGTTCTTTTGTGTGCCTGACTCTCTCCATCACCGCACCACGCCCCCCCCTCAACCTCCCCCAACCGCTCAACAACTCAGCTCCTAGCTTGTGCTGCCTTCTGAATGAAAAGGAGATGAGTTTGAAAAGGGAGCACTATCGTGTAGAAATGCAGGAATTTAGTAGAACCTCCATTTCAATGGGCTGTGAAGCTTTGTGATTTTTCTGATGCAGTGTGTGTAGGATGTAAAAGACAGATTCCAACTCTTTGACAATAGGTCATCCCATTGTTGTCCAACAAGGCCTTAAGACCATACACAAAGCTTGGAAAATCAACAAGTCCTCCCCCGGTATCAGCTTCTAGCAGTGCTACTGTCCTCCTTTGTTCAATTTATTGGTATGTGAACAGCCTTGATAGCATAACATCTGGGTACTCGAAAGGCTGGGTGGTCACAAGAAAACTGCCTACATACCAACACTGGGGAATGTGGCAAAAGAATAAAACTCCTCTTTTTAAAAACACTTTCCCCCCTATTTTCCATCAATTTTTAAGCCTGTTTACCATCTTGCCAGCCATTAATTCACACGACTCATTCACCACAGAGAGTTACTGAACTGGCTTATCACCCCTCCACTGCAGGACTTGCATCATTTATATCACTCTGCAACTGTGGCAGTGTAATGTATGCCACCTTTACTTTAATCTCGTTTATATAGGACTCTGAGCATTGTACGCATAGGTTCAAAACTCCGGAAAAACAGTCTCCTGGCTTAAATTTAGAAATTGCTGAATTTAGTCATACCAATGTGAGAAATCATAAATAGATTAATTGCAAAAAACAGTAAACCAACAAACATGAGGCAGACTTATTAAACTTTTGAATGCTGATATTGCAAACCATAAAAGAGACATATTGGAAGCAGATATCAGCACGGTACCCTTTTGGGCAGCATGGTGGCACAATGGCTAAGGCCCCAGGTTCAATTCTGGTCTTGGGTCACTGTCTGTATGGAGTCTGCACTTTCTCCCCGTCTCTGCATGGGTTTCCTCCAGGTGCTCTGGTTTCCTTCTACAGCCCAAAAATGTGCAGGTTAGGTTGATTGGCTATGTTAAACTGTCCCTTAGCATCCCAGGATGCATAAGTTAGAGGGATTAACAAGGTACATATGTGGAGTTACGAGAATGGGATCTGGCTGGAATTGTTGTCAATGCAGACCCGAAGGGCTGAATGACTTCCTTCTGCACTGTAGGGATCCTAAGACCAGGAGTAGGCAGACATTGGCAGCCAACGATCGAGACAAATCTTCAATGAAACATAATGCATGAACATTAGATGCAAGACTAACGCCAGGAGTGGAGATTGTTATGGCAGCAGAGAAGCTGACTTAATGGGAATGTCTGACCTGACAGGAAGATAATAACAGAACAAACAAGAAGTAGAGAACATTGGAAAACCATAGACTGGTGAAGGGAAGGTGCAGCTCTACATGTCAGGGGCACAGGGAGGATGAAGAAGTTGGTCTTGGAGATGTAAAGTAGCACAAACAAATTACTCTTACTTGTCTTTAATGTGAAGAGGATAAAATTGAGATGAGGATACACTAAGGAGCTCAAGAAGGCATAACACCATAAGAAATAGGAACAGGAGCAGACTGTTTGGTCCCTCAAGTCTGCTCCACCATCCTAGACAGCTTAACCCACAGACTGTAATCAGTAAGGATAGGCAACAACACCTCCTCCATGATCATCCTCAACATCGATGCCCCACAAAGCTGTGTCCTCAGCTCCTTACTGTGCTCCTCATACAACTATGACTGTGTGACCAAGTTCTCCTCCAACTCAAATTTTGAGTTTGCTGATGACACCATTGAAGTGGGTTGGATCTCAAACAATGATGTGTCAGAGTACAGGAAAGAGATATAGAAACTGGTGAACTGATGTGGATGTAATAACCTCTCCCTGAATGTCAATAAAACAAAAGAGATATTTATTGACTTCAGGAAGCATTGTGGAGAACATGCACTTGTTTACATCAATGGAGATGAAGTGGAAATGGTTGAGAGCTTCAGGTTTTAGGTGTCCAGATCACCAACAACCTGTCCTGGTCCCTCCATGCGGACGCCATAGTTAAGAAAGCCCACCAACACTTCTAGTTTCTAAGGATACTAAGCAAATGTGCCACATCCACTACGACTCTCACCAACGTTTACAGTTGCACCATAGAAAGCATTCTTTCTGGTTGTATCACAGCTGGGTATGGCCCTTGCTCTATCCAAGATCGCAAAAAAACTGCAAAAGGTCGTGAACGAAACCCAGTTCATCACACGAATCAAACTCCCATCTATTGACTCTGTCTACACTTCACGCTATCTCAGAAAAGCAGTTAACATCATCAAGGATGCCATGCACCCTGGACATTCTCTCTTCCACCTTCTGTCTGGAAAAAAGATAAAATATGAGGATACATACCGACAGACTCAAGAGCAGCTTCTTCCCTGCTGCCATCAGACTTTTGAATGGATCTACCTCGTATTAAAAATTGGTCTTTCACTATATCTTTGCTATGACTGTAACACTACATTCTGCACTCTCTACTTTCGTTGTCTATGTACGGTATGTTTTGTCTGTATAGTGCACAAGAAACAATACTTTTCACTGTATATTAATACATGTGACAATAACAAATCAGATTAGCAGACTCGTGGCTAATCTGACATATCTCACATTGACTTTCCTGCCCTTTCCCACATAAGTCTTGATTGCCTGACTGATCAAAAATCTATCTATCGCACTTTTAAATATGCACAAGAGGCAAAATACTCTGGCCTCCCAGCTGCGTGTTTTCTGCCGGCAGTGTTTGCTAGTGGTGGGATTTTCTGGTCCCATACTGTCAATGGGAATTCCCACGGCAATGGGAAACCTGCAGGTGGGACTGTGCTGCTACCAGGACTGGGCAATCCCGTTGGCATGAATGACTGGAGAATTCCCCCCCCAGTTCCCTGTGGCAAGGAGTTCCAATGACTCAACTCTTTGAGATTAGAAATTTCTCCTCATCTCAGTCTTAAATGGCAACTCTTTATTTTAAAACCATGCCTTCTGGTCCTAGACTCTCCGATGAGGGGAAACATTCTCGCAGTGTTTACCCTGACAAATCCTTTAAGAATCCTATATGTTTCAATGAGATTACCTCTCACTCTTTTAAGTTCCAAACAGTAGAGTCCTGACTTGTTTAATCTTTGCTCATAAGACAATTCTCCATACTGGGGATCATCATGGGAACATTTTCTGAACTGCTTCCAATGAAATATCTTTCCTTAAATAAAAGACCAAAACTGCTCACAGTACTCCAGATGTGGTCTCACTTATATCTTGTACAGATATAGCAAGACTTTCCTACTCTTGTACTCCAACCCCCTTGAAATAAGGGCCAACATTCCATTAGCCTTCCTGATTACCTGCTGCATCTGAGTGCTAGCTTTCTGTGTTTTGTGCACAAGTTCCTTCAAGTCCCTTTCTGCTTTCTGCAGTTTTTATCCATTTAAATAATACTGTTTTTTTGTTCTCCCTTCCAAAATGAACAACTTCACGTTCTCCCATATTATACTCCATTTGTCAACTTTTTGCCCACTTACTTGACTTATCAATATATCTTTGTAAACTATATGCCTCTCGCACTTCTCTTTCCACTTATTTTTGTGTTGCCTGCAAATTTGGCTACAGTACATTCTTTTCCTTCCTCCAGATCATTAATATATACTGTAAACAGTTGCGATCCCACACTGATCCCTGTGGAACTGATCCCTGGTTACAGGTCGCCAATGTGAAAAGAGTCCTTATCGTCTGTTTTCTGTCCATTAGCCAATTCTCTATCTATGCCGATGTATTAGCTCCAACACTATGTGACCTTACCTTATGACTTAACCTTTTGTGAAGTACCTTGTTGAAGGCCTTTTGGAATACCTAAATACAACATCTTTACTGGTTTCCCTCTTTCCATTCTGCTTGAAGCTTCCTCGAAAAACTCTAATAGATTAGTCAGACATGATTTCCTTTTCTTGAAGCCATGCTGATTCTGCTTGATTAGATTGTAATTTTCCAAACGTGCTGCTATTACTTCCTTAATAATTGATTACAATGTTTTTCTAACAATAGATGTTAGGCCACTAGCGCAGTTACCTGTTTTTTGCCTCCCTCCATTTCTGAATAAGGGTGTTGAATTGGCAGTTTTACAATCTTGTGGTACTTCTTATTTATTAGTGTCACAAGCTAACTTACATTAACACTGCAATGAAGTTACTGTAAAAAATCCCCTAGTCATCACACTCTGGCATCTGTTTGGGTATCCTGAGGGAGAATTCAGCATGGCCAATGCAGCTAACCAGCATGTCTTTCAGACTGTGGAAGGAAACCCGAGTACTGAAGGAAATCCATGCAGACATGGGGAGAACGTGTAGACTCCACATAGACAGTGATCACACGTGTGAATAGAACCCAGGTTCCTAGCACTTTGAGGCAGCAGCACTGACCACCATGCACATAATTCTTCAGAATCGAAGGATTTTTGAAACAGTACAACAAATGCATCCACTACTTCTTTAGCCATCAGGGCCAAGGAACATATCTGCCTTTAGTTCTATTAGTTTGTCGAATACTACTTCTCTAGTGATGATGATGCTAATTAATTCCTTCTACATAGTCTTTAATACAGCAAGAAGTCTCACAGTACTCCAGATGTGGTCTCACTTGTACCTTGCACAGATATAGCAAGACTTTCCTACTCTTGTACACCAACTCCCTCGAAAGAAGGGCCAACAGCTTTATTTGGTATTTAGCTTTGGGAGCACTGCTCCTTCATCAGGTTTACCACACCACTAATATTCGTGTATCCATCATTCGCCCCATGAAGAAGCAGTGCTTTGAAAGCTCGTGATAACAAATAAACCTGTTGGACTTTGACCTGGAGTTGTGAGATTTCTTCCTGTGTCCACCCCAATCCAATGCTGGCATCACCACAGTACATTCTTCAACATTAATGAGATGCTTGAAGAAACTTCCATACTAAAGACTCTTGCAAAATACCTATTTAAGGTATCTGTCATTTCCTTGTTTCTCATGACCATCTCCTCAGAATCATCACTTTGACCTCTTTCTGTCCCTTTTTATATATTGAAAGAAGCTGTTTTGTCAGTTTTTATATTCCTTGCCAGTTTTGTCTTGTAATTTTTTAAAAATTATTTTTGTTAGTCCTCCTTTACTAGATTTTGAATTTATCCCAGATTTTAAGGCTATCTAACTTTGCCTCCTGCATGCTTTTTCTTTCAATTTTGTACTTCCCTTAACTTCCTTGGTTAGCCATGACTGATTGATCCGTATCTTAGAATCTTTCCTCCTTAGTGAGATATACAATAGATTGCTCTAGGAAGAGAAAATAGCGATATGAAAGTAGGAAAGTTGTACAAATAGGTGCTTTCAGTATAAAATTTGGAACACTCAACGTGTTGTGATTGTTCCAAATCTCAGTGCATAAGAGAAACTGCTGCAGGACAGCAGTTGTTACAGAAATTCAGCAAAAATCATGAATTTGTGATGTTATCTTTGTAAGACATTGCTTTCTAGAAGGAGGTCTGAAATTGGATCACAAGGTCACAAATGTTTTGAAAATGAAATGTGTACGCATGAATATTAGATGCATTCGGCAATGCCAGAAAATACTGTTATAGCAGTGGGGAATTCTGTCAAATAGTCAAACCTTTGAAACTATTTAACCTTGTAGAAATAAACATTGTGAAATTGATAGCAGGAATCACAGACCCAAAGTTGCCAAGGAGGTAATGTTCCCCTGTGGCACAACTGTTTTAACAAGAGCAATGGATGCCTGGACTCTCATAGCCAGGTTTGTGCTTTAATGATTTAAGTATTTGCAATTTCAGTTATTGATACTTTAAAGGATCTGGTTGATTGATACTTTGATTGCCTTGTAGTGAAATTACTTTCTTAATATAGTGAAAAGTCAGAATTAGGGAGTTTTACAGCATATCTTGTCCATGCCAACCATCAAGCACCATGGCCTATCTAGGTTCCTACCATCTTCTGAATCAAAATGTTTTACCTCAAATCCCCTTCTGTGGCTCAACTTAAATCTTTCTTCTGTTTGCTAACCCCACTACTAAGGGAAAAGTTTTCTTCCTCTCTATCTATATTCCCCATAATTTTGTACACCTCATTAAGGTCCCCATAAGCTTTCTCTGCTCTAAGGAAAACAACTCTAGCCTATCCAGTCTCTCTTTATAGCTGAAATGCTCCAGCCCAGACATCATCCTGGTGAATCTCATCTGCATCATTTTCAGTGCAATCTCTTCCTTCCTGGAGTGTGGCAATTAGAACTGTACATAGCACTCCAGTTATGGCTTAATGAGCATTTTGTCAAGCTCCATTATAGTCTCCCTCGTCCGATATTCTGTACCTCGGCTAATAAAGGCAAGTATCTCATAAATCTTCCTAATCATCTGATCTACCTGTCTTACGTTTTTTATTCATTTGTGAGATATGGGTGTTGCTGGCTGGCCAGTATTTATTACTCATCCCTAGCTGCCCTTGAGAAGGTGGTGGTGAGCTGCCTTCTTGAATCACCACAGCCCAAGTGCTGTTGGTTGATCCACAATGCCGTTAAGGGGGTAATTCCAGGATTTTGACCCAGCCACTGCAAAGAACAGCAATGTATTTCCAAGTCAGGATGTTAATATGGCTTGATGGGGAACTTGCAGGTGGTGGTGTTGCCATGTAACTGCTGCCTTCAGGGAATGCACCCCAATGTCTCTGTACTTCTTAGCATCCTACTGTTCACTGTGTACTTCCCTGTCTTGTTAGTCTTCCCAATAAGAGGCAAGAGGCAGCACGGTGGCACAGTGGTTAGCACTGCTGCTTCACAGTATCAGGAACCCGGTTCAATTCCCAGATGTGCTGGGTAGGTGCATTAGCCATGCTAAATTCTTCCTCAGTATACCTGAACAGCTGTTGGGATGTGGCAACTCGGGGATTTTTACAGTAATTTCATTGCAGTGTTAATGTACACCTACTTATGACACTAATAATAAACTTAAAAAAGTGCATCACCTCACACTTTTCAGGGTTAAATTCCACTTGTCACTGTTCTGCCCATCTGACCAGTCCATCTGTAACATCCTGTAATCTAAAGCTTTCCTCTTCACTATTTACAACATTACTTTTCATCTGTGAACTTACTGATCATATCTCCCACATTTACATCCAGATCATTAACGTACACTACAAACAGCAATGGACATAGCACCATTCCCTGTAGTACACTATTGGACACACGCTTCCAGTCACAAAAACAACCTTTGACCATTACCTGTCACTAAGTCAATTTTGGATCCTATTTGTCAAATTACCCTGCATCCCATGGGCTCTTACCTTCTTCACCATGCAGGACCCTGTCAAAAGCCTAACTGAAGTTCATGTAGACTACATCAATTGCACTGTCTTCATCTACACATCTGGTCATCTCCTCAAAAAATTCAATCAGACTTGTTAGATATGGTCTTCTTGATAAAGCCTTGCTGACGATTCTTGATTAATCCTTGCTTCTCCAAGTGTAGATTAATTCTGTCTCAGAATTTTTTTCAATAATTGCTCTACCACTGATAGATTCACCAGTATATTTTTCTCTACTTCCCTTCTTGAATAACGGCACTCTCACACCTCTCCTGTGGACAGAGAGGATTTGCAAATTAAGAGTCCAGCAATATCTTCCCTTGCCTCCTACAGTGGTCTAAGGTATATCTCATCTGGGCCTTGCAACTTATCCACTTTGAGACCCACTAGAACTGCTAATCTTTCAATTATATCACAATCCCTCTCCTTGATTTTTATACCAACATCGTCCTTCTCCACCATGAATACAGATGCAAAATTCTCATTTTATACCTCTTTTAGCTCCACATAGGGGTTGGCACTTTGGCCCCTAATGGCCTTTCTCTTTCCCTGGTTACCTTCTTGCATTTAATACACTTTAATATACACTTGGGATTTATCTTTTTTTCATGCCCTCCTCTTTGCTCTCCTAATTTATTTTTTAAGTACTCCCCTGAACTTTCCATACTCCTCTTGGGCATCCATTGTTTTGAAACCCCTAAATCTGCCATACCTCTCCATTTTTTTTCTTTATCCAATGCTGTACATCTCTTGACATACAGGTTCTCTGGCCTTTTTGGTCCCACTCTTTACCTTTGCAGGAACATGATAGTTTTGTACTCTCTCTATTTCCTTCTGGAGTGACTCCCAATTCTCTGATGTGGATCTTCCTACAAGTAGCTGCTCCCAGTTGACCGGAAACCTTATTTATGGTCCATTTGTGCTCTTTTCTATAACTATTTAAATCTAACCAATTTATGGTCACTATTACCAAAATGCTCTCACCATGACCCATCACCATTACTTGGACAAGTTGCAGAGCTGGGCCGAGAGGTGGCAAATGGAGTTTAATGTGGAAAAGTGTGAGGTAATGCACTATAGCAGTAATAATAAATGTGTAGAGTATAGGGCAAATGGTAGGATTCTTAGTAGTCTAGATGAACAGAGGGATCTTGGTGTGTATGTGCATAGATCCCTGAAAGTAGGCAGTCAGGTCGAGAAGGTTGTTAGGAAGGCATATGGAGTCTTGGCTTTTAGTGGTAGAGGGATTGAATTTCGGAGCCGCAACGTCATGTTGCAACTGTACAAAACTCTAGTGCGGCCGCACTTGGAGCATTGTGTGCAGTTCTGGTCCCCACATTATAAGAAAGATGTGGAGGCATTGGAGAGGGTACAGAGGAGGTTTAGCAGGATGTTGCCTGGTATGGAGGGCAGGTCTTATGAAGAGAGGCTGAGGGATTTGAGGTTGTTTTTGTTAGAAAGGAGGCGGCTAAGAGGAGACCTAATCGAAACATATAACGTGATTAGAGGTATAAATAGGGTGGATAGTGATAGCCTTTTTCCTAGGATGGAAAAAGCTAGCACGAGGGGACACAGCTTTAAATTAAGGGGTGATAGTTATAGGACGGATATCAGAGTAGGTTCTTTACCCAAAGGGTGGTTCGGGAGTGGAATGCCCTGCCTGCAGCAGTTGTAGATGCGCCAAGTTTGGTGGCGTTTAAGAGGTTCGTTGATAAGTATATGGAAGAGAAGGGAATGGTTTAGTTTGGAGGGGCATTGCTTTTTATATTGGTTGGCGCAACATCGAAGGCCGAAGGGCCTGTTCTGTGCTGTAATGTTCTATGTTCTATGTTCTATGACCCTTCTACCCAGCTTCATTCCCTAACATTCCATTAAGTATTGTCCCCTTCTCTTGTAGGATTCTCTACCTGTTGGCTCAAAAGTTCTCTTGGATGCACTTTAAAAATTTCGCCCATTCTAAGCCTTTAATAATTTGCCTATCTCAGTTAATATTGGAGAAGTAGAAATGTGCTAGTATTACTTCCCTATTATTTTTACACTTGACTGAGATTTCTCTACATATCTGCTGTTCAGTCTCTCCATGACACTCCCAGCAACGCGCTGCCTCCTTTTTGATTTTAAGTTCCACTCATATGGCTTCAGATGAGGAGCCTGCAAAGATATCATCCTTCCTCACTGCAATAATTAACTTCTTGATCTATACTGCAACACCACCTCCTCTTTTTCATTCATCCCTGTCTTGCCTGAAGATTCTACACCCTGGTATATTGAACTGCCAGTCCTGCCCCTCTCTCAACCATGTCTCTGTGGTAGCAATAATATCTTACTCTCAAGTGTTAATCAGCACCCTCAGTTCATCAGCCTCACCTGTAAGACTCCTTGCATTTTAATAAATACCATTCAGTTTTATCATATTCCCTTGTACATTAACATGTCTATCTTTCTGTTCTATCTTTGGCTGTGCATGACCCCTCCCCACCATGTCCCATCCCCTGACATGTTAGTTTATACCTCTCCTACAGTGCTAGCATAAAGTAATGAGTGGATTTTTTAAAAGCTTTTCTTTTTATATATTATAATGTCACTGTAGTGCTGATTGGTTCCATGCAGTACATAGTCACAAGACAGCATGATGGCACAACAACCTCATAGTGCCAGAGTCCTGAGTTCAATTCCAGCTTTGGGTCACTGTGTGTATGGAGTTTGCACATTCTCCTTGTGTCTATGTGGGTTTCCTCCAGGTGCTCCGGTTTCCCAATATATTCCAAAAATGTGCGGGTTAGGTGGATTGGCCATGCTAAATTGACCCTTAGAGTCAGGGAGATTAGCAGGGTAAATACACATGTTTGTGGGGATAGGGCCTGGACGGGATTGCTGTCAGTACAGGCCAAATGTCCTCCTTCTGCACTGTAGGGTTCTATGATTCTAACTTCAGGTCAAAACTCTGCTGTTGCCTCCTGTTACTGACATCAGTTTAGTTCTCCTATCACCTGTGGCCTCTGACCTATAGTGGCCACTGGCCAAACAACACCTTGATTCAGAAATGCTTATCCTTCTTTTCAAATCCCTCCATGGATTTTAATCTTCCATCTGTCCCTTTCTTTCTCTGTAACCTCCTCCAACCTCACAATCCTCAGAGATATCTGTGTACCTCGCAGTCTGCCATCTCGATTTTAATGGCTCCATCGATTAGTGACCATGCATTCAGTGAGTTGGGACCTGAGCTCTGGAAATCCCTTCTAAATCTCTCCAAATCTCCACCATTCTTTCTTCCTTTAAGACACACTTCCAAACCTTTCTCCTCTAGCCAAGCTTTCAGCCATCTGCTCTAATATTGTCTTATGTAGCTTGGGTGTCTATTTTGAGTAGAGGAGAAAAGTTCAGGTTGTTAATTGATCAGAGCCGTCATATTCAATAACAAGATTCTTATGGATTGGAAAACCATTTACCATTGATAAGTGAAGACAACATTTTCTCACTGGCTGACTTTCAAGGGGCTGCCTGAGAATGACTTGGCTTAGATCAATTAGACCTTTCACTGATATCATGGGAGTGATCAATAGCTCTGTCTGTGACTGTCGAAAAAGGGGATAAAGACACTGATTGACTGCAGCCTTCCTTGGTCGACAGCTATCATTCTCCTCTAAGGAAATGATATTCAATCGATATTGGATATTCAGCTGTTTATTTTTAAGATTTTGTGCCTATTTAACCAGAGAGTTTAATTAGATTGAGGTTATAATTAGTATCTTCTGCTTCAATTTTATATTTAGAGAGAATGTGCCATTTTTACTATTTTTGACATGGAAAGAAATAAAATGTCTTTCTATATGTTCAGTTTTTTTTATTCTTGTACAAATAAAATTCTTCTCTGGTTCTTGGTGTGTTAAGAATATACATGTTCAATATGGCTTCCATGAAGAGAACTACAGGGTTGAGAGTAATAAACAAAGTGAAGTTTGTTATATAATCCCTCAGTTCCCCTTTATTTAGTGCGAGGGAAGTAAGACATGAATGGAAATGGCAGACAATTTGTTTAGCTATTCACCACCAGGTCTGGCGAGACCACATTGGGCACTATCGGGTCCTCTTCTTGCCTGCCAAAACTACTCACTACTCCAAGATCATCCTCAACTGCAAAGAAAAATACTGGCTGACTGCAAACAATCTTCACAAACAACCTTCTCAAACAACCTTCTCCTCCACCCTCACCTCCAGCAGCAATGTGCGAGAAGTGCTCATGAGTTTTCTTGTCACAAAGATTCAGACCATCCAATGCCTCTGCCGTTTTCCTCCCTTCCCATAATTCACATGGCCCAACTTCCTCTGAGCTCTGCTCCGCCCTCCTCCCACCAAGTCCAAGTCCTCAATTCATAATGTCTCTCATTTCTCTCCACTCCCCCTTAGCCCTATTCCCACCAATTTAGCGAGCACTGAAATTTTCTCCCTGGTTCCCACGTTTGCTGATACGCTTAACGGTTACCTCGCCTCAGGTAGTATACAAATCTTCTTCAAATCTACAGTCATCATCCCTCTCCCCAAAAAACAACCCTTGACTCTTCCATCCTTGCAAATTGTCACGTCTCTTCCACCCTTCCTTGAACATGCTAATTTGTCTCTGAAATCTCAGTCCATATTTCCTAGAGTTCCAGGTTTTAATCTTTCAATCCAATTTCAACACTGACCACAACACCTTAACAGCTCCTATCAAATTCACAAAGGTCGTCCTATGTAAAAATGGCAAAGATAACCTTTTCACCTATCTCACCCTGCCTGTAGCCTTTCCCATAGTTGAATATGCATTCCTCTTCCAAAGCATCTCCCCTGTTGTTCTGCTGGGTGGATTAATAGTCTAGAACTGCATTCATTTAATTTCATTCTTTCCTACACAGCTTCAACTCACCCCTCCACTATCTTAAAATTGTCACCTTGCTTCTCCAACCTCAAGTACTGGATGAGCAGAAATTTCCCCAAATAAATATTTGGAGGACCAAAACCATTGTCTTCAGTCCCCCTGAAAAGACTTGATTGCCTATTAAGGCTCACACTCTGAACATTATCTTGTAATTGAGCTTGTGTCTATACATGCTATGTTTGTGAACTCAATTCTCCACTCACCTGATGAAGGAGCAGTGCTCTAAAAGCTCATGCTACCAAATAAACCTGTTAGATTTTAACCTGGTGTTGTAAGACTTCTTATTGTGTCTATCCCATTCCAACGCTGGTATCTCCACATCAAGAAAACCCATGCAAGCACAGGGAGAACATACAGTCTCTGCACAGAGAGTGAACCACGCTGGGACTCCATTCCCTAATCATCAATTCCATTCCTTTCCCTGGCAACTGACCGAACCTAATTGTTACATCTTTGGTGAATTACATGATCCCAAAATGAACATCTGATTATGTATTTGCTCCATCATCAAGATTACCTATTTCTGCAATATCACCTAATTCACCATCATCGACACATTTGTCACCCCTGGACATGATTATCCCAATACATATCTGGCCAGTCTCCGTATTCTATTCTCTGTAAACTTTGAAGTCATCCACAGGGCAGCACAGTGGCGTTGTGGGTAACACAGCTGCCTCACAATGCCATGGACCCAGGTTTGATTCCCAGCTTGGGTACAGGAGTATTGTGTGGAGGGTGGGTGATATTCTAATGTGACATAACAACATCCGTGTCGATAATCTAGCATGTCTTGCAGAGATTGCTGTGGTAAAGTTGTGTGGTGTCATCGTCACTGTTCGCCTGAAGGCTGAGTGGCTTGCTGCAAACAATATATTCCTGCCATAGCAACCTCTGCAAGATGTTCCAGATCATCGACAGGAATCCAACATCTCATGAGAGAACAGCATCCACCAGGTACGTGGTACATATTCTTGCAACTCAGCCAATGTTCTCTGATACACTGTAGGAAAGGATGTCCTGAGGCATGATACGTTAGCGAGACCATGCAGACACTATGATAGTAGATGAATGGACACAACTCAACAATTACCAGGCAGGAGTGTTCCCTTCCTGCTGGGGGAACACTTCAGCAGTCAACGGCATTCAGCCTCTGATCTTTGGGTAAACGTTCTCCAAGGCGGACTCAAGACACATGACAATGCAGAATCACTGAGCAGAAACAGATCGCCAAGTTCTGCACGCATGAGGATGGCCTTAACCGAGATCTTGGGTTCACGTCATACTATCTGTAACCCCTATGATTTGCCTTGGCTTGCAAATACTCACTAACCGTCCTGACTGGAGACAATTCACACCTCTTTAACCTGTGCTTAACTCTCTCTTCACTCACACTGTCTCCACCTGTAACAAGTTGATTATCTCTAAATACTCGCATTTCAATCATTATCTTGCAATTGAACTTGTGTCTATATATGCCCTATTTGTGAACACAATTCTTCATTTACCCGGTGAAAGTTCATGCTACCAAATTAACCAAGTGGGTTTCCTCCAGGTGCTCCAGTTTCCTCCCATATTCTGAAAGATGTGCAAATTAGGCCCCCTTAATTATTAAATATCATTATGATTATTATGCCAATTGGTTAAAAAGAAACACAAAGTGGAAGATGGATGAATAGAGATGCAAGTTGCCATTACTTTAATATTTAAAAATAAAACCTTACTATTTCTATCTATGTAAACATTAAAACGTAAAAAATTGCTTGCAAATCCAGCAGTCAAGCCTATCCAAATCCTTAAAGATTGTCTTTTAATTTCAAAAACAAGTGAAAAGTAGAGTAAGAACCAGCATTTAATTAAAATCATTGGGAAAATGGGATTATAATAGATATTGTTCATAGAATCCCGACAGTGCAGCAGAACTTTCACCGACTCGCTGAAGCCCTCTCCCCATCCTATCTCCATAACTGCATTCATTTAACATGGGTAATCCATTTAATCTATATATCTTTGGACACTAAGGGGCAAATTATCATGTTCAATCCACCTAACCTGCACATATTTGGACCATGGGAGGAAACTGGAGCACTCAGAAGAAACCTATGCAGACATGGAGAGAATGTGCAAACTCCACATAGTCAGTAGAACATAAGAAGTACAATATTAAAAATCAATGCCTACTTAAGAACTGGAAAAAAGGGTGACTATTTTTCAGACCATTAAGTCAAGACTGTATTTGAAAAGATTGATACTGTTTTGTAATGGAGAGATTTTTCATTCATTCTGACAATAAATATAATCAGTTATAGAGTCAAAGAGGTTTACCGCTTGGAGAAAGGCCCCTCGGTCCAACTTGTCTATACTACCCAGATTTTACCATTAAGAGAGTCCCAAATGCTTGTGTTTGGCCCAAATCCCTCTATACCAATATTACCCATCTAGCCTTTTGAAATACAAAATTGTACTGTCTCTACTTCTACCTCTGGCAGCTTGTTCCAGACGCTCATCACCCTCTGTGTTAATAAATTACTCCTCTGGACCTTTTTATATCTCTCCCCTCTCACTTTAAGCCTATGTCCTCTAGTTTTAGAAACCAAAAGAGAAAATGTCGAAAAATCTCAGCAGGTTTGGCAACATCTGTACAGAGAAAAAAGAGCTGACATTTTGAGTCCAGATGAACTTTGTTAAAGCTACAAATGCTGCCAGACCTGCTGAGATTTTCCAACATTTTCTCTTTTGGTTTCAGATTCCAGCATCCGCAATAACTTGCTTTAATGCTGTAGTTTTAAATTCCCTTAATTTGGAGTAGATGTCGACTATCTCCTTATCTATGACCCTTGTAAGGTCACCCCTAAGCCTCCTACTCTCCAGGGGAAATAAAAATCCCAGTCTATTCAACCTCTCCTTATAACTCCTTTTACAGTTTTTAGACAAAATGTCATTCACTATGTTATGTTTGGTGAAGTTCCTCAAGATGCTGAGGTGTGTCAGTTCTGACATTGTAGCAAAGATGATCACATCAAAGGCTATTTAATAGCCTCACTTTTCAGATTCAGCACATTTTCCCTTCCATGTTATCAGTATCAACCACTATGTTACTGCTAAGTTTCCTGACATTACAGTTCTGCTCACATTGCGTCTGTAATATTTTGCACAGACTAATCTAAATAAATTTGTAAAGAAAAGGTTCAGAGGATAGAGATAAAGATAATGTTTTAAAGGAGCTACGCCAACTTTCATCCACGTTGGGCTTTGTGGGAGATAGCTAATGCTGGAGAGAGAAAGAAAAGAGTCTCACATCACTTTACTGTACATGTGGGATTCTTTGCCACACCTACATGCAGCAAACATCTTTTCATCAATCAAGTTCTTGTCCCTTTTGTTCCTCAGTGATTCTGATGCTTTGTTGTTATTCTGACCTGAAAATATCTATGGAAATACTGAATTGTAACCTTATTTGACCTCTGAAAATGCGATGTGACTACCTCACAAAGTGTTGCTGGTGTTGATAAACCCATTCCATTGGGCATGGCCTTTTCTGCTCTCTTCATAAGCTGCAACTGCCAAATATTGTGCTCCCTCATATCGCTGTTGCATTATATGAAGTGACCCCAATGAAACTGTGCTCCAAAAAAGACCTATACTGGTCTCCGCTATCAACTTCACATCAAGCAACCATTGGAGACTCATGTTCACCCTTGCTAAAAAGAGAGAAAGTCCACTCCGTTATATTACTTCACACTGGAGAGCGGTCCAAAAAAATTCATGAAAATATGAATCTTCAATTCCATTAAGTCTTGCAAAATTGAGTTCTTTTATATCAAAGTTTATCATAGTCAACATTCAATGAATGCAAAACCATCTTTATGGGCCTTTAATAGTAATAGAACCAGCTGAGCAATGACAGGGATTCTTGGTCATGTTTCATAGCAATGAAAATTTGGGATCAACCACCTTGGCAAGTAAGATTGCAATCAGATCTCATTCATTGATAGTAACATGGAAAATAACACAGTAAAGTATTGAGGTACATTGCAAACCATGGCACAAATAGAAAACACGTGACAAAATTTTAAAATCTTCTCTAGATTAAGTATTATATATCTAAAAAGAATTAGTGTATGATATGTATGTGTCTATATATTAAATTGAAGCACTTATACTGGGCATTCTTGCAATCTCAAATAACAAAGACTTACCTTACAATGATAAATATTGCAGAGGACAAAATCTTTGGAGAGGTAACCAGCATAATTGGATAACAACAAAATAAATGCTTCGATCTCCCAATTAGAGAATCAGCAAGCTATATCAGATATGTTGTTATTAATAAAGTACTAACTATATAATTAGCTAATTATAATTGACTCGCCATTGTTGAATGGATTCATTAACTGAGTTTAATGTTTTTAAACGTATGACATCTGTAACAAATGATTTTTGTACTTTCTAATGTGCTGTATCACGGAACTGGATTAGTTCAAGGTATAGGACTAAAGATAGCATTTTAAGGCAGCTCTGAAGGTATGTGTGAACCCCATTAATAATATCATTTCATAGAATAATCTATTATTATACATTTCCAAAGCACCATTCTAATATATTTCATCTTAACTGATTCTGTTCAACAAATTGGAATAAAACTCTTTGACTGTCACATCATCTTTCAGATTAAAATATCTGGGTACCCGCAGCAAAACCTGAAATAAGATATCAAAATCTTTCCACATTAAGCCTTGGTATGAATTAGCTTGTAATTATCCATCTAAATATATTAAAAGAAGAATAATTCCAAACCTTTAATCGATCCTTCAATTCCATTGCACCTGTCGGTAATATTTCCATAATCCTCTCTTTTGCATTCCATTGATTTACTTCACTGTGGTCCAGTTCTCTTGTTTTTAACGCTCAAAGCCAAAATAATGTGTTTTATAAATGCCCACTTGAAAGGGGGGGGACTTTTAATATCCCTCCTCCCTCCCTTCCGCCACATGGAGAGAGGTACTTTTCACCCTCCAACTTATTTCTCACTGCTGTCCCTGATCCTTTCCTGTTGCTGTAAGGATTGAACATTTGTGGCATGCACGGTTACAAATAGCTGAAGGGTAATAGAAAGGAGCCCAGTCCAATTCCCAGCTTGGATATGGACATTGAACTGTCTGTCAAGTAGCCCACTCTGATCCCTAACCCACTATTAAATGATTTGCCCTTGTGAGGGCATGTACAAGCTGGCTAGATGCAGCAGATCAGTGACAATTATCTGTGGTTGGGGTGGCTCAAGATTTCCTGGGGCTGCTTCACTGCTGATTCAGCCAGGAGTGCTGCAGCTGTGACTAGCTGCTCTTGCCCATTTGCTGTCACATTCACTGTCACTCCACAGTGATGGCTGATGCAAGGGAAATGGAGTCATCGGGCAAAAAACTAGCCTCATTGATGCTGACTCTGGATATTCCACTGCTGCCAGGGGGCTCTTTCTCAATGTCTCGGTTGACTTACCTGAAAGAACACCTCCAGGAAGCAATGAGCTACACATTCTTACTTTAAGATCTTCTTAATCTAATCTTCCAACACAGCTCAGCTGGACAAGAGAGTCTGTTTTAAGTTTGAGCCCAAGGTTTCCACTATAGCAATTTGACGTTCTTTAAACACAAAGTGGATATGATCTATGCAGCAAGACAAGTCCAAGAAAAATGCAGAAAGCAGCAGCAATCTTGATTCCTGGCCTTCTTTGACTTCATAAAGGCCTTCAAATCTATCAACTGGGAGGAACTGAAAGGGATTATGGACACACCTTCTTCTGGTTTGGCTGCCCGCAGAAATTCGCCATCATCCTCCACCTACTGCGCGATGACAGGAAAACCATGATCCTGACCAACAGATCTTTCACAGACTCAAAATGAGTGCAAACTGGGCCAAGCAAAACTGTACCATTACAACAATGCTCTTTCCCTAACTTCCTCATCTCAACACTCCATCCCATCTCCATGAAGATTCCCACCAGAATCGAGCTACTCTACAGGATGAGCAGAAAACCATTCAACCTACACCACCATCAGTCCAGAACCAAGATCACTCCACCTCCTGTCAGCGAGCTGCAGTTACACTGATGATCCTTGCCTATGCGCATGCTCAGAAGTCAAGGTCCTAACTATCTCTGAGATATTTATAGAGGTGTATGAAAGAATGGGCCTTGGCAAAATATCAGCCTGCTTCCACTGTGTGATACCTTCTCCAACCACCATGGTCAAAATCTAAAAGGCTGCAGTGTCACCGATCCTCCTATCTGTGTCAGAGACATGGACAATTTACAGCAGACTCATTAAAACCCGAACTAATATCACAAGCAATTCCTCCACAAAATCTTGCGCATTTTATGGCAGGATAGGTGCTCCAATATAGATATCCTCTCTCAGGCCAATAACCCCAATATTAAGGTATGTTTATGGTTAATAAGCTACATTAGATAGGCCGCATCTTCTGCATTCCCGACAGAACTCGATTCTGAGTTTTGTCAGGGAGAGCAGAGGAAATGTTTCTGGGACATCCTCAAAGCTCCCCTGAAAACATGCAGCGTCTCCGCTAGTCTGTGGGAATCTATTGCTTGAGAGCACCCAAACTGGAGAAGCATCAGTGAAAATGCCAACCATTTTGAACATCTCTGACTGGTGCAGATGGTGGCCAAGCACAAACTTCGGAACAAGCGTACCTAAACTGAGCATCCCACCCAACCACCTCACCAAATACTGGCTGCACCACCTGTGGCAGAGTCTATGGATCTAGCATTGGACTTTCAAGTCACCTCAGGACCCACAACCCCAGAGTGGAAGAAAGTCATCCTCAGGCCCAAGGGATTGTCTAAGAAGAAGAAGGCTGTCTCTTGGACAGCCACATGAGCGGTATGCAGATAGAGGGATATAGTAGGACTGTTTAACTACGGCTTTTTCCACAGGTAATTCGGTCCATACTTGACCAACATTGAGCATGCATTCGGCAGGGGGTGCGGGTACAGCTCTTGGATGTTGATTCATGGGTTGCCTGGTACCTCATGTCGTAAATGAATGCTTTATGTGGACCATCTGAAGGGCACCATGACAGCTCAGAGACTATCGATGTGGCTGTGCAGACACTTGGAATTGGGCCGGTGGCTGCGGGAGTTTGCGCGTTCTCCCCGTGGTTGCGTGGGTTTTCTCCGAGCGCTCCGGTTTCCTCCCACAACCCAAAAATTCGCTCTTAGGCTGATTGGGAAACAAATTGTCCCTATAGTGAGAATTTTCCATATTAGGAATAATATATATATTATTATATAGGAATAATATAATAGGATAATGGATTTGCTACTATATAGTTATGACGGCGGCGTGGACTCGTTGGGCCGAAGGGCCTGTTTCCCGTGCTGTGTTGCTCTTTAAAAAAAAAAGAAGGTCTGATCTTGTGCTTAAAACCTGCAACATTGATGCTGCAGCTGTTACCATGTTCTAGATTCCAGAAGAACATTTATCCAGGACCACCAGTTGACTTCTCGACGCTGCTTAGCAGATTTCAGAGGCAGAAAATGATTTATGTAAAATATCATACGCAATCTCCTTTTATAAGGAAGTCAGAGGAGGTCAAAATTCTTAACAAATGCAACAGTGGCATCTTTGGCTGCCACCATCACTTACTCCTTCTCACTGTGATTCAACTAACTCACTATCCACACCTTGCAGGAGAGTGGAGAGGGAAATGCAACTCTCCATGTATCCCATTCACTGTCAATTAAGTACACATTGATAGAGATGGAAACCAATCCCAATAACTACTCTCCTACCAACCAGTTTCATGAAATATTTCAGAATATGATTTACCACTACCACTGAAATCAGCAATATCAAGTGTTAACAGATATGAACTTTCCCAGAAATTTTGACTTATTCACAGCCTTTTATATAATCTTAAAGGATATACTCGCACTGGAGGTGGGGCAGAAGAGATTCACTACATTGATCCCGAAGTTCAGAGAGTTGGTTTGTGAGGAGAGACTACGACTATACTCAATGGAATTCAGAAGAATGAGGGGGGATCTTCTAGAAACAAATAAAATTATGAAGCGAACAGATAAGGTTGTTCCCACTGGCGGGTGAAACCAGAATTAGGGGGCATAGCCTCAAAATAAGGAGAAGCAGATTTAGGATTGAGTTGAGGAAGAACTTATTCACCCAAAGGGTTGTGAATCTGTGGAATTCCCTGAACAGTGAAGCAGTTGAGTTTCCTCATTGAATGTTTTTAAAGCAAAGATAGATAAATTTTTGAACAGTAAAGGAGTTAAGGATTGTGGTGAGCAAGTGGGTTAGTGGAGCTGAGTCCACGAGAAGGTCTTATTGAATGGCAGAGCAGGCTCGATGGGTCAATTGCCTACTTCTGCTTCTAGTTGTTATGTTGTTAAAGCAAAGAAGACAACCATTTGGCCCATGGTGCTTACGCCAACTCTTTGGAAGAGCTACCCAGTTGAATGTTTTTGAATTTCACATCACAGAAGGAAGCCATTCAGCCCATCGCATCTGCACTGGCTCCTGAAAGAGCTACTCATCTCATCCCATTTTTCAGCCCTTTCCCCGTAGAGGGCTTTTCTCTAATATTTATCCAATTACCTTTGGAATGTTAAATTTGCTTCCAGCACTATCCTAAACAATACATGCCAAATAATAGCAACTCATTGCATCAAAAAAATTCTCCTCCTCTCCCTCCACAACAAACTGCCTCCCCGCATCCCATCCTTTTGCCAATTCTCTTGTATTTGTTGTCTGGTCTCTAACTCTCCTGATAATGGGACTTGTTTCTCCTTAATTACTTTATGAAAATCCTTCATAAATTGAACACATCTGTTATATTTTTCTCTACCCTCTTCTCAAAGTAGAACAAAGACAACCTCTCTGATCTCACTATATTAAACAGCACACAAAGGAGTAAATATATGGATCATATAAAATAGATTTAAATGGTTTAGCACATGGTGGTGATGAAGCCACCGTACTTTTGGAAGGAATATCTGTCCAATGTTAAATCAAGACCACATTTGCCTTCTCCTGATGTGAAAGATTCCACAACACTATTTTAAAGAGGAGGTTATTGTCCTGGCCAATATTTGTCAGTCAGGTTACCTGCTCATTGTCACTTTGCTATTTATGGATGTTGTAATGTGTCTTTAAAGAATAGCAGGATGATATCATTAGAAGTGAGTCATGTTATCCAGTCTTCCGTTCACTTTTGCACATTAGCAGAACATCACACACACCCCTCTGCTGCTAATGTCTTCAAGTTTTATACCCTTGTATAAATGTCCCCACATATTTAGTCCAACTAAATGAACACATAACAATCCCTCATTGGTGCTTATATCATTGTAACACATGACAATGGGGACTTGCTGCATGCAAACTGGCTGCCATATTTCCCACATTAGAACACCTCAAAAAGTATGCAATTGACTGTGAAGTGCTTTGGGACATGATAAGGTCATGAAAGATGCTGTATATATGCATAACTTTCTTTTCACTCAGACATCAGGCAGGCTGAATAAGTTTTTTGTACAGTCTTCTTCACGAGGAAGATAAACACTGATCTTAAAATTGCACATGGCTTTTTCTCATCTCCCACCAGAACTTTAGTGGGACACAAGTGGCTGTTTACAGAGTTTCTCTGGGAGTTTGGCTGGTCTACTGCCAAGGATACAGCAAGAGAAAGAGATCTCCCTGGAATTTTAGTGCCATGGTGTTTTGACACTCTTACAGTCCCCTCAATATATTAAGAATTCAAAATGCGTAGAATACAGAGCAGTTCATATGTCACAGTCTAGATAAACTAAAAGCTAAATTTTTTTGTCATTTGTTTAAATAGGAATGTTGAAATGCCGAAACCACTTTGTCTTCAAAGGGTTAAAATGCGACTATTGTAGTTTGGCTTTAATTAAATTAAATGCAGCAGTAATTAGACTTTTTCCAGAGTTACTGGGGTTCTTTATTGGTACCATTCCATGGTTCACATTTACAGGTATTTAACAGACCCTATAACGCCAGGATCTTTAATTAATTCTTAATTGCTACCTCTTCCATTAATTGAGGTTGTCAGGAAATTAGATTAAATGTGTAAGTGTATTCAAGACAAAGAAAGTGTAATGGACCTGTGGAGATCCATTCTCACATAATGATGTACAGGCACATTGTGCCAAACACTCAGAGGCTGATGCCTCCACATGAGGAATCCCAGTGCCAAAGCAGACTGGTGTTTTAAGTATTAGGTTTAAATGGAATGACAGAAACCATTACATTGCTATTTATAATCAAAATTAATTAAGGATTAACAAGACTGAATAAGAATTTGTTTTTTTTCATTCGTCACTGAGGATTCCAAATTTATTTGTAATAAAGGGCCGCTTGCTTGAAAATGTTTGCTTCTTGCACCTGCTAAACCTTGACTGAGAAGACTTTTCTGAAAACTGTCCATTACGCTCTGTTTTCCAGTCCTGATAAAGCTTTGAGCAAACCAACTCTTTACCAACATCAGTTAAGAAGTAGGAATGGATTTGGATCATGTTTAAGTCTTGTCAACACATCCAAAGAGTTTGTCACATTAAGTTTCTTAATATTTTGATCCAACCAGTTGAACTTATGGATTCTAATGACATAATTAAAATGCATCAAGGAGTCACTAAATTCATACATATGGACTGAGAATGCCGTACTAAACCGTAAAGATGAAGAGTATGTAGGCTTGGTCCATAGTCTATACTGTGTTAGCCAGCTTTAGCCTTGCTGGTGCTGACTAGGTACATTGGCCATGCCAAGTTCCCCCTCAGCCTACCTTGTTTTCTTGACATAGAAACTAGAAGTAGGAGTGGGCCATTTGTACCTTTGAGCCAGCTCCACCATTCATTTTGATCATCGAGAAGTGCTGGAGTGTGGCAACTAGGGGCTTTTCACAGTAACTCCATTGCAGCATTAATGTAAGCCTACTTGTGACACTAATAAATAAACATTAAACTTCCCATGGTGGAAATGTGGGTCTCTGGCAAGCACGGGATCAAGTTTGATTGTAATGAGCCTCCACATTTTGGCTCGGCCTGGAAAGAAGAATTTACATTTGTATAGTGCCATTCGCCACCTCCGATCACTTAAAGGGTACAGGGTTATGGTGAATGGGCAGGTAAGAGGAGTTGAGGCTGACATGAGATCATGTGAGATCTTGAGATGATCATATTAAATGGTGGAACTGAATTGCCTACTTCTAATGATTCTTAAAGCACTTTGCAACCAATGAAGTATTGTCACTGTTGCAATGCAGGAAGTATGTTCATGGCAAGATTCAACAAAGAGATACTCAGTTCTAGTGATGTTGTTTGAGGACCTTCCCTGCTTGACTACAGAGAGTGCTAAGGGAGCTTTTATATCTATCTGAAAAGGCAGACAAAGCTGCTGTTTAATATCTCCTCTGAAGATGGTATCTTCATTGAAAGCAACAGTCCCTCAGTACGTGGAATCATAACTTAGTATTTAATGAGAGCTAGGAATAAAATTGATCCAGAAATAAAATAAGATTAAAATGAAACCATTTCTTGCACTATTTCTAGCCTGGTACATGTGGGACAAATCCTTTCACATGTCAACAATCAGCCATGATCAAAATGACCGGTGGAGCAGACTCAACGGGCCGAATGTCCTACTCCTGCTTCTAGTTTCTACATTGTGAAAATTGTCTCTTTACAAATTTCAGGTCATATGATACCGTGACAAGCCCTAAATCTCTAGAATCACTAATATTTCACTTCTGGCAGTTTTTTTTTGTCTTCACATCGTAAAACAGCATTAATTCTTTTCACTTCCTTATCATTGCCTTAATACTTCTTATTTTAGTCAGAGACACGTACCATCTTTTTCTGGAGTTGTCAATAATGGATAGGTCTAGAAATGAGTGCAATGAAATTTCATTTGCAATGAAATATTTACAACAAAACATACTCGGAGTAGGTGGCCACAGAAACTACTGAAAAATCTCAATTACTGGATTAGCTCTGTCAACAGGAGTGATGTCCCTAATTTACATATGTGAAGGGTTGTGGGTCTGTTCTGAGCATCTTTCCAAAACAATTAATAAAAGACCTAACAAAGGTACATGGTACCTCACTGAATTAGTATACCTAGTCCACTCAAGGAGAAGAAAAGATTATATTTATATCAGATCTTCCGTGACCTCATGGTGTCGCAATCCACTCTGTAACCAATGAAATATTTTTGAAGGTAAATTATAAAGTGAGGTCAGTTAGGTCAGTTGGCTGGAAGGCTGGCATGTGGTTCGAAATAATACCAACAAGGTTGATTCGATTCCCGATTCCCGTTCTGACTGAAGAAGACTCTACAAACTACCACTGACATAAACTATTAAGAAATAGTTCAGGATGAGGTATCAGTAGTCAATGATCCAAGAATCTTCCTCTAGGCAGAGCAACATATGAATTAAGGTAGGACACAACATATACCAATTATTATTCAATATAGCTTGTTAAAGATATTTATATGTGAACTTATATATACCTAACCCATCTTAATTTGGTTCATTGCCACTTGAAAATTTGTGCATTCTGAGTCAAGAATGATATATAAGAGATGGACAGGAAGGAATCAAAAAGATTTTAAATACATCAAGCACAGACTGGATCAGTGCAGTTCCAAGCTCAAACAGCTTGATCATTATTGGAACCCTGCACTTGGGTTCCAATCTTTTAACTCCCTTGAATGTATTAATGCCATACAATGTAGAAGTTAGAGTTTATTTATTAGTCACAAGTAGGCATACATATACACTGCAATGAAGTTATTATGAAAATCCCCTAGTCACCACACTCCCACGCCTGTTCAGGTACACTGAGGGAGAACTGAGCACGGCCAATTCACTCAACCAGCATGTCCTTGGAGTGTGGGAGAAAACTGGAGCACCCAGAGGAAACCTACGCAGACACAGGAGAACATGCAAACTTCACACAGGCAGTAACCCAAGCCGGGAATCGAACTTGGGTCACTGGTGCTGAGAGGCAGCAATGCTAACCAGTGTTCTGCCCCATTGTGCTGCCCCAAGTTGAACAAGTTTTCTCCTCAGTGTGGAATGGGGCATCCTGCGTGTGGTTCGGACCAGGAGGTAATAAAAAAAAGAATATTGTGTCTGGCTTGAACACAGCATGTAGTAAGAATGGTTACGCTGCAAGCTTAACACATTTTTTTAAAATCTTGCTCATACAGTAACTTGGCTGTTGAAGCATCATTTGGAATTTACTGTTATGGAGCAAGAATAGATTGCTCTGTGACTTTATAACTGTCTACTAAACTGTGGAATAGTTTTTAAAGATAGGCTGGATGCAATTTGTTTCATAGTTAAAACTGCGCAAAACCTCTTTCTTGAAAAAAACGTTGCAGCGGAATAGTGACATCAAGTTCTCTTGGTGTGACATTGCTTTCAGCAGAGATGCCTCTCGTCAGGGCTGGCCAAATAGGGTTCTTAACAAGAATTAACGGACACAAAGAATCTCCTTTTCATCCTTCTCACCACATTTGAATGGTGGAATTCCAGTGCAGTAGGCTTTTAATCAGGTTTTTGAAGCCTTCACCATGAGGAACCCTGGGAGGTTTAGGAAACTAGCAAGTAAATGTAAATCAAAGGTCAGTCAAAGCATAACCACAGGGCAAAGTGGCTGCGGATTATGGTTTTCAGACTCATTCTCTCGCACATTTCATTTGTTCTCAGAAAGAGTGAGAAGAGTACAAGCTTAAGGAGATCAGGGCCTATTCAGGAGGCCTTGTCCAAAATCTTGCTACTTTTCTTCTGATGTCATTCTTCAGCTGATTCTTCTCAAGTGAAAGCATGTTAAGTCTTCTTTAAAACCCCCAAAAGTCCTACTTTTTCCTTCATTCGCAGTGTCCTACCACCAACAAGCACTGTCCAAGACTCAAAATGCCTTTTCTCTCTCTCTCTCTCTCTCCCTCCGTCTCTGCTGTCACAGAGCAGATGAAATGCTTGTTCTGTCACCTGACATTTTAAGCTTTCTGTAAACACGGTCCAAAAAGGAAAGATTTGCTTTATAGACACAGTCGGCTTTGTGCACACCAATGAAAACATTGCGGGGGCTGTGTACTTTTGTTTAAAATGACAATGCAAAGATGTAGCAAGATTAGAGTGCAAAGAACTGACAACACTGCACTGGATTGAGCTAAGTATGAAAGCCTCACGACATTACAAGAAATAACAGCAGCATAAAGAAACACAGCAAAATAGCAATTTACTGCAAAACACTTTCACAAATAGCGATGAATCCTCCCGCATTGTGAAGGGTTTTGTGCAGTGCGGCTGAGAACAAAAACCAAACTCTCGGCATTATTAGTCACGGTTTCATTTGATGGTTGTATATTCTTCTTTTGTCCTCTGTTATGAAGTGTATTTTGGTGCCGAATACAGAAATAAAATATAGCTTTTGATTACTAACTAATTTGATTACTCGTTTCTCATCACCTACCCGCGCCCGAATATCTTTCGCAGCACGTGCAATTAATTTTCTGCATAAAGTTGTGTGTACATGTGTCTAATTTTCCATACCCTCACTGACAGTGTTATGTACAAGTTAAATGTGTTGAAATGATTTCATCCATGGTCTTGTTTAAAAGCAAAGCCTAGGTTATAGGACAGCACAGTGGTTAGCACTGCTGTCTCACAGCATCAGGGGCCCAGGTTCGATTCCCAGCACAGATTCCCAGTCTATGCAGAGACTGCATGTTCTCCCCATCACTGTATGGGTTTCCTCTGGGTGCTGTAGTTTCCTCCTACAGTTTGAAAGATATGCTGGTTAGATACATTGACTAAATTCTCCCTCAGTGTACCCGAACAGGGACCGGAGTGTGGTGACATGGAGATTTTCACAGTAACTTCATTGCAAATATAAGCCTACTTGCGATACTAATAAATAAATGTAGTTAATATATTTGCAATGACATTTGAACCCCTTTCACAAATGGCTTACTGTACTGTGGTGAGGGTGGGGGAAGGCATAGCAAACTCTAATATATCAATGCCTTTCTTTGTAGATTTGGTATAACCTTTACAGCTAAACAGAACATTAACTACAGAGAGAATGCAGACATTGTTAAAGAGAAATGCTGTCAGCAGAGTTTAGGTTAGGCAAGAGTCTAGCTGCCACACAAACCTAAGTCTGCTTCTGAGGAGTTTTATTTTTCACATTTAACCAGGGAAGAATTTGAAATCAAAACTGGTAGAAATAAAAATCAAGCAGATTGTATAACGAGCCGGCAATTCACAGTGCCAATTTTATAGCTGTTGGTAATTTTATAACTTGAAAACCCATACCTGGGTCCTGGGCACAATAACATTTTGCATTTCCATACCACATCTAACATGTAAAATGCCTGACAGTGCTTAAAGTGATACACTTTAAGGAATGACTTATAGGTGAGGAGGGAGGTAGAGAGGAGGAGAGATTTAGGGAAGGAATTCCAGACTCTCTGACCAAGGCAACTGGAAGCACAATCACTAACAGTGGAGCGGGAGAAATTGATCATGTGCCAGAGACAAGGATTGGACGAGTCCAGCAATTCCATATAGAAACAAACAAGGAAATGCTTCAAAATGTCACGCCGTGTTCACTGCTGTTTTGACCATGCATTGTGGATGAGCTGATTGGAAGAACACCAGAAGGAATAAATCCTTGCTTGGCGCAATAATGTAAAATGGATAGTAGTCTGTTGTACATCTCTGTTGGATCAACGGACATGAACATCAGGGGAGTTGTAGAATGGCTTGCCAATTCTCTAGCACTTGTTTTACACAAAACTAAGATTTATCCTCTGAATTTACTCTGCACCATTCTGCTCAAGGAAATGGAAATAGCTGAAATCAGCATAAAGAAATAGCCTCAATGAACAGATGGACATGCGCTGAGGTAAATAAATGGCTAGCTTTGTTGACGACATCAGCCTCCCATCCATTGACTTTGTTTACACTTCCCGCAGCCTCAGAGAAGCAGCCAGCATAACCAAGGATCCCACGCACCCTGGACATTCTCTCTTAAGCTGGGAAAAAGATTCAAAACTCTGATATAATGTACCACCCAACTCAAGAACAGCTTCTTCCCTGCTGCCATCAGACTTTGAATGGACCTACCTTATATTAAGTTGATCTCTTTCTACACGCTCGCTATAACTGTAACATTACTTACTGCTCATGTCCTTTCCTTCTCTATGAATAGTATGCTTTCTCTATATAGCATGCAAGTAACAATATGTTTCACTGTATAATAATACACATGAGAGTAATAAATCAAATCAAACTGCAGAGGGTACACTTTCCACCTAGTGAGTTGCAATATCTATGACATCAAAGCCAATGATGTATACATAGAAACTAGAACAGGAGGAGGCCATTTGGCCCTTTGAGCCTGCCCCACCATTCATTTTGACCGTCAACATCCTGATCCTGCCTTCCCCATAAAGCTTGATCGCTTTAGCCCCAGGAGTTCTATTTAATTTCTTCTTGACATACACAACAATTTCTTGAAATTACAAGCAGCTGATAGTGGGAGTCCAGGAATGTCAAATCTTTCCCATCAGGAGTATGTGCAAGTGTCTTGGAGTGGCAATGTAGATATTGTGCTGAAATGTTGGATGCAAAATGTCATACATCTACGGACTAATGAGTGGATGGACATGTAATGTTAAACTCAGTGCACTGCAGAAGAACATACCTTTATCACACAACCTCTTTCTGGTTTGCAGTAGGAAGAGGAGAGAAGGAGTGTGTCTATCTGTTGGGTTAGTGAATGAAGTGCTGAGTATCAGGGAAAGATAGAGAGACTGAGCGTTATTGGACTGAGTCTTACAGGAGTTAATGACCAGAGCATCAAACAGCAAGGATCCAGGAGGGGGGCAGCGAGGGCCTGAGGGAGAGAGGGGGCATCCAGTGTCCGGGAGAGCAAGCAGCCAGAGCCTAAGAGAAAAGGGGGGGGCAGCCAGTCTGGGTGGGGAGAGGCCGGCTAGGCCCAGGAGAGTTGGGGGAGGGCAGCCATGGCCCAGGAGAGGGAGGACAGACAGGACCCAGGAGGCGGGGGGGGCAGCAGACAGGGCTGTGAGGGAAGGACAGCCAGGGCCAGGGAGAGGGGGGGGGGGCAGCCAGGGCATGGGAATGGGCTACAGCCAGGGCCCAGGAGAAGGGGAACATCCAGGGCCCAGGAGAGGGGGAGCAGCCAAAGTCTGGGAGAGGGCTGAGTAGAGAGGGCTCTGGAGAGGAGGCAGTAAGGGGAAGGTGCAATGAAGGGAGCGGAGGCATGGTGGACAAGACTGGTCTCTAAACCATAAGCAGAGTGACCGGTGAGCTTGAGTGCGTGAGTGGTGCCATCACATGCAGGCACCAACCAGCACTGTCATGGGTGCACACTCATGATGTCAGTCGTGGGAAAACTATGCATGTGCTGTTGAAAGCAGATTGAGTTGAGCAATTGTTCCAGCGTCTGAACAGTCTGCCTCAGGAGTCACAGTGTATGTAATTATATCATGATGTGCAGTGCTAACAGTACAGATCCTGGCCTGTGTCAAGTTAACTGATATCAACCACAGTAGTCTTAACAGACAGGTCTAAAGAGGCTGAGAAAACAATTTGCGAATATATCTAACTGCTATCTTGTTGTGATCTGTGTGTCTGTGCGTGTATACATAATGCCAATGTTGGACTGGGGTAAACACAGTAAGAAGTCTCATAATACCGGGTTAAAGTTCAAAAGATTTACTTGGTAGTAAAACCCACTAGCTTTCAGCGTGCTGCTCCTTTGTCTTACCTGACTGGACCTGTTAAAACCTGTTGGACTTTAACCTAGTGTTGTGAGATTTCTTACTGTGTATGTGTGCGCACGCGCTTGTGTGTGTGTGTGCACGCGTGTATGTATGCGTGCACTTGTGTGTGTGCATGTGTGTGTGTCTGTGCATGCATGGGATGGCTGAGCAGGGAAGAGTCTGACCCATTTAGGCAAATTACTTGCTTGTTTTCAGGGGAGGCGATGGTCTCGTAGTATTACCGCTGGACTATTAATCCAGAAACTCAGCAAACATTCTAGGATCCGGGTTTGAATCCTGCCATGGCAGATGGTGGAATTTGAATTCAATAAAAAAAAAACTGGAATTAAGAGTCCACTGATCATGAATCCATTTTCAATTGTCAGAAAAATCCATCTGGTCCACTAATGTCCATTAGGGAAGGAAATCTGCCATCCTTATCTGGTTTAGATTACATGTGACTCCAGAGCCACAGCAATGCTGTTGACACTCAGCTGCTGTCTAAACAAAGACAACTAGGGATGGGCAATAAATGCTGGCCAACCAGCGATGCCCATATCCATGAACGATTAAAAAAAACCCCACAAAATTTGCTGTTGTGTAGCAGGCATCAGGTTGCTACCAGCGTATGCAAAACAGTATTAAACATGGGTCACCAGCTTCAGAAGGGGATGAGCAAAAAGGACATTTTTTCCAGGGTGGGGAAGCACAAGCAGTGCCCTTTTTCTTGAGGGTCCTATGTCATGTGGATAGGACTGTATGTTGCAGTATTGCTTCCCATGGCTAGCCAGTCAACACACACCTTTTTTTGCTCGCACGTGATGGATAGCCACTCAAGATGAAGCATTGCAGTATGGTTAGCATTCGGAGGGTTATTATTACCTGCAGAAAGGCCCCCATAGCGAATCATTACATTCAAAAGGGGAGCATTGAACTGAAAAAAAAGGATATACTTAAAGAATATCCAATGCACCTAGTTTTGGTCCTTGAAATTATGCTGTGCATATATTAGCATATGAATGTTTAACTTGCTTGGATGCAATTCTTTTATGCCTTATTTTAGTGGAGACATTAGCCCATTGAAAGTAAATGGTTAGCATCTCCATTAAAGCAGCAAACAAAGGAATTAATATGAAAGAATTAATCGTTTGTATACCAGCATTCACACAATATAACGGTAAGACCTTGATCTGGTCTGCCACTGATTGTCTAAATGCCAGTGTAGTGGGTGTCTTTTGTTACATATTCCCACATTCAAGAGACTGTGAAGATTTAGAAGACATAGAGCTATCATCTTCAGACACTCAGCCATGTAAAGCATGTTAGAAAATTGCATTTAATGTATGTACAATATTTCTATAGTGTTATTTAGCTCCGGGTGAACTGAGAAATGTTTAACTTGTTAAATTGAGTCAAAAAGGCTACCACTGATTGTACTCTGCTTCCATTTAAATTGCCAATCAGTACTGTTGTTGGAAAGGGGTTACAAATAAAGTAGAGAAGCAGGAGATATATGTTCAGTTGCAAATTGTGTGCATGATAAGATGAGCATGAATGTGAATGATGGTGCAAACTAAAGACACCAAACCCAACAGAGACATAGAGGGGATACATACACATTAGTAATTGATCCCAACTGGGGCAGACTTTTGAATGAATGCAATATATTCTGAGTTTGTGTCAGCGGACTTTGTAAATGCTGTGTTCCAATCACCACTGTGGCTATGAACAATACAGAAAGAGACATTATTATACAAAATCTACACATTTATCTGCTGTGTTTCCATGAATTTCTGATGAGTTTATAGAACGCAGAAATTCTACTGCTAATGCTACCAGAACTAAAGGGGTCATTTATATCAAAGCTGTGTTTTTCCAACAAGGTGTTTTGCTTCCTCACTTAGCCATTGTGTACCAGCAGCGTATGTAGGTGCTGCAAGTTAGAAGATAATAAATAGCAGACAATCTTTTCATTTACCTCAACACTTGCAATGCCCATGGGAAATTCTGTATTTCCTTCTCTTTTCTTTACTATTTGTTTTTGGCTTTTACTCTCCTTTCCTTCCCTGGAGACATTAACACTCTTCCACGGAGTCCAGCCTTAGAGGCACTGAGCATTTTTCTGCACCCTCGCTCTGAAGCCAGTGCTTGTATTTGAACCATGAGACTGGAGCTCTGTCCAATGTCTCAAAATACACAGTCTCATTCTGTGATGATGTGCTGCCCTAATCCAGAAATACTTCAGCATCACCCAGCCTAAATTATCAATTCAGGATTACAAATGAAGCCATGTCTGCTCCTCTGATTCAACACGGCTTTCCGCATTTCTTAGTTTATATTTACTTTTGACAGACATTAGAAACTTCAAAGGAGTTACAGTAGAATATATACGAGTCCTCATTGAAATTTACAGATAATGAAAGGCCTGGACAGGGTACACGTGGGGAAGATGTTTCCATCAGTAGGAAAGACTAGGATCCAAGGGCACAACGTAAGGGTAAAGAGATGACCCTTTAGATATAGGAGCAGAATTAGGTCACTTGACCCATCGAGTCTGCTCCACCATTCAATCGTGGTTGATTTTTTTCTCATCCCCATTTTCCTGCCTTTTCCCCATAAACCCCGATCCCTTTATTAATCAAAGAACTATTTATCTCTATCTCAAATCCACTCAATGACCCTGGCCTCCTCAGCCTTCTGCGGCAAAGGACTCCACAGATTCACCACTCTCTGGCTGAAGAAATTTCTCTTCATCTCTGTTTCAAAGGATTAACTCTTCAGCCTGAAGTTGTGTCCTTTGGTTCTAGTTTTTTCTACAAGTGGAAACATGCTCTCCACGTTCACTCTATCCAGGCCTCGCAGTATCCTGTAAGTTCAATAGGATCCTCCTTATCCTTCTAAACTCCAACGAGTATAGACCTAGGATCCTCAACCATTCCTCATACAACAAGCTCTTCCTTCCAGCGATCATTCCTATGATTCTCCTGTGACCCTTTAGAACAGAGATGAGGAGGAACTTCTTCACTCAGAGGGCGGTGTGTCATTGGAATTTATTGTCACAAAGGGCTGTGGAGGCCAGCTCAGGTATTACTAATCAAAGTGAATTCTCCCAAGTCCTAATTCTCTCTGCTTGATGTATCCTGCAATTTTTTTCTGTTTTGTTTCATTAGTTCCCACAAAGATTCTTCCCACCTTATCCCCAAATTTTGTGGCTCACATCTTGGGTTTAAGACTGAGATAGATAGGTTCTTGATTAGTAAAGGGATCAAAAGGTTAAAGGGCAAAGAAATGGGGTTGAGAAACCTATTATTACTGAATGGTAGATTAAATTTGATGGGCCAAATGACCTAATTCTGCTCCTGTATTTTATAGTCCACCTTTTGGTGTTCAAATAAGCAAAAATGTTGTTGATGCTGAGTGAGTCGCTGATACTGAATAAAACAGCCTCAAGTTAAGGGAAAACCAAACAATAGAATTTTTAATGATAAAAGCTATAAAACAAATCAAACTATCTTTAACTTTTAACAGACCAAACTAACAGCCAGGGTGACAACCCCCTAGCTATCCCTCCCCATTCTCCAAGAATGTATTGTACCATTTCATGCTGCCAATACCTCGGCAGGGAATACAAAGAAGTGATTAAACTTTCATAAGGATTAAATGGAGATGGTTTTCGGAAAATTTCCATTACATTGCATTGCATAAAAGGGAAAATGCTTCAAATCCAGACAATAACCAGTGGCAATTTGCACATATATTCAGCTTCTCCTGTGATAAAGGGAGGCTTTCTCCATTCACTGTAAGTTTGGACATCAAACTGCATCCCTGTTCCCATGAGTTCCTAATTTTTAGCATTTGAGACTTGTGCAGCCCTTAAAATCCCAGGGAACATGGGCAGAATGGTGGCACAATGGTTAGCAGTGCCAACACACAGCATCAGGAACTCAGGTTCAATTCTGACCTCAGGTTTGTATGGAATTTGCACATTCTCCCTGTGTCTGTATATGTTTCCTCCTAGAGCTCCACTTCTTCTCACATTTTAAAGATGTCTGGGTTAGGTTAACTGGTCATGCTAAATTGTCCTTTAATGTTGTGGGGAGGGCGGGGGGGGAGAGCGGGGGTGGCAGGGGCAAGCAAAGTAAACACTTGCGGTTACAGGGGTAGAGCCTGAGTGGGATTGTTGTTGGTGCAGGCTTGATGGGCTAAATGTCCTTCTTCTGCATTGTAGGGATTCTATGATACCATGACATCTTCCTGCATGTAGGAGAGAGAGGAGCCTAAATAAATGGCCACTCTCAAACACTGTAACACGTAAAATAAGAAGTACTCAAGTCTCTCTGCGTGTTAATTTTCATACAGCTGTGAACATGCCTACTTTAACTACTTGTGTGCCCTATTTTAAATCAGCCACTGACCCATTTAGCAGAGGCACCAATTTAACAGGGAATTTAACCCCCGTATGTATTTTATTCTTTACTTTATGTGCACTTGTTCCAAGTATTTTTGCACTGACCTTTTTAACATTTGGGGCTGGATTTTGCTTTAAGAATCCACTAATTATCTGGTGTGAAAATTGGAAAAAACGATACTAGATCAAAGCGGAACAAGCAGTCGGACCATCAACAACATTGTGAATGCGCTGCACACTTAGGTGGTTAGCAATGAATGTGTTAAAGAAAACCCATGACAAAAGCAAAGGATAGCATGTAAAGCGCAGTGGAAAAATATTATCATTAGGTACAATAATTGATCTATGGATGGATCATTTATCTCCCATGCGAAAAATGATGTGCTACCCTGCACATTTAGAAAATTGCTGTTTCCCCCCCTTGTGTGCAGTACATGTCTAGCCAATTGGAACATATTTGGATGCCCTCCTCTGAATGTCTTTGTGCTGTCTTTTTGTTTGTGTGGCAATGTATTCCACATACACAAACTATAAATGTCCACAAGCTCAGCAACCAAAATCCCACTCTCTCAGGGCTATGTGTAGTCTGAAGCTGTCAAAGTACACATATCTACCGTCATATGACACCCACGAGAGAGAATGTCAGTCACTCCCCAACTTTGAACGTGACAAAGTAGGAATTGTAAGCAAATGTCTTAATGTTAGTCGATCTCTGAGCACAGCAGAGCTGACAAGGCCCACAGCTAATTATTAAACAATGTAGGCCAAAATCTTAAACTCCAACCCATTATTCCGATACTCATCAAACAGAAACTGCAGTATTCCAGTCATTTTCCTTCCAGTCAATGCCAGACAAGTTGAATAATGAAATAAAAACAGAAAATGCTGGATAAACTCAGCAGGTCTGGCAGCAGCTGTGGAGAGAGAAACAGATTCCATGTGACCCAATATTAAGTTCATTCCTTCCTCTTTAAGCCTGTAGAAGATGTGGAGCTCAAACTTTGGCAAGTTTGTTCTGACTTGTTTGCATTCTCACATGGAATTTTGGAGCACAGAGGGAGGCAGTTTGAATCCGAGTTGGTTTCCTTCTATGGCAATCCAGCAAATTTCATTCCCCTTTCTTTCCCCATATCCTGAAAATTGATCATGTTTTTCAAATCACCTCCTTTCTTTTTGTTGCATTCTGGGGTTCAAAAATATAAAAAAAACTATTCCCAAATCTCATGTGTATATGTAGAACCTGTAGATCTTGCAAGTTGAGAAGTCTACGGGCAGTATCTTGACCCCAAGCTCGCCATCTGAAATGGGTGTTGGTGGCTGATTGCTTGGTGGTGCCAGCTGTGACTGTGTGTGGGTGAGTGGGTGGGAGGGTGCGAGAGGGAGGAGGGGCTGATGATCAGGGTGCGGGGGGGTAGAGAAACATCAACTCTGATCAGGGAATATGGGAGTGGATGCATGAGACCTCCTTGGTGAGCTGCGGCATTGGGGTTGGGGGCAAGAACTGGAAGTTGCAGTTCCCACTGGCAAGACGACGATTTTGGAACTTCCCCACCCCCTGCCAGAAATTGACCCACTCCACCATGATTTACAACAGGGTCACACAGATATGAACCTGTTATGGGGATCACCCCTGTGGGGTAAAGATAAGTATAGCCCTTTAGGGAAAAGGACAAAGGGCATAGTCAGACAATGACCTGGAATGTTCCATGGAACTGCCCCTTGGCATAGGTTGACACAACCTAGCAGTGCCAACTTGTGCCAAGTGTCAGGTCTCAGTGAAAGATTTATGAAGGGGAAAGAGAGGAACTCATTCCAATTTGGATGTGGGCCAGGAATGGAAAGAGGATTAGGGGACGAAGAAACACTTAGCACCATATTAAGAGCTCCTTCATTCAATTTCCTCATGTGTGGCAGAATTCCTCCACAATCCAAAGATGTGCGGGTTTGGACTATTGGCCATGCTGAATTGCCCCTCAGTGTCAGGGGGACTAGCTTAGGTAAATGCAAGAGGTTATGGGAATAGAGCCTGGCTGGGATTGTGGTGAGTGCAGACTCGATGGGCTGAATGGCATCCTCCTGCATTGTAGGGATTCTTTGATAATGATCGATAGATGGTTTTCCAAATGGAAAAATAGTTTCCAGTGGTGGACCACAGGGCTCATTGTTGGGGCCCTTGCATTTGGACTCAAATTGGCTCTGTAGTTGATAGTGAAGTGGATAGCTGTTGACTCCAGAATGATATTGATGGCTTTTTGGAATGGGTGGAGAAATGGTAAATGGAAAACTGTGAGATAATTGGGAGGGGAAAACAAAGCAAGGGAACACTCAAAAAACAGGCAGATAGCAAGAGAGGTACAGGAAGTGAGAGAACTTGCAGTACATGTTCGCAGATCCCGGAAGGTAGCAGAACATGTGAATAAAGTTGGAAAGGAAGCCTATGAAATGTTTTCCTTTATGAGGTATTGAATACAAAGTCAGGGATGTAATGCTGGAACTGTGTAAAACGCTGGTTAAGTCACAGCTGGAGATACATGTGCACTTCTGGTCACCGCATTACAGGAAGGACATACTTGTTCTCGAAAGAGTGCAGAGGAGAGCTAAAAGGATGTTGTCAGGGCTTGAAAATTGCAGCTAATAGGGAGAGATTGGATAAGCTGGGATTGTTTTCTTTAGAATAGAGGGGAGTGAGGGATAATTTGATTGAAATGCACAAAATTATGAGAGAACGAGACAGAGTAGACAGCAAAGCCTGGCTCCCCCTCGCAGATAGGTCAATTACCAAGGGACACATATGTAGAGTGACTGGTAAAAGGGATACAGGGAACATTATGAAAAGCTTTTTCATTCGGAGGGTAGTGATGTCAGGAATTCTCTGTCTGAATTGGTTGTCGAGACAGAAGTGCTCAATTTATTTAAGGGTACCTAGATCAGCACCTGAAGCTACAAACCAAATGCTGGAAGTTGGGATTAGAGTAAGCGGCTACATTTTTTTTCCTTGTAGACATGATGGGTTGAATGGCCTCTTTTTTGCCGTTTCAATGGTTCGAAAGGGTTTGGATTTAAAGATGAATGGCATGACTGGAAAATTCGAAGACGACACAGAAATTGGCTGTGTGGTTCATAGTTATGATGTGGAGATGCTGGTATTGGACTGGGGTAAACACAGTAAGAAGTCTCACAACACCAGGTTAAAGTCCAACAGGTTTGTTTGGTAGCAAAATCCACTAGCTTTTGGAGCGCTTGCTGTCCTTCATCAGGTGAGACTCCATCAGGTTGTGAGACTTCTTACTGTGGTTGATTGTTAGCAGGGTGGGGATGGACAGTTGTTTTATTCATATTTTCATAACTTTGACAAAGTGATAGAACATAGAACATTACAGCACAGAACAGGCCCTTCGGCCTTCGCTGTTGTGCCGACCAAAATAAAAAGCAATGCCCCTCCAAACTAAACCATTCCCTTCTCTTCCATATACTTATCAATTAACCTCTTAAACGCCACCAAACTTGGCGCATCTACGACAGCTGCAGGCAGGGCATTCCACTCCCTAATCACTCTTTGAGTAAAGAACCTACCTCTGATATCCGTCCTATAACTCATACCCCTTAATTTAAAGCTGTGTCCCCTCGTGCTAGCTTTCTCCATCCTAGGAAAAAGGCTATCACTGTCCACCCTATCTAAACCTCTAATCATCTTATATGCTTCAATAAGATCCCCTCTTAGCCGCCTCCTTTCTAACGAAAACAACCTCAAATCCTTCAACCTCTCTTCATAGGACCTGCCCTCCATACCAGGCAACATCCTGGTAAACCTCCTCTGTACCCTCTCCAATGCCTCCACATCTTTCTTATAATGTGGGGACCAGAACTGCACACAATACTCCAAGTGCGGCCGCACTAGAGTTTTGTACAGTTGCAACATGATGCTGCGGCTCCTAAATTCAATCCCCCTACCAATAAAAGCTAAGACTCCATATGCCTTCTTAACAACTTTATCCACTTGACTGCCTACTTTCAGGGATCTATTGACACATACACCAAGATCCTTCTGTTCCTCAACACTATTAAGAGCCCTACCATTAGCCCTATACTCTACACATTTATTGTTCCTGCCAAAGTGCATTACCTCACACTTTTCCACATTAAACTCCATTTGCCACCTCTCGGCCCAGCTCTGCAACTTGTCCAAGTCACTCTGTAAACTATAACACCCCTCTTCACTATCTACCACTCCACCGACTTTAGTGTCATCTGCAAATTTACTGATCCATCCCTCAATACCCTCATCCAGATCATTTATAAAAATTACAAACAGCAGGGGCCCCAAAACAGACCCCTGAGGCACACCACTCGTCACCGAACTCCACGATGAATATCTCCCATCAACCACCACCCTCTGTCTTCTATCTGCCAGCCAATTCCTAATCCAATTAGCTAAATCACCCTCTATTCCACACATCTTCATTTTCTGTAGAAGTCTTCCATGGGCCACCTTATCAAACGCCTTACTAAAGTCCATATATACTACATCAACCGCCTTACCCCCATCCACCTCTCTGGTCACTTTCTCAAAAAACTCAATGAGGTTAGTAAGGCATGACCTACCCTTCACGAAACCATGCTGACTATCCCCAATCAATTCATTTCTCTCTAAATAACTATAAATCCTATCCCTAATAATTCTCTCCAATACCTTGCCCACAACAGAAGTAAGACTCACTGGCCTATAATTCCCTGGAAGGTCTCTCTTCCCCTTCTTAAACAATGGGACCACATTCGCTATCCTCCAGTCCTCCGGAACCACACCCGTAACCAACGAGGACCTGAAGATCAGAGCCAGAGGCTCTGCAATCTCCTCTCTTGCCTCCCAGAGAATCCTAGGGTAAATCCCGTCCGGCCCAGGGGACTTATCCAACTTCAAACCCTCGAGAATTTCTAACACATCCTCCCTATCTACTACAATACTTCCCAATTTGCAACCCTGCACCTCAGTGTTCTCCATAGCTACATTTCCAGCACTCTGCATGAATACCGAAGAGAAATATTTATTCAGTGCCTCACCAATCTCTTCAGGCTCCACGCACAACTTCCCACTGCTGTCTATGACTGGCCCAGCTGCTGCCTGCCTCACTGCCAGTTCCTGCTGCCTCACTGTGCCGGAGACCTGGGTTTGATTCCCAACTTGGGTCACCTTCTGTGTGGAGTTTGCATGTTCTCCCTATGTCTGCGTGGGTTTTTTTCTCACTGTCTAAAATATGCAGGTTAAGTGCATTGGCCAGGCTAAACTGCCGCTGAATGTCAGGAGGACTAGCTGGAGTAAATACATGGAGTTATGGGCATAGAGCCTGGGTGGGATTGTGACTGGTGCAGACTCGATGGGCCGAATTGCCTCCTCCTGCACAGTAGGATTCTTTGATAATGGCGAGTAGATGTTTTTCTGAAATTAAAACAGTTTCCAGCGACATTCCACAGGACTCAGTGTTGGGGCCCTTGCTACTTGGACTCAAATTGGCTGTGTAATTGATAATGAAGTGGATAGCTGTCGACTCCAGAATGATATCAATGCCTTGCTGGGATAGTTGGAGAAATGGGAAATGGAATTCACTCTGGAGAAGTGCGGAATAACGCAGTAATGAAGTAATGACAACTGCAGGGCTGGCCGTTCGCCCAGCCCACTCTACACCTGGCAAATGCCAAACTTTCCAAGCAGGGTGACCATGGTTCCCATTCTCAGCAACACCAATCTCCACCACCCATCCACCAATCCCCTTCCAATGAAAATCCAAACCACAGGGGAGCTTTCTTTCAGTCTTGAATTCCAAATTGTCCTGACTCTGCGCCCCTGGGTCAAGAGGGAAAATTCAGGTCCTATTTTCCAGACTCAAGAAGGGCAATTGGGTAAGAGCAAAGAGGGCAGCCAGTGACTGAATGACAGAAAAAAAGGCGAAATATTTACAGCTGATGAGAGTCCCCACTCAAATAGTAAACAAAATAATCTCAGCGAGGAGCGAGCTTACGATTTTATTGATTCAGTATAACTCATCGGGACCTGTGGTACTCGTGAATTATGCAGCTTTTCTGAGGACCGAATTTAAAAAAAAGATACCTCACTCATCTGCTGTCCTCTATGCAATACAGCTGCTAGCATTTCAGTGCACAGTTAAGAAGGCCCAAGGGCCTGACTAAGAATAATTTATATCCGAACACAGCATTGAGACTGCAATGTAATAGAGACATACTTGGCTGTAGAAATATAGTGCTGGACTATTAGCTGCTGAACAGGAAACAAATTATTGGGATTTTCTATCAGAGACAGGGAATGTTGGCATGATGGCTAGTATTGCTGCCTCACAGCGCCAGGGTTCGATTCCCGGTTTGGGTCACTGTCTGTATGAAGTTTGCACTTTCTCGCTGTGTCTGCATAGGTTTCCTCCCACAATCTGAAAAATGTGCTGGTTAGGTGTATTGGTCATGCTAAAATTCCCCTTCAGTGTACCCGAATAAGCACCGGAGTGGGGAGACTAGGGGATTTTCACTGTGAATTCATTGCAATGTGAGCCTACTTGTGACATCAATAAAATAAACTTTAATTTCTCTCAGTATTATCTCTGATGTTATGAATTTTTGTCTTTTCGATATAACAGTGAAGAAAAGATTGAGCCTAAACTGGTGCTAAAATTAGACTTGAATAACAGATAAATAAGTCAGTGTCCATTTATGCAGTAGTGTTATTTTGGGTGATGTGAAGTATCTTCTTTGATGCTGCGCTTTTGTTTTAAAAAAGATTACTAGACTGGCTTTTGGATGACAATGCTGATGAGACTCTGGGGACAGTTACAGGAATTTGCCTCTTGTCTGTACACCAAGTCAAAGATACTTGGATAGAAGCCAGTGTAACAAGAATTCGTGCTCGTAAAGAATAACACTTCAAACTCAGTGGGAAATTCCCAATGTTTCATCCACAACGAAGAATGGGGCAAGAAGCAGATATTTTTTGGTAAAATCCAAGCCCCCTCTGCTAACCAATTAAAGTCTGACCGACTCAATTGTCACAGAAGGCCATTCTCCACGGAGAGCCAGGATTTCATTAAAAAAAAATTCTGTGGAGCCAGGCAGAACAGAAAGCTTAGCATCACAAGAATTTTCAGACCCACCTCCACGCTGAACCACCAAAGGCTGCATAGTGGCACCATCCAACACCCACAGTAGCACAGACTGCAGGATATACAGAAATATACTGTGAGGCACTGAAACTTACTGTGGCCATTTCAAGCTAACTTCACTTTGCCAAGTAATCTCCAGAACATTTGGCATCCTTTGTTTTCAGGTTGTGAAAAAATTAAATTGCGTTATACGTGTCAAATTTCTGACTCACAATGACGGTATCTGAATGGATCAGTAAATTACTGCTTCTTGGTTTCTCAGAGCTACAGTTCATTTGTGCCGTGTAACCATGAGACTAAGTGGTCAAAAAAATTTGACTGCAAGGATAAAAGCTTGTTGAGCAGCTACTTTGGGACAATCTTATCAAAAAAATTCAAAGTGTCAAATGAACATGAAAATAAGAGAGTTTCAGACCCATTTTGGTGAACAAAAAAAATTAAATCTTATGACAGCAAAAAAAGGGGCAAAGTGTGATTCTCACCAGTAGAGGAAGTTGACAGAGCCTAGTCACATCGGGAAGCTGGCTGATAACTGCTCGAAGGCGCTATAGCACATGCACCCTGATCTGCCAGTGTACTGAGTCAAAAATAAACAGTGCACAATGAGATTCACACTCCCTTGGACATCACATTTCTAATCGCTACCCCTGACTGTGGCCCCTCTGGCCCATTCACCACCCTCCCTAGGTGATCACTGCCCCTATGATCCCCAATGCAGAGTGCACAGCCCCCACATGCTTCCTCCCCTTAGTACCTACTCACTCCCATTAAGACCCGGTCTTTGGTGGGCAAAGTACTTGGTGGGCAAAGCCAGGGTGTCAGACTGGCAGTGTCCAAGAGATACTGCCCGACCCTGCCCTTGACCATTCAGACCTCAGTGACCTCTGTTCCCATTGGCAAGACCTGTTGCTGAGGACCAAAGCAATCCTCGCCAGTGAGGACTTCCATTGCAGCAGGATGGGAAAATCCCACCGGTGTAATGGTGATAAAATTCTTGCCACAGAAACTGAAGAAGTTTTGCTATCTGGCCTCCTAACTCTCTTACCTATTGCATCTTTTTTTTAAGTTGCTTTCAAGAGATCCCTCAAAGGCTATGCTGTTCACAGTTGTTACATTGTTTAAATGCAACAGTTTTTGGCAACATTTCAGAACTGCAGTCAGGGCAGGCTTTTTAAATGTCTTCAGGAAAACTCAATTTATCATACTTACAAAACATGAAAAAGACATGTCAAAGATACACATATGTATGTACAATAAAGCCTTGCATTTGGAACACACTTGTCACATCACACCTTTCATTTTCTTACAATTAAAATGTGGTACTTTTCAGACTAACAAGTGTATGAGGGGTCAAACCCGTCTTCACATTGTTATGAACAATTTAAAGCAGAGTGATTATGCCATTAACTACTAATACACAAGCGAGAACAATCAAATTATTCAGTTTTATTTAGCAACCAGCAATCTCAAACTAGCAAATAGCAGTGACCAACCAATTAAATCAAAGACACAGTGGTTAGCACTGTGGCTTCACAATAGTAGGGACTCGGATCACTTCCAGCCTTGGGTGACTGTGTGGAGTTTGCACATTCTCCCTGTGTCTGCATGGGTTTCCTTTGGTGCTCCAGTTTCCTCCCACAGTCCAAAAGATAAGCTAGTTAGGTGGATTGGCCCTGCCAAATTGCCCCTTTGTGTCAGGGGCATTGGTGGAGTAAACATGTGGGGTTACAGGAATAGAGCCAGGGTGGGCTTGTTGATGGGCTGTATGGTCTCCTTCTGTACTATAGGGATTCGATGATCATGAGATTAATTTTGGGGGAATATTTTTAGCTGTCATCTTGAACCTTTCACAATTTGCCATGGAAATATACATTTCCAAAACAGCAAAGCAATAAAGCTGAAAACAATTCAGAATATAGAACACATTTGTCATTGGAGTTACCAGTTCTAATCAATGCTTTCAAAGCACTTCTAGAATCCTTAATGTTTCCAATTACTATCTCCCTCCTAATGCTCCCAACTTCCACTCCTTAGTGCGACCATAGTCTGAATCATTCATCCATTGTATTTTCACTCCCCATTCCTTCTAAATCTCAGCTGTCTGTTCCCAGTGTAGCTATCAATTCATTACCTCAAAAGTCCATCCATTCATTTTCCGAATTGCCCATGCATCACCCCAAAGTTCATGGTTTTCCCAGGAATCATCCAGAATTCAATCACATTTTTGCATCCTTCTTGAAAGTTCACACCACTCTCCGACCCAAGTACTGTCAGACACCATCCACTTCTCCTCCTGGTGCTTTTGCTGTCACACCCACCTCACAAAATAAAACATTGTTTGGGCCTCAGTTGGAGTACTAAGGACTATTTTGGGCACCACACTCGAGATACGATGTCAGTGAAGGAATTAAGACTGTGCAGAAGAAGCTCCCTAGGACGGCACCAGGAGGGAAAGATTTCAATTATGTTGAGCGATTAGAGAAATAAGAGCTGTTCCCCATATAGCAGAGAGTTAAGGGGAGATTTGATGTTCAAAATTCTGAAAGACTTTCATAAGATTAACAAGGAGAAACTACTACCCCTATTTAAGGTAAGTGACAAAAGAACATATATGTATATATTGTATGTTGGGGTTTTGGATGAGGACTGCCCCTTTAAGAATGTGGCTCAGGTGACCTCTGCCCAGCGTGGGACCCAGTTGAGAACAGTACACACGCATAATAGAGAGCTCCCAGTGTTCAAGTTACCAAGCCTATCTCATGATTCTTCATGCACCCTTAGTCCATAGGGGCATGTAGGACAGAAGCAAAGAGTGGGTTTTTCAGCAATGGGTTAGAACAAAGAAAATTACAGCACAAGAACAGGCTTTTCAGCCCTCCAAAGCTGCAGCCACTGTACTGTCTGAAATGTTATCATCCTGAAATCCACTGCTTGAAATGGTATGGAAGCAGACTCAATAATAGCTTTTAGAAAGGGAATGGATAAATACTTGAAAGAGAAACATTTGCAGAGCTGTCTGAATAGAGCAAGAGAGTGGGGCTACTTGAATAACTTTTCCAGAGTTGTCAAAATAAAAGGCTGATGATACTCATCTTCATTCCCATGCCACAGCTCTCCCTTCAGAATCCAAATAACCAAAAGATCTTCCTTCCATTCCCTTGAAGGGCAATCTACTGGAAACATTTAAGCTAATTCAATGATTTGATTGAGATGGAGAGAAACTATTTTTTTCTCTAAGCAATGGGTATAACCTTAAAATGAAAGCAAGACTGTTCAGGTTTAAATGTCAAAAAGCATTCTTTCTACAAAGGGTAATGGAAGTCTGGAACTCCTTCAAAAAGCTGTTGAGGTTAAAGCAATTGCAAATGTCAAAACAGAGATTGATAGATTCTTGTTAAGCAAACGTACTGAGGGCTACAGAACTAAGACAGGTAGATGGAGTTAAAAACTGAGTGGTGGAAATGGCTCAAAGGGCTGAATGGTCTGCTCCTATTCCTCTATCCCTTGTTTACATATTACAATCCTGCCATAGAAACCCTGCATTCCAAAACAGAGGCCATTCAGCCCATTGAGATTGCACCAACTACAATCCAGGCCTTTTCCCCATACATTTATCTACTAGTTCCCTCTGACACAAAGGGACAATTTATCATGGCCAATCCGCCTAACCAGCATATCTTTGAAGTGGGGAGGAAATCTCATAATGAGATGGACAATTCTCTTTGTCCATATTGTCATATTGAAACCTCTGTCATGCGCCAAAAACATAACAACCAGAAGAATACCTCACACTAAATACTGAAGCCTAATTGTCTGTACACCTTCAATGCCCTTGTTATTAACTGACTAGGCACCGATTTAACAGCAAAAGCCTTTTTACTGGTAAAAATGTAAACCCACCTGGCACTTATCTTTATTTCCCTAATTGTGGGCAGCATATGTTGCTTGTCTATAATTGCCCTTGAACTGAATGGTTTGCTAGGTCTATTGCACAGGGCAGTTTAAGAGTCAACCATATTGCTGTGGATCTGGAGTTGCACCTATGCCAGACCAGGGTAGACTGGCAGATTCCCTTCCCTAAAGGACATTAATGAACCAAATGAGATTTTACAACAGTCGCTGAGTCAGAATAGCAACTCTTTGTTCACTTTACCCATCGAATTAAAATGTCAAATAAACACAGAGTTACAACCCAGTACCAACACTGTCCTGAATGCAATCACCTAGGATGATTGATTTGACTCAAATTGGGAAGCAAGGAATTAATAGCTGCTAGACTTTGCAGCATTAGAAGAGGACTTTGGCAACATTCCACATTGTATGATATAATGTCCCTGTCCTTCCAAAAGATTTAATTTACTGTGAGCTACAATTGCAGTTTGCATTCACACAGGATGTTTTGCTTAAAAAAAAATTAACAAATAACCGACAGCTGCTTGATCGAAGAAATGGGCCTTCAGAAAGTTTCTAAAGACGTTGAGAGAGATGGAAAGGTTTGTAGAGATTCTGGATTCCAAAGACTGGTGACCAAGGACTTATCACAAACCATAATTATACCCATCCCCATTCCAGGGACAACCCCCAGGTTTCTGTCATGTGACTTCTTAAGTAGCCATGTCATCATGTGACCAATTGGTCTACAGGATTTATAAAGGGAACTCCAGAAACAATAGGATTAAGGTAGCTGAAGATGATGCTTTCTTCAACAGAGAGGCATGCACAGAAAACAAGAGTCAGTAGGGGAGAGGATTTTGCTGGGGGGTATGGATGGCTGAAATTGATGAGAAAGTATTGGACAGAGTCATGGAGAGATTCATACATTCCATGGTTGCATGAGGGTGACACAGCGGCTAGCACTGCTGCCTCACACGCCAGAGACCGGGGTTTGATTCCTGGCTTGGACCATTGTCTGTGTGGAATTTGCATATTCTCCTGTGGGTTTCCTCTGTATGTTCCAGTTTCCTCCCACAGTCCAAAGATGTGCGAATTAGATGGATTGGCCATCATAAATTGTCCATTGGTGTCAGAGGAATTAGCAGGGTGGGTATATGAGGTTACAGGGTTAGGGCCTGGGTGGGCTTGTTGTCAGTACGGGCTTGATGGGACAAATGACTTTAGGGATTCTATAATTCTATGAGCCAATGCAGATGAATGAGGATGAAATGTTTGGTAAGCATGACCATGTGCAGAACAAGACAGGCAACAGAGTTACAAACAAGTTCAAGGAAGTAAGGCCCAGTGGTATTATCATTAAACTAATAACCCAAAGACTCAGCTAATGTTCTGGGGACCCAGATTTGAATCCTGCCACAGCAGATAGTGGATTTTGAATGACATGGTGGCACAATGCCTAGCACTGCTGCCTCATAGTGCCAGGAACCTGGGTTCAATTCCCGGAATTGGTCACTGTCTGTGTGTAGTTTGCACATTCTCCCTGTGCCCACGTGGGTTTCCTCCAGGTGTTCAGGTTTTTCCTCAAGTCCATAGATGGATTGACCATGTCCAATTGCACTTTAGTGTGACGGGGTTATGGTTGGGTAGGATGGGATTGTGGTCAGTACAGATGTGATGGGACAAATGGCCTCCTTCTGCACTATATGATTCTATGATGACAACGGGGAATGATCTGTAAGGAGGATATTGGAGTCTTAGAGTCTGGAGCTTATAAAGACTGAGTGATTGAAGTAGGAGTGGGTGGGGTTCATGTTTTAGTAAAGAGCAATCAGGTTCTTCTCTTCAAAATTATGTTTAGGATTGAATAACCTATTAATGTTATCATTCGCTCCAATCTGAGGGAAACCTTAGTGTTCACGGAATCCCTACAGTGCAGAAGGAGGCCATTCGACCCAAACCTTCATTAACGACAATCCCACCCAGGCCCTATCCCCATAACCCTATGAATTTACCTTGCTAATCCCTCTGACACAAAGAGATAATTTATCATGGCCAATCAACCTAATCTGCACATCTTTGAACTGAGATAGGAAACTGGAGCACCTGGAGGAAACAAACACCGACATGGGGAGAACATGCAAACTCCACACAGTGACCCAAGCCGGGAATTGGACCTGGGTCCCTGGGTGCTGGGTCACCATGGGATTCACATCATTTCATATAAGGGGGTAAAACTCTTCCTAAGTGATAAAAATGCCATTAGATCCAAGAAACATATCATTCACAATCAGAGTGAGTGGAACTTAAAGTGGTGGAAGGAAAAAAAATGGGGTAATGGATTGTTGCGTGAACTACCACGCAGGAATTGATGGGAAGACTGAAGTCTATTCTCGGGATCACATTTGTGAGAGATGTGAAGCCTTGGAAAGGGTACAATTGGGATTGAGTAGAATTATACCAGAGATGAGGGATTTCAGTTCAGTGATATGAAAAGAGAAGCTAGAATTATTCGCCTTGTAGCATGTTTACTACAATGCTTCAAAATGAGGATGGGCTTTGATAGAATAAATAATTTTAGACTAGGAAAGGGAAGGGATTTTTTCATTTACATTCGCCCCAAAACTGGGAATTCCTGCCCAATGTTAACAGACCTTTAAATGGTCCACAAAATTTTCCATCCCACCCACCATTATTCCCACAGCAGGTGAGACCGGAGAATTTACCCCTATGTTTGAACTGGAGGGTTGGTAACCAGTGGATACAGAATTCAGATTGCTGGCTGAAGAGAGATGTTTTTCTACGTAGCAAGTTGTTTCAATTTGCAACGTATTTCCTGAAAAGCCAGTGGGAGCAGATTTAAGTACAATTTTCAAAAAAAAATAGAACATAGGCTTGAAAAGGAAATGATTGTAGAGCTGTTGGAGTGGGGATCAGAATTTATTGGATAATTATTTTAAAGAGTTGGCACAGATTTTTTGAAGTTTTATTTATTAGTGTCACAAATAGGCTTAGATTAACATTGCAATGAGGTTACTGTGAAAATCCCTCGGTCCCCATACTCTGGCACCTGTTCAGGCTCACAGAGAAAATTTAGTATGGCCAATGCACTTAATCAGAACTTTCTTCGGACTGTGGGAGGAAACCGGAGCACCCGGAGGCAACCCATGAAGATACGGGGAGAATGTGCAGGCTCCACATAGAAAGTGACCCAAGCCAGGAATCGAACCCAGATGCCTGTTGCTGAGAGGCAGCTGTGCTGACCACTGCACCACCGACTCGCCCTAATGAGGAGCCTCTTTCTAATCTACACGTTCTACTAACAAACTGGAGCATCCAAAGGGTTAAAGACTTTGAATGAAATGTTCTGACCATGGCCGATTGGCTCATGTTATATAGGGACACCGCTTTCTTGCGGTAGAAGATGCTTGTTCCCACAAGCTGCCACACTCCCCTCATTTTAGTGTGTTTGCTCTCCAAACAGAATAAATCATTAATTCAGTGGAAAAGACTGCAAAAACAAATCTCCTTGGCAAAATTCATCAGCTTAGCTTCTGCGTGAAGTGTTTGCTTATAGAAACAATACATTTACCATCTAATATGCCCTTATGCGATATACATTTCCTTCCTATTCTGGGCTTTCAACACTTCCTCCTTCAAATACCAGGGTCACTTTAACATCACTCTGTACATTGAATGTTCGAAAAGAAACATAATTCAGCAAGTATTTCAAAATCAGACTTTATCAAATCCGACTGACATTTTAACCTGTTTTGAATCATGTCTCTAGAGTTAATAAAATACATACTTAACTCACAGAACTGAATTCCTTCTCCTTGGTCACAGCTACTCCGTAATTCTTTCTTGGTACAATATTCAGTTATGAGACTAATCTGCTATTATTCATCATCCCCATTTAAATTGAGGCCAGCAGAGGGATTTCTATTCCATAGAAACCAAGTTCATTTTTTTTTTAGTTCACTCAAGACTGTCCTTCTACAGAAATATCCATTTTAGTAACATCTACTTAAGCTATTTCAGATTCGCTGCTTCACATTACATGTTTTAGAATGTTCCTCTGCAATATGCCATGATACAAACTGTTAGCATTTACTAATAGAATAATAAAAGTGACTTGTGATGACTGTTGAAATAAGGGATGCGCGAAGACTTTGAAACGATTCTTCAATTCATGCCAGCATCTTCAGAAGAGCAAAAGGATTCGGGGATAAAAAGGGACATGGCCATTTTTCTTTCTTTTTTTTTGGAAAATAAAAGGAACTGATCTTAGCTGGGGTATTGGTGGCAGCTGTATCATTGATTGCATGTCCCCAGGCTAAGAGAGTGATAAATCAGCCATCGATCACCATCCAGTAACCCCTGCTGAAAAATATACCTGCATGGATATCAAGTGAGGAGAGCATTGGGCTCAGCTGTGACACTGTTCCCCTGTGGATGGCTGTCCTGCTGAAAATGTCTATAAATGCGTTTGAAGAGCGGCCACTTGGGCAAAGTCGTGGAATGCGGTTTGATGCTTGTGGGATTGTAGTTCAGCACGACCTCCCCACTGCATCAGAAGTGGAAGGATGGGGAACGTACACTGAACAAGATTTGGTGGGATGATATCCTCATGTTATGCTCAGGGTACAGAAGAGGCACTCAGTTCCTGACAGAATTCAAGCCTACTTTCCCAAGTCTGTGGAGATTAGTTTTCTCCGGTCCCATGAGCTTGAAGCAGATTTATCAGCTTCAGTGATTTTTGATCGATAACTCCAGCTGTGATACATTCTTTTTGATGTAATTTATTGTCACATGAATTGGGATGTGGGTGAAGAGTATTGTTCCTTGTGCGCTATACAAACAAAACGTACCACTCACAGAGTACATAGGGTAGCACAGTGATAAGCAACGCTGCCTCACAGTGCTAGGGACCAGGGTTCAATTCCTGGCTTGGGTCACTGTCTGTGTGGAGTTTGCACATTTTCCCCATGTCTAGGTGGGCTCCCTTTGGGTGTTTCGGTTTCCTTCCATAGTTTGAAAGACGTGGTGGTTAGGTGCATTGGTCCATGCTAAATTCTCCCTCAGTGTACCTGAACAGATGCCAGAGTGCGGCGACTGAGGAAATTTCACAATAACTTCATTGCAATGTTAGTGTAAGCCTTACTTCTGACGAATAAATAAACTTAACTTTAACTTAAGAAGAGGAGAAGGTGCAGAGAAAGAACATTATTAGAGATTTTAAGAGAGTTAAAGTTTTAAGAGCATGGAATGGGAATAAAAGATAGAATTAGAGGGTATGCTGGGGACAGCTGACAAGAAGTTGCCACGCTCCATTGCCATCTTGAATTTGCATCGATGTTTCTGGAGTGTGTCACCTGCTTCCTCCACATTGTGTGCGTGTGCGTGTGTGAGAGAGAGAGAGAGAGATAGATGGGGGAGGAGGGGAAGAAGAGACAAGACTCCTTTTTTTTTTACATAGAATGAATAGCATAGAAACAGGCCATTTTGGGCTTACTGGTCTATGCTGGTTCTCATTCTCCACACACAATTTCTCCTGCACCTTTTCATCCAACCATCCCAGCATAAAGGACCGTTATCCTGTATTCCCTGCAGGGAGGTGGATGCTGAATTAGGACAGCCTTGGGTATGACAGCAATGGCTCCACACATGTCGCTGACACTACAATCCTCAAATTGCAAATGGCCCGTTCATCCAGGAGAGCTGCAGCAAACAGCCCATGGATGCTCTATGCAAAGAGGCCCTGTTCCCATTTTAAATCCAGGTGATGGAGTCATTTGTAGAATTCAATGTCCTTCCCTGTGGCAAATTTGGTGATGAAGGAGGGTATGTAATCAGTTGGAGGACAGCAGGTATGAACCCCATCACCTTCCCACCTCTGCCCCAGTTATAACCGTGACAGGAAGCTCATGGACAACCTTTGTACCCCTCTGCCCATTGCGTCTACTCAGTGGCAATTAATATACTCACTTAAGGATTTCATCCCCTTGCTGCAGGTATTCACCCAGAAGTGGGCAGGGTGCATGCTACCTGGAAGCACAAAGAGCAAACATTACAGCCTTGGTCCAAACATGGACAAAAGAGCTGAACTGAAGAGATGTGGTTAGAGTGTTTGCTCTTAGAACAAGGCTGCATTCGGCTGAGCGTGGCATCAAGGAGCCTGAGAAAAACTAGAGTCAAATGGGAACCATACTGAACACGCTCCACTGGTTGGAGTCATGTTTGGCACAAAAGGAAGATGGTTGTGGTGGTTGAAGGTTAATCACCTCAGCTCCAGAACATCAATGCAGGAGTTCCTCAAAAGCGTGTCCTAGGCTCATCCATCTTTAGCTACTTTAATGACCTTCCATCTAACATAAGATCAGAAGTGTTGCTTGCTGATGTTTGCTAATGACCGCACCATGTTCAACACCATTAGTGACTCCTTGCGAAGATCTTTTTTCCAAAGATACAATTCCTATTTTTTCTTTTTCTAGCTGGATATTTTAAAGTAAACTCAAACCTTCTAAAGACAATAGAAACTGCCCAGACAGCTGCAATATCCAGCTTGCATTCCACCAAACAGAATAAAAAGATGACATTCAACCCCTTAGGGAGCACAAAAGACCTATTGACTATTGACTTTACATCAACTAAGGTGAGACATTGAAATATAATTGTCTGTTCTGAAACAATAACTGCAGCAGATATGAGGCAGAACTTTCTAGTCATTCATGCCAGTGGGATTTTTTGGTTCCGTCAATGGCTCACCCCCACCATGCGTTTCCCAGCAAGGAGTGCAATCAACATGAAACCTCAATGACAATGGCGGAATCAGAAGATCCCACTATCGGCTGATGGTTGGCCACTTCCCACTGCCATAATACATAAGGTGGTTTCTCAGTAAGTTCCGTCCATGGACTAGAAGACTTTCCATGGAATAGACAGACAACAAAATACTTCAAAGGATAGTTTACAAAGCAGCATCAATTTAGAGACAGGGTGAAACTGTTCTCTCTCTCTCTCAGAAACATTGGGCTCAGATTTGCAACGTAACCAGCCTGAGAAGAGAAAGCTACTGAAAACCGAGATCTTTTGGGAATGAAACATGGAAATATGCTTCATACAAATACACCCAGGAAGACAACTGAACAAAACTGTCACAATCTAGGATCACACATTCAGATCAGCCAAAGAACAACTAATTAGAAACTTCTTTGTTTTATCTTCCTCACAAACTATAAAAAAATCCTTAAGTTATCCTCTTATTCTGTCACCAATAATGGTGTGTGTGTGTGGTATATATACACCCAAATCAAACTGTGTGACATACTCAGGATTGCATCATCTTTGCAGCTTTCAGGTGAGGATTCATACTGACATCCAGACTAATGATAATTCCATATACCTGCGTTCCATTTTTCAGCTTATTAGTGCTGGTTTAGTGCATTGACACGAGCAAGTGCCGGCGTATGGTGACTAGGAGAATTTCACAGTAACTTCATTGCAATGTTAACTTAAGCCTTACTTGTGACTAATAAATAACTTTAACTTTCAATTTCATCAAAAATCAGACCAGCTTCATGATTGTGGATTGCAAATTAAGGTTGTAATGTACATAGTTTTTTTTTATATTGTTAAACCGTTTCAATCAATTTATCATTTTCTTTGTTTCAGCTAAGAAGGTCTGACTGCTTAATTCCTTACCGCACCAACCTCCTCAGAAGATAAACACGGGACATGGTGAACAGAATGCCCTTTGTCATTGTAGCTTCCCCTCTCTGGGGAAGTACCGGACATCTTCTCCGGAGCCTTCATCGTTGTCATTGACGAAGACGAGCATCTTGCTAAGGCAAGGCATCCCCAAACCCCAGCTTCTTGCCTTCAAATAACTGCACAACCCCAAACAGACTATTGTTTGCAGCAAACAACCTAGTTTTCAGGAGAACAGAGTGTTCCTGTTGGGGAACACTTCAGCAATCATGGGCATTTGACCACTGATCTTTGGGTAAGTATTCTCCAAGGCGGCCTTCATGGCACACAACAATACAGACTCACTGAACAGAGACTGACAGCCAAGTTCTGCACACATGAGGACGGCCTCAACTGGGATCTTGGGTTTATGTCACACTATCTGTAATCCCCAAAACAACTTGCCTGGGCTTGCAAAATTTTGATTAACTGTCCTAGCTAGAGACAATACACACCTCTTTAACCTGTGCTTAACCCTCTCTGCACTCACATTGTCTGTACCTTTAAGACTTGTTTACCTGTGAAGACTCGCATTCCAACCATTATTTTGTAAATTGAGTTTGTGTCTTTATATGCCCTGTTTATAAACAAATCTTCCACTCACCAGATGAAGGGGCAGTGCTTCGAAAGCTAGCAGCTTGTGCTATCAAATAAACCTGTTGGTCTTTAACCTGGTGTTGTGAAACTTCATATTGTATTTACCCCAGTCCAACACCAGCATCTCCACATCATAATCCCTGACAAATCAGAAGAATAAATCGTGGGGCACCTGCCACAGCACATCCTCTCTAAAATCTCACCAAAAAATCCTGTTACACACAGACATGGAGTAGCAGAATAGGGGAATCATTTCGTCTCTCTCATGTGATTGTAACATCAGATACTGAAGAAGTCAATGGCTGGGATTTTCCATCCTATTCACATTAGGTAGGTTGGATGACAGAAGTGGAAAATGTTGCAAGATCTGCAAAGTCGTGTTTTATGTCTATGTGAATGCATGATGTGATTGTCCCTCTCCGTGTCAGTGACAGGGCACATCCACGAAAGTTCAACATGGCAAACATCATTATAATAAATCAACATATGATTGTTGGGATCCTACACTGGAATCATCACCCCTGTCAGAAAATCTATCCATGGGAGCCTGGCAGTAGAATCTTGACTGGTCTCTGAAGGCATGTACCTGGTGAGCAGACGTTGGGGAGTCCAGGGGAGAGATAGGGTCATACTTGGCTACTGTCCAGGCACCTCCGATACCATCCCCGGCACTACCCTCGGCAGCCCTGGTATTGTGACGGCTCTCCTTCCACTGCCCAAGTGGTGCTGGGAAGTTCCTGGGGCAGTGCCAAGGGACACCTGGGTAATACTAGGGGGTGCTGGGAGAGATTGCACGGTAAGTTGGATTGCCTGCCCTGAGCTGGGATAGGCTTTAAAAATGGCGCCCTGCTCCATGAGCTTTTAAGTTGCTGATGGGGTGGATGAATTAAAAGCTGCTGCCAGTGCTACCTCGTGGAATCTGTGACTTGAACGTTTTTTTTCTCAAAGTGTTGCACTACCTGGTAGTAAAAGCTGCTATTACCATCAGCATGGCTTCAAAGTTGCTTTTCCCACCCACCATCAACCTTTGCCAATTCTGCAAAAAATCCTGGCCTATGACTATATGCAGGAAGCTTTGAGCTGATAATTGACACATAGGTGCCTAGCAATGACCATCTTTAATAAAAGGGAACCTAACCACCTCCATAATCGTTGACCAGAAACTGAACTGGACAAACCTTATAAATACTGCAGCTACAAGAGCAAGGCAAAGATTAGGAATTCTGCAGTGAGTAACTCACCTCCTGACTCCATCCCTGCTTAAACTTCTTACTGATTGGCCAGCACCTCCTTGCAAGCATGGCTTCTACCCCCAGGGCCCTTGTTCCTGGTGAAGAGCTAATGTTATCCAAACCTGATTGTTTGGCTTTCCTTAAAAGAGGTCTCAAAGCTCTGCAGCTGGACAGCAAGTGCCCATCGCCTGCCATCAAATTCTACCCTAAGGGTAGATATTTTTGGCAATGACCTTCCCATTCTAATCTGCCTCTCTCAGATTACTCTGACAAAAGAGAAGGGACTGGGGAGAGCCCATTATTGAGATATATCCCACTAAAATATCCTGAAGGCCTTCCACTTTTTTCCTGAATTGAAGCCTAAGATCCATCCATCACCCTTCCTCTGCCTGGCTGAACTTGATTTCACCTTGAAAAACCTCTTCTCTGACTCTGCTCATTCCTCCAATATTGCCCATATCAAGCCGAGCTACATTTACTTTTTTGTGGGGTATATGTGGGTCATTCTTGTTTCCAGTCCATCTCAAGTTTACTTACTTCATTTTCTAGCACTATATCAGTGTCAAAATCTATTCTCATTCAAACTCTTAGAGCAGAATTTTCAGGACGGCAATTGCTGGATCCTGAGGCAAATGGAATTGAAGACTATGCAATCATTAGTGAACGTCTCACTTCTGACCTCATGATGGATGAGACACTATTGAACAGCCGATGATGATTGGGCCTGGGATACTATTCCGACAACTCTTGCAGCGACGTCCTGAGTTTCAGATGATTGACATCAACAACCACCACCATTTCCTTTGTGCTGGGTATGACTCCAACCAGTGGAGAGTTTTTCCCCTGCTTCCCATTAAACACCAATGTCCATGATACCACACTCGATCAAATGTTACCTTGTTATCATCAAGAGCAGTCGCTCTCACGGACAGCTAAAGTCGATGGATCAAGGTTGCAGTTAAGTGTGAAATCATATAGTTTTGGTAGAACACAAACAATGCATTGGTGAGCAGTTTGATCTTGATTAAGTGCCACTTTGATAACAGCTTTTGTCAATCTTCCATCACTTTGTTAATGATTGGAAGCAGATTGGAAATGTCCTGTTTTTTATTGATAGGGCATATATAGCCAATTTCTCCTTTATCAGGTAGATACCATTGTTATAACAATTGTTCTGGAATGGCTGGGATAGAGGTGCAGCTCACTCTGGAGAACAAGTCTTCAACATTACAGCCACAATATTGTAAAGTTCCATAGCCCGGAAACTTGGGATGATGGTAAATGAACAAAACAGTCCTTAACATTGAATAATCAGAGTTCTTTGAGGGCTCAGTGAGCTGGTCACTGTGCTGGCATTCAAAGTGTACAGGAATGCAGCTTCAATCTTTAGCTGTGTTGAGATAGCTCGAGCAGCAGTCGTGCACAGTCTGTAATCCTAATTGCTATCCCTGTTGGACTGCATGCATATGGACATTGGGTGAAGGCAAAATTGATTTTGGCTGTGATGCCCAGCTTAATACTCTGCCAAAAATTCAAAGCACCAAGGCTCACACATGATTAATTGCTACTTGGGTGAGATTGGAAGAGCAACTCATTCCTGTGGAGCGAAATTCAACAAAGGGGTCAACGAGATAGGAAGCAAAAAGAAAGAAACCGAGAAGGAAAGGTAGATTAATTTCACTATGAAGGACATATTTCTCCTCACTTTTCCCAGCTTTCTTCACTCTTACATTTCTTTTTCATGAAAAGGAAGTACAGTTGTGACCATTGTGACATTCTTAACAGCCCATTCATGCCAAGCTCCCGCTGCAGAGAAGTCGAATATTTTGGTACCCACCCAAATGTCCATTCACTACTGCAGGAAGAGAAAATCTCACCGGTGTGAATGGCCACAACACTCTGGCCCTTATCTTTAGCCAATTGCCAGAAGCTGGACATGAAGGGACTCAGTTAGTTTCTTTCCAGCTTTCTAAATGGCTGATCAGCGTTTGATGTAAATAATCAGTCCTTTGTTACGTTGCTCGATATGATACATGGGGCGGGGTTCTCCAATCTCGTCTGTTCTCTCCCCGCTGCTAGTGAAACAGAGAAATTGGCATTCCATCCAAAATTCCATTCACTTTCAGCAGCACCAGAGAATCCCAGCTGCGGACAAAGTTGAAGATTTTCAGTGGTAGCCTTTTTCACGAAGTCGTTATTTAATAGTTACAACAGGAACAAGGGTTTTACAATTGTATGTCGGATGGAATCATGCATTTCAAACCATGAACTGGCAAAATGGAATATTTAATGAATCAGGGAATAGACGAATTACTAGCTACCAATGAGAGATGATCTGTCCCGTTGTAGACAACAATCCTGGTGGATGGATATTTCCTATTCTTTTTATCCAATAGTTTCATTACATTCTCCTCTCACCTTTGACCTTGTTTACGGCTTTGGCTGACAGAAGGTATTTTGCTAACCTAACACTTAAAGAGGAGTCATGAAAAGAGCTGTCAAATATCTTCATTATCCCGAACAAAAGACAGAAGGGAGTTCAAGTCAATTTGATTGTCATTGCGCAGTGCTGCTACATCTAAAAAGACACGGGTCAGTATAGTGACAAGGCCAGCAATGGACAGGCACTGTGCTGTATTGGAACTGAAAGCACCAAGTCCCAGAGGTACTGGAAAAAGTGAGGCTTGTCTGATGAAGGTCAAGTCTGTCTATAATTCTAAAATCTAATTTAACTCTTTGTTCTTCTATTTCTAATTGTTGCAACTAAAAAACTATGCACATGATAGAAAAAGTCAAAAAGTTAAACTTTAGAATTGGGTTTTACTGTGGAACTTTTCCGGTACCTGTTTAGTTTGACATTTGTTCTCTGCTTCTTTTACATTATTTTTTGACACATAATGCTTCATTTCAGCGAGTCACTACTAAGCTTCTGCTGCCAATTTTACTCAGTCTTATAAAATCTTGCAATGCAGGAGGAGGCCATTCGGCCCATTGTGCACAAAGAATTGGCTCAAAATCTCTTCCTGAAGTATCTGCAGAATAAAAAGGGACTGATTTTCTTAGTTATGTCTAGTTTCAAATATCAGGTCAATTTATAATCTCGGCAAAATAACGCCGACTGTGCCTGAAGCAGCAATTTTATATTTCTTGCAAACCATGAGCAGAGGAAATGGTTAGTGTGGGAAAATGTGCAATGGCTCTCAAGATTTGCTTTTTGAGGCTACTCTTTTTTTCTACCTTCTAAGAGACTAACAGTTAATATCTGAAAAGTAAAAGCTCCAGGTTGTATCTTTTGTATATATGTATTTCAGTCCCAAACAACTGGAGAGCAAAGGAGATGCCCATACCTCGTGTGAACTGCTGGCTTCAATGGCAGCAGTAGGAATATCCTTGCTGGAACCTTTGGCAGCACCTAAAGGGCCTCAGTTATGGAGCTAGTGGCAAGCTGCAGGTCTGCAAATCAGAGTAGTGGACTCTCCCCACTCAACTGTATGCCATAATGTAGAGTTGCCAGCGTTGGACCAGGCTAGGCACAATACGTAGCCTCATAACATCAGGTGACTCACCTGATGAAAGTGAGTGCTCCGAAAGCTCATGCTACCAAATAAACCTGTTGGACTTTAATCTGGCATTGTGAGACTACTTACAGTCAACCACATGCAGCACGTCATCAGTAAAAGTTTATCTGTTAACATAGACCTGACGCTCTGTGAGCAGACTTTTTTTTAAACAGCCAAACTCATGAGAGATAGGTCTGTAAACTCTTCACTCAAGAGACAGTCTTTGCTGATCCACAAATCAGCCATATCCAGTTTCTTATATTCCACCACTAATTTGTTGCTGCCGAACATGCGCTGCATTTCATTCACTGTACTCTGGCATAGCTCATATATTATTTCTTCCAGGATAGATGTCTCTGGGCTAGTGCTTGGGAAGGGAAAAGTGAGTATGTTCTAAAATACTGGGTGTGCACTGGGGTTAATTTACTCTTCCTTGGGTAAATTTAGAGACCAAAAAGAAGAGAGGAAGTTGAAATGGATTACAGAGCAGCAAAGGTCACAAGTTGCCTTCAGAAGGAATACATGAGACTTTACTAACGTAATTTGCCTAAAGGAAATATGTATACATTAGGATAAGATCACCATGACAAACATACAGCTAAAATGGCCACCCTCTTTCCTGTCTCTGGTCCCTCTCCAGCGTTTCAATGCTTCTTCCTTACCAGGGTGAAGATTGGGAGTTTGACCATCTGCTGTCAATCACTCTCCTCTTCTTTGAAGAATTAAAAGTGAGAATGGCCTTTGCTCCACATTAATGTAGTCAAAAGCAGGTACCAATGTATAATGGGGCTAACGGTATGTCTACGGCCCAAACGTTTTTATGCGTTGGTAAAATGAAAGCAGCAAGCACGAGGGGATCCTTGAAGGCAATGGCCAGTGTATAAAATGTAACACACTATCATTTAGTAATTGATGGTAAGCAATGTAAGCACTTTTAGTGGGCGATTGGAAGAGCAATGCTTTCTCAGTATATTGCATTAGAAATGTAATGAATCCTCTCGCCTTGTCTGACCATGTAAAATTATTAAGCTCTTTTCCAGCACTGGGTGTCAATGCATGGGATGCTGCAGTTAGCAGTCGCTGTCCCACCCACCTCCTTCTTTTGCTTTTAAGCATATCTATTTGAGGACAATTCGCTCTATTCAACTAAGACTCTCCCTCCCATCTTTTGATCTCCTGAAGCAGCATTTCTCCAGTCGCATCTGAGCAACACGGGCTAGTACAAAACTGATTATGATTTAAGTTGCTGCAGGCCCTTAATCCTGCGGAAGCACATTATGGTGTGAACTCCCAGCAGAGGAATTCCCAATCAGTGTTCTTCTCAGGGCCTGGAGCTCAGTGCAAATATTAAATTGAGACTTGATCCTGGAATTTACAGTGGAACCACTAGTCATTATCCTCTGTCTGTTCGGGATTTTGCCCGACTGGAAACTCTGGCTCCACAGGGCGATCAACACAAATTAATATTAATAACTAATTCAGGTCCTGTTAGTTCAGAGCACTGGCACCAGCAGATTGAATAATTCTGGTAAGCCTTGTGTTGCAGCACTCACCCTCTGGAAGAAAAGGCAGAGATGGAAGTTAACGATGATAAAAGGATTCAAATGACATGATGTAAAAATTAGAAAACTGAAAAAACAAAGAACAGGAGTTTGTCAGGGTTTATTCACCCCAACTCAATTGACAAGCGGATCATATAAATGGGTACAAAAGACAATGATGTGCATCTCAAATTATTGAAAAATGACAGAGACATATAAAATTTAAAGTTAAAGTTTATTTATTGGTATCACAAGTAGGCTTACATTAACACTGCAATGAAGTCACTGTGAAAATCCCCTAGTTGCCACACTCCAACACTTGTTCCGGTCCACTGAGGGAAAATTGAACATGTTCAATATACCTAAACAGCCCGTCTTTCAGACTATGGGAGAAAACCAGAGCACCCGGAGGAAACTCATGCAGACACAGGGAGAATGTACAGACTCCACACACACAGACAGTGACTCTAGCCAGGAATTGAACCCAGGTTCCTGGCGCTGTGAGGCAGCAATGCTAACCCACTATGCCACCATGGTGAGAAGATGGGTAGATGGAATTGATTGACAAAAAAAAGGATGAACTGCATGATCAATTTGTATGACCCAAGCCTGTTTGAGTTTTTGTCAAGGGTGGATTGATTGCAAAATTAACTTCTAAAAAACGATGTTCACACTCAAAAACAAAGAGGTACGCACTTAAATAGTTAAAAGTCCATAACAAAATGCACCCAACAAAATAAAGCAACAAAGAATCTCAAATAAAACACCCAGTCTCCTTCATACAATTCTCATCTGCTTGGTTTTCTGTTTTAATTGGCGCCGCATACACACATGCTGCAGAGAATCATGCCAGTTGTGAAGTGAAAAGATGTTTTAAACACACAAACACTCTTTATCAAACCATTCAATACCGTAATCTGCATATTACCATAGGATTCCAAAACATTTAAATCAGCACCTATTCATTTCTATATCATTCACCCTGTTTTATGTCATGATAGAGTCTGCTTAATGTCACAGATTTTTCTAAGGTTGAAGCACCTCAGCCAGCTAAGACTAACCTGAATTTAATATGTGCGCACGCCTCAACCCTTTCACACTTAGCCTATGTGTGAATTATCCTGTCATTAGCCCTGTGAATACATTAGCATATGAATAACGCTGAACATTGAGTTAATCCTTTAAGCCCCTCACACCTGTTTTGCAACATTTCTACAACCCTCTCTCTCACACTCCTTTATTTGACCTCCTCAGAGTGCATCTGCCTCTTCTGGTTTTCTTTGATGCCCTTTTAATTCCATTTTTGGTTCTATATTTTCTGCCCCCCCCCCCCCCCCCCCCAACTCTCCGCTCCCCCCCTCTGCCTTTGAGTCATTATTTCCAAGCAGCTGAATGGTACAACCTGCCTGAGATCAAAAGTGTGACTGGTAAGTTATGTGTAGCAGTCAGAAAGCTCTCTTCTGTGGTTCTGCAGTTTAAACAGCTATATTTTCTGTAAGAAATCAAAATGTACAATATAGTGGGGCTTATGGCAGGTGGTACATGAGGCAGATAATTCATCTGTAAAGCATGGTGACAGTACAATGCAACACTTCTGCTTTAATAACCTACAGTACTGTACAATACTTGACTGAATGCAGTTACGGGAAAGGGGTAAAGACTGCTGAAAGAATTGTGCATTTGATTTACTCATTCCCCAGAAATATTTACTTATTGCTCCTTACTTAAGTGGAATCAACTGTATCAATTTATTCAATTCCGCTCTTAAAACACAAGCACTGTTTGAGTTAATAAGGTTGTCTGCCCACTTGCCATTACAAAAAAAACACTTCTGCTAGATTCTTACATAAAAAAATTAACATCGCCCTTTAAAAAAAAGAAAAGATTTACAACATACCACAAGTTCACTGGCTACAAACTGCCCTCTCATTCTCATAAAAATGACTGCAGCTCCATCATTTTCTAAAAACCATTTCTAAACTACAGCTGCCGACAAGCTAGCCTGCAGTAAATTACTCCAACAAATGTCCCTCAGTAGTAATTACCTAAATGGGGATCATTCAAAAACTCTTCATCTCTGAATCAGTTAATTAATTAATGGTTTCAGTGACAAGTTGATGGGGAGAACATGTTAAATATGAATGCTAGAACCTTGATTTATGTATGGACCCCTGGTGCTCTCCTATATTGACACCCTTGGGTAAGATTTAATTTGACAGCACAGAGTGAGCTCCTCGTCTAATACACCTACAAATGCCCGGCTGAGAGGCAAGCTTAAGTACCTATAAGGCTGTTGTGTTTCACTTCTCCTTCACACTGTAATGAGCTAGATGAGGAACTATTAATTACACAAAATGGTATTTTAAATCACAAAGAAGGACGAAATGTTTTTCCACTAAAAATATCCCTAATTACACCTAACCACCTCTTTGAAGATGATTGTGCTATAAGAAAGTAAGTGATTTTGATCAAAATTTATGAAACTGAGAGGAAGTTATGGAATGGGCACCTTTTATTTTCCTTTTACGTTTAAGCCACAATTGAAAGAAAAGAGACTCACCATCCTATTCTAATATTATTATTACTCTAGGTGTAAGGATTAGCAAGGAATGGACCAGTTAACCCTTTAAGTCCCACTTTTCACCAGCACATACCAGTGATGATTTCAACTCTTAACATTAAATGCAACTGAGAGGAATGTCTAATAATTTAAAGAGGGTTAAGAATAAAAACACACAATGAGTAATGTACCGGGGCAGTGCTGTTGGGAGATGCAAGTAAAATATCCTACAGTGTTGTATTCCAATTGTTCTTTGAGTGTCAGCTTCTACCAATCTTCAATGCCCTGGACTCACACATTCACATTCATGGGGAAAAGAATTCTGCTTACTTTGTCAGACCAATGATAAACATGGAGTCCAAATTGGTACATTATTTTCAGTCTGAATTGTTCTAAATTTCCTCTTACCAAAATGGTGGCCTAATGCTGTGTATTAGTAACCTCAATAAGCCCACATAATGAATTCACTTGATACCTGAACAACGATGTCCATAAAGTTGGATTAAATGTTTTCAGGCCTACACGATTTTTTCTTTATTGACATTTTTCCCCCTATCCATCACTATATTGGTCGATCCATTGGAAAGGACAGCCTTAATAATGGTACAATAGCAGCAAGCACTGACTAACACAACAGCCACCTATCATATAATCTCTATAGTGCAGAAGGAGGTCATTTGGCCTATCAAGTTTGCACCGACAACAATCCTACCCAGGCTCTATCTCCGAGCCTGCTAATCCTCCCGATGCTAATGGTTAATTTATCATGGCTGATTAACCTACCCTGTACAGCTTTGGACAGTGGGAAGAAATCGGAGCACCTGGAGGCAGACAGCCTCCATATCATATCATATAATATGATTATATGATATGAACGTGGGTTCCTGGCACTGTGAGGCCGCAGTGCCAACCATTGCCCTATTTAAGAGATTACAATGACACGTTAATAAAATTACCAAAAAAGCACTACTGGTATATGTTACAAAATGAATGAGGTCTTGGAAGGAGAGTGGGAAATCTCAGATAACCAAGCTGGTACATAGGCCAAGCAATAATAATCAACTCAGCTGATTATCTTTGTATAAGTGGGTGAAGTCAAGGATTTCAGAAAAGCTCTGTCTCCTATCTTATCTGTCCCCTATCTTAACTTTAAGTTCTTGCTGAGGATTTTATATAAACACAAGATGGGATATTAAATTACTTCAGATCATTTCCTGTCTCTTTCCGCCTACTTCAGTTGTCCCAGTGAGAAAGATATAATTGTAAGCCGAGGCTGAGGTTCATGATGGGTTAGGAACCACTGGTCACTAATATTCAATAGTGTAGCCAAGTGCTATTTTAGAAATGGGAGTTGGGGGGCTTGTAAATCACAAGTAGCGCATCTGAAATAGATTTTCTGAGCCATTTGTAACCTTCCCATCAACACAGCTATATAGGGGGAAGATTTTACAGAAGATGATCATTCATCACGTTAGTTAATAGTTCTTTTAATATTGATTTATTTATTCTCCTGGCCCTTTCAATGCTTTTTACAAGACCACTGTTTTACATAGAAAGTGCAAGTCCTGGTAATGTAAAATTACTGAGTATATTTCATGAGAGAAAGGATCAGATATTCATGAGTGCCTCAGGAAAGAAAGTGTTCTGATACCTTGCGAACAAAATAAGATCTCACTATAATGTGGCTATACCTGCAATACATGTTGTAATAATAAAGCGATATTGTATAATTATGACAATACATGACTGTAATAAACTGCATGGTATACACTATAAGACATTACCGTATTTTTGAACTTAATTATGACACACCATGGATTTCCAATCAACACAAAATTAATTGTTGTTTCGAAGTATAACCATCCCTTGAGAACAGTATATTTTTCTTGTGTGACTCAGACACACTTAGCCAGCTTTCGACATACCCAATTCTAGATTAAACTCCACTTTCCCCCAACAATATACCCAAAACAACAGAGAATGCTGGAAACGCTAAGCTGGTCTAGCAGCAGCTGCAGCGAGAAAAACTGGAATTAATGTTTCTAGTGCATCTGACTCTTTACTAGACCTAAAGAGATGGAGAAATCTATTAGATATTAAACAGTAGCTGGGAGAGATTGCAACAAGATGTAGCAAACTTAAGAAGATGAGACAGATCGCCTGATGTTGGAGGGAAAAGGGAATGTTATTGTATCAAGGCAATAAAAGTATGGGATTTTCCGCTCATGTTCTAAATGGGTGAGTTTAGCAACAGGAGTGGAAATTCTTGCGAGACACCCCAATCACATTTCACACCAGTTTAAAAGTGGGATCTTAACCTTTCCCCTGGAAAGGTATAGAACATAGAACATTACAGTGCAGTACAGGCTCTTCAGCCCTCGATGTTGCGCCAACCAGTGGAACCAATCTAATGACTGTCTAACCTAAATTATTCCAATGTTATCCATATGCCTATCCACTAGCCATTTGAACGCCTTTAAAGTTAGCAAATCCACAACTGCTGCAGGCAGGGCATTCCACGCTCTTACTACCCTCTGAGTAAAGAACCTACCGCTGATATCTGTCCTATAACTACCACCCCTTAATTTAAAGTTATGCCCCACCCTACCTCATTTCACCATGCCCTTATGCCAATCCATAATGGTCCTCATGCGCCCCCCCCATATCCCCACCCATTTATACGCCATATGCTATCAATTCCCTATGACCCCTCATGTTTCTGCATGCCAAGGTATGCTTCCAGCCACCTCCTTTAGCCAAGATGTGTCCTATGCTAAGATATGTCTCCTATGCACTAAGTTTCCTTTTACCCCTCTGTGCCAATCTTTGATACTTCCAAGCCAAGCCACCCAGTGACAAGAGTTACTCAATGATAACTTCCCACTTTCTGAAAAGATTATTTTCTTTTACTACAGGCCAATAAAAGTGTCAATCATCCAGGCCCCTAAAAATATCAATAGCTGAAACTACAAGTCCACGTAACCACTTCTTCTTCTGCAAATAAACAGTGTGCAATCAACTGAAGAGATCAGAAAGCCAGATTTGTCAATCAAGCAATGTTTTCTCTTAGCCTCAAAATGTTTCAGTGCATCAATGAATTTCTAAGCTCTCATCTGAGCCTCATTATGTATGCTTGGCTGAGAGCCCAGACTCCCATTAGACTACAGAAATAATTAAGCTCCAGAGAAAACATTACCTGATTGACAGCTCTGGCTCTCTGATCTTTTCTGTCAATTGCGCAATGTTGATTTACAAGATGTAAAGTGGTTTCAAGTGCTTGCAGTTTCTTGATAATTTAAGAATGTCCGGATGATTAACATTTTTACTGACCTGCAGCAAAAAGGAGTTTTTTTATATAAGAAAATGGAAAGCTACCAATAAACAACTTCTCTGAAAGCTTTCAATCATAGAATTTTACAACATGGAAACTGGCCCTTCAGCCCAATTGGTCCATGTCACCCAGTTTTTACCATTAAGCTAATTCCAATTTCCTGCATTTGGCCTATATCCCTCTGTACCAATCTGACTCATGTAACTGTTGAAATGCCTTTTGAAAGACAAAATTGTGACCGCCTCTATTCCGACAACTCTTTCCAGACACTTACCATACCCTGTGTGTGAAAGAATTGCCCTTCTTGACAATCATGGTGATATCTGCAAAGTTACTAACCATGCCTCCTAAATTCTCATCCAAATCATTAATATAAATGACAAATAACAGGACTCAGAACTGATCCCTGAGGCATATGACTGATCACAGGCCTCCAGTTTGAAAAATAACCCTTGACAACTGCCTTCTGTCATCAAGCCAATTTTGTATTCGATTGTCTGCCTCACCCTGGATCCCACGAGACTTAACCTCATACAATAACTTACTATGTCAAAGGCCTTGCTAACGTCCACATAGGCAACATCGACTGCACTGCCCTCATCTACCTTATTGGTTACCCTTCAAAAAACTCAATCAAATTCATGAGACATGATTTTCCACTCATAAAGCCATGCTGACTGTCTCTAATCAGTCCTTGCCAGTCTAAATGTCTGTAGATGCAGTTTTTCAGAATACCTTCTAACAACTTAGTCTGTACAGGTATTAGGCTCACCAGCCAGTAGTTCCCAGACTTTTCTCTGAAGCCCTTCTTAAACAAAAGCACATTCTCCAACCTCCAATCTTCTGACATCTCACCTGTGGCTGTCGATGATACAAATATCTCTCCCAGGGGGCCTTCAATTTTCTCTAGCCTCCCGCAAGACTGTGGGATACACTATCAGGTCCTGGGGATTTACCTACCTTCATGTACTTTAAGATTTCTCGCACTCCTCAAGAAATCACTATTAATTTGCCCTAGTTTTCTAACACCCATGCCTTTCTCAACAGTAAATACTGATAAATATTCATAGAGGATTTCAACTATATCTTGTGGCTCTGTACATAGATGACCTTATTGATCCTTAAGAGGCCTTATTCTCTCCCTAGTTACTCTTTTTTTTGCCCTTTATGTATTTGTAGAAGCTCTTTGGATTCTCCTATGTCTAATCTGCCAAAGAAATTTCGTGTCCCCTTTTTGCCCTCCTGATTTCTTTCTTACCTCTACTCTGACACCCTCTGACTATACATTTCATACACCACCTTCCTCTTCTTGATCAGGGTCTCAGTATCCCGAGTCATCCAGGGTTCGACCAGTCTTGCCCTACCCTGAACTCCAGTTAACACACTTTTGAAAACCTAACACTTGCCTACCCTTTGCCGGCCAACAGGCTTTCTTTTTTGATACATTCTATTGTCATGATATACATTGTATAACGTGTGAATGGACAGAAAGTGTCATACTTGGTATGGGGGAACGAGGAGGATATTTTGAGCTTGTCTTTGAAAAAGTCCCTCATGTAAACTATGGTTCACAGCCTTTGAAAAGCTGGCCCGAATCCATGAAAATTGCAGAGCACTAAGTCATGCTTATCCTCACACAGAATCTTAAAATCTTACCAGTGGAGGAGGAGGCCATTTGGCACATTGAGTCTGCACCGGCCACAATCCCATCCAGGTCCTATCCTCATAACCCCCTTGCACTGACCCCAGCTGGTCCCCCTGACATTAAGGGGCAATTTAGCATGGCCAAATCCACCAAACCAGCACATTTTTGGAGTGTGGGAGGAAACCAGAGCACTCAGAAGAAACCCACGCAGACATGGGGAAAATGTGCAAACTCTACACACACAGTGACCCAACCTGGGAATTGAACGCAGGTCTCTGATAACCACTGTGTCATCCACAATGGAACCAACCAGGGTGGGAGACCCCTGAAAATCAGAAATCCTAGGAATGGGGTCGGGAAACTGGAATTCAGTCCCAGTCATTATTTTCATCCTTCCATGGAATCCCCCTGACTCCACAGCCTTGAATATAAATATTTGTGATTAATCAATCAAACTTCATTCACGTCAATCAGAAGAAAGGAAAAGTTTGCACAGAATAGTTAAGAAAAGATTTTTTTTATTATTTCAGCAATTTTCTCCTCTTTCCTTTTTTCCACTGCAGTTGCAACCAACACATCATCTGTCTGAACTTCAAGTAAGAACACGCTATAAGGGAATTTTCACTGCAACAGTGATGTGACTTTAGTCATGTGTCCACTCCTGGTATCAGAGCACAGAACAACATGCACGTACATATTCTGAGTGGATATTACGGCGATGGCATGTAACTTTTTCCTTGGATGGAGATGGAAAGACGAGGGGACATAGCTTTAAATTAAGGGATGGTAGTTATAGGACAGATGCTAGAGATGGGTTCTTTACTCAGAGGGTAGTAAGGGGGTGGAATGCCCTGCCTGCCGCAGTTGTGGACTCGTCAAGTTTAAGGGCGTTCAAATGGGCAGTGGACAGGCATATGGATAGCATTGGAATAGTTTAGGATAGAGGCTCATAAAATTGGTTACATTGGTCGGTAACAATTGCAAAATCTATTATTGATATAGCTTTTGAATAGATTATTGATCCCAGTATTATTACTTGTTGTACAATTATTCAACCCAATCTTAGAAACAGTCCCCTGCTGATAAAGAAACATTCTGAATAATTATAAAATTATGCAATCACTGCAAAATTTTAATACTGTAAACTGACATGTAACACCAAATAGATAATAAACTTTATAAGGTTATACAAGCACCCAATATGAAATCTTTATAGTAACATCTCACCTAGATGTCAAATCACAGAATCCCTATAGAAGGGCACCATTCAGCCCGTCAAATCTGTACTGACCATAATCCCATCCAAGCCCTATTCCTGTAACCCCATGCATTTACCCTGCTAATCCCCCTGACACTAGGGTTAATTTAGCATGGCCAATCAACCTAACCTACACATCTTTGGACTATTTGGAAACCGGAGTACCTACTGAAAACTCACATTGGCACAGGAAGAACGTGCAAACTCCACACAGACAGTGACCTGAAGTCAGAATTGAACCTGGGACTCTGGTGCTGTTAGGTAGCAGTGCTATCCACTGTGCCACTCGTGTTTGACAAGACATTAGCCAATATATATTTTTCCCTCAATGATTTAAGTACGTAAATATCCTTTTTAATTAGTTATTTTTTGCTGTTGTAACTGAAGTAATCCTTTCTCCCTAATACCATTTTTCTTCCAAATACATTTCACCAAAAATAAATACTCTAAGGATTTGCATTCATAAAACACCTTGTCATAATTCTCAGAAACATGGCAAAGGGCTTCATATGAAATGAATCACTACCAAGTGCAGTCGTTGTTGCTATTTGGCAAACGAAGCCATTTCATACGTAACGTGGTCATAGGTAAGATATGAGATAACCTATCTTTGTCTATCCAGCTAATCTAATTTTGGGGATACTGTTATAGGAAGAATATTTGCCAGAAGACCAGTGGATCTCTCCAGCCTTCTTTAATTGTGGCATTGGACCTGGATTTAATGAAGCATCCAAAGTATAGCTCCTCTGACAATGCAGCACTCTCTCATGAATGCACGTAAACATCAGCTTTAATTATGTGCTGAAGTGGGACTGGAATCATTTTCTTTGCACCGTACATGACCTTTGCAATTTACCAGGCCTCTGAATAATCCAGAGCTCAGTTACCTGCAGCAACACACCAATATTATCACTAATACCAATATTATCTCAGCAAAGCCAGGCCCAATATTTTCAGCCTAACCACTACACTACCATGTCACTGTATCACAAAACCTCCATCCTAATGGCTGCACAAATATACTATAATGGTGATGCTACATCATCAAGTAACTAGATTACAACTTGCAGCATCACCAGCCCAGAATCTTGCCCTGCAGCTGTTTCAAGTCCTGAATCATGTTAACACTATCTGATCTCAACCTTCACCTGACTCTCTCCTGCTCTGAACCTTCCTCTCCCAATTTATAAGATTCACACCATCCTCTCTGGCTATCCAATTGAAGCCCATTCCTGCTTTAATGTCATCAGACCTTCTCCTGCTCTCAATTCCTTCCACTATTTCAGTACAATATTGCCTCCTCCTAATAGCTTCAGGTGCCGCATCAACTCAAGACTTCATCGTTCACTCCCTTTACACGATTTTTTAAAAAAATGCCAAGTTCCACAAGGCTGGTGCTAGAAAATCGAAGCTATCTTACTTCAGCCCTCTTCCTGACTCTTATTCTTTCAGAGCATGGCTCCCTGCTGGAATCATAGAGTTGATTTATTGATTTAATTAAACTAGAACCAAAAGACTGAAATAACACTGCAGGGTGCCAACACGGAACAACAAAAGATTAGAGCACAGAAGGATTCCATTCGGCCCACCTCTGAAATGACAACCAACAGAGTTCTATTCTTATTCTCCTTCCCTACATCTTCTTTAACTTTTATTTTCTAATTACTTCTGCACTTCCGATGGAAAAGCACTTTGCTTACCTTAACGTTCCAGTTGGGTAATCCATGTCATAACAACGTCCTTGAAAAACATCCTCTTTCATTCTTTGCTGACGATAGAACAAAGAACAAAGAAAAGTAAAGCACAGGAACAGACTCTTCAGCCCTCCAAGCCTGTGTCAATCATGATACTCTAACTAATCGAAAAATAACCTTCTGCCTTTACTCAGTTCGTATCCCGCCATTCCCTCCCTATTCATGTAACCATAAAGGTGCCTCTTAAATGTTACTATTATGGCTGCTTCCACCAGCTCTTTCTACAGTGCATTCCAGGCATCCACTTCTGTTGATAATCTTTAGTTCCCACTAATCAGTGAGAACCGTTGTACCCAATTCAATTTACTGAAACCATTTGTAATTTTGAACACCTCCATTCGATCACCTCTCAAGATTGCTTAATGTGGTTGTTTAAAATTGTTCCTTGCACAATTTTATTGGAGATATTAAACTAATTTATTTTAACTGTCTCTACTAAAATAAGAGAAGAATTTCAAGTGAATACATTAGTCTTTTTATGCTCCTACTTTACATTGCAATTTTAGGGTCAATTTTAGGACATTTAACCACAACTAAAATTGTCAAGGGTTAAGAACATAAATTGGGAACATGCACAGAGTTCAGTAAATCAGAATAGAATGTAATTTTACTCAAACAAATACATATTAAAGCAATAAAGTGAATCACAAAATAGTTAATTGTGTTAATCGGTAAAATAAATTGGGATTGCAAGCCAAATGTTAGAGCAAAAAATTCAAAAAATAACTTAAGCAAACAAAAGACAGAGAATTAAATACTTTAATGTTCTGATTAATATTTTAGTTATATTTAATTTCTTTCTCAATGGTAATGCCATAGATCAAGTGGTTTAAAAATTATTATATACTCAATAGATTATTCCAATATTTTAAGTTAGTAATGTAAGTAGCCAAAAATGGAATAATTACATTATGGTAAGCACAAAATATTTAGCAGTGGGTATACGAGGCAGCAGAACTGAGGCTGAGCTGGGGCATAGGGAGCAGAGAAGAAGTTTTTCTGGATCTGGGAACAAATGAGAGTAGTGGGAATGGGGACATTTACTATTGAGAATGGGGTGATTGAGATTGGACTGTAGTAAGTATGTGACTAAGTGGAGGGTTTTACATTATGATATGATTGACAAGTATGTAGAAAACAACCCAATGGACTAGCATGAAGGAAATTGACAGACGTGTTAAAATGAACAATCCAAATAAATTCTATTTAACTGGCAAAAACAAAACTTTTGCACAGTGAAATTTGTATTTGATTTCCATGTATCTTGTACCTTCAATAGTTTAGCCTAAGGGATAACAAAATAGCTGTTCTGTTCCTGTTTTTAATTTCTTTCTCCCTTTTTCTTCTTAACGAACTAACTGAACTCAGAATGTTGTTCCAATGGCTCCAGCAGCCATCTGGTGCTTTACCCAAGTGACTATTTTTCATGCATGATCCTGAACAATGAATATCCACAGGCTATTTGATGGTTGGGGGTTGTTACACCTGAGCCCCAGTCTGAGGCTTTTACCCTTACTGATCCGACTTCCTTCCCATTATGTCCCCATATTAACCTGCTCTTTTGAATAGGTGGATAAGCCTCTCCCCTCTCTGTAAACTTGAGGTCATGAAAAACTCCGCTGCCCAAACCCAAAATCATGCCAAATCTCATTCATCTAATATCCCTATGCTTGCAGGCCTAAGTTGACTCCCATTGGAGCAAAACCTTGATTTTTAAAATGCTTATATTTGCTTTCAAATTCCTCCATCATCTCATCCCTTTCAGTCTCTGTAAATTCTTGTAGCCTTTCACCTTCTGACATCTCTATGCTCCTCCCATTCTTAAGTATCTCCAATTATAACTCCTTCATGACTGGCAACTATACTTTTAGCAATCAAGGCCCTAATTTGAGGAACTTTCTCTGCAAACCTCTCTCCTTTACTTCCTTTTTTTAAGACCTAGGGTGGCACAGTGGTTAGCACTGCTTCCTCGCAGTGTCAGGGGTCCAGGTTTGATTCCTGGCTTGAGTCACTGTCTGTGCAAGGTCTTCACGTTCTCCCCGTGCTTACATGGGTTTCCTCTCATAAATCTGAAAGATTAGGTGCATTGGGCGTGCTATATTCTCACTCAGTGTACTTGAGCAGATGCTGGAGTGTGGCAACTCAAGGTTTTTCACAGCAACTTCATTTCGGTGTTAATGTAAGCCTTCTTGCAATTAATAAATAAATATCAAAAGTTTTAAACCCTTAAGAATTACCTCTTTGACCAAACCTTTGGTCAGCTAGCCGAACACGTGCCTCAGCATTGGATTTTGTTTGAGAATGCTTCTGTGAGCTCATCTGATAAATAGCGCAACTTTAAAAGGTAAGTTCCCTATCGGACATGCCCAAATGGTACAATTCAAACTGCCCACAGAAGTGTCAGCCTCTGAACTCCTTGCACCTCTTTGAACAATGCCTTTAATGTTCATGTAAGCTGAACAAGCCTTTTAATCAAAAATACACTAACTATGCAACATTCGATTGTCAGCCCAGGTTATATGTTCAAATCACAATATGATGCTTCAACCCAAAACTTTCAGATTCTGAGAGTATTTCCAGTTGATCAAGGCCGGAGGCAATTGGACCATTTAAGTTTGAAAGACAGCAATTGATAGAGAACTTTAGACAGGCATATCAGACAGCAATCACAGTAAACACAAAATAAACTGACTATAAAACAAGATGGTACAATTTCAACCCTGTGTCAAATTAATGTTTATTTATTACTCTCAAGTTGATTTACATTAACACTGTAACGAAATTACTGTGAAAATCCCCTCGTCGCCACACTCCGGCCCCTGTTCAGGTACACTGAAGGAGAATTTAACATGACCAATGTACCTAACCAGCACATCTTTCAGACTGAGGGAGGAAAACGGAGCACCTGAAGGGAATGCACGCAGACACGAGGAAAATGTGAAGATTCCACATAGACAGTGATCCAAGTGGGGAATTGAACCCAACTCCCTGGTGCTGTGAGGCAGCAGTGCTAATCACTGGACCACCATGAAATTTTACACTTTGTCCAAAAGTTATGCACAAAAAGAATGAACCGCAGAGGGAACAGAGTTCTGGACGGGTTCAAGGAGTCAAAAGCCTTGGAATCATTTAAGAAACTGTTGAGCACTCTGACGGAAGGACTGCAGGCTTCTTCTGAATGATTAACTGATGCTGGGCTGAGTGGTCTTTTTTACGTTTAATGGGTGGCACAGTAGTTAGCACTGCTGTCTCACAGCGCCAGGCACCTGGGTTCAATTCCAACCTTGGATCACTGCCTGTGTGGAGCTTGCACATTTTCTCCATGTCTGCATGGGTTTCCTCTGGGTGCTCCAATTTCCTTCCACAGTCCAAAGATGGGCGGGTTAGGTTGATGGGCCATGCTAAATTGACCATTAGTGTCAGGAGGATTAGCAGTTTGTGAGGTTATGGGGATAGATCCTGTCGATGCAGGCTTGATTGGCTGAAAGGCTTCCTTCTGCACTGTAGGGATTCTATGATTCTATCTACTTCTGTCTTACGATAATTAGTGGCTATTACTGTACATGATCTCCAAAATTCTTGAACGTGATGTTAATTCCAAATCCATACTGATTGTTTCTCACAACTTTCCATCTGAATCTCTTCAATGAGATTTCCACCCAAATGCTGAAACAGCCCAAATTAAAGTCAGAAATGGTATACTCTGAGGCTCTGATCTTTCCTCATCCTTGCTGTAATGAACCTTTAAGGAACGGAACATGACATCATGAGAAGGGAAGTATATCATATGAGCCAGTCGCAGTTTCAATTTGGCCTGTGAGCAGAATATAGCAGACAGCTCTGTTGCTGATCTCTTACATAAATGTTCTCATGTGCTGAATGTCAATAAGTGAACCCTCAGCATGTTTACCCAATTTCTTACGAGTGATTGGTGCCTTTATACTACAAAAACATAACAGCCTTCCTTCAGATTCCTGCAGTCTTTGACATGCTCAATCTTATCATCATCTTTCAATGCCTCTCCCCTCTGTTGTCCAGGGTTGGTTGATTCTATCTATAACTGGAGCATCTCCAACAATTACTCCCCTTCCCATCTTTACACTATTCCGTTGGAGCCCCATTCTCTTTATCATCTACACATGGCCCTTGGCAACACATCTGCCGACATTGAGTCAGCTGATGTGTATGTCCTGACAGTCACCAGCTCTCTCTCTCTCCACTTCCTATGTGTTGCAGATTGCTTGTCTGACACCCAGTTCAACAATGGGAAGACTGAAGCTATTATATTCTGTCTCTGGCCCAAAACTCTGTACCAACCTTGCTGAGTCCATAGACCTCTAGGTTATTGCCTCAGATTATTCACAATCTCAGCAAAACTTTGGATGTCAAATAGTTTTGCTCACAAAGGGCATCTACTTGCAGCTCGGTCATATTGCCTTCTTAAAGTTTGTCTCACTCTCCTGCTGCTGAAACTGCTTTCTGTGTTTTTCTCATCCAGGCATGACTATTCCAGAGTATTTCTGACTGATCCAGTTTATACCAGTTGTAGTAGCTCTACCATGGGATGAGCTCAGACTCATCTTGGGCATTGATCAACCGAGCCAACAGTGAACAATAAAAAACACTTAAACTTGTTTGACTTTTGAAAGGGAAGATGCTAACAGAATTTTCCTCTTACAGGATATATGTAACAATCTTTGTTTTTACACATTATATACAGTTTTTGTACATTCCAAAATAAGATCTCATTTAAATTACAAGTAAATACTTGCTTGAAAACAATTCAATGGGTGGCACGGTGGCACAGTGGTTAGCACTGTTGCCTCAGTGCCAGGCATCTGGGTTCATTTCTGGCCTTGGCTGACTGTGTGTGGAGTTTGAATATTCTCCCCTGTATCTGCATGAATTTCCTCTGGGTGCTCCAGTTTCCACCCATAGTCCAAAGAAGTGCAGGTTAGGTGGACTGGCCATGTTAAAATTGTCCCTCAGGATTAAAAGGTTAGAAGGATTACTCACAGGAATCGTGTGGAGTTAAATTAAGATTGGGGGTGAGAACCTGGGTAAAATACTCTGTCAGAGAGTTGGTGCAAACTTAATGGGCTGTAAGGATCTATAATTCTGCACAGTGGAGATTCTATGATTCTAATTATACTGCACTGAGATCATTAGTGAAAGCATCTGATATATTCTGCTCCAATACCTTTACTGTAGTATGCAGTGTACTAAGGTGTACTCTTGTCTATATGCATAGCTAGTAGTCCCAGGAGCAGATCTCTAGTCTGTCTCCAGGGGTTTGAGATGCGCCATTCTACGTAAAGCATTGCTGACCAGGACTCTCCTGGTGGCCATTGGTTTCATTAGAAGGACTTGCAGGTTGACATACTCAAGTAAAGTTTATTTATTATTCAGAAGTAAAACTGACATTAACACTGCAATGAAGCTACTGTGAAATTCCCCTAGTCACCACACTTCAGCACCTGTTCAGGTCAATGCACCTAACCAGCAGACTGTAGGAGAAACCCATACAGGCATGGGGAGAAGGTGCAAACTCCACACAGATGGTGATCCACGTCAGGAATCGAACCTAGGTCCCTGACACTGCGAGGCAGCAGTGTTAACCACTATGCCACTCAGCATTATGAACGCACCTTCTTTGGGCTAGAACCCAAAGCCGGAGCTTCCGCCATAGGGGAAAGATACTATCGACTGCACCACAAGGTCACCACAATTTACAACGTGCACCATGTCAAATGTACTCATTTTTTGCACATTCCTCACTGATATATATTACAGGCCATCAATATGAAAACCATTTTCATTAAAAATAAAGAATGAAGACCGGCCTTTCCACTTGTACAGTTGATTTTTATGATCGAGGAGGACAAGATGTAATTAATACAAATTTTTAAAGTTTTCTTGCGCATTAACTTATCTCGTTGCACAGTTTCAATATTAGCACCTTCAGTTCATCATCTTTCATGAAGACTATGAAAGGGAAATTTGCCATGAACCATTATTCTGTAACATGTGGATGTCTCAGCTTAAATTTGCTATAAATCCTTATGTAATCAACACACCTTTTTATTAAATCTTCCAGCTCCTCTTCATTTTTTTTAAGGAAAGGAAAGCGAAATGAAAATATAAAAACACCAGAATCGGAGAGAAGGCGTTGCCTTTTTAAGAAAGTTGACATCTGATTACTGCAGCTTTCAGTTTCACACGAGGCATAAAAGATGCCCACAAAAGAATAGACAAGCAATTGTTCAGCTCTGCCACTGCAGAACCTCACTGCTATAGCATAGATTAACCCTTTTCACCCAGTTAGTGTCATTACAGCTATTGCCAAGCAGCTGAACAAAGCCCAGCAAATGTTTTTTCATGTAATATGCGACATCCAGCCTTCTCAATTGCATTCTTTCTGCTTTCTCCTCATCTTTGCACAAATCTGCTTGGAGGTTATCTCTGCTGAACACAGCCGCAGTGAAAAAAAAATTATCACCTACTCATCAAGTGACTGAGGGCAGCCAGTAAACAATAGACGGGCTCTTTTGCTAATAAATTTAATGGCTTTATGAATTAAGGTGCAAATAAATGAACGAGTAATACTGAACAATTAATTGTAAGGTTAGAAAATCTTTGCACATATTAAATCACATCGTTGCCTTGACAGTTGGCATTAACTTCCAGGATAATAATAGTACAGTATTTGATTCAAATTTGTATTGGATACAAATTCTTTTTTCCGTCCTTTGACCAACAGAATTTAATGCAAAGTACAGGAAAAATATACTTTAGCGTTTTCCACAACATTGGAGCAATAGCCAAGGATTAATCATCGATGCACAGTATGGGGAAATGTTTGATCGCATTACTTATCTCTATGCTTCCTCTTGATCATTATAGTGGTGACTGTACATTCTCTCAGTGCTGGGGATATATCTTTTCCACACATAAAAATGATAAATGACAGACTGGAACAAAAAAACCCCTTGGCTCTTCTAGCCTGTTTCCTTGCAGTTGTGAAGCCTTGTGCACTCCCCACCCTACTGGACAACCACGCAATCACTGAGGAGAGTTGAAAAAACAGATAGAACAAAGGCCCATTTCGGGTATAAAATCTCTTAACCCACCTTGGCAATTGAAAGCTGGTCTGGGAAACAATCTGACACTGAACAATGCCAGGTATGATATCACTTATAAAAGGCAAACTAGTTCCAGACAAAACAGGACCAACTCTTATTGAGCCAATTCACTGAATGATGAACATTTAATAGACAAGATGACAACTGTGCCACAAAACCAGCTTACTGTGAAAAGTGGAGAACTGCCTAATATCTAACCTAGTTCAGATCTTATATAACTTGACAGCATAATCCCTAGTTCAGTTGAAATATAATCATTTTATCATCTTATAAAGCTCTATTATGCTAAGTCTACACTTCTATAAAATATAAAGACCCCACTCTTGAAACATAAATGGGTAATTCTGAATCTTTAGACTCAGGACTAATTTTGGGGCTCTTCTCAGAACCTTTTGTCAAAGACTTGGGACAGGATTTTATGGCCTTGTTGGTCTCAAAACCATAAAATTCCATGCATGATCAATGGACTTTCCCGCAGTCTGCCCCTCACCTGCTCTGATTCTCATGATGGGCAGGGCAGCAAAATTCCAGCTTTGATGTCACTAAACCATTTGATAGACCAAAACTGGGGTACGATTATATAACTGAGGGCTGACCAAAGTCAAAGGATAGCATTGTATATTTTGTTTAGTAGTTGAAGTCTTGCGAATGCCTCTGAGTACCTTATATATTCCAGCTATAACATCATCGTGGCTGATGCTGTTGCTGTGGGCCAGGAGGCACCATGATGGCTGATGCTTCCATTCTACACCATATCAATCAGGTAACCAATGAAACAGAGTCCCCATAGTTTATCCTTCTGTTCTTCGTCAGCTAATGAAATACTTTGCCAACCTGGAGGTTTTCTTTTGAGGTCATGGAGTCGACAATGAAATTCTGCAACTAGTATCCCTTTAGATTGCAAGAATCATGTTCAAACCAAAAACTGATAGGAAGGTACATGGAAAGAATTCTGTTATTTCTGTGACTTTTAACCCAGTTTTTTAAAAGGATAAATCTGGAATGAGATGAATGAAATGTTAATTTTTTTCTGCATTGAAGAGATGCAATGGAGTGTACACACAATCCAAGCTACATAATACTAAATAAATTCTGTCACAATGAAAACTGAAGAAAGTTGAATGTGTAACAGAAGATGGGGGTTAATTGGCATCTCAGCTACGACTCTCACCAACTTTTACAGATGCACCATAGAAAGCATTCTTTCTGGTTGTATCACAGATTGGTATGGCTCCTCCTCTGCCCAAGACCATAAGAAGCTACAAAAGGTCATGAATGTAGCCCAATCCATCACGCAAACCAGCCTCCCATCCATTGACTCTGTCTATACTTCTCGCTGCCTCGGCAAAGCAGCCAGCATAATTAAGGATCCCAACGCACCCTGGACATTCTTTCTTCCACCTTCTTTCTTTGGGAAAAAGGTACAAGAGTCTGAGGTCAACTACCAACTGACTCAAGAACGTGTTCTTCCCTAAGATGTCAGACTTTTGAATGAACTTACCTTGCACAAAGTTGATCTTGCTCTGCATCCTGGCTATGACTGTAACACTACATTCTGCACTCTCTCATTTCCTTCTCTATGAATGGTATATTTTGTCTGTATAGCGCGCAAAAAAAAACTTTTCACTGCATGTTAATATAAGTGACAATAATAAATCAAATCAAACTGTTGCAATACTTAGCTGCATGTGTGTATTTTAATAGGAATGTTTAAATTTGGTCATGATCAGATGATTAAATTAATTCTTTGTGATTTTTTTGTTAAAGACCTCATTTAATTTTGTATCATTCTGACTGGAATAGTGCGGAGTAACATGTTTCTGAATAAAGATTTGTTGGAGCATTGCAATGACCTGCAATGCTATCAAAACTTCTTCATTCACCAGTACTCAGACTGTGTGTTCCCAGTATGATTATGTAGGAGCTTGAGAATGCAGAACTGCAATCATGGGAATTTAGAAAGAGAGCCGCACTAAGAGGAGGAAAGTATTGAGGCTGTTCTGAGGCAGACCCCTATGTATTGGAAATATTCTATGTTGTTCGGAAATTCAGCTTCATGTGGAAACAGAGAGTAAATGGGACCAATAATGATAACATTAACTCCAAGGTGCATGAATTCAACTCGTTACGCAGAGTTAGTCAACAAACAATGGAACCAAAGTAAGGAATCTGCATGAAACAAATAGGACCAAGAATACAACAGTAACAGGAAAAAATTATAAAAGTGTACAGGTCAGTTAAAAAGAAGATTTTGATGGGGCTCCATTCAAATTCTGCCCCATAGAGACATCCAGAAACTTAGACAATGACCGAACTAATTAAACAGACAAACGGGAGTAGAAGGAATCCACAGAAGAGAGAGGGAGAGATGTGGGGACTAGGCAGAGTAAATAGAGAGAAACTGTTGGCATTGGCTGAAGGGTCAAGAAGCAAAGGATGCCAAGGTGTTTGGCAAGAGGAAGAACATTTTATTGAATGATTAGGGTTTGGAATGAACTGCCTGAGTGTGTGTGGTGGAGACAGATTCAAAGGTGGCCTTCAAAGAAAATTTGATAAACACCTGAAATGATAATACCTGGAATTCTCTGACTTTGCCCAGATTTGGGATTTTCCAATCCGGCTGTAGGGAACGGAGTTTTGGCTGAGTGTCAAATTCTCCATTATCATTGGCAGCAATAGCAGGGTCCACAAAACCAGAGAATTGGAGGGCTACAGGGCAAAGACCAGGGCAGAATTAGCTGAACTGCTCTCAAGGGCAACTGATGCAGACACAACATGCAAAATGTTCTCCTTCTGTGTTTTAATGATTGACACAAAAAGATTCCAAGATTGAAAAATGGATGATGAAAATCTTGGTTGAGGAAAATGTGATGGGATAGGAGGAACGCAGGGAAGAAGTAGAGAGAGGAGAAAGAGAGAGATGCAGAGGGCAGAGAGGGGAAATGGAAAATGAGGAGAGAGGGATGAGGGAGGGAAAGAGAGTGGCAGAGAGGGAGACAGAAAGGACTGGAGAGAGAGGAAGGAAAGGGAAGTAGTCAGAGAGGAAGAGGGAAGAGAGCAAATCTAAAGAAAGAGAAAGAGAAAAAGAGAGAGAGAGGTTCTTGTAATGCTATTATGAAGTCCATCATTCTTTCTTTGGTCAGGAGGGTGGGACAGCTGCTCTGGCTATAGACCTTTGCCATGCCTGTTATCATTGATGCTGTATAATAAGCTGTGAGGAGGCGTGATTCAAGGAAGGAATCCTGTGCCAGTTGATATTCCTCCTGAGACAGCGCTCTCCATTTAGCAGGCTGGCTGAGAAAATATAGAAGAGCAGCCAACGAAAGCAGGTGAACCTCTTGACTGTTGATCAGGAATGGAGTTGAAACTCGTCGGCCCTCTGGGTTTGGAGTCCAACACTCTGTGGCTGGAGCTGCCAGGCCTCTCTCTGCGTTTTTAGTTTTAAAAAAGATAAGCTAGAGTTCTGCATAGGACTGATGAATTGCCACGACTCCCACCGTCAAAGATATTTGAAGATGTAATTTGTAACCTTTATCCCAGACATTAGCCTGAGGCACAGGATGGATGGATTTCAGTCACTCTGTCAATAAGCGTCACTGTTATGGCTGCTGAATTTAAACGTCTGGAAATTTTAAAGGAGGTTGGTATTAAACAACATTGGCTGTGATTGTCACACAGCTTTGATGTGCAGAATAATCAAAATGCAGCATGTTAAAAAGAGAAAAGGATTACAACGTGTGAGTAATGTGCTCAGCATCCTGGGATCCTTCTGTATGGCTGTAACATAGACTTTAGTTTGACAATATACCTAGTTCAGTTAAAAACAAGGATTAATTTTATACCCCAAAGGAAACATTCATTGATTTTTTTTAAAAGTCTAAATTAACCCTTTTGTTTCTCCCTGCTCACTATATTTATGTTACCTCAAATTTCTAGATTTAATCAATTAACCGAGTGCTTGATATAGCTATTATTATGCAAAGATCATCAGTGAGTCATGGTTCATCTCACCTCATTGACTGTCTTTAATAATAATATGATATTATTAACATTGATAAGCAATAATGTTTGTTAGCAGTTGCCAGCCACAGCTCAGTTGCTAGCATTCCGACAACCGAATCAGAAGGTGCTGGGTTCAAGTCCCATTCTCCAGACTTGAGAACAACAAACGAAAGCAGGCATGTCCAGTGCAGTATTGCAGGAGTGCCGTGCTGTCTGCTTGTTGGACTCAGCATGTCACTGCAAAGAAGAGATGAGGAATTATTCCCAGTGTTCAGGTCAATATTCATCCCTTAGTCAATATCACAAATTATCTGGTCATTATCGCAATCTCTTGACCCTATCGGTAATTGCAAACTATAATCTTGCACTCTCTTCCTTTCCTTCTCCTCTTATGTGCCGTATAAATGATTTTTTTTTGTATAGCTCACAAGAAACAATACTTTTTACTGTATCATGTGTGATAATATGTGACAATTATCACGTGACAATAATAAATCAATTCAATGCTGTTTTTTAGAGCTTGCTGTACAGAAATTGGTTGCGTTGCATATCAGATTGGCTGAAAAGAGGTTTGGGACGCTGTGTGATAATGAATACAAGTCATTCTTCTGATTAAATAAAGCATGCAGAAATTAGATTACAGAAAGCAGAAATGAAAAGAGAAAATGCTGGAAATACTAAGCAGGTTGGGCAGCATCTCTGGAGAGGAAAACAAAATTAACATTTCAGGTCATTCTTGACTTGAAACTTTAGGCGGAATTTTTCACCCTCCACTTCATTCACCATTCAGCATGTAACATATTTTGGGGTGGCGGAGACCGCCTGCCATTGGCTGGTGAAATGATCTTCCAGTCCTGCTGCTGTCAATGGATTTTCCCATTGTTTGCACCCCCTGTCGCCAGAAAACCCACAATAGAGGATCACTGATGGTGGGACTGGAAGAACCCATCTGTGGGAATGGTTGGAAAATATTTTTCACAGTGTCAATTTCAGTGAAGAAAAATGGGTGTATGTCTCCAGCTACACAATCAAATTTTCTCCACAGGTTCTCTGGCACTTTGCACAGTCAATGGAGACATGGTTTACACCCTCACTCTGCTGGGGTGGGGCCTGAAAGAGGCGGCAAAGCCAGCTCCACAGAGATTGAGGTGTTACCTTTGAAGGGCATCCATATCTGCGCTAAAAAGAAACCCCCTCCCACAACAGACATTGGGGAACCCCTCACACAACATCAGAGTGCCCTCCCCTCTGCCACAGAGGCATCTTGCTGGATTTTGGGCCCACTGTGCTCTTTACCGTGATGGCTATCATGGGTTCAAAATTGTATCCTCATGTTTTCCCTCATTGCACAGATGCTGCCTGACCTGCTGAGAATCTCCAGCATTTTCTACTTTTAATTCACTTTTCCAACATTAATTGCATTTTGTCCTTGAAAGCAGAAGGAGCCATTCAGTGTGTGGCCAGCAATCTGCTGGCTTAAGTGCATCACAGAAATCCACATCGTCAGTTTCAGCAATCAGTGTCCACTAGTAAAGGGTCATACAAGCTATTACACACTTCCCAACAGTGATCCTGACATGTTCATCTAAGCCAATCCTCTGTTTTAGCCCTATTTACAAGGAATGACAAGAATGGCTTCTAGAAGAACAGAAGTGTTCAATTCAGTCCTGCCTTTTTACATCAGTGAACAGCTGAGGAACAACAGTAAATCGAGGCCAATATAGGCACCAAGACCCTTATCAAATATACCAAAGGCATCTTAAAACATTGCTTCAGATGCCTGGTCACATCTGGTAGTATCTTCCAATATAGTTTCATCAAGATCATTATGATTAACCTATGCTGCACAATTCTGACCTCCAAACAGGTCGAACAATAGAGGAGAGGGGTTCAATCAGAGCCAAGGAGCACAGAAGGACACGGATGATCGATCAGAAAACATCCCTACTGAATACATATTACAGACAGAAGGAGACACCTTCATATAACAGGCCTCAACTAAATTTCATATTCACCCAATACAGGAACAATTCTTTAAGAGTGGTGTACCCAAGTCCAAAAACAAGAGTTTAAAGTTTATTTATTTGTGTCAAAAGTATGTTACATTAACACTGCAATGAAATTACTGTGAAAATCCCCTAGTCCACCACACTCTGGCGCCAGTTTGGGTATGCTGAGGGAGAATTTATCATGGCCAATCCACCTAACCAGCAGCTCTTTCGGACTGTGAGAGGAAACAGGACCACCTGGAGGAAACATACCCTGACTTGGCGAGGACACGTAGACTCTGCACAGACAGTGATTCAAATCGGAAATCAAACCTGGGAATCTTAAATTCTAAATTAAATGAAACCAATTATATAGGTATGTGGGGAGAGCTGGTTCATGATGATTGGGCAAAGAGGCTGAAAGTTCTGGCAGCAAATTTAAACAAATAATTCAAAACTTTCAACAAAAACACGTTATATTGAAAAGCAAGATCTCAGTGAAAAAGATTCATCATCAGGTTACAAGGAAAGTTAATGATAGTATTCAATTTAAAGAGGAAAAATATAAAGTTGCAAGAATAGCAATAAATGTGAGGATCAAATCTTTAACAATCAGCAAGAATGACCAAAAAAGTTGACAATAAAGAACATATAATACTATAGGAGCAAACTAGTTAGGAATTTAAAAACAGATTGTAAGAGCTTTTATACAAATATTAAAAGGTGGAGAGTAGCTAAAGTAAACATGGTTTCCTCAGAGACAAAGAAGGGAGAAAGTATCAGGATTGTTTTTTATTTGTGACCATCACTGACAAGACCAGTATATGTTACCCATCCTTAACTACCCTTAAGGAAGTGATGGCGAGTCGCTTCTTTGAACCATTTGCAGTCCATTTGGTGCAGTTGTACCCATAATGCTATTAAAAGGGAGTCCTATGATTTTAATCCAGCAACAATAAAGGGATAGTGATTTCATTCCAAGTCAAGATAGTGTGAGCTTGGGAGGGAACCATTCAAGTGGTGGCTAAAATCCAGTGTTTTCCTGAGAAGAAACTCCTTCAGTTTCAAAGATTACATCTTTGCTATCTTCCTAGCAGGGGGGAGTCAGGTCATTTATTAGTAATCTGGTTTTGCGTTTATACTGTTACATAACAATGGGATGTGAGATTGCATAAGGATCAGAGTGGAACTCTTTCGTTCTTGCAATCTTGTTGGAAGCTTCTAGAGCAGATAGCCAATCTTGAGTCATGCAGTCTATAGCAACGATTTAATTTAAGAGTAGACTAAGACTAAAATTTTGATACATATCGTTTTCTCTTCATGCCTTATTGATTTAACATAAAACAATGATGCTAATGTCAGCATGACATCATGGCATGGTGACCAAGAGAGCAAGACTCAAAATTGCCTTTGTCCATTGAACTATTTACTTACCATCAGGTCTTACAAATAGTGCAAATAAGTTGTTTCAAGAAAACCTATTTACCAACTATCTTGATTCACTCAGCATTAGTGAAACCGCATTAAAACATCTAAAGTAATTAGATCAGAAAAGCTTTAGAAATACATAAGGAACTTGACAAATCATCAGCACCCAATGGTCTACATTATAGGGTCTAAAAGAAGTAACTGTAGGGATAATGGATGACATTGATCATGATTTTTCAAACTCCCTTAGGTTCTAAAATTGTCCCAAGTATTTTTGAAATTAGTACATGTGTCAATAATAGCCTCAAAAAAGTGGGAAGGGAGGAAACAAAGACTATATGCCAATTACCCTATTGGGAAAGTTCTGGAATCATTATCAACAATAATACTTAGAAAAGCATAGGGCAATGAGATATAGTTGAAATAAAAGGGAAATCCTGTTTGACAAATTTATTCAAGTTTTTTGAGGATGTTACTTGGATGGTAGATAAATGGGATCCAGTCTGTGTAGTATACTTGGATTTCGAAAAGACATTTGATAATGTATTACACAAATATATTCATATATGAATAATAAGTGTTCCTGGATAATATACCAGCATGGATAAAGACTAATATCCCGAAAGCAAAGAGTGGGGAGTATTTTCAAACTGTCAGGCTGTAACCAACGGACTGCTGTACGGATCAGTACTGGGGCTTTAGATATTGCAATCTATGTTAAAGCTTACTTATTAGTGTCACATGTAGGCTTACATTAACACTGCAATGAAGTTACTGTGGAAATCTCTATGTCGCCTCACTCTGGTGTTTGTTTGGATACACTGAGGGAGAATTTAGCATGGCCAATGCACCTAACCTGCACATCTTTCGGAGCACCCAAGGAAATTCAAGCAGACATGGGGGAGAATCTGCAAATTTTACACAGGCAGTGACCCAAACCGAGAATCAAACCCAGATCCCTGGTGCTGTGAAACAATAATGCTAAACACTGTGCCACTCATTTAAATGATCTAGACAAAGAGGTGATTCACTAGCACTTTTTTGGGCATCCTCCAGTTACACTGCCTGGAATGTTCAGAAGTTACATCCCAATGTATTCAGGTTTTCTGCTGATATAATGTTTGATGGGAATGTAAACTGTGAGGAGGACAAAAAAAGACTGCGAAGAGAAAGAAACAGGCTAAGTGATCAGGTAACAAGGTGTCAGATGGAGCAAAATACGGGTATGAGAGATTGTTCATTCTGGCCAAAAGGATAGGAAAACATAATAATTTCTAACTTGTGTGTAACTTTTCAAATTCATGCTCAGATAGACTTTTGTACAAAAACAAGATGCACCAAGTAATTAAAAAGACAAATGGTATGATGGCCTTTATTGCAAAGGGATTGGGGTAAAGGATAAGGAAATCTTACTACAATTTAAAGGGTTCTTTTAGACCATTCATGGGGTAATAGGCACAGTTTGGTCTTCATAGTTAAGGATTGATATACTTGCTTTGAAGGTGATACTGCAAAGATTCATTCTATCGGTTTTCAAGTTGAAAGTGTTGTCCTATATATATTTGGTCTATATTCTCTGGAGTTTGAAAGAATGAGAAGTGATCTCATTGAAACTCATATGTTTTTGAAAGGGATTGACAGATAGCTAAATACTGAGATATTGGCCCATAAATTCCTACTAGTAGTGGAAAGCCATGGGCTGCCAAATAGAGATGAATTTCTTGCACAATTACCTGCATTTAGAGATTGTGATCCAACTCCCAGTGGGAACAGCAGCTAATGGCCTTCAGCAGGACAATCTGCACAGGTGGATTCTAACCACGTCCCCTTAAAAGAGATCTAGGCTGGAAACACCCATTGGAATCATGCATTGAAACAGCAGTTTAGTATTGAAGACAGAGGAAAAGGATTCTCTATGATTATAAAGCCATGTTGATTTTAAGCAGTTAATCTTATTGTTATTGATTCATTAAAGAATTTTTTTTAATGTTTGAAGATTAGTATAACTTAATATGCATAAATAAACATAGGTTTTGTTAATCCATAGAATCCTTATAGTGCAGAGGGAGGTCATTCAGCCCATAGGGTCTGCACTGATTCTTAAGCACATGTATGTAATCTGCTAATCCCCCTAACATATATATCTTGGGACACTATGGGGCAATTCAGCACGGCCAATCAATCCAACTTGTATATGTTTGGACTGTGAGAGGAAGCCAGAGCACTGGAGGAAACCCATGCAAACAGGGGAGAACGTGCAAATTACACACTGACAACCCAAAGCCATAATTGAACTTGGTTCCCTGGTGCTGTGAGGCAGCTCTGCTAACCACTGTACCACCATGCCACCCATATTGTTTTAAAATTGTTTTACATTTGTGAAACTACTATTTAATATGCACAATATTATTATATAACTTTATGTGTTGGCATGCTTAAAAATGTTCAGACGTTTTAATTTAGATATGGAAACTGAAAATGTTCTCAGATTTGATTTGGATATCTTATTGCATCGGGTTAAGCAGAGAAGAGTTCACATTTTGGACCATGGAAAATCTAAATCATATTCTTCTGCCTTGTTTACCTCATTGATAATCAATCATATTTACTTGCTGAGATTTGAAGTTTCAATAAAGAATTTGTAGAATTTTGTAAAGTTTAGTGGAAAACATTAGGGTGCGGCCTTACTGACCATTCACACCCTGTTGCAAGCGAGAGTGGAGAATTTGGCGCTGAGCCAAATTGCCTCTCACTGCTGCTGAATCAGAGAATCCCACTGCAGTGAATGGAGATTTGGCTGAGTGCCAAATTCAGAGAATCCCATTGGCGTGAATGGCTGGATAATCCCGCCCTTATTAACAAAAGTAATGTTGTAAGTACAACATTTTGATACCATAATTAATGTTTAACTTGAGCAACTGCAGTATTATATTTTATTTAGAATAAGGAACAGTACAGCACAGGAACAGCGCCTTCAGCGAACCAAATCTGTGCCAATCACATTACCCTATCTAGACCAATTGCCTGTACCCCTCTATTCCCCATCTGTTCATGTGACTATCTAGATTTGTCTTAAATGTCACTAATACGTCTGCCTCAACCACCTCACCTGGCAGTGCATTCCAAGCCCCCATCATCCTCTATGTAAAAAACTTCCTCCATGCACCTCTACTGAACCTTTCCCTCCTTACCTTAAACTTGTGCCCTCTTGCAATTGTTATTTCTACCCTAGAAAAAGGCTTCCAACTGTTCACCTAATCTATTCCCCTCAGCGTCTGTCTTTCCAGGGAGAACAATACCAGTTTATTTAACTGCCTCCTTTTTTCCAAATTTCTCGAAATATAAATATTCTTTTTACCACAAATATCAATAACATTTTTTCTTACTTAAACACAACTCCCTTTATCCCCACCCAGCTCCCATTTCCTTTGAATCTCTGAGAGATTAAACATGTCTATCTTGATTTTCAATGTACTCAATGATAGAACGTCCATAGCCCTCAAGGCAGAGAATCCCAAAGATTCACATTCCTCTCTCGAACAAACTTCTCCTCAGTTCAATCCTAAATGTTTGTCTTACTGTTAACAAGGGAGTTAGGGAGAGATGGAGGGATGGACGTGAAAGGATGGGAAAGGAGGGAAAACAGAAGAGGGGGAGAGGCGAGAGGACAGGATGTCGTTAGCGTACGCTTGACCTGGACCATTTGATGGGCAACACGTCAGCTCAGTGACTATCGCTGTGCTGTGCAGATACATGGATTTGGGCCTGTGTCTGTGGGAGTTTGCGCATTCTCCCTGTGCTTGTGTGAGTTTTCTCCGGGTGCTCCGGTTTCCTCCCACATCCCAAAGATGTGCTCTTAGGCTAATTGACAAAACAAATTCTCCCTAAATTGTCTCAAATTTGGTTTTTAATCCATAGATCTATAAACATAGACAGGGATCACAGGTAGAGGTGGGAACATCGGGGTGGCGGCACGGGCTCGTTGGGCCGAAGGGCCTGTTTCCCGTGCTGTTTTTGTTCTTTGTTCTTTGTATGTAGCCTGCTTCTTCTATAATGATCTCTGCACCTACATCAAAGCCTCAAAAGAACTGAGTTTAAGAAGCTAAGACAAAAGTGAGAGATTCCAATAGTGGTGAAACATGATTCCCAATTTTCTGCAATACTTGTCAGAGCGATAGTTCACATCAGCTTACAGGAGGCTTGCATACGTCAACCAAGGCATTAAACTTTTCTACAGCATTTGAAGTAATTACTGAGACTTGTAGGGATCAACATTATATTAAACAACAGAGCTTAAAATACATTGCAAAATCTTTAGTGGGAGCTTGTTACATAACATAAGAACTAGGAGCAGGAGTAAGCCATCTGGCCCCTCAGGCCTACTCTGCCATTCAATAAGATCATGGCTGATCTTTTAGTGGACTCAGCTCCACTTACCCGTCCATTCACCATAACCCTTAATTCCTTCACAGTTCAACAATTTATCTGTCCCTGCCTTAAAAATATCTAGTTAAAGCCTCAACTGCTTCACTGGGCAGGGAATTGTATAGATTCATAACCCTTTGTGTAAAGAAGTTCTTCCTCAACTCAGTCTTAAATCTGCTCCCCATGATGTCGAGGCCATGCCCTCTAGTTCTAGTTTCACTCACCAGTGGAAACAATGTCCCTGCTTTTACCATAATCTTATGTTTCTATATGATACCTTCTCATTCTTCTGAATTCCAATTATAGCCCCAGTCTACTCAATCTCTCCTCATAAGCCAACTCTCTCAGCTCCAGAATTAGCTAGTGAATCTCCTCTGCACCCCCTCCAGTAAGGAGACCAAAACTGTACATAGTTCTCTAAGTATGGCCTCACCAGAACCTTATATTGCTGCAACATAACCCCGCTGTTTCTAAACTCTATCCCTCTAGAAATAAAGGACAACATTCCATTTGTTGTCTTAATTACCTGCTGCACTTGCAAACCTACTCCTTGAGATTCCTGCACAAGGACACCCAGATCCCTCTGCATAGTTGCCTGCTGCAAATTTTTACCATTTAAATAATAGTCCATTTTGCTATTGCTATTATTAAATAATAGTCCATTTTGTTATTGCTACCAAAATGGACGACGTCACATTTACCAACATTGTACTCCATCTGCCAGGCTCTCGCTTATTCACTTAGACTATCTACATTCCTTTGCAGACTTTCAGCATCCTCTGCACGATTTGCTCTGCTACTTATCTTAGTATCACCTGCAAATTTTCACTCGCTACACTTGGTCCCCAACTCCATATCATCTATGTAAATCATAAACAATTGCAGTCCCAACCCTGAGGCACACCACTAGTCACTGATTATCAACTATAAAAACACCCATTTACTGCCAATCTTTGCTTTTTGTTAGTTAACCAATCCTCTATGCATACTAGTACATTACCCACAACACTGTGCACTTTTATCTTATGCAGTAATTTTTGATGAGGCACTTTGTCAAATGTCTTCTGGAAATCCAGATACACCACATCCACAGGCTCCCCATTGAGAATGTTACATGTGCAGTGGACAAAGAATTCCACCAAATTAATCAAACATTACCTGCCTCTCATGAACCCATGCTATGTCTTAGTAATGGGACAATTTATATCCAGATGTTTTGCTATTTCTTCTTTGATAATAAATGCAGGATTTTCCCTAATACAGAAGTTAAGCTAACAGGCCCATAGTTACTTGCCTTTTGTCTGTCGCCTTTTTTAAGCAGTGATATCACATTTGTTGTTTTCCAATCAGCAGGAACTACCCCAGAGTCCAGTGAATTTTGGTAAATTACCACAAGTGCATTTGCTATTTGCCCCGCCATCTCTTTTAGTATCTTGGGATGCGTTCCATCAGAGCCTGGAGACTTGTCTATCTTTAGCTTGTCAACACTATCTCTTTCGTGATAATGATAGTCTCTAGGTCCCCATCTGCTCTAGCCTTCCTGTCATCAATTTTTGGCATGTTATTTGTGCCTTGCACTGTGAAGACCAACACAAAATACCTGTTCAATGATTCAGCTGTTTTCTCACTTCCAGTTATTACATCCCCCTTTTCATCCTCTAAAGGACCAGTGTTTATTTTAGCCACTCATAACTCGAGCTACCTACTGTAGTTCCATGCAGCCACATGATAAAACATTTTTTTTACTTTGTATTTTTTAGAAATTATAAATTAACTACAACAAAAGATGAGCCCACCTAAACATTTCCCTCAGATATGTCCAATGCCTCTACTCAATTGATACTGGAGGAGAAAACAAAAGTGTAAATAATCAGATAGACATACTCACTCAATATTGGGTCAAGCAGGCAGAGTTAGCAGGTCCTGTCTCTTTCATTTACATCCAGTAACTGCAGCACAGTGCTTACACAAAAAAATTGGATCAGGGGTGGCATAGTGGCGAGTATTGCTACCTCACAGCACCAGGGACTAAGTTCGAATCCCAGCTCGTGTCACTGACTGTGTTTGCACATTCTCTCCGTGTCTGCATGGGTTTATTCCGGGTGCTCCGGTTTCCTCCCACCGTCCAAAGATGTGCGGGTTAGGTTGATTGGCTATTCTAAATTGCCGCTTCGTGTCCCAAGCTGCATAGATCAGAGGGATTAGTGGGTAAATATGTAAGGATATGGGGATAGGGCTTGAATGGGATTGTATTTGGTGCAGACTCAATGGGTCGAATGTCTTCTTTCTGCACTTCAGGATCCTATGATTCCCAGCTGTTTGTCTGGAGTTTGCAAATTCTCCGTGTCTGTGTGTGTTTCTTTTGGGTGCTCCGGTTTCCTTCCACTGTCTAAAGATGTACGGATTAGGTTGATTGGCCATGTCAAATTGCCCCTTAGTGTCAAGGGAACTAGCTCGGGTAAATCGGTGGGGTTAAGGGGATAGGGCCTAGATGGGATTATGGGTATGGTTAGTGCTGACTCAATGGGTCAAATGGCCTCCTTCTACATTGTAGGGATTTTATAAATGGGATTGAACCCAATTGTACAGTGTGTTTTGGAAGGGTCCTTGGAGCAGTATGTGGATGGCCCGACTAGAGAGGGGGCTATACTGGATTTGGTTCTGAGGAATGAGCCAGGCCAGGTGGTTGACGTCGAGGTAGGAGAGCAGGTGTCAAATAGTGATCACAACTCTGTCTGCTTTAGGATATTAATGGAAAAAGATGAGACTGGCCCAAAAGGGAGGGTATTTAACTGGGGGAGGGCTAGATACGGCCAGATTAGGCAAGAACTTAAAGATACGGATTGGGATAAGCTTTTTGAGGGCAGGTCGACGAAGTACATGTGGGAGTCTTTCAAGGGAAAACTAAACTCTCTGCAGGAAAGATATGTGCCGGCAAGGAGGAAGGATGGGAAAGGTAGGATTAGAGAACCTAGGCTTACCAGGGAGATTGAGGACTTGATCAAGAAAAAGAGAGAGGCTTACATTAGATCTAGGCAACTAGGGACTGAGATAGCGCTGGAAGCTTATAGAGAGTGGAGACGGGATCTAAAAAGGGGTATTAGAAAGGCAAAAAGGGGCCATGAGGTGGCTCTGGCAGGTAGGATGAAAGAAAATCCAAAGGCATTTTACACCTATGTAAGGAGCAAAAGGATGGTTAGAGGCAAGATTGGACCTCTTAGGGACAGTGGAGGGGATCTATGCTTAGAGCCTGAGGGAATGGGGGGGATCCTGAATGAATACTTTGCGTCGGTATTCACGCAGGAGACTGGACAGATGTCTGTGCCTGATGTTGACAAAGTTGAGGATTGGTTGAGGGAAATAAGGATTACGAGGAAAGGGGTGTTGGGGCTGTTAGGCAGCTTAAAGACATATAAAGCTCCGGGGCCTGATGGCATTTACCCCAGGCTGCTAAGGGAGTTGAGAGAAGACTTGGCTGGGCCTCTGACGCAAATCTTTGTCTCTTCCTTGGACACAGGTGAGGTCCCAGAGGAATGGAGGATAGCAAACGTAGTACCGTTGTTTAAAAAAGGTCAGAGGGATCACCCAGGGAACTATAGGCCGGTGAGCTTGACTTCAGTTATAGGTAAGCTAATGGAGAGGATCCTTAGGGACAGGATGTATGAGCATCTGGAGCGCTGCGATCTGATCAGGGATATGCAGCATGGCTTCGTCAAGGGGAAGTCTTGTCTTACGAATCTAGTGGAATTTTTTGAAGAAGTGACAAAAACAGTTGATGAAGGACAGGCTGTTGATGTCGTCTACATGGATTTCAGTAAGGCGTTTGACAAGGTTCCTCATGGTAGACTGATAGAGAAGGTGAAAGCGCATGGGATACAGGGTCGGGTATGTAGATGGGTCGAGAACTGGCTCGGGAGGAGGAGACAGAGGGTAGTAGTGGAAGGCTCTTTTTCCGGCTGGAAGCCTGTCACTAGTGGAGTGCCACAAGGCTCAGTACTAGGTCCTCTTCTATTTGTGGTCTACATAAACGACTTGGAAGTAGGGGTAGGTGGTGAGATCAGCAAATTTGCTGATGACACCAAGATGCTTGGATTGGCGGGTACAGAAGAGCAGTGTCAGGCAATACAACAGGACATAGACAGGTTGGTAGATTGGGCAGATAGATGGCAAATGGAATTTAATCCGGAAAAATGCGAGGTGATGCATTTTGGCCGGAAAAATGTAGAAGAGAATTATAGGATAAAAGGTAAAACTATAAGGAGCATAGAGACGCAGAGAGACTTGGGGGTGCAGGTTCACAAGTCTCTGAAGGTGTCCTCACAGGTGGAGAAGGTGACAAAGAAGGCGTATAGTATGTTAGCTTTCATAGAAAAGGGTATAGAATATAAGAGTAGGAGTTTGATGTTGCAGTTGTATAAAACTTTGGTTAGGCCTCACTTGGAATACTGCGCCCAGTTCTGGTCTCCGTACTATCGGAAGGATGTGGAGTCCTTGGAGAGAGTGCAGAGGAGGTTTACCAGGATGCTGCCTGGTATGGAAGGACTGTCTTATGAGGAACGATTAGATAGACTGGGGTTGTTTTCCCTTGAAAGACGTCGGCTTAGAGGGGATCTCATAGAGGTGTATAAGATTATAAGGGGTATAGATAGAGTAAATGGAGGTAAACTTTTTCCACCTTTAGAAATGGATAGGACGAGAGGTCATGGCCATAGGGTGAGGGGGGCTATGTATAGGACGAATATTAGAGAGCAGTTTTTCACACAAAGGGTAGTGGGGGTGTGGAATGCACTGCGAGTAAGGTGGTGGGAGCAGGCACGCTGGGGCTGTTTAAGGGTCTCTTGGACAGCCACATGAGCGGTATGCAGATAGAGGGATATATTAGGACTGTTTAATTACGGCTTTTTTCCACAGGTAATTCGGTCCATAATTTGAGCACGCATTCGGCAGGTGGTGCGGGTACAGCTCTTGGATGTTGATTCATGGGTTGCCGGGTACCTCATGTCGTATATGAGTGCTTTATGTGGACCACCTGAAGGGCACCATGACAGCTCAGAGACTATCGATGTGGCTGTGCAGACACTTGGAATTGGGCCGGTGTCTGCGGGAGTTTGCGCGTTCTCCCCGTGGTTGCGTGGGTTTTCTCCGGGCACTCCGGTTTCCTCCCACAACCCAAAAATTCGCTCTTAGGCTGATTGGGTAACAAATTGTCCCTATGGTGAAAATTTTCCAAATTAGGATTAATATATATATTATTATATAGGACTATTAAAATAGGATAATGATTTGGTATTACGGTGGCGCGGGCTCGTTGGGCCGAAGGGCCTGTTTCCCGTGCTGTGTTGCTTAAAAAAAAAAAAAATGTGTTTTCAGTGTGCATGTCCATACATTGAGGTTTCCAATATTGTCCCAAAGTGTAAACATCTAAACTGAAAGGGCACAAATATTCTGCATGGGAGATTTGCTAGTGTCACACGGGTGGATTTAAACTAATTTGATGGGGGTGGGAACCAAAGCAAAGGTGAATTAGCTGAAGGGGAACCAGAGAAGAGGGCCAGTAAGACTCAGAGAAACAGCAAGCAGGGTGAGATTGCTAATCAGAGGGGGTCTGGTGGACTGAAGTGCATTTGTTTCAATGCGAGAAGTGTAACAGGCAAGGCAGAGGAACTTAGAGCTTGGATTCCTACTAGGAACTATGATGTTATTGTTACTATAGAGACTTGGTGAAGGGAAGGATAGGATTGACAGCTTAACATTCCAGGATATTTCAGGCGGGATAGAGGGGGATGTAAAGGCATGGAGGAGTTGCAGTACTTGTTAAGGAGAATATCATTTCTATACTCTGTGAGGGCTATACTTTGGACGACTCATACAGTAGTCATAATGTTGAGAGTTTACTATAGGCCACCAAACTGCCAGCGGGAGATTGAGGAACAGATATGTAGGCAAATTTTGGCAAGATGTAGAAGGGTTGTTGTGGTGAGAGATTTTAATTCCTCTGACATTGACTGGGACTTACTTAGTGCTAAGGGCATGGATGGGGCTGAGTTTGCAAGGAACATCCAAGAGGGCTTCCTGAAACAGTATGTAGATAGTCCAATTAGGGACAGGGTTATCCTGGACCTAGTACTGGAGAATGACCCTGGCCAGGTAGTTGATAATTCAGGAGGAAACAGTTCAAGGACAGTGACCACAATTCAGTAAGCTTTAAGGTACTGATGGATTAAGACAACTTTGGTCCTGAAGTTAAGGTGCTAAATTGGGGGAAGGTTAATTACAACAATCTTAGGCAGGAACTGAGGAATGTAGATGGGGGGCAGATGTTTGAGGGCAAATCAACATCTGGTATGTAGGAGGCTTTCAAGTGTAAGTTGATAGGGATTCAGGACTGGCACATTCCTGTAAGAATGAAGGATAAATATGGCAAGTTTTGGGAACCTTGAATAATGAGAAATATTGTGAGCCTAGTAAAAGAGAAAAAGGAAGCATTTGTCAAAGGTAGGAGGCTGGGAACACATGAAGCAAGTGTGCAATACAAGGAAAGTAGAAAGTAACTTTAGCCCTTCTTACTCCTTGCTTAAAAAGCATTGGTCAGCGGGATTAAGAAAAATCCCGAGGCTTTTTATACATACAAGAAGAGCAAGAGGGTAGCCAGGAAGGGGGTTGGCCACTCAAGGACAAAGGAGGAAATTTATGTGAAGAGCCAGGGGAAATGGGCAAAGTATTAAATGAGCACTTTGCATCAGTATTCACCAAAGAGAAGAAATTGGTGGATGATGAGTCTGCAAAAGGACGTATAGATTGTTTGAGTCATGTTGAGATCAAAAAGGAAGACATATCGGGGTTCTTGAGAAACATTAAGGTCGACAAGTCCCCAGGGCCTGATGGGATATATCCCAGAATACTGAGAGAGGGAAGGGAGGAAATTGCTCGAGTCTTGAGAGAAATCTTTGTATCCTCACTGGCTACAGGGGAGGTCTCAGAATACTGGAGAATAGCCAATGTTGTTCCTTTGTTTAAGAAGGGTAGAAAGAATAATCCAGGTAATTACAGGCTGGTGAGCCTTAAATCAGTGGTAGGGAAATTATTGGAGAGGATTCTTCAAGACAGGATATATTCCCACTTGGAAATAAGTGGACATATTAGTAAGAGGCAACATGGTTTTGTGAAGGGAGGTCTCACGAACTTGATTGAGTATTTCAAGGAAATAACAAAGATGGCTGACGAGGGTAGGGCAGTGGATGTTGTCCACATGGACTTTAGTAAAGCTTTTGACAAGATCCTTCATGGCAGACTGGTGCAGAAGGTGAAGTTGCATGGGATCACAAGTGAGCTGGCAAGGTGGATACAAAACTGGTTTGGTCAAAGAAGACAGAGGGTAGCAGTGGGAGGGTGAGTTTCTGAATGGAAGGCTGTACCTCAGGGATCATTGCTGGGACCTTTGCTGTTTATCAATGATTCGGAGGAAAATGTAACTGGATTGATTAGTAAGTTTGAGGATAACACAAAGGTTGGTGGATTTGTAGATAGTGATGAAGACCATCAGAGGATATAGCAGGATATAGATCAGTTGGAGACTTGGGCGGAGAGATGGCAGTTGGAGTTTAATCTGGACAAATGTGAGATAATGCATTTTGGAAGGATTAATACAGATAGGAAATATACAGTAAATGGCAGAACCTTTAAGAGTAATGATAAGCAAAGAGATCTGGATATACAGGTACACAGGTCACTGAAAGTAGCAATGCAGGTGGAGAAGGTAGTCAAGAAAGCATATGGCATGTTTGTGTTCATTGGCTAGGGTATTGAGTTTAAAAGTTGGCAAGTCATGTTGCAGCTTTATAGAACCTTAGTTAGGCCACACTTGGAATATATTGTTTAATTATGGTCGCCACACTACCAGTAGGATGTGGTCGCTTTGGAGAGGATGCAGAAAAGATTTACCAGAATGTTGCCTGGTATGGAGGGCATGAGTTATGAGGAGAGGTTAGAGAAACTTGGTTTGTTTTCATTAGAGCGATGGAGGTTAAGTGGAGAACTGATAAAGGTCTACAGGATTGAGAGGCATGGACAGAATGGATAGTCAGAAGCTTTTTCCCAGGGTGGAACAGTCAATTACTAGGGGGAGTGGAGGAGTACAGGTTTAAGGTGCAAGATTTAAAAAAAATGTAAAAGGCAGATTTTTTAATACAGAGAGTAGTGGGTGCCTGGAACTTGTTGCCAGGGGAGGTAGTGGAAGCAGATACAGTAGAGAGTTTTAAGGGGCATCTTGACAAGTACATGAATAGGATGGGAATAGAGGGATATAGTCCCTGGAAGTGTAAGGGGTTTTAGTTAAGTCGGGCAGCATGGTCGAGCAGGCTTAGAGGGCCGAAGGGCCTGTTCCTGTGTTGTAATTTTCTTTGTTCTTTGTGTTTGCAGCGCACAATCACCATAAGTCAGGATTTGGGATGGAAGTCATGGGCCATTGTTTCCCCTGGCTGAGGAATCTGGAAACCAGGAACATAGTTTCAGGATAACAGATCGATCATTCAGGACTGAACTGAGGAGAAATTTATTCAATGACAAGATTGTGAATCTTTGGGATTCTTTGCCCTTGAGGGCTGTGGATGTTCCATCATTGAGTATATTGAAGATCAAGATAGACAGATGTTTAATCTCTCAGTGAATCAAAGGAAGTGGGAGCAGGGTGGGGATAAAGGGAGTTGAGGCAGCCATGATCATACCAAACGGTGAATCAGACTCCGATAGCTCTGTGATCTATTCTTCCTCCTACTAATGTTATTATTTTTTTCCATGTCCCCACTACAGGAGCCCAAAACACATGTGAAACTTGGAAAGGATGGCTTGCGACAGCTTAACAAACAGTCTCTGTGATGATTTAAGAAGGTGAGAGAAAACTCAATATGGCATGCATAAATTTGTGTATCTGCTCAGTATAATAAATTGCTATCTAACATAACCTTGGCAGACATCATTAAGCTGCTATTTTTTTTTAAGAATTTGCTTACACAGCCTATGGATGATTGAAATAATCTTGATTCTATCTGCCACCTCATGTCAAGTGAACTGAATGGGACTTCTACAATAGGAGCCTGTAAGTTCCAAAACAACAATCCTTTCTCTTTGAAATTCTTGCACAAGCAATCCCAAGGCTGCATTGTAAAACAGAAGTACTCTTGAACCTTGACCAGCCATTTCCAAGGTATGTCTGGCATGATTTTAAAGGGCTCCATTAAAAGCCAGCCACCAGCCCCTCCGCCTCTTCCATCCAAGGACTGCATCCCATTTCCTGCCGATATGTGTTCCTGCTATCAAATCCAGTTCACACAAAGAAATCACGCCACAACATTGACACAGTTCAGCATAGTTTCAATTTGGAAATTTTTGTGAACTGTTGTTTCAACGATCATAAGACATAGGAGCAGAGTTAGGCCATTCAGCCCATCGAGTCTGCTCTGCCGTTCAATCATGGCTGATTATTTTCTCAACCCTATTCTCCCAATGTTTAACCTTCAATCCCCTTCCTAATCAAGGACCTATTTATTTCTGTCTTAAATATACTCTGTGGCCTAGGCTGCCCACCGCCTTCTGTGGCAATGAACTCCACAGATTCCCCACCCTCTGGCTAAAGAAATTCCTTCTCGCCTCAGTTCTAAAGAATCGTTACTTTACTCTGAGGCTGTGCCCTCAAATCCTAATTTCTTCTATTAGTAGAGATATCTTCCCCATGTTCACTTCATACATTATTCTGTAAGTTTCAATGAGACTCCTCCCCTTATCCTTCTAAACTCAATTGAGTGCAGATCCAGAGTCATCAGATGCTGGTTCAGTGTTGGGGCCATAAAATCAGTCTTAATATGGGAGAAGTTCAATAGTGAACCAACCTTGCTGCCCCCAACCAATCTTCCCCTCTTCACACTACCTCTGCCAGCCAATATTTTCCCTCCTCTCTCCGTGGGACCTACAATGGTTTCTGTGGCTATTTGCTACCACGCACAAATGGTAAGGTAACATTTCTGGAGACAGAAATAAAACCAACATTTCATGCTGATAGCCTTTCTTCAGAACTGAAAGAAGTTAACACAATTTAAATGTGTGTCGGAAGCGTAAGAAGGAATGGAGGAAAAAACTAAAGGAAAGGTCTGTAATAATTATGAACCAAGAAAGTCATTGTCAGCACTCTATTTCACCATGATGGGCATCATAGCCAAGTCTCTTCACCACTCCTGTACACCAACCTTCCAAGGGAAGCACTGAAAAGTGATCAGGAGCAGGAAAGTAGGCTCTTTATTAAAAGAATTCTCTGCAGTATGAAGCTAGCGAGCCCCAATGCAGGACTGAGTGAAATCACATCACACAGCATGGGGCAGTGAAGCACAGCCATTTAGGTGAGGTCCTGGAAAACTGCCAACACTAGTGGAAAAGTACCCAAGCATGTATCACCACCTTCAAAAGACAAGGGAAATAAATTGAGATTTTATTTTGTAGATTAAATGATTTGATTAATAAATGACTGCAGCTCGTGTGATAATGCAAGTCTGTGGTCTGACGGTAATATTCCTCTATTCTGATCACTGCATCCTCCAGTAGTTTGATCAATAAGAAATCAGGACTACGATCACTCACCAGAGGTGGTATTCACCCTATATCTGTATTGACAAACTGCCTACTGTTGTAAAAACTTGTCTTTAATTGACATTGTACAGTTAAGGTTGCCTTCACTAGTAAGTAGGGGCAGTGATTTATCCTTAATGAGTACGCTTTATTGTGTAATTAAAGCATACACAAAATCAAATGTGTACTTCTTTGTGCATAATTTCCTTCACTACAAGTATAGAATGATACAGGAGGAGGCCATTCAGCCCACTGAGCCTGCACCAACAGCAATCTCACCCAGGCACTACCCTCATATTGTCCGTACCCTGCAGACATAGGGAGAATGTGCAGATCCCACACAAACAGTGGGCCAAGCCAGGTATTGAACCTTGGTCCTTGGCGCTGTGAGGCAGCAGTGCTAACCACTGTGCAATCGTGCTGCCCATTGTTTGGAAAATACATCTGAGGGAGAAATCGGTGGAAGACAGGTGGATTAAAAAGAGAGTCGTTGGATTTTCTAGCCTTTTGACAATATTGATTGAGTTGTTCTGTGCCAACCTGCTTTCTTGGTTTAAATCCCCCTCCTGCCCCAACTCACAAACCCCATGAAGCAAACATTGCCTCACAGTTCATCTTTGAAAAGTCTGTGCATGGTACCAACACCTTTTATGCAATCTTTTTTAAAACCAAAAGAGCAAAAATCTATGCAAGTTGTCATGTTCCCTGAAAATATTTCTGTTGCTGTTCTGGTAACAGCTGGAATTTCATTTTAGCTCCATAATACATCAAACCTCTGTGATATTTCTGGCCTTATATTTTAAAAAAAACCTGCTGATGTCACTTGTGTTCTGCTGAAGAGCCTTTAAGTAACTGGAGTGTGAGCCAAACAGAATAGCAGTGGCTGCTCTGCACACCCCAAGCTGAATGAGGTAATGGTGTAAACTGAAATCTTTTAATAGACATCAGTCTCATCAGAGCTAAAAGTTAACCCTTGGGTGCACTGAATGGGTCTTTGCTTATTTCCGAACTGGGGTCTGCGTGGGAAGGAAGTGATTTCTGCAGATTAATTTGTGGGTATTTAAACACAATTGCCGAATCGTACACAAGGCAGAATATCTTACACTGCACCATTATCACCCCTGTGGGGAGTCCTCAGATGGGCTAAATCAGTTGGAACGCCCAGTTCACAAGCTGCTTGAAAAATCATCTCCTACGGCCAGATGAATGCAAAGCTGTCCGGGGTATTTATGTAATTTTGTTAAAGATGGGAAGCAAAGAACATTTTATTAGGCAGCCAATGATATTCCAGGAACGGCGCTGCCATGGCAGCAGAGTTATGTCATCGGTTGTATTGCGCTGTCAAGTTGAAACGCCCGTGACATCACTGATCTGCACCTGCCTCTCAGACAGAATGTCACAACCCATCCATAGGAGTATATTATATTATAATATAATTATAAATTATATAATTTATAAAATTATATAAATTTTATTATTATCACGTATAGGCATGCATTAACACTGTAATGGAGTTGCTGTGAAAATCCCCCAGTCGCCACACTCCAGTGCCTGTTCGGATACATGGAGGGAGAATTTAGCATGGCCAATGCACCTAACCAGCACCACTTTCAGAGGAAATGGACCACCTGAGGAAACCCACGCACAGACACAGGGAGAATGTACAGGATCCACACAAGCCAGGAATTGAACCTAGAACCCTGGTGCTGTGAAGCAGCAGTGCTAACCATTGTGCCACTGTGTTGCCCACAGCAGTGGTTGGTTTAGAAAGACATATGTGAGGAATCAGTCTCAAGAACTGAGCTACAGCATAAAAGCAGTTTGAAAGTGCTGTTCTGCCACATGGGCAGCAGGATCAATCTCCAACCTATTCCCAACACTTTCAAGGTCAAGCATAAAGAGAATTGAAAATTAATGATGATGTGGAGATGCTGGCGTTGGATTGGGATGGGCACAGTAAGAAGTCTCACAACACCAAGTTAAAGTCCAACAAGTATATTTGGAATCACGAGCTTTTGTGGCACTGCTCCATCATTAGATGACACACCTGATGAAGAAGCAACGCTCCGAAAGCTTGTGATTCCAAATAAACTTGTTGGACTTTAACCTGGTGTTGAGAGACTTCTTAAAGATAATGAGTAGGTGAGGGGGTTTGATAGGTTATTGTATAAATACACATTATATGATGCTAGGTAAAGAGCCACAGAGAGCAGCAGGATCCCACCTCAGTGTCCTTGGGCTGTGAGAGGGAGAATGTGGCTGAGGACCCCACATCTCCTCTCACCAATGAACCAGCTCGGAAAACATTGCAGTATTAAACACAAGGTGGAGTGAAGTTCATGGTCACCAAACACCACTTATCAGCATATCCATTGGCTGTTTCAAATGCACCCATTAATAATAGCCACTTAGGCAGAGATCAAAAGAGTTACCTCCCATCATAGCACTGCATGAGTCAGCATCTCCAGGATGGAAAGGTAAAGAAATCTGGGGCATTGGTTGGGGCCAGCATAGCAGCTCACATTCACAAACACACTAAAGGTGACAACCCAAGCCCTATAAAAGAGGGCAATATTCTCAAAATGAATCCAGGAATACTTGTCCTCAGTTAGAGATCTGAATTTCAAGTAGCACAGCTCAAAGGGTTAAGCGCCAATGTTGGTACTGCCAGCCAACACTTTCAATAACACAACAATACTGTTATGATGAAAATAGTGTATTGACAATCTCAACATTGGCAGCATGACAACTGCGTGCTGCAGTTTGTAATTAAAACCTTATATTTTCACCCCCTGTCACTCGCAAATGGCTTTTTCACATGCATCATCAAATACTGAACGAGTTTGTTGAAGATTGCCATCGCAAGTTCCTTTTAAAAGAAAGGAACAGATCACAAAGCAACATCTTCCTTGAAAGGGCTATACAATAAAAAGAAAAATGTGTTAATAAGCAAAACGTGAGTCGGAAAAAAAAACATTTGCTTTATTTTTCAAATGAACACAATAATAAATGTCCCTTTGTAACTGTTTAAATAGATCTAATTTTTCAGTAGATGGTGTAACTTCTGCTATGCCAAGCATGCTGGCTTAACCCTTAATGTACTAGTCTTAGAGTTTGCTCCATAATGCTGATGTTATTCAGGGTGACCTCCACAGAAGAGTAACAGCTACCAAATTATTGAGGAAATGATTGAGCAAATACCATTGCTACTGTTTTGATGTTTGTGGTAAGTTTCTCATGGGAAAATTTGAATATTAGATTAGCTTCTACGCGAATAATATGAACAGGCTAGAATTCTCCGACCTCACTTGAGGATTCTCTGGTCCAGCTGCAGCGAATGGAGATCTGGCCAAGTGCCAATTTCTCCGTTCTCGCTGGCCTCTGGAAAAATGATTGGCAGGAAAAGAAACAGGGTCTTTTCTCCATGTCTGCGTAGATTTCCTCCAGGTGCTCTGGTTTCCTCCCACAGTCCAAAGATGCATGATTTGGTTTGATTGGCCATGCTAAATTGTCCCTTAGTGTTAAGGGATTAGTAGGCTAAATTTGTGTGGATAGGCCTGGGTGGGATTGTGGTCGCTGCAAACTCGATGGGCCGAACGACCTTCTTCCGCAATGTCAGGTTTCTATGAAGACTAACTCCTTGGTCCACCAAGCCTCTCGTATACCACCGCAAGTCAAAGCGTCAAGCCCAAACATTTTTTTTCAACTTGCCCCCACCTTTCCTTCCCATCTCTTGTTTTCTATCACAAGATGCAAAAACAAAACAGATTAAAAACAATTTACTGCCATGTACAAAAATGTTGCTGGTGACTCACAAACTATTATCCATTGTTAAAATGATTTTTCTGCCTTTTGGACAAAGCATTGCCCCAACCTATCAGTCATTATCTTCCATTGGCATATAATCTGAAAATGATCAACAGCAGCACAGTTTGCAATCTTCCCCAATGACAAACAAAGAAATGGCTGAAAAACCCTGATTCTGAGCAGGTCACATTCTGAACAATGCTTTTGGGGGGAGAAAAGGCACAACTGCAGAAAGGATGGACATTTGAGGGTATAGAATTGGCAGCAAGCTCGTCTCCATGAACTCCTCCTCCCGCCACCACCACCTCCCCTCCTCTTCCCCCAACCACTGCCCACCCCCCCCCCCTGCTCCTCAACAACCATCCCCCTGCTCCTACTAGCTGGCACCTTCCTTTTCAAACCATAGTGTTAAGCTGCTCTGGTGTAATGTTGTAAGAATATCCATCAATTTAGGCTGGACACACTAATAAAATGTCATCGCACCGTCTTAGGGATAGTGCGCAAGGGCTGCTTAAGTCGTAAATTTCATTAAATCCTCCGGCGTTCCTGGGATAGTCTGGAGCCTGTGAAAGACGGTGTCATGTAAATCAGACATTTTTAATCCTTTTATACGTGGCCAGTTGAGGTCAGAAAGAGACATGGCATCCTCAGCAAGCAGTGCCTTTTTGTTCCCCACAGAAGACTGTTAGTTAGGGCTGATCTGATGATACATTTTCCCCAATCCTCTCCTATCGGGAAAACATACTGATGCCGACTCTATCATCCTGCCAGAATCTGCCAGCATTGTGAATCCCACTGCAGCTCACTATTTCTTTTTAAAAAGACGAACAATGCTACCTGGCCTGTCCTGCACAAGATAACCAGCTACAACTGTAGCACTGTATTTTCTTTTATCTGCTTACTGCCTGAAAATTATCTCCTTTTGCTCTATAATTACGCAGTTACAGAGAGCGATAAAAAAAACCTTGACACCGGACCCTCATGAGGTTTCGAAGCCTCATGACAATAAACCTCCCTAATGGACTTAAAATATGAACAGTGCCAGCAAGCAGAACAATTGGGTTGGGAATTGCAACGCACCCATTGGCACAGCACTGCATTCAGGGATTTTTTTTTCCCTGAGCTTATCTGTTGTCTTCGTCTTGTGGGAATCGAGATAACAGTAATTCTTCTGGGTACTTCTCGCTACGTGAGCTTTTCCCATGTCTTTCTGGGCTGTTCAGATAAAGGGTGAAGACCGACTAGTGTCATTTTCTTTGTCGAAAATCAATATTCAGCAAAGTTTATCTGACCTACATAGCAGGAAGCACTAATTTTGTCCACGTCAATTGCTTTGATGAATGTTCATAATGCCCAGGGTGTGAGTGCAAGATAAAAGAATTACTGCAAAAAAAAGTGCCATGAACACAACAAAGCTTTAATGAAATGCACGTTTCTTGATTGTCAAAAAAAATAAATTCAGCCTTACTGCTGAAGCTCGCACCAAACATGCACATTGATTATTTATTTTGTAAGGCAGGAAGTAAAAACCTTCTGAAGGCCCTCCGCTGTCTGCAAGCAAATGCAGTCAGCAATCTGATGGTTAGCACTGCTACTTCATAGCGCCAGGGATGCAGACTCAATTTCAGATCACTGTCCATGCGGAGTTTACACCTTTTCCCCGTGTCTGTGAGAGTTTCCTCCCACAGTCCACATATGTGCACGTTAAGTTGATTGGCCAGTCTAAATTAACCAGAACGTCAGGGAGATCAGTAGGGCAAATATGTGAAGTTATGGGAATAGGGCCTGGGTGGAATTGTGGTCAGTGCAGAGTCAATGGGCCGAATGGCCTCCTTCTGCACTGTAGGGATTCTAATCAGTGAACTCTGATCGACTGGTCAGCTAAAGACACAATTCCAGTTCCTTCTTCACGTCCACAAGAGATACCTCCCACCCCAACCCAAGCACTGCCATGCATGAGCTGCAAGATGGGGATACCTTTTTATATTGTATTTGGAACAAAACAATACTTGCCTTCAGTAATAGCCACCAGATTCACAACTCTCAAGTACAGTGGAAAAGAAAGCACATACAATTCAAGAGGACAGAAGATCAGAAATAGGCCATTTAGCCTCTCACTCCTGTTCATCCATTCAAAGAACAAAGAAAACTACAGCCTTTCAACATTCCAAGCCTGCACTGATCATGCTGCCCGACTGAACTAAAACCCCCTACTCTTCCAAGACCGTACCCCTCTAATTCCCATCCTATTCGTGTATTTGTCAAGACGACCCTTAAAAGTGACTATTGCATCTGCTTCCACTACCTTCCCAGCAGCGAGTTCCAAGTACCCACCACCCTCTGTGTAAAAAAACTTTCCTTGTACATCTCCCTTATACCTGTGCCCCCTAGTAATTGATCCTTCCACCCTGGGAAAAAGTTTCTGACTATCCACTCTGTCCATGCCTCCCCGCCGCACCTCCCCACCCCCCCAGTCTTGTAAATTTTTATCAGGTCGCCCTTTAATCTCTGTCATTCTAATGAGGACAAACTGAGTTTATCCAACCTCTCCTTATAGATAATGCCCTCCATACCAGGCAACATACTGGTAAATCTTTTCTGTACCCTCTCCAAAGCCTCCACAAGCTTCTGGTAGTGTGGTGACCAGAATTGAACACTATATCCCAAGTGTGGTCTACCTAAGGTTCTATAAAGCTGCTATAAAGTTTCTATAAATTTCAATGAGATTGAAGGTGATCTGTGACCGAATTCCAAACAGCCCATCTTTTTCTCATATCCCTTGAGTGGCAAAATATCCATCACAGTTTTAAAAACCTGATCTCACAACAATTGTCATTTGCAGAGAGATATTCCAAACTTCTTCACCCAAACTTGGAACGAAGAAGTGTTTCCAAACTGCATTCCTGAAAGAACTGACTGTAATTTTTAGAATAGTCCCAAGTCTTAGACTCGCTACCAGCAGAAATAGTTTCCCTCCTGTCTTCTCTATCAGTTCCCCTTCATATCTTGAAAAACTTCAAGGGAATTACCCCTTAACCTTCTAAAATCCAGGGAATACAATGGTAACTTGTGAAATCTCTCTTCTTTGGACTCCAGTTATTAGTCTAGAAAATCGATTGCGCTCCCTTCAAGGTTAATATATCTTTTATAAAGTGTGGTGCTCAGAGTGGAACACAGTACTCCAGCTATAGTCGAGTAAGGTTTTATATAGCTGTAGTTGAATAATAAGCCCCTTCATTTCCAATCTTCTCAATATAAAAACCAGCATTCCAAAAACCTTTCTGGTTACTTGTTACACCTTCCCGTGACATTTTACAAATATTTATGTTGTGATCCCTAAGTCTCTTTGAAACTCCACTTATTTAGGAACTGCCCACATTGAAGTTTTGTGGGCCCCAAGTGGAGGATTGCACATTTCCATAAATAGCAATTAGTTTGTTGGTTTTACTTTAATACGTCTTTGTAATTCCAAGCTTCTATCTACAATCTAACAATCTGATCTCTCTCGTGTAATCATAAAATTTGGATTTGTGGCCCTTTATCCCATCATTTAAGTCTTTAATAAATATGGTAAATAATTGAGGTCCCATTTTGCCAATTGCAGTATCTGTCTACTACTCCTACTCTTTCTCCTGCCCATTAACCAATTTCATAAGGTATAAAGGTACATGTACAGTAGTTTAGGAAAAACACAACTAATTTATTTATAGATTAAAACTATACAGAGACTTACAACCTCGTAACTGCAACCAGCTCCCAAGATGACTCTGAATACAGAAGCTCATGCTTACTTGAATGATCCTCCACCCTGTTCTTCGATTGGTTCTCTGGGTCATGTGCCACTTAATCTGCAGATTAATCCTTAAAGGGACAATCACCACATCCTTCTCCCTCTCAATCCTGTTATATAATCGTCAATACTCAATTTACAATGTCCTAGATAATTAAACATTTAGTACATGAATTTAGTCAATTATAAGTTAAAATCTTTTGGGGGTTTCTGAATCCTTGTGGAGTGGCATATCCGCTCTGTCTGGGACACTTTCACAGGATTGCTGTCAGCCAAACCACAATGACAGGTGGGTCTTCAGCTACAGGCAGTTCAGCTCTGTTTCCATGGCGATGTTGGTTGTGCCTGTCACAGGATGACCAGGTACTTCACTGCTAAAACAGTTGGCAACATTTCCTGATGACAAACCTGTCTGCTGGGGCATCTCTGTTTTCCTCAAATGATCTATGTGCTTTTGGATGATCCTTCCTTCGATGTCTACTTGATAAGATTGGGATCCAGTTTTAGAGACAATTCCATGGACCCAACTCAACCCATGACCAAAATTCCTCTGATACATGGTGTCATCCATCATAAACAACCATGTTAACTGACATGGATCATGGCTTGCCTTCTGACTCCACCCCCCCCCCAGTATATTTGAAAACACGAGGGTCAATCTCATTCTGAGATGATGACTCATTAACAACTCTGCTGATGGGACTCTATTATTGCATGTGAAATGGTTCGGTAGCCAAGTAGGAAGTGAGAGATTCTGGTCTCCAGATTTGCACCTGACTGTTTCTTTAGGCCAGACTTAAAAGTTTAGATAGCTCGCTCAGGTAGTCAGCTGGATGCTGGGAGGTAAAACACTGTCATAATGTGCTTTATATCACTGATTATGGAGAAGTTTTGAAATTCAGCACTAATGAATATTGTTCTACTGTCAGATACAATGATTCCAGATACACATTGTTGTAATTTTTTAATCAAAACGTGCGATGTAGGAGATTTCATCTTAAAAATGTCCATCAATTCAGAGTGTGCATCAACAATGAACAGAAACGTTGGGCCCACGAATACACCAAAAAAAGAAACATGGACTCATACCAACGGCCGTCCAGGCCTTTCCCAAGGATGTAGTGGGGTTGCAGCAGACAACCTGTGCTGCAATTGGTGCTGTTCGCAGTGTTTGACCAGGCTCTCAATGTCAGAATCAATACCAGGCCACCATACATAACTTGAGATGCCAGGGTGAGCACAGTGTAATTCCATTAGAAGTGGCTCTCTGCCTGGTACAGAGACATCTTGCTCCCCAGAGTAAGATGGCATCCTGTTAACTCAATTCATCCTGTGGGAAACAAATGGTTTCATTTCTTCAGAAATTGGCTCATTGGCCTAATCTGCATAAGTTAATAAGATTTAGGGACAGGATTAAGCCAATTGGCCCATCAAGTCTGTTCTGACATTCGATAACAGCTGATATGCTCCTTATCCCCATTTTCCTGCCTTCTCCCCATAACCCTTCAACCCATTACCAATAAAAAATCTGTATAACTCCTCCTTAATTATACTCAATGCCCCAGCATCTTATGAACTTATGAATGAATGTGGCAGTCTGGTCTAGTTTCAATATGGGAACTAGTAGTGCTGCCCATTCCAAGAAATGAACTGGCTGGATAATGCCCAGCTCTTCCAATCTCTTGAATGCAACTTCAGTAATCACCCCCTTTCCTATTTTGTTCTCTTGGAAATAATACCCAAGGCACTCTGCTCATTGTGTCAAGTCTTCTGCAGAGGATCATATGAACTAGCCATCCAAAGAGGTATGCACCTTGGTAAGTACTCTTTCCCTTTCTGCACTCAACTCCAGTGTAAACTGGATGCATACAGTCAGAGGATTTTGAAAAAATCTTTGTTGCCAAATGTAGAGATGCTTGTTTATCAGTTTAAAGAAAACACAATTCCTTTACTTGCAGGTTAAAATTATAAAGAGATTTGCAGCTTTGTGGCTGCAATCAGCTCCCGAGATGACTCGGGGTACAAAAGCCCATGTTTCCTTGGGTGATTCCCCCACCCTGCTCTCCAATTGTTCCACACGTGACCCCTTGCTCTGCAAATTGATCCTTAAAATATCAATCACTACACCAGGTCAATAAGTTCTATATTTCCTCTAAACATCACTCACTGATTTTTTTGTAATTTTACCTATTAACAGATTTGCCCAATTTAGTCTTTGTCTCTCCACATTGTCATACCATTTTATCTAAAACCAGAACCTTAGCTCTTTTGTATTTCTCCTTTTCAAACATTACGTTGAATTCAATGTTATGATCACTATTAGTTAAATATTCATGTGGAATCTGTATCATTAGTCATTACTAAATTTAATATCACATGCCTCTTTTTTGGTTCTCGGGCATATTATTGCAGTAAATTACCCAATACACTCTCAAAGATTAATTTACTATCTGACATATACTAATCAGCTTCTTCCAATCTATATAGAAGTTAAAATGACCCATTAAAACTCATCTGCTTTTCTGTATGCTTTTCTAAATTCTACATTTATACATTCTGCCACCTCACAGCTGCTCCCAGAGGATTGATACAAAACTCCCATAACTGTCTTAAATGCTGTTCTATTCCTTGAATCCACCCATAAAGTTTAAACTGCCTGCTTACCTTTACCATTGAAATGACTTCATTATAGCTCACCAGTGCTACAGTTCCACCATTTTCCCTATCTAGAGCCTATAACTTGGCCCATTTAGTTTGCAATCCTGACTTTCTTACCCATGTCTTTGTAATGATTACCTTGTGCCTACAATTCATTCAATTTATTCCTCATAGTGCATCTGTTTGTATAAAGTCTGCTTCTTTAAGCCTCACACGCTAACTGGCCCTTACACTCAAGGGCCGGCTTTACTCACACATTTCTGACTTTTTTTTCCTGGTTTAATTTTAAAACAACTTGCATTCATATAGCATTTTCCCACGTGGCCACCCGGTGTCTCAAAGTGTTTTGCAGCCAATTAAGTACTTTGGAAGTGCAATCCCTATTTAATGTAGGAAGTACAGCAATTTGTGCACATTGATCTTACACAAACAGCAATGCCATCATTTGTGACGGTTATTAAGGGATAGAGAATGGTCACTCCAAAATAGCACCACTGGTTTTTACATCGTCTCAAGAAGGCAAATTGAGGCCTCAGCTAAATAGTTCATTTGAAAGATGGCACCTCTGGCAGTGCAGCACACTCTCAATATTGCACTGGACTGTTAACCATGTTTTGTGCTCGAGTGAGAGCGGGAATTGAACCCAGAACCTTGTGGCACTGTAGCAGAAGTGAGCAACAGAGCCATAGCTGACGCTAACATTATTCTACATCTTTCCATTTCTTTTTACCTGTACTGCCTAAAGCACAATTTCTGATTGTCACATTACACACTTCTCTTCCACTTCAGAACCATTATTTATACCACCTTCCCACCAGAAATCCCCCCACTAACCACACGACATATTTAACAGCTTACTCTTCCTGTGACAGCCCTATTTATTCTTTCTGTATGGATCAGATTCCAGCATAGCTCTGGTACAATCTGTTCCAACAATACAGTATCTCATAGCTCCAGGTCAGTGTCTATACAGAGTCTGCACATTCTCCATATTTGCTTAAGCTTCCTCGGGTGCTCTGGTTTCCTCCCATAGCCCCCAAAACATGCCAGTTAAGTGCGTTGGCCATGATAGATTCTCCTTTAGCTTACCCGAACAGGCACCGGAATGTGGTGACGAGAAGGTTTTCACAGTAATTTCATTGCAGTGTTAATGTAAGTGCCTTATGACACCAATGAATAAAGTTTCTCTGTTCCCGCACTAATGACAGTATCTCATCAAATGGAACCTCGATATCCTATACCACTCCTTTAATAATGCAAAGAGTATAACTCTGGCTATCGGCATGGTGACACAATGGTTAGCACAGCTGCCTCACAGCTCCAGGAACCCGGGTTCCATTCCCAGTTTGGGTCACTGTTTGTGTGGAGTTTGCACATTCTCCCCATGTTTGCGTGCGTTTCTTCCCACAGTCCAAAGATGCGTAGGTTAGATGCATTAGTGTCCCACGATGCGTAGGCTAGAACAATTAGCGGTGTAAAAATGTAGGGTTATAGGAGATAGGGCCTAGGTGGGATTGTTATCAGCACAGACCCGATGGGCCAAATGGCCTGCTTCTGCAATGTTGGCACTCTATGATTCTAAGTCCTCTTCTTGAATGGTATCTCCCCAACCAGGACCTCTCACCTATTTTTTCCTACATTATCTTTCCTGATGCAAATGACAACAACTGGTTTCACCTCTTTCCTCTGGGACCAGATGCTGATTAAAAGAAAAATCCCAAACAGCAAGATATGGGAGCTGAAGAAGCTGGGTATCTACCCCTTTTCGCTGACAAAAGACAGCAACAAAATTGTGGTGCTAATGACTCCATCAAAGGAACAAAGCTCAGGCTCAGCCTTGCTAATTAGAGAAATTAGCCATTCATTTTTCTTTATTTTCATTCAGTTTTAACCAGTTGCTACTTCATTTATTCAAACGTTTTTTTTCTTCCTCCCCCTTCTTGTTAATGTCTTTCTCTTTTTCCCACCTTTTTCAGCAGGGTTTCTGTTAAATTGTCAGCAATTCCTTACAATAATTTTTCAGGTGAGTTAAAGGAGAATTTGGAACAAAATTATTTAGCAGCATAATACATTTTGTTCAACATTCAAATATAAGAACACAAGCCTAAGAGCCTGCTAATAGATATCTCTATCAGCCCCAGTTGGCTGTTGTAGATTATGCTAAATTATCTCTACCTGTGCTTTTGAAAGAAAATGCATGAAATGACAGTTAATTGTCCAAACTCATTATTCTGTTCAGTCGGGTTGCATCTGATGAAGAAGTAGCTGTATGAAAATATTGACTACTGTTTAGATCTTCATGCGTTTATCCATGTACGTAATTGTTCAAATATGATTGCATTAAAGAATACTAAATTGGCCCATGGAGGTGTCCATCAGTGATTATTTCAGCTTAAATCTTCAGCTGCCATTCAGCTTTTGCACATCATATATTAAATCCCTGACCCCTGACATTACCCATGAACCTCCCTTTTTTTTATTCCTTCTTTAAATCTTTATCGCGGAGGCTCTGACATCAACTTGCTCTGTTGCACAGGATTTAGGAAAGTGTGCACTGGTCAATCCATGCTGAATAAATTCTTCCCCTCAGTGTGAGCCTGCGATAATCTTCAAGGCTCCGGCTCCCTCTAAATGAGGTGCAAAAACCTCGAGTTGGATTATCTGCATTTCCATATGGAAGATGGTGTACAACAGTTCAAAATTAAATCACAGATTTGCAGACCGTTTTGCTTACACGGCTAATGCCCTTTAGAAAAGTTTCCACAGGGAAATAAAAAAAATCATGTTCAAACAGTTTTAAATAAACCTTTACATTAAATCATTCACAGAAGTAGCAACCTAGAGAGAAAAAAGGATGTTGATTTAACAAAGGCAAGAGGAAAAAAAAACCCATAATCTTAAAGAAGTGAACCTATGTTGTGTAAAAAAAAAGAACAACAAAAAAAGATTTAATCTGTTAAGGTCATTAACCCTTAGAAAACGGGTGCCAATGATGATGAGGCAAGAGAAAGTGTTATTTCCTCAGCTAGTACAGTTAACATTTCTGGAGTTCAAATACTCAGTTGTGGAACCAGGGACATTCTACAAGCATTCCTTTTAAAATCTCAAATAAAATTTAAAACTAAAAACATAAAATATTACAAAATTGCATTTCACATCTATGAATTACTGGCTACATGGCATCTATTTACAATATTCATCTTTCAAAGGGTAGAAACCTTTTTTTGTTGGGGGTGGGGGCGTGCATAGGTATTATGTTAAAAGAAAACATTGCAGCCACAGGGGTAAAACTCTGAATAAACAGCGGGCTTCCAGTCACGGCATCTACAATAATCGCAATCTTTAAAACCATAAACAGGCTGCCAGACACCATGGTGTTGATGGATCACACAGGCTGATTTAGCAAGTTCCAGTTTATGTGGAAAAATTTCACACAACTGATGCACTCCCAGAGCAGAGATTTCCATAAGGAATTCAGCAACGGAATTCTTATTTTTTTTTACCTAGCAGTGCAGCTGTCCAGCAAGCTTAAAGGGACACCTTCAATTATTTTGCAAGTCTCTTCAAAGGAAAGTTAAAAGATAAAGCTTTAACTCTATTTGAATGTTCCATGATTTTTCGGTTTCACGATCTGGCAAAGTTAATATGTAGAGCAGGTTTTAGAAAACTAAATATGCCAAAATTTTCACATCTATTCCTTCACTTGAACACTGAGTTTTGTGACAGTGTCTATGTCCAAATATAGAATCCCTACAGTGCCGAAGGAAGTCATTTGGCTCATCGAGTTTGCACCAAACTACAATCCCACCCAGGCCCTATCCTCATAATCCCATGTATTTACCCTAGCTAGTCCCCCTGATACTAAAGGGCAATTTACCCTGGCCAATCCACCCTAAGCCGCACATCTTTGGAATGTGGGAGAAAATCAGAGCATCGGCGGAAATATAAGCAGACACTGGGAGAACATGCAGAGCCCGCACAGACTCGAGGCTGGAATTGAGTCACTTGGCATTGAGGGGTAGCAGTGCTTACCACTGTACAGGACAACTCCTATCATGCAGCCTTTGACACTGCAAGCACAATATGATCACATTAATTTCTAATGACTGAATCAATTTATAACTCATATTTTTCATGGAGCAAATTATTACTGCAGAATATCTGCAAGTACTTTCCATAAGTATGCTCAGCTTCTCACCAAAACTAATTCAAATATTAATTTCAAGAATGCAGAATAATTCCTTACAGCCTTAAAGGAATACTAGTGTAGTTTAGAAGCAGAATAATACACCCGCACCTAATTTCCTTAAGCGTAGCCCTGAGGTGAAAGTGAGGCAACACTTTCTCTTGCCTCATCATCCAGCTCCAGCAGAAATCAGAGGGAAGAGAGAAGGCCTGGTTAATCCAGTCCAGCATTTTTTGATTGGACTTGTAAAGTGCAGCCACTCATTACAAGCCAAATGACAACAGGAGCAACTTGAGGGATAGAGACTGTAGCTGGTACTCATTACAATGGGGATTCTCACACCCCTGGTTGTGGCATGTTACTGATGGCCAGGACTCCCAGTGGGATAAAGTATATTGACCTCCAGTTCAGTAGGAGGACATCACTTGATGAAGATTCAGGCAGCCTGAACCTTTGAACAAAACATAAGCAGTTAAAGTAAACGGATTACTTGTCATTCCTGTCCCCCGACAACCCTCCAATCACTCACCATGGGGACAAGTGGTGCCAACTGGGCACTGCCTTCTGATAAACATGCTTTTTATCATTTTGGACATAATTCCTCACCCACAAACTTACTTGAAAGCCAATCATAAAACAACTAACTATCACAATAATACCATTAGCGACCTACAAACTCATGATTTACATACCACGCCAGCACTTACTATTTGCATGCCTGATAAAAACTGACAGGACCAAATGACAAAAAGCCATTATTAGGAGCAGTGAGTGCAATGGAATGGAAGTTAAGTTTAAGTTTATTTATTAGTGTCACAAGTTGGCTTACATTAACATTGCAATGAAATTACTGTGAAAATCTCCTCATTGCCACACCCTGGCGCCTATGCGGGTACACTAAAGGAGAATTTACCATGACCAATCCACCAACCACCTTTCAGACTGTGGGAAGAAATCAGAGCACCCGGAGGAAACCCACACAGAAAGAACATGCAGACTCTGCACGCGAAGTGACCCAAGCTGGGAGTCAAACCACAGTCCCTAGCATGGTGAGGCAGCTGTGCTAACCACTGGGTACAACTGTTAAAACATATCCATTGAACTGAAAGAACAATGCAAATGAATGTAATATTTTCACTGGTTTTTATGTTTCTTATTTTCCACTTTACAAAAAGTGCTCTCAGAAGCAGTCTGCTTATTTGGTATTCTAGGCAAGGATCACTTTATTTGCAGAAAATTTTCAAACAAAGCGTTTGGCTCAGAACATTCTGCTTTTTATCTCCAAACATGAAAGAAATATTATCGGTGGGGGGAGGGAGGTGAAGAGAAACAAAAAAAATATTTAAAGCTGTGTTTAAAATCAGAGATAAAGCCAAGAGGGAAACAAATGGCCGTAATCTAGCTAATGTAGTCCCGACAAAATAAATGTGAATTTACATTAGAATATTGGACATTTGGATTTGCCCATTTGATTAATAACTAGCAGGAATGGCTTGGCTCCCCAGCAACCAGTTTTGTGGCAGAATAAAAGTCATTTTTACCCACACCTGCCTGACTTTTGTGTTTAATTGTATGCAGGAAGAGGGAGTTATGGAGGTCTGTGTTGTCATGAGAAATCTGATCTTGTTATAAATTATTAGAGTGTTGCAGTAGAGTCAATGAAACAATCTAACAGCAAAGATTCTGCCTTGCGTTTTTGGCCGCAAGTGAATCCCTCTGATTCAGGCTGGGGAGGATAGGGCGTAACATGTTACATATAGAGTAACATGTAGAATATACAGAGAGGCACATGTTGATGGTGGCATATCAAATAAGGTGGCATGTCAAATAAGGTCACATGTCAGGTGAAGCGTGTTACATTTCAGATAAGTGTGTCACATACAGATGCAGCATATTTCAAAGAAAAAGGGATGTGGTTCGATCTGTGTCAGCCAGCATTCACATCTGCAAGGCATTGAACAGTCACGTGTAGTTTCCTTCCTTTGAAGGCTATTCGTAAAACGTTGGGTTTTTATGGCAAGCTAAGGGCTTTCCAGTCATAGTGGTTCAGCTATTGACATTCCCACCTCTGGAGTCTGCAGGTTGTGGGTAAAATCCCATTCCAAAGACTTGAGCGTAAAATAGGTTGACACTTGGGAGTGAAGAGGCAAAATGCTGTGGATGCTGGAATCTGCTGGAATATCTCAGCAGGTCTGACAGCACCTGCGGAGAGAGAATAGAGCCAATGCTTCGATAACCCTTCCTCAGAGCAGTCATCCTGACCTGAGACTTTAGTTCTATTGTCTCCCTACAGATGCTTTCAGACCTGCTGAGATTTTCCAGCATTTTCTATTTCTGTTGTGGCACTAGGGAGTGCTTCATTGTTTGAAATGCTGGCTTTCAGATGAGAAATTAAACTGTGGCTTCATCTTCCCTCTCAGGAAACTGTAAAGAATTCCATTGAACTATTTTGAAGAATACCAAGTGTGTTATCCCTCGTGTCTTAGTCAATATTTATCCCACAATCAACAACACTATCTGGTTATCATTACATTGCTGCTTGTTGGAGCTTACTGTGCATAAATGTATTTCCTACATTACTACAGTAATTACTCTTGCAAAAAAAAAGTATAGCCCTAATGGGTTGCAAAGTGCTACTTCTGAAAAGAATCATATAAATGCAAGTCTTTCTTCTGTTCATTCCTACTAGCTTGACAGTATTTACTTTCACAATTGGCCTGACAGGTTTTACATTACCACTACACTACCATATGAGCAACATGGTATATATATTGGCTGGACTGTTAAGAACAAGATGAAACAGTGTGCTACACACCGACAGATTCAGATCATCCCAAAACGAAAAGACTAACATTAATTCTAAAATACAACATTCACACAAACCTATATAGGCTATAGGAGTTTATAGGCTCATTTTTAATTCAATTTTGGAAATCAGATGTGATGGAATTCATCAAGTCACATGATTTGAACCAAAACACTATAAGTAGATTCCAGAGGTGGAAATGTCAGCAGCTGAACCACTACTGATTGGAAAGTCACTAGCTTGCCATGAAAACACAACGTTTTACGAATAGCCTTCAAAGGAAGGAAATTACACGTGACTATTCAATGTTTTGCAGATGTGAATGCTGGCTGACACAGATTGAACCACATCCCTTTTTCTTTGAAATGTGCTGCATCTGTATGTGACACACTTATCTGAAATGTAATAAGCTTCATCTGACATGTGACCTTATTTGACATGCCACCATCAACATGTGCCTCTCTGTATATTCTACATGTTATTCTATATATAACATGTTACACCTTATCCTCCCCAGCCTGAATCAAAGGAATTCACTTGCGGCCAAAAACGTGACTTGAATTGTAGTGGTGTGTTTGATGAATTTTATTTCACGAGCAGAGTTTTCAGAGCAGGTTGTTGAAATTGAATTGTCCTGAAGGCTCCCCAGTGAAACAGAAGCTCTTAATACAAAGATTTATTTTTTCAGTTTTGTGGTTACAGAGAATCCACCAGGCAGGGAAATGTTTCAAGGAAGAACTGTGTAGCTGTAATAACATTGAGTTATTGCAGTGTGGTGAATGTATGAACGTCCTCTTCATTTGTCTTCTGTTATCACCTTCAATCAGGAAAACATTAACAACTAACTGCACCAGCATTTAAAATAAAAATTGATGAATTATGGTCTCAAACGTCATTTGCAACTTGCTGTTCTCATGTGCACATCCAAAGTTATCAAAGTTGAAAGTTGCACAAGGACATTTTAAGCACCTTGAACAATTTAATGAGTGCAAAAAAAATTCCAGCTATGCATTGTATTTAGACCTGGTACAAAATATTACTACATACAACAAAAGGTTTTAGTTTGATTCTGTGCTCATGCATGATATCCATTAAAAACAACCTTTAGGCTCGGAATGAACTGTGTTTTTTTCCTGTCTCGCACAGATCAGATGATATTAGGCATACCACTTTATCATGCAGGTGCTGGTTAAAGTACCAACTGCTCCTTAATGCTTCTTTAAATTGGCGCACAAAACTACTTAATGAAAGAACTGCTGATTTATATATCTCTTACTTTATTTTAAATACAATAGGTGATTTTCATAGTAATTTTGTTCATGTAAGCCTACTTATGACGATTAAGTAAACTTTAAACAATCAGCAAGAAATAAATGTATAAATAAACATAGAAATGTAAAAGATAGGGGTTGGAGGAAGTGATTTGGCCCTATGAGTCTACTTCGTCATTCATTAAGATCATGGCTGATCATCCAACTCAATAGCCTAATCTTGCTTTTTCCCCATAACCTTTGATCTGATTTGCCCCAAGTGTTATAAACTGTCATAGTGAGAGCAATGTTGGATAAATAGCAACAGCAAGCATATTCCACCTATTCACTGTGCACCTGGCTGATAGCAATTTTGCCAATTAATTGCTAGGAATACAGAGAGATTCTTGTATATATATTCACTTTTCCCTGATGTGCGCTGAACAACTGCTGAGCATCTATTGTTATTCTAATTTATTCTCTTCCTCACCTGAAGACTACTGGAATGTGATTGTCTTAACACTCTTAAGTCTCTGGTGAGCTGTACAAACCTCCCCATGTGAGGCTGGGTGCTTTTATGTCTTCCAATTCCTAGTCTGGTCTGCACAAGAATCTACTTCCACAAAGCATTCTTGGCTGTTAATGCCCTTAGAGTCAGCCCCACAAGCTATTCAGCTGCAAAACAGTTGAATAAGGGGAATAACTTGCTGATACTTTCATTTTGTTCTGCTTTGCTATTGGAGTTGCAGATGGGCAGCTGTGGGGGAATGGGGAGCAATGTGAAGCCGCCCACTATCTCCATATCTGTTTCCATACAGCCTGCAAAACTTCTCCCTTTATTCCTCTCATTAGTTAGGCATGCTTTTTATATCTATATATCACTGACCTTTGTACTATTTGCTGTGCCTGAATTCCCCCACACGTACCCACCATTTTGCACAAGAAACAAGGGGCCCAATTTTAAGTTTGTGTAAGTGAATGCATTTTAAGTGAGTTAAAATTGGGCTCAATATGTCTCTTACCAGGACATTTTCTCATAAGGAAAGGAGCTATTGATGGAGATTAGGCACCCTGCAAGTACAGTTCATCCAGGTACTGGTATTTTCACATCACGTTAGACAGAGACATGCTTCTCTGCATTTGTGCAAGGATTAATCCTTCACAAAGGAAACCTGACCTACAGCCACGTAGAAAGGGAATCTGTCCACTGCCTGGTCTGTCTGCACGAGAATCTAGTTTCATAATGCATACTTGGCTATTAATTACCTCAGAGGTAGCCCAGCAAGCCATTCAATTGTAAAACAGTTGAATAAGGAGAATAACTTCTTACTGGCACAGTGATTAGCACTGCTACCTCACTGCACCAGGGACCCAGGTTCAATTCCAGCCTTGGGTGATTGTGGAATTTGCACGTTCTTCTCATACATAGGTCATGTCCAAAGATGTGTGGGTTCGGTCATGTATGGCCATGATAAATTGTCTGTTAGTGTCCCCAGATATGTAGGTTCGATGAAATAGCCGTGCTGAATGTGTGGGCTTGTGGGGATAGAGCCAAGATGGGGGAGACAGCCTGGAGAACATTCTATCAGATAGTAGATGGAAACTTGATGGGTCAATTTTTTTTTTATTCATTCTTGAAACATGGGCATCACTGGCTGGCCCAGCATTTATTACCCTTTCCTACTTTCCCTTGTTCAAGCGGCAACCACATTGCTGCAGCTCCGGAGTCACATATAGGCCAAAGCAGGTAAGGATGGCAGATTTCCTTCCCCAAAAGACATCAATGAACAAGATGGGGTTTTCCAACAATAGGTAATGGTTTTATGGTCATCATTAAATTCGTAATGCCAGAATGGACTCCTTCTGCACTGTAGAGATTCTATGATTCCAACGTCACTGTAGGAGTACCATCACAAAAAATGTTTTACTGCCTTATCATAATTACTGATATGAAAGAGATGCAGCCTCACCCACGTAGCCACATCCTGAGAATCTATTTTTAAATGAGCAACTACCAGCCACAGCTGGTCACTTGTGCTATGTGTTTCAGGCAGTGCAGTCCTCTCTCCGTTTCACAGTCCAACTACCCGAGAATGAATGTCTCTGGCTCAGTGTTTGAGAAGGTTGGAACGAGTGACAGCACGTTGTGGTGATTGTTTCTTTAAGGGCAACACAGCAGAATAAGAGTCACCTGGCCTGGGTGACAAATCAGGACTCAAAGTGAGGAATCACCCCTGGGGGAGGAGTTCTCTTCATTGCTTGCCCATCAAGTAACTACCCAATACTCAGGAATTGTCAAAGATCAAAGAGAGATATTGTGGTGAATATGTTTGTTCTTTTTCTCAGATATTGATTAAAACAGGATACTCACATGTATCAGGATAATCTTATTCTTGTTGCCAGATGAAATAATGCACTTTCAAAGACTCCATTAGTAAATAACAAAGGATTTATTTATAGGGGTCAACAAGAGCTATAGCATATCTGCTACTAGCTCTAGAATACCTTTTGCCAAAAAGAACTCCTTCCCCTAAGTTGATTCCCCCACTCTGAGCCGTGATTGGTCACCCAGGCCAGGTGATCCTTACTCTGCTGTGTTTCCCTTAAAGTGACAGTTACCACATCCAGATAAAAGGCAAAGCATTGCTGCAGTTAAAAAAGTTCAAAAGCTTAGAAATACAGCTGTTACTACAAAGCAGTGCTACAGCTTTAAGAGTAAAGGCCCAGTAAACTCTATACCTACATTGCAAAATACACCTGAAAAGGGAAACGAAGTGTATCCTAGCAACTACAGCCTGTGTGTCAAAAAAAACTACCACATTCTTAAAGCGGTAATACATTTAAATTAGCAACCACAAGCAGAAACAACTGGTTATGGACAGGAAAATTAATTTAAAGTTTATTTATTAGTGTCACAAGTAGGCTTACATTAAGACTGTAATGAAATTATTGTGAAAATTCCTGAGTTGCCACATTCTGGTGCCTGTTCAGGTACAGTGAAGACACATTTGTCATGACCAATACACCTAACCATCATGTCTTTTGGACTATGGGAGGAAAGCAAAACACCTGGATGAAACCCACACAGACATCGGGAGAACATGCAGACTTTGTGGAGACAGTAACCCAAGCTGGGAATCAACTCAGTGACTCTGGCGTGGTGAGGCAGCAGTGCTAACCTCCATGCGAGAAATTAGACAATCAGAAAAAACCTCAGATAGAGGGCAAGTCTCAAAAAAAGGTCCATAAGTAGCAAAGGCCTCAAAGAAGAGGCAATGGAAGATCTCAAAAAAGCAGCAACAAGACCTCAGAAAGGAGGTAATAAATGACCCCGAAAGAGGGCAGAAGAAGACCTCAAGCAGGAGGCAACAATAGACACCAAATAATCAGCAAAGTAAGACCCCACAAGAAATACCATAAAGTTCACCAAATAACAGGCAACGAATGACACCTAGAGAGTTGATTGATTTGATCATCAATCAAATGACCAAATGAAAGCCAACAAGAAAATTACAAAATGGAAGTATGGCGACACTTCATCAGAGACAGAACCAACCAACAATGAAATCAAAAGGCTTTGGCTGAAGTTAAGGTAAATATAAATGAAGATTCCATTGGTAAAATGCATATTTCCAGTAAAAACACGATGGATTCTCCTTGAAAGAAATGCAGAAATTAAAGACCTCAGAAGGAACTGGGAACTGTGGAAAATAAAGAGGAATCAGCAAAATGAATTAAAAGCTTTAGAGAAATCTGTTGGGACCAGTTCATTAGATTTGTTCAAGAGGGAGCTGGACGTGGCCTTTGTGGCTGAAGGGATCAAAAGGTATGGAAAGAAAGTGGAGTGGAATACTGAAAGTGCATGATCAACCATGATCATATTGAGCGGTGGTGTGGGCTTGGAGGGCCGAATGGCCTACTCCTGCACCTATTTTCTGTATTTCTATGTAAAACATTAAAGCAAGAAGAAATGATTGGCAGCAAACTTGGCGGAAAATGAAGTTGCAAAAAAGTTCAAAAGGAGAACACAATGACACAATGGAAAATCGTCTGAACTCCATGAAAAAGCAACTAGAAAATAAGAACAAGTCCAGTGAAGAATTGAAGCAGGAGAATAAGAGCTCGAAGGAGGAAATTTGGCAATGAGAAATTAACTGAAGAGGTAAAAACATTGGAATTGACAGGAGAATTAGCAATTCAGACAGAGAAAGAAACTAGGACTGTGAGTCAGGACAAGATTGCTGAAATGGTCACACTAATGGAAAAGCACCAGAACCAATCTGATAAAATGCTTGATGGAAAAGACGTGAATTGAAATGCTAGAAAGAGAAGAAACTTTATCACATAAACCAAGTATCAGAACCAGAGTATTGTGACTATTTCTTGATACGTGACAGTGGAGATTGTGAAAGAAAAGTCAAGACATAAGACTTTGCCGTATTGTGATGATATGCATTATAATGTAAGGTGCTTGGCAGAGCAAAGGTTAATGTGAGACTGGAGATTGGCTCTGCCCAGAGAGTGATGTATGTATTATATGGTCAGAGAACAGTCTAGATTTTCACAGTAACTTCACTGCAGTGTTAATGTAAGCCTACTTGTGAAATTAATAAATGAACTAAAAATGTAATTTTCACACATTCTCTCCTTTTCTATGGCAGTAGGGAGTTTTCATACTGGTGGGGGGGATGGTGGGCGTGGTGGTGTGGCAGAAGCTTAAACTCACCAAGGAACTCTGCTACAGATAGCTGAGCACGTGCCCTGATCTCCCATATGTGCACATTGTATGGGAGAACTGTCAACCCTGCCTCCCCGATTCCCCACAGACATTGCCCCCCCACCAGTAACACAGATAACCCCTCCACAGACAACCCCACCCCACACACAGCTCCCCCCATCACCACCCTCTCCCCTCCACTTAATTACCAGCCTCCTGCTCAATGGCCCCAACACCCAGTCAGTGGCTCCGACCTCCAGTTGGTGGCTACCATACCACCCCAACCTCCGATGCAGAGTTCTTATGTTCCTTCCCTTCCTATCAATCTCCCCCACCTTCTTCGTCTGACTGTGCCCTTGTAAGGCCCTGACCTCTTGGCACTGCCCCTCTCTCTCTGACCACCCAGGGGACTGAACGGTGAGGCCATCACATCTGTTCCCTGTTGGTAGGGACCAACTATGATCCCGGCTTTTGAGGACTTCCACCAGTGAAGTCGGAAAGCTATGTGAGCCAGCCAATTGCGTACTAGGTTCACTACTGATATTGAAATGAGAATATAAATATTTAAATCTGCCTCGCGCTCTTCCCAATATTGATATATTGACTATGTCAATAAAAATGGCCTGGAAGATCGTGAAGGCTGGATCCCAGGTGCGATTTGCTTCCTGTTGAAATCTCCTGCAATGCTATACTACTTGATCAAGCTACCAGGGCTAAAAATCATGCCCTTAGTGTTTAAACGTGCAAGCTTCAAGATCTCATCAGTGAACCATGGTCACTATAACTTTGAGAACTGTATTAAGTATGTAATACAACATGATGTCACAATGTGAGATTTGGATCGTGGATTAGGTTGGATCTCCGGGATTATTGTTTCTAAGACCGGACCCCTCCTGGACCAAATGGAGATGGAGGGATGGATTGTTTGTTAACAAGTGGACCACTTGAGGAATAAAGAAATACTCCAACAGTCATTGTTGCCATCAAGAAATATTTTGGAACCTGTATGCACCAAGGTATCTGATCAACCTGTTATAGATATAAATGATGCCTCCGTGGAAGCAAGTAGTGATGAACCGTCTATGTGGTTGTAATTTTTGCAAGATTTGGTAAACCGGAACAGATTGTTAGCGATAATCATTCACAGTTTACTTCACAAGAGCACGAGGATTATCTCAAAGTCAATGGTATTCGGCATATAAAATTCTCATCTTATCATCCATCGAACAATGGATTAGCTGAAAGATTTGTACAATCCTTAAAACCTTCTTTAAAAGCTTTAAAAGAGCAAGGTTCGTTATCACGTCATGTGAATAGCTTTTTGGTATCTTGTAGAAACACTACTCATGCGATGACCCAAAGTTCACCCGCATTACTAATCTTAAAGAGAAAGTTGAGAAAACTAAGTTTGATTTGATATTACCTCCAGAAACTTCAGAGGTAGTCAAGCATTAACCACAATCTCAAGTTGCTAAATGAGAAGTGAGGGCAAAACAATAGTCATTTCAACAAGGAGATCACATGTTAGCATGTTATAAGACATGGACGAGAACTGGGTACCAGTCATAGTTTTCAAAAACAGGTCCAATATCTTACATTGTTCAAACTAAAGACAAACTAGTTTGGTGATGCCATGGTGGCCAATTGTTGTCATCTCAAAATGATTTCTCAAAATCATCTCCAAAAGTACCAACTTCTTTAGTCCCTGGTGTTGTAAAAGCTTAGTTGAAACTGAGTTCTCTGATGATTGTGTTTATGTTACTCTACCAAGTAAGAATGTTAGAGAACTGGTTGAAAAAGGAGTATTTACTGAGGTTCCAAATCATAATTTCTCAGGTTAAAGACAGCCAAATTCCAAAACATTGTAAAACCAAAGGGGAATAAAAGTCCTCTTGATTGTCTTTCTTATTGACTGTGTATAATGATTAATAATATGCGGTGCTGTGTCTAGAGTGTTATTGATCCTATGTATAACACTGTAATAATTTGTTATCATTACCACAGAAGTAAAGGGGGAGGGATGTTATATATTTAAAAGGGTTGCAGGTTTTTTTAGAGTTGATCACATAGTTTTATAGTGATGTCATTTGGATGTTCGCAGGCTTCACCAATGCCCTATACAATTGCATTAAAACATCTCTATTCTTATATTCAAAACTTTTTGCTATGAAGGCCAGCATACCATTTGCCTTCTTTACTGCCTGCTGTACCTCTGAACTTACTTACAGCAAGCGATGTGTAAGGACATCAATGTCTTGCTAAGTATCCACGTCTTTCAATGTACACCCAATCAAGTAATAATCTGTCTTCCTCTTACTGCTACCAAAGTGGATAACCTCACATTTATCCACATTATACTGCATCTGCCATGCTTATGCCCACATACTCAACCTGTCCAAATCATACTGAAGCATCTCTGCATCCTCCTCACTGCTTACCCTTCCACCCCGCTTTGTATTATCATCTTCAAATTTGGAGATAATACATACAGTTCCCTCTTCCAAATCATTAATATATATTGTGAACAATGGAGATCCTAGCACAGATGCCTATAGTGCACTTCTAGTCACTGACTGCCAATCAGGAAAAGACCCATTTATGCCAACATTTTGTTTAATGTCTGCTAATCAGCTTTCTACTCATATCAAGACATTACTTTATCCCAAGTGCTTTAATTTCACATGCCAGTCTGTTATATGAGACCTTGTTGAAAGCCTTCTAAAAGTCTAAATAAATCACATCCACTGGTTCTCCTTGGTCCATTCTAATGTTACATCCTCAAAAAATTCTGATAGATTTGTCAAGCATGATTTCCTTTTGTAAATCCATGCTGACTTTGTCCAATTGCACCACTGCCTTCCAAATGCTGAGTTCTGAAATCCTTGATAATGGACTGTAGCAATTTTCCCAGTATTTGTATTAGGCTCACTAGTCTATAGTTCCCCGTTCTTCCTCTTTGTCTCTTTTTGGATAGCAAACTTATGTTAGTTACCCTCCAATCTATAGAAACAAGTTCAGTGTTCAAAAAAGTTTGGAAAGTAGTCACTCACGGATCTATTATTTCCAGGGCCACTTACTTAAGTACTCTGGGATGAAGATCATCAGGAACTGGAGATTTATTCGCCTTCAATCCCATCAATTTCTCCATAACCATTTATCTACTAATGACAATTTCCTTCAGCTCCTCACTAAAACATGTTTTTCTCAGAACTTCAGTACATTATTCATGGCTTTCTTTGTGAAGACTGAAGCAAAGTATGAACTTAATTCTTTGGCCATTTCTTTATTCCCCATTATAAATTCTCACGTTTCTGACTGAAAAGCTACATTTGTCTTTGTCAATCGTTTTCTCTTTTTCTTCAAAACTCTAGAGAATATAGACCAAGTTTCTCCAATCTCTCTTCATAGGATAGTCCCGCCAACCTAGGAACAAGTTTGGAAAACCTTTGCTGCATCACTTCTATGGCAATAATATCTTTCCTAAGGTAAGAGGACCATACTGAACTTGGCAATTCAGGTGCTATTCATACAATTGAAGCAAGACTAGTGACAATAGGATGTATAAGAGCATTTTTTTGAAAAGTCATTAATTCATGACTTTCTGCTATGTCAAAAACAGTCATTTCATTACAAGGCAAAAAAAGCATCACTCGTCCAGTCAGGTTAGCTCAGTTGGCTGGTTTGTGATGCGGAGAATGTCAGTTCTTGTGCTGGCTGAGATTATTCACGAAGGCCCACCTCTCAACCTCGATTCTCACCTGAGATATGATGGTCCTCAGCTTAAATCACCATCAGTGAGCTCTCCCACTTAAAGGAGACAGCTGCCTTTTGACAATTGGAACTATGGTGACTTTACCTTACTTTTATATTTACGTCAAAGTACCAATGACAAAACCATGTACCTTGAAACTACTTAACTTTGTGTAAATAAGCATAGTGAAATTGACAGCAGAGATTAGAGGCTTGATTCACAAAGAGAACATTTTGAACTTACCTTTTGAAAGGTCCCCTCATATAACTGTGTTGGAATTGCATGAAGTTTGTTGTATTTATTCTTGCCTCGGTTTCACTCAATTTCTTACTAAGACAGATTCTAAGTTTATAGGTTAATGGATATGGTTAATAAGGATGCTATTTGACCATTTATCAAACAGACGGAGAAAACTTTATTCTGAATTTATCACAAGTAGAAGGGGGTTTATTGATCACTTGGGGAAGTGAAATTTTCCAGGTTACATCACCAAGTTGCATTGTGTTGCACTGGATGTGAGCTCTTGCTGGTGAAAACCATCCCGTGAAGTGGGCACAAAGAAGTAATCAGAAGTGCATCCAATTTATAAAGGATGACACAATATGTTACGAGAATATTATCTATTGAGCCATCAGGGCATTCTAAAGTTAACTAATTCATGATGCAAAATAGTTACAGCTCTGCTGCCTCACAGTCCCAGGTTCAATTCCAGCCTCAGGCCACTATCTGCGTGGAGTTTGCACGGTGTTTCCCTGTGTCTGCTAGGGTTGCCTTTGGGTGCTTCAATTTCCTTCCCTGTCCAAAGATGTGTGGATTAGGTTGATTGATCATGATAAACTGACCATAGTGTCAGGGGGATTGGCAGGAGAAATGCATGGGGTTGCATTGGTTGCATGGGTGGCATTGTGGTCGATGTGGACTTGATGGGCTGAATGGCCTCCTTCTGTACTGTAGGGATCCACTGATTCTGTGACAAGACTAAATTTTCAAATCAAAACTGTATCAAACTATTAATTCACATTGTGTTGAAAAAACAAATGGATGAATCATTTAAGCAAATTGTCAATTTAAATATTTCACTTACATGCTAACATTATCAGCAATGGAGGGCTTCTGCTTATAACATTGCTGTTAATTTCATCCAGTATTATAACTGACATCATACCTTCGTTTCTGCAGGGCACTCATTCTATGTACTATGGCATTACTGAGAGCAACTTGTACTTTATAGACATGTATAGAGAGCTCATTTGAATTGGATTCATAATTAGCGCAGATATTAGCTATTATTTTAATGTGTCCGGGTTTTGAGAACAATATACTGAGCGTGGCTACACTCTCAAGCTTGTCAGAAGTGATGCCATCCTGTCCAAATCATATCTCAGGTAGAAACAGTAATGGTGTCCCCCTGGTGGAAAACAAAAGAAGTATTTTGAGTTGAGTTTCTCCACAGCACCATAAAGAACTGAGCAAGAATGCATATTGCAAATCATGCACAAAGCTTTTGTAAGATGAGAGGTTTATTCGGCAATTTAAAACCATATTCTTGCAACAAATCTCTGAACATTTTAACTTTAAAAAAAACCCATAATACATCCAGTTTTTCTTATCTTGCCAATGTGGTTAATTACTCATTTAATATTATAATAAGACATTAAGGTGTACCTGATCAATAACACATTGCATATCCTGATCTCAGCAGGCACTTGCATCAAGTTAGTGGTGCATACGATGTACATGCTCCCAACCAAAGCATCTTACGTTTCCATGGCATCTCTACTCACATTCGTTCTAGGTCAGTTTTAAGAAAAAGGGAGGGGGGTGGAGGGGAGCAAGAGGCACTTAGCACCATATCAAGAGCTCCTTCGTTCAATTTCCTCATATGTGGCAGAATTACTCTATTAACCTCTTGCAGTTCTCAAGCATATGAAGTGGACTTAGAAAGGGCGCTCCCAATAATGGCCAGTTTGCCAAATCCATCTTAAAAGATGTGGAAGGACAGCTGAGCTCTACTGTTAATAATGTAGAGTCTAAGGTTATATATGGGAATGGAAAATAGGCAGTAGGGACCAAGAGAACAAGCCATACAATATTTATCATAAATAAAAAGTGCTATATCATACATTTATTGAAGTTGTGCCTGATTACTTCAAATCTCAGAAGCCACTCTTTAGTTATCATTATTTCAATATCATCGACAATCAATTGAAAATAAATAGGTTACCTCTGGCAATAAATTTCTGTCAACCAGAAGGCCCAGGAATCAGGGGAACATCCAATGCCAGGCTCAGTTTAATCCTGACCACAGGTTCAATTTATGATTTTGAGTCAAGCCTGAAACACATCATTTGTCTTCTTTGTCTTTTGATTATGGAAGAGGAAATGAAGCAGCAGAGTCTCTATTCTTGAATGTTATCCAACATCCTCTGGAATGTGCCTCCCCTGGTCAGGTCATCTGACAGTTCTTACCATCTTTCGACCATGAGGGTGAATTCCTGGTGGACAGGTGGTAATTCTGCAGCTGTACAAAGCATTTGACACCATTTCTGGAAACCTCTTTGGTTCTGAATACAGATGTATTCTTTTCAGGGCCTGGTGAAGACGATGCATAAAAATGCATGCTGCCAAGTCTTTGAACAAATGAAGGCTCAAGTTATGAAAGGAGGAGGGAAAGAAGGAAATTAAGGCAGGATTTTTTATATTTGATTTATCATTGTCACATTTATTGGGATATGGTGAAAAGTATTGTTTCTTGTGGGCTATACAAAGTATATTGTTCAAAGAATACATAGAGGAGAAGAAAGGGAGAGGGTGCAGAACCATAGTGTTACCATCACAGTTAGGGTGTATAGAAAGGTCATCTTAATACAGAATAGATCACTATATGATGGCAGCAGGGAAGAAGCTGTTCTTGTGTTGGTTGGTACGCAACCTCAGACATTTTCCTGATGCAAGAAAGTGGAAGAGAGAATGTCCGGGGCTGCATGAGTATCTTTGATTATGCTGGCTACTTTCTTGAGGGAGCAAGGAGGTATAGACAGATTCAGTGGATGGGATGCAGTTTTGTATGATGGACTACATTTGCAATCCTGAAAATTCTACTGGCCAGAGGGGCCATAAAATTCCATCTACTTTGCAAAAACTCAGGGAATATCAAAGCACTTTACTGTCAATGAAGAACATTTGAATTACAAACACTGTTACATGTTGGAAACATGGCAGCCAATTTACAAACAGCAATACCCTGTAAACATAAAGAAGATAAATGATCAAGTCATTTTTGAAAGTATTATTTGAGGAATAAATTTTATCCAGGATACCAGGGATAATTCTTTAAAATAGTGTCCTGGAATCTTTAACCTCAATATTAAAATCTTCAAGGTATAAGAATAATGACAATCTATTTTTTATTCACAGTCTAACTATAACTGAGATGCATCTGCAAGAATAACCATCTCATTTGTTAGTCCATCCTTTAGTCAACCAAGTTATCATTAATTGACAAATCAAACTAATTGGATCGACAGTTACCCATCTAGACTACATCCAATCCATCCAGCCCATTCCCAGAAAGCTAAATATTGATAATGTAGGAATTCATTCGAAAGGCAATATGGAAACTTGATGGTACTCATGTTATAAATATAACACTAGCATAATTAATACTTCCCAGGGAGCAAGTTGGCCTTCTCTGCTTCTTTTTGGAGTCAGTTTGGGTGCCAACACTTGATCCGGTTTAGTTTAGATGCAGAGTCACTTCATTTTGGCCTTGCTAAATTTATTGCTTGAGTACACCATAAATGCTCAGAGACACTGGGCAAACATGCAAATATTTCAATGCCAGTTTTGTTGGAATGAAGGGAGAGTCAAAATGGTTCAGTGGGCCAGTTGGAGATCCAACAACATTGTTGACAGCGCTAAAACATGCATAGCAATACTGATTAATCAGAGCAGATTTGACTGGTAAGTTTCCATATGATGGAAAAAAGATACCATAGCATCAGTCACAGTGACCAGTTGGCAACTTAGACAGTACCTGAAGGTTGAACAGGTTGGATTCAGTTGCTGCCAAAATGGGCTTCATTGGTTGATCTTAATCATCAGTTGCCTCTGCCACCCTGTCAATTAAATTTTCTTCTCAATTCATTACAAAAATAAACAGAATTCTCCCTCATGCCTCTCATAATAAATGCTGAAAATAATGTGGTTGCAAGTACAAGTCAAAATTCAAGCATGTCAGAGACAAATAAATCCATACCATCAGTCAAATAATTATATACATTATTGAATGTAGCAGATACTAACAATTTATTTTATTAAATAGTTTACTGCTCAGAAGGTATTTAGATAATCAAACTTGCAGATTAGCTTTAATCGTCCAATTTAAAATGGATAATCAAACCTTAAACTCTCAGTGGTCCTTTAAGTTGTACTGAGAGATGAATGTTAGGCATAGTCACATATTGGGTGACACGGTGGCATATGGCTAGTGTTAGGAATGGGTTAACAGTTCTTCCAGTTAAGTGCTAATTTGATGTCAATTATCCAATAGATGTCACTGACATATACAGTGGCTTCAGGTGGCATTGGGTGTTGATGGAGATCGTAAGTGGAGTTGGATCAAAGAAATAAAGATAGTTTATGAAGAAGCTGGACATGCATTTCCTTTACTGAGCTGCAAACTAGAAGCTCAAATAGTTAATACCACTGGCTCACTGTTCCATGGACCTGGGTTTGACTCCCAGCTTGGGTCACTGCCTGTGCGAAGTTTGCACATTCTCCCCATGTCTGCATGGGCTTCCTCTGGTTTCCTCCCACAGTCCAAAAGATGTGCTGGTTATGTGCATTGGCCATGCTAAATTCTCCCTCAGTGTACCCGAACAGGCGCCAGAGTGCACCAACTAGAGAATTTTCACAGTAATTTCTTTGCAGTGTTACTGAAAGCCTTCTTGTGACGCTAATAAATAAACTTAAAAATATCCTAGAATAAACGTTATGGTCATATTCTGAAATATACTGAATGGATGCTAAGGACAAATTTTGCAATGCTCTTTACACGCATACACCCTCCATCATGCCAAGTACCACAGCTTTACCAAGAAATTGATTTTTGCTTCCATTTCTTGCCAGATATCAATCATCTCCCCTATCCTTCTGGATGGGACGATCCCCCTCTCCACCCCTTTTTACTGTCCAATGCCTGTGAATAATAAATTGCATGTGATACAAAAGGTTTCTGAGAAATCTACATCTGTTTCTGATGACTCAGAGGCTAGGAATTACATCTGTCTCTGTATTTTCCCCATACAACAGCAGCAGTGACAGGACACAATGACAGATCCATGTTCTAAACACTCACAATAGGCACAGTCAGTCCATTAGTTACCGATTGTCTGCAAGCTGCCTTGGCTTGCATTGCACAAGCACTCATAATGAGAAAAGATGGCAGCTGCTTAGAAAGGGGGCGGGTGGGTGGTAGGGGTGGGGGGAGGGAGGGTGGTTTGTGGGTGGTGGGTGGGGGAAAGAACGAAAGAAAGGAACAGATTTGCGGATAACAGAGATGGAAAACAACCGTTGCAAACAGCCGTTATTGTTGCTTGGGACAGCAAGGTGGCTAATTTGTAGGACACAGACATATTCTACCCTCTTTAAAGATCAAAACAGACAGATTGTTATTTAGGGGTTCCAATGGAAGCAGACGATTGTGTAAAATAAGAATCAACAGTGTCACTTTACCACATTTCCAACTTAATTGGTCTCAGTTTTTTTAATATTCATAATTTGAATAGAAATTATGAACTCACATTACAAAGCTATCATGAGATAAAGGATAATAGATGGCAGGTACTAAGTTAATCGGCTAGCTCTAACAATGCCATAAAGCTCAAATGGCTTAGGAAGATTAAGCAAACTTTAAGGCTGAAATGCAGCCTTAAAATCAGTGGCAGCTTTATAACGTAGTGTTTTTTTTTAGGGAAAAGCTTCCTTCTGTGGACAGCGCGTTTAATAATTTTGCAAGTAAACAATATGACAAAGACGGCCTCACATTAAGGAAGATACCATATTGGATCAGGAAGAAAAGGACATCATGATCAATACCTGAATAGTCAGAGATTGTTTAACTAACATTCTGGGAACTTGAGTTTGTTCCATCTTGTGATGAATGAAGCTTTTCATTGTTAAGAACCAAGTTAATTTTTGGAATCCCCCCCTCCCTCCTCCAACTGCCTAGTGTGAATGTGAGTAAAAGGTATTCTGAAAAGAGACTCCAGAGCTGGCTGGAGTAAATGACAGGCTGAAGCTCAGATTCATAAATAAGAAAACCGAGGTGGCTTTTGGAAACACGGATACAAAGTATGCAAAAAGGAAACCTGCAAGGGTAAACATGGCAGGTGTTTTCGGCATTGTCGGAGATTTTAATGAGAATGTGGAGTCTTATACTGAGCATTTTGATTATTTTGGTGAACAAAATAGAATGAAGATGTTGTGGTGTCCATTTTCCTGTGTATGATGGGAGGTAAAACTGTTAATCTCCCCTGCAGTCTTGAGGAATCTGATAAACTAGGTAATAAAACATACAAGTGTACAAGTGAATTATGGAAATTTTGCAAGCACATTTTTGACCTCAACCCCTGGTGATTGCAGCATGCTTTAGATTCCATAAATCAAACTAAGAAGTAAGGGGGGACCAATCATACAATTTGTTGCAGTGCTTAAAAGACTCACAGAATATTGTGAATTTGGAGATGTGCTTAATGATATCATTTGTGACAGACTTGTTTGTGGCCCATGCAATGAAGTGACACAAAAATGTCTGTTAACTGAGAGTAATCTCACTCTGCAGAAAGCCATTGAAATCACAGTTTCTGTGTCGCTGCACTGTAAAGAAAGCCCAACAACTCATTTCATCCACTCGTACGCACAAAATCATACCAAAAGCTTTCAAGGCTTTGTACATGTCACTGGTTTGGAAAACCAGGACATTCTGCTGTTGATTGCTGGTATAAAGGTTTGGAACATCAAAGTTATGGAAAAAAAGATACACAAAGCATGCTTGCAGGAACAAAAAGCAAACTATAAATAAAAATAAAAAGTAAAAAGAAACTATGACAACAGTTAAACAAAATAAGAGTCCATGCTATACAACAGGGTCAAGAAGAGCGAAGTGCCATACAGTCAGAGGAGGAGCTATCACTAATATACTAAGCACCATCAGTATTGTACATTGATACTGGGTTACTCCATTCCTGGAAGGACAGTCAGTTAGAGTGTAAGTTAACACTGGGGCAGCAGTCTCATTAGTGCAGACACTATGTACAATGAGAAATTCCAACACATTCCCTTAAGACCATCAAAGATAGTGCTGATGACATACATAAGAAAAGTGGTTCCCCTGAAGTGCCACATTGAACTGGCTGTGCAACTCAATGGACAAACTTGTCTCTACAGGCAGTGAAGGAAAACTACCCAGAATTGATGGGTCATTGGGCTAAAGTCCACATGTTGGCCTTTAGATGGAGAATCAGGCCTTATGAAAACTTCTAAAGAACAGTTATTTTCAATGGAGAGTTAGGGAGAGTAAACTAAAAATAAAAGACAGAAACAAGCAAACTGTTTGACGACACAGCTTATACCATCTATTATTAGGTCAGAGATAGATGCTGATTTGGAGCTGCTTGTGAAAAGTCGAATTTTGGAACCTGTCAGTATCAGTAAATGGGCCATGCCTATTGTTCCAATCATCAAGAAAGATGGCTCTGTGAAGATTTGTAGGGATTTTAAGGTCACTATAAATCCTGTGTTATGTCCAGACTCATTCCTCACACTGAGGACTTGCTTGTGGGATTGACGGGAGGTCAACATTTCGGCAAAATTGACCTGAGCCAGGCCCCATTGCAGATGAATGTGGACAAAAAGTCATGGGAACCTCTGACAGTCATGACACACAAGGGCTTGTTCTGATCCTCTATTGTTTCAAAGGGCAATGGGTCAGGTTCTGAGCTGATTGAGCAGAGTTCACTGCTATCTGGATGACATCCTAGTCAATGGAAGAAATGAAGAGAAACTTGGATGACACTCCAGAGATTGGAAGACTATGGTCTAAGAATCTGTAAGGACAAGTTTGAGTTCTTCCAATCTTCCTTTGGGTATTTGGGACACATGATTGATACGATCAGTTTTCACAAATCTCCTTCTACGGTTAAGGCTGTCACAGAGGTTCCTGCACCTCAGAAGGAAAGCCATTTATTTTTGTTCCTGAGATTGCTGAATTATTATGGAAGGTTTGTTCCAAACTTGGCAACAATTCTGAAACCATTACATAACTTCTTGTGTCAGAACGAGACATGGAAACGGTCAAAGGAAATGTAATAATGCAGGCTGAAAAGAGTTACTTAAGCTTGAAGCTCTCAATCACTTTGATCCTATTTTATCCTTACAGTTAGCTTGTGATGCATCTCCTTGTGGTGTGAGAGTGGTATTCTCCAACATCATGCATTTGCTTCTTGCACCTTAAGCGAAACTGAGAGCAACTATGTCCAGGTTGAACATGAAGCACTGGGGATCATCTGCAGCATCACAAACTCTACCAGTTCCTGTATGGAAGAGAGTTTACATTACTGACTGACCATTACTCATTAAACTGCCATGTTTGGATCACACATAGGGATTCCATCTCTCATTGCAACTAGAATGCAAAAATGTCATTGCTTTCGGCTGTACATACTTGCATGATTAAATACTATCAGTCTATTTCACAGGGGCGGCAAAGGCCTAGTGATATTATCGCTAGACTAGTAATCCAGAAACTCAGCTAATGTTCTTGGGATCTGGGTTCGAATCCTGCCACGGTAGATGGCGTCATATGAAATCAACTAAAAAAATTCTGAAATTGAGAATCTATTGATGACCATGAAATGATAATTGATTGTTGGAAAAACCCACTGATGTCCTTTAGGAAGCAAATCTACCATCCTTATCCAGTCTGGCCAACATGTGGCTCCTGAACTGAAGCAATGTAGTTGACTGTCAACTGCCCTCTGACTGCCCTCTGAAATGGTTCAGCAGGCCACCCAAGAACTTGGGTTCGATACCCAGGTTGAGTCACTGTCTGTGCAAAATGTGCATGTTCTTCCCATGTCTGCGTGGGTTTCTTTTGGGTGCTCTGGATTCCTCCCACAGTCTGAAAGACATGCTGGTTAGGTGCGTTGGCCATGCTAAATTCTCTCTCAGTGTATCTGAATAGGTGTTGGCAACTAGGGGATTTTCACAGCAACTTCATTGCAATGTTAGTGTACATCTACTTGCTGACACTAATAAATTAACTTTTAAAACTTTAGTTGTATCAATTGCACAAGGCAACTTACCAACATCTTCTCAAAGACAACTAGGGATGGGCAATAAATGATGGCTAGCCAGCGACACCCCATGTCCCATGAATGAATTTTAGATATTGTCATACATATGAACTTTCAAGGTTGCCATGACCTTTAAGTTCTTCAGACTGCTTGGAGGGGAAATTTCTTTAAGCAAAAAGCCAACACATCGGTCTCCTTTATGCATGGGAGAAAGCACACTCTGAATGCCCCTTGCTATAAGAAGTGATGGACAAAGTTTTACAAGAATAAAGAATATTACAGCACAGGAACAGGACCTTCAGCCCTCCAAGGCTGCATCGACCACGATGCCCAACTGAACTAAAACCTCCTACCCTTCCGGGAACCATATCCTTTTTGTCCTATCCTATTCATGTATTTGGCAAGAAGCTCCTCAAAAGTCACAGAGACTTCAGGACTAACACTTAGCCTGAAACCCAACTACTCCAAAAGAGCAAAATTGTCACTTCAGTCAGGGTGGTTTTTATGGAGGGTCAGAGTGATCATTCTGTCACCATTGACAAAATAGGTGCTTGATAGCTATATAAAGGCCACTGTCTGGTCATGTGCATGAAAAAAATAGCAAGAGGTTATTCCTGGTGGCCAGGACTTGATGCTAAGGAAAAAGCTAGAACATGTTCTTCCTCTGAAAAGGTAAATAACCTGTCATCCTTAGCACTGCTGCATCCAGGCGAATGGCACAAAGGGGCTTGGAAATATGTCTATTTGGATTTTGCAGTATCTTCCAAAGGGCACATATTTTTAGTAAAAATTGATGCTCACACCTAACTGCCAGAGGTTACTGTGGTGACATTTACTTCATCTAAAAAGACTATTGAAAAGCTGGAAGAAATGGTTAGTTGCTTTGGATTTCCAGAATGGCTGGTGAGCCACAACAGACCTCAATTTGTCTTGCAAGATTTGAGAAATTTCTACAAGAAAATCATATTCAACATATTTCATCTGCGCCATGTCACCCCGCTGCTAATGGATGAGTGGAACATGAAACATACTTTGACAAGAACTAAGAATAAAGTTCTCTCATCCAATGCCTCAACAAATTCTTACTGGTCTATCGGCATACCACCCATGCTACAGCCAAGACCTCTCCTGCAATACCCATGATGAAAAGGCAGCTGATCTTCTAAAACCTCCAAAATACAAGGAGATTGTGAGACAGCAGCAACAAGCACAAGTGGAATGGCGGGAAAGCAAAGCCAAGTGGAGTTTTCCACCGGAAGCAAGGAATCGTGGCATGAAAGTATTCGTCGGGGAGAAATGTTTTCCTGCCCCTGTCTTTGAGCAAACTGCACCTATCTCTTACACCATCCAGACATCAGATGATGTTATCTGAAGAGGACATGCACTCCAGTTACTTGATGGAAAAACTGATCTGCTAAGATTGGTGCCAGTTGACAATTAGGTTCACCAAGTTAGAACTTTTCTACAACCTCAATACCACCAGACTTTATTGGGGAAGTCAACATCTCAACCTCTCTTTGGACATAGAATCAACCTCCAGTTTGCATGTCAACACTGGTTAAACCAACCAAAGCTGATACCAGTGTAAAGATGAAAATGCCAGAGGTTCATCAGCAACTGTTCCAAGAACAATGACCTTCAGACCATCTGAATTTATAGTAATGACTAATCCAGTGACAATTATTCATGTTGAACTTGATTTGGATCATTGAAATTAAGAGGGAAGGAAATGTTATAAATTTGCCCTTCTGGCTTATTCTATAGCCCTTCTGTTGTAATACATTCAAGGAAGTGATGCAATGCGATGTGAAGTGGGAAACAGAGAAGCAGCAGGCATGAAAAAGAACACACTACAATAAAATTAGGTTCAATTATCAAGTTTTCCTGAGTTCATTCTCCAAATACAGAACTTAGGGGATGTACTCTCTTGTAAATGCATAGACCAATGCAGAATGAATTCAATATGACCATGTTCATGTTCCTTTTAATTCATTCAAGGGATGTAGGTATCACTGCCAAGGCAGCATTTATTGCCCATTCGTAATTGTTCTTGAAAAGGTGGTGGTGAGCTGCCTTCTTCAACTGCTGCAGTCCATGTAGTGTAGATACGTCCACAGTGCTGTTAGGAAGGGAGTTCCAGGTTATTGGGCTATCAACAGTGAAGGAATGGTGATGTATTTCAAAGTCAATATAGTGACTGACTTGGAGGGGAACTTCTGTATCATTGTCCTTCTAGATATTAGTGCTTGTGAGTTTGCAAGGAGTTGTTTAATGGATCTTGCTGAGTTTCTACGGTGCACCTTACAGATATATGTCTGCTATAATTTTTATAATGATCACATCAGGAAGACACAGTAGCACAGTGGTTAGCATTGCTACCTCACAGCACCAGAGACTCTGTATTCAGCTCCGGTCTCGGGTCCTTGTCTGTATAGACTTTGCATGTTCTCTCCTTATCTGCATGGGTTTCCTTTGGGTGTTCCAGTTTTTTCCCATGGTCCAAAGATGTGCTGGTTAGGTTGATTGGCCATGTTAAATTAAGCCTATGTCAGGAGAATGAGCAGGGTAAATATGAGGGGTTATGGGAACAGGGCTTAGGTGGGATTGTGATCTCCTGCACTACAGGAATACTATTAATTCTATGAACAACTTCTACAATGCAATGTAAATATGGTCCCTTTAAACCTTCTGAACAGTATTCATGGACATAAGCATTATTCTTGGTCTGAAACACCAAAATTCGATATAAATAATGGTAGTGCTTAAAAAACAGCAACATTTTTAAAAAATGAACGCAGTTTCGCAACGATTGCATATCACTTTTTGTAATGAGTACAATTATACAGTGAAAGACTTAACTGGATGATTCATATAGCTGATGTATTAACAAACATCCTTGTTGCAATTCATATATCTAAAGTCATGGACAGAATTTTATTCCTTAACACTACTTTGCATGAGCAACACATTTTCTTTCCCTCAAGATAAAAACGAAGCCAATTGAATAGATTGATTAAAAATGGCTTTGTACACGTAAAGCTCATCAAAGACCATCTACTGAAAAATGACACTCTTTTATGAGAGGATTATGTGCAAACTGCAAGTGTAGAAACACTGAGGCAGCTTCAGGACTGGGACCATTATAATTTTGGTTACAAATCTATTTCTGCAGTGGATTATTTTCCTCAGAAAGAAAACAATTGGTTTTTGTTTGCAGAAAAAAAAATTCAGTTTGCACAATCTGCTCTGATCCAGGTCAAAATTAGTCTTTATCCCAACTTCAGTTGAAGACGTTTTTAATTTCTTCAAAGTCGAACGGTTACAAATCATTTCTTTCAGTCAGTCGCGCCCACCACGCAAACTGTCACGGGTGGGACGGAAGGTTTGGCGGACCATTTAAAGATCTGTTGACCTTGAGTGGGAATTTCTGGCCTTGGGATGGGTGCAACCTGAAATTGCACCCCACGTTGTTGAAAGCAAAACTGTTTGATGGCGGCACAGCTGCACAGTGGTTGGCACTGCTGCCTCGCAGTGCTAGGGGCCCTGGTTCGAATCTGGCCTCAGGTCAGGTCACGTTGTCCCCATGTCTGCATAGATTTCCTCCGGGTGCTCTGGTTTACTTCCATAGTCCAAAAATATGCAGATTAGATGGATTAACCATGGTAAATTGCCTTTAGTGGTGACTAATAGGGTAAATATGTGGGGTTACAGGGATTGAGCCTGGGTAGAGTTGTTGTCGGTGCAGGCTTGATGGGCCAAATGGCCTCCTTCTACACTATCAATATATTCTATGATTGTAAGAATCAGACTGTAATTTCAAGGTGTTTCCAATTATCTCAAAAATTGGTGGAATTCTTCAGGCGCACTGGTCTAAAGGCTGGAAATTCCTGTCCGAGTGTTAATGGGGTTTTATATTGTCCGTAAACTGCCTGCTAAATTTCCAGTGGCAGGTGGGAAGAGAGACTTCCAGCCAGTATTTTTCAGAAGAAATTTCAGAGTTGGGACTCCTTTTGAAGCTTACACCCCTGAAAATAATTGTGAGATGGTAGTGAGGATGCTATAATTGATTTCAATCTCATGAGATGGCAAAGGAAACATGCTGTCCAGTCAGAGAGTGGTGAATTGGTGAAACTCTTTACTGCAGAAGGCTTTAGAGGCCACACATTGAGTGTCTTTAAAACAGAGATAGATGGGTTCTTGATTGATAAGGGGATCAGGAGTTATGGAAGAAAGGCAGGAGAACGGGGATGAGAAAAAAGTCATGATTGAATGATAGAGCTGACGAATGGCAGATGGAGTTTAATTCAGACAAATGCAAGATATGCATTTTGGTAGATTGAACCAGGGCAGGACTTACTCAGTTAATGGTAGGGCATTAAGGAGAATTACAAAACAAAAAGATCTAGGGGTACATGTTCATAGCTCCTTGAAAGTAGAGTGGACAGAATGGTGAAGAAGCAATTCGGCATGCTTGGTTTCATCGGTCAGAACATTGAATGCAGGAGTTGGGACGCTGAAGTTGTACAAGACATTGGGAAAGCTTGGAATACTGTGGGCAATTTTGTTATAGAAAGGATATTATTAAACAAGAAAGAGTGCAGAAAAGATTTACTAGGAAGCTACCGGGATTGATGGATTGAGTTATAAGGAAGGGCTGGATAGACTAGGACTTTTTTGTCTGGAGCATAGGAGGCTGAGGGGTGATCTTATAGAGGTCTATAAAATAATGAGGGGCACAGATCAGCTAGATAGTCAATATCTTTTCCCAAAGGTAGGGGAATCTAAAACTAGAGGGCATATGTTTAAGGTGAGAGGGAAGAGATACAAAAGTGTCCAGAGGGGCAATTTCTTTACACAGAGAGTGGTGAGTGTCTGGAAGAAACTGCCAGAGGTAGTAGTAGATGCAGGTATAATTTTGTCTTTTAAAAAGCATTTAGATAGTTACATGGGTACAATGGTTTAGAGGGATATGGGCCAAATGCGGGCAATTGGGCTTAGCTTAGGGGTTTTAAAAAAGAAAGGGCAGCACGGAAACAAGAAAAGCCGAAGGGCCTGTTTCCATGCTGTAAATCTCTCTGACTCCATAACATATTCTGTCAAGGTACAAGATTCACTGCGGCAGTTTTGTTTATATAATATCTGCTGGGATTAATTCAGTTTAGTTAATGCTATCTGTCTGTTCAAAGCCAGTATTCCTTAAAACGTCATCAACAACTTCCCATTTTAAAGGGAAAAAAATACAGAAATCATGAGAAGTAACCAGGAGAAGAAAATTTTCCCCAAAGATTTAAATTTCTTCCTTGAGCTTCACACTAGCCAATAAATATTTGATGATTTTTTTTCTCTCTGCAACACTTTGCAAACAATAGTGTTGCCAGCTTAGCAGCTGCCCTACTGTGCCCAGCACACCGGGTGACTATAGATTTATCTAAAATCATTGTTTACTGCGCTTGGCTAGAATACAAAGGAATGCATTTCTTACCAGGTCTCGGCCTTCCAATGCTGAGTGAACCGTACACACACTACAGGAGAATATAAATACAAACGTCTTTGCACCATCTACAGAGAAGGGAAGATACAGTTACATTTCTATAGCATCTTTCACAACTGCAGAATATCTCACAACCCTTCATAACCAATTCATTACTTTTTCAGATGCTGTCAATATTGCAACATAATAGTCAATATCCACATGGCAAGGTCCTAATAATAAGTCCTAGTATATATATACTATTTCTATATAGTATAGAAATGTGTTTATAATTGGAGAATGGACGGGGAAGGATTGCAGTAATCCTATAGGTCTGGACCCGGGTAATAATAGCCCGAATCTTCTGAGGCAATTCCCGGCTTGAGTCACTGTCTGTATGGAGTTAGCATGTTCTCCCCATATCTACATGTGATTCCGCCAGGCTCTTTTGTTTCCTCCAACTGTCCAAAGATGTACAGGTTAGGTGGATTGGCCTTGCCAAATTGTCCTTTAGCATCAAGGGGACTAGCTAGCATGGGGTTATGGGGATAGGGGCTGGGTGGGATTGTGGTTGGTGCAGACTCGATGGGCCAAATGGCCTCCTTCTGCACTGTAGAATTCCATAAAAGAATTAATTTCAGATTGCCACTTGGCTCTAATTTTTATCTTGCCACGCTGGAGCTTCACATTTCTGGCCAGGAATTCCAGTCTCAGTTTCTCCAGAGATGTGCAGTGTAGGGTTCCTCGAAGAGCTTCATCGTAGTGCTGGAGCATCAGAAGAAGACAAGACACTAGTGGTTGTATTCTCATATGTAAATATAAATAAAGGTTTGTTAGGGGAGGTGCACTTAATACATGATAACTGACTGAAACATTTATATTGCAAGTTGAAAGTTTCTTTGAAAAGGTACATTGAGGAGGTGTACCAAGCGTGTAAGGTGGTTAAGGTGGATGAAGCAAGCAGGTAAGGTGGTAGGGCGGGTAAGAGACTAAGATGGAAAGTGGACATGTTGATATTGGGTAGCGTGGCCGGTGTCAGCTTGGTAAGTTGGGCGAGGTGGGTAGTTGGGTCAAGGGTGTTGGATTGGCTCAGCAACGGTTGTCAGGCCAGCAGTTAGTCAGGTTAGGTCAGGGGTGGGTTAGTGTGTAAGGAGGGAAGATCAGGCATCAGGGAGTGCAATCAGGTGGGGACAGGAGGTGGGGGGGCGGGGCTTGTCATATTTGGTTGGGAGTCAGTCAGACGCTGAGGCAGGAGGAATTGGGGGATGGGGGCTCATCAGGTTGGGTTGAGGCATTAGTGTGAGTGGCTGGGTAGTCAGTTTTGCAGTTAGCTAGGTGTTAAACTAAGATTATATTGTCTAACATTTCCTGGGTAATTAGTTAGGTAAATGAGTTGTAATTGTCCAAGATCTCTGGGTGGAATTTTCCGGCTGTTCACATCCCACCGTCGCTGCAAACGAGGAGGGAGAATTTGGTGTTCAGCCAAATATCCGTTCACTGCAGCAGAACCAGAAAATCTTGCCAGCATGAACAGCTGGAAAATTCTGCTCTCTAGCAGTATTTTCCAGCCCTCCCGCTATATATTTTCCAGCAGCGGAGGTGACTTGTAATCGTCCACTGGTGGGATCTTCCAGTCCTCCTGATGGCTAAGCATTGGACATGCCTTACTTGTCCAGCCACATGTGTGCAGTGGGGGGAGTGGGCTTCACCTTCGGCAGGACAGGAAGATCCCACTAGTGGGGAGGGCCTGAAAAATCCACTGCACAGTTTTCGGAAGATGCCAGAGAGCAAGGAAATTGTCATTGGAAATTCAAACTTCCCACTATCCAGAGATTGAAAGAGCTGGGCCATTATAGTTCAACTACAGCACCCCAAAACAATCCCCCAAACCCACCTCCTTTTAGTTCATAGCATCTTCCTCTTATTTATATGTGCTCCGTAGGAGACATATATTGCCAGGAATGATACTGAGCCTTAGAAACCAGGAGATACTTTGATTTAATTGTTTATTTTTGCCAAAGTACAATATGGTAGCACAGTGGTTAGCATTGCTGCTTCATAGCTCCAGGGAGCTGTGTTCGATTCCCAGCTTAGGTCACTGTCTGTGTGGAGTTTGCATAGTCTCCTGCATGGGTTTCCTCCGGGTGCTCCGGATTCTTCCCACAGTCCAAAGATATGCAGGCTAGGTTGATTGGCCATGCTAAAATTGTCCCTTAGTGTCCTGAGATCATAAATTAGGGGGTTAGTGGGTAAATGTGTAGAGATATGGGGATAGGGCATGGGTGGGATTGTCGTAATTGTTGGGCCAGATGGCCTCTTTCTGTACTGTAGGGTTTCTACGATTCAGTAGTATTGTTACAACGGCAGAACCATGGAATTCCAGTATTCCATCATTGAGGGGCAGCGTACTGTGTAAATATTTTTAAATCAAATACCCTCAGTGCAATTGGAAGCCAGATTTAAAATTCACTGATGCTAAGTGACTTTGGAGTTTAATAAAAGGGAGAGGGAAGCTTCTGGCTCATTTTCTGGACTCTTCATGGGCTAAGAGGAGTGGGAGTGCTCCAAATTGTTCCTTAAGGAGATCTTCTCCCCCCCTCTTCTCCAGAACCAGCACAGTCTGACATCCTCCCAGTTTTGCAAAGGGAGGTCTTCCCCACTCCCACGATTGCCAGTGACCATGCTCAAGGATATAGTTTCCTGATCCAGATACCTGTAGGCTGTTGGTTTGGCTGGTTGCTGAATGAGTAAAAGTTTCAAAAAAATTATAATGAGGTTAAGTTCAGCACGACCTCCACATCTCTAGCTTTGCCAGATTCTTCAACCAGTCTCAGCTTCCCTGCTTTCCGATAAATACTGAGACCTATAAGTTTGACTGAAGTTTTGGGTATGGTTGTGATATCCCCAAAATAACTGTCTAGCGAGGCTCACACACCAAGATGAGCCAAGTTGTTCCAATGCAATTGGCAACAGGGTTTGAAAATGCAGATTGCCAGTTAACATTCTGGATTGGAGAGCTAAGGGAAAGAAATATGGAAGCATGCAGCTGAAGACCTGTAGATGAGTTTGTAAACTATAATCAGGTGTCAGGACAACGAAGGACCAATTCAATTACCCAACCTTTCAGTCAACCTATTTTATTCATTTGTAGAACATGGACATTGCTGGTTGGCCATCCCTAGTTGACCAGGGCAGTTGAGAGTCAACCACATTGTTGTGGCTCTGGAGTCACGTGTAGGCCAGACCAGGTTAGGATGGCAGATTTTCTTCCCAGAGGATATTAGTGAACCAGACAATTTTTTCTGACACTTGACAATGGTTTCAGTAGAATCAATAGATTCTTAATTTCAGATTTCTCTTATTGAATTCAAATTCCACATCTGCCATGGTGGGATTCGAACTTGGGTCATTTGCTGAGTAATATCTAATGATAATACCACTAGGCTATTGATGCCCCTGTTCAATCTGGAGCTCAGCCAGGTAGAGCAAAGGCCTGAGGCCAATCCCCACTCTTCATATTATCACTGAGTCTTGCTGAAATGGACACATAGATAAAAGGGAATCAACCTTGGACATGGTGCGCTCGTTTGTGAATGGAAACCTGTGGGTCAGAATTTTACCATCCCACCCGCCATGGGAATCAGAGCGGGTGAGGGGTAGACAATGGGAAGTTTTGTTAACCTGGGGAGGGATTTTACTGTTTTGGAATGAGCGAAGCCATAAGATCCTGCCTATGATCTCCAACTGCCCTGGTTCACATGAGGGGCTTTCTCCACCCATGGAGCAAGGGGGCAACAGGAGCAAAAGGGAAAATTGAACAAATTCCACCTCTCCTCAAAATAATGTCTTATAATTCACTTAACACCAGCCGTCATCATCTGTACGAACATAATAAATCGCGGTACAATAATTTTGCATATCATCAGGTTTGCATGTGATAGAGCCTGATTATATATCAGAGCTTCATTACTAAAAAAAACCGTCACTAACAAAACCAATGACAATGTCAGGAAATTTACTGTGAAGCCATATATCTGAGAAATATATACCTGCAGATTTTGCTTCAACCATCTCCCTCTCTCACTGTAAAGTGCATAGCTCTATAGACTGATGCAGAATAAGCTGATGTAGAAATGATGCATATATTTAATTTCCGATTTCCTGTTCTGCTTCACAAGCAGTGGATTAAAACACTAGAGCTTCTTTCACATGAGTATACAGGACTTAGCTACTGGGAATAGGTTTCATTTATCTGATAAAGCACGCCTGGATTTTTATTTGCATCTCTTACAGAGCTAAAAAAAAAATGCAAATTCTAATTGAAGAAACTTTGAATCCGTAATGTGCTTGTCTGTTCATTATGGAATTTTATCTACTTAAAGCAGATGGAATATACTGCACAGGCCTAGGGTTTGCAAAGCAAAGATTTGGCCTCTTTAGCCATTAAGCAAGCAGATAGTCATTATTTTTTCCCTAAGAATGGGCTAATCAAATAGCCATAAATGTTAGGAAAAGCCTTGAGACTTCAATCCATGGGTTAGATCAGGTCTATCCTATTTAGATAACCTTCATATTGGTCTTTGGAGAGCTGTATTATTGATGATTGAAGACTCTCGTTGCTTTAACAAATGAACTGATCCCCCTTGGATAATCTCTTTATCGCTTCAGCCCTCATCCATAGTCTAAGACTGAGCCAGTGAAAGGGGATGCCCCAATCTGGGCTGTTAGTTTTAATGTGACAAATTCTCCAAGCCTCTCTTTCATGCCTGACCAGCGAAGCACAAAGGGACACCAAGGGTCACTGTTATCAACACCTCAAATGCAAAAATGGTCCACCTGCTGTTAGGCCTGTCCTGGTAGGGGGGGCCCTTTATTTGCTGGCAGCTTCCGCACACCTGAACTATATCATAACACAAAGAGATAATCTGCCAGTGGAAGCCGGTATTCATTTGAAAAGGAAACCCTACAGTGCACAAGCATTCTTTGATTCTTATTTAAAAGAATCAAAACTCTACTGGGCAGCTTTAATTTTCATGCTCTTACCTAAGACAAAATCTTTGCTGGTAATTTCTGTGTCCAATGCACTTCAAGCACTAACATATAATGTTTCCTTTTTGATTTCTGTACTGCAGATTGAGAATTCATTGGTTATTTCTTCATGATAAGAACATTCAGCATTATCTCTTGTGCAAATGTTAATTTCCGAATTTAATTTTAGTTAATGTGTTTTTTTTCTTTTAACACACTAGGAAATTTATTTAGATTTATCCATTTTTCTTAAGAGGGGCAGGATTGTGCACGCTCAGCACTGATGCGCCAACGGAAAGTATATAACAATTTTTAGGTTTTCTGAGGGAAAGAAGATCAGGCTTAACTCCTGCTTATTTTTTTTTAACCTTTATACGTCGCCCATCTTATTTTACTCTCTGGACTACGATGCACTGTTCTCCCAGTCAGGACGGCGGGATGTCCTGAGCTGCAATTATCTCCTCAACCGCTGTCAATTCCCTTCGCTGATTACCCAGCAGAAAGCATGATTCTTATGGATAATCCCAGTGATTCCACAACATGATAAAATGTCTGATATCTGTGCGGTGCTCCATCCAGCCACTTGGGTCAGGACTGATTCAGCTTATAGAGCTCAGGAAAAAAAATACCTGCTGTAGTGACAGGCTTTCCGGAGGCTTGAACTTGTGCACTCTGCCTGGGTGCAATCAGCCAACTAAGTGATTGGGATTGAACGGAGATTTTCCTTTTTTTTAAACAATGGCTTTAGTATTTTTGTACAGATGCCACCTGCGATTAATTTTGTTCATTTTTGAAGCCACAAGAGATCTTGAGAATCTAAAAAGTTTCACTTATTAAAACTGTAACTACTGTGGCATTTTCCATGACCTCCCGGTTCTCAAGTGTGCCCCCAGCACGTGCGCCAATTGAGAAACACTATTATTCGTCCAAGGAAGTCTCATTTTATAAATAACCTTTTTATTTGATTAAAGGTACGAAAGAAAAATTCCCAAAGAAGTTTACAGACTTAGTACCTCAGGGTACGTGCTGGTAGAGCACACACCGCCACCATGTTTCATCTCAATATCATTACCAATGCCAAGAGGCTTTTCCCTGCCTATTTGGTACTCAGTAACTATGAGGCTAAAAATAAAATTTTTTCACTGAGGGCTTTCATCTCACTAATAAGGCTGCAAGTCATCCCGCATCTAACAACCTGCTCCAAAATCTCTGCTCATATTTTGGTCACTGTAACAATTTCATCACAGCAGCTGAGACAATCCATAAAATTCTAAAGCAAGTCACAGCACTCTTGCAAAACAATTCAACTCACCCCGTCTCCTAATATTGATGGATCCTCAAAAAGAATCCATGATCTGGATCCAAATCCAAATTCGGATTTGGATCTTCACCAGAAACTAATCAGTTCTTCCTCAAACTATATCCTACGTGTGTGAGAAATTAATTGAAATAAGTCCATTAATTTTGGAGATATGTTATTTACAGAGAAACAGAATGATAGACTGAGATAAGAGAATAACAGGAGTGAAAATGTTGGTCCACATCTTCCAAGTAGTGGATTGTCCACTCTGCCCATACTTTGCTGTATTATCGGACACTGCATTTCTAGCTGGAATTTCAATCCAGCTTCTCAAGAAATGTAGGGTGCACCTGAAATCAAACTGCTTCTCCATTATGCTGGATTATCAGAGGATGACAAGGCCTCCCTTTTATAGTGCAAAGATGTGAGAGTTAGGTTGATTGGCCATGCTTAAAAATTGCTCCTTAGTGTCCTGAGATGCATAGGTTAGAGAGATTAGTGGGTGAATATATAAGGATATGGGGGTAGGGCCTGGTGGGATTGTGGTCGGTGCAGACTCGATGGGTCAAATGGCCTCTTTCTGCACTGTCGTGTTTCTATGATGATTTCTATGATTATAACACCATATTCTGGTAAATACTCATTAACATTCCGAAAATCTGAGGCATTTAAAAAGCTTTTCAGTGTTTACGAATATGAATGAATGGGTAAATGTGTAGGTGGGTAAGAGGGTAGGGTGGGTCAGGTAAGTGCACAAGGAAGTAGGTTGGGCAAGGGAGGTATGGTGATAGATGGCAGGATGGGAGTTGGGTCATGTCAGGAAGGGTTGGTCAGATCAGGGGCTAGTCATATTGAGACAGAGGGGAGAAGACAATGTGTCAGGGACATGTGTAGTCAAGTGATGGGGGCTAGACAGATCGCATTGAGGGGGTCAGTGTGAGTGATTGGATAATCAGTTCTATAGTTACCCAGATGCTATTTCGGGGTTACAATCTAAGTAAGTAAGTCAGAACCCATCCAAAGTCTCTGACTCTAACTCAAGAGTTGGAATTGGTTGGAGGGTCCAAGTGATCAGGGAAATTTGCCATTGAAAGTTCAAACTTTACTGGCAATTTCCATGGAGTCAGCACATTAGGAGTTATGAGAGGTGTCAACACATGTCTTGGGGATATGTCCAGTTTCTGACAATCCAAAGATTGAAAAATCCAGACCATCTGAGCAGTTGTGGTTAGCACTTTGCAATGCTGCCTCCCAGAACCAGGGACCCAGGTTCAATTCCTGCCTTGGATGAGTTTGCTCCAGGTGCTCTGGTTTCCTCCCACAGTCCGAAGATGGGTAGGATAAGTGGATTGGCCATGCCAAATTGCCCCTCAGTATCCCAAGATGTGTAGGTTAGGGGATTAGCGGAGTAAATGTGTGGGGTTAGTAGTATAGGGCAGGGGTGAGCCTGGATAAAGATGCTCTGTCAGAGAATCAGTGCAAACTCAATGGACCAAATGGCCTCCTTCTGCACTATTGTTTACCTTCAGTGGTGGAGAGAAAAAAAATCCACAATTTGTCACTGAATTGTCACATAGCAGATAAAAACATAAATACTTTTGTCCTCCATTAACGATATTTACAATGAAGATTCACAAGTGAATCACATTTAAAGAAAATAATAGAATTGGTCTAAAGCTTGTTTGCTAAACCCACTGGGTATGGACTACACAGACTAGAATTGGCAGAAATAAATGAGGAACAGATGAGAAAATTTGGAAGTTGGCATGTTTGCTTGGAGACAGAAGGTTCTGGGTTAAACCTACATTCAAGGACTGAAGTGTGCAATCTAGGCTGGCACCTCTTTGCAATGTTGAGAGAGTACTGCCTTGTTGGAAATAAGATTTTGTTTTTGGAAGCCTTCGATCTGATCAGGTGAATTTAAAGCTCCCTTTGCAATATTCAAATGGAAGTGGAGAGATCTCCAGGTGTCCTCGTCATCTTGCTCCCTAACCAGTGCTCCCCCCCTCAAAAAACCCCTGATTATTTGATTGTTCATTTATTTGTTGCTTTTGGAACCTTGCTTTTTTTGCAAATTAACTCCTATTTTTCATCAGTGACAACTCCTCAAAAGTAAATCCATATTTCACTAGTTACCACAGTAATTGGCAACATGGGTGCTCTGGTTTCCTCCCACATTCAAAAAAACGAGCTGGTTAGGTGCATTGGCCATGCTAAATTCTCCTCAGTGTACCCAAACAGGCTCCAGAGTGTAGCAATGGATTTCACAGTAACTCCATTGCAGTGTTAATGTAAGCCTTTTGTGACACTAATAATAAAAGTGTGCCCTATAAGGTGGTAAATAAACACAGAGGATGCTGGGAAATCTCAGCATCCTCTTGCAGACTGGGCGAAGATGTTCGGCAAAGCAATCACCCAGACTGTGTTTAGTCTCCTCAATATAGAGGAAACCATAGTAGAAGCAGCGAACAGTGAACCAAATTGAAGGCAATGCAAGTGAAATGCTGCTTAGCCTGAAAGGAGTGTGTCAGGCTTTGAACGGGGAGGAGGTAAAGTTGCAACTGTTTCATCTTCCGTGACTGCAAGGAAAGGTGTTGTGGGAAGGAGATGCAGAGTTGGGAAGGAGATGGAGGTATGGATTAGGATGTCACAGAGGGAGCAGATCCTGTGGAATGCTGACAGTAGTGTGAGGGAAGGTGATTACAAAATATAAGCACAATGTTTCTTTAAAGCAATGGAGCACGAATATTAAGTGAATGTTTTATAGTTTTTTTTAAAGGGGTTCTTTTTTGGTAAGGCTCTGCAAATGTATCATACAACAAGGGAACGACAAAAGTAACATGGCCCAGTTGGGAGCACTTTTGCCTCGGAGTCAAAAGTTCCATTCAGGATTTGAGCACAAAAATCTACAGTGACAATAGTGAGCAAATGTTTCACTGTTTGGTAGTGTTATCTTTTGAATCCAACGTTAAATTGAGGACCCATCTGCCTGGTCAAATGACACAAGAGGACCAATAGCAAGGCTTCAAAGAAAGGTGAGGAGTTATTCCTGGTGTTCAGGTAAACATTTAGCCTTAATTAGCATTACAAAATCAGATTATTTGGTCAATATCACATTGAAGATTATGGGAGCTTGCTGTGTGCAAATTGGCTGCCTTGTTTGCTGCAACACAGCAGTGAATGCATGTCAAAGTACTTCATTGACTATTGAGTGCTTTGAGATGTCTCGTGATCATGAAAGTTTCGATATAAATGCAAGTCTTTCTTTAGTCTGCCTAAAGACTGTGAATTACATAAGATCAGAAAACATTGTAAACTTTCAGTGTGGAGACAGAAATAGAATTAAGGGGAGAGTTTTACCACTCCTTGGCATTTCTTTAAGAAGAAATTAGATATACCTAGAGGCTAAAGGGATCAAAGGATATCGGAGGGGAAGGGGGAATTGGGATATTGAATTTGATGATCAGCCATGATCAAAATGAACGGCAGAGCAGGCTCAAAGGGTCTCCTGCTGTCTATGTTTCTATGTGGGATCAAGGCAAAGGCTGGGGGTGGGCGTGGCTGTGTAAAATTGTGGGGAGCCAGGTCAGGTCAGTTCCCTTACCAAATCCCACCATCAGAGAATTTTATCAATGGAAGGAAGGCTGCAGAGAGTCCCGGCGGAGGCACCAGATGAATTCAAATGGACACCCAGTGGCTGGAGGGAACATTATTTCATTGTAAGCTACAACCACAGATGGGGAGGGCAGAATCTGTGGCCCCAGGCATCAGGTGAGAGGGATTTTCTTCTTCTGCCAATTTAATTTTTATGGTTTAGTAAATTTGTCAGCTCGATCTGGAGATTGCTGCGATGTCCTCATCTGTATGATTCCATACTGGCCACTGCTCCTTGGTGGCACTACTGAGTTGCCAGCTCTCTGATTGGAGAGAATTTGGAGCTCCAAGGGTCATCCTGAACCAGGCAACAAGACCTGTCACTGATAAAACCATGCTGTAAACCTCTGTGACTCTAGTAGGTTTAAGGTGAGAAGGGAGAGATACAAAAGTGTGCAGAGGTGCAATTTTTTCACACAGAGGGTGGTGAGGGTCTGGAACAAGCTGCCAGATGTAGTAGTAATAGAAGTGGGTATAATTTTGTCTTTTAAAATGCATTCAGACTGTTACATGCGTAAGATGGGTATAGAGCAATATAGATCAAATGCGGGCAATTTTTTAAGGGTTTAAAATAAAAGGGCAACATGGACAAGTTGGGCCGAAGGATCAGTTTCCATGCTGTAAACCTCGGAAACCCATGTGAGGGTCTCACCAACAGGTTCTGTGTGTTTCTAACACTTCTATCTGACCGCTGGTCATTCTGGCAAAATTCTACCCAACGTTTTGATGATTTTTTGATGAATGATCCTTTGAGTTGTGATGGGTGTTCACTGCTCTGAAACATTAACCATTTCTGTCACCACAGATACAGCCAGACCTGCTGAGTTCTTCCAGCTTTTCTTCTGCTTTGCAACAAAAGTCGCAAATTAGCTCAACAATGGGCCTTAAGTCACTTCAAGTCAGAGAGGTTTACAGCATGGAAACAGACCCTTCGCTGCCTAGTTTTTACCACTAAGCTAGTCCCAATTGTCTACATTTGGCCCATATCCCTCTATGCCCATCTTACTCATGTAACTATCTAAATGTTTTTTAAAAGACAAAATTGTATCGCCTCTACTACTACTACCTTTGACAACTTGGTCCAAACACTCACCATCCTCTCAGCGAAAAAATTGCCCCCGGACCCTTTTGTATCTTTCCCCTCTAATCTTAAACCTTTCCCTCCAGTTTTAAACTCCACTACCTTTGGGAAAAGATGTTGACCTTATCTATGCCACTCATTATTTTATAGACCTCTTCTATGAAGAACAATATTTATTTAGCTTTTTGAAAACCATGCAGCAAGACAAATTTTAAAAGTTTCATATTGTCAACACAGGAATGAGTTTGAAATAAACACAAGCTCCAGTGCTAAACCCGATTAAAAACAGCAACCCAAAGACCATATCATATTTGAATACACGTGGAGCTAAGACTCAGACCTAGCTAGTTCGCGTATTATATCCAGCTCTTGAAAGGGAATTAGCAAAATATCAGATAGGTTATTCAGCATCATTCCTATTGACTAGAGAAATAGACCTCAATTTCCCATGCAACCAAGATGAAAACAATGTGAGGGGAGTGCGCAATATAATGGTTGGTATACCTCTGGGACTTGCCTTCAATTTTAGCTCAGACAAATAGAAGCTTCCTCTCTCTGTGCTGCCTATAAAAGTCTGTACGAAATGAATTTGGACAGTCTCGGATACGTCCCCGATAGGCATTTATTCATATTTGGTTAAAAAAAAACTCTGACAGTCTCATTCACAATGCATTAAAAGGTTGCCTTTTACAGCTATGGTTAAAGTATATTGCTTGGCCAGGACAAAGAGAACTTTACCCTACAACTAGACTGTGCTATGAGATGAAATGCCTGATGTTACGAATTGGCACTAAAAGTATTTCATTTCTAAACATAGAAACACACAGCCTGATACATGCAGAAGCACAAAAAAAAGATATGTGTCACATTTGAGGTGACAGATATCTGACAGATTTTCCTGATGGCTTTCTCCTATGGAATACATGCAATGTCAACACAATTAGCATCCTATTTGCATAAAACTATTAAAAGCCAAATTAGAGACATGTGGATTCACCTAAATTAAGCCAGGTTTCTTCGGTTTAGATCCAAATAGGTTTAATTTATATTTCAGTTCAGAGGTTATCAAATCAATGGTGTCAAATCAATGTATTAGGGCATTGAGAAAAGGATTTGTCTCTCCAGACTTTCTCTTAGTTTTTGCAAAGCTAAAGCTGGTTTGGCTAAAGGTATAGAACGGGACGCAGCAGTATTTATCTGCTTGAATACATTTGCATCTTATTTGACAAATAATGGCTGTATTTTTTTTGTCATTGTGCTGAATTTTACAAAATGTACTGCAGCTTTGTATTTTCTGTGGAAAAAAGGTCTCAGTACCAAGCAACGTGCAGAGAGTGGAGCTCATTTTACAATAACAGTTCTTTGGCAGTTATATATTGTATTATTGGTCAACATTTAAAGCTTCCTTATTTTCATTTTCTAAATAAATGTAATTGATGTTAAAATGCAGTCATCTCCATCTCACAGAGTCACAAAATCATTCTATTCCAAAAGTCATGGTTGACTGTAAGGTCCACGTAGCTTTTAGGAAGAAATTCCACTCAACTCTAAATGAGAAACTAAATCCTATGGTGTGAAAATTCAATCTGATTTTGGCACAGTTTAGTCTCAAAGCATCATGTTCCTTAAAATAGAATGCAATTCTACAGGTCAACATTTTCACTGATAAGCATTTATCTATGTTAATATTATTACAGTAGCTATTATTTCACCTTGTGTATCTGACAGACTGATATGCCAATGGATACTAGAATACCCTTCAGTGCAATCCTTATATAGAATCAGAGCATAAAATAGATGCATCTTCATTATTTGGTGACAAGAAAACAATGAAGATTAGAAATTTTTTTTCTTCTGAACTCAGGGGTCCAATATAGCAGCATGGTGGCACAATGCTTAGCACTGCTGCCTCACAGCGCCAGGGACCCAGGTTCAATTCCGGCCTTGGGTCACCATCTTGAGTGGAGTTTGCCCATTCTCTCCGCATGTGTGTGGGTTTCCTCTAATTTCCTCCCACAGCCCAAAGTTGTGTGGGTTAGGTTGATTGCCTGTGCTAAATTCACCCTAGTGTTAGCAGATTAGCAAGGTAAATATGTGGGGTTAAGGAAATAGGGCCTGGGTGGGATTGTTGCCGGTGCAGACTCAATGAGCCAAATAGCCCTTTTCTACACTGTAGGGATTCTATGATTCTATTCTATGAACAAAAACTCTTCTCCTGCAAATTTCAGTGATTTAAAATTAAAAGCAAATGATTTTTTTTAAAACTTAGTATAACTCCTAACAACTCTATTGCCCTATATACATAAAATGGTGGTGGAGCTGCACTGAGTCATGCATGATGCAAGATGTCATGCCTCAATATGCCCTGACACCTTTACTGTGGGCTGAAGTTTGAGCCAGAATATTAAACCCCTCTCTGGCATCGTGTGATGTTTTCATTAGGGCCACACTGCAAAGTTTGGAGAAAGAAAAAAGACACGCGCCCCAACACATCATGATTTACTCTTTGGAAATAATTCATTTTTTCCATATCCTTTGTGTTTGCAGGAATGTGACAGCGATTTTGTGAAACCGTCAGAATAATGTAAAATGCAAGTCACCATTTGTGAAACAGCTACAAAGATGAAAGGCAGATAACCAGTTCTTTAAACCTTGAAGAAGAGAAAATTGTCAATATATATATGTGTGATAAGCAAAACTGTTGGGTAAATAGGCATGTCATAAGGCAATGAAAACTTCCATTTACAGATTGTAGTCATCTGAAAGCCGAACATTCCCATATAATATATGCCCATTAGTGTTTCACATACAAATAAAACCAAACAAACCTTGTCTTGGGATTGAACTTCTTGCATAATATTGTCCTGTTTTATATTCATCATCTTTGAATTATTTTCTCTATTTATTTCTTCACACTTGCCTGGTACAAAAGTAACGCTGCAGAAGATACACTTGCAGTTTTCTAATCACGTGACTCTTGAGCTGGCAATTAGGACAGGTGCTGGATGCAGTGTACAGAAAGCAGCCACTCAACTGATTGTGCCTCTGCTGACTATTTGAGAGAGTTTGCTGATTCGCACCCATTGCCCTGGAAACCTTTCCCTTTTCAAGCATTTGCCTCATTGAATGTTAATATTGAATCTGCTTCCAGCATAGTGTTTGGAGGTGCAGTCCAGTTCACAATAGTAAAAAAAGTTTCCTTGTTTTTCCTCTAGATATTGTATCAATTAGCTTAAATTCATGTCCTTTGGTGACTGAGCCTTTTTTAAAATTCATTCATGGACATGGGAGTAACTGGCGAGCTGGAATTTATTACCCATCTTTAGTTGCCCTTGGGAAGGTGGTGATGAGCTGTCATCTTGAATCGTTGCGGTCCATGTTCTGTGTGTTGACCCACAATGCCAGTAGCAAGGGAATTCCAGGATTTTGATCCTGCAACTGAGAAGGAACAGTGATGTATTTCCAAGTCAGAATGGTGAGTAGCTTAGAGGGAAACTTTCAGGTATCTGCTACCCTTGTTCTCCTAGATGAAAATGGTCATGTGATTGGAAACTGCTGTCTAAGGATCTTGGGTGAATTCTTGCTGTGCATCTTGTAGTTAATACACACTGCTGCTATTGAGTGTTGGTGGTGGAGGGAATGGATGTTTGTTAATGTGGTGCCAATCAAGTGGGGTGCTTTGACCTGGATGATATCAAGCTTCTTGACTGTTTTTGGAGTTGCACCCATCCAGGAAAGTGGGGAGTATTCCTTCACACTCCTGGCTTGTGTTGTGTCGATGGTGGGTAAGCTTTGGGGAGTCAGGAGATGATCACTTCAGTTTTGCTGGCCTCTGACCTGCTCTTTTAGCCACTGAGTCTATGTGGTGATTGCCAGTAGAAATGATTTCTCCCCATCTTATCTTTCAAAGTACCAAAGAATTATGAAGGTCTCTATGAAATTACTCCTTAATTCTTGGTAGTCACTCTCTACTGTTCTCCCTTTAACTTAAGTGTAATGACAATAACTTTGATTCTTTGAAAACAAGGGTAGATACAACAATAATCAACATTGAAATTGTGCTCTTGAAGTCCCAAGATGGTTCACAAGAACATTTTAAAACTTGAGCTACACAGAGAGATATTAGATAAGACGATAAAAAATTTGCTCAAAAGAAAGGATTTAAGAGGGAGGACATACATCAAAGGGGAGATAAGGGTGTGGTTGAGTACATTCATAGATTCATAGGGATATAGAGATTGGAAACAGCATCTTCAGCCCAATTCATCAATGCCGATCAGGTTTTCTAAACTATTCCTTTTTTGCCCATCTCTCTCTAAATCTTTCTTATCCATTGTACCTGTATAAGTGTCTTTTAAAATGTTATAATTGTACCTACTTCTACCAGCTCCTCCAGCAGCTCATTTCATATACACGCCACCCTCTGTGTGAAAAGGTTGTCCCTCAGGTTTCTTTTAAATCTTTCATCTCTCACCTTAAACTTATGCCCTCTAGTTTTAGACTTCCCTACCCTGGGGAAAAGACCTTGTCTATTCACATTATCTATGCCCCCTCATGATATATAAACCTGTAAAAGGTCACCCCTTATCCTCTTACACTCCAGGAAATAAAGTCTCAGCCTTACCTTATAATTCAAACATTCAAGTCCGAGTAACATCCATGTAAATCTTTAGTTGCTTCCTTTCCAGTTTCGTAACATATCTCCTATAGCAAGGCAACCAGAATTGCACGCAGTAGTCCAAATATGTCCTTACCAATCACTTGGACATTTGTAACATAATGTCTCAATTCCTGTACTCAGTGGCTGAAGCAGCAAGGAGGGCCAGGGGCCAGATAATTGGGATTTTGAAAGTACGCTTGTTAGTAAACCAAAATGCAGATGTCCCACTGGAGTGTGTAGAACAGAGTAATCTCTGAGTCACAGAATCACACAGTGCAGAAGGAAGCCATGTGACTCATTGATCTGCAAGACTACAATCCCATCCTGACCCTATCCCCAATAACCACACATATTTACCCAAACTCGTCCCCCCTGACTTTAAGGGGTAATTTAGAATGGCCAAACAACTTAACTTGCACATTTTTGGACTGTGGGAGGAAACTGGAGCACCCGGAGGAAACCCACACAGACACAGGGAGAATGTTCAAACCCCACACAGACAGTCACCTGAGGCCAGAATTAAACTCGGGTCCCTGGTGCTGTGGGGCAGCAGTGTTAACCACTGTGCCCTGTTGTCACCCTCAATCGGTTAATATAGTGAACTGTATTCACTGCTTCCACAGATTGGCAATAAACCAAGAATAACATCCATGGAAAGGTCTGTTGACCTCAGATGGGATTTTCCAATTTTCGGTTGAGTGCGGCCAGAAAATCTCCAGCTATTGTTTGCTTGTGTAAATCAATTTACTGTGTTATAAACACATCACTTTCCTGTATAAAGGATCCAATGGATGCAATATTAATACCATAATGAATTTTAAAATGGTTTTTACTATATTCTTGAAGTTACAAAGTCAATGTGCAGAGTGGACCTGGCAGACCTGAATCCGTCTCCTTGATGCTCCAAAAAAACAAATTCAAATTGAATCCAATTCATGATCTTACAAGTGAGACATACAAGATCCAAGCTGACAAGAAAAGGCATTACACCCCATCCTGAGCTTTATCTGATGCTTGACATAGCCAAAGAGCTGAGAAGTGCACGCTTGCCAGGTGATTATGGTTTCACCATGAAGGCATTTTCCAGCCTTCCAGACTGAAAATTGAGATCACTAATTTCAGAACATGCACTGTCTCCTTCACTTTTACTCCATCTCCATTTATTTTATTCCATTTTGTTTTATCTTATTTATTTATTTTTATTATTTTATATGATTATTTTTTCATTTTTTTCCATCGTTTCATTTGTTCACTTTTTAAAAACCTTCTTTCCTTTCTTCTCTCCACTCTATTAGGGCCATCTGTCACATGCCTCAGGTTGTTCTCTGACACTCTGCACCGTTGCTCTGCCATTTACACATTCTGATCTCTTAATGGACCGCCAACAGCACCCTTCTTAGCCTTGATCACCACCATTTACATTCCCTTTGTCCTTTTGTCTGTGACATTTTGGTCAATTACACACTCCTTCATCATGCTCTCTAACAGTATAAATATAATCCTATTTTCTTTGTCTTTAGCTCTGATGAAGGCTCATTCAAACTCGAAACATTGGCTCTATTCTCTCTCCACAGATGCTGTCAGACCTGCTGTGATTTTCCAGCATTTTCTGTGGAATGGTTTCATCCCTGCCAGGAATCTCAATGATTTTTTTCCCCCCAAAATATACTTTATTCATAAAACTGATCCAAAATGACCACAACACACATATTCAGGCTGTTTCTATACATCAGGTAACACTGAGGTGCTTCAATACAGTAAAGGAAACATTTCAGACGTTTTAAAATGGTCTTACAAATACTGCAATTACTTTAAAGGTTATCCACAAAGAAAAAGTTGCAATCAATGGTGTGGTATAAAATATTCAATGAAATATGATTGGGATATATCACTATCCTGTATAAAGTATCCGACAGAACGGAATACAAACACGTTACTGAATGTATTATTGCTACTTTACTTACTTGAAAAGGTGGCAACACTCTGTCATCCTGACCCATCTGGCTAAACTCACCCCAAAACCTAAATCTCAATGACTATAGCTGACCATCAAATCGTTAAATGCAATGCTGTTTTGTCAGACCCAAAGAAAGCCCGCCATACATATTCATTTGCATGCAACCTCCTGGTGCACACAACGGCGATTGACTTAAAAGATTTCAGGTGGAGAGCAGACTTTGGAGTCACAAATGGGCTGAGTGACGAGGAACTGGTTTAAGGTGGGACACTGGAGCTGCTCAAGGATGCTTGGGATTAAACCTCCCAACTTGCGCACAAATGCCCACCACAAAACGGCAGGCAGCAGAGTTCACAGTGCTTAAACTGAAAAAGCTTCGTGCTGGCTCTGGAAGAGTTAAAATAGCCATCATTGCCTGACAAGCGCTAGAGCAAGAACTTTAAAGCAAACGCAAGTATATTGGTCTGCAACAAGCGGCGTGACCCCCAGAGCATATGCATTTTTTTATGATGGAATGCGTGACTCCAGCTCGATACAAATAGACTTCTCACATCAGGAACATTGGTATGTTGCTATGAGTTGCAGAGGGAGTGGGCTGCCTCCTTCTGCCCGTACCTTTCACCTTTCGCTTCTTTATTAATCAGGTTGCAGTATTCACTCCTCAAACATGTTTTGTGACAACGGGGAAGGTGTCACAACCTCTTTAATTCCCTCCTTAAAGCTTACTAAATAGGCGGCTGCGGTACTGACAAAAGTGAAACAAACACTTGCTCCTGAATCTGTCCAGAGCACAGCCTGGCCTCCTCCCTGACTGGAACACTCCCTCTACTGGAGGGGAATGCCGATGGCTCCTCTACTCCCATTTCTTCAATTTCTCGCTTTCAAAAGGAATTTATGGATTTTCTTTTTTTTTCAGCTTAATGGCAGCAAACGTTGCGAGCAGTGAAGGTGCAGGCGGATCACTGTGACCATCACCAGCGACCATCACTTCCCAAAGCCACACAAACAATCTTTGGCATGTTCTGACCTATGGATGGATGTCTCCTGTCTGAGTGGTCAATATTCAGGAAATTTGAGAGTTAAATGCACCATGGCAAAGAGTGAGACCATTACAAACCCAGTAAAACTACCAAATACAGGACGAGGGGAATAAAGACTCATTACTTTAATTTCAAAACAAAAGCATTTCCCCATGTTCCCATTGTAGTGTCAACCAATTCTGAAACACTCCAGTCTCCAATTGAAGACAGGAGACTGAGGTAGCATGGCACAGTGGTTAGCACTGCTGCCTCACAGCTCCAAGGACTCAGATTCAATTCTGGCCTTGGGTCACTGTCTGTGTGGAGTTTGCACTTTTTCCCTGTGTCTCCCTGTGTTTCCTCCAGGTGCTCCAGTTTCCTCCCACAGTCCGAAGACGTGTGGGTTAGATTGATTGGCCATGCTAAATAACCCTAGTGTCAGAGAGATTAGCAGGGTAAATGTGTGAGGTTAAAGGAATGGGGCCTGGGGTGGGATGTGATTAGTATAGATTTGATGGGCTGAATGTACTGTAAGGATGTACTCCTTCTGTACTGTAAGAATTCTATTCTACAAATGGCTCTTAGTGGGGGACTCTTCCTTCAACATTCAAGTGCACTCACTGAAGGTCATTTTAACTTGTGCTGCCCAACATGAAATGGGTGATAGCAAGTAATAGAGATTAATTCTTGTTCTCAAGTCAAAAGCTCTGTCGTGGATTTGAGCACATTATTTATCATAGGATTACAATGTCCCTACAGTGCAGAATGCAACCATTTGGCCCATTGAGTCTGCACCAACTCTCCGAAGAGCATCTCACCCAGATCGACAGAAGCAATGCTGGACAGAAGTAGTCCTGCATTGTTAGTGGAGTCAGTTTTCAGACATCCATTCGTAGGGTTAGTGGAGTATAGTCAGAAAGGTAGGTTCTGATGAGGTCTTTAGTGGTGGGGGAGGGAAGTAATAAGGCAGAAAGTTGGTTGAAGAGAGGTCCAACGTTTCGGGCTCGAGTGTTTGGGAGATTCCCTGCCAATGGGTGATGGACAGGAGAACAGTGCAGGTCCAAAAGACAGTAGCAAGGTTATAGGAATAAAGGAGACAATGGGATTAAATACATGGAGAAATTTATGAATGAAGATGAGGTTATTAAATTTGATGAATAAGGCATTGGAACCACTAAAGTTGGCAGGTGCAGTGTATTGAAAATTGCATTTTGTCCAATTGAGACTACTATACACCCTGGTTTCAGCAGAGGGAAAATGTTAGGAGGAAGTAATCAAGGATTGATTTTTAACAGCTTGTCCAGTTCTAATTCTAAATACCTTTGGCTGAACATGTAATAGTTTCTGTTCCAAGAATGTAGCAGTAGGTATAGGAGTGAATGAGTGAGATCCTGAGGGAAGAATGCAGTCAACAGAGAATAGGCACTAATGTCGGTGATGAGAGACTGGGACTGGAAAACACTCATCTTGCAGCCACAGTTTTGGTTGTGGCTTAATATCGACAATGAGGACAAGGGCAGCAGAGATTGAACAGGTTCACAGCTTGTGAAGCCCAGCTTATCCTGGTTTGTGCATTATTCTACTGCAATTTATCCCTAACATCCATGTGCCTGGCTTGCACAATCTGTCATTGTGTGAATATTGCTTCCTTTCAAGTTGTGTCTGAAATGATCTATATTAGGATGCATTGAATGGTTGTCACCAAAGCATATAAAAGGCTTACCACTTTATTCTTAACTTATTCTTAAAGAACACACTCTTGCTTTTGGGTCAGTGCCTTTATTCTGTGATGCATACTTTTATCAAAAAAGGATGGGGAAAAATTTGCAGGTGAATCAAAGAATGTTCTGATGCGTGCCGAGTGACACTAGTAACCTGACACAAAGCCTTTATTGATCTAAAATGACTTCACACAACCTGATGATCAGCTCATCAGCTGCACAGCCCATTTCTCTGAATTTGCAAACCTGGGTGTGTTATTACAAATATCTGCTCCGCAGTCACTATACTTTTTGGTTCAGTGCCACCAATCAATATTGAGCCAAAACCAAATTGGTGCCATGAGGATGACTGGTTTCCATTCCCAGTTTCTCATAGTCAAAATTCATGCCTGGTTCTTGGGTTAGCTGCATTTTGCCCTCAGAACCTCACACATTTAGCCCAGTGCCTGACAATTATCATTGGTTCCAATGCCCAGTCCGCCAAATTCATAATCCTTGTCTTCATTCATAAATATCTCCAAAACTTGCCCTATTTTAAGTCTCCTCTACTTCTCTGTAAGTGAACTTTGCATCCTTTATGATCAGTGATGCTACTGGCAAATAACCATTCAAGGATCAGGAAGGACTTTCTTGCTATTGGGGGAGGCCAGCAAAGGTTCACCAAACTGATTCGCAGAATGGTCGGATTGACATATGAGGAAAGACTGAATTGGCTGGGCTTGTACTCAATGAAATTCAGTTGAATGAGAGAGGATCTCATAGAAACATACAAGATCCTGATGGAACTGGACAGGCTAGATGCGGGATGAATGTTTCCGATGTGGAGAATCCAGAACTAGGGATCACAGGTTAAGGCATTTCAGAACTGAGATGAGGAAGAACTTCTTCACTCAAAGAGTTGTGAACCTGTGGAATTCTCTATCACAGAAAGCTGTTGGGGCCAGCTTGTTAGATATGTTCAAGAGGGAGCTTGATGTGGCCCTTGCGGCTAAAGGGATCAAGGGATGTGGAGAAAAAGTGGGAGTGGGATACTGAGAGTGCATGATCATTTTTTATGTTTCTATGTAATAACTTATTTTATCTCACTGTCTTCTTCAGCATTCTGTCAAAGCAATTCAACAGAAAACCTTTGTGTAATTGCTACAATGCACTTGTCCCATCCAGCAAGCATAAATCTATTTTTTACCAAGAACTTATTCTGTATTAAGGCTTCTTTCAAATGGCAGATAAAGACACTCTTATTGCATTGTTGAGAAACACCCCCAAAGTTACATGCTTCAAATAGTTTCCTCTGTTTGCCATACCATCATCTTTTTACCTCATCTCTGCATTTGAGCTGTTTCCCACATAATGACAATGGCTTTGAACTCATATGTTCCCTGACAACTTTGAATAATTCCTCACTTGTCTTGTCTTTAAACTGGGCAGGAGCCATTAGATCTTTTTGCAATGTGCATGTTTCAAGTCTGTAGATAATAAGTAAAACTGTTCTCTTTTTGGCAACCGCTGCAGGTTTATTTGCCTCAAATTCAAAATTAAAGTCTTTCTTCATATGCATTCCAGCTCAACCCTATTCTCTGATTTTTCCAATTAATGTTGACATGATCAAAGAAAAACTTCAGTGACTACCTAAGGAATATTCAATCTTTTTAGCAATCCACTGTTCGTTATCTATCCTCTTTGCATTGTTACGCTTGAACAAACACTCAAATTGGTACTATAATAACCAGCTGCATTTATTTCCAGACCCTCTAGAACATACTGTCGAAGAATAACAAAGCAACACAAGTGAAAATCTTACATGAGCATAATGCTGCAGACACTGGAAATCTGAAATAGAAACTGAAAACGTTGGAAATACTCTGTGGATCTGTTGCAAGTGTGGAGAGAGAAACAGAGTTAATCTTTCAGATCACTGATAAAAACTGTAAAATTTAGAAATGTAACAGGGTTTAAGCAGGTACAGAGGCAACAAAAGTAGGAGGTGGTGTGGTGTTGGAAAGAACAAACAAGGAAACACTATGTGAAGATCATGTTGTATGCTTGCTATAATGTGCTGAGTTATCACTCTCGAAACTGGAAACAAAATGCAGGACTGTGTTCAGGCTGCTGAATCTGCCTCCATTGAGGAGTTTCAAGATGGCCAAGAGACAGGCTTAAACATAGGTAGAAGCAGGAGGAGGCCATTCGGCCCTTTGAGCCAGCTCTGCCATTCATCACGATCAGAGCTGATTGTCCAACTCAATAGTCTAATCCTGCTTTCTCTCCATAACATTTGATCCCATTTACCCCCAGTGCTGTATCTAGCTGTTTCTTGAATACACTCAATGCTTTGGCATCAACTACTTCCTGTGGTAATGAATTCCACAGGCTGAGCACTTTCTGGGTGAAGAAGTGTCTCCTCACCTCCATCCTAAATGGTCTATCCTGAATCCTCAGACTGTGACTCCTGGTTCTGGACACCCCCACCATTGGGAACATCCTCCCTGCATCTACCCTGTCCAGTCCTGTTAGAATTTTATAAGTCTCTATGCGAATCATCTGAACTCCAGTGAAAATAATCCTAACCTAGTCAGTCTCTCCTCATACATCAGTCATGCCATCCCCAGAATCAGCTTGGTAAATCTTTGCTGCACTCCCTCAAGAGCAAGAAGATTCCTCTCCAATTAACAATGGGAGTCCGTCTCTTAAAGGTGGGTATTCCACCTCTGGCTGAAGTCAAATATCCAGTCTACTACATTTCTTCCAATCAGAGGGACACCAAATATTCAGTTAACAATATCTGAGTACCATACATATTAAGAAGTAAACATTTACTGTTCAGTATTTGGTTAAACAATAAGCCAAGGCCTCTGTGGTAAGTGTACTCATTGCACTTACTGGATGCTGTGATCTTAGACATACCCCACTTTACCTTCAGAAAGTTGGAATGATAAACAACTGAGCTGAAGCCCAATGCAACCGAAAAAAAGGATTCATTTATGCACGCAACGTAGGTGAGTAGTTTCAAGTAATCCGTTCAAGCTATCCAGTTGATTGATGTGCAGGACAGACATTTCCCTGCAAAACTGAAGCATAGAAATGGCAGGATTCGGGAACCATGGACGGCAAGGGAAATGGTAAGCTTAGCCAAAAGGAAAAAGGAAGCATACGATAGGTCTAGGCAACTAAAAACTGACAAAGTCCTTGAGGAATATAATGAAGGGAGGAAGGAACTTAAATGTGGAATTAGGAGGGCTAAAAAGGGTCATGAAATATCTTTAGCAAATAGAGTCACGGAGAATCCCATGGATTTTTATGCATATATTAGGAGCTAGAGGGTAGTTCCTATGCTGGACTTTTCTTTGCTCTTCATAGCAAAATAATGAATTAGGCAAAACATACCCTTTTGATATGAGGCTAGGCCCCTAACTGGTGGAATTTAGAAAGTGATATTTCATCCTCACCTTCTACCCAACAGAATTCACATTCAATAAATTTTCTTGCATTTCCACCACCTCAAGCATGAAACCACCATCAAATATAACTTTAATAACTTTATCCTCCCTTCTTTTTCAGCATTTTAAAGAGATATTCCATTCACAGTCCATTGCCTAATCACCCCAACAACCTCCTCCCATTCCCATGGTTTCTTCTGTTGCAAATGCAAAGGATGCAGCACCTGCTCTTTTTAATTCCACCCTTCTCACCATCCTGAACACTCCATCTGGGTGAATCAGAGACTTTCTAAAATTTAGTGTGCTGTACTTACTACTATGATGCAGCCCTTCTAGGGAGAGACCAAATGCAGATTAAGTGATTTCTTCACATAACACCTCCACTCAATCAGCAACCTGAGATTACAATAGCTTGTCATTTTAATTGTCCTTAGCCTCTTACTATACCCTACACATCTATCACAACATGGTCAAATTCTCCTCTAATGCAATTCTCAAGTTTGCTGATCATACCACCGCAGTGGGTCAGATCTCAAACAATGATGAGTCGGAGTATAGGAAAGAGATTGAAAATCTAGTGAATTGGTGTGATGCCAATAATCTCTCCTACAATGTCAGTACAATGAAGGAGATAGATATTGACTTCACAAAATATAGTGGAGGACATCGCTCTGTTTATATCACTGGGGATGAAGTGAAAATGGTTGAAAGCTTCAGGTTTCTGTCTGTCCAAATCACCACAAACTCTCCTGTTCCTTCCACACTGAGACTATAGTTAAGAAAGCCCAACAATGCCTCTACTTTCTCAGGAGGTTTAGAAAATTTGGTTACATCCACTAAGGCTCTCACCAACTTTTAGATGCACTGTAGAAAGCATCCTTTCTGGATGTAGCCCAGCTTGTATGTCTCCTGCTCTGACCACAAGAAACTACAAAGGATTGTGAATGGAACCCAATACATCACACAAATCAATCTCCCATTGATTGCCTCTGTCTACACATCCTCGCCTTGGAAAAGCAGCCAGCATATTCAAGGACTCCACACAACCCAGACATACATGCTTCCACCTTCTTCTGTTGGGAAAAAGATAAAAAAAAGTCTGAGTTATACCTAAACAACTCAAGTACATTTTATTTCCTGCTGCCATCAGACTTTTGAATGGACCTTATATTAAGTTGATCTTTCTCTACACCTTAGCTATGACCATAACAGTAAATTATGCACCCTCTCCTTTCCTTCCATATGAACAATATGCTTTATCTGTTTGTGAGCAAGAAACAATACTTTTCACTCATGAATGTAGCCCAATTCATCACACAAACCATCCATTGGCTCTGTCTACACTTTGGCAAAGCAGCCAGCATAATTAAGGGCCCCATGCAACCTGGACATTCTCTCTTCCATCTTCTTTTGTTAAGAAAAAAATACAAAAGTCTGAGGGCATATTGCAACTGACTCAAGAACACCTTCTTCCCTTCTGTTATCAGATTTTTGAATGGACCTATCTTGCATTAAGTTGATCTTTCTCTATGCCCTAGCTAGGACTGTAGCACTGCATTCTGCACTCTTTTGTTTCCTTCTCTATGAATGATATGCTTTGATGCATGGTGCACAAGAAACAATACTTTTCACTGTATACTAATACATGTGACAATAATAAATCAAATCGAATAATACATGTGACAATAATAAATTAAAATCTGTAATGTTTCCCAATTCTGATGACAGGTTACAGATCTGAAATATTAACCCTATTTTTCTCTTGCATAGAAAACTGCTTGACCCACCGGATAGATCCAGCATTTTCTATTTATATTTCCACTTTCCAACATCCGCACTATTTTACTTCTTTGTTTGCTAAAATATTGTGTGTGCTTTGAGCAGTTAACTTCTTATGAACTGAATTAATCCTTGCATTAACAACATAAATTAATACAAATATCTATTCTGAACCAAAGAGGAAAACATTTCAAACCCTACAGTTCGATAGGGGAAACCTCAATGAGGGAGATAGCAGCCTATCTTTCAAACTTGGAAGCAATATGAACCATGAGAAGGATAGTATTTATTTATTAGTATCACAAGTAAGTTTACATTAATGTTGCAATGAAGTTACTATGACAGTCTGTTAATATAGAACTTCAAAAGGACATGGAAAGATTGGTGGAATGGGTGGACATGTGGTAGATGAAATTTAATGCAGAGAAGTGTGAGGTGATTCATATTGGAAAGAAGATTGGCAAGAGAGAATATAAATAAAGGGTTTAATTCTGAAGGGGTGCAGGAATATCACAACCTGCAATATATAGGGGTAATAAATGAAGATAGCAGGACAGGATGTGAGAATGGATAATAAAGAACACAGCATTCTGAGATCAATAGAAGCATAAAGTACAAAAGCAAGGAAGTTAACTTAAACCCATATAAAACACTGGTTCAGCGTCAACTATAGCATCACATCCACACTTTGGAAACAATGTGATGGCGTTTGAGAGGATGCAGAAAAGTTTCAGGAGAATGACTCCAGAGATGTGCATCTTGAGTTATGTAGAAATATTGAAGAAGTTGGACTGTCCTCGGGAAAGGGAAGGTCGAGAGGAGATTCAACAGAAGTATTTAAAATCATGAGTGATCTGCTCAGTGTAAATGGGCAAAGACTGTTCTCAATTGGTAGAGGGACAAAGAGCCAGACAGCACAGATTGGAGGCAATTGGCAAAAGAAGCTATGGCAAAGGCACGTGAGGAAAATTGTTTTCACACTGAAAATAGCAAGGATTTAGAATGCAGTGCCCGAGACTAGAATAAAGGCAGGATGAATTGAGGCTTTCAAAAAGGAATTGGATTATTATCTGAAAACAAAAAGATTGTAGGGTTTTGGGGAAATAGCAGTGGAGTCACACTAGATAAATTGCTTAGAACCAGAAACTAAACTGAGCAAGCCTTATAAATATTGTGGCTACAAGAACACGTCAGAGGCTAAGAATTCTGCAATGAGTATCTCACCTTTTTACACCGCAAAACCTGTCAAAGGCATGAATCAGTATTGTGATGGAATACTTTTCACTTGCCTGGATGGGTGCAGCTCCAACAACCCTCAAGAAGCTTGACACCATCCAGGACAAAGTATTCATTTGATTGAAAGCCCATTCACAAATATTCACTCTCCCTACCACCAATGCACAGGGGCAGCAATGTGTACCATCTACAAGATACACTGCGAGAACTCATCAAACATCCTTAGACAGCACTTGCCACACCCATGATCACTGCCAACTGGATAGACAACGGCAACAGACACATGGGAAAACCATGCTTGGCGAAGTTCTCCAAGACACTTAGCTCCCTGACTTGGAACTGTATCACGTTCCTTTATTGTCAAGATCCTGGAACTCCCTCCCTAACAGCACATTGGATGTACCTACACCACATAAACTACAGCAGTCCAGGAAGGCAGCTCACCACCACTTTCTCAAGGGCAATTAGGAATGGACAATAAATGTTGGCCTAGCCAGCAATACCTACATCCCATGGATGGATAAAATGTCAGCACGGATAAAACAAACCAAATCCTCCTTTTGTGCGCCCTATGATTCAATAATCCTGCATATTCAGCATATATGAAGAACCAAGGGTGCATTACAAAAGTAATGAACACGTCCTTTCTACTTTCCTTTCATCTTTGATTGCTTGTTATCCATTCTACTCTTGCATTATATTGTCTTCAGAGAAATTGTCAGAAATGAAGTCAAAATATTTCTTTGATGGTGAGAGAATCAAAATGGCCCCTTCTGATAACAAAGAGATATTTATACGTACATATATACAAAGCACTAAAAGCATGTGCACAAGTACAAAATGTAATCTAAATGGCTAATGGAATAATGAGATTTATTTCAAGAGAATTAGGAAGCAAAGAGGAAGAAGTTCTGTCTCTGTTCTACAGCAGTGGATGCCAGAATCTGAAACAAAAGCAGAAAATTCTCTGACAAAGGGTCATCCAGCCCTGAAACATTAGCTCTGTTCTCTCTCCACAGATGCTCTCAGTTCTACAGCCTTTGTTCTGATAAAGTGCATTGACTCGAACAGGTGCCAGACTGTCACAATTAGGGGAATTTCACAGTAACTTCATTGCAGTGTTAATGTAAGCCTCACTTGTGATTAACAAATAAAAACTTTAATTTTTGGCCAGATCCCATCTGGAGTACTATGCACAGGTTTGTGCAATGCACCTCAGCTCAGGATTACAATGCAGAGACACCAGTCTTTATGAGGTTGCTTAAGATTGACGTCTTTTAAGTTTTAGGTTTATTTATTATCATCACAAATAGGCTTACATTAAAACTGTGATGAAGTTACTGTGAAAATCACCTAGTCACCACCCTCTGGTGTCTGCTTGAGAACACAGAGAATTTAGCATAGCCAATCCACCTAACCAGCACGTTTTTTAGACTGTGGGAGGAAACTGGAGCACTGGGAGGAACGACATAGACACAACGAAGAACATCAGACTCCACACAGACAATGACTCAAGTCGGGAATCAAATCTGGGTCCCTGGCGCTGTGAGGCAGTAGTGCTGACCACCGTGCCACCTATTTCCTTAGAGGTTGTTGAATGATGTGGTTGAGATGTTTAAAATGTTAAGAGTATTTAATACTGTGGGTACAGATAAACAACTCCCTCTGGAGAGAGAATCATTTTAAAATTCGAGCCAAGAACTCCATCATAATGATTTGTAGAAATGTCTTTCCCCAAGGATGATCACAAGGGTAGTTTTGTAGGCTTACATTAACGTTGCAATGAAGTTACAATGAAAATCCCTTAATCGCCACACTCTGGAGCCTGTCTGGCTACAATGAGGGAAAATTTAGCATGGCCAATGCATCTAAATAACATGTTTTTTGCACTGCATTTCAATTACCTCACAACTGTTGATGGGCATTGCTGAAGTGGGAATGCAGCCAAATGAATTCTGTCAACTTTTATTGCAGAGACACATCCCAAACAATGAAACATCTCCTAGAATGTCCTCTACTATCAGAGACATGCAGCCCTGAAGGTATGATGGTCTTTGATTCTTGAGCGAGAATCTGCAGGGATGACACAGCAAGATTTCCACAATGAGATGTCAAAAAAGCTTGAAAGACAAAACAAAAGCATATTAATCTTTAACAAAAACAGAAAATGCTGAAAAATCTCAGCAGGTCTGGCAGCATCTGTGGAGAAAGAATGGGGCCAATGTTTTGAGCCAGAATTTGACTTGAAATTTTGGCCTTTTTCTCTCCACAGATACTGTCAGACCTGCTGAGATTTTCCAGCATTTCCTGTGTTGGTTTCAGATTCCAGCATCCACAATATTTTGCCGTTATATTAATCTTTAGTCTGCTGAAAACATGATAATGCTTTGAATCCGCAGTCGGAGTCTATACATAGCAGCCAAGGGGTTAACATTAATTATAACTCTTCGTAATTGTTTTCAAAAGGGCTATCAGTGATGACATTTGCTTTAAAAACTGTTATAACCTGAGTGTGGCTAGCACATCAAGAGGCATAAGAGGGCTCAACTATATTCACCTGAAAACATGGCCTATAGTCACAAGAGTCTCTTATGTTGCCTGCAATCGGATTAAGTGTCTTTTTGGTGGAATGGGGAAAGGGAACTTCAGCACTGGAGTTTGTACAGTTCAAGTAGTATCAAATCTGAAGTTTGATAGCAATTATTGCAGGTTGCTATGTGGACCATTCGTGAAACATAGACTTTATGGAACATTATGGAAATAAAGTTCAAGCCCCCTCTCTCAACTGCACTTGGACTGGAGACATGACAGAAAGAAATTAGACATTACTCCTACACCCAAACATTTTTTGCTTCAGACTGAAAAATTGTAATGGAAATAGAAATTGTCGTTATGAATCTAAAAATATAAGTAGCAAGCGACTAACAGCTGGACCATAATCAGGGGGAGAATCACAGAGAAAGACAAAGGGTGCGATCTTACCACCCATTCATGCCACGCTACCCACTGCAGTGAAGACATAAAATATGGTGACAAGCCAAATCTCCAATCATTGCAGCAGGATGGGAACATCCTACCGGTGTGAACTGTTGGAAAATTCCAGCACAGGTGAGAGAAAAAAAAAAGATTGCAGATGTTAAAGGAAAAATGGAAAGAGGAGAGGGAAAATCGAATAATGAATTATCAACAATCGTGTCCTTCCTTCACTTGCTGGTTATATATTGAGGTAATAACAGACTGATTTGCCTCCAGTCACATTTAATCCTGAAAGGATTATATATAAAAATAACATTTAGTAATATACTCATGATTTCCTTGTGACCTAAAATTCAAAACTTTATTTTCTACGAAGTAACTTTTATGTGGGAGAATGAATTGTTAGAAAATTAATATGTTATTTTGTTTCGTTCATTCATTTAAAAATATTCGATATGGGAGCATTATATAATAGTCCCAAAATTATAGCATATACTCCTGATTGGATCTCAGAGTATGTCCAGTAGAATCTGACCACAGCAGGGGTTTTTTTGTGAATTTATAAGTATGGCAATATTAACTCAGTGTCTGTGCTTAAACACTGATTCCAAAGACATCAGTCCAACTAGCTTCCTTGAGTTTTATCAAAAGGGGTTAATTTTTTTTAAAATTGAGCTAATAATCCACTCAGTTAAAGCTATAGAGATATTTATGTAGGCAAATCCACATCCTGATCTTTTCAACACACACACACACACACACATAGTTATGCTGTAGGAGGTTATATTTTAAATAGTTAATATTCAATGATAATGCACAGAAATAAAGAGTGCACTGTTTATGAGTTCTTCATTGGTATCCATGGCTGTGGCAGAATATTTCCATATTGGTCCTGAAATTTGGTACTGAATAGAATCCCTGTAGTGCAGAAGGAGGCCATTTGGCCCATCAAGTCTGCACCAACTACAATCCCACACAGCCCCTACCCCATAGCCCCACTTATTTATCTTGCTAGTCCCACTGACACTTGGAACCTGATTTTACCAGCACAGCCACTCCGAAATCAGGGTGAGCAATGCTCACAGAACAGCATTCCCCATTGGCCTCGGGCACAATCCTACAAGCCCCGGGGGGGTGTGCCAGTAAAATCAGTGCCTAAGGGTCAATTTAGCATAGCCAACCAACCTAACGCACGCATCTTTGGACTGTGATAGAGAATCAGAGCACCCGGAAGGAACCCGGAGTTGAAGCAGCTGATATAAACTGTAATTTCTGCCTTTTCCAAAATTCATATGAAGATATGAAATAGCAGTGGGAGTTGGCCATTCAGCCCCTCGAGCCTGCTCCATCATTCAATAAGATCATGGCTGATCTGATTGTAAGCTCAACCCCATATTCTGTCTATTTGATAACTTTTCACTCTTTTATTAATCAATATCTATCTGTGCCTTCAACTGAGCATAAAAGGGCCTATCAGAGTTGGAGAGAGTGTGTTCTCTGCTAACTTTCAGAATAATGGGTGTCAAATGTTTGTCATCCTGAAAATTTAGGTCAAGTTCTTGAAATTGAGAGAGAGAAAGGGGTGGGGGGAATATTTCCTGCTGTATTGGCAGTTTTTTTTTCCCCAGACTCCTGTGTTAGTAACTTAGATGTTGTGTTAAAGGGCAATTTAAAATGGTTATTTTAGTCACATGACCTCTCCTCAGATTGATTTCAGAAGATAATTGATTAGCGTATGCCTGAATAAACTGTGTCTATTGTACAACAGCTGAGATTAATGGATTCTTTAATGTCCAAACCATTAACTCCTGAATGAACTATCCTCTACATAGTTGAGATATGAAGGACACCTTCCATTCTGGTAGACTTTCTGTCTCTGCTTAAAAAGATTATTATGTAGACATGCAAATCATAAGAGCCTTACAACTTCAGCTTATTTTTGAAATAATTCTTGATATAAGAAGTATGAAAATGAATAAGAGGATGTCTTGGCAATTTTTTAATTGTGTTCCACATTGGAAATATCCAGAAACTGTTCCACTTGTAATGCCAGGCGTCAGATGACTTGTGGCAACCATCTTAGTCAGCACTTTTACATGCCAGTTTGAAAGTCCTTTTAAGACATTCCAGTGTATGTTTGGCTGATGAAATTAAAAGCTGACATCTCACACGCACATATCACACCATCCTGACTTCAACCATTTATGCAGTTTCTCAATTTCCTACTAAAGTTACAGTGGGAAACCGCACAGTATGTAAGGGTCAATGCATTCAGTTGCTGCAATTATGTATCCAGAGGGTTCCAATCTACAATTATTTTAAATATGTTGAATTATTTCTTCTTTTTCATTTCTTCCTGTATTACAGGGAGAGGTCAAGGAAAGTTTTAAAGTAAAACACGTGTCAGTTCAGAAAATATCCTCCAATGAGAAATTTGAAGCCTTGTTGTGACATTTGGGACTTTAAGTTTTTTATTGTAGACAAAATGAACCAGAGCTGGAGCCAAAATGGTGCTGGAAAAGAAAGGAGTGGGAGTGAGGGTTGGAAGGGATGAGAGGAGCACGAGTGGACAAAAAGCAAGCAGGTGTGATGAAAATATAGAAATGGGTTCAAAAACAATTTGGAAAATGTGTTGGCAAAAAGCAGGCAAAAGGAAAGAGACAGGAAGAGGGAACAAAGCTTGAGAAAGGCTGAAAAGGAGGACAAGAGTTACTAAGAGGTTAAGAAAAAAGTAGGTGGCAGAGGAGCTGTCAATTTGAAAGTAGACTGGAAGAAATTAGGAGAGGGTAAGCTGCAGATGGGTAAACTGACTATTGGGCAGTAGTCAACATCTAGTAAAACCAACTACAACTTGAGAGGCACAGTGGTAGCACAGTGGTTAGTACTGCTGCCTCCAGGGATTGAGATTCCATTCCTGGCTTGGGTCACTGTCTGTGTAGAGTTTGCACATTCTCCTCATGTCTGTGTGGATTTCCTCCAGATGCTCTGGTTTCCTCCCACAGTCCAAAGATGTCCAGGTAAGGTGCACTACCATACTAAATTGCCTGGGATGCATAGAGTAAAGGATGAGCTGGTTAAATATGTGGTTTTGCGGGGATAGGGGTGGATGGGATTGTCATTGGTTCAGACTCAATGAGCCAAATGGCCTCCTTCTGCACTGTAGGGTTTCTGTAACCTGCTGGAGACATTCCTCACTTGCGTTTGGAAACCAGATAAAAAGCAGAAAAATGAAATCAGTTTTGCAATAAAGCTGAATAATGGAGGAAGCAACAAACTTTAAGAAAATGTAATTGAAAGCTAACAAAAGAAAATATACAAATCTTGTAAAGATATAATAGCTAAATATAAAACTATTATTTAATTTATATATTAAACACTGTATCCATTAGTAATGCATTAACAAATTTTCTTTTTTGTTTTTGTGCACTACCTACTAGCATTCTTCCTGTTACCCTGCTTTTGATACTCTCTTTCATCAACTTGCCCCTTACAAATTCTTACATTCACAGTTCTAAAGGAAACTGCCTTCATGTCAAGGATAACCCATAAAACCATGGAATCCCTGTAGTGTAGAAAGAGGCCATTCAGCTTATCAAATATGCACCAACTCTCTGAAAGAGCATCCCACCCAAGTTCTCCCCTCTGCCCTATCTCTATGCAATTATAATGACTAATCCAGTTAACCTGCACATTGAGGGGCAATTGAACATCGAAGGTCCACTGAACCTGCATCTCTTTGAAGTGTGGGAGAGAACTGAAGCACCGGGAGGAAATCCATGCAGACATGGATGGAATATGTAAACTCTACACACACACACACGCACACACAGTCACCAAAGACTGGAATCAAACCCAAGTGGCCTGTGGTCCTGTGAGGCAGCAGTGCTAACCATTGTGCCACTGTACAACCCTCCGCTATGTTGTCTATCACTGCATTAGACTGGATCGATTTTGAACAGATCTAACCACTCAAAACTGGTCTTGATGAGAAGTTGTGGGCCATCAGCACAGGCATCACTGTATTTGATCACAATCTGTAACCTCATGACCCGCCACATACACCATTCATGTTGTTAAGCTGGGGGATCAACCTTGGTTCAATGAAGAGTGCAGGAGGGCATGCCAGGAGTAACACCAGGCTTCCCTAAAAATGAAATGTCAACTTGATGAAAGTACAAGCACAGAACTAGTTTTATGTTAAAAAGTAGAAACTGGTTGGAATCTTATCTGACACAAAAGCCACATTGAGTCACCCTCGATCTATTACAGTGTCCGAATGTAGCAAGAACTAGATGACATTCATGATTGGGCTGTGAAATAACAGGTAACATTTATAACACAATCAAGAAGTCTTCAGCTGTTAATGGAGGTGGAGGTCAGATGATGACTAGACCAGATTGTCCTGGTGCAGGCTTTTTAAACTTAAACTCATGCTCCATCAAATGTTAATTAAGAAGAAATGCTTAAAGCAATTTAGAAGTAAAGTTGGTTAGAACATAAGAGCACTGTACTGTGCAGTCTGAGCAGAGCAGCTGGGGTAACCAAGAACTAAGGCATTGCAGTACCTCAAATAGCATTGGTGTTTAAGTCTTTTTTTTACTCGTTCATGGGATCTGGGCATTGGCCAGTTCCGCAGACTGTACTGCACAGTTCTCTTACATTCCAACCAATTTTACTTCCAAATTGTTTTAAGTTTTGCTTCTTAACTATAACTAAGAAAAAGATACAAGTATTATAGAAGTGTTTGAAGTCAGTATGACTTTAAGTTTAAGAAACCTGCATCGGTACTGTCTGGTCTAGTTATCATCAGACCTCCATTAACAGCTGAAAACTGCTTTTGGAGTCCGGTATGAATATTACTTGTTAGGTAATATCCCAGACAGCACCCACTTCCGATAGGAGAAAATCCAATGGCCTCCCCCTAACTTTACCATCAGTGCATCCCCTGCTACCAACACCCTGAATTCACCATTGGTCAGAAACTGAACAGGAACGTTCAACATACAAATTCTGTGGCTACAAGAACAAGTCAGAGGCTTGGAATTGTGTGGCGTGTAATTGACCTCATGACTGCCCAAGGTGCAATTCAGAAGTGTAATGCAAAACTTTCCACTTGCCTGGATGAGTTCTGCTCCAATGACACTGGCATTCATACCAAAGTTTCCATCTGTAGCTCCACTTTGTAACTGTTTGTACCAATAGTTATTACCAGTATTGCTCTTTGTGGCTAAGAGCAGTAGTTTTGGTAAGTGTTGATAATATTCGAAAACACAATAGCGATGTGAACGGAAGCAAAGAGGAGAAAACCTTTCGTTCACATCGACTGCATTATACTCTCCCTCTACCACCATGATAAAATCCTGGGATGTACCAGTGTTACAATGAAGCACCTGGCAAGCCTTGAAGTATATAAACATTCACATCATCCTCATTCAAAGCAAGGCTACATCCTGCTTAAACCATAGGCACAATTATATGGGTTTGTCTTGTTAATGCACCAGGTGTGATTTTATCATGTAAAACAGAGTAACATTATGTTAATAGATCCCCTTTCAGCTCATGGAAGAGCTTTCTGCTAGAACAGCACAGCTGAAGCGGGTGAATAGTTTGAATGGGCAATAATATTGGATTTTCTTCGACTAAAACATGGGATATTGGATCATAGCAGTCAACCCCACATAGAAGAACCATGTTGCAAAACATTAACTTGATGTATTTGACACCATAGTTAATGAACTAAAGCAATCCTTAGCAAATATTGAGCCCGATACACTGGATTGCATTTCTGCCTAGATTTTATACATCCTGTTTTCTATTTTGCATTTCAACCAACCTGTTCCTCATTCATACAGTCAGTCAATTAAGGGTTGGAATGTGTCCAATATCTGTTAATCTGATGTTCATCTATATTCTGCCATTTAGCTTAAGTCCAACATAACACAAAACCCATCAGATTTAACCCTACTGTGTTCAAGGTGCTGAGATACAATTCCAGTGACCGCAATTGACAACCATTTGCTGCTCCAATCTAAGTATTCATTGATAAAGAAGCTTGGTTTGCAAGTGGTTAGGAAGCTAATGAATGTTGGCTATCAAGTTAACTAAGAAATAACAACTACAGGATGATTTAAGTCCTGAGTTTGAGTTAACCTTCTGACTTCACTATCCTTCTAATTTCTTAAGGAAAGGGCATTTGCCTCCTCACACACAATCCATTGAGCCTTCTCCTATTCCTGTCTCTCCAATACATGATGTGTTCCCACAGACTGGACCAATATTGATCTTAGTACTTACATACTGTGTGTGTGTGTGTGTGTGTGTGTGTGTGTGTGTGTGTGACTGATACACATTTGTTGTTTGTTCCCTTGTCACATTTATTAACTTGTTTCACCATTTTCCAAGGAAACAATTGAGATATAAATAATTTAAGCTGTGCTTTTCATACAATCCCTACAGTGCAGAAGGAACCAATTCAGTCTGCGCCAACAACAATCCCACTCGGGTCCTATTCCTATAACCCCCCACATTTACCCTGCTAACTGCCTCCCCCCACAACTCAAAGAGGCAATTTAGCATAGCCAATCAACCCAATCTGCAGAACTTTGATTTGAGGAAACTGGAGAATCCAGAGGAAACCCACAGGGAAAATGTGCAAACTCCACACAGGCAGATCACCTAAGACTGGAATTGAAACCAGGTCCCTGGCACTGAGAGACAGCAATGCTAATCACTGTGCCACCATGCTGGCCCACAATGGCACAGTAGTTAGAACTGTTAACCACTAAATTAAACCTTGTTTTAACAGGATTAAATGAATAGGATTTCAAAATACATGTATATATTAGATCCCCACATGAAAGCTCTGAACTGTCAACCTAGAGACAATGAAAGCTATTGTGTCATTCCACTGACCATTCATACCCACTGTTGTCAGTCAACTCAATAGAACTGACTACAGTTGGTGGACTCCATGCCCGGCAGATCATGAGTTATGACTAAATGCTGACGGTGGTATCTGATTTTTAAAAAGAAACCAACACCATGACTGTAATAAATTGAGAACAACTTGATGTGGCTCTAAGTTGCAAAGGCTTTATAATCAACGAGAAGTAAGTATGTACACAAAAGATCAACTGAATCAGCTCCGCAACTAAACAAACCTCCTCCTAGGCTCCCTCTGTGGGACCTCTTGACCCAGGATGTGCACCCTCGCTCCTGATTGGCTCAGTTTCCCACCTTGACTGTTCATAGGGTCTGGCCCGATCACATTGTCCTCCAATTACATCTCCTTAAAGGGCCATGCTACCACCCTTCTCCCCACCATTCCGTAACTCTGGAATTCTACTATGGAAGAACAAAGAACAGGATTAGCAAGGCAACAAGAATACTCATCCTAAGATTAGCCGGTCCTGAGACTTCCAGACTCTGGTAGAACATCTCATTTCTGTGATAGGCTCATCAAAATATAAAAGATGAGGCCGGACAGATGCAAAAGGCAAACTCATCGACCCAGAGTTTAGCTGCTCTTTGGTAACTGCTGGATTCTCAGTTACCCTAATCATTGGTTGTTCACATCCCGCATTCTCAGTAACCAATTCTGACATCTTGAAAATCGTGACAGGTATTACCTGTTGATCTCCAATGTCTGTCACTACTCACCTCCTTAGATGGTCTGCAATTTTCTTGAGATGACAGCCATGTAACACTACATTGGAGACCAGTCCTGTTTTCTACAGAATCTTACCAGCCACCCCTGCTGCAAAATTTCTGACCATGACTGAACCCTTAACTTGAAATGCTGACATTTTCCTTGAATCATGATGTTCCTTCAGAGAGGCTTGCCAAGCCTCCACGCTCCCTGCCAAATTTGAGGATATTGGGTCCAATTTTTACCATCACCGCTCCCCCATAGCAACATCTCATCTTCACAGGTTATTTCTAACTCTTTATATAGTAGGCTCTCAGCAATTCTGTGACTTCTCATATTTCCATCCTTGCATTACCATCTTTTTAACTTTCAATAATAGAGGGTCTCTTTCTGTCCACTTCTTTGTGTGTTTAGACAAAGTCTTTAACAGATGCAGCACCAGCACATTCTCTTGAGGAACCAATGGTGATACTGCTGCCTGTGTCACAGGCAACCAACTGAGTGCATCTGCATTTGGTATGAATGTACCAAGGCAATACTGATATTGCTAACAAGAGAGCCCATCTCAGCACCTTGCAGAGGCAATCGGCAGTACAGGTTTATGTTCTCTGAATAAACCGAACCCTAACAATGGCTGGTAGTCTTAAACTATTGTAAAGTGCTATCCATATATACAAATGAAACTTTCTGATTGCTTAGATGACTGCTAAGTTTCTTTATCTATCTGGGACTATTTTCCCCACATCTGATAGCATTCTAGAAGTGAGGACAATGGGCATTTCTGCTCCATGAGGCATCTTTGATTTGACTTATTATTGCCACATGTATTAGTATACAGTGAAAAGTATCGTTTCTTGCGCACTGTACACACAAAATATACCATTCATAGAGAAGGAAATGAGAGGGTGCCAAATGTAGTGTTACAGTAGAGAAAGATCAACTTAATGCAAGGTAAGTCCATTCAAAAGTCTGACAGCAACAGGGAAGAAGCTGTTCTTGAGTCAGTTTGTACGTGACCTCAGACTTTTATATCCTTTTCCCAAAGGAAGATGGCAGAAGAAAGAATGTCCAGAATGCATGGGGTCCTTAATTATGCTGGCTGCTTTGCCGAGGCAGCGGGAAGTGTGGGACAAAAGTGCTCCCACTCTATACAGTTTGATGAGAGGATTTGATAGAGCAAAATGAGAGAAATGATTTCCACTGACAACCGGATGTCATATGTTTAAAACACGTGTTGAAAAATCTGGAGTGAAAATTAGGAGAATTCTTTTCCATGTGATGAATTAAGATGATTTGGAATGCACAGCCTGAAAAGGTGGTGAACTCAAATTCCATGGGAACCCCAAAAGGGCAACTGAACACATGCTTGAATAGGATTAACTTGTAGGGCTTTGGGAAAATACAGGTGTGGAACAAAATTGAACACCCATTTCAAAGAGCACAGGGAGGATAGATCGAAGGCCTCTTTCCGTGCTATAAACTTCTATGATTCTACCTCCCTAACCAAACAGACTGATGGGGCTGGGTAAGATACTCTTTCAGAGAGTCAGTGCAGACTTGATGGGTCAAATGGCCTCCTTCTGCACTGTAGGGATTCTATGGAGTCACAACGTTCGATAGCAAGATAGACAGGTAGATTTCATTTCCAACATGGAGTGATACATTTCAGTCAGCAACATCTAAATTTTCCCACTTTGTTTTATATCTGCCTCTGCGTGATATTGCTGCATAATTGGTACATAAATATTGGTATTATTAACTCATTTTTATTTTGACACAAATACCTGGGCCTTTTTGTTTAAGAACTCAGTAAGAATTTAGCAACACCAATTTTTAATCCAACCGATTTATTTGATAGTAAAATTGCGAGCTTTCAACACTCCGTGTCTTCCTCAGGCAAATGCAGTGTTCTGGTCTGCAATAGCACACATCAGCACAGACAGTCAGAGATTGCTGATTAGAATGCGAATCCTTACATCTAACCTGCTATTCAAGTGTTAAAGTGGCTAACAATGTGTGTGAAGGGAATCCTGAGCATTGGTTAGAGAATTGTGTATTTCCTCCAGACAGCACAGTAAGTGAGGTTTTTTGCTGTTTAAGACATAGTGAGATACTGAGGAATGACACAGTGGCACGGTGGTTAACCTCACAATGCCAGGGACTCAGCTTTGATTCCGCCCTTGGATGATTGTCTTTTAGAGTTTGTACATTCTCCCTGTATCTACTGGGTTTCCTCCAGATGATCCGGTTTCCTCCCACAATCCAAAAACATGCAGGTTAGGCTAATTGGCCATGCTAAATTGCCTCTTGTCAGGGGTATTAGTAGGGTAATTACATGGAGTCATGGGGAGAGGGCTTGGGTGAATTTGCTGTTGGTGCAAGCTTGATGAGGAAAATGTGTCCGTTTGCAGTGTAGTGATTCCATGATTCACTCAGTCATTGTTTCTATATCTTTATGCAGAAGCAAAATATTTCAGTCGAACTAAGCAACTGTTTCTCTTTACGTTTCATCTGACTATGAGTAAAGCAGTTTATAATTCATCTCAGATTTCCCGTTAACTCAATCCACTTCCAAAGAACTTGAAAGGATATTTCTGCAGACTAGGTAAATAGCTGGTCCACCTTCTTAGATTATGACTTTCTGTCAGTAAAAATAGGAAAACATGAATCAAAATCCAGCAAAGTAAAATAATGAGACCATTTCCTGAAGTAGCTGGTGCCACTGAACCTCAGAAGATTCTAATGTAGGTCTGAATTGTTAATTGCCCTTTGTAAGATGTCAGCATGTATGCCATAGGTTTCACTTGTAAATTGCAGCTTGAGTGCATGCCGTGCTAAAGTATGGGAATGCATAGTTAAGCATTATAAGGTTGTGTGAAGGGTTGGCATGAGACAGCAATAAATGTTTAGCAGGTTGGCAGTCAACACTTTGTTGGCACACATACGTGGGACATCTATCTGGTGTATGGTGTTGTTGGGCAACCTTGCCTTGGCAGCTTTCTTAAGGCTGTCCATCTGCTTCTGCATCTGTTCCCAGATCTGCAGGTACTTTGCGATTAGTTCACATCCTGCCAGGCATGAGACAACATTCTCTTCACAGGAGGGTGGTCAGGAGTAGCAAACAAAGAAGTCCTCCTCACAATGGTTTCTGTACCTACACCTGCACTTCTATCAAACAGGACGATGGATGCTTCTCCATTCCATCAGTTAGAGGAGATGACGGCCTAGTGGTATTGTTGTTTGACTATGAATCCAGAAACTCAACTAATGTTCTGGGGACCCAAGTTTGAATCCCGTCAGAGCAGATGGTGGAATTTGAATTCAATTGAAAAGAATTCTGGAATTAAGAATCTACTGATGGCTATGAAACTGTTGTCGATTGTTGGAAATACCCATTTGATTCACTAATGTCCTTTAAGGAAGGAAATCTGCTGTCCTTACCTAGTCTGGCCTAGAATTTGACCCCAGACTCACAGCAATGTGCTTAACTCTCAATGGACTCTGAAATGGCACTCAGTTCAGGGGCAATTAGAGATGGGCAATAAACACTGGCCAGCCAGCGATGTTCATGTCCAATGAATAAATAAGAAAGAACTCAGTTTCCAACTCCCATATTTGCATCGCATCCTACAGCACCTCATAGACATTTCTCTAAGCCCTGCAAAGTCTTTGACAGATGGACAAATACTATTCCCCCAAGCAACCATTTACCTTAATGTGGAAGAGTCACTTTACATCTCAAGCTGCAGGCTCATAATAGCTGCCAATGCCTTAGACTGTTCCTCCTCCCTATTGGCAAACTGCCAATAGTAGAACACATTCATGCCAAGAGATCAGATTCTCGGCATGCACATAAAATAGGGATCGATGTGGGAGGACACAAATCCCTCACCAAATGAATACTGTGATTGGCAAAAAAACCCCTCTGCACAATGAATTAAGATCCTGATTTTGATGGTCGTTTATGAATTGTTACATATCAAGTTTTACCAACATTGGTTCAAAAGATTGGAAACTGATTGTGTTGATCTGTGTAGATATTTAAAAGCATGAAAAATTACAAACTCTGGAGATCTGGAATACAAGCTGAAAATATTAGAAATTCGCATCAGGACCACAAATATCTGAAAAGAAACAAATAAAAGGTTTGTGCTTTTTGTCTGTAGATTCTTCTTCAGAACTGGAAGAAATGGAAGAAAATCAAATCCCGAAATAGGAGGGAATGCAAAATGAGATGGCTGCAGCAACAATAAGTAAGTAGAAAATGTCACAGAGAAAACAGGAAATATCAAGATGACAATGTTAAGGCCAGAGCTCTGCAATGCCCAGGAGAAATGTAAAGTTCTGTTCTTGATGTTTCTGATATAATTGGCTGCAACAATACAGGAGTATAACTGAAATGTTCACGCGGAGGTTGGGGTTATGATGGAGTGGAATATTTGAAGTAGTGAGCCACATCTTGTCAGGATCACGTATGTTGATAGAATTGTGATGTTCAACAAAGTTGTCATCCAATCCATGTTTGGTCTACATAGTGTAAAGGGAACTGCATTATAGGCAGCAAGGATTATAAACAGACCAAACCTGAGTTCGTTTAGAAGAATAAAAAATGATGTAAAACGAACACTTGGCCTGAGGACAGTCTTGTACTGGACCGAGATGTGAGCAGAGGCAAGCATGGAGACAGCGCCAAGCTTAGATCTTGTAATGTCTATGTAGTTTTATAGAACTATACTTAAATAGTCCTGAGTAGTTAAACACACTTACTGTTAAAATACCAAACCTTTTCATGAGACTGACCAAATCACACCAAGCACCTTACAACAAGTATTTCTGGGAGAGAGTGGCTAAGTGAAAAGTATTGAACGTTTCTCAGGTGTGTTACTTACTCCATGTTATTAAAAAGCATGTAAAGATATGTATCAGATATGTATAAAAATGCATCAGATATGTGGAAATATGCATTAGGTATGTAACTGAGCAGGAAGAATATTACTGACTTATATATGGAACTAATACAAACTCCCTGGTGTTGCTGATACCTTCTTGGGTTCAATGACACTTGGTCAGTCTCATCAATGGGTCCTACATTTCTTACACACACTGCCCAATATTTACTCATGCAATAAAGATTTCCAGTGTGTAATAATACACAATAGTCTTGTGATCTGAGTGAGCTATCAGTTCTACATAACTCACTATTACTAACTCAAGAGCAATTAGAAATGGGCATCAAGTACTTCCCGTCTGTTACGGTCCTATCCTATGAACAAATAAAACAAAATTACATCATATATGCCTCTCCAGAGGAAACATTTTAGTAAAGTGAGGTCAAATAGAAGTCATTAAGGTGATTTTATTTCCATGCAGTGAATATTCAGAGCAACAGTTATGGATAGGATTCACTGAATCCAATCATCACATCATCTAATTATGTAATTATATAAAATAATGAACACGTTATGCTTCTTTCACTTCAATATGCCATCTTAGTTGACATAAAGTAACTTCTAACTAGGGCGGCACAGTGGCACAGTAGTTAGCACTGCTGCCTCACAGTGCCAGAGACCCAGTTTCAATTCTAATCTTGGGTGACTTGTCTGCGTGGAGTTTGCTTGTTCTCCCTGCACCTGCTTGGGTTTCATTCAGATGCCCCAGTTTCTTCCCAGGTCAGGTGAATTGGCTACATAAATTGTCCCTTAGTGTCCAAAAGTGTCTGGGTTAGGAGGATTAATGGGATAAATACTTGGAGTTACAGGAAAAGAGCCTGAGTAAAATGCTCTGTCAGAGAGTTGGTACAGTCTCGATGGACCAAATGGCCTCCACTGTGAGGTTCTACTCACCAGCATGCTAAATGTCAGAATCTAGTGAAAGTTTGTTGTGGCAGTGTTTTGTTTAAAAACCAGCCTGACCTTTGGAGATTTCCTGGACTTCACTGGCTGCATATGTCTGTCTCTTTGTTATCCTGCTGCTGTAAGTCAGCAGTGCTAAACACTGTACCACCATGCCACCGCTCTTTGCACTGCTGGGTTTCCTCCTGATGATGAAAGTCTGTCAAGTATCCCTGTGCATAAGTAATATGCCTTAACTGAAGAAAACTGATGTTGGCTGGAGTGGGGACAGAGGGATGCTCATTTCATAGTCTCAGGTGAAACAGACATCAGGCATTCTATCTAATCTCATTCAGAATATAAAATGAATAAATTAAAATATGGCTATATGTTTGATAGTTTTAGCATGCATTCCAATACTTTAGAAGGTATGAGACTCTCTAATAGAATTCAAAGAGATTAGCATTCAACAAACACCTCTGGCTCTTGATCAAATAACTATATTTGAAAACACAATTGTTGAAAATTACACAACACTATATTTCTGCACCCTCTCCTTGCCTCCTCTCCAATGTTCTCTATGAATGGTATGTATAGTTTGCAGGAAACAATACTTTTCACTATATATCAATGCATGTGACAATAATAAATCAATCCATCAATTACATGTTTAAATTCCCATTAAAACGATGGATTTATATAGTAGAAGCTTTGTGGAGGATCCCATGAAAACAAAGAATGGACAGCCAGATTTAGAATTCTGGCGCAAAACAAATACATTCGGCCCATCAAATTCTATGCCAGCTGTCAACAGATCATTTCACTCAATTCCACTATCTCACTCTCTCTGTAGTCCTGCAACTTTAATTTCCTCATTTCCTTTTGAAATCATTGATCATCTCCTCCACTGTCAACCTCATAGGCATCGACCTCCAGGTCATTATTACTGGCTGCAAAAAAAATTGTTCCTCACAATCCCCTCGTATCTCTTGCCTGAAACCATAAATCCACGTCCCCTAGTCCTTGTACCGTCACTTCATGGAACAGCTTTTCTTTGTCAACTTTATCCAAACATATCATGATCTTGTACACCTCTATCAAATCTTCACTCAACCACCTTTGCTTCAAGAACTTGCTTTCTCATAGCTATCAAAGTTCACCCAGTGGCCGAGAGTTAACGTTTCAATTCAATGACCTTTCATCAGAATTATTGAACATAGATATCTCCTTAGGTTATAAATGTGCAAGTGTAAGTGTTTGCTCTTTCAGCTATCCACTGTTGTATGAAGAAAATAAAAGATGCCCTTCACAACAGATGCAGAACAGTCCAGTTTCTTCTTGGTAGTAAAGAGATAATAATAGCAACACTCAAACAGTTTATGTGGTCATCAGATTCCAGCGACAGTTACAAACAGACTTTTAAAAACAGAATAATGGAGGCATAGTAATATTTATTCCATGTACGTCTCTTATCAAGAATGTTTTATGGCCTACATGTCCAACGTTACTGGTCTGAACTTGATCTGTGGCACAACTGCCTTGAAGCTTACCGTGATTTATTTGGACAGGATACTAAGAGTTTTCAAGAGCAATGGTACTAAATTCTATCAACATCATGGGCAGGGATGAGTGTTCACTGATCAAGACTACCAGAGATCTGAACTTCTTATCTGGACATTGTCCGGAAGCTTTGCAATTATGATGCAGCTCTGCTCTGCAAAATGCATATTGCTTTATTGTGTTGGTTGCAACAATGAATGCTACATCTACAATCTCTCATCATGTTTAAAACTGATCTTGATATTTTAAAACTAAGGGATATATTGGCAGCACAATGAAATCTTTGCAACACTTAACTGCTCATTGTAATGCTTGCATTTCACAACAGATAATTGCTAAAGATTTCCTAGTGACAATTACTGTTCAAGAGAGGTGAGGGTGACATGGTGGCACAGTGGTTAGCACTGCTGCTTCAGAGTGCCAAGTTCTCAGGTTCAATTTCTTGGATTACCGACCTGTGCAGAGTCTGCACATTCTTCCCATATCTGCGTGAGTTTCCTCTCAGTGCTTCGGTTTCCTCCCATAATCTAAAAGACATACTGGTTAGGTTCCATTGGCCATACTAAATTCCCCCTCACTGTACCCAAACAGGTGCCAGAGTGCGGCGATTAGGGAATTTTCACAATAATTTTCACCGCAGTGTTAACATAAGCCCATTTGTGACTAATGAATAAACTTTAAAAATAGGTAAAATGTATTCGGTTGCAGAGTAACTTGATAAAATGGGAAATAAAAAGACTCAATACTGTGGATGCTGGAATCTATAACAACAACAGAAAATGGTGGAATATCTCAGCAGATCTGACAGCATCTGTAGAGAGAGAATAGAGCCAATGTTTTGACCCTTCATCAGAGTTGATGAACATCAGACAAGATTTATACTGAGGGTGAGGAGGGAGAGCTGTCATCGATAGGAATGGCAACAACAAAGGGAATGTAAATGATGATGATAACGGATGAATAAAAATGCAGTATTCCTTGCCTACTGAAGTGGAAAATAAAACTGAGGAAGAACGTTAAGTGGCAGCAATGCAGTTGCTGTTAAAGCTACAGTTGGTGTAATGAATGACAGAATCATAGGCAGCAAAGATGTATTTAGGGAACTTCAAATATGTTCAAGAGCAGTGAAATATTCCGTTTACCTTCCCCACACCTTTTAGTTTTTATTTTAAATGTCCTCTCTCCAGTCCAGGAATATTTGAACTGTTTTTGACATCAGGTTTTAACATGGCCTCACAGGAAGCCCAAGGGAAGAAATCCTACAACTTTAATATAGGAACAGTTGGTTAGTGCTGAAACCAAACTCATCACAATAATAGGCCGAGCTGTGTTACACCGGAGAGTCTCTTTTCTGTGCCGAACTTAACTTATTGGTCCAGAATTGTTTATTTTCTGCGAAACTTACTGCTGATGGATTTTCTGCTTAGCACCAGCCAACTCGCAGGATTAGGCACGAGGGTTTTGAAAATTTTTAAATGAGATAATGGCAGCTGCTCCAAAACTACCTCTTGACTATAAAAGGCGCCGCTGAAGCCATTAACAGTCTGCAGTTTGGCCTGAATTTGTATCAGATACCCCATTTATTTTTAATAGTGAGATTAGTTTTTCAAAAAAAAATCAATGGGAAAAAAAATCAATGCAAAAATTTTGAGTTGGGGAAATCAAACAAGCCTTATTACGCCTGTTAATATTTGGCTGCTAACTGGTGGAATTAAATGTATTTTACGATAAGCTCACACTAACATGCTGTTGATTTGTTCTGTCAGGCTACTGCAAGTCTCAACGAAATGCCGATCATCAAACTTAATTCGTAACATTTCATCAAGTGGAATGGTTGGTAATAGTGGGTGGCATCAACTGACCATTTCTCTGAATACCTGTGTCTGTATTGGTGAAAATGAATTTCAATATATTGTCAGATGCTATTGATAAGGAGGCAATTAATAAGATTGTTGCATGTTTCTCAAGGCTCCTTTTTAAAAAAAAGTAAATAAATAAGCAAATGAAGATTACAGTCAGGTCCAACAGGTTCTTTCATTTAATGATGGTCAAATGCGTGAACATGAAAATATAAAACAATTTTGATATCGCAGATTGTTTCTCAGGGCGACTTATTCCTATTTTCCCGTTGAAGAAAGTGCAGAAGTGGGGCATAGTGGTTAGCACTGCTGCCTCACAGCGCCAGGACCTGGGTTCGATTCCCGGCTTGAGGAGTTTGCATGTTGCCCCCATGTCTGTGTGGGTTTCCTCTGGATGCTCCAGCTTTCTCCCACTCGTCTACAAGATGTGCAGGTTAGGTGCACTGGCCATGCCAAATTTCCCTCATTATACCCAAATAGACACCGGAGTGTGATGACCAGGGGATTTTCACAGTAACTTCATTGCCGTGTTAATGAAAGTCTACTTGTGACACTAATAAATGAACTTAAAAAAAGGTCTTAATGCTAGCGCATGGCTTAGAACATGCTACATAACTCTTATTAGATGTTTTCTTAACTCACTCAGACAAATTTTAAATAGTTTATTACTGTCATCTGAACCTTGGCCTTTGTTCTGAGTACTGGGCTTTAATTTTGACTTTCTACTTTCTCCCCTCTCCTGATGGTGCTGATTCACGCAGGGGTACAAATCTGCAAGTGCTACCTGCAATCCAGTACCTCATTCAATTGACCTTTTCTCCTATCATGCTAGTATGCTATTCAACTTTGGTGATCATCACTGTTGAGCTTCATTTGATTCTGATGTGGAGATGCTGGTGTTGGACTGGGATAGGCACAATAGTCTCACAACAGCAGGTTAAAGTCCAACAGGTTTATTTGGTAACACAAGCTTTTGGAGCATTGCCCCTTCATCAGGTGAATCATTTTATTCTGATTTGACATCCACACATGGACACTTTCCAGTAGAACTCACTGGATAGCAATCCAAAGCAAGGCCTTGTGATGGATTCTTCCCTCTCACCTTGAGGATACCGAGCCAATTGTGACGCTCCCTATGGTCAACCCTCCTGAGAGAACTAATGCGGAACAGTACCCAACAAAGCCATGAAAGGTAACAATGGTAGAGAAAAAGATCAAGGAAAAATGCAGTGATGATAGCCACTGTCAAAGTTCAAATGATATAGATATAGTTGAATATTTAAACCAGATTAGGAATGAGTTTTTTAGTGTTCAGTGATCCCCCACCTTTTCTATGGCATGGCAATATATTGAGGCATAGCTCTTATTTCCTCTGTCTTCTTCTCTTTCTAGAAACATTGGGTGGGATTTTCCAGCCACGCACTCTTTCCAAGACTGGAAAATCCCACTCAAGGTCAATGGACCTCTGCATGGTCCTGTCCCATCTGCTACAATTCCCGTGGTAGGCAGGATGAGAAAATCCCGCCCATTACTTTTAACTTCTCCCTGTCTTCTCGCCTGTTTTTTGTAACATTTCCCTGTCTCTTTCTTCCTTCCCACAGGATTTTCATGCCCATTTTTACGGTTTTCATGCAGATGCATGGGACCTTTGTCTGCAGCTCCAAGTCCAGTTGACCATGCATGTGTACTTCTCTTTCCCAGCCGCTACACAGATGGGAGGCCCAAGATGTATCGGGGTCTTGGAGGTGCCAACCACAGTGTTGAAGATGCAGGTTAGTGTTGATTTAAAATAACATGAATTGTCAATCTTTTATCATGGCACACTTGGAGGAACCAAGTGCCACAGCGTGCACACACAGGAACCACTGCTTTAGATCTGGAAGTAGGAAGTCAATGTTATTACTGCAAATGTATAGGAGTGAAAGGCTAGCATGCAAGTTGGAGAGCCATCTGTGTGCAACCTGGCTGGCAGTGGATGGGGAAAATAAACAAGACAACAATCACGAACAACAGCCTGATAGGACACCAGGCTCATGATTGTTAAGCAGTGTGATGGGAATAGTTGCACCAGGTCCCAGAGTACCGAAAATAACCCACGTCGAAAAAGCCACATGTGAACCAGCAATGTATCACAAAGTGGATAATTCCAGCTTAGTGTGCACATTATTTTTACTTGCTGGATTGGCATCTACGTTTATAAGGTCAAAACTCATGAACTGAATCGTTTCTGTGCAGCTGTGGCCCCACATAATATTGATCACTGCTGCGTTCCAGACTGTGCCTGCACTCATACACATCTCGGTATCATTTATCAAATATTTAGCCGCAGAGAAAAAAACATTTATTTTTCGTGTTATTCTCATTTGTGATTAAAGCAGGTGAAACAGAGCGGACTCAATGTCTCTGACACCATGGTTAATGACGCTAATTGGGATTCATAGTCCATCATCCAGCGTCGATTGATCTGTGATTAATGTGCTGCACAATTTCTGCATCTTGTATGGCATTCCAGTAAACTCCCTTCATTAGCAAGGTTTCACTACTGGCAACAAGGGCTGTAATGTTGAGCAATATCACCCGATTTGTGCAAAATTACACAAAGCTGAAACTGGTTGTATTGACCCAGGAGAAGACCAAATGTAATTAGGTACCTTTCAAAGTGTTCAATATAAATCAAAACAGTCAAATTAGCCAGTTATTTAAATTTAGAGTCTAATTTAGCAACGCGTTGCCCCACTTGCAAAATACATGGCCCGAATGTCAATTGTTTGCTGCACGCATGCAAATCTGTTAGATACTATGTCAGTATTTACAATAGTACACAAGAAATGTTTGCCGTGTAGGCCAAACTGTAGCCTGATAACAAGAGATGCCACAAATTTAAATGCACTATCATTGTAGGACTGAGATATGGGCGACACGGTAACATAGAGATCAGCACTGCTGCCTCACAGTGCCAGGGTCCCTTGTCTGATTCGCAGCTTTGTCATCATCAGGGCAGAATCTGCATGTTTTCCCCATATCTGCGTGGGTTTCCTTCAGGTGATCCAGTTTCCTCCCACAGTCTGAAAGACGTGCTTGTTAGGTGCATTGGCCACGCTAAATTCTCCTTCAGTGTACCCGAACAGGTGCTGGAGAACGGTGACTAGGGGATTTTCATAGCAACTTTATTGCAGTGTTAATATAAGCCTATTTGACATTAATTAATGAACTTTTAAAAAATTTTAAACATACAGACATGGAACCCCCTAGATTTGATCTTTCTGGATCACACTCCAAACATTCCTAGGAAGTGATTGATGTCATAGAGTCACACAGAAATACAGCACGGAAACAGACCTTTGACCTAACTCCCATACCAACCAGGTTTCTTAATTGAACTTGTTTAATTTCTCAATGTTTAGCCTATATCCCTCTCAACCTTTCCTATCCATATACCTGTCCAAATGTCTTTTAAATGTTGTAAACATACCCGCCTCTACCACTTCCTCTGGCAACTCATTCTGTAAATACATCACCCTCTGTGTGAAAAAGTTGCTCCTTAGATCACTTTTAAATCTTTCCCCTCTCATCTTAAACATATCCCCTCAAGTTTTGGACTCCATTATGTAGGGGAAAAAACCTTGGCTAATAGATATGCACACACATTTTCCAACAGGATTTAGGAACTTAGAAACAGAAGTAGCTCATTTAGCCGCTTCCAGCTTGTTTTGCCATTCAACAAAATCATGGCTAACCATAGCTCCACAAACCTGGCTTTGCCCCCTTAAAATCTTTGGCTAACACAGATCTACCAATCTCTGTTTAAAAGAGAGACATACATTTATGCAGTGTTGTATTCATGACCACTGGACATCCCAAACACATTACAGCCAATAAAGCACTTTCGATATGTAGCCATTGCTGCAATGTACTAAATGCGGCAGCTAATCTGCTCCCAGCAAACCCCCACAAACAGCAACGATCTGTTTTCTCTAGGATGTTGATGATGAGATAAATATTGGTCAGGACACCAAGATAACTCCCCTGATCTTCTTCAAAATTGTGGCGTGGAATCTTTGATAGAATCCCTACAGTGCCTTTCAGATCATCGAGTCTACACTGACCATAATTCCACGCAGGTCCTATCCCCATTACCTCATATTTACCCTGCTAGCCCCTAGCACTAAGGGGCAATTTAGTATCACCAATCAACCTAACCAGCACATCTTTGGACTGTGGAGGGAAACAAGAGCACCTGCAGGAAACCCATGCAGACATGGGGAGAACATGCAGATCCACCCAGACAATGACCTAAGCTGGGAATTGAACTTGGGATCCTGGCATTGTGAGGCAGCAGTGCTAACTTCTGTGCCACCGTGCCATCCATAAACGTTCATCTGAAAGAGCAATCAGGAAATCTCAGTGTATGACACTGCAGCACTTCCTCAGTACGGCAAAGGATTGTTGCGCTCAAGTCCTGGAGTGGGGCTTGAACCTGTGACTCAGACAAGAGTGATAGCAAATCATAGCTCAATTATAATTGATCAGCTTCGATTCCTATTTGTGAATGAGAGTTCTAGCACCCTATGTAATAAGATGTGTTTCCTAATTTCACTATTTCAAATGTCTGAATCCAATGTTTTTGACCATGCCCCTTTGCCCTAAAACAATCTAATGGGAATTATTTCTCCCAATCTACCTCTTCTTAAAATCTTGCAAAAACTTTGATCAAATCATCCCATAAAGTTTAAAATACAAAGAGAATACCATTCTGGTTTGTTTAATCTCTCCTATACCTTAATCTTTGGAGTCCAATCTTTTTCAGTGAACCTACACTGCACTCCCTCCCAGGTCAATCCATTCTTCCAAAGTGATGATGCCCATAACTGCTCACAGTGCTCTCGGTATAGGTTAACCAGGGCTTTGTATTGATGAAGCATGATTTTTCACCTTGCATTCTGGTTCTTAACACATAAAAGATCAGCAATCCATCAACTTTTTGACTTCTTGTTGTACCTTTTCATGATATTTTATAATCGGTGCACATAAACACTCAAGTCTGTTTGGAGCTCCACTGTTTCTAGCATGTTATCATTTAGAAAGTATCCTGCTCTTCACTTTTTAGTTCCAAAGTGGATGACTGCGCATTTACCTACACTAAAATCCACTTGCCACAATCTTACACATTAATTTAGCCCATCATAGTGTCTTAGAAATATTTACAGCACAGAAAGGGGCATTATGTCCGTCACATTCATGCTGATATTACATGGAATGATTCAGTCAGTCCCATTATCCTGCTCTCTTAGTAGCTTGAGCAAATTTACTTCAAGTACCTAAAATATTCCTCAGAAGCTGTGGTCCCTTCATCAGATTCTCTTTATTTACAAACTCAGTCCCACTGCTAAAAGAGTGTGTTTCAGGTACAAAGTCAGAATTCTGACACTTCTCAATCAGGAAGGTCATGCTGTGAGAGACCGAACTCATGGGCCTTACATTATGGTGCCCATTACAGTGCCCATTTAATTTCCTTTCGAAATCACTGATTGTATCTATTTCCCCTACCCTCATGGACAACACACTTCATTGTCATTACAACTCATTGCATAAAAATGCTCCTCCTCACATTCCCTTTGCATCTCTTGCCCAAATCTTAAATGTGTGCCTCTTTCTCCTTGTACCATAAACCAAAGGGAACAGATTTTCTTCATCTACCTCATCTAAACCTTGTGTATGACTATTGAACTTTCACTGAATCTCCTTTGCTCACAGAAGACTAACACCAGTTTCTCCAACTTAACCTAGTCATAACAATCCCTTATCTTTAGGAACATTTTGGTTAATCTCCTCTGCACCCTCTTAAAGACCCTCATCTCCTTCCTAAAGCATGATGACCTGAACTGATTTTGATTTTCATGCTTTTATCACCACAGCTTGCAATATTGCCTATTTCTATGTCATGGAACATAGCAATCAAGAATATGAGTAGGTCATTCAGCTCTTCGAGCTTGCCCCACCACTTGATATGTTCATGGCTAATCCTCAATCTTAATGCCATATTTTCACTTTCTCTCCATAACCTTTGATACAATTAAAAACTGTTTTAACATTTTTTTCTTGAATACATTCAGTGACTTGGCCGCAACAATGTCATTAAACATATGGAATTCTATCTCTTCATCTAGGTCATTAATGCATATTGCAAATAGTTATTGAATGATGACAGGGCTTCATATTGGTGTCATTATATTTCCAATAGAATGTCATATTCAAACTTTAAGCCCCTATATAATGGATGGTCATTTTGCGGAGGTACCAAAAGGTTCCAGGTGCCTATGAAATTATACTCTTGCCTGAGCCACCACCTTTGGGAGATATGCACAGGAATAGAGAAAGCACTGCTAATACTATTCCCTGTCTCAGGAACAAGTAGTCACCATGTTCAAAGTAGGTTGAAGTATTGCATGAAACAATATAATGCAAAGGTGTAAAAAATTGCAGGAAATACAGGGGTCTGACCATTTGTAATATTATTTCCTTAGCACAAAAGATGAAATTCAACAATTGATTTTTATTATTTACCTCAAATGAAGCATTTTTATATTTGGCAAATAGATATGTCCTATGAAGAAATAACACTGCTTTTCCTCTCAAATAGTTTGCAAAAAGAAGTGAGCCATCTGTTCAGCATAGAAGTGAAGGTTGCACAATCCAATGAGGCAGAAAAGATTTTTTCTTATTCATTCATGTAATATGGGTGTTGCTTTCTTACGTATCCCTAATTGCTTTTGAGAATGTGCTAGTGAACTGTTTTCTTGAACTCAGCAGTCCATGTGTTGTTGGGAGACCCACAGTACTACTAGGAAGAAAGTTCCAGATTTTGACCCAGCTGCAGAGTGGGAATGACAATCAGAATGGTGTGTGCTTTGGAGGGAACTTGTGGGTGCTGTTCCCATACTTCTGCTGAACTCGTCTTTCTTGATGTTTGAAGTCAGTGTTTGAAAGGTATTATCAAAGGAGTCTTGGTGAGTCGCTGCACTGCATCTTGTTTATGGGTACACACTGCTGCAATCGTGCCTCACTGGTGAAGGGAGTGAATGTTGAAGGCAGTGATGAGTTGATAAACAATCAGACTGTTTTATCCAGGATGCTACAAGCTTCTTGAATGTTGTTGGAGCTGCACCCATCCGTGCAAGTAAAGAGCATTCCATCACACACCTGATTGTGCCATGTAAATGATGGATAAGTTTCAGGGAGTCGGGAGGTGAATTACTCTCCACAGAATTCCAAGTTTTTGACCTGCTTTCATAGCCATAATATTTATATGGATCACCCAGTTCAGTTTCTCATCAACATAACTTCTAGAATGTTTATAATCAGGATTCGGTGACAGAAATGCCATTGAATCTCAAAAGGGAAAATTTTCCTTTTTGGTGATGGTAATTGCCTTGTACTTGTGTGCTGTGAAAATTACTTGCTTCTTATCAGCCCAAGCCTGGAGATTGTCCAAGTCTTGCTGCATATGTATAGAGGCCACTCTATAGTCACAGATGGTGCTGAACATCAGCAAACATCCACATTTCTGATCTATGGGGAAGGTCATTGATGAAGCCATTGAAGACGATTGGGCCTAGGACACTACCTTGAGGAACATAATTGACCTCCAACAACTACAACCATCTTCCTTTCTGCCAAGTATGATTTCAACCATTAGAGAATTTTCCCCTGATTCTCACTGGCTGCTGTTTTGCTAGGACTCCTTGATGCTACACTCTGTCAAGTGCTGTCATTCTCATCCTACCACTGAAATTCAGCTCTTCTGTCCGCGTTTGAACCAAAGCAGTAATGAGGTTAGCAGCTAAGTGACCCTGGCAGAATCCAAACTGAGCGTCAATGAACAGGCTATTGCTAAATGCAGCTTGATAGTACTGTCAATGACACCTTCCATTACTTTACTGATGATTGAGATGATGCTGATGGGACAGTAATAGGCTGGATTAAATTTGCCATGTTTTTTGTGGCAGGTCATATCTGGGCAATTACCAGGGCGAGGCCAGGTTTGTAACTGCACTGGAAGAGTTTGACTACTTCTGAAGCAAAGGTCTTCAATACTATTGCCAGAATATTTTCAGGGCCCATAGCTTTTGTAGTATCCAGTGCCTTCAGCCATTTCTTGATATCACATTGGATGAATTGAAATGGTATCTGTGATGTTGGCAACCTCAGAAAGATGTGGAGATGCCAGCGTTGGACTGGGGTAAACACAGTAAGTAGTCTCACAACACCAGGTTAAAGTCCAATAGGTTTATTTAGTGGCAAGCCACTAGCTTTTTGAGGTTACCTGACGAAAGAGCAGCGCTCCAAAAGCTAGTGGCGTTTGCTACCAAATAAACCTGTTAGACTTTAATCTGGTGTTGTGAGACTTCTTACCTCAAAAAGAGGCAGAAGATCATCCACTCAGCACTTCTGGCTGAAGATGGCTGCAAATACTTCAGCTTGTCTTTTGCACTGACATGCTGGGCTCCCTCATCATTGCGGCTATGGATTTTTGCAGGGCCTATTCCTCTTCTTAGTTATTTAATTGTTCACCACATTCATGACTGGATGTAGCAGGAGTTGAAAGTTTAGATTTGATCTGTTGGCTGTGGAAGTGCCAACTGCTATTTACTGCCTCTGCTATATGTAAGTATTCCTGTGTTGCAGCTTAGTCAGGTTGACACCTCATTCTTGGGTATGCCTGATGCTGCTCCTGGCATGCTGTCCCGTGGTATGAATTGAACCAGCATTGATCTCTGCTTAATGATATTTATTTAATAAATATTGTCACAGCAGGCTCACATTAACAGTGCATCATGACATGGTACCCAATGAGACCACCAGCTGGCTCCTTGTTGTGGGGAGGCAGTGGAACAGTCATAAAATTACACCCAATGTGAGTGTCAACAGGATATGAAAAACTCAAGGCAAGTGTTAGACATAGAAAGCATTAGAATGCAGTTGGTGCCTCTAGCGAAAATAAAACAAGAGGCAAATAGCTGGAGAAATGCTGATCAATGTTTGGGGAATCAATAGAGATCATAGAATTCTACAGTGCAGAAGGAGGCTGTTTGGCCCATTGAGTTTGCACCGATCACAATCCCACTCAGGCCCTATCCTCATAATCCTTCATCTCAGAGGGACTAGTGAAGGCAAATACATGGAGTTAATTTAGTATGGTCAATCCATCTAACCCGCACATCTTTGGACTGTGGGAGAAAACTAGAGCAGAGAAAACTCACATAGACACAGAGAGAACATACAAACTCCAAACACACAGTAACTCAAGCCAGGATTCAAAACCAGGTCCCTGGCACTGTGAGGCAGCAGTGCTAAGCACCGTGCCGCCGTGCTGGATCAATGAGTTTTTGGCTCATAACTCACTTGAGATCATCAAGTATTTAACACGGGTAGGATTGAAGAGCAATAAGCATGTGATAGGAAGTACTAGTGTAACAAGAAGCATCAGAGAGGTAAGAGATGAGTGACACAGGGAGAATTGTATCTCACGGTGTATCACTTTTGCATGATATGGAAAATTCAAGTGCCTGATGAGGAATTGGTATAGGATGCACAAGAGATGAATGGTACAAGATGTACAAGACAACAATGGTGGGTGTAAGAGAAATTAATAAAAATTATTGCATCTCTGGCATCAATTTGAAAAATTATAGAATTTTCAAATTTTGATTAAACCCTTCTATACATACAACTAAGTTTTAAGAATACGAGAGCACATTTTTCATTCTATAGACCTTGCCTCACTAATACAAAACATCTGAAAGGACCAGGAAATTGGGCTGAGAGCCTCTTATATAGTGCTGTCGCCAATCTGCACAGCGGAATCATTATCTTCCCAATGTGTTTTCAGAAGGAATGTGCAGGAGCATCTATTAATAACCAACAGATTCTCCTGTTCAACAGATGAGTGTTTAGCAAGTTGATCTTGTGTTCATATCTAGGTTGGGATCACCCTTAAGTCTTGATTTGCAGAGCCGATTGCAAATACAACGGGCGTGAATCTTACCGGCTGTTCAGGCCACAGTCCTGCTGCAATGAGGTTGCAGAATTTGGCAGCCAGCCAATTCTCTGTTCAATGCAGTGCGATGGGAAAGTCCCACTGGCGTGAACAGCTATAACTTTCCAGCCTACATCTTTAAAAAACTCTTTCATCGCTTGAAAGGCCAGCATTTGTCACCCAAATTTAATTGCCCTTGAATCAAATGGTTTGCTGACCATTTGAAAGGACACTTAAGAACACTAGACCCATTGCTGTGGGTCTAGAGTCACATCTAGGCCAGACCAAGTCAGGCCAACAGATTTCTTTCTCTAAAGGACATGAATGACAATATGCATTTTTATGACAATCGACAACGGTTTCATAGTCATCATTAGATTTTCAGTTCCAGATTTTTTTTTTGATTTCAAATTCAACCAGCTGCCTTGATGGGATTCAAACAAGATCCCCAGATCAATATGCTCGGTCTTTGGATTACTAATCCAGCAATAATACAACTGTCTCCCCTTTAGATAAAGTCAATGTTGACAGGTTGGATGAAGGTATTGACTTTGCAATGTGTTTGCTTGTCTTGTAGGAACCCAACTCTTCCTTTCAAATCTTGAAATTGTTTGAAGATAGCATAGCGACATCTCCATTTAGATCCATCCAGGATTTTTTTCCCACACTCACTGGGGCCTAACTTAACGGGGAAATAGTGACAGCGACAGGTGAGGACGGAACGGATGATCTTTCAGTCATAATCGTGGACAATGACAGCTTCAGGCTAATGTTTGCTCTCTTAAGGGAGATGAGTATATATCCTCTTAAAGTGGACAAAGCAACCCTTTTTAGGTACAGTGCTGCTCTCCCCAGAGTGCAACAGGGACTCATTAGGGACTAGTAATGTAATTTTCATGATGATGAAGCCTTTCAGATTTCACAGAATGCTTTTAAACTCTGTTAGTTTCAGTTCCAAAAACAAAACATCTCTGGACGACACTTCTTTGCAAATGATGCAGCCTCATGGGTGGGATTTTCCGCCCCCATTCCCTACTTGTTTGGCATTAGATTGCACTGTGCATCCCACTCATACATCAGGAGTGCTCATAAAGAAAAGATACATGCGCAATGAATTTGTAATGAGGCAGATACTTAGATATAATTTTCGATTTTAAATTTCCAGCAGTTGTTTTAGAGTTAAGTTTTGTTATTATTTGGGTCTCTCAACCCTTGACTTTGTCTATGCATTTTTTAAATTCATGCTTTGAATTGTTTTGTATCATCAAGCGACTGTAATTTAAACATCTGTAAGATATGAGCAGAAAGTGTAATGCATAACAACAGAGGAAATGTAACTATAGGCTCCAAAAACATAAACTTTCCTAAGAGGCCAGCAAGTGACAAAACAGACAAGCTGCAGTCTGTAGTCTGAAAGTCAAGTTAAAATTAATGACAGGAATTGGTATTACTACATCCCAAACACAGAATTCATGCTTCAAGTGGCACAAAATAAATAAAGCCATATTAGAGAGATCAGTAGGCACAGAAAGCAGATAGCCCACACCTGCTGTAATCTCGCCAACCACATCCGCAAGTCATAGCACACCTACCTGTCAATAACTGAGGAAAATTGCCTTCTCAGCCTATGGTCAGCAGGCCACCAGTTGCGATTTGCTGCAAAGGGATTGGTAACCGAGCTACACGACAGGAACAACACAGCTAATGGCAGTCACATTCACCACTTCTCTCCCAGCGACTCACAAGGCCCATGAATCAATATGCTGCCCACAGATTTATGCAGTGATATCCAGTTTTGGATGAGCCACACTTGTCTCCAGACCAACATTTGAACTGAAGCCTTCATTCTCTGCCTCCACTACAAAATTCTTATTAATTTTCATTTTGTCGCCAGCCACTTTCTCAGACTAAACAAAATGTTTCACAATCTGGCCAGCTTATTCTACCATGCTTCTAACTCTTTGTACAATCCAGGACTGGAAGTACAAGCAGTCATATTTAAAAGTTAACAACAGGGATAACCTTTGACCTGGAAGCAGTTTGGTAAAGAATATTTATAATATCTTTAAAGTTCTGTGGAATCAGTAATTGTTTTTAAGAGTATCTGGGGAAAAAAAACTTTTAAGATCAATTGTAAAGGAAACAACATTAATTTTCTTGGCTAAGAAAAGCTGGTCCTTGTGACATTTAACCTGGAAGCAGTACCAGCAGAAAGTTAAGAAAGAAGCCAACACAGAGGACAGCTATAAGCTGAGGAGCTGGATACTGATGGGGATTAGTACACAGATGCAAGCATAAAGAGAAAACAAGTAGAGACAGAAAGAGAAGAGAAAGAGGTTCTTTTCTAAATAAAAAAGAGAGTAGAGCTCTTAGAGACAATGTGCAAACTGTTTGAAAAGTATAAAACTCAGAAAGCTGTGTGACCAGTCCAAAGATGCTAAAGAGCTGGGTGTTTTCCCGGAAGTGGCCGAGAAATGAACTAAGGTATTTGATTGGTCATTTGAAAAGGAATACTGGAAAATCACACCATCAGGACTGTCTTGGCCTGACGAGGGATCATTGATAGAAGTGTGTCTTGTGTACCTGTGAAACCTGAAGATGAAAGCTGTTGTAAGATAGGATTCCTGACCTACCCTGCAAATAAAGGACTACATGCTGTGAAACTGACAATTTATGTAACGTTATATTTCTGTCCAGAATAATGTGAATGCTTGTGATTACTTAAGACATGTCTTTATGGTCTTGACTATTTAAAGTTAAACTTACCACTTTATTTAAGGTATCATTCATTGACTACATTAAGATTGGTTTTGCTGGAGTTCAGACGAATGGGGAAGTGGGATCTCATTGAGATTTATAAAATCTTAACAGAACATGACAATGAAGTTACAAAAAGGATGTTCCTGATGATGGAGGGGTCCAGAATCAGGGGTCACAGTCTGAGGATACAGGGTACACCATTTAGGATGGAGATGAAGAGACAAGAGTGGCGAGCCTGTGGAATTCATAACATAGAAAGTAGTTGCTGCCAAAACATTGAATGTATTCAAGAGGTGACTGGATATAGCTCTTGGGTCGAATGGACCCAAGAATGGAAAGGTTTTGGTGAGAAAGCTGGATTAGGCTATTGAATTGGACAGTCAGCCATGATTGTGATGAATGGCAGAGCAGGTTCGAAGGGCCAAATGGCCTCCTTCTGCTCCTATGTTCTATGTTTCTGTGCTAATTCATGTGTAATTTGCAATTAATCTGATTTATGTTAAAGCAAAATCTACCAAAAGTGAAATCTTGTTGATAATTGTTTCTTTTGAGTTCATTTGGTTTACGATTTTCCAACAGAGATAGTAACACACCAAAAGGATTCTGGAAATGCAAGAGCTTTTACTAAGCATTTAGCATGTGGAAGTAAGCATGTGGAACAGATTACCAGTATGGATGATGGAACAGGAAACCTTTCTGGGCACCAAAAATAAGCTCGATGTTTATTATCAAAGGATTTTGAGTTTATTAACAATTCACCAAGCGAATATTGAAAATAAGTGGTCCAGATAAATCAAAGGTTTTCTCCTACCTGATTTCTTTTTAAATTCCAATATTCGACATCCCATGAATTGTAACAGTAAATGTACGGCCAAGTGTAGGTTGGAAAAGGTCTGTTACCCAAGACGCAGGAAGAACTCTTTGCTTTTCAAATAATACCACAACACCTTCAGCAGCCTTCTCAAATGATCAGGACTGCAGAGAACCAGAGCCTCAAAATTCACCAGCAGTTAACTGCAGCACACTATTTCCCTTATCACTAAAATATCAGGAGCGGTCAGTCCAACACATCTATCAACCAGGAGTCAGAAATAGTGCAGGCGCCCAGCAGAGTCTCTTGTTTAATTATATAGATTGTATCGAAGGCTGAGCACATGTGTTCTATTTTCAAGGGTCAGGGAACCCACAGCAGTCAGAGCGATGTGTGGATGCTGGCCAACAGCCTGCTATGCACCATTGTACCATTAAAGTCACTATATTGTTGACCCACATCTCCAGATTCTTAATCACCACTCCAACTGAAACAAGTTCAAGCAGGGATCACTCGCCCATTCTGTGATCTCAGTGTTTCTTGGAGACCATTTCTACTTTCCCCTGAGTATTTTCTATTTGGTATTTTCCTTTATATCTCCAGCAAGCACTTTGAGCCATCTTTCAATGTTAAAAGCACAGTAGAAATCAAAGTTGGTGCTGTACCTGTGTTCCATTGTTCAGGTGAACAATGTGTTGGCAACTCATTGTCACGAGCCAAATATATAGCCAGCAGTACTCACCCCAATCCTTGGTTGCTTGTCTGTTTGTGGGGAAGAATTCGAACTTCATTGCTGCCACATAAAATCAGTCAGCACTCTTAAATAGAACACATTCTGGCTGCAGACAGAATGTTTGTAAGGGGAAAAGTAGCAAGAAGATGTACAGAGAGGTACCTAATTCTCTGATACAGCATTGGAACCCTGAGGTAAGAAGGTGCAGACCATCCTACAAACAACACCTTGCCTTCCCAAGTGGAGGAAAAGTCAATATAAAACATTTATCTTCCACGATTTGACTGCAATGGTGTAAGTTGATTAATATATGCTCACTACTCATAACTCTCTCCTCCTCCATCTTTTAACACTGTCATACAATCTCTGCGCCATTCTTAACTCCAACACCATCTCACCATCAACACCAACACCAGTAGGCAGTCAAGTGGATAAAGTTGTTAAGAAGGCATATGGAGTCTTAGCTTTTATTGGTAGGGGGATTGAATTTAGGAGCCGCAGCATCATGTTGCAACTGTACAAAACTCTAGTGCGGCCGCAGTTGGAGTATTGTGTGCAGTTCTGGTCCCCACATTATAAGAAAGATGTGGAGGCATTGGAGAGGGTACAGAGGAGGTTTACCAGGATGTTGCCTGGTATGGAGGGCAGGTCTTATGAAGAGAGGTTGAAGGATTTGAGGTTGTTTTCGTTAGAAAGGAGGCGGCTAAGAGGGGATCTTATTGAAGCATATAAGATGATTAGAGGTTTAGATAGGGTGGACAGTGATAGCCTTTTTCCTAGGATGGAGAAAGCTAGCACGAGGGGACACAGCTTTAAATTAAGGGGTATGAGTTATAGGACGGATATCAGAGGTAGGTTCTTTACTCAAAGAGTGATTAGGGAGTGGAATGCCCTGCCTGCAGCTGTTGTAGATGCGCCAAGTTTGGTGGCGTTTAAGAGGTTAATTGATAAGTATATGGAAGAGAGGGGAATGGTTTAGTTTGGAGGGGCATTGCTTTTTATTTTGGTCGGCACAACATCGAAGGCCGAAGGGCCTGTTCTGTGCTGTATTGTTCTATGTTCTATGTTCTATGTTCTTTAAAGACATCTCATCCTCAACTATACTGCAACCCTCATTCCTCAGATCTCAGTTCTCAGTTAAAATGCCTTCTGTAGTCAATTAGAGTTTAATGTATAAAGCATGACCAATTTGACTATTATAGTGCCCATGGAAACATATCATTAAAAAAGTCCTAAAATGGAGCAGTAACTCCATAATCCCATTCCGTTACTGTGTCTTTGGCAGCATGTAATTGCATCCCTCAGTGACTTTGCTCTACCAGAGTTTCTGGATAACAATTTGCATAAAATAGGTGAATACCTGATCCATTATTCTTTGTTTATCTAAGAACCAATAAGCATTGTAATAACATTGGCTTTGAAATGCTCAGGATCTAAAAAATTAATCATTCAAAATTCTCTTTGAAAGAATTTTGTCTTTTTCATATTTTAAAACTGTCAATTGAACATGGTCAATAAAAATGTCTTTAATTCACTAAACATCTTCTAAGTTTGCCCCAATAAACAAACAGGCATTGAAAAACCACTTCAGAGATATATAAGCTTATTACAAAATTGCAAAACAATCATTCAAACAAAGCTCCAGATCCTGAAAAGCTTGGTAAAAGGCTGAATCCATTAGTATGTTTTGGAGCTCAGCCAGGCATTCTTAATACAAGTTTAAATTTATTTATTAGTTTCATATAAGGCTTACATTAATGCTGCAATGAAGTTACTGTGAAATTCCCCTAGTTACCATACTCCGGCACCTGTTTGGGTCAATGTATCTAACCAGCGCATCTTTCAGACAGTGGGAAGAAACCAGAGCACCCAAAAAAAAGCCATGCAGTTACATGGAGAACATGTAAACTCCACACAGACAGTGACCCACGTCAGAAATCAAATCCAGGTCCCTGGCACTGTGAGGCAGCAGTGCTAATCACTGTGTCACCATGCCATCCTAAATATCTGACACAACAGTTGGGTGGCCATCTGTACAGTCTAATTTTGTTGATATACTTACCACTTACCAGAGAATCTTTAAGATCTTTAAAAGGTCATTAACGTTGTAAAACATGGTTATGTTTTCTCTGCTGCTCATCTTCACCATTGTTCTCTGTGGATGGCTGCACTGAAGCATTGCTAATGTAATCAGAACAGGAAAATTTGGCTACAAGGATGCAAAAAGATAGTGTTTCAAATAATTTCAGAGTGGCAGCAATGTGCTCAGCATCACCACTGATTAGAAGACCTGGGCTATAATGATCAAACTTTTTTTTAAAATAAAGAATTATTTTATAATTTTGTAAACCTTTTCTCAGCAATGGAAAGGCTCCAGGATTGTAGAAGCAGTTTCTCAGAGTCAGAGAGGTTGTTCAGTAGTAATTGTGACCTGTCCTGTCATTGGTGCATCTTGGGGGGCTCTTGTAAGAAATAAAACAAGATGCTTGCCAGCTATTTGTGATCAAAAGCAGCTTATAATAGCTTCTCAAGTTAGAAATAGATCTCCTTGCAAAAGCTTTGGTTTTACATTTATTTCATTGAGTCTTTTTAAATTAATTTGTGGGACGTGGGTGTTCCTGGCTGGCCAGCATTTATTGCTTATCTTTAATTTCCTTGAGAAGGTGATGGTGAGCTGCTTTCTTGAATCACTGCAGTCCATGTTCTGTGGATTCACCCACAATGCCATTAGGGAGGAAATACAAAGGAACGGCAATATATTTCCAAGTCAGGATGGTGAGTGGCTTGGAGAGGAAAATGCAGGTGCTGGTGTTCCCATGTATCTGTTGCCCTTGTCCTTCTAGGTGGAAGTGGGCGTGGGTTTGAAGGTGCTGCTTAAGGATCTTTGGTGAATTTCTGCTGTGCATCTTGTAGATGGTACACATTGCTGCTACTGAGCGTCGGTGCTGGAAGGAGTGGACATTTGTGGCGTATTCCAGACCATGACTTTGGTCTGAAACATTTAATCAGTTTCTACTTTCTTTGCTGCACTCAACTCAACTAATTCTGCAGGCACCAAATTATTTTGTTGCCAAGGCGATGGGTGCAACCAGGATTCTGGCAGATGGCACTATCAGATTGTTCAGCATTTTTCCATAATTCCAGCTTGGAACATGCTACTATCATCACTTCTACTCCCATGTCTGTCGAGTGGGCTAATTCCCAATCCATTTCCTAACCTGTATCTATCTGCTCAGTTTGTTCCCAGTTATAGCCTAGGCCCAAGGATACTCACCATTAACACTGACAGAAAGAGAGAGAGAGGTGAAAATTAGCAGAAAAATTGAAAGGAGAAGCAAATTCAATATGGCAAGAAAATCACCTACAATTATGCTTCATAACTCCATGCCAATCAGTTACATTACTCCTTTATTTACAACATACAGAGGGAGAGAGGTTGAATATACCATTCACAATAATATTGAAATTCACTTTCAATAACAGGAGGTGAACACCATGCATCAGAAAGTACCCTAGGATTGAAAATAGGTCAGCAGTAAGTCATTATGTTTACAAGAACCATCACTGAAAAGCAATGGATATCATGATTGCTCCCAAAGTAAGGCTTAACACCAGAGGATGTAAATCAGTCTGTATCATGCTTAAGAAGAAACTCAAACAGATCATTGTTCACAGCAAACTACCCAACCTTCAGGAGAACAGTGACCACAATACCACACAACCCTGCCACAGCAACCTCTGCAAGACATGCCAGATCATCGACATGGACGACATCATCAAACGTGAGGATACCATTCACCAGGTACACGGTACATACTCTTGCAACTCGGCCAACGTTGTCTACCTAATACGTTGCAAGAAAGGATGTCTCGAAGCATGGTACATTGGGGAGACCATGCAGACACTACGACAGCGGATGAATGAGCATCGCTCAACAATCACCAGGCAAAACAATTCCCTTCCTGTGGGCGAACACTTCAGCAGTCATGGGCATTCGGCCTCCGACCTGCGGGTAAATGTTCTTCAAGGGGGCTTTCGTGATACACGACAGCGCAGAGTCGCTGAGCAGAGACTGATAGCCAGCTCTCGCACACATGAGGACGGTCTTAACAGGGATCTTGGCTTCATGACACACTATCTGTAACCCCCGTAACTTGCCTGGGTTAGCAAAAAACCTCACTTACTGTGCTGTCTGGAGAAAATACACAATTCTCTAACCAATGCCCAGGATTCCCTTCACACACATTGTTAGCCACTTTAACACTTGAATAGTAGGTTAGATGTAAGGATTCGCATTCTAATCAGCAATCTGTGACTGTCTGTGTTCTTGTCAGACCCCAGTTGGAGTATTGTGCGCAGATCTGGCCGCCCCATTATAGGAAGGATGTAGAGGCTATTAAGAGGGTTCGGAGGAGATTTACAAGGATGCTTCCTGGATTGGGAGGCAGGCCTTATGAAGATAGGTTGAGGGAGCTGGGACTCTTCTCACTGGAGAGACGTAGGTTGAGAGGCGACCTGATAGAGGTTTATAAAATGTTGAGAGGAATAGATAGGGTGGACTCTCAGAGACTATTTCCCCGAGCTGAAATGGTCACTACGAGAGGACACAGATTTAAGGTGCAGGGAAGCAAATACAAAGGAGATGTCAGGGGTAGGTTTTTCACTCAGAGGGTGGTGAGTGAATGGAACCGACTGCCGTCGGAGGTTGTTGAGGCAAACTCACTGGGGTCTTTTAAGAGACTTCTGGATGAGTATATGGAAAAGAATAGGATAGGGGGTTATAGATAGGTCTGTGAATTGGTAGATGTGATCGGCGCAACTCATGGGCTGAAGGGCCTGTTTGTGCTGTATTATTCTATGTTCTATGTTCTATTCTATGTTCTATATGTGTGCGATTGCAGACCAGAACACTGCATTTGCCTGACAAGGACACAGAGTGTCGAAAGCTCGCAAATTTACTGTCAAATAAATCGGTTGGATTTAAAATTGGTGTTGCTAAATTCTTACTGAGTTCTTACTACTCCAGTCCAATGCCGGCATCTCTACATCATAAGAAGAAACTAAGCAGAATTATCATTGAATCATAGAATCCCTCCAGTGTAGGAGGAAGCCATTCAGCCCAAGTCAGCACCAACTTTTATCTAGGCTTAGCTCTTAACCTCAGGTATTCACCCTGCTCAATCCCTCTAAACTTGGGACACTAAGGGGCAATTTATAATGTCCAATCCACCTGACCCGCACATCTTTGGAGTGTGGGAGGAAACCGGTGCATTTGAAGAAAATCCATGCAGACATGGGGAGAATGTGCAAGTGACTCAAGCGGCAATTGAACACGGGTCCCTGGCGCTGTAAAACAGCAGTATTAACCATTTGCCACCATGCTGCCCTACAAAGGAATATATTCTGCTGATTCTTCATGAGAGTCTTCGATTCTATGTGACTAACTCCATATAATCTGTCTGCTAAATGCTGGTTAATTTTTCTCTCTTTTGTGCAAACCATAGCAACCTCAAAACTGCTTTTATGTGACTATTGTATCAACTCTTCACTATACACGTGACAAACACTTCATGCTTGAGGTATAAAATTTATATTAACAAGGCTCACTTTGGTAACAAGTGAATACTGGATCAAAACTAAAGCCCAGCATTAAACCCCAGTTTTACTCCAACACAAAAACTGCAATTAAAGTTAAACTGATCAAATCTAAGAAAAAGATGGATGATTTCAGGATAAATGAATCTTTTTGATATGGACTATGTCATGTTTTTTCAAAACTGAAGTTTCTTTCTAAAACATTATTCAGAAAAATGAACCGACCTCCAGATGACTGAGCAACTTACAATCTTCTTTGAAGTTTATTATTTTCTTACACACGAAGTAGAAATGCTTGATGCAATTCTCAAACTAAAATTCAAACATTAGCTGAAAAAAGCAGGAAATTGGGTTCCTTCTCCCCCTTTCTGTGGCAGGGACTGAAGAACGATTGTTTTGCCTTCAAAGTTTATTTTGTTATTTTATGAGAACATTACGTAGTTCAGAAATATGTATTCTGAAATGTCACATTGGGATAATAAATCGTGCGACAGCGACATTCAAGAACATCTTGTCCCTGCCATTAGTTAATGCCAGCAAGCAGAACATTTACCAAATTGCATTTAATGACAGTTAAAATGACTTCCAGGTCACTGTGATCAGATAATGGTTAGGGATTGTCAAATAATTTCTCCTCAGTCTTGCAGCACCTTCAACAACCTAGCAAAGTCATATGACTAGCATTCAATGTCACTGCTGGTTCGGGCATTTATCTTTCTTTTGATGTTAATGCATGTGACTCAAATGTTGCTTCTGAAAAGCCCTTACTTTCCATACCAGGAAAAAAAACAATAAAACTGCTTTAAAAGATCATCCAAGGTCTTGTATGACACACTGAATGTAAATCTTGCGATCAGGCCATTAGGATTGTAAATTATTTATTGCAAAGCCTGGAAGAATCCTGTAGGATTTCAGGATTAGATATGCACCAAGATGTGCCAGTTAGGTTTGCTAGTATTCAGGCCCCAATATATGCTCCTGGCTAGTAGAAATCTAGGTTTTGCCCTCCCAATGCTAAACAAATCTGCATTGGGAGAAGGGGCATGATTTTACCACCCGTTCACACCATGCCCCCTCTGCAACAAAGTCAGAGAATAAGGCGGCCAGCTAAATCTCTGTTTACTGCAGAGGAATGGCAAAATTCCACTGATCAGTAAATTTCAGCCAAGGGCTATGAAGCTACAAAGTTAAAATTACCAGGTTTTTCCTGCTGTTTGCCATATTTCCTAGGTTAGGAAATATAGACAGCCACGATGTTTTTGATTAAGTTGAGTTCTTTAAATGCCTACTCCAAAATACAATTTGCTCTTACGTTGCTAGTTTGTCCAGTTGGGTGGGACCTGAAGGCTCTAGAAACATTGAGAAGTACATGGGCAAGCCTGCTGTGCAGTTGCTAACCTTTTCACTGGCAGGTCTAAAAGCTCTTGACAACTTCACCTGTTATAAATAAGTGTGATTTGGAAAGTTAAATAGGTTACGAATGCTGTGACTTATCATAGAGCTTTGTCCTTAAAAGGTAATAGACAATTAAATTGACTAGCATTGTGTAAGGCTTCAAATGCCTTAGAGTACTATATTCAGTGTATAAGGTCCTCATCTGGATTTTACAGTGTAGATGTGTAGGGGCTCTGTGGTTTTATTTGCACATAAATTCAATACTCTGACATCCACTGTGCCTTTGGAATATTCTTCCTGTACCTACTAGGTAGAGAAATAATGAGCCATATGATAACATTGGCAAGTCTTTGAAATGCAAAGTAAAGTGAATTTTATTTATTAGTCACAAGTAGGTTTACATTCACAACGCAATGAAGTTACCGTGAAAATCCCATTGTGGCAACACTCCTGTGCCTGTTCAGGTACACTGAGGGAGAATTTAGCATGGCCAATGCACTTAACCTGCACATCTTTCAGACTATGGGAGGAAACAGAAGCACCTGGAGGAAATTCACACAAACATAGCAAGGACATGCAAACTCCATATAGACAGTGACCCAAGTGGGGAATTGAATCTGGGTCTCTGGCACTGTGAGGCAGCAGTGCTACTGTGCCACCCTATTCTTATAAAATTTTAAAGAAGCTATTCAAAATTCCCTTTGAAAATAATTTTCATTCTTACAATTTCCAAAAACTATTCATTGAATATAGCCAGCTAAGATGCTATTAAAAAAAATCTTTAATTCAGAAAACGTCTCAGACATGACAAAATATCAATAGGCGTTGAAAACCTCTTTCCAGAGATAGACAAGCTCGTAAAACTGGCATTCACATAGAGCTAGTAGTTCTCTTTAAGCTATGTAAAAAGAAACACCTACAAGTCATCTATTAGTGTGCCTTGGAGGTCAGGCAAGCATTCATAAAGACCATCTGTCAAAGCAAATGATTTGGTATTTGTTCAATCTGAATGTTTGATACATTGTCACTAACAGCACTGAAACCTTTAAGGTCTTTAGTTGTTCCTTGTTACTTTGAAAATCTTTTATCAAGAATAGAGAGAATGAGGCTCTGGTTTTTCAGAGTCAGAGAGATTATTCTTTCTCTTTGTACATCATTTAAACCTCATTCAAAAATTACTTAGCACTATCAATGTTGAAAATAGAGTGTAAAATATTCTTGTCAGATCTCCTAATTCTATGTCGAGATATACATTAAAGATTGCATAGAATACTTGAAGGAGGAGCATAGTATGACTGGTAGCAACCTGTGCTTAGAAAGGGCACCTGGGTGAGTTTGGGCTGGCATGGACAAAAGTGGATTGAATGGCCTCTTTCTGTGCTGTAACTTTTTATGGTTCTATATGTGGATTGCCAGAACGTGCTGTCAGTTTCACACAGTAATTACAAATGTTATCATTTTTGTTGATGTTAGTGCAGCAAATTCTAGGCCAATCCATGTTCGCATTAACTATATATAAAGGGGAAGTTGATCTCTGTCTTATCTTATATTTGTTTTTGTTTTGTACTAAACCTTGCATCTCTAACTCTGCAGAAATGATGGACAAACTCTTTTGCTGGTTATTTAATGTCTGTGACTTCTGAGACTGCTCAGAAAATGCTTACTCTCCAATAGTCTGTTTATTGACAATTTTCCTGAGTTAGAGAAAAAAAACTTCTTTGTTCAATAAAGATTTTTGTTTTTGACATGTGACTGACTCCTTTGCCTAATTGAGTTTAAGAGATAGATGTGCTGGTATAAAGAAACAGTAATACAATTAACGTATAACACAACACAGTATTCATTCAAACTGACCAAATATGCGGACAGAAGTTGAAGTCCTTTATCTTCCACGATGACATGAATAAGGTTCAGCAACTGTATCCTTTTGTTATTAATTCCTGGTCAATTTTCTGTCTTTTATTCCATTTTGGAACTAGCTAGATAATACAGTACACTTTCAAAGAAAGGAAAGAGTCGTACAGCACAGAAACAGGCCCTTCGGCCAACCATGCCTATGCTGACCATCAAATACCAATCTATATTAATCCCATTTACCAACACTTGGACCATATGTTAAGAACAAAAAAAATGTACAGCACAGGAAATCTTTGCTGATCATGATGCCCTAACTAAAATAAAAAAAATGTACAGCACAGGAATTCTGTGCTGATCATGATGCCTGAACTCAGTCTGTATCCCTCTGTTCCCTCCCTATTCATGTGTCCATCCAGGTGCTTCTTAAAGGTAATCTAAATGCAATGAAAATCTTGAATGGGTGATAACCTGCGGAACAATTGTTTCTAACTGGTGTAGGCCACAGCCAATTGAAAAATTATTTGATTTTGTTTTTAGGACTCTTGCACCTATATTTTTGTGAATATTATAATCGTGGTCTGATATCAAAAGTAGAAATCACACTCAAATCAATATCTACCTTTACACAACTGGAAAGGACTCATGCTTGAAATGTCATGAAATGTCACAACACACTAAATATGAGATCACCAAGGGGTTTTAATCTGAGCTGGATTTGATTTAATTTGATTTATTATTGTCACATGCATTAAAATACAGTGAAAAGTATTGTTTCTTGCATGCTATACAGATAAAGTATACCATTCATAGAGAAGAAAATTAGAGAATTCAGAATGTGGTGTTACAGTTATCGGTAGGGTATAGAGAAAGATCAACTTAATGCAGGTTAGATCTATTCAAAAGTCTAATGGCAGCAGGGAAGAAGCTGTTCTTGTGTTGGTTGGTACGTGACCTCAGATTTTTGTATCTTTTCCCTGACGGAAGATGGTGGAAGAGAAAATGTCCAGAGTGAGAAGGTTCCTTAATTATACTGGCTGCTTTATCGAGGCAGGGGGAAGTATCAACAGAGTCAATGAATGGGAGGCTGGTTTGTGTGAAGGATTGATGGTATTTGGAAGGCCACATGCCATAGGCAAGAGGCCCAAATGCGGATGAGTTGTCTGTGAGTTAGCAGATTGAAAGTAAATGCCCCAGAGAGACTGAAACACAATGCATTGTTGTTTGGCACATAGGATGATCATCACAGGAAGTCCAGCATGCACTTCTATTCCCCTGGCTCCACAGCAACAATTACTGACGGTTTTAAAAGAAATGCTTACATTTTGACTGTAGTGATCATGAAAAGACCCTAAAAAGAGCAGGCCCAGCAAGCATTATTCCATTGATCAGTGTCAATTTCGCTGAGGATGTTTAAAAGAGGCTTTAGATACCTCAGTTACTGAAGTAAATCTTCAAAATAGGTTGTATCTCCTCTTCCTATTGCTGGAACGTGAATGCTTCTGAGACTTACTGTGTTGTACACCACTGATATTCCACGCTTCTGAATGGGGTTCCCAACATGTAATTCCATTTCATTAAAAATACATGCCCAGAACTTCAAACTCTCTTGAGTTTAAGTTGATCTCACTGAAGTGTGCAGGATTCTAAAGGGGCTTGATAGGGCAGACTGTGAAATTGTTTCTGCTGAGTGTGGAAGCTAAACACAGGGAGTACAATTTTAAGATGATGGGGCCAATCATTTAGACTGGGATGAGGGAAAAATTATTTGCACTCACAAGAGTTGTGAACCTTTGAAATTCTCTCTTCTAGAGAACTGTGAATGCTTCATTGTTGAAGATATTTAAAGCTGGGATCTACAGACTTTACGAATCAGGGATATGAGGAGCAGCCAGAAAGTGGAGTTGAAACTCATGATCCATTCTGATAGTGTTAAGCAGCAGAATAGACTTGATGATCCACATTGTCCACTCATGCTCTGATTCCTTGGGTTGTTTTGTTCGATGTTGCAAAACTCCCCAAGGTTGGAGCAGGTAATAGAATATGACAATAGAATTGGTAAGAAGCTGGGAGACATTATCAGAGCTGAGATGGAGGAGACTTTGAGAAACTAGAGGACGAAAAGGTCACATGAGTTTAAAGCTTATTTATTAGTGTCACAAATAGGCTTACATTAACACTGTAATGAAGTTACTGTGGAAAACCCTTAATTGCCACACTCCAATGCCTGTTCGTGTACACTGAAGGAGAATTTACTATGGCTAATGCACCTAACCAGCACGTCTTTCAGACTGTAGGAAGAAACCGGAGCACCCCGAGGAAACCCACGCAAATATGGGGAGAACATGCGGACTGCATGTTGACAGTGATGCAAGCCAGGAATTGAACCCTGGTCCCTGGTGCTGTAAGGCAGCAGTGCTAACCACTGAGCCATCGTACCACCCATATTGATTGATAATCAATGAGGTAAAAACCAGTGAGATAGAAGATAAGTGAAATCAAATGCAGCGATTAGGCAAGTTGATTGAATTTAAAGACCTGCACATTGTATTCTACATATACTTTGGATTCCAGAATAAATTTTTTAATTATCAGAAAAAGGCTAATATACTTTCTACATTTAGTGATGTAATTGATGAACAAGAGATCTATTCATAGGATCAGAGAACATGATTCATGTTGGGAGTGATCATTTTGCATTTACTAAATATTCTATTCAACACTGCAAACATCTTTTGATTATGAAGTCACACTATATTATTATAATTACAACTCATTACATCAATTAAAAAACAAGCCTGAAACGTACTGTTCTTTCTAAATGATCATTTCACAATTTGTACACTTATGACTCACACATGATTTACCTAACATATTTGGAAAATGTAGCTGTGCGAACATTTTAGACTTGACAACAACTTATGAATCACACTCAATTTTGTGCCTAGTGTTGCAATCAGTAAAGGGGACCACAGACTTCATTGTATACAGCAGCATCTGCATTAAAATGATGGATGATCATCCCCTTGAATCACAGAAAGAACTTACTGCAGTTTTTTTTGGCATTTGAACAGAATGATGAGCAGATGAATTGATTGGCACTCTGGCCTTTGACTCTACATCCCTCTCCTCTAAACCACCCTGTGGTTTCAGTATGCCCTTCCTACAGCATGTATTGCACTAAGTTTACTTTGACAGTGCCTCTTATTCTCCAGATTTGTAAGACTGAGAGGCAAAAATAGCAACCTCATGGGGCCACCAACCCTTCCAAGCCACGTGCCATGCCATTACTCCCCTGTCAGGGATTTTGTATTCAGTTCTTACTAGAAACCAACGCTAAACCTGTACCTCCTAATCTCATGTTGCTATCCCAGAATTGAATCTCTATTCACTTGTGAAGGAGGCTCTTAACCCTGAATCCAAGCCAAAGTGCTTGCTGACAGTTATGAATACTTACTGAAATATATTGCTCTTCTAAGGTGATCATTTCACATTTTGTGCCATTATGACTCACAAAAGATGCACTTGCTGCATTTAGAAAATGTGTCTTGTGCGCGCAATTTCAACTTGGTCACAACTCATGAATCATTTGCATTTTTGTGCCTTCTATTTCAATCATTAAAGAGAACATACATTTTTCTATTCATTTGTAGAACATGGGTGCCACCGGCTGGCCAACATTTATTCCTATCTCTTGTTGCCTGAGGGCAGTTGAGAGTCAACCACATTACCATGGATCTGGAGTCACATGTAGGGCAGACCATGTAAGAAAGGAAAATTTCCTTCCCTAAAGGACATTAGTGAACCAGATGGGTTTTTCTGACAATTAATAAGAGTTTCATGGTCATCAGTAGATTCTTAATTCCGGATGTTTTTATTGAATTCAAAATCCACCATCTGCCATGGAGGGATTCGAACCCACATCCCAGAACATTAGCTGAGTTTCTGGATTAATAGTCTAGCAAAATATCACTAGGTCATCGCCTAGTGAATACATAGGAGGCATTTGGCCTTTTGAGGTTGTGTATGCAGGTTACTCAATTCAATAAAAACATGGCTAAGTTGATTGTGGTCTGAACTCCACATTTTCTTACTTCTGATCACTTTGGTGCCCTTGTTAATCAGGACTACATTTCCCTCTGCCTTCAAAAAGTATTCATTGACCCTGCCTCCACTAACTCTCCAGGAAGAGAGTTCCAAAAACACAAGAATTCTTCTCTGTCTTTGATGGGGGATTCCCGATTTTTAAATTGTGTCCACCTCACCATTCAATCAGATCATGCCTGATCTCATTTTAACCTTAACTTCATATTCCAGCCTACCCTTGATAACTTTTCACCCACTTGCTTATCAAAAATCTATTTACTTCTGCCTTAAAGATACCCAAAGATTCAGCCCCAACCACCTTTTGAGGAGGAGAATTCCAAAATCCCACAATGCTCTGAGAGGATTTTACTTTTCTCATTTCTGTCTTAAGTTAAGTTTCTTAATTTAAAACAGTGGTCCCTAGTCCTAAATTTTCTCACAAGAGGAAATATACCACCACATCCACCTTTGTCATTCCAATCCTGTAATCAATGTTTGGACCAATGAAACCAAGCATGCAAATGCATTCTTCACCACTCTATTCAGCTGTGACTTCACTTCCAAGGAGCTGTGAACTTGTACCCTTGGTTCTCGTTGTTCTATAATTCTCCCCAACACACTACCATTAACTGACTGAGTCCTGCCCTGGTTGAACCTACCAAAATGCATCACCTCATATTTCTCTAAATTAAATTTCATCTGCCATTCATCAGCCCAGTGGCCCAATTGATCAAGATTCTGCTGCAATCATAGATAATCTTCTTCACTGTTCACTATGCCATCAATCTTGGTGTCATCTGCAAGCTTACAATGATGACTCCTAATTTCTCATCCAAATCATTAATAAAATGACAAATAACTGTGGACCCAGCACCAATCTCTGAAGCACACCACTGGTCTCAGGCCTCCAGTTTGAAAAAAACCCTCTGCAACCACTCTCTGTCTTCCATCATCAAGCCAATTTTGTATCCAATTGACTTGAAATATGGGCAACATGATGACACACTGGCTAGCGCTGCTGCCTCAAAGCGCCAGAAATCAGAGTTCGATTCCAGCCATGGTCTGTGTGGAGGTTGTACATTCTCTCTGTGTCTCAGTGGGTTTCCTCTGGGTGCTCCGGTTTGCTCCCACAATACAAAGTTGTGCAGGTTAAGTGGATTGGCCGTGTTTAATCACCCCTTAGTGTCCCAAGATGTGTAGGTTAGTATAAGGTAAATTTGTGGGGGTATGGGGATAGGGCGGGAGAGAGCGCCTATGTAATATGCTCTCTCGGAGTCAGTGCAGACTTGATGGGCTGAATGACCTCCTTCTGCACTGTAGGGATTCTCCAATTCTATGAAATTACCAGCAATCAATAAGATGTAACAGAGACTTGAACTGGGCAGGGTGGCTGAGTTGCTTAGGTCCCAGCAGGGAAGGCCTAACCTTTTCTTATGAGTCTAGGAGGAGCAGGCCACTGTCAATGGGAATTCCCTTTGATGTCACCCCACGCCGGCAGGAAACTTGTAGGCAAGGGAGCATTGCCAACGGGACCAGAAAATCCCACTGGTCTGAATGGCAGGAGAATTCCAGCCAAGATGTTTACCCTAACTGGCAAGTCTAAAACCAGGACACATCGTCTCAGGCTCAGAGGTAGGTCATGTAAGTCTTAAATGAGGAGGAAATTCTCCATTCATAGAGTGTTAAATCTTTGGAATTCTCTACCCCAGAAGACTGTGGAAGCTCAGTCATTGAGCATCTTCAAACAGAATTTGATGGATTTCTGGAGATAATGACATTCAGGGATAAAAGATCGTGTGGGAAAATGGTGTTGTGGTACATGATCATCTATGATCCAACTGAATAGCAAAGCAGGCTCAATATTCCTATGTTCCTATTGGAAAGTTAAATAGTTGGAGGTTTATAAACCTCCATCTGTTGATTTTGAAGAAAATAATGCAGTTCCCTAATACTGGAGAAGTTTTTCAATATCAAGTGCATGGATGAGCCCAAGATTGGGTTTACCTGTGATGCCCTAAAGTTTGAATACTCAGTCAACAGTCAGACATGACATGAGGTCAACTGAGGGTTTTACAAAAAAAATCCTAGTGTAAGAACCGCAGGTAAGTGGATTGCACTCTTGACACCCTCATTCCAACTACTTCAAAATGAGAGAGCTCACTTTCACGTTGGCACCCAACAATCTAACAAAAAGACAAAGTTATATGGGCACGTCCACAAGGAGACAGAGGCATTACCTCTGCTTCTCGCTTGTTCCTTGTTAATTGGTTGTTGGTGTCTATCAGCTTTATGTAAGCTCGTGATTTCATTCCTTCAGCAACCATCACATTTGAACCTGCCCTTAACTGATTGTTTCTGCCCAAGACTGGAAGTGTGGAATGATTTTAAGAAGTGCAGACTGATCCTATCACAGAAAATGCAACTTAACAGTGAGGCTGCATGTTAAGTTGACATGTTTGTGCTAAATCTGTGTGACAGCTTCACTCTCCTTTGCTGCACTTGCAGGAATGTTGGAAGATAATGAATGAAGGAAGCTAGCCTCTTCTGCTGTTTGAATAAAGCTTATTGCCTCAATAGTGACTCTTTCAGCTGATTTGCTTTTTGGAGCAGCCAGATCCAGACACCCTCACCGCCACGACTATTATTTATTATGATTTTGGTCGTGGTACCTTTCAAGATCAATTGATATGTCAGTAGACACAGGGGGTGATTAACGTTGCAACTGTTCTTTATTGCTGTCACAGTCGAACAGATAGGAAAAAATGGATCCTTTGCTCATACAGCATTGCGTTCCAAAGTGTGGCAAGCCAGTCAAAACATAGATAGAATCATAGAATTATACAAGAAGCCCTTCGGCCCATTGAATCTGCACTGCAGAAACATCTGACCTCTCTCTTAACTCCATTTACCAGCACTTGGCCCATTGCCTCGAATGTTAAGACACACAAGTGCAATAACAGTATGTAACATTTTCCTCCCCCCTTATTAGAAATATCAGTTTAATGAAACATCTTCTGAAATAGGGAAAAAAGATAGACGGCCCAAAAAGGACATGGTTTTGACTTAATTATAATTCAGATGTCTTCTCTCCCAATATGAGTTACACGGACTTTGGGTTGTTTACAGAGTAATGCTCATTGGAGACTGACGACAATTTAGCTGAATTTGAAGTTTTATCTAATGCAGGTCGAGCTAGATTGAGGGGTGAGATTGGGTTTGGCGTTCCTTGATTTGAAAATCAAGGAAGTGGTAAAATCAGCCTCTTCTGTAAGAGGTGGATCCTGAGATGGAGCTTGACTTCCAGTCGGTTGATAAATGAAATCATTCACCACTTGGACTAGGTACGAAACAGGTCCCGTCTGAACAATCACAGTAGCAGGAATTCATTTAGTTTCAGTAGCATTATTAGGAGCAAGAACCCCTTGTCCTGAACATAAAATTCTTGGCTTTGATTTTTGAACTCTTCTCTCCACTTGGTCGTGCTGTTGATATGCACAACTTGGTATCCTCTTGTTGGTTTCAGCAGATCCAAATAAATGTGCAGTTGCTGTCCCATTAGAAGGAATGCTCGAGATGCTTTAACCATAGCAAGTAACATGTTTCAATATGTCAGCAGCAATGTATCGTGATGCTTTTGAATAAAGGAATATTCTTGTGATGACCTTAAAGTGTCTTTCATGATTTGAACAAATCTTTCTGTTAATCTAGTGGTGGATAGATGGTGATGTAATGAATCTTGATGCATCTCAAAAAATTCTCAAATGTCTGTCAGACAAGTTGAGGTCTATTGTTGGTCACAAATTGTTTTGGTAACCCATAACGACTAAACATGCCTTTTGATTTGTACTCTCATCAGTAACAAAGGATATCACTGAAACTTCTGGCCATTTGAAATGAATGCCCACAACCACCAGGAACATTGTTCCTTCAAGTGGACCAACAAAATCAACATGGATGTGCTGCCAAGAGTTTGCCAGCTAATCCCTTGGATGAAGGAGTGCCAACTCATACAATTCCTCACTCGGACATGAAGAACAAGATTTTGCCTTGGTTTCAATGTCTTGGTCCAGGTCAGGCCACAAAAGGTAGCTCTTAGTGACCTCTTTCATGTGAAATATTTCACACTGCCCTGAATGCATTTGGTTCAACACTGATTTCCTCACCCAGTGGAATACTAATTCACAAAGTAAGCATCCTGAAGTGATTGATAACGTCATCCTCCTGGCAACCTACGGACAAAGATTAGGTGAGACTTAGAAGTCCAAGAAAGAGTTGTCATTCATCACAAAGTCCATGACTTTGGACAATTTTGGATCCACTTGAATGGCCATCTTGAAGTGGATTAAATGAAAAGTATGTTCTCCACATGTGCAAAATAGATGTCTTTAGGAGCAATGTCCCTATAGCTGACTGGCAGGGGCAGCCGTGAAAGACCATCCACATCATCATGAAAGGTAGCTTTTCGATATCTGATGTCACATGTGTGAGCATTCATCATCAATCCCAATGCTCGCATCTGCTTACAGCTAAAGAATGGATATCCATGTGTGGGCTGAATATTGAGATGAGCAGTTGATAATGAGCTCGGAAAATGAATTTCAATCCAAACAGGCGCTGGTGAAATTCTGGATGAAAATAATGCCCAGTTCTTGGCATTTGATTTGAGCATATTGGCTCTCTGCTTTAGTTAAAGTCTATGAAGTGAACGCTATGGGCCTCTCCACATCAGAAGAGTATTATCAGGGCTATGGGCCATGTACTGGTAGATGGGATTAGATGGGAGTTCACAGTAGGTGTGTTGGTGCAGGCTCGATAAGCCCAGAGCCTATTCTGTACTACATGGTTTTATGATTATGAGTGAGACAAAGGGCCCAGCTCCATAAGATGATGCAGCACATGAAAGTTGCAGAGATCAGAAGGTCAAAGAGTGACGGTACCACGTAATTTGTCAATAAATTCGATCTTTGCAGTATAGCAAGATACTACCGTGTGTGTCAGAAAGTGAGTCACCTGAATCTTTTTGTTTCAACTTTCAATATAAAGGCCAGCGCTTTGTAATGAAACCTGCTAGGCAAACATTTTCCTGTTGGAAGCTAACATCGTAACAGCGGCAGTAACGTCACTACAGACCTAACAGCCTCCCAAACAAGACAAAGTTGTCCACCGATGCTTCCCAGATAAGCAATATTTTTTTTAAATTAACATTTTCAAAATGTGAAATGCGAACGGCACAAAACATGGTATCACTGTGTATGCCATTATTGCAAAATCCCCTCATACATTAACCAGTTAAACTATTGCACAATGTACCCGACAGGAATACCCTTCTAATAACCTACAGTGTGAAAATTAGAATAGGAAAATATGGTTCATTTGTTATGGTTGAAGCAAGCCATTTTTATTTAAATTATTTCTGTGTCATGTATTTTGAAACCATTTGTATTTGCATTTACAGATAACACGTCAAGAAAATCTATCATTTGAAAGTCATTCCCTGGAAGGTGGCTGACTGATGGTGAAAGGTAGTTATTTTATATAATATATACTTCACCTAGTGTGGGTTAGCTAGCACTTCCCACTAGTTTTCAAGAGGGATCGGTGGATGGATACGCTGAATAAAATTTATGTCTGACACCGGCTGTCACCTTTCCCTCACCCATCAGTGTCCTCAGATTCGGAAAATAAAGATCTATTAACCATTTCTTGACCCTCTGCACATCAACATTTAACAATCGTGGCAGCTTTTTTGAAATTTTATTGAACAGCTGTCACCTAAAGCAGCGTAACGACAGCCTAGGGAGCATTTAACGAATAATTAATATCTCCAATGCAAGCCATGTAATAGCCTGTCTCATTCTCTTCACTGGAGAAAAGAATACAGGAGTAATGCAGCGGAACATTCAGCTGATCTGGGCATCTGAACCCATTACTCTGTCCCCAAAAAAAATCTTCAGGCTCCAAGCTTTGCTTTGACACCATGTGAACCGATGTGTGTGATCACAGTTTTATCCTTTTAATGCCTCCAAGCATTTTTGGAAAGATTTCCCAATTTAATCGGCATTAGCTTGCATTAAATATTTTAACCAACACCCCCCTCCATCTTTTCCCTACCCTCCCGCTGCTTCTGAATAGTTCAACAGGAGTTTGTGGAACATCATCCCTGAGCTTTCTCTTCCTGGTAGCTGACATGATGTGTAATTAGCACCAACTTCTCCCACTGCTGCCAGGATAAAGCAGCCCATTTTTCACCCAAAGTGCCGCCGTTATGCCCTGGAGCACTGAATAATGTAACACAGCGTCCAGCTCAGATTGTTGCTCTGCCAAGTAAAAAGGATCTCAACTGAAACCATCCTGATGGACTCATACAGATCACAGCTGCCATCTTGAAAGTCCTAATCCCTGCCTCATGTAGGAAGATTTCATGACTTATCAGCAGTAACTGTTGAGGTTGCTGCAGAAGAAATTAGATAAGAGGAATATAGAGGGAATGAGACTGGAGACTGTAGGGGTGGCACAATGGCACAGTGATTAGCACTGCTGCCTCACGGTGCAAGGGATCTAGGTTCGACTCCCAGCTTGGGTCACTGTCTGTTGGACTCTGCACATTCTCCCTGTGTCTGTGGGGGTTTTGTCTAGGTTCTCCAGTTTCTTCCCACAGTCCAAAGATGTCCAGGTTAGGTGGATTGGCCATGCTAAATCACCTCTTAGAATTGGGGGACTGGCTAGGGTGAATACATAGAGCTATGGGGAGAAGGCCTAGGTGGGATGGTGGTCAATGCAGACTCAATGGGCCAAATGGCCTCCTTCTGCATTGTAGGGATTCTATGATTCTAGGAATACAAATCTAGGATTTGCAGAGAGTGGCCATAGATTGGAAATGGGACTGACTTCATTTTGCTGATATTATAAAATAAGTTACATCTTGCAACAGACAGAAATGCTTTATGAATGGACCAATTTCTAGATTGTATGATATTCTACACTGCCATGGCATTGTTATTAGTTACAGTATTTTCATGCAACATCACATGAAATAATGGCTGGAATTTTCCAGTACCTTTGAGATGATCTGGGAGGTGGGAAGATTCATCAAGGGAGATATCCATTCTTCCTACCAACATGCCACTTTGTCAACAACAGGGAAGTTGGCAGCATGCATAGCCAGTAGGAGATCAAGTGAGCCATTTAAGTGGCCAATTAACACTCATGTCCCACCTCATGGGCATTTTGCCTACATTAGGAGTGCCCCTGGGTGTGCTGGTGAAACCTAATTACCTTGAGTAGGTTCAGGGATGGAGTCATTGATGGGCACGCCATGCCAAAATGGCCCATGGTGAGCTGAGTATGGTGGAGGCAAAGCGAACTGAGGCTTTCAAAAGGGTATTGGGTCATTACCTGAAAAGGAAAAATCTGCAAGGATGAGGAATCTGCAGATGAGTGGCACTAGATGAATTGGTCCTTCAGAGACCGAGCATAGACATGATAGGTTGAATGGTCTCATTCTCTGGTATAACCATCCTGTACTTCAGTCATACTGCCCAATAAAGCACTGGCTCACATGTGAGACATTCCTTCTGTAAGTACCCAATAAAGGCAAACACAACTAAGAGGGAATTTTAGCAGTGTCTGCCATTCACAATCCAATTTCTCCTTTATTTTTGCTTCACATTGAAATAGAGATATGGAAATTCTGCAGAGATTCTTCTGATCTCTCATTGTAACTTTGGAAGGAAAGAATCCTCAAAGGAATAATTGTGGTCACCATTTCTGGTTAGTTGCACAAATTCCCAGAGTTTCATCACAGCTTGGTATGACTCCTACCCTCCAAGAAACTAGAAGAGGTCATGAAAAAAGCCCAATCCATCATGAAATCAGACCCCCATCCATTGACTCTGTCTACACTTCCCGTTGCCTCGGAAAAGCAGCCAGCATAATCAAGGACCCCATGTATCCCGTTCGTTCTCTCTTCCACCTTCTCCAATTGGAAAAAGATTCGAAAGTCTGAGCTTATGTATCAACTGACTCAAGAACAGCTTCTTCCCTGTTGCCATCAGACTTTTGAATGAACCTGCCATATATTAAACTGGTCTTTCTGTACAGCCTAACTATAAATGTAACACTACATTCTGTACCTCTTCTTTCCTTCTCTATGAATGGTATGTTTTGTCTGTATAGCACACAAGAAACAACAATTTTCACTACATACTAATACATGTGACAATAATGTATTATCATTGTTGTATACTATAATGTATACTAATTATACATTATAGTGCACAGATAGTGCTCAAATAAGCAGACAGATCCATGATTAGTTGGACAGCACATCAAGGGAACTGCCCAAGTTAGCTCAGTTAGGGAAGGTAAGTGACCAGAGTGTGGGCTGCCTGAGACCTCTGATTTCTCACTACCCTGTCATATGCCAAAGTAATCATCACTGTTGTTGTAGATCCATTATTGAGAGTTGTCTCCACAGCGAAAACTGCACATTCCCTGCATTCTTGGCATGTGAACTATCAGTTTTACTGAGAAACAGGGTGAGACATCATGGAACTGGGTGCTTCTCCTGTTTCTGGGTCTCTTACCACCATCCCTATCTCCAACTTTCACTCTCCCCCTCTATCATTAGGTGAGCTGTGAGATAAGAAAAAGAGGATGTTGGGCAACAACTTTTATGCCCGTTGTTGAAGATACCCCCAGCAACATGACATTAGAATAGTGGACTATTTTGGTGTGGATGGGGGAAGGGGTGCGTAATGCCAGCATAGTCCACCCTAGTATATAGGTTATTCCAAGTGCCTTTATTTGCAGCTGGAAGAATTTAAAGTCATACATGCTGTTGGTGGGAAGATCAGGTTGAAAACCCAAGCACATTGGTGAGAGTGGCTGTCTCTGGAATTAAGAATCTACTGATGACAATGAAACCATTGTCATAAAAACCCATCTGATTCACGAATGTTCTTTAGGGAAAGAAATCTGCTGTCCTTACCCGATCCGATCTGGTCTATATTTGAGTCCAGGGCCACAGCAATGTGGTTGACTCTACAACTGCACTCTAAGGGCAACTAGGAATAGGCAATAAATGTTGGCCAGCCAGTGATGCCCATGTCCCACAAATTAAAGAAAAGCTATGAACATATTTTGTGAAAGAAACGTCTTTCGTACTGCTCATATTTTAAGCTCTGAAGGAGCGAACGTCAAATTCTGCTGGGTGTTGAAGTGAAACAGGTAACCCACGGGTGTGATGCACAATGCATTTGTGTAATATTCCATAATTACACAGATTGTTATTGTCACGCAACACCAACCGAGGATTCTCCCTCAGTGGAAACCTTCTGTCACCAAATAGAGAGTCACGAACCCTGAGAATTATAGATAGGGCAATTCGTTAATTGTCATTGCAATTGAACAGGGATGCCTTATAACCAAGAATGCTTCAAATCATTTTTGTAGTCGCAACCTTAAAGGAACAGTCACTGCAAGCAGGTTTATTTCACATTCCTAAAAATGCAGAAAGCCGTCAATATGTTATTTTCTAAAGCCTCTCGGAGAGGCAGCTAATTGCTGGGTAAGTTCATTTGTCGTGGCAAAATATTGTGTTTGCTTATTTACTGAAACAGACAAACATGCAACAAACTACAGGATCCATCCTTTTCTGCCACACTCCAGTTTTTATTCAAAAATAAGCAGACCTGCGACAAACTAAAATATTCAATTGTTCATCTGCAGCAGCGACATTTGCAGGGGAACGGGGAGAGAAGCAGGCTGCTGAGGAAAGGGAAGAGACTCAGAAGACCAACATAGTGGCTGTTTGGGACCTAATTCCAAGCGATAATTTTACATTCGTCAAGGACCCAAGGCAATGCTTAACAAACTGCCTTTTTGTTTGCGCATTATGAAGGGGGAGGTTCTTTACTCTCTGTCCTCTCCTTACTAAGCGCACGTAAGGTGTCGTAGACAATGAGTGACTTTGTGTTCGCGTGTGATGTGAGTGAAAAGTTAATTTTATTAAAATATCTTATTATTTCAATGTTCACGTACAGTGTTGAGATCTCACAGTGTTTGATACTTAGAGAACACTGATTGAGTTAATTGCTTTAATTCAGACACTAAGGAGATTGCAGTCCCCCCAGTAATTCCATACAAATGCCACTTAGTGTAAGTACAATGTGGCAGTTGCAGAGCCAATCCAGCTTTAATGCTGCTATTATACTGACTTGCTTTCCACAGGCATCAGAAATAGCCACATCTGAAGTGGAAATGTTCACTGTGAGCCAACACTACAGATGCACTAATATTTAAAAGAGCTCTTTTGATAAGAATACACCATTACCGGCAGCAGCTAAAAATGGTTTATGATGGTTTAGAGTATGATTCGCCTCTTACCTCCTCTCTTTTGTTGAAGTTACATATGAAATGATTTCCTGTTCAATGGTTGGGTGCTAATGAACCTGGCTGGCATTGTATCCCATACACTGAGGATTTTATTCTCTGGTTTATCTGCTTATTTCATTTTCAAGACTAGTTTTCAGCTCCTGATTGAGAAGGAAACATTGCCACAGCAGCAACTGTGGGAGGTGTCGTTGTATAAACAGAAAGCTTGTTATAAATTGTCAACAAAATATTTAGGGACCATCAAAATATGATATGGATATTGCTCGCTGTTTAAAAAGTACTGCTTCATGGTCACTTGCTGTGCTGGAGAGACAGCTACCCTTTTGGAAATATGACAACATTCTTTGTCAAATTGGCCCAGTTATTCTCTGAGATAAAAACTATTGGCTGCTTTCTGTCTCAAAAACCAAGAAACAGGGTTTACCATTTCACCGTATGTTGTAAAGAGTTATTTCCCAATAATGAAGAGGAACAGTCTCAAGAGTGTTGGCTAGGAGTAGGGGTTGAATAAACTGGGATTGTTTTCACTGGAAAGACGAAGGCTAAATGGAGACCTGATAAGGGTCCGCAAAATTAAGAGAGGCATAGTCAGGGTGAATAATCAAAAGCGTTTTCCAAGGATGGAAGTATCAATTACAAGATGGCACAAATTCAAGGTGAGAAGGGGTAAGTTTAAGGCATGATGTAAGGGAGATGTTTCTCACGCAGAGAGCTGGTGTGTGCCTGGAATGTGCTGTCAGAGATGGTGGAAGCAGGTACAGTAGCAACATTTAAGAGGCATCTGGATGGATATGCAAATAGGAAGGGAATAGAGAGATATAAACTGAGTAAGGGCAAAAAGCTTTTTTTAATTTAGTTTGGTCATTATGATTGACGTGGGTTTGGAGGGCTGAAGGACCTGTTCCTGTGCTGTACTTTTCTTTGTTCATATTTAAGCCTCCTGTCTGGCTGTAATTGCTTATTCAGAATTCAACTTCTTTTCTCCACTCCCTCTCTGAAACTAAAATTTTGCTTCAAACACATAGAATGGCTCTGAATCTGGCCTCTTCCATTTGCTTGTTACCCTTCAATTAAGGGTCATATCTTCAGTACACTACACCCATGCTGGAGCATTTCTGCTCTAAGCACCTCTGCCTCTCCACCCCATATCCAGATTTCTCTGGAATTCCCCTCACTACCAGTTCTTGACCTTTAAGTCTCTAATTAAAACCACTTTGATCTTTGTACATATTATGTTGTGGTTTTCTGGCTTCATAAAGAGATTTCAGACTTTGGTAGGAACAAAAAGCAATCCAGAATTAAGAATCTACTGATGACCATGAAATCACTGAGTTTTGTGTCAAGTCCTGAAATGGGACTTTAGTCTGGAATCATGTGGCTGCAAGGATGCCACTAATTGAGCCAACTGTTGGAAGGAAAGATCAGTTATTGAATGCTTCTTCAATAGACAGTTAATGTTTAACCAGAAATTCTCAGCCACTGTCCTTGCAACATTTCTGTTTGCATTTGCCAGACTTCTCTACGTCTTTGCTTTCAACAACTGGCAGGACCTTCTGTGGCTCCCAGGAGGCAAGGCAGGCCAGAGAACTTAAGTGCCAAACTGTTTCACAGATTTAATTAGATATATACTGTTGTGCATGTGGTTTCTGTCTCTTTAAGTGAGTACAGCAGAAGTGAATCAAAGAACAAAGAACAAAACAGCACGGGAAAACAGGCCCTTCAACCCAACGAGCCCGCGCCACCACCCCAATGTTCCCACCTCTACCCGCCATCCCTGTCCATGTTTATAGATCTGTGGATTAAAAACCAAATTTGAGACAATTTTGGAAGAATTTGTTTTGCCAATTAGCCTAAGAGCACATCTTTGGGATGTGGGAGGAAACCGGAGCACCAGGGGAAAACCCACGCAAGCACAGGGAGAATGTGCAAACTCCCACAGACACAGGCCCAAATCCATGTATCTGCACAGCACAGCAATAGTCACTGAGCTGTCGTGTTGCCCATCAAATGGTCCAGGTCAACCGTACACTAATGACGTGAATCCCCTGACTTGAGACATCAATGGAAACTGAGAGGGAGTGAGAGGGTTGAAGTCTCAGGCAGAATCTTCTAGAAGTCATGAAGTAAGCATGGAAAGACTGGAACTCTGCTCCAGGGCAGCAAACCTCTTGTACCTAAGTTTGTGTTATCAGTAAATACTTTTTTTTAATTCATTCAAGGGACATAGGCATCACTGGCTGGCCCAGCATTTATTGCCCATCCTTAGTTGCTCAAGGGCACTTGAGAGTCAACCGCATTGCTGTGGCTCTGGAGTCACATGTAGGCCAGACCAGGTAGGAATGGCAGATTTTCTCCCCTAAAGGATATTAATGAACCAGATGTGACTGTGGAGGGCACATGAAGTGGTTCAGAGCTCTGTAGCCAGTTTTACGAGGTGGAAATCTATTGGATCACCTCCCCACTATGAATCTGCTGGAATTCCGAAATAAAAAGATAATGCTAGATAAACTCAGCAGGTCTGGCAACATCTGTGGAAAGAGTAACAGAGCTAATGTTTGGAGTCCATATGAGTCTTGTTCAAAGCTGGAATTCTACCTCAGTATCTTCAGTACCTATATTTTCTTCTTTTTATCACAATATAGTAACAACACAAAGATCTACACGTTTAAAAAACCCTATCCTCCCACCCCACTCTCCCTGTTTTCTCTTACCCTATTCTGTGTTTACCCTAGATTCCGTTATTTTGGCCGTGATTCTCCCATCCCAACCCAAAACTTTTTGTAGTGAGTTGGGGTGAGAGATGCACTTTGCTGGCCTTGTTCCAGGATTTGCATATGCTCCGGAAATGCATGCCCGTCTCTCAGGACTGGCGAACAGTCACCGCACTGAAAATCAGCGGGAAAACAGGGAAGTAATTTGAATCTCTTCTTAATATGTTTTAAATGTCTTTTGAGTGTAATTATCAGGAACTTACCAGTCCTGATAGAATCTCCCATCCCGTCAGGAGTACTTAATTCCAGCAGAGTTTAGAGTAACTCACCACGTTTGGGGCAACTAGCGGGCAACTCCACTGGAATGGGGGGGGGGGCGGCAATTGGCAGTTGGGCACAGGAGTGCTGGTGCCCCATGGGCATGGCATCCTGGTAGTGCCAGCCTGTGCCCCTGATACAAAGGAGAAATTTAGCATAGCCATTCCACATTACCTGCACATCTTGGACTGTGGGAAGAAACTGGAGCACCCAGAGGGAACAAACACAGATACAGGGAGAATGTAAACAGTGACCCAAGCTGGAAATTGAACCCAGGTCCCAGACGCTGTGAGGCAGCACTGCTCACCACTGTGCCACCTGCATTTATTTATCCCTATAGCCATTTAATAAAATTGATTACTGTTACCTTCCATATCTAACTGATATTCACAGTACTTGTATTTGTGAGCTTTCTAAATGCACTCGTGTAATTGTTAAAAGACAATCATCTCAGTCTGGGCACATCACTGCAGGAGTTCTGAGATTCCATCCCCTTCATCAATGAACTTTATCAATGAACTTCCTTCCAGCACAAGAAGTAGGAATGTGTATTGATGATTGTAGTGCTTGTTGCCATATGCAACTCCTCAGATGCGGAAGCACTCTGTCACTGCATACTACGACAATATTTAGGCTTGGCTTGATAATTGGCAAGTAACATTTGAACCACAGAAATACCAGGCAATAGCGGTCTCTAACAAGAAAGTTCCTTTGCGGTTGCTGGATCAAATTCCTGCAGCTCTCTCTCTAACGGCGCTGTGTGTGCGCCTATACCACATGGATTGCAGCAATTCAAGAAGACAAAGTGCAATTGGGGATCTTGGAATGTACCAGTCTGCAAAACTCAGTCATGGACAGTTCTTTGCATAGAAGCCCAACAGGTTTTGGGATGGACCAAACAATATCTTTCATTGAGTTGAAGGGCCTCTTAATAGCAGCTGATGCTCAACTTTTCATATTGTCATTCATAACTCAAAAGCTACATCTCCAAAGATGATTAAAGAAGTTACTAAGAAGGTATGTCTACTCTATTAATTAGCCAATTAAGTACTTGTACATATAATTAATGTTAATTAAAAATTAGGGATGCCCTATTCGCAATTCCCCCAAATGTAATTCCCTTTTGAAAATGGTGGAGGTATTTGTTATCTTAAAATAAGGTTTGTGGTTCTGGATAATTTGCATATTCAAATCATCTGTTCAATTATGTAATTAATTTTACCCAGAACTGAGAAAATGCACTATTTTCAATATATTCATTATGCTAAAAGGAATAAATCAATTATATTAATTAGATCTAATATACATATTCAAATGAGACAGTTCTAATTAATTTCCTATCATTAGAAAATCAGGTCCCAGTGTTGTATGAGTGAAAGGATATAATCATGATGCCTTTTGAGAGAGAGAGAGAGAGACCTTACGTTATATCTTCACCATAAGTTGAAATTTGGAAGGTACAGCATAGTGTTGGTGCCTTTGGGCACACCAACACATCATGCTAATCAGTTCTAATTTACATATTCCAATTAAGTTAATTACAAGAAGCACTTTCCTGTATAACAACAAATGGCTGTAACAAGAGGAAAGCTATTGGGATCGATACAATTAAATGACAGGAGGGGCAAATTCCTCTTTTTAACATAGAGGGACAGAAACCCTATTTTTGTCCTTAATTAATGACCTATTAATAAAATAAAAGAAGCTTGGTTTTGAAATGTAAGATGAATGTGATTCCATTAGTGGGCCATGGTGAAAAACAGATATTCCCTCTTCCTCATTTTGTTCAAAGATGATTTTTACACACAAGCTAGGAAAATGAATGAAAAATTGCACAGGTGGGTGTTTCTAACATAGGAATTAGACTACAGTCCCTCTCCACTGTATGGAGTTTGCAAATTCTCCCCGTGTCTGCGTGGGTTTCCTCTTGGTGCTTCAGTTTCCTCCCGTACTCCAAAAATGTGCGGGTTCGGTGGATTGGCCATTCTAAATTGCCTCAAAGTTTCTGGGGACAGGCTAGGATAAATTCATTGTTATGAGGATAGAGCCTGGGTGAGATTGTGGTTGGTGCAGACTTGATGGGCTGAATGGCCTCCTTCTGCACTGTATGATTCTCTGGTAACATTTATGATCTCACCTGTCATCGAACTGTTGGAATCAAAATGCCTCGAATTGTGAGGAATAATGCCATAATTCCAGCCCGAAACCAGATGAACTTCCAGCTCCTTGAACTCGGTGCTGTGGCAACTCTAAACAGAAAACAAGGGACACAATTATGTTCAATCTCTGTAATTTCTGGCAACTTCCACACAGCCTTGTAAAGGATGGAATTCCATTCTTGTGGTAACCGATATGACAGGAAGTGTGGTTGAGGTCAAAGATTCCCAATATTGGGAATTCCCATGTATTTGAGGTATACTTCAAATATCCAATATTCTGAGGAAATACAAAGTATCCCTGACTTCTGGCTGGAACAAGCAGGCTCCAGCTGGGGATGGGACTGGAAGATGGGCAAGCAAAGTATCCAGGCTGACAATGGGATTGCAGTGCTGAAGCAGAACTACTTTCTTGCCTCTTGTAAGAATCCTTCCTCACAAGGACACCCACTGGCCAGACAAGGGTACCCTGCAATGAAGTTCATTTAGCATGATCGGTCCCAAGTGTAAATCTGCCAATCACTAAAAGCTCTCTATTCAATGACACATCAAGATGTGTTCATTCGTACATTTGTGTGCCCTTCAAGTCAAGTAAAGGAAATATTACATATGAATTCCAACTTAATCTCATTCAACAACCAGAGAGGAAGAATATTTTCTGATTTTTGATTGGTCTATTACAAATAATTTGTGAATGAATTATGTCAGTGCTGTACTTTAGAATCAAATAATGCTTAAATCAGAATGTAAAAGGATTTGATTGTTAATGGATTAGGCATTGAAACTAGAACTAAATGAGTCAGTTTGCGCAATATTGTAGTTCACTGTATTTTTCAAACTGAGAACATAGAACATAGAACACTACAGCACAAACAGGCCCTTCGACCCACAAGTTGTGCCGATCATATCTATACTTACCAGGCCATAGAACTATCTGTAACAAAAGAAATGGGGTAGAAGTTGGGTCTGTGTTCAGGCCAACACTTAGTGTGATGCTGACCAGCTGAGGTGCCCAAGGATCACCAGAAATGGCTTCTCAAGCCTCACCTACATAGATGGGGTGAGCTGCCATTCTCAGTTACGCATCCACAGGCAACCTGCCTGAGATGACACGGCAATTTAGGGTCACTTGCCACACTGACTGTAGCCCATGGGTAAGTCTGGGAGTGGATCAAGCAGACAAGCAAGAGATCGATTACAACATTTGCAGAGTTGGGGAGAGCACTGTTGTTCCTCTTGACTTGACAGGAATGACTTTAAAATAAATATTTTTTGTAATTGCTTTTGTTGGAGACTGTGGGGGGTTACTGATTAATCCTGTTTAATTTCCTCTTCATTGTTAAATAATTGTGAAAAGTGGCCCTTTACCAGGCAGTAGGCCTTAAATTAATATATTGAAGGAATATATTGTCTTTCATGGGTATTCACTGGGGACAGTAAGAAATGGGACCCAATAATTTAGCAGCAAGACCAAAGCCTGTACAGATTAGATACAGGAAGTGCCACTGTTATATTAGAATGTGGGCATACAATACAATTTCAATTTTGATCCAGCAAGTCCAATAGACCACGAAGCAACAATGTCTCCTATTCATTTTGAAAATAGCAGGAGGTGATTTCTTTACACTGTTCCCCCAAGTGGTGTAAGAAGAGGTAGCTAGTTCTTTGACAAAGTTCCTGGAAAAGCATTGAGAACGTAACTAAGAACAACTCATTTAATGAGACTTTGGATTAAAACTGGCACACTTAACGTGGCTTACATTTTATCAAGACTGCGATTTCACCAACTGAACAAGTAACTGGACCTTTGATCAAGGATTTTGTGAGGCTATGAACCAGAGCTCTCCACACTGATCTTGTTGAAGGCATACCCTGTGGCTACCACAGTCATGAGGATAAGATATTGAGGTTTGAGATTAAGCCATATGACCATCAAGTTGGTTACTTCTGTGACCATCTATCATTTCTCTTATCATGGATGTTACATTTCCTGAGGGAAGTGAGTAACCACAAATAAAACTTTGAAAAAGCTAAAGCTGTATGAAATTGATTCTCTCTGATCCCCCTAAAGTAATACGACAAAACTCCAGGATATTGCAACAAATTGGTTGAAACTTGACTTGTTTTCAATTACATTTCCTAGTGTTTCCCGTTGTATTGAAGTGAATGAAAAGTTTGAGTACATCCCATACTTATCGGAAGGATGCAATATATATCTATAAAAGCTAGTTTCATCATTTATAAATCCAAACCTAAATAGGTAGGGTTAGCACAAGATAGAAGACAATAGTACAGGTATAAATACTGGTGAAGTCTTCATAAACTGAACTTTCAGTTTTATTTTAAGGGTTAGGTAAGCAGACTCAGTATTCTAAAACATTGTCATGTTTTTGTAAGGATATCACTTGAAAGGATTTTGTGAAACTTCTCAATAAACATATTCATTGAAGGGTAGTGGACATCGCTGGCTTGGCCACCTTTTATTGCCCATGACCAAATTGCCCTTGAGAAGGGCAGCTGACTTCTTGAACATTGCGGCATGTTGGTGCAGGTATACCCACTATGCTGTAGGGAGGGATTTCAAGAGTTTTGATCCAGTGACAGTGAAAGCACAGCAATATATTTCCAAATCAGGGTGATGAGTGACTTTGAGGGGACTCATGTGTCTGCTCCGCTTGTTCTTTTAGATAGTAACAGTTATGGGTTTGAGGATGCCAGCTGAGTTCCTGCAGTTTAACTTGCAGATAGTACACACTGTTGCTACTGAGCATCGATGATGGAGGAGGTGGATGTTTGCGCGTATGTGCCAATAAAGCAAGCTGCTTTGTTCTGAATGGTGTTGAGCTTCTTGAGTGTTGCTGGAGCATCACTCATCCAGGCAAATGAAAACTATTCTATCACCTTCCTGACTTGTGCCTTGTTGATGGAGGACAGGCCTTGGGGAGTCAGGAGATGACTTGCTGCAGGATTCTTAGCCTCTGACTTGTTCTTGTAGCCACAGTATTTGTATGGCTGGTCCAGTTCAGTCTCTGGTCAATGGTAATCTCAGAAAGTTGATGGTCGGGGATTTATCAGTAGTAATGTCACTGAACATCAAGAGATGATGGTTAGATTCTCCCTTGTCAGAGATGGTCAATGCCTGACACTTGTGTGACAGAAATGTTACTCGCCACTTGTCAGCCTGAGCCTGATATTGACCAGGTCGTGTTGCAATTAGACATGGACTACTTCAGTATCTGACGAGTTGCAAATGATGCTGAACATTGCACAATCACCAGTGAACAGCCCCATTTCCGACTTTATAACGGAAGGAAGGTCATTGATGAAACAGCTGAAGATGGTTGGGCCTGGGACAAATCAGTGGGCCAAAGGGTCCATTCTATACTCTATATGATTCTGTGACTCTTGACCTGAGGAACTCCTGCAGTGATATAGTGGTGCTAATTGACATCCAACCACCACAACCATCTTCTTTTATAACGAGTATGAGTCAGACAAAGTGGAGAGTGTTCCCCGATTCCCATTGACTCCAGCTTTGTTCAGGCTCCTTTATGCCACACTCAGTCTAATGCTGCCTTGACGTCAAAGACAGTCACTCTCACTTCATCACTTGAGGTCAGCTGTTTTGTCCATGTTTGAACTAATGCTGTAATGAGGTTAAGAGTCACAGAATCATATAGAGTACAGAATGAACCCTTTGGCCCATCGAGTCTGGACTGACAAAAACTACACGAAGTCTACACTAATCCCATTTTTAAGCAATTGGCCCATAGCTTTGAATATTATGACATTTCAAGTGCTCATCCATGTACCTTTTAAAGGTTGTGAGATTTCCTACATCTACCCTTCCAGGTAGTGAATTCCAGACTCTTACCATCCTCTGGGTGAAAACATTTTTCCTCAAATCCTCTCTAAACTTCACCTTAAAATTACACCCCTGGTTATTGACCCTTCAACTAAGGAGTTGAATGTCCTGATGTAACCCAGAGTGAGTGCCAGTGAACAGGATATTATTAAGCAGATGCCGTTTGGTAGCAGTGTTGAAGACCCTTTCCATTACTTTTTGATGACCAAGGATAGACTGATAGGTGGTAATTGGATGGGTTGTATTTGTTCTGTTTCTTGTGTACAGGATAAACCTGGGCAATTTTCCACATTGCTGGATCGATGCCAGTGTTTTGGCTATGCTGGAACAGCTTTGCAAGGGATGCGACAAGTCTTCAGTACGATTGCCGATATACGTGCAGGTATTTGCCCATCACTTTTGCCTAAATATTCAAAAGGATTGAAATCTGACAATCTCCATTGAGATGCCATTGATCCAAATTGAAGCAGATGGATATAATTATTTGTATAACTTACATCTAACAGACTCTAAATATGTGTCTAAACATGTCTCTAAACATGTCACGCAACATATCACCATCAAAATGCCTGCACCAATCCAATTTAATAGAAGGTCTGTCTCCAATGACTGTTCATTCAAATTCCAGAGATGCTGGTCTATTAAAAACCGATGCAGGCAAAAAACCTCTGACAGCCATTATTTTTGAGACATCTTTTTATGTCAACATTCATGATGGGAATCCCCCAAGTACCTCTACCAATAATGAACTTTCATCATTCAGTAGGTAGAATAGTAATAACTCCACTCAACAGTCACCCAACATCTTAGTCATCAGTAGCAACACCTAGAGGTTCCTTAGCGTTGCTGCAGATTCTCTTTTTTTAGAAGTTGCTGAAAGTTTTCAAAGTTTGGGAGCACTCTATCGAACTTACTGTAACTGAGAGTTAGTATCATAACTATATGTTGCTGTCTTTTTTTTTCCCTTTCAATCTTAACTGGACATCCTCTCCGAAATTTTGCATTAATTCTGTAGAAAATGCCACAGTTGATTTACCAGCAATATTTAAACTTTCAATCAACTATGAAACAAACAACTAGATATGGAGTTCCTCCAGCCCAGTGCTAATGCTGAGGCATTGGGATGTAATTATTTTGTCAATCTGAGAAATTTAGGCCAAGTGCCAATATCAACAGTGCAAGTGATCACTGGGGCTCAGGAGAATACGAATGAAGATGGATAAGTACTGGAGCGATTGTGGTAAAAAACTAAGCGCTTGGCAGTTATAAGTCTGAATCCCATCAAACCATGTCACATAACTGGTAATATTTAGACCAAAGTGAAACAAAGGAAAATTGCCTAACTTTTGGAGAAAGAATTAACAGATTCACTATGTCCTTTGGGGAAGAGACCACAAGTGACTCAATTTATACACTGTGGGCTGGATTTTCACTGACAGAATTACTCGACAGCCCTTTAAAAATGGTAGATGGTATTCCCGACCCCATTCCTGGGAGTTTTCTGTCGTGCCTTTTAACGGTGTGGGCTGGTTTGGGTCATGTACCTGCACTTTACATTCCCATCCTGGCCAGCCCCATTGTACGGATAACAAAATCCTCCACAATTTTCATGGAGTCATGGTTCATGTCACCTCAGAGACATTCTGAACCACAGTCTGCAAAGGAGAAACTTTCAAATGGTAAATTCAAAAGGCCCTCCTCATCAAAGAATGCCCATCTATTGCGTATGGTCCATCACGACCCTCCGTGCCAAGTTATACTGCTCCAAGCAACCCCATGTGCCTTGTGACCTATTCCAGAGAATGCTGCCCCCATCCCCTCCCCCCCACTCCAAACACTCTTCTTGGGTGGGGGAGGGTGGTTGTTGTGAAGGACAAGGACTGGAGGATATTTTAAATGGGACCAAGTCCCATGGCACTGTACAAACAGTCCGTCTCTGCAACCAACAGCCCCTAAGGCTGCCTCTGAACTTTTTCCTGAGTCCACTGGCCAACTGCAGTCCACACTCATGAAAATTATATCCCTATGGGTACTTTAGTCTAATGCAGGTGGGCCAAGTTGAGAACCTTCCTGATTCCTGCTACCCACTTCAAGGATGAGAATTCATCCCTATGTGGGTGGTATAAAGCCCTCCAATTGGCAAATTGCGCAGTCTCTGAGAGCAGTGGAAGAAGGCTAAAAAATGCGGCCTTGTCAGTGCACGCTGCATCCTAAAACATAATTCAGTCAAATACAAGAGATAAATCCATAGGAAGTTAATGCTAAATTTGGGATTTAAAAGTACATAGAATATTGGAGGAATTTAAGGAATCCACAAATGTATGGATCTGCAAAACAATAGGTGAGATCATAACTCATTCAAAACCCATCCACAGTTACATCATCAAAATTGAGACAAGTGAGGAATTTTCCTGTAATAGTATTCACACCAGGGGATGTGGGCTTCACCATAAAGGCCGATTGATTGTCCACTTCTTGAGAAGGTGATGGCGAATGTCCTTTCTTGAACTGCTGTAGTTCACATGGTGTAGGTACACCCACAGCACTGTTCAAGAGAAAGTTCCAGGATTTGGATCCAGCAACAATGAAGTAACAGTGATATAGTTGCAAGTTCTGTTGTCCTCATGCCCTTACCTTTCAAGGAGATCAAGGAGTTTGGGAGTTGGTGTTGAACAAACTTTAATGTGTTACTGGTGTCCATTTTATAGCCATGGTGAGTTGGTGGAGGGAGCTGACATTTAAGCTGCTGGATGGGCTGTCAATCAAGCAGATTGCCTTGTCTTGGATGGTATTGAGCTTCTTCTGGGTTGTTGGATCTGCACGCACCAACACAAATGGGGAGTATTCCATCACACGACTGACTTGTTTCCTGTAGAAGGTGGATCAGGCTTTTTGAGTCAGGAGATGAATTGTTTGCCATAAGATGTCTAACCTCTGACCTGATTTTACAGCCATTCTGTCTTTGCAGCTAGTCCAGTTAATACTCTGCCCAATGGTAACCCCCAGGGTGTTAATGGTGGGTGGCATGGTGGCATAGTGGTTAGCACTACTGCCTCACAGCACCAGGGGCCCAGGTTCAATTCCCAGCTTGAGTCACTGACTGTGTGAATTTGCACGTTCTCCCTATCTCTGCATGGGTTTCCTCTAGGTGTTCCGGTTTCCTCCCACAGTTCAAACATGTGTGTGTTAGGCTGATTGGCCCTTAGTGTCGGGGTGACTAGCTAGGGTAAATGCAAGGGATTGAGTTTGGGTGGGATTGTGGCTGGTGCAGACTCGAAGGGCCAAATGTCCTCTTCCTACATGGTAGGATTCTATGATACTATAATTTAGCAATGGTAAAGCTGTTAAACTTCAAGGAGACTTGCTTAGACTCTTTCTTTTTGGAGATTGCCATTGCCTAGCACTGATGCGGCATGAATGTTATTTGCCATTTGTTCGCCCAAGCCTGAATGATGTCAGTTTACAGTTGTGCCAGCAGAGAGATAGGGAGAACAATTGACAACTATTTGTCAAATAGACCCATGGTTGGGCCTCAGATACTCCCCGCAGGAACTCCTGAAGCCTACTGATATCTTCCTGCAGTCAACAGAGTAGACTAACTATCACACTGCCAATCTCCATAGCATCTACAAACTTGTTAATTGTGCCCTCCCCACTTAATTCTAAATCATTGATACATGCCACAAATAGCAAGCGACTTGATTTTGGCAAACCACCTCAGCATCAATGTAAAAACAATTTAAATACTGTTACAATGTAGAATTTGTCCCCCTTGAGATGTAGTGCCAATTCCCTGAAGAGGAATACCTTACCTCGTAATCTGTTAAAAGTGCGTGGGAAGGTTTGAAATGTTCTTCAGTAATGTTTAATGGTTAACTAACAGAAATACCTAACACTCACTAAGATGAATGCTTAACAATTTATTTATTTAACTAACAAGGATCTTTAACTAAACAAGTAACATATCGAATACAATAAGATTTGACTGGAATGCTGTTGGAATAAATACAATGCTCATTCCTTAACAAAAAAGTAATAATAGAATTTAGTCACTCTCAAAAAAATATATGACCAGGTTTTGTGTTTTGTGGAACCTTCTGGAGTTTCTTGGTTGATTTCTCTGTCCATAAGTTCTTCCTGATTTGGTACCTTTAATTGATTAGATGGTGCGTTCTCTTAAGACATATATAAAGCTGGTAGGGTTGAGAGCTGAGAGCTCTTAGCTCTAGGCAAATGGCAATTGTTCTCTCCTTCTCAAGGCTCGAGAAGTGGCAGTTGCGATCTCCTGCTTTTCCCCCTTTCACTCTCTTCTAAACCTGGGATGACCTATCACTTTTACTGCAATAGGCTTGGTCTGCTGTTGTCAACATCATCAAATTCAAATCTTATAGATTCTTGGTAGCTGAATGATTCCTTTAAATTGATTGGGCATAATTCAAACACAAACGGGTTGCCTCGTCAAAACTGGCGCTTGACTTTTTGATACAAATGTTTCATCTTGGACTTCGGATATAGTTTGCATTTTAAACCTCCAAGCGCTGAAAGAAACATACCAGCTTTTAAAGGGACCACACAATTTTTTTTTCCCTCTGGCATTATTTTTTTACAATTTTTTTTATGCCTTTATCAACATCACATTCCAACTTTGCAAACTCAGCTTTGCAATAATATCGAACAATCACTTCAATGTGGCCCATCCAAGTCACTGAATTATAGACAATGCCACAGTGCAGGCAATCTGGACTATAAACAGGGATATTTGTGAAACCTTGGCAAAATGGATGCAGATTTTGTGACTATACAATTAATAACACAAGTGGTGGAATGCTTTCCAGCTGGCATAGATAGGAATGTTTGGAAATTAAATACCCTTCAGGTTTTCATTTAGCTGAACACAGCACTTCAGATGTTCTTTTCAAACCTACTTTAAAAGGCATTACTGTCAAATACAATTATAGCTGGAACTAACAGCACCAAGACAAGAAGCTCCACATTGGACACATGGGGTGTTAAGGATATATAAATTTTAGAATGCTTTTACTTACAAGATGGATTTCAACTGGAATTTTTGAAGAAAAACATTTTCTCTATCATCTGCTTCCCCCTTACCTTTTGACCATCTTTTATTTTTGCCTCAGATAACTTGGGTGGGATTGTGTTTGGTGTAGACTCAATGGGCCGAATGGCCTCTTTCTGCATTGTAGGGATTCTATGATTTGTGTTTGGATGGTCTAATATTTGTTGGGCAATTGAAACCAGAACATTATCTGATTTCAAGAAGAAATTAAATGTGGCTCTTGGGGCTAAAGGGATCAAGGGATATGACAGAAAGGGAAGGAGGGGGGGTGGCCTCAGGATTTTGAATCTTATGATTGGCCTTGAAGGACTGAATGGTCTATTTTTGCTCCTAGTTTGTATGTTTCTATGTAATTGATGCAAGAGATTGATTGGAATTGCTGGGGTTGGATTTTGAGGCACCACCTCAAAGGGTTGATTTTATCATCATCATGAAAATGCCCCTCAAGTCTGGGGTGAACAGTTTCACTTCAGTGTGTGAGAGGGGAAAGAGGACAGAATCCAGGTGTTCAATGCAGTCATTCCCTCTCTCACTCCCTGAATAGATTCATATTTCCATTCAAGTAATTCAAAACTGAAACAAAGTTACTTTCTTTTATTGGTGACCTGAGTATCTGATTGTTTCAAATTGCAGAAAAGATGGAGCTGCCTTAGGGAGGGTACAGAAGAGATTAATGTTGGCCGTGCTGGGAAGTTGCCACTATAAGGAAAGGTTGGATTGTCTGGGTTTGTTTTCATAGAATCCCTACAGTGCAGAAGGACGTAATTTGGCCCATTAAAAAAATCAAATTGCGCCAACTCTCTGACAGACTGCCTTTCCCAGATCCTCACTCTCACCCTATCCCCCTAACTTAGCATATCACCTCGTTGTAAATATTTCTCAATCTAACCCACACATGACACCAAGGGGCAATTTGGAATGATCTTCCAGGTGTTAGGCTTGGAAGTTAGTGAACATTTTGGTGATAGTGACCACAATTCGGTTACGTTCACCTTAGTGATGGACAGGGATAGGCATGAAGCTGGGGGCAGTAGTTATAGCTGGGGGGAGGGTAATTATGAGGCCATCAGGAGAGAATTAGGGTGCATAGATTGGACTAGGAAACTACAGGGACTGGGAACATCTGGAATGTGGAGCTTATTCAAGGAGCAGCTGCTGCGAGTCCTTGATAAGTATGTCCCTGTCAGGCATGGAGGAAATGGTCGAGTAAGAGAACCTTGGTGTACGAAAAAAGTTGATTTGCTGGTTAAAAGGAAAAAGGAGGCTTATGTCAGGATGAGGCTTGAAGGCTCAGTTAGTGCAATGGATAGCTATAGATTAGCCAGGAAGGAGGTAAAAAGTGAATTGAGGAGAGCTAAGAGGGGACACGAGAAGATGTTGGCTGATAGGATTAAGGAGAATCCTAAAGCTTTCTTTCGATATGTTAAGAATAGAAGATTGGTTAGGGCAAGATTAGGGCCAGTCATAGACAGCAGTGGAAGTTGTGCGTGGAGCCTGAAGAGATTGGTGAGGCACTGAATAAATATTTCTCTTCGGTATTCACGCAGAGTGCTGAAAATGTAGCTATGGAGAACACTGAGGTACAGGGTTGCAAATTGGGAAGTATTGTAGTAGATAGGGAGGATGTGTTAGAAATTCTCGAGGGTTTGAAGTTGGATAAGTCCCCTGGGCCGTACGGGATTTACCCTAGGATTCTCTGGGAGGCAAGAGAGGAGATTGCAGAGCCTCTGGCTCTGATCTTCAGGTCCTCGTTGGTTACGGGTGTGGTTCGGAGGACTGGAGGATAGCGAATGTGGTCCCATTGTTTAAGAAGGGGAAGAGAGACCTTCCAGGGAATTATAGGCCAGTGAGTCTTACTTCTGTTGTGGGCAAAGTATTGGAGAGAATTATTAGGGATATGATTTATAGTTATTTAGAGAGAAATGAATTGATTGGGGATAGTCAGCATGGTTTCGTGAGGGTAGGTCATGCCTTACTAACCTCATTGAGTTTTTTGAGAAAGTGACCAGAGAGGTGGATGGGGGTAAGGCGGTTGATGTAGTATATATGGACTTTAGTAAGGCGTGTGATAAGGTGGCCCATGGAAGACTTCTACAGAAAATGCAGATGTGTGGAATAGAGGGGTGCCTCAGGGGTCTGTTGTGGGGCCCCTGCTGTTTGTAATTTTTATAAATGATCTGGATGAGGGTCTTGAGGGATGGATCAGTAAATTTGCAGATGATACTAAAGTTGGTGGAGTGGTAGATAGTGAAGAGGGGTGTTTTAGTTTACAGAGTGACTTGGACAAGTTGCAGAGCTGGGCCGAGAGGTGGCAAATGGAGTTTAATGTGGAAAAGTGTGAGGTAATGCACTTTGGCAGGAACAATAAATGTGTAGAGTATAGGGCTAATGGTAGGGCTCTTAATAGTGTTGAGGAACAGAAGGATCTTGGTGTATGTGTCAATAGATCCCTGAAAGTAGGCAGTCAAGTGGATAAAGTTGTTAAGAAGGCATATGGAGTCTTAGCTTTTATTGGTAGGGGATTGAATTTAGGAGCCGCAGCATCATGTTGCAACTGTACAAAACTCTAGTGCGGCCGCACTTGGAGTATTGTGTGCAGTTCTGGTCCCCACATTATAAGAAAGATGTGGAGGCATTGGAGAGGGTACAGAGGAGGTTTACCAGGATGTTGCCTGGTATGGAGGGCAGGTCTTATGAAGAGAGGCTGAGGGATTTGAGGTTGTTTTCGTTAGAAAGGAGGCGGCTAAGAGGGGACCTTATTGAAACATATAAGATGATTAGAGGTTTAGATAGGGTGGACAGTGATAGCCTTTTTCCTAGGATGGAGAAAGCTAGCACGAGGGGACACAGCTTTAAATTAAGGGGTATGAGTTATAGGACGGATATCAGAGGTAGGTTCTTTACTCAAAGAGTGATTAGGGAGTGGAATGCCCTGTGTGCAGCTGTTGTAGATGCGCCAAGTTTGGTGGCGTTTAAGAGGTTAATTGATAAGTATATGGAAGAGAAGGGAATGGTTTAGTTTGGAGGGGCATTGCTTTTTATTTTGGTCGGCACAACATCGAAGGCCGAAGGGCCTGTTCTGTGCTGTATTGTTCTATGTTCTATGAATCTACTTAAGCCTTTAGGAGGAAGCTGGAGCACCTGGAGGAAACCCATAGAGACATGGGGAAAACATGCAAACTCCACACAGACAGTACCCAAGGCTCAACTTGAACCTGGGTCCCTGATGTTGTGAGGCAGTAACGCTTGCCACTGTGCCACCCTTTGTTGTTTGGAACAGAGGAGGCTGAGGAGAGATTTGATTGAGGTGTACTGGATAGCATGGATGGGAAAGACCAATTTTCCTTAACAGTGTTTAGGGGGCATAGATTCAAAATGATTGGTAGAAGGATTGAAGGGTTGACAGTGCAGAAAAACTCAACTCATTTAAAAGGTGTCTGATATGCACCTGAGGTCCTGCTTCAATTGTTGGATCATGGGATAAGGCTGAAAGGGCTCATATGCCAGTTGGCGCAGACATGGCAGGCTGAGTGACCTCCCCCTGGGCTGATATCTTTCTAAAAGTCTGAGTGCACAGGGATTTACGGGGAGCCCAGGGGAATGACAGAACATGAATTGATCCTTCAGAGAGCCAGTACAGAAACAATGGGATAAATGGCCTTCTTCTCTGCTATAATGATTCTACAATTCCAGTCAAGTGAACAGGAATCAGAGAAAAATGAAAGCACTAATGTGAAGCAGTGCCACTTTGAAAGATGGCATGCAGTTTATTCCAATAACACTATCTCATTCATCAAATGCAAATGTTTGATGTTGCATTATTATTGAAAGCAACTACAGTACTTAAAACCAGTGACTACTTTGTCTTTTTATATTTGTACTCTTGCTGATTTTCTTTTCATCTGAAAAACATCCCATTTTATCTTTCTTTCTCCAGATCTGTCCTGTGTTCTAAACAAATCACTATACACAACTCTCTGGTTGCAGTAACTTGAAAGTCCCAAAAAATAATATTTAAAATTCTATATATTAGTGTTACAGGTAGGCTTACATTAACACTGCAATGAAGTTACGTGAAAAATCCCCGAGTCGCCACACTCCGAAACCTGTTTGGGTATACTGAGGGAGAATTTAGCATGGCCAATGCACCTAACTACTTTGTCTTTTGGACAGTGGGAGGAAACCAGAGCACCCTGAGGAAACCCACACAGACGCAGGAAAAAGTATAAACTCTGCACAGACAGTGATATAAGCCGGGAATCGAACCTGGGTCGAGGCAGCAGTGCTAACTGCTGGGCCACTATTCCACCCAATATTTTTTAAATGCTTCCCTTCTTATTCTCAGCCAGAAACTGGAGGAGGCTGTGGTGGGTGGAGATGGGGTTGGGGGTGAGGGGGCGAGGGGGAAAGTTGGTGGGTGGTGGGGGGTGGCGGGGGGGGTTCCCTGGCACAAATTGCACTGATCCCATAGAATAGCACGCAAGCCAAAAAAATTGGTTTTGCGTTCGGCGCCATATAGTTTGCGATCCACAAACCAAATCTCACCCAGAAAAGGTACAAGGCTGATTAGCATGTGTAAAATAGCATTTCAGTGTCTTTAGCCTTTTCGAATGCCAGTGCACAGAATTCTCCAGCCTTCAGCCATGTGCAAGAACGGTGAGAATCACTAATGGTCCCCATTAGCGGAGACCTGGCATGATGGCCCTGCCAGGAGGCTCAGGCAATCTATGTTGGAGAGGGAATGGGAGAACATGTCACTGTTCTCCCATTCTGTTGTAGATGCGCCAAGTTTGGTGGCGTTTAAGAGGTTAATTGATAAGTATATGGAAGAGAAGGGAATGGTTTAGTTTGGAGGGGCATTGCTTTTTATTTTGGTCGGCACAACATCGAAGGCCGAAGGGCCTGTTCTGTGCTGTATTGTTCTATGTTCTATGTTCTAATGAAGGGGGAGTAGGGTGGTGGATGGACCCAATGTCTGAGGGTGGAAGGAAGTGCCTTGAGATCGGGGCACCCTTGCAAAACAAGCATTGTGGAGCCAGGCTTGCCAGTGTGTTTAGGACCCGTTCCCCTCTCCCCCACCCTCACCCAGTATCAGCACAAAACTCTCAATGTTCCAACAAGTCCATATGCAAACATGGAAATATAAAAGGGGGCCTAGTTGGTGTTTTTGGATTGATGCTTACCATTCTAATTACTTCATTTCCTGCTAACATTGTGACATCCACAACCCCTGATAAATCTGAAGGCAAGAAGATGAAAAAGCCATTTTAAAAGCACTTTATAGCGATGTGAGTGTTTTGTCAAATAGAGATTCTGTAACCCTAAAGTCTCTTTATCTGGTACATTCCTGTCCAGAGAGCAAACAGTTCAAAGACTCACAGGTGCCAAAACAGTTACATTTTTGGACATAAGCTTATTCACAAAACATGTCAATAAAATCCATCATGAGCAATAATGCAAAATGGCCAAAAGTGAATTGTTAGCCATTCCCATACTTGGCTCAGTTTTCTTTCCACTGAGTCAACAGGGCAATCACCTATTTTGAGCTGCCGTCCAAGATAAATTTCCAAACCTCAATAACTTCAAGAACGACCGCAATAAAACTAAAAATGTTGCATTTTAATAATCTTCCTTCAACGGTTAAACAAAATTACAGGAACAAATGACATGGTAATTGTTGATCACTGAATTGGATGTACATTTTGTATGATGCCGGTCATATCATACAAAACCTGGAGTGTGGGTTGAGGGGCAATATCAGATATTTTGTCTCAACTGCAAGGGGTAAGAGGATGCGGGGGGTGGTGGTTGGGGGTCTGTGGGGAGGATGCAGGGAAAGAAAGAACAGCAAGGATGAAAATTATCGCTGGAGGAAGCAGGTCCAATATCAAAAAGTAAACAAACCTATCACACGTTGCAGGCAGCAACATATGAACAGAACACATTTGAAGTTGAATTCTCCCTTTTTTTTTTGCTCAGACAACATTCTTATGAGCAAGGAGATAAGGGAGGTAAACCACTTGCATATCTGCAAAGGAAAGTGGTGGGTAATCAGTAATTCCTGCAGTGCAGACTTTCAGTGCAGAAATTATCTCAGACTCAGTGAAGATCGATGGTTCCTTTAAAAATGTACATAAAGACTTCAATGAATCAGATATTAATCCATCTGATGGAGCACGCAATTTTTTTTGAGAATTTAAAAATAACCAACGGGGACAAAGATGCTGGAGGTCCCATTAGGTATCCAAGAACTGGACAGTGCCCTTCGAAGCATTGCCAGTGGGAATACTCCCGATTCTGATGGATGCATTAGCCAGTTGCAGAGGAACTTCTCCCATAGCCAGGCCATTTATTACTGGATGTACAAGACTGTGCGTGGGAGGACACTTCAGTATTAGACTGAGTCAAACCAAAAACAATATTTGTCATTCTAAAGAACAGAACAAAAAGTCAAGTTGTACTAAATATTGTGCTGCTTCCACACCCAATGCAGATTTAAACCTTTCCAGTTCTACCTTGGGCTAATCTTGGCACTATTTTTTTCACCAATTTCTCAGAGGTTTGGGGTCAGGATCATAAATATAAAACAGATAATATTTAATAAGACTAGATGATTAAAGGGAAGCACAGTGGCACTGCTGCCTCACAGTGCCAGGGTCCTGGGTTTGATTCCAGTCTTGAGTGACTGTCTGTGTGTAGTTTGCATGTTCTCCCCATGTTTGTATGCCTTTCCCCCTGCTTTTCACCCACAGTCGAAAGATGTGTGATTAGGTTGATTGGCCATGCTAAATTGACTCCAGGTATCGGGGGATCGGCAGGCCAAATATATGGGGTTATGGGGATAAAGCCTATTTAGGATTGTTGATGGTGCAGACTCGATGGGCTAAATGGCCTCCTTCTGCACAGGGGATTCCATGATTCTATTGCTTGTGCAGATCTGTACGCATATTTTCACAGCTCACTCAAGATTGTATATTAAGAAATAGACAAGACTTTATAAACGCGCAAATATCAATTGCAATCAATTACAGTGGATACATGTATTTTGTACTCATGCAAAGGACTAACAAGTGCCCATTAAGGTAGCTACAGAGATTAACTGTACCAAGCAGATAATGACTTGGACTGACAGATTCTTTTCCTCTGCCACTACATCACATGGTGCATATGATTATAATGAGTATATTGGCCCAAATTAACCGCATTGTGTCAATTATATTATCAAAGATGTCATCAGTTTTAAATAGGAGTGCTCTTCAATTTCCTAAGGAAAGAGGAAGAAGACTGATCTCAGTATTTCAAAGTTGCCATGTGAAAAGGAAATCTTTGACCTATCACTGTCACACACGGCAAGGAAAAAAAATGCCTCTGCTTTGCAAATTTCCTGGGGCTGTTAATTTCAGTGCTGGAGTGATGGTGGTCCCATAATCTTGTAGATAATTTTGCACTAACTCCCAGTTTAAAAATCATTGGACATAGGCTTGTTTCTAGCTGATTGTACAACGTGTGCACAGATTGTCTGCTTTGACTTGTGTAGACCTCCGAATATAAAATATGATCAATGAAAACCCCATTCTTTAAAAGAGTATCAGCATTGAGAATTAACTAAAGTTGAAGACCTTTTCAATTTAGAAATATTTACAACATAGAAAGGAAATGATTTCCAATCTTCCTGGAAAGCCAATTTAAGTAGTTAGATGAATGGTCTTGCTGTAGCCTCAGGCTCATGCAGGGAAAGTTATCAAGTGGAATATATATTAAACCATGTCTTAGGCTGTAAGGTTTTACAAGATGGACAGGTGATAGAACAGGTACACTTCTCCATGGACTAGATTTTCACTGAGATGGGATGATATGGAACCTTTTAAAAATGGCATCTGGGACCTGATCCTAGGATTCCCAATTACATTCTGGGATTTCTGATTTTCAGGAATGACTTTTAAGGTAGCAAGCTGGTTCATGTCAAAAGCCAACACCTTGCACTGCCCGCCTGATTGACTCCATTGCAGGGGTAGGTAGGACTAATTCCGCTACAATTTTCATAGAATTGGGCCAGGTTTTTAAAGAATCATGCTTCACAACATCTCAGGGGCGTTATGAACCATAGTCTGCATGAGAGAACTTTTTAACTAGTAAGTTTAAAAGGTCATCCTCATGAACTCCCATGCCAAGGGGTGTCTCCCTTAAGCAATATACATGGTTGTGACACTTCCATTGCCATTGACACACTATACACTTGCGGAACCAATGAACCTGATAGTGGCAATAGGACATGTAAAAAAAGGCTTCAATGAACAGACATTAATTCATAATTTTCCAAATCTTAGAAAAGTCATTTTACTACACGGCAATAAGAGTTTCAATCACTTAAACCTTTAAAGTTTCAATAGCAGAAAATGCAAGCACTTGAAACCTCAACCTTATAGAAATAAACATTAATAGATCAGAGAGCTTGGCATGGGGCATGAGGGGTCATGAGGAAATGGATTGAAGGGCATACCTTGGCATAGAGATTATGAGGAGCCACAGGGCTGGGTGGTTGGGCATAACTTGGCACAGGGAGCATGAGAAGCTATGGGGACATGACGTATCGGGATGTGGATTGATTGGGTGGATGGAGGGGCATATCTTGGTAGGGAGGCATGAGGTGGCATGGATGATGAATAGGTGGGAGATTACATGGTTTGAAGGACATGTTTTTATTTTTATTGGAATAATGCCCATTAAAGTAAAGTGTGGCTTTTAAACATCTGCAACTAGCAGCCCCTATGGCTGTTTCTTATATTCCCCCGATTCAGTTGGCCACTCCTACCCCCCCAACTCTCTCACTTCACTACATTGGAAAGCCTGTCTTTGCAGATATTTTCTCCACAGGTGGGCAGGCCAAGCTGGGACACTTCCTGACTTCTGCTAACTGGGTCAAGGATGTTGAGCATCTAGGCCTGGATACTCCAGAAACATGCAGTTTTGGAAGTTAATCTCACCACAATTCTTGACATTTTATCATTTCTCATAACTATTACAATCTCCCACTTGAATGCTGTACTTGCTCCAGAAACATCACCAGAAACAAGAGGTTGGACTTTAACAGCTCTTGAAATATTTATAAAGACAATTGTCTTGAAATAGAAATGCTTGGATAAAAACACATTGAGAAATATGGAATCACTTGTGCTACAAACGAGTAGGAAATGCTCCGTAGTTTTTCTATGTGGTTCCTCATTGCAGTCAATTTTCTCCTCTTCTGAAGTAATGGAGGATACAATCCCACAGGCACCATTTTCCTTTGGGTGCTTGAACTATAAAGCCATTCTACAGGTCTTGATAGTGACTGTTAACTCATTTTTTTTCAATGACTTATCACATCTAATCCTGATATTATTCAAATTTCACATACGTGCTCCTCATTGCACAGATCTCTGGGTGGCAAGTTGGAAGTATTATTTCAATATGTTCCTGGTTTCCCCATTTCCAAACTCCATAATTTTGCAAACTCCCATCCAGCTTCCCAATGCATTGCTGCTCTAACTCCAACTGCATCATCTCTCCTTTCCCACACCATTAGCAACCTAAACTTCATCCATTTTATTAGACACATTCAAATTCTTTCTCTAAACACCTTATTCTCTACATTTCGCATTCAACTTAAAAGAATCAATTCAGAGAATCGATACAGCGCATATGGTCCATTGTGTTTGCACCAGCTCTCCAGACGAGCATCATGAAGCAGTGCCACTCCCCTGCCTTTTCCTCATATCCCTGCACATTGTTTCTATTCAAGTAATCATCCAATGCCCTCTTGAATGTCCTGATTGAACCTCCCTAAACCACACTTCCAGGCAGCGCATTCCAGACCCGAACTACTCACTGTGTGAAATTTTATTTTCCCCCACATTAAATATGCTTCTTTTATAAATTACTTCAATCATATTAAATTGTATTAAACCGAGCTGTGGGTTCAATCATTTGACCACCTCTCTTACAGAATCACAGAGACAGACCTTCAGCTTACACTGGTCCATACTGACCAAAAAGCCCACCTAAGATGACCCCATTTTCCCATACTCCTTTAAACCTTCCTTATCCATGTATCTGTCTAAATGATTTTGAAATGTTGTCAATATCCGTGACTCAACCACTTGCATTGAATCTTTGGTTCAGCTTCTATGTTTCCCTTCTAGTTTCTGTGAAGTACCTTGAATGCTTTCTTGTAAATACGCTATGCAAATGCAAGTTGGTAATCTAATGAACTCTGAAACCAGAGTAAGAAGGTTTGGACGCTTACAGGTCCAGCATCTTAACAAAACAGTGTAGTTCAATCTTCAGCCCATACAATTATCACATGCAGTCGAATCCTGATAAACACAACTAATTTGTTCATGAGTTATTATACTTGTCTCATAATTATACGTAGATCAATGCTGATACATAACAAGAATGAATGGGAGCTCAGCATCTGTCTCAGAACTATGCTTGGATTAAGCACTTATTCAGCTTGTGCGAATACATAAATAATCACAAAAACACAAACCCGATCAACAATATAAGGGTGAAATGTCACCATCAACAAAATGCATTTACTTATACCTCACATCATATCATTTTTGCTGAATAGAATTCATGATATCTCCTGCAGTAGAAATAGGAGTGCTGCCATATCTGAAAGGTTCAAGTCCTGTGTTAAATATTTCTTCCATTTAAACTGATAAGTGACTCTTTTATTAAAGTATTTGAAAACATTTATATCCTCCAAAGATAATTTATTCCGAAATGTGTATAATCAAACTTTATCCTTCGATAACAGCTTTGGGAAAACGCCAAAGTATAATAAGTTTCCTGATCTTTCAGGGAGGTTTGCAGAGCACAAAGATTGAGCTGTTCTACTGGTCAGTCTGAACTGTGCAATCTGGAAGCTTTTTTCTGCAAAAGTGTGACTCACTTGGATGATAGTAAACTATATTTCAATTCTATCTGGTAACCTCATTATTGTGGTTTTCCTGTATGGCTCAATAGGATGGTAGCACAGTGATCAGCACTGCTGCTTCACAGCTCCAGCGACCTAGGTTTGATTCCCAGCTTGGATCACTGTCTGTGTGGAGTTTGCACATTCTCCTCGTGTCTGCTTGTGTTTCCTCCAGGTGCTCCAGATTCCTGCCACAGTCTAAAGATGTGCGGGTTAGGTTGATTGGCCATACTAAAAATTGCACCTTAGAGACCTGAGAAGTGTAGGTTAGAGGGATTGGCAGGTAAATATGTGGGAATATGGGGGTAGGCCTGGGCGGGATTGTGGGTGGTGCAGACTTGATGGGCTGAATAGCCTCCTTCTGCACTGTAGAATTTCAATGATTCAATGATAGTAGCTCATTGCATTACTGAGCTATAACTAGCCTCAATGTCGTTGGCTTACATTATGGGAGAAGAGGTGGCATTATCACAGGACTAGTAATCCAGAAACCCAGGGCACTGCTCTAGAGACCCAGGTTTGAATTCCACCACAGCAAACGGTGAAATTTCAATTCAATAAAATCTGGAATTAAAAAGTCTAATGATGATCATTAAACCATTCTTGATTGTTGTAAGAATATATCTGGCACTAAGGCCCTTCAGAGAAGAAAATTTGTTGTTCTTACCTGGTCTGGCCTACATGTGATTCCAGATCCGTAGCAATGAGGTTGACTCCTAAATGCTCTCAGGGATGGACCATAAATGCAACTCCAGCCAGTAATGCCCACATCCCATGAACAAATACTAAATAAATTACATATGTGGGATTTTAAGGATAGAGTAGGGAAAAGGCTCTGGGTAAGATGCTCTGTCAGAGTCAGCACAGGCTCAATGGGCTGAATGGTCTCTAGTACAATTATTTGATAATTCCATAACAATAAAGGTCAGTTATCCCTTCCACACATGATCATTCTACTGTGATTCTTGCATCAATATCTATGGCTTAGATAACTTGACTACAATGCTTCATACGGCCAAATACCCTATTGATACTCACGCCTGGGGCTCTCACGTGAAGAAATGTACCTTTTACCACACCTCAGAATTGGGACCACCCGATTTTCCAGGACAGATTTTTATTGAGGGAGTTACTGGCAAAATATATGATATAAATTTCAGTAGCGAACACAAGCTTAACATTGCTGAACAATTGACTATTCTGAGTTGTATTGTAAAATTATAGTTGAAGTAATACAAGAATTGAATATTATTTTGTGGTTTTTAGGCTATATGTGTTTGTAAAATAATTGCCTAGATTTTGTAGCGATGAAAGCAGCTGTGAATGTGAAAAGACTGCGCATTGAGATCAAATGGTCTCTATGGTGTCAATTTCACCTTTCCAGGCTTAAATTTCATTCTGATGCCAGCTACAGATAATGCAGTTGCCAGGAATGACAGTGGCATCAAGCAAGCTAAGCACCCAGTCACATTCAAGAATTCTCACTATCAGGAGGCAAAATAAATCATTCTTCACATCAATTAATATACAGAAAGTGAAATAAAGATTGGAGCATGTGCATTAATAACGATTGAATATCAGAAACATACAGAAAAATGTAAGTTTTATAATTCTAAAAATCTTCTGAGTTTTATCATAATAGGGAAATTTCCATTTTACAACTATATGGTTTTCAGGATCAGTTAGGTTGTTCAGCAGTAACTGTGACCTAGTAAATTATTAAAACTCCAGTTGCTCCTCATGAAACATTGGATAACTTGTACAAAGGAGACTTGGAAATTCTGCTGGTTATCTAAAGAGTAGAATCTGTTTTTGGTGGCTTGATCAGACTCTGTCTGGGATTTTGGGAAACTTTTCTAACTTCAATCTGTTCTGATTCTATCAAGAGAACTGCAGCATTCACCCAAAGGACTCAATTCCAGTACCATGTGAGCATTAGTCTTTGTTGTATTAAATCTGTTTAAAGAGTTTTGTTTATGAGATTGGTTTGATTGGAATATCTTAGATACTAAATATTAGCAAGTTTTTTTACACAGAGCGTAGTAGGTGCCTAGAACTTGCTGCCAGAGGAGGTCGTGGAAGCAGATATGATAGTGAGTTTTAAGGGGATCTGGACAAATATATGAATAGGATGGAAATAGAGGGATATGGTATCCAGAAGGGTAGGGGGTTTTAGTTCAAGTGGGCAGCATGGTCGGTGCAGACTTGGAGGGAAGTCTCACCAGGATAGATCTTTGAGAATTAACTGAAATGGAATTACTTCTTAATCAAAGAGAAATCTTGAGCATAACTGTAATGCCAACTTCTCATCAGTTGGTCTTTGTCTAGTGGTCATAGATTTATAGAAGGTTTCAACATGGAAACAGATCTTCAGCCCAACTTGTCCATGCCACCCTTTTTTTTTAAGCACTAAGCTGGTCCCAATTGCCAACATTTAGTCCATATCCCTCTATATCCATCTTACTCATGTAACTGTCTAAATGCTTTTTAAAATACAAAATTATACCTGCCTTTATTTCACCTTGGGCAGCTTGTTCCAAACACTCATCAACATCTGTGTGAAAAAATTGCCCCTCTGAATCCTTTTGTATCTCTCCTTTCTCACCTTAAACCTATGCCCTCTAGTTTTAGACTCCCTTACCTTTAGGAAAAGGTACTGACTATCTACCCCCTTATTATTTTATAGGCCTTTATAAGATCATTCCTTAACCTCCTACACTCTAGAGAAAAAAGTCTCTGTCTCTCCTTATAACTTAAGTCATCAAGTCCTGATAGCATCCTAGTGAATCTTTTCTGCGTTCTTTCTTGTTTAATAATATCCTTTCTATAATAAGGTGACCAGAACTGTGCACAATAATCCAAGTGTGGCTTTACCAATATCTTGTAGAACTTCAACAAGAAGTCCCAATTTTGTATTTAATGTTCTGACCAATGAAACCAAGCATGTTGAATGTCTTCTTCACCATCTGTACCTCCATTTTCAAGGAGCTATGAACGTGTACAGCACGATCTATTTGTTCTATAACCCTCCCTAATGCCCTAGTTTGATCTACCAAAAAAGCCTCACATTTATCTAAATTAAGTTCCATCTGCCATTCATCAGCCCACTGGCCAATTGATGAAGATCTCACTGCAATCCGAAATAATTTTCTTTATGTCCACTCTGCCAATCTTGGTGTCATCTGCAAATTTATTAACCATGCCTCCTAAATTCTCATCCACAACATTAAAATAAATGACAAATAACAATGAACCTAGCACTGATTCCTGAGGCACTGCTCATCACAGGCCTCCAGTTTGAAAAACAACCCTCTACAACCACCCTCTCTCTGCCTTTTGTCATCAAGCCAATTTTGTATCCATTTGGCTACTTCACCCTGGATCCTGTGAGATTTAGCCTTATGCTAAATGTGGTAGTTCTTTGAATAGTTTGACTTATTATAAAAGTGTCAGGGTAACTGATATTTACTGTCCCCTCAACAGCCATGAGGTATAATGGAAGAACTTTGCGCATTCCAGTAACTGTTTGCTGAGGCAGGTTATCTGAAATCATGTCATGACATAGGTCAAAGATCAATTCAGAGAAAGTGACACTTGCCTTTGGGAGTGAACATTTTGTGTTGAGCATAAGAACAGTGTTTGGAGAAAGCCCAAATCATAACAGAAACAATGCAATATAGCACACAGCAGCATAGTAAACATTATGTTCCAGTTCAATTAAGTTACTCAAGTGTGTATTAGAAAGACAAAATTCACTGGCACTTGAATATTAATTTGTTGAATATTAATTTATTATTGCTGAAAAGAGACACATGTTACAGAAACTTTTTTGTATTGTATTCATCAGGACAAATGCAAAAATGCCAAATTTCAAATGATCATGACAATTGATCCTATAGGAGAAAAGGTTGCTGATTGTTTGGCAAGTTGGCCATGATTGTGCAGATTGTGTGGGACTGACCATGTTAAAATTGCCCCTCAGTGTCAGGGAGTTAGCAGAGTAAATACATAAGGTTATGGGGATAGGGCCTGGATGGGATTGTTATTGGTACAGGCTGATGGGTCGAATGGCCTCCTTCTGTACTGTAGGGATTCTATGATTGGCCAAGGTATTGCCATGGAAAGAACAACAGGAAACTATAGGCTACCCAAGCTCAAAAAATATTCAAGGCTTGAGCAAATTTTATTTGTTTCCAGAGACCAGATTCCTGTGAATGAATATATGTTGCTTCTACAAGTGTAATTGAGCCAAGTTATGAGCTTGATTGATTATTTTAAACTGGTTGTTGAAGTAGCTATTAATGTACTCAGGATTGTTCAGCAAATGTTGCCCAATCATGCAACCACATGCTTACTTTGGGTTTTGCCATTGCAGACTGATTGTGTAGGGTTTGTACACTGTCTCTTACAGAAGGAACTTGCTGTTTGATTCATTCAACATTGGGACATAGAGCCTAATTTTTTGCCATTGCACCAGCACTGAAATTCAGGCATAATGCCACTCAATCGCACGGTAGGCAGAACATCAGTTTGGACTGAAGACAGCACCTTGTCAATGAAAACTATCACTCATATAGCCACGACATGGTAACAGCTTGAAACAACTTGCTTAATCTGTTGTCTTAAATTTTTTAAGGTACTTTGCTCTGCCAGGGTTAGACAGAACACTTTTCAGGTCAGGAGAAGCTAGCCATTGGCCCATTTGGGAGCTTGCACGATACACAGTGGACACTGATCTGACCAGGATAACCACTGTCCCACGGAGTAGCTTTGATGTGCTCTATTTCTGCATCAAGCTTGCCAAGTGAGAAAATAGCTAGGGCCTTATTTACAAGATTGCTGACATGGCCAACCTTCTAGTGTATGGAGCTATATAAATTCCAATCATATATTGAAAAGTGATGGTACGTTCGCAGTTACAACAGTGGGGAAATAATCAACAGATTTCTCAACTGGCATAGCAAAGGAACAGAGTGTTAGATAGCAAAAATGAACATGAGCACAGGGTGGACTATATTATGGATTGTGGCTGAATTTTATTTCACTGATGAATCAGATCTTTAGAACAATTATGCAGCCTTTGTTTACTTATGAAATATAAGCTACTCTTCAGAGAGAATGAGTTGAATCTCCACAAGCCATGAGCTGGATCTCCACAACAACCATGACCGTGATTCTTTGTAACATTAAGGAGGATAAATGGTCATGTTAAAATGTAAATATATAGTCTACATTATCAGTGACACAAGATCACGTACATGACAGCAAAATTAAATATAGCTCTTGGGGCTAAAGGATCAAGGTATATGGGGGGAAGGGGGAATCAGGATACTGATTTTGATGATCAGCCATGATCAAAATGAATGGCAAAGCAGGCTCAAAGGGCCAAATGGTCTATTCTTGCTTCTATTTACTATGTTTCTAACAAAGCATGGCGAGAGACCATTGTAATGTAGAGCTTCATACTGTGTCCGTATTGTACATAGTCTGATGTTCAATAAAAGGTAACATTACCAACAGCCTAGTCTCCAGCATTCTCTATAAATCCAGATCAACCATATCTATAATCCACAGTTATAATAAATGATGATTGTGAAAAACACAATGGAAGTGACTAAACAGGATAGCAAGAGAAATGCCTACAGGACAAGGACAGCACAGGAAATTCTTCAACCAAACACCAAAGAAAGCAACAATAAAAGGAAAGACATAGAAAAGAATCCTACCTTTACTGGAGTGCCTGAACCATGTGGAAGACAGAGATCAAATCAACAAGTGGAAGAACAAGCATCGCAGCTTTACGAAGTACAGGACGGCGTTTGGATTAACAAAGAAAACAAGCAAAGAACAGATCAGGACCTTACACCATAAGCACTAATGGTCACACAGTTGTTTGATTAGTTAGGCTGGTTCCAAATAGGTCTTGAATTTTTAAAGTTGATACTTATTATCACACGACATATCTACACACAAATCATAGCACCCAATGCTGAGTTTGAACACTACACATGTACATACAACAAATGCTGTGCACATACACTAAAAATCATTTGTAAGGCTCACAGTACAAACATCAACTTAAGAGGGAAGCAATGGTTTGGCCACTGTCAAGAAGCAGATCAGGAATATTCAATGAAGTGTCAACTTCTAGGTTTTATTAACACCCATGCAAACAGACATTGGCCTAAAACTTGCCCATAAGTCAGCCTCTGTCAAAATGGATACAAATTCAACACAAACATGCCCTCTACAATATCATCAGTCTCAGGTCTGAATTATATCTGAAGATATAAAAGGGCTGTATCTTTCAAGTGGAAGCATAAAAGATACTCAACTCTTTCCTGAAATAAAGGTGTCATTAGTGTCACGAACATAGTATATTTGCTTTGTTACTTCTCAGAATCAGATGTTTTGTATGTAAAGAGTTATGTTTTTTTTATCCTGGGAGCTTGTATTCCAATTAAATAATTCAGCAGCAAGTTTTTTTGTGAGTTTAAAATGAAGAGTCTATTTATTTGCACATATACTTAATTAACACAACGTCTCACACACACATACATAATGAAGATTGAATAAAGATCATGCACTTTTATAGATTCCAGTCAATTCAGTCTCTGATTTATACATCTTCCACATGGCAGGTTCATGGTTTCTTGAATAGGTTTGATGATTTAAAATTGAAGTCAGGGTCTTATAAAGTGAAGGGTTCACAGTAGTTTGTAAGGTTTCTTACGGTCAACTATCAAGGAGATCGGTTCTCAGTTGAACTTTGAAACAGGTCAAAGTACTTTGGCTGCTTGCTAACTTGAATGTTTGTTCAGAGTCTGGTTCTCAGGGTGGCTGATAACTCTTGGTCCTGATGGGCCTTGGGATAATGCAGTTTTTGAAATCAGTTTTAATCGCATGATCACTTGGTTAACACTTTTGAGGCCCACCCACTCGAGTTTGCATGCGGGTGGCCATTGTAATACAAGGGGAAGCTGATAGTAGTTTGAAACTTCCCTTGCATCCATCATATAACATTGGTCAGACAGTCTGGAAACTCCATCATCTTTATGTCTTGCTCCGTCCTTTAACAGTGTGGTGTATGAATTCCACAAATAGCTCTGTGATACCCTCACTTACATCCATATTTAATTAGGCATTCAGCAGAGAGTTGACACTGTAGTCTAAATGCAAAAAGTCACATGATTCACAGCAACTTGTGTGCTGTGCCCAATTTTTAGAAGACTGAAAGTTCATAACATAGAAACATAAAAAATAGAAGCAGGGATTGCTTACTTGGCCCTATGAGCCTGCTTGCCATTCATTTTGATCATGGCTGATTATCAAAATCAATTTCCTGGTCACATCTTCTCCCCATATCCCTTAATCCCTTCAGCCCCAAAAACTACATCTAATTTCTTCTTGAAATCATAAATGTTTTGGCCTCAACTACTTTCTGTGGTAGTGAATTCCACAGATTAACCACTCTCTAGGTGTAAACATTTCTCCCAACAGACTTATTCCTTATTCTCAAACTATGACCCCTAGTTCTGGACTTCCCCACCATTGGGAACATTCTTTCTGAATCTAATCTGTCCATTCCTGTTAGAATTTCATAAGTTTCTATCAGATCTTATATCCGTACTGGACAGAATACTGAGGAATGGACATGTTACCAAACAGCAACTGTCTACTTATCTACAGCTTGATTCAAATATCACCAGGCTGTGCAAAACAGAAAGAAAGTTCATGAACAAGCTGTGGGAAAAAGAAAAGAAACTTCATCATCCACACATCCAGACAGCAGCACAAAAAGACATTTTCAGCATCTGGTGTTGAACATGATCCTTCCCTCTTGCATGGAGAGTTACTGAAGATGAGTCATCAAAGCAGCGACGAAAATGTTTAAGTGCAATTATGCACTTCAATGATTTTTTTGAATATAAAGTTATAAATATGGATTAAGCGCACAACATGCTTTTCAAGAAAATAGCTAAATCCAATCTTTGCAGTTGATGATAAATTGGTCAGTGCTGTATTATCACAACAGCCCGATTTTATTTACAGTAAATGGGTTCCACTGTCAGGATAATAAAGTGCCGGGAAGCTGAATTTCTGCGCAGGAGACGGTCTGCTCTGATCTATATGAATGGTCCACGTGCTGTGACATTTTGCTGGCAATATTGCAGTCTGTGCATGAATAACCCTGCTCCTGCTGTCCAAATCTCCCTTACACAGTACACTCTCCGCTGCTAAGGGCCACTGCGGTGCAGTAAATGCACAAAGCTGACCAAAACGATGTCTGCGAGCCTTTCTGAATGTTAGGCTCGGACAAAACACCTCTGGGATGACTTGCTTGCCAGGCTTCGCCACACATCATGCTGTTATCTTGCTTTTCGTTGCAGCAGTCAATGGCTTTTCGCAGAAGACTGCTAATCCCACACTGACTAATGATTTAAACTGGCTTTTCCCTCCCGACTCGCACCTCCAATTATACATGAGACCTTACGATTTCATCCTCCGAAGCAGCAACTAAATATCTCACAGCAACACAAGGGACAAAACAAGAAAATTCATAAATACGCAGGCACAGAAACATCTGGTGCGAATCAGTTAGGATTTTACAACAATTGCATTAATGCTTGACCAGGCACTGATATGTGTCATTAGAAATAACACTAGTTTTGATTTGCAGGCAATTTTATTCTTCTGTCATTTAAAGAGTTAAACATTTGTTTTCTTTCTCCCTCCCTGCTACAACCTTTGTTTTAACATTTTCCACCTCCTCACCCCATCCGCCCACCACCCACCCTGAACCTGAAATGTTGGTGGAGCTCCCATTCAGTCAAACAGCTGCTAGAATATGCTATCTGAATGCCCTGCAGGATTCAAGGAGATTCTTTCAGAGTTGCTAAAAAAAAAGACAGGAATACAGCAGAAAGCTGCTCGGGTCTGACCGAGCTATTCAGTGAGATGCTTAGCTGTGAGGTGAGGTGCTAGTTCATTTTGCATCAAATATCGTACCAAAAATTTTAAATGATAAAATAAATATACAAGGATCACTTCACTGCTTGCAGCCAAATGGAACGGTTCACAATGAGCATGAGATTTATTGAAGTTATTTCCACAATGACCTAATACTGATATCTGTGGGGAAAACACCAAAAACTTGATTGGGCTAACAATGCATTACTAAGAAAAAGTTTGGATTCGTTCTTCACCAGTCCTCAGTTTTATCACCAATCTCATCAATACCATTCAGGGATACATCACAAATCCAGTTGTTTTTGAAGAAATGGTACTGTGGCCATTTTGTGTCAATAGCATTGACCTTTGATATCCCAGGTGTGGCACTATTCTCCTCAGCGGATTAGTCACATTAAGTTGTCTCCAGTACCGATTTATCCTTCTGACTTTCTTGCATATCCAGAGGTGAGGTTACCACCCCCCTGCCCTCCCCACCCCAACACAGCAAATTATTATCTGGGATGCGCAGTTTCAAAATGTAGTAAAAGCAGATTCAATATTAATTTTCAAAAGGGAATTAGATACATGCTTGATAAAGAAAATTTGCAGGGGTTTAGGGAAAGAGTAGAGATTTTTTTTTGTTATTTGTTCTCGGGATGTGAACATCAGTATACGGTCAGCATTGTCATCCAGACCCAACTGTTTCTCGAGAAGGTGGTAATAAGTCACTTTCTTGAATGACTGCAATTCATCTTATGTAGGTACAACCTTATTGTTGTTTGGGAGTTCCAGACCCAGCCAGTCCTTGCTAGTGTTTTGTGTTCCACTCAAGCCTGCACCCATCTTTCTTCACCTAAATCTGTCAGCATAACGCTCTATTCGCTGCTCACTTATATGCTTCTCTGGCCTCTCCTTAAATGTGTGCGCTGTGTTCCGCTCACAGGCAAAAGTGAAGCGGAGACTGGATTACATGACACACTTCCCTTCTTGTGATGTAATGCTGCATCCCCTTAAGGACACATTACGACATCACTGAACAAGCAATCATCATGCTCATGATGTACTAAAGGGGCCCAGAAAGATCTGGTGTCTTCTTCAGTACACACTAGGCAAGGTTTCCAGAATGATAGGGATTTGCAGCACCCTACACAACATCAGGCAGCAGCAATGATTGGAGCTGCGAGGAACAAGCAGTTAAATGATACATAGAAATGTAAAAATCCTACAGTGCAGAAAGAGGCCATTTGGCCCATCGAGTCTGCACTGACCACAATCCCACCCAGGCCATATCCCCATATCTCTACACATTTAGCCACTAACCCCTCTAACCTCCGCATCTCGGGACAATAAAGAGGCAATTTTAATATGGCCAATCAACCTAATCCGCACATCTTTGGACTGTGGGAGAAAACCAGATCACCTAGAGGAAAATGTGCAAACTCCACACAGACAGTGACCCGAGACAGTGACAGGGAATCGAGCCCAGGTCCCTGGACTGGAAGCAGCAGTGTTTACCACTGTGCCGCCTCAGAGTCTGTGGATAAATCCGAAGAGAAGTGAGGAGGTGGTAATCCCAAGGTGACACCAATCATTCACATCACAATCTGCATGCTAATGAAACCCTTACAGCTGTAAAGTTCAATTAGTCATTATCACTGCACTAACTGGTAAGCGTGAGGTCTGTGATGGTGTGCCCTTGGAAGGAATCAGCTTGTCTCAGGATTCATCAATGGGGATGGAGGTCCATCCTTCGCTCCTGTAGTTGTAAAGGTCCTAATGGAGAATAAAGGTACATGAATTAGTAATGGAAAGGTCAGGATTTGCAACTTAGCAAGATGAGGATAATCACAATCGAACAAGTTTTGTATGTCATATGGGTATTAAATTCTGTCACCAGCTAGCCATTTGGTCTCACATTTTCCACCGTTGAGGGTCAGAGATGCTGAAACATCACTAATCTCCAGCACGTGCTGCAGTTGTCAGCTGAGAAATCCAGTGATCTGTGTGTCCTGTTCTCAGACAAAGGGTAGGCGGAAGTCACAGACCTATTTGTCATTGTAATGGTGTGTTTGTTCAACAGATGCAGTGCTTCTGATGAGAAGAATTATCGGGGACGGGAATCAAATTGCAGTGAATGGCAGTGGTGAGTGGATACATGGTGATGTACAGAAGTGCCAGAAAAAGAGAATAATGGATGCCACTGCAAAATATGTGGGTGTGAGGAGTAAAGTGGAGTACTGTTGACACAGTAGAATATGGGGCAGGGTGGGGTGGGTGGATCACACAACAGGATGTGGATGAACGTGCAACTATACTCACCTTTCCTGATCAATGTCATCATTAAAGTGCTTTCTCTTCAATGTTCCTATTGCTAATTTCCTGCTCTACCTCAAGCCTTGCCTTTTTTGTGGTAACAGTAGGTGTCTTCCCCCAGTTGCTGGGGAAGAGTATCTCGCTCCTACTCCTCAGTACTCTGAGTGATGTATTGTTATATGGAGCTGCAGCCTTGAATGACCCAGAATCCATCATCAAATGTGTAAACTCTTAACTCCTCTAAGTTCCAGCCTTAGATTAGCTCTTCAAATACTCTAATTCAAGTGCCTATTCAAGTCTGTTAAACCCCAGAAGAAATATTATAAATAAGTGGCTTTGTTAAAATACCATAAGCTGATATCTGATGCTGGAAATATATCTCCAAGTCACCATTGAAGTTAAGTTGTATTTTATCTACACAGAATTCTCTACTATGATAATGATATTATGTATATTTAATATATTTTTTTTTCTATCACACAATATACACATAAAATTTTGTATTGTGGTAACATTGGTCCAGATCTTCCATACCCAAAGGTTCTATCCAGGAATATGTGCTGGGAACCCTACCCCTCCTCACTAGATCTCCTCCTGGCAACCTAACCAGCCCCCCACCTCCTAACTCCTCCCACTCCCAACCATCCTCCTCCTGACCACCAGACTCCATCCATTCCTCAATGATACCCCCAACTTCACCATACCCTCCCCACAAATCCCCCAGTCCTTCTGACTAATCCTCATCCCCACCATTAACAACCAACACCAACCCCAACCCCACTAACCCCAAATCATCTGGCCACCTGGCATCACGATCCCTGACCCACAGACCCCGCACTTCCTAACACCTAACACTCCTCATCCCCGATTACCCCATCCTCTTGTACTGCTCCCCCTAACCACGTAATATCCTCTAATCCCCCTGTTCCAGTCACCTGCATGCCTGCACATCACCCCATCATCCATTCAACCACCCTAACTCATCTACACATACACTTATCTCCTCTCCTACCAAAGCTGCTGCAATGTTTAAACTTACTGGTTTATGGCAGCTACTGCCATAAAAAGTGGGCAAGAGGGCAGGCAATGGCCTGATGGTATTATTACTGGACTACTAATCCAGAAACTCAGCCAATGTTCTGGGGACCTGGGTTTGAATCCTACCAGCAGATGGTGGAATTTGAATTCAGTAAAAAATATTTGGGATTAAGAATTTCCTGATGACCATGAAACCATTGTCAATTGTTGGAAAAACCTATCTAGTTCACTAATGCCTTTTAAGGAAGGAAATCTTCCATCCTTACCTGGTCTGGCCTACACGTGACTCCAGAGCCACAATAATGTGATTAAATCTCAACTTGCTCTCTGAACATGGGCAACTAGGGATGGGCAATAAATGCTAGCCAGCTGGTGAAGCCCATGCCCAACGAATAAAATAAAAATGTCGTCACCCCCATGCCCCTGCTGCACTGAACTGGACAAACTCCAAAGCAGGGCAAGCGCGCTGTGTGTTTCTCAGCAGGCCCAGGTTGAAAATCCAGGTGAAAAATGAACAGTTCTGGGCTCAGGTAATTATGAAGGAGCGCAGTGGATATCTGGCGATGAATGCCACTCCACGGGTTTTTAAAATATAGTAGTGGCCCGAGAAATGAGTGTCACTGCATTGGAGACATTGTCACTCAACAAAGGTCTTTTTAGGGTGGAATCCTTTTGTCCGAGGGCAGGCTGGGCCAATGAAATTGAAGGACCAATTTTAGTTCTGGCCTGGAGCTTTCTGGAGTAGAGAAGTGGCATGATGTCAAAGTTGGCTGAGTGTTTATCCGGAATGGGAGATTCTGTATTTTTCCTCATTCCCAATGACTGCTGTAGGAGATATTTTGGAGGACGTAGACATGTGCATATTTGTTGCTTCTATCTGTTCCAGGAGAGAGCAGACCTAAGAACTTTTCTGTATCTTTCTGTCCCTTTATCCTATCTTTGGATTGTGATATTGGTGCTGTACTGTAGTTACACAATACCATTGCACCATGGTATCCTGACGCAATTCTTTTTTTTATTCTGGTTGTGCAAAAGCAATCATACTCTCAGAAAGTTTCTGTCAGGACAATAAAAGTGCATTGATTGATTGAACAGAATGGTGGCAAGTTCAGGGCAGATGTGAAATGGTAAATGAGATAATCAGTAGGTAATAGGGAAATAAGCTCAATATGAGGTCACTTCTATTATACAGATCAGCCCGTGATCCTGCAACCTCTCCAGAGGCGAGCGTCTCTATTTAAATCATGCTCGATTCACATTCATTAAAAAACTCAAATACCTAGGCAAAAAAAAACATTTCATTCATTCCCCAGGCAAGGGTGGCAGGTTCCTTTCCCTGAAGGACATTAGTGAACCAACTTTTTATGACAAAATGGCAGCCTTCATGGTCATTTTGTCTGGTGCTAACACACAAATTACCAGATTTATTGAATTCAATTTCACAGCTTGTCAAGGTGGGATTTGACCTCACAACCTCTGGCTCACTAATTTAATACCATACCGACTACACTATCATAACCAAATCAATTTGTCATGTGTCCAAAGTCAAATTCCATCTTTATTATTTGCAGTTGCAAAATCTTTCCCAGCATTTTGGACACTACATTCCACGGCTTGATCCAGTCTTCCGACAAAAATAGCAATTTTCAGGCTTAAATTCTGAGTAAGATTTGGCTTAAACCAATTATGTTTAACTTTTTGTGCTCAGTATTAATTTAGTAAGGAAGTAATGATAGGATGAGGGTTGAAAAGCACGGAGTGGGATACCTCAGGGACTGGCACTGAGGCCTCTACTGCTTCTAATTTAGATTCAAGGCCTGGGAGGTGAATGGAAACTGTTCATTCTGGAGCCCGTTTGACATTGAAGATCTGTCAGAAGTTACAAATTGAATTAAACAAATATATAATCAAGCTAATCCGTGGCAGATGAAATTAAATGTGGACTGATATGAAGCACAGCATGCATAGGGAGGGAAAGGTTTCTTGCCTGTCCTTTGTGAATGATGTCAAAACAGTTGAGGTGAGTGGGTATGGGGCATAGTGCTTAATATATCCTCGCACTATGAAACAGCAATCAGGGAAATAAACAGCATGCTGGAGTATGAACAATAAACAGCAAAATACACGTAAAATGACATAATGTTAAAACTGTCATGAGCTCTGATATCACAAGTCTCAACTAAAGAGGGGGCTGATCTGCAACTATTGCAGATCAGGGTGACAAAACTTTTCACTAGTTTCAGAGAATTTAAAGGTTGGGAAAAATCTTGGATCACACCACGGTATAAAATAATACTCACAAAGTATATAAGGTAGTATTGATCAACAGCTCATTAAATGTTGCTTCAATCTAGCATAGTATTTAAGACATGACAGTATAGTGTTCAAGATACAAGTAGAAATTGCTGGAAATATTCAACAAAACAGGCAGCATCTGTGGAGAGAGACATTTCAGGTTATATTTCAGGAATACGATCTCCCAGAAAAGGCACAAGTTAAGACTGATTTAAGAGGTTTGCCATCACCAAATGAGTGACTACTACATAGGACATAGAACAGTACAATACAGGAATAGGCTGTTTGCCCAAGATATGAGGCAAACATCGCACTAAATTCAATTAATCCCTCTGCCTCCCCTTGGTTCATATCCCTCTATTCCTTGCGTATTCGTGTGTTTATCTAAAAACCACATCATATTTACCTGCACCATCACCCCTAGCAATGCATTCCAGATATCTAAGCACTCTCTGTGTAAAAAACTTACCGCTCACAACTTCTTTGAACATCCTTCCTCTTACCTTAAGTGCATGCCCCTAATATTAGACATTTCAACTCTAGGAAAAGGTTTCTGACTGTCATTTCTATTTATGCCTCTCAGAATTTTATAGACTCCTCTCAGGTCTCCCCTCAGCCCCCATTGCTCCAGAGAAAACCCCAATTTGTCCAGCCTCTATTATAGCTCAGACCCTCTAATCCAGGCAGCATCTGAAAAACCTCATCTGCACATGCTCCAAAGCCTCCACATTCTTCATGTAATGGGGCAATCAAGATTGAACACAGCCAAACCAAAGCTTTATAAAACTGCAGCATGACATCCTGGCACTTGGACTCAATGCCCTGACTAATAAGGGCAAGCATGTTACATGTCTTCCTTACCACCCTATCAACTTGTGTGACCACTTTCAGGAAGTTATGGAGTTAGCCCCAAGATCCCCCAATACATCAATGCTATTCAGGGTCGTGCCATGAACTATTTACATGATAGAATAAAGTCCCTGATAGAAATTTATGGGTGACTTTGTTTATTGTGGGGATGTTAGGTCTCCATCATTGTTCACACCATCTTGACAAGTTGGTGATCAGATCTTGGAGATGTATCAAACCATGATGACTGGGATCAACCTGTTCCTGTGGCTTTTGCAGCTGGTGAGAGGGACAGTCTCCCTTTGCCTGTTCTGTGTGTGTTTGAATCCCACTTTGCTTGGTTTCACTGCACCATGGTGGCCCTACCAGTAGCAAACTTTGACAGCACCACTCCAGGAAACATCAGAGCACATAAGCCTCTCCATCATATCAAAGTGGTGACCCTTGATGGAAAAGATTATATAATCTCATGGGATGTCGTACCCATGTCACCAAACATCTACAAGGCAAGATTTTGCTTATTGATCTATGTGAAGACCTATGGCAGGAACTCATGACACTGAGTAGGTATCACTTTCAAATCGAGGGACAGCCAATGATAGCAATTACCATAAAGAAAGCATACTTGTTAGGTTAGTGAAAATAATATTATTAAGATCATTATACAAATTTCTTTTTAAATTTATTTTACAGGATTTGAGTATTGCTGGCTGGGCCAGCATTTATTGCCCATCCCTAACTCTCCTCCATCCCAGAATACAGTTGAGAGTCAACCACATTGCTGTGGTTCTGGAGCTACTTGTAGGCCAGATCGGGTAAGGATGGCAGATTTTCTTCCCAAAAGGACAATCATGAGCCAGATGGGTTTTTACAACAGTCATCAATGGACTTTAAATTCAAATTCTTATTGAATTCAAATTTCACCATCTGCCTTGGTAGGATTTGAACTCATGTCCCTAGATTTTGTCCTGAATCTCTGAATTACAAGTCTAGTGACAGTACCACTATGTCACTGCCACCTCTACAGGCAGGAGAATGAAGATTCTTCTTAATGAATGAACCAAGTGTCTCCTCACATACATCAACTTCCTACTTGACGTAGGATTTGTGTAAATATGTTTTTGTTTTAAATTCAATTTCCTTAATTTTTGAAAAAATATACCTTGTATCAGTGTCAGCAAAGGAGAGGAAGCAGTAGTTTTTTTTATAAGTCTTCACTGTCCATTGATATTTGAGAATGGTAGCAAGACACATGGGAGTAAATGTTCTGAGCCCATCTTCATGGGAATTGTTGCAGGCAGAATGGACAAATTAATGGACCATTAAAAGATCTGTTGATCCCAGGCAAGAATTCCCAGTTGGCAGGCAGGAGCTTGCTGATCTACAAGAGCAGTATCTGATTTGAAGAGCATGTGAAGAAAATTAGCTCTTGGAAGAGAATTAAGCGTGAAAACAAACCCACACAAAAGCAAAACAATCAAGTCAGAAAAAACTGGAAATTAGAAGTCAATGGCATTTGGTTATTGTAGTATGGCATATGTAGGGTTAATGTTAAGGACTGTGTACAGCACGCCTACACAGTGACATAGACAGGAATTGACCTACACCCAGGGTCATGTGGTGTTGGACAGAGTCATCTGCAGATCCAAGCATGGAAACAGTTCCTAATACTATCTTTTACTGTACATTTGTAAATAATTCCAGTCGTTAATAAGAACTTACCGTTAATGAACTTCAGGCTACAAAGACTGACTTAAAATTTACTGAGATGTAACTAACACCTCGCAACATGGTGGCAGCTCATTCAAATAAAAAAACAAAACCTGGCTGAGGTGCAGAGATAAACCAAAATATTGGAAGGCTTGAAGAAAAATTCAAAAAAAAGTTCCAGAGACAGAGGCACAGAGAAATAATAGCCAGGAAAAAACTCCAGAGAAGGGCCTGGAAAACTGAAGACAGAAATTTAAAATTCCTTTCTATAGCAGGAGATTCAATGGAATCTCCTTTGGAAGTCCAGCTGAGTTGGCAGAACTTGTGAGGGTAAGTTAAACTTTAAAATTCCTGGTGGCAGCAATTCCTGAGAAATCTTAAAATAATTCAGGGTTAGAAGTACAGTTCAAGGAAACTTGCTTACTAAAATCGAATTTCCAAGTTGGAGCCTCAGCAGGTGATGTGTGAATTAGTTAAGCGACAAAGACACTCCAGGCTAGGGATAATAATAATTGGACCGGCCAGCAGAACAATTATATCAACACTGTGGAGCAAAGTGCCCCAAAAGATGAGTTCAACGTCCTGAGAGTTCAGCCCAATGCTTCCAATGCAACAAGATTAGACACTATGGCAAACTATGCAAGGCAAATTCTCTGATGATCCATGGAGTCAAGACTGTAAACTCATAAGACTCACAGCCATGCTTCTTGGGTTAGGTAAAAGATCCTGATTTCTCATTTTAGAATACGGATGTTTCTGTCAATGGCCATCTGACAAATATTAAATTAGATGCAGGACACAGTATCACGGTCCTGTTGAATAGAGAACCATTGTTGAAAGACTAACTTCGAACAATGAGCACACCACTTAGGGAGGAATCCAATTTCCAGTCATAGGTATGGTCCTGGAACCACTAAGATATGGAAGCAAAGAGATCGTCAAGCTGAAGCACTTTATCCATAACCAGCCTCTATCTCTCAGGAGCAGGAATGTCCGTAAAGTTTTGGACCTCCTCAAAATGGTGGATGATGTCAAGACAAGATGTCGTACTCACAACACCTTCAGTGGAAGAGGTGAAAGAGAGTGATCAACAGGCTGAGAAGCCTCTACCTCTGGCTCTGATGACAGTACAGCAGGTCAACACTGCGACCACTATGCATACGCTGCAACATCCACCAGTTTGTCAAAGCCACAAGAGATGCTGGAACCTGTTAGCAACCATCCATAGGCTGACAATGAAAAGCCGAGGTAAACGCACCAATAAATCTTATCTTATTCTTGCCATAGCAATGCTGTTCCTCAGCAACAGAAGATATCAAGACGGCCCACACGGTAACATCCAAAGTGAAAGAAGTAGCAAGGAGACCGACACAATAGTCAGCCCACCCCGAAAGAAATGAGTTTGAGTAGCTGCAACCACGATCAATGCAACAGTTGAACCGATCCAGTGCAGTTCAACATGAAAGAATGGAAGAACAGAATCAAAGCATACCCAGATACGAGCTCAACCTCAGAGCAACAGGGAAAATCATCAGTGGTAGATGACCACTCCTTCAACACAACTGCAAACAAAATATGGAAGGACTAAAAGGCTGAGTCTTTAAATTCAAGGGGCATGATCTTATTGGCCATTCATACCACACTTCTGCTGCAGCAAAGACGGAGAATTTGGTGCCCAGCCAAATCTTCATTCACCGCATTGGAATGGGAAAATCCTGCCAGCATGAATGGTGGTAACATTCTGGCCGAGGGCTTGAATGGGGGGGAAATAGAGTAGTGAACTGGTATAACTCCAAACACTTTGGATAAAGATTTGGGAGGAGGTGTAGTGTAAGGATCTGACACATATAAGGTTAATGTGAGACTGAGTACAGTGCTGCATACTCAGTGATGTGAAAGAGCATGTGATCCCCACTCAGGGTCAACATGGTGGTGGACAGAACTACATGCTGACCTATGCATGGAGACAGCTCCGAGATTGTACTCTTTCCTGTAAATGTGTAAATCGCTCTAATAGTTAATAAAGAGGGGTAATCTACTTCAAACTATGAAGACTTCATTAAAACTTACCAAAACCAAACAACAGTTAACCTCCTTGAAATGGCTCGCAGCATTGCCAATGTGTGTCATGGCAAAAGCTTTCACCGGGTTGAAACTAGGCCTGAAATGAGTAATCATTATCTTGGAGAGTTTGTCATCAATTAAAAGGCTTTTTTTGTGACCTGGCAGCTCATATCTCCAGATTCATTCTTGTGAAATGAATTATTTAGAATTATTGTGCAAATAAAACTCCTTCCAGTACAAAACGAGAGAGAAATTAATGTCATAGAATCCCTACAGTGCCTTTCGGCCCCATCGAATCTGCACCAACAAGAATCCCATCCAGGACCTATCCGTGTAACCCACATATTTACCTTGCTAAGAGGCAATTTTGCATGGCCAATCAACCTAACACACACATCTTTGGAGTGGGGGAGTAAACCAGAGTACCCAGAGGAAACCCATGCAGACACAGGGAGAATGTGCAAACTCCACACAGATTGTCACCCAAAGCTGGAATTGAACCTGGGTTCCTGGCGTTGTGAGGCAGCAGTGCTGACCACTGTCCCATCACGCTGCCCATAGTCACAGAACCCTTTGTCAGAATGCTAACCTGACTTTTTCCAATTCTGGCTGAACTGCTGTACATTTCTGGCATTTTCTACTTAATATTTTCAGCAAACACATTTTAGATGTACAAAAATATGCTATTACTTTCACAACAAACAACCATAATAAATAGCAAATCTCACTGACATAGTTTATGAAAGTAGACATGATGAATCCCTGTCCAGGCAAACAACAATGGAACCTTCGGTCAAAGATCCTTCAAGGGGTTCGTTTGAACCCCCACTGGGACGCAAAGGCTCCTTGAGCAACCAGTTAGAGGTCAATTCTTTCATTAAAGTTGTCAGGTTCACAAAAATTGACCAAAAAAAAAGTAAAGCTCATGAGTATAACTGTGGTAGAGAACTGAGTCATACTGCACACAGAGACCTCAGATTTGACCCCCCCAGTCTGTGCTGAATTTGTTTTTAATCAGCATCTATGGTCACATTTCCGCTTGGCTAGGGGAGACAGGGCAGAGAATCAGCATTTCCACCAATAACTCCCTGCTGAAAAATTTCAGCGTGTGCAAATACTGGGCGAGGATAGGAGCAGAAACAGAAACAGAAAATGCTGGAGAAACTCAGCAGGTCTGACAGCATCTGATGAGAGAGAATAGTGCTAACGTTTGGAGTCTGGATGACTCTACGTCAGTTCTAATGAAGAGTTATCCAGACTGGAAATGTTTTCTCTATTCTCTCTCCACAGATGCTGTCAGACCTGCTGAGTTTTCCAGCATTTTCTGCTTTTGTTTCTGATTCCAGCATCTGTAGTATTTTGTCTTTAGACAAAGGAGCTGATTGCGATGCCACTTGGGTTAAAACAACATGCCAAATCTCATCTCATCCCTCATCCAACGTTAAAAAGTGTGAGGCCAAAGGTACTAGAGGCTTGTTGGAATACATCCGAGCACAAACACCTTCAGAAGAGAAGCAGAAGAAGGAATTAAAAAGAGAGACATTTTGTGCAAAGTGCCTATTTTTCAACCATCCAAGCAGGGATCAGAAAGTGAGGGACCAAAAGAGAAAGTGCTGGAAAATCTCAGCAGGTCTGGCAGCGTCTGTATGGAAGGAAAAGAGCTGACATTTCGAGCCCAGATGACCCTTTGTCAAAGCTCAGAAAATCAGAGTCCAAGTGAGCAGGCATGAAGCTAACGAAATGTAAATGAGCCTGGAAACATGAGTTCTAACTAAAATCCATCTTGGGCTTTAAACACGAGGAGGTCTGTCTGTAAGTACTGCTTTTCTGATGAGTCATGTAAGAAAGGCTAGAACAATGTCAAACATTCAGCGCGTCATGATGTCATTCCTGTCATGTTGCACAATTGCTGTACACTTGCCAAACAAATCCTGATTTAAGCTGTGCCAGTTTAACAGGAGGCACCCGCACTGAACGCTTGAGCATTTCTCCACTGTGCAAATCCAGACTTGTCCTATTGAAATACATTATCGTAGACTGGGAGGGTTTGGAGAGGACACTCTGGGCAAGCTGCCATCTGCCCAGCATGGTGGAACCGGTTGACTGGCTGTGCCAGCTGAATGTGGGGCAGGTGTGTTGCTGTGTGCTTGTGCTCTGGAGATTCCCTGTCCCTTCAAGATGGCACGTGCATCTGTCGAGGCCTGCAACCAAGCAGATGTTAATTTCACTCCGCGCAACAAAAGCCAATGCTGCCAGCCGGGCAGATTTGGGCAAACTCCAGCCACACACCTTTCCCCAAATGTCCTTTCATTATTTTTTTTTGTCGCATGCCACTCAATTCGGCAGCACTGAAAAGCCTCATGCAGCTCCCACTATTGAAGGCGTTTGCAAGTGGCAGCTGCTTTTGTCTGGTAATTAGCGGTTGAAAACGTTGAATTAGAGGTTTGTCAAGCAGTCAAAAGCATGGAGAGTTGTTTGAAAAAGCACGGGCTTAATGCAGTCACAATGGATTTGCAAGTTACAACTCTTGCTCTTCCAGGCTTCCGGGTGTCCTTCAATCTTTATTTTTCCCAGAACAAAAGGCTGTGTATTTCTGAAAGTCTTGATTTCTTTTCACTTTGATATACTGTTTAACATGTGTTTAAAAAGGTCAGTGCATTGACAGAACAAAATGCAATTTTCATTACACCTTTCAGACAGCGTGAATCAAGGTTTTTTTTAAAAAATTAAACATCTTTTTCAATATAGTTGTTAATCATTTGTGTAAGATTCACTGTATTCATAAACTGGCAATTCACAGGAAGACAATGCCATTACTTTCAATATTTATTAAAAAAGAAATGGCAAATATAACAAAATGATATTTGCTTCAATACTATCCAAATAAGAACAGTGAAAAACAATATCTTTTGCTTGTTCGCATTCAAACCACTCGTAATCTGTTCACAATGTCCAACAGGGAACAGCTTAAACAACCCCAGCAGGCAGATAAGAATGGACATCCAATCACTAATCCGCTTTTTATTCTTTGGTTAAATTTTTTTATACTAAATATGAATTTTCACCTCTCAACAACATGTTTTTGGTAACAGCCGGTCTGTCATTGAAGAATAAAATAGACAAAAGAACAAGAGAAGACCATTCTGCCCCTCAAGTCTGTTCTGTCATTCAATTAGATCATTGGCTGATTGACATATCAATGCTACTTACTCACATAATTGTTGATACTTGACTAATAAAAATCTATCGATTTCAATCTTGAAAGCTCTAGACTGTGCTTCTGCTGAATCCTCCAATAATTGGACTGAATCATAGAATGGTAAAACACACAATCTGCCATTCGACACATCAATTCTTCACCAGTATTTTTTTCTACACCTTGGTTAGTCTAACCCTAGCTTTATTCTGATACTGTTCAGCATTTCTCCTTTCAGGCAATTAATATTCCCTTTTTAAAAGTTCATGGACTGTTTGACATAAAGAGGGACCTGGGTGTAGTGGTCCACAGATCCCTGAAAATGGCAACTTGGATGGATAAGGGGTCAAGAAGGTATACAGCATGCTTGCCTTCATCGGCCGAGGCATTGAGTATAAAGGTTGGCAAATTATGTTAGAGCTGCATTCGGCCTCATTTGGAATATTGCGTGCAATTCCGGTCACCACACTACCAGAAGGATGTGGATGCTTTGGAGAGGGTGCAAAGAAGATTTACCAGGAGGTTGCCTGATCTGGAGGGTTTTAGGTATGAAGTGAAGTTGGATAAACTTGGATTGTTTTCACTGGAAAGACAAGCTGACAGGGCAACTTTATAGAAGTCTACAAAATTATGAGAAGCATAGTTAGGAGGGATAGTCAGAGCTTTTCCTTAGGCAGAAGGGTTAACGACAAGAGGGCACAGATTCAAGGTGAGAGGTGATAAATTTAGGGAAGACATGTGGGGAAAGCTTTGCACGCAGTGGGTGCTGGGTGTATGGAATGCACTACCAGTGGAGGTGGTGGAAGCAGGCACATTAGCAACGTTCAAGGTGTATCTTGATAGACACATGAATGGGAATTAAACAGAGAGATAGAAACTGTATATTGATGCAGGCTTGATCAGCTGAAGGAGCTGTTCCTGTGCTGTTATGCTCTTTGTTTTTCTTCTTTGTCTCTACAATCTTAGTGTAGATAATTCCATATACACCCCACCCCTTTTAAGTTTACAAGATATAGCAGGTTAACTCAGTCACTGCCCAATTCCTATGGAAGGTGAGGCAGATCAGCAAAACAGCACTGAGCTGTTGCTGTGTTCTCTCTGTAAATGGGAGGCAGGTGACAAGGGGGTCATGGGCACAAGGAAAGGGGAGAGCACAACTGGAGCAGCTTCAAATCAAGGAAAGATAATAGGAAATTAAAGTGGCAAACCAGCAGTAAAGACAAACCAATGGAGAAGTGAGTATATTACAGGATAGACTGAATGACAAGAAACAAAAGAAGGAACATTCAGTATAAATTATGTTCTTTTAAAGGAAGATAAACTGATTTAGTAGGAACAGGGAAGCAGATAAAAGAATACTGAACCATGTGATAGTGCAACAACTGACTAAAACTCACCTTGTTATGGATATGAAATCATTTGTTGGACAATGTCACTGTAGAACATTCATTCCTCAATGAATGAAGCAAATGGGTCTTAAAATCTTCAAATAATAATCAAAGACAGCATTTATGATTTCTCAACAATGACTGATCTTTAATATAAGAAAATATGCCAAGATGTTTTGCATGAGGCATTATATACAGCAAAATTTGAGAGTGACCCACAAAAGATTTGATCAGGACAAAGAAGAGCATCAAAAGGAAGAACGAGAGATACAGAGATTGTGGGAGGGAATTAACAGCTGAAGGTATGGATACCAATTTTCCTTTTGTTTGTTCATGCAATGTGTCATTTTGTTACACAGTTTTAATTACCCTCAAGAAGATGGCTGTAAACCTTGAACTGCTTCAGTTCATGTGACATATACACGTACATCCCATTAGAAGGTGGAGTTCCAGGATTTTGACCCAGCAACAGTTTACAAAGGGCAATATAGTTCCAAGTCAGGATAATGCCTGACTTGGAGGAGAACTCGAGATACAGTGATGTTCCCATGCATTTGCTGTCCTTGTCTTTCTAGGTGGTAGAGGCTGCAGGTTTGGAAAAAGTCATGTTGAATTACTGCAATAGAAGGTGCACATGGCTGCCATTGTCCACTGGTTTTAGAGAGAATGAATGTTTATGGTGGTGGAGGGTGCATCAGTCAAACAGAATGTTTTGTTCCAGGTGAGGTTGAGCTTTGGGTGTTGTTGGTGTGGCACTCCCCAGGCAAGTGGAGAGTATTCCACCTTAGGCCTTATAGATGGTGGATAGGCATTGTGAAGATCAAACGGTGAGTTACTCACTAATGAATTCCCAGCCTCTGATCTGTTTTATAGTCACAGTACTTTTGAGGCTCATCCAGTCAACTTTCTAGTTAATGGCAATCCCAAAATAGTGATGGGGGAATTCAATTGTGAGTGATTCTGACAGTTAAACAGCTAACATGTGAGGAGATTCCACAAAAAATCCCATCCTCAATCATGGTGGGGTTCAACATCTCAATGCAAAAAATAAGGTTGAAGTATTTGCAATTATCTTCAGCCAGAAGTACCAGGTAGATTATCCGCCTCAACCTCCTCCTGAGGCCCCTGCCATCAGAAATGCCAGTTCAATTCATTCCACGTGATATCAAGAAACGGCTGAGGGCACTGGATACTGCAAAGTCTGTGGGCCCTGACAACAATCCGACAAAAGTACTGGAGACTTGCTGCTCCCAGCTGCTTCAGCACAGCTACAACACTGGCACCGATTCAAGAATGTGAAAATTGCCCAGCTACACCCTGTCCACAAAAAGCAGAACAACTGCAATAACCAAATCACCATTTCATCAGTCTTTTCTTGATCATCAATGAAGTTATGGAAGATGTCATTGATTATCAAGTTCACTTAATCAGTAACAACCTGCTCACCACTGCTCAGTTTAGGTTCTGCCAGGATCACTCAGCTCCTGACATCATGACAGCCTTAATCCAAGGACAAAGAGATGAACTCAAGAGGTAGAGTGAGCTCCTGACATCAAGGCAGCATTTGACCGATTGTGACATCAAAGAGCCCTAAATCAGGAGGAAATTTCTCCAATCGTGATAGGAGTCATACCTACAGAGAACAATGTGGACGCCAATCATTACAGCTAGATGACATCACTGCAGGGGTTCCTCAGGGTAGAGTAAGCCCAACAGTCTTGAATTTCATCAATGGGCTTCTTTCCATCAGAAGATCAGATGTGGGAATGTTTGCTGATGATTGCTATATATGCAATACCATGCGTGACTCCTCAGATACCAAAGTAGTCTGTGTCCGTATGTAGCAGCATTCAGGCCTGGACTGATAAGTGATAATTAACATTCACAGCCATGCAAATATTCTTCAAGAAGATGGCTGGAAATTCTTCAGCCTCGTCATTTGCACTGGCAGACCAATCTACTCCATCAGTGAAGATGAGGATGTTTGCAAGCCTCCTCCTCCCGATAGTTGTTTAATTGGCCACTGCCATTCACAACTGGATGTGACAGGACTGCACAACTTTGATCAGTCTGTAACAGTTGCTTCTGCTGTTTGACATGCAAGTAGTCCTGTGCTGTATGTAGCTTCATCAGGTTGGCATCTCACTTATAGCCAAATCTATTGCTGTTCTTGTCATGCACTGATGAAGCCAAATAAAATCAAGGGCGTTTTACTTTCCTTGCAGAGTTTTTGCAATGCAGGCATCTAGGCCGGTTGTAGAGCTGGAGGAGACTACAAGGTTAGACTGAGATGTGGCCATGTAAGCAAGGGTGAGAATATTAAAACTGAGGCATTGCCTACCCAATTTCATTTCAAGGGAATTGCAAACACCCATTTCTGAGAAGACAAAACAAATAATTCAGTTCACAACTCGTAAGATATCTGGTATCTGACTATGAGGTTCTCCAAAAGTAATATAACCAATTGTGTGTGAATACAATGAGGAGATGGGGGAAAGGTGATATATTAGTATAATATTCCTCTCTTGGAAACACTGGCTACAGTTAGTAGCTGCCACTGCTGCTTCAATGATGTGTAAGTTAGGTGGAATAATCGTGGGAAATGCACAGTGTTATGGGGATAGAGAAGGTGCGGGGCTTGAGAAAGATGCTCTTTTGGAAAGTCAATGGAAATGTGATGCACTCTCTATGAATTCTCTGATTCAGCCTGAGAACAGACTGAAAGCAGGAATTCCTGATCTCGGAAATAATCCGAAGCACTGGGCTGTGTACAGATTCCAACCCTGAACGAAAGCAGCAAAGTCAGCTACCAGCACAGTGGCTCCAGTTTTAAAAGTACTCGATTGGCTGTAAAATGCTTTGAGACACCTGGTCATTGTGAAGCACGTTCCGTAAATACAAGTCTTCCTTTTCAACCAGCGACAATCAGAATAGACAATAAGGAACTGAAATAAAGAGTGAACTGGATGGTGGCTGGAAGGGAACATGTTTTTATGAACTGGGGATAAAGGCAAAAAGGGAAAGATTGGTTCAGTGGATGAAAAAATGTTTCTTTAGGTGGCTTTAGGGGAAGTGATAGTCTGCTTGGTCTTTTCACTATAGTTGAATCTAAATGTTAACTATCTTTCCTACTTCAAAGATTAAAATTCGATATATCGTTAAAGATATATTTAGAATGAACTAGTATTCGTACTCTAGAAATATACCGCCAGTAAATGCAATGGGGAGGGGACAGTATTTGGAAGTCATAGCAACAATGTCCTCGTTCTTGTAGAATTCCTACAGTGCAGATGGAGGCCATTTGGCCCATCAAATTTGCACCGATCACAATCCCACTCAGATCCTATCCCCATAACCCCATTTATCCTGCTAGTCCCCCTGACACAAAGGGACAACTTAGCATGGCCAATCAATCCAACCCGCACATTTCTGGATTGAGAGGGAAACCAGAGTACCCAGAGGAAACCCACGCAGACATAAGGAGAACATACAAACTTCACACAGACAGTGATCTGAGCCGGGAATTGAACCAGGGTTCCTGGCACTGTAAGGAGGCAGTGCTAACCACTGTGCCACAGTGCTGCCCCATCATATAAGTAATAATATGTCACAAAGTCTGTTGTTTCTTCACACATTAAGCCCCATAAGCACGTTTGTGCATTTCACTTATTGATGGAGATATATATCGCTATAGCACAATGTTTGTGTGGGTATCAGCATTAATAGACACATGGAAAGATCCTCTTTATAACACTGGCCCAGTTACCTTCTCAGCAACAGCAATGATTGTTGGATTGCCACTTCACTTTTAGATTTCTCCCAACCTGACGCAGCTCCCTGTTTCTTCCGGACCTTCCAGGCCGCTTTTCCAAAAATGCTCAGCGCTGCATCCACCCAGGAATTCCGTCAGGGCAATGTGGAGTCAGACTGAATCAGGATATTCCCTCTTTCTAAGCCACCTAGCTGCTGGATGGGCCAATTTGAATGTTGGTGAATAAATGAGTGGATGGGTGAATGTGTGATTAGATACATTAATGAGTGGGTAGCTGTGGATGGGGATAGGTGGGAAAGAGGCCAGGTGGATGAAGTGGTTACGTGGGTGAGATGGCAAATGGGTGAGGTAGGTAGGATGGCTGAATGGATAGTTATGTCTGGGGCTTAGTCAGGTCAGGGACTTAGTTGGGTGTGTGAAGCTTGGTGACAAAGGGTTACTAGTATCTGGCTAAGGGTGATAGTTGGTTGGGGGGAATATCAGCAGTGGGGTGGTGATTGGACTACCTCAAATCTGTGGGGGTAGTCCAATGGGGTGAGTTGGTGGTGGGTTAGTTACCCAAATGTTAGACTAGATGTTACTCTGTCTCATGTTTCCTGTGTAACTATCCAGGTAAGTGCCAGACAACTGTGCAAAGATTCCTAATTCAAATCTCAGAGCTGAAGACATTCACAGAAGGTTCCAGGAAGCAGATGAATCATCCCCATTGTAATTTAGAATTTCTTGGGAAATTTCCAAGGTGATCCGGTCAGTCAGGGCTTCCAAAAGGTCGCGATATGTATCCTCCATTATGCATCCGGTCTCTGATTATTCAAAGACCGGTAGATTTGGCCCAATGTGTTTCACGGACTCATTACAAGTGTGCATACAATGCATGCACACACACACTGAGCCTCTATAAAATCACAGTGATCTTCCTCATTAGAGACACAGAGCAAGCCCCCTCAATATCACCGTGGTTTCTTCTTTACAAATACAGACAGACAAAAAGACCTTTTTTGTAAAATTATGCACCTGTGACTGCTCATTAATACACACACAGCTCCTCTCCTTGTTTGCATGGTTCGCAGCAAACAGCTGACAGTATCTCAGATATTTATTACTAAAATAAAACCACATAAGAGATAGAAGACTCAGCTAAAGTTGGAGAAGACAGTGGGCATTAACCTTATGATAGTGATTGAAATTTTAACATGCCAAATAGGCGTGGGGCTGTCAAATCAAAGCTATATAATCTTAGCAAGGCATCACCATATTTGGAGGATATTTGATGTTGTTAACAGTTTGATAGAAGTTTGGTGCCATTGTTAATCTCAATCAAGTTTAGACATTATACAAATGGACAAGTCATATTTAAATGTCAAACTGTAAAGTTCAAAGCTCTAAAATCAAGCATTTTATGAACCAATGTGGTTTCCTAAACTTATTCTTACAGTTCCCAGTATCATTGAGGAAATAGAATTTCTTTGTAAAAAGCACAAAGAAATAATGCCTTGCGTTTATATAGCACCATTCACAATCAAAGTATTTTGCAGTCAGCAAATTATTCTTGAAGTGTACTCACTGCTGCATTGTAGGAAGAACGAACCCACCTCAAAAGGAAGATCCTAGAGAGAAACAGCAGTGAACTTTCTAAATGAAAGCAAGACAAGTGGGATAGATCAGCCAGATTAAACCTCAAACCTAAACCACTGAGGACTGTGGTCTGCCCCACATGGGAAACACTTAAAGAGGCCTCAACTGCACTTCAGAACGGATGAAAATGATTCAATTTTTGAGATGCACACATTATGCATGTTTGTTTCAATTCATTCATGGAATATTCTGTATATGGCATTGCTACAGCATTTATTGCCCATTCTTGAAGGCAATTGAGAGTTACCCACATTTCTGTGGTTCTGGAGTCACATGTAGACCAAACCAGATAAGGACAGCAGATTTCCTTCCTTAAAGAGAACATTAGTGAACAAGATTGATTTTTTTTAACAATGGCTTCATGGTCATCATTAGACTTCTAGATCCAGATTATTAGAGAATTCAAATTTCACCATCTGCTATGGTGGGATGTGAACCAAGGTCTCTAGAGCATTATCCAGAGTTTCCAGATTACCAGTCCAGCGACAATACCATGTGCTACTGTCTCCCCTAAATGAGTCCCAATGCCTGGATGATTAGAGTGCCTGCAGCACAAAACTTTGCATAAGATATAGATCATTTTGTAAATTCTAATTATCAGATTGAATAAATCAGCATAAAATAAGCATACCTTTTCCTGTAATGATTATAATCTCCACAAATAACAAAGCACTACTAAAATGCATATTTTCCTGTTATATCACATACTTTAAAGTACTCAGAAACTAGTTTAGTTTTTCCTAACATTGTGATGTCCCATGATCAAACATGGCTTTCTCCCAACTTACTGCTATTCCCAAGAGCAAGCACAGGACTGTGTCACCAGAAATGGCTGGCTGTTCCTGTTATGAAAGGCTAAAAGGGCTGTGTCAGGTTGTCCTTGTGGGGGTGGGATCGGGGATGAGATGTGGGCAGCTGCTGCTTATCCCATTGCTTCCTGTCACCTCCTATGTGCCCCTGGTGTGGAGATAAGGGGAACACCAGCCTCACACAGGCCTGCGTCAGCTTTTGCAATTCCACTCATTGGGAATGGCAGTTATCAGATCCAAAAAGCCCAGAGACATCAGCCTGCAACAGGTCTCCATGAAGTCAGTACACAAGATACTTCTCATCTGTCTCTCACTGCCACCAGAGCTGTGGTTTATGTAGAATCAGGAGGACTCACAGAATGACGGTGCCTTGCTGCTTCTGAGAGATGTGATGTGCAGAGGGAGAGAAAATCTCAGTAAACATAGCAAAGGTACATATTTTCACAATTCTCTTCCTAGCTGCAGAATCTAGAGTCTCAACTCTCAGTTGCCTTGCCTCTCAGAGTGTGCCTCTCCCTAAAGCACATGTGATGTTAAAAAGCTGACTTTACAGGTGATCACTGGCTATTTTGAATCCAGCAACAACACTGAGTTTTCTCTTTGGTCTCCACTGCAAAAGTAGCTCTTCTCCAATTCATCTGTGAATTGCCCATAGACCAGCCTCATTAATGGTGCCCAATTACCATCCAGGCGAAATATACTCAGTGTTACATTGGTGATCAGGAATTAGCATCACCCTAACAAGAAGTTTTAAGTTTAAGTTTTAAGTTTATTTATTAGTGTCACAAGTAGGCTGACATTAACACAGCAATGAAGTTATTGTGAAAATTCCCTTGTCGCCACATTTCAGTGCCTGTTCAAATACCATCACCTCTCTTGTTAAGAAGAGCATCTAATAATGTGAGGAACTGGAACACAATCATTATTTTATACTACCATGGGTAGACAATTAGTTACTGCTTAAACTAAGTAAATTCAATCATAACTATTGCTGTGTTCAATTTTTGTAAATTAAATCAATTTAACAACTGATATTTGATTTTGCCTCACTATATCTTTACACAATCCATCTTCAAATTTACTGGTGAATTTCACACATGTGAAAGACAATAAGGGAAAGCAATGGCCTATGGTATTATTGCTAGACTATTAATCTAGAAACTCAATGAACATCCTGGGGATCCCGGTTCAAATCTCACCAAGGCTGAATTCAACAAAATATCTGGAATTACAAATTTGCTGATGACCATGAAACCATTGTTGGTGGTCAGAAAAACCCATTTGGTTCACTAATGTCCTCAAGGGAAGGAAATCTATCATCCTTACCTGGTCTGGTGTATTCAGCAATGTGGTTGACTCTCAACTGTCCTTGGCCAGCCAGTGATGCCCATATTCCATAAAAGAATAAGAGAAAACACAAATATCCATTAAAAAAATCACAGTGGGGAATTGGTTATACTCTTCGATTGGATTTTGGAACACCTTTAAACATAAATACTTAAGCTCCTTATGCCACCTGCAACACTTTACATGAGACAAGAGAAAAGCAAGCAACCTAGTGGGAAAAGTATCAGCAACGCTTATCTGAAACTAAGGAGAGTGGAGGCAACCATGCAGATAAAGATATTTAAGTGGCTGTATCCAAGGGGTCTAGTCTAGTTGGAAGATATGTAATTACCAGGGCGCATCATACTGCTTTTAACGAAATAAGAATGACAACAATTTGCTCTTAAGAATACAGTATGATTTACACAATCCTGATTCACTTAGCTTGTAACAGAGCCAATCACAGACGGAGATTGTCCAAAGGAGCTTGGGAACACTTGGAAAGTATTGAAAGAAGCTTGGATAAATTTGCTGCTATGTTTAAAAGAGTCTGATGTTTAATATTTCATTCCTCCTCTACCTGTGGTTCTCAGTTCTCTTGTTAGAATTCTATTATGGCTTGGATTTTCCAGATACCACCCCCACTCTCTCACCACCTTCCCTCCTCCAGACGATGCGTATTTCAGTGGTGGAGGCAACTTACCATTGGCTGCTGGCCGGGGAACATGTCACGGAGGGTCTCTTTCGGAGGGACCAGAAGATGACGTTCATGGGAAGGGCTGGAAAATCCCAGCCTGACTTTTCTGTTCTTCATGGTTTCCTAACCTTCTGTTTCTCTTGTTTTTCCTTGTTTCTCAGGTCCATTTCTTGTGCAGCCACTGACCACTGAAAATGAATTGGGGTGAATGAGGTCAAAGGTTATGAAAAGAAAGCAGGATTATGAGTTGGATGATCAGCCATGATAGTGATGAATGGCACAGCAGGCTCAAAGGGCCGAATGGCTTCCTCCTATCTTCTGTTTCTATGTTAATTAATGATAGTGCCATTCAATTGTTGGACACAGGTACAATCACATTTCCTATGCTCAGCTAACAGTTATGGACTGGGTCAAGTTAAAACTTTATAATTTAGAAAGGAAAACTATAAACAGAGTGATTGCTTTGCTGCTACAATGGATGAGGAGACTGGAACAGGGCAGGATCATGAGGCATTGGCACTACTTGGTCACTATCTGAGCCTGAACTTGATTGTTTATAAGCTTGGGATCCTATTTAACCTTGAACTGAGCTTCTGACTTCATATTCTCTCCATTACCAACATCTCCTGCATCCACCTTTGTGACAACATAGCCTTTCTCCAGCCTTGTCTCAGCTTATTGGCCTCCAAAACCCTTGTCCATGCCTTTCTAACCATAAGACTCAACTATTCCAATGCTCTTCTGGCTGGCCTTGCTCCTAGCACCCACTGCTCTCCCTGCCATCTCCCTCCTCAATAAACTAGAGCATATCCATTGCCCTGCTGACTCATGGTGAGCCCCATATACCCTTCACTTGTAGTCATTGACTTACATTGGCTCCCTGGCAATATCTCAATTTCAATATTACTGAAAAGATAGATATGTTGCCAAATTAGAGGGATGGTGCCAATGACTCACAATCCTGCCCTGTTCCTGTCCTCTCATTATCCATTCTAGCAGCAAAGTAACCATTCTGTTTATAGTTTTCCTATCTAGATTGTAAAGGTTTAACTTGACACAATCCATGGCTGTCAGCTGAGCAAAGAACGTGTGATTGTACCTGAGTCCAACAATTGAATGCCACTGATTCTAATTCACCCTCCACTCATCAGGATAGACACAAAGGACAGGAATTTCCAGCTATGCTCACTCAAAACCCAGAAAATCCTACCCGAGGCCCTCCCTCCATCTCCCCGCCAGCTACAATTTCCATGTTGGGTAGGATGGGAAAATTTCCCTCCAGAATACCAAATGTTAAACGATCACAACAATTTATATACAGGAGGAAAACATGATGATTGGTTGACAAGGCATCACAACGGATAAAGCAGTGGGGAGCTAAAGGGAATTCCAAATGAATGAGTCTTGCATCAGTGGTCGGAAACATCTCTTTAACCTGTGCTTAACGCTCTCTCCAATTGCATTATCTGTATCTTTAAGACTTCATTACTTGTAAAGACTCACATTCTAACCATTATTTTGTAAATTGAGTTTGTGTCCTTATATGCCTTGTTTGTGAACAGAACTCCCACTTACCTGATAAGGGGGCAGTGCTCTGAAAGCTGGTGGCTTTTACTACCAAATAAACCTGTTGGATTTTAACCTGGTGTTGTGAGACTTCTTGATTAGGGATAGTCAGCAAGGCTTTATCAGAGGGAGGACATGCCTAACAAACTTGATAAAATTTTTTGAAAATTTGATCTAGTGTGTGGATGAGTGAAGAGCAGTTGATGTAGTTTATATGGACTTTAGCAAAACTTTTGACAAGGTCCCACATGGGAGACTGATTGAGAAAGTTGAAACACATGGATTTCAGGGAGACTTGATGAGCTGGATCCAAAACTGGCTTTGTAATAGAATACAAAGGGTGGTCTCCAGTGGTGTACCATAAGGTGCAGTGCTGGGACACTTACCCTTTGACTTTTTGTTATATACATAAATGATATAGATGGGGGGATAAGTAAATTTGCAAATGCCATCATGATTAGTAGGGTGATTAATGGTGAAGAAGGTGGTTGTAGGTGACAGGGAGATATAGATGGGATGGTCAGATGGGCAAAGTAGTAGTAGTCAGTATTTAACCCTGAATAATGCAAAGTGGTGCACTTCAGAAAAAGTAACATGATAAGGGAGTATTAAATGAATGGCAGGAAAAATAGGAAGCTCAGTGGAACAGGTGGATCTTGGAGTACTTATTCACAGATCTCTGAAGGTAGCAGTGCAGGTGAACAGGGTAGTTAAGATAGTAGATGGGACACTTGCTTTCATCAGTCATAGCATTGAGTATAAGAACAGGGAGGTTATGTTGGAACAGTGCAGAATTCTCTGTGTGGAATGTTCCAAAAAAAACTAAGGATGGGATTTACCGGCCACACTCACCCCACTCGTAACACTTCCTATGGCAGGCGAGATGGGAAAAATCTACCCAAAGTGTCATAACATTGAGAACACCGATCCATCAGGCACCTCTCGCACCGCAATTGTCCCAAACTCAGTCACTCTTTGGGCATTGAGTCTGGTGTCAGAGAGGTCAGGTGCTGTTTTGCAAGGGCACTCTAATCTCTCAGTGCATTGAAAGACCCCCTCTTTTCCCCCACAGACATCAGGACTACTCCCACCCCCATCACTGGCATGTACCCTCACCCGTTTCCTGATAATAGCCGTCAAGAATTAGGACATTCCCGAAGGGTCCCCCTGACATGCTCTCCCATTATGACTCCGGCCTTCTCCCCTATCATGACCCCTCACTGACATGCCCCTTCATCATGACCCTGATATATCCTCCCCATCACGACCCTGACATGCTCCATTCCTGTGACCTGCTCTGTATAACCTCCACCCTGTATAGCCCACTGTTGAATAGCACCTCCCCACACAGACCAGAGCATAACTCCCTCATCATAGCTCCCCCATCATTGCATCCCTTGCATGCCTGCCTGCACCCGGCCCCATCATAGCATCCTGTCACAGCATCCCCCATCCCCCACCATCTCATCCTCAGACCCTATTATAAAGGATTTTGGGTGATTGCACATTGTTTGATAAAACCACCTTTTAGGCCCGCACGCTATTTTCCAGGGTCAGTAGTCTGCACCAGGTACACTGAGGTGGCAAAATCACTGCCAATGACTCTATAGGCTGACCAAACTTCCAGGTAATATGCTACCATGCTACCGTAATTTGAAAATTCTCATCTTTGCTTTCAAATTTTCCCACTCCACAACAATCCCCACTTTCAGTAAACCTTTTTCAAGCCCTACAATCTGTTCAAGATTTCTGAAATCCTCCAAACCTGGTCCTTTGTACTTCATTAATTTTTATTGCTGATCAGTGATCTTGCTGTCAGTTGTCACGGCTTTAAGCTTTAGATTTTCCTTCCTAAATCTGTCCACTTCCTGATCTCTCTTTCCTTCTTTAAGATGCTCCTGTAAAGCATTCCTTAAAGCCTGGTGACCTGTCCTAATTTTTTCTTTGTTCTTTCACAGGACATGAATGTCACTGCTAGACCAGCAGTTATTGCCCATCCCTAGGATAGTATTTAACTTGGAGGGAATTTGTTGATGGTAACATTCCCATGCATCTGCTGCCCTTATATCTCTTTTACGTGGCTTAGTGTCAACTTTGGTTTTATGCTGTCCCGTGAAGTGTCTCAGAATATTTTACTATATTAAGGATGCTATATCTGTGAAAATTGTTGTTGTTGAATGACAACAAAATGAGGCTCTATTCTCTCTCCACAGATGCTGTCGGACCTGCTGAGGTTCTCCAGCATTTTCTGCTTTTGTTTCAGATTCCAGCATCACCAGTGTTCTGCCTTTATATTATATCTACAGCACGTAGGATTATAATACAAGATTAAACTGTTTCTGCTATTTATTTGGTTGGCGGGGGGCGGGGGGGGGTGGTTTGGGGAGGACACACATGGGGATTCTGTAGCAGGCAACAATGATGGAAGGGTCACTCCTTTAAAGAATGGTTTAAAAGGCCTTGGGCAGGCTAAAGAAATGGGATAAGCAATAGTCTCTCTGGGTTTCAGAAGGGAAACCCCCAAACTAGTGATGACAACACTGAGTAAATCACAAGAGACTGCCAGTCAGAGTAATATTGGTCTGAAAAGATGTCCTTGAGACACTTGGAGAAAAGTTGTTTTCTGGGGTGCTATGAGAAAGCCCTGAACATATGATGCAGCTAATTCTGTCGAAAAATCCAGCAAGGAACTGGAAAAACAAATTTTAAAAAATATGCTACTACCTTTCCTGGGCTTTTTATAGGTCTAGTTCTAAAACAGCTCTAATTTATGCAACCTTTACCTAATAATCTTTTATTTAACAATTATTTGAAATGAATTTCAGTAATTCTATGTACTGAAGGTCTGGTTTCTGAAGTAGTTTGACTGCATGGAGATTGCTGGTGGGTTGATATTGAATTAGTGAGAATGACAAGTGGGCCATATGAAAAGGGATAGCGAAGCTTTAAATCAATTATATAGCCCCTGTTTTACAGCCATTTCGCCTGGAAAATCCTCACATATCATGATTTCTTTTTAATTTCTTGACAATTAAGTTGAAGCGATAATCTTTGCAACCTAGCAGTGCACCTCATCAAAAAAACCCTTTAAAACACTCACCTCGCACATCTGCATTTTGAACCTGCGCATCTTGTCTCAAAACATATCACAAAGCAATATATTTTTCTCTTAACTTGATAATAACAATTTCCCCAGAGGATTTCAGTCAGTGTGAATCTGGATATTGTTTGAAAAGGTGACAAAGCAAACGAGGACTCGCCATCCTCCCACATTCCCCAGTCAGCACCTTCCTTTACTATAGCAGTTCAAATTAATCAAATTAAATTTATATGAATAGTGAAAAATCATGAAAGGTATTAGACATGTAATTTAAAATTAATATCTTATAATTATTTATCATGTCATATGAGGAGAAATTGATTTTTTTTGTCTGGGAACTGTACATTACAGATGACTTAAAATTATCACTGTAACCCCTGGGAAATTCTTTACTTAACACCGGCAGAATGGAATTGGTTGTACATTTCATTTGACACACAAATGACCGAAATTTACAGACAATGAGATTGTGCCATTAAATAGGAAATGTGCTCATTTGAGACTGTTTCAGAGCGTTTTCATTTACATGACATTTTAAGGAAACAGCCATCCGTGACTTAACCTGTTTAGAATTGCTGGGTGTTGATTTTTCTTATTTCCTAGTTTAGAATGAATGTATTCTGTTCCCCGCTCCCCCCATCCTCCACCCCTCCCCTCATCCCCACCTGTGTAAATCATAGCTGCGGTATGAGGGTGGCACAAGCCACCAAAAAAGAGTTGGGGGCATTTCAAAGCCTTTAAGTTCCTTTCAGTCATGATTGCACATTGACTATCATTTTCCATAACTCTGGGCAAATAGTTTGCCAACCATAGCAGCCAAGCAGCAGTCAATATTTGTTTTATTGTACCCTTGAGTGAAAAAGGTTTTAAAAAGAACTACTGTCATCTGTTACAGGCTTGCGGTTTGTAATGTCGGCAGGCAATAGTTTCTACTCTACTGCCTGCTGACATCACTCACCAACGACCATTGACAGCTGATGTCTATTACAGGGCAATAGTGACAGCTGGTAGCTGACACGTGACCACTCTTCAGTGAATCAGACCAAGCATTTCAAAACAAGGGCATTGTATATTTATACATATAGTTATATAAATTAAACCTTCCTTGGCAACTTATTTTCCTCTTTCCCAGAGATTTAATCAAGGCAATGGGGTCTTCATTGTTGAGGAAACTACAGATATTCTGAAATCTAATGCGAATCATAAGATATTGTCCAGAATTAGCCTACTGTTAATCAGCAACAATAATGTGCACTTAAATAGCATCGTAATATTCAAAGATCGAATAGGTATGTACCCAGACAAGAAATTAAGCCAATCCAAGAACATATTATTTATAAAAGCATGGTAGCTTTGAAAGAATTTCTGAAAGGAGAAGGAGATGAAAAGGCAGAGTGATATGGAGGGAATTCCAGACAGTTGAAGGTATAGGCTGATAAGGCAAGTGGGACATATAAGTTTGGGTTGTTTTTGTTGGAGCAGAGAAGACTGCGAGGTGACCTGATCAAGGAATCCAAGCTTATGAGAGACATGGATAGAATAAACAAGGAGCAGCTGTTCCCCTTTGTTGAAGGGTCAGTCATGAGAGGACAGAAATTCAAAGAGAGGGGCAGGAGGTTGAGAAGAGATGTGAGGATATGCTTTTTATCTAGAGGGATAGTCTGGAATGCATTGCCTGGGAGGGTGATGGAGGTGAGTTGTCTTGCATCCTTTAAAAAGTATCTGGATAAGAACCTAACAGATTATAACATTCTAGGCTATGGGCCATATGCTGGCAGATGGGACTAGATGGATATTCATGTGTATCGCGCATATCGGTGCAGACTCAATGGGCGGAAGGACCTCTTCTACGCTATATGATTTTATGATTCTATATACAAAATGCCAATGTTCAATAAATGCAGAATTCTCAGTGTGGCACAGATGAAAGAAATTATAGATGCAGCAAGGGACTATGAAAGGGTTAAATTTAAGGTACTGGGAGTCAATGTCAGTCAACAAATATAGGGATGATGGGCTAGGATCAGATACCAGCAATAGAGTTTCAGAGCAGCTGAAATTATGGAGGATGGTGGATATGCAGGATTGTATTGTTAGTCATTAGATAGTGCAGTGCTTAGTACAGATAACATTTGCAGTTCGTAGAATCCCTACAGGGCAGAAGGTTATTTAGCCCATCCAGTCTGCACCAACCACAATCCTACCCAGGCCTTATTCCCATAACCCCACATATTTACTCTGCTAATCTCCCTAACACTAGGGTCAACTTAGCATGGCCAATCAACCAAACATGCACATCTTTGGAGTATAGGAGGAAACCGGAGCACCTAGAAGAAAACCCATGCAAATACAGTGAGAATATGCAAACTCTACATAGACAGTGACCCAAGGCTGAAATTGAACCGGGTCCCGAGCACTTTGAGGCAGCAATGCTGACCACTGTGCCGCTCTCACTGTACTACTATTACTGTTATACGACTACTAATTATAGAACTGAATTTTGATTCCAAGGCACTCAATTTTTTGGTATTATGGGTGCCATTTCATTCAAACCTGCTGTACATGGCACACAAGTATTCTTCTAGTGTGAGCCACCCCAGACCTCATTTTGGTGAGATCCTTAGCTCATGCCCAGTGAGCATGCATTGAAAATATACATGATGTCAATCACAAGGCCTTGAGTTGACACCACCTTTTTTAGTTCTTTCCTGAGAATTGAGCCTCACTGGCTCAGCCAGCACTTTTCATTTCAGTGAGGTTAACCTTAGTGAGATGAAGATGTCCAACATATTCTTCCTTGCTTGGGTTCAATGAGGAGAATTCATCCCTCAATACCTGGATGGATATAACCTCCCCCTGCTGAGAGTCCTGCTCACCAACGGCCCCTCCCCAACCTGGGAATGAAAAGTTTGACATAGGACGACTCTGGGTCTGTATAGAAGGAAGATGATGGGGGATCTCGTTGAAACTTACAGAATATTGAAAGGCCTGGATAGAGTGGACTTGGGGAAGGTGTTTCCATTAGTAGGAGAGACTAAGATCCAAGGGCACAGTCTCAGAGTAAAGGACGACCCTTTAGAATCGAGATGAGGAAGAATATCTTCAGCTAGAGAGTGGTGAATCTATGGAATTTATTACCACAGAAAGTTGTGGAGACTAGGTCATTGAGTGTATTGAAGACAGAGCTAGATATTTTCTTGATTGCTAAGGGGATCAAAGGTTATTGGGGCAAGACAGGAGAATGGGATTGAGAAACTTATCAGCCACGATCGAATGGTGGAGCAGATTCAACGGGCTGAAAGGCCTAATTCTGTTCCTACTTCTTATGATCTCATGTTCATTCCCCAACCTTTTCCACTTCCTACTGAAACATTTTGCCCACTCTTTATCATTTCTGCTTCTTCTTCCTGCCTTGCTGTAGTGTAAGGGATATGCAAACTATTGCACACATGCCTGAGAGCAAGTGGTTTGTGCAGGTAATTTGAAAACAGGAAAAACTCCTACACAACACAAGCCGTATCACTCTCCATGTACTTCAGTAATTTTAAACAACTCTGGGAATCACCAAACACTTCCACAAAGACAGGGAGAGCCAGGAGCAATCAGCCAAAGTCCAGCTGGAAGTAATCGATGAGGCCTTTAAATAATGCTGGTGGGGGTCCCCTTCTACAGCTGAACGCACACTCAGCTGTCTGGAGTTAAAAAAGGGTTAGCTGGAACATTGTGCTCCAAAATCAGTGCAAAGACAAGGCTGAAGCATTTGCAACAATCTTCAGCCAGAAGTGCTAGCGAATGATTCATCTCAGCCTCCTGCTGAGGTCCCCAGCATCACAGATGCCAGTCTTCAGCCAATTTGATTCACTTCACATATCACAAAACAGCTGAAGGCACTGGATACTGCAAAGGGCATGGACCTTGACCACATTCATATAAGCATTCGCATTAGGAGCAAGAGTAGGCCACTCGGCCCCTCGAGCTGCTCTGCCATTCAATCAGATCATAGCCATCTGGTTGTAACTTTAACCCCACATTCCTGCTTCCTTGCGATAACCATTCACTCTCCTTATTAATCAGTAATCTGTTCTGCTCTTAAAAATATTCAAATGCTCTGCTTCCATTGCCTTTTGAGGAAGAGAATTCCAGAGGCACATTTCGACTCTCTGACAGAAACAAATCCTTCTCATCTCTGCCTTAAATGACTGACCCCTTATAGTTATACAGTGATCCCTAATTCTAGATTCCCCCACATGAGGCATCTTCTCCCCTCCAACCTGTCCAGATCCCTTTGGATCTTAAAGATTTCAACCAAGTCAGGTTTTACTCTTCCAAGCTCCAATGAAAACAAGCCCAACCTCTCCAATCTTTCATCAGGTGACAAACCTGCCCATTCCAGCTATTAGTCTAGTAAACCTGCTCTGAACTGCTTCTAACACATCTACATTTCCTCTTAAATACCAGTACAGTACACAGCCTTTCAGATGTGATCTCACAAGTGTTCTGTGCAACTGAACTATTACCTTCCTACTTTTGTAATCAATTCCCCTTACAATAAATGAGTTAATATTCTATTAGCTTTCCTAGTTATGTGCCGTACTGCATATTAATGATTCATGTACTAGAACATTCAGATCCTTCTGCATTTCGAAGCTCTATAATCTCTCACCATTTTTTTCTTTTTTTAATCCTTCCTGCCAAAGTGGACCATTTCACAGTTCTGCACAATATATTCCATTTGCCAGATCTTTGCTCAATCACTTAACTTTTCTATATCCCTTCCAGTTTCCTCCCAGAGTCCAAAGATGTGTGGATTAGGTTGATTAGCCTAGTAAATTGACCCTTGTGTCAGTGGGATTAGCAGAGTAAATGTATGGGGTTATGGGAATAGGACCTGGGTGGGATTGTGATCAAAGAACAAAGAAAAGTACAGTACAGGAACAGGCTCTTTGGCTTTTCAACACTGCAGCAATCATGATGCCTGCTTAAGTTAAAAACGCATGCACTTACAGAGTCTGTATCCTTCCATTCCCTCTTATTCATGTATTTGTCTAGTTGCCTCTCAAATGCTATTATTATATCTGCTCCAACTGCCTCCCCAGGCAGTGCATTCCAGACATTCACCAACCTCTGTGTAAAAAATTTGCCCAGTACGTCTCCTCTAAACTTTGCTCCATGCACTTTAACCCACGTCCCTTAGTACAAGTCCACTTTTCCACCTTAGGAAAGAACACCTGACTATCCAATCTGTCCATGCCACTCATAATCTTATAAACCTTTATCAAGTCTGCTCAACCTCCGTGGTGCCAGTGAGAACAAACTGAGTTTATTCAACCTCTCCACATAGCTAATGCCCTCCAGACTAGGCAATATCCTGGTAAACCTCTTCAGTATCCTCTCTAAAGCATCCACATTCTCTGGTAGTGTGGCAACCAAAATTGTATACAATATTTTAAATGAGGCCTAACTAATGTTCTGTACAGTTGCAGACTGATGGGCCAAATGGCCTCTATCTGTACTGTAGGAATTCTATGATTCTATAGTCCTCTTAAATCCTCTTTACAATTTACTTTCCCATCTATCTTTCTGTTGTCAGCAAATTTCACAGCCATACCCTTCATCCAAGTAATTTATATCAATTCGAATAGGTTGATGCCCCAGCACTGATCCCTGTGACTGCAATGGTATTGCTTCAAAGATAGCTGTGCCCTTAGTCAAGCTCTTCCAATACATCTACTGGTATCTGGCCATCAACGTGGATAAGTGCCCAGGTATGTCCTGTTCAAAGACAAATCCAACCCAGCCCATTACTGTCCCAATAGTCTAATCTTGATCACCAATAAAATGACAAAAGTGGGGGAAACAGCACTATCAAGTGGCACTTACTCAGCAATAATCTGCTCACTGGTTCTCGGTTCGCCTGCTACCAGAACACTCAGCTCCTGACCTCATTACAGCCTTGATCCAAATATGAACCAAGGAGCTGAACTCAGGTGAGGTGAGAGGAACTGTCCTTGACATAAAGACAACATTTGATCAAGCGTGGCTTTAGGAATCCTGGCAAAACTGGAGTCGATGGAAATCAGAAGATAAACTCTCTATTGGTTGGAGTCATACCTATCACAAAGGAAGATGGTTGCAATGTTTGGCGGTAGACTATCTCAGTTCTCGGACATTACTACAGGAGTTCCATCAATAAGGTCAGATTGGGGGCATGCACTGATGATTGCACAATGTTCAGTATCATTTGTGACTCCTCAGACAGTGCAGCAATCCATGCCCATACACAGCGAAACTGACATTCAGACTTGGGTGGATTTGTATTTGTGCCATATAGGTGCCAGGCAATGAGCATCTCCAACAAGAGAGAATCCAACCATCTCCTCTTGACATTTATTGCTGAATCCCCCAACATCCCAAGGGTTATTATTAACCAGAAACTGACCTGGACCAGCCATATATAAATTGTGGCATCATGGGCAGGTCAGAGACTGAGAATTCTACAAACAGTAATTCACCTCCTGTCTTCTCAGAGATTGTCAACTATCTACAAGGCATAGGTTAGAAATGGATTGGAATACTTTCCACTTGCCTGGGTGAACGTGGCTTCAGCAGTAAAGAAGTTTGAAACCACCCAGGACACCCATCATATTAAACATTTACGCTGTGTACGAGCATTGCACACTGGCAGCAGTGTGTATCATTGAGGAGATGCACTGTAGCAATTCACCAAGCCTCTTTTGACAGCATCTTGGAAACCAGTTTTCCCCGTGTCTGCGTGGGTTTCCTCCTGGTGTTCAGGGTTCCTCTCCGCAATCCAAAGGTGTGTAGGATAGGCACCTAAGAAACATACCAAATTAAAAGAGGCTCAATTTCAGCAGTTTGAGAATGGATCTAGTCTGGGCAAGTTCAAAAGAGCCTAATCCAGAACTAGGGGTCATAGTTTGAGGATAATGGACTGAGGTGAGCAAAGGTTTCTTCACCCAGAGGATGGTGAATGTGTGAAATTCACAACCACAGAAAGTAGTTGAGCCCAGTCATAAATTGGCAGCCAAAACTGATGGGTTACTTTTAAAGAACAGATGGTTCAGGTATAGCTATGGTACATTCCCAAGAAGGGGACAATTAGTGCAAAGAAAGCCAGGCTATCCTGGATAATAAAACAGACAGTGAGGTAGATGAAACGAGTTGATAAAACAAGTAAGAGCCAGAATGAAATATGGAAAATTTAGAGGGAAAATGAAAAGAGAAATAAGAGGGCTAATGAGAAATTGAGACTAGACACTATCTAATGGAAGAATGAATCCAAAAATCTTTTATTGGCAGATAAAGAGTAGATGGGTAAATATGAAAAGGGGCAGACTGTTTTGGGACTAACATGGGATGGGGGCCCATACATGGAAGTTAAGGGCATGGCCAAGGTGCTAAATGAACACTCTGAACATGTGTTTACGCAAGGAAGAAGGTACTGCGAAAGTCATAGTAAAAAAGGTGAGATACTGGATGGACTAAACATTCTTAATGATGTTGTATTCAAAAGACTGGCAGTATTTAAAGCTGCCAATCTGTCATGTCTAGACTCTTCCTACTGAGGGAAATAAAGATGGAAAATGTGGAGATATTGGCTATAATTCTTTAATGTTCCTTGGGTATAGGGGTGGGGCCAAAGGATTAGCGAATTGCAAATGTCACAGTCTTGCTTTGGTTTTGATTTTCAGTGATGGGAAGTTGTTAGAAACAATAATGCAACAACAACTTGTATTTATGCAGCACATTTTACGGAATGAAATGTCCCAAGATGCTTAACAGAAGCATTATTAAACAAAATATGAAAATGAACCACATAAGGAGATCTGAGAATCAAATGTTTGATCAACACGTCTTAAAGAGGAGAATGAGAGAGAGAGATGGAAAGGGAATGTCAGAATTAGACGAACGCAGTTATTGTGGAGATGGGTGGAGTTGGAGGAGATTATAGAGATAGGGGGAGGCAAGAAAGGCGGGGACATGAAAACAAGGAAGAGAATTTTAAAATCAAGTTGTTGTATGACTGGAGGCCAATATTGGTCTGCAAGCACAGAGATATTGTTGGAAGGGACTTGTTGTGAATTAAGACACAGGTAGCAGAGCTTTAGATAACCTCAAGTTTAGGGAGGTAAGAATGTGGGAAAAGAGCCAGTTTAATCCAGAAGGGACAAACAGCTTGGTCAAGGGCTCTAGCAGTTGATAACTGAAACAAAACACCTTGTGTGATGTTACACAAGTGGCAATAGGCAATCAGACAATTTTCATTCATCCAACACTGGATGTTGAATAAACAATTCAATGATTTGCAAGTGGAGGGAATTGAGAGAAATGGTGATACAAGTTAGAGCCGGATGTTGTCTATGTACATGTGAAAACCAACACCGTTATGACTGATAAAGATTGTTGCTAGGTGTGTGATGGGAAACATTTACATTTTGAAGTGTACAAAGCTAGTGGTGATACAAGTGGAATTTCACATTTGACATTCCACCAAGGTTAGACAAGTTAGATTCAGAAAGAATGTTCCTGATGGTGAGGGAGTCCAGAATTAGGGATCATAGTTTGAGAATAAGGAACTGAGGTGAGAAGAAATTTCTTCACCCAAAAGGTGGTAAATGTGTGAAATTCACAACCACAGAAAGTAGTTGAGGTCAAAATGTTGTGCAATTTCAAGAAGAAATTAGATAGAGTTCTTGTGGCTACAGGGGTCGAGGGATATGAAGAAAAGGTGAGATCAGGATATTGAATCTGATGATCTGCCATGATCAAAATGAATGGCAGAGTAGGTTCGAAGGGTTGAGTGGCTCACTCCTGCTTCTAGTTACTATGATGAATTCACTGACCTGGATACTTACTCATGAGGTCATTGAATATCTTGTCGCAGTCCACTTGCCTTCAGGGCTAGACACATAGTACTGAGCAACACTACTTTCTGCCTTATGCAATTTGTCTGGAGGGTTGCCTGCCTGACGCAGTGTGGACAGAAGATCTTTCTCCTGATAACCACCTCATCCACCAGGCATCTAATGCAACGTCTGAGAAAGCTGCAGCAACATCACTGATCTGCTGCACTGCAATTTAGTATTCTTCTAGCTCCCAGTTGTTTCTGTAATCTGGTCCAGTCAGAATGCACTGCCTCTTCAGGAGATGCAAATTGGCCTGTCTTTAACATGAGTCACCCTGCTGAAATGGGCAGGTTTAGCACTTGACTGCATGCAATGGTCACATAAATCAACAAACAAAACAAAGCTTGCATGTTGTCAGCTTCAGAGGAAATGAGCACAGGTTAGTTAGGCATTGTCAAATCTGTTTTCAGGCCCTGTTCAATTTTGCAACCTGAGTATAAAGGTGGTTGCTTACTGGCATAATCTTCCTAGTAGGAGCAGACTCAAAGGTGACTGAGAACTGGGAATAAATTGCAACTTTCTGTTTAGCTGATTTGGCCCTGTCCAACTTCAGTGACCAGATGTGATAGCTGAATATTAATCATAAGACAACCCACCTTGCACTCCCCCCCCTCCCCCACCCCCCCCCCCCCCCCCCCCCGCGCCCCCCCCCCCCCCCCCCCCCCCCCCCCCCCACACACCACACAACCAACCGCAACCCCGCATCTTCCCCCACCCCCGGACGTGATAAGTTTTTTGGGTTGGTTTGGGGAGGCAGGAAAATGGGGATGAGAAAATATCAGCCATGGTTGAATAGCAGAGCAGATTCAATGGACCAAATGGTCTAATTTTGCTCCTATACGTTATGGTTTTATTGTTTTATGGAGAGGCCACCTGCCATTGGCTGGTGGTGAGATCATCTAGTCCCGTCACCAGCAATGGGTTTCCCCATTGTTTATACTCTCCATCACCAGGGAACTCACGGCAAGCATTCACCTTCGTGGGATTGGAGGCTCCCACCAGTTGAGTGGCTGGAAAATCAGCCCATATGTTTCTGAGGCATGATGTTGCTCCCATGCCTTTGCCAGACTTCGTGGGGGAGGCATTGATACTATTAGTCAGAATTTGAGGGAGAATAATGATGACCTGCATTGAGGACAGAGCGATGCTCCTCTCATTCTCAGCAAGATGTCTGACTCCTGCCTGACTGAGAGCTTCAGGCATCCTGCCATCAAATGGACTTATCATAGGATTCAGGAACACGGATACGCAGCACCAGTCACTATAGGCGTTACCCACGTCAGGGATCCTGGTGTTCACATCCATCTTACAGCCAAGGTGGGCGGTCTGGCAGCACCCCGAGAGCTGCTGATCTCTTGAATACTGAGAGGATTGAGTTTTGATAGAGGGGGAACAAGGAAATTTACCCTTCCACTGATGGGAGTTGGAGGATAGCCTTGTGGTGGTGGAGGTGGAGGAGGGCGGGAGCCCCCAGCAGCAGTGTCCTTTCTGCTTTGCCAGCGTGGGAAAGACATAGCACCACCATTCTCGCCCTCCACAGGGATGTAGTGTCAGGTGAGTGTGATGGTTTCCCAAGCTTGGTGGCATGAATAGACAGGGTGGAGGCTCTGTGGGTGAATGAAGTGATACTTAATGCCAAACATTCAAAACAAATTTGTGACTTATCTACACTAGTGCCAATATTCACTTGTGCCCATTAAGTGCCCACCCTCATGCTATGTCTAGGTGTATCTCCAGGATCCACAGCTGAGGTTAAGTGGGCTGGAGGATGTGTCAGATGGACTGAAAATACACAGGATCCCCTGGCTGCAGGGCCTCGGGCTGTATTTCTGATGATCCTCTTCCCTGCGGGGGCTCCTGTGCTCCTCCATGAGATAAGGAAGCCGCTGGAGTGAGGACCAGAAACCCCTCCAGGCTTTGGTGCTGGCTGTCATTAGTGCCTGCGCCAAGTTGTTAAAGGTCTGCACCACGAAGCTCACACCCTCAGACATGGAGATCATGAGCTGAACTGTGGCGCAGACATCTCCAGCCAGGGAATGCTCATCCTGTGCCAAGGTCTCCGCTGCGGTCATCAAAGCAGTATTGGCTTTGGTGCACAGAAGTGACGGGCTCATCTCCTTGGATAGAAGGTGCATTGGACTCTCAGTCAGCCTTGAGGGCTCATATCATCTCTTCCTGATAGTCACGACTCTGTCTTTGCAGTTCCACCAGCTGTGGGAGGACCTGGCCTGGAGCAAATCTTTAGCCTAGGCCTCAGAGAGTCCTGGGCTCCTGGGTTCCTGGGTTCCTCCAAATGCCAGTTCCCTGGGACATCCCTACCTCTGGCTGCTGTAGATCTTCAGCTGTGAGCTGTTCAGCTGTGAGTGACCCGTCTACTTGATGAAGCCACCGAGGTGTGAGAATCTGCACTGGTGCTGCATGTGAGTGACAGCTGTGACACCTCTTCCATGGTGGGGTTGGAGAAGTCCCCCTTGAAGCTGGTGGGTCCAGGGGACATGAGGATGATCTGACCTGTTCCGCTGGTCGGCCTAGAAGAGAAGGGAGATGGCATCAAATACATTACAGAGGATAAAGGAGGGAACATTGATTACTCACTCATGACATCAGTAATGACAGCGTGTTGAGGATTCTCATGTTTTTCTGCTGCCCCCACATTACCAGCAGTGCAGGCACGCTCTTCCTCCTCGCCAGCCAGCTCGCAGGCTCAGTCTTCACAATGCGCAAAGGTCCTGAGCTCAGGCATGACTCCAGCTGGCTGTGTGCCCACTCACGCTTGTCATGGTTGAGTTTGTCCTGCAATAACACGGATAGGGAGAGTGTAGGCAGGGGTCGTGAGACTGAAAATGGTGTCGAGGTGTGGCAGGTGCTTGAGTTGGAGATGATGTGTGAGGAGCACAGCAACTACTGGGAGAACGTGGTGATTGTGGAAGTGTGGAGGGGGCCTCACGCCTGATGTTGGCAACCTCTGAGGTAACTGAGTGAGGGATGGAATTAGGAGTTCGAGGGGTGTGCGAGGGATTCCAGAGGAGGACCTGGGATAGTTCACTTACTCTGCCTGAATGAAGAAAATCATGCAACTTTTTCCGACACTGATGCCCCATCCTCTCTGTAATGAGCTTGCACTGAACAAGGCTGTCATTGCAATCAGGGTGAGCGTGGACACCCTGATGGAAGGCCATCCCCTGGAGTAGGGGTAGAGTATGTCCCGTATCTGCTGTCCTACATCCAGCATCCTGATGAGGACCCTCACTGAAAAAGCGGGGTGCAAGCTTCTTGGCTGCCACCTCCTGCAGTCATTGTGAGACCGTTTATCTGGAGCTCCCCAGTCCTTGGCAGCAGTTAAGTTGTTGCTGGGTGGGTGAATCAGAGGATATGTGCCACCAGTGCAGCATGATTCTGGTGGGCATGAAAAATATCACTAATGAAGCATAGGATTCAGCCCAAAGCATGCCAGCATCATTGGCTGGAATCATTCTGTTTCTCATGTTAGCACAAACACTGCCATTTTTTGGTAAGATTTCACCCCTAATGTTAAACACAAGACACTATGCGCAATCAATTCGAGAATGGTGCGTATTCAGGCTTCTGACATGAATGTTCGCATGGCTGAACAGCTGCCTCTCACATCCTACAGATCTTTAGATACATGGGACAGGATGTGGCACTCGGTAGTGGGGTCCACAGTGCAGATTTGGCTTCCTTTTTCTCCTTCCCTGTCAATGATTTGCCTCTTTATTAAGACATTCTGACTCAAAGCATGACGCTGCTTAATGGACAAGTTGCTGCCATTTTGAATGATTGGAAGCAAGCTCCTCCTTGTCATTAATGTCAATGCCATTGCTTTTCAAGGAGGGCTCCAGAGTGTCTTTGCAGCATTTTCTTTGCCCTCCCCTGCAGTGTTGGTTGTTTGAGAAAACAGGGCTGGTGGCACATCTGGATGCAATCTCCAATCCATCAAAATTGATTTTCCAGACATTTTATCTGAATGCTTGTGGAGCTGTCTGAAGCTGATCTTCCCCATGAATCGGGAGGATATAACAGACATATTGCTGATGCCTTTAGTGCTCCTATGTGTCTTGTTCAGAACCCCAATGCTAAACACAGGATACCATGTTAAGTGCTCAAATGCTAAACACAAGACACCATGTATAGTACCCCAATACTAAACACAGGACACCATGTGCGGTACCCAATACTAAATACAAGACACCATGTGTAGTACCTCAGTACTAAACACAAGATACCATGTACAGTACCCCAATGCTAAACACAGGATACAATGTACAGTACCCTAATGCTAAACACAGGATATTATTGCAGAACACCAATGTTAAACACAGGATACCATGTACAATACCCGATTTAAACATAGGGAACCATGTGCAGTATCTCAATATTAAATGTATTGCTCCCCAATGTTAAACATAGGATGCTATTTACAGAATCCCAATGCTAAATACAGATTGGCATGTGCAGTACCCCAATGCTAAATACAGGATACTATGTGCAGGACACCAATGTTAAGCAAGGACACCAAAGTGCAGTAACTAAATGCTAAACACAGGATACTACATGCAGTATCCCAATACAAAACACAGCATACTAAGTATACAGTACACCAGTGCTAAACACAGAGTACCATGTGCAGTACCCCAGTGCTAAATACAAGACTTTATGTACAGTATCCCAATGTTAAATAGAGGATACTATGTGCAATATCCCAATGTTTAATACAGGATACTGTGCACAGTATCCCAATCCAAAACATAGGGGACTGCTGCTAAACACAGGGCACCATGTGCAGTACCCCAATACTAAACACAAGACACCATGTGCAGTACCCCAATACTAAACACAAGACACCATATGCAGTACCCCAATGCTAAACACAGGCACCATGTGCAATACCCAGTACCAACATGAGACACCATGTGCAGTACCCAATACTAAACATGAGACACCATGTGTAGTACTTCAATACTAAACACAGGACACCATGTGCAGTAACCCAGTGCTGAACACAGGACATATGTAGTAACCCTGTGCTAAAAATAGGATACTATGTGCAGAACACCAATGCTAAATATAGGATACCACGTACAGTACCCCAATGTTAAACACAGGACACCGTGTGCAGTACACCAATGTTAAATACAGGACCCTATATGCAGCACCCTGTGCTAAAGTAGAAGTACTGATCTTAATTCCTGAATATCATACTAAACACAAAGGAAAGAGAGACTTTAAAATGAAAGTCTGCTTACATTAACAATGTTCAAAAATGAACTTTAATTTTGAAGCTTCGGACAAGGATTGCTTTGTTACAGCAACATGTCATTCTGTAAGTCTTCTCTTGATTGGGTGATGGCTACCTAATAATATGGCATCATAATGTAACATTTTTAGGTGACAAATTAATTTGCCTTTTAATTGGCTAATGGTATGCTAAGATAAAACCAGACACACCAATAAATTCATGCCCATCACCTGTCTTGCCTCGGTTACGACTGACTGACAGCTACATCAGGTTGTATAATTACTCCATTCACAGCACCAGCCTTATTCTACTCATGAATCCTTCACCTTCGTAGGCAGTTCTGGTGAGTTACAGACTCTGCACCAGAGGCATCGCACATAAATATATACAAAAACAAATATATAAAGATTCGCTGCAGTAAACATATTGCGGTTCAGAGTCATGAATTTAGTTGACAGTAGCAGCATTGAGCTTTATTGTGATATGCATGACTTTATTCCTTTTTTCATCATGTTAGTAAGGCTGATCCAACCAACGGCCTGATTATTTTTTTAAATTGCTTGCTCCAGAGGTGAGTATTTACAAAACTAATTTTGAAAAAGTTCAGTCAACCTATTTTTTTCTAACAACAGTCTCCATTTATATATCTTTTAAAAGGTTAATTTGGGAAAAAAAATTAAAATCTTTTTTTCACTCCTCAACCCAAATCCATTGTCCACTTGAGGTGATGCCAAGCAAACTGTGCCAGTATCACTCTCATCACTAGCTGCTGGTGAGGTTGGGGTGATGTGGGTAGGTGGACCAGCTCCTATGTTATTGCTGCTCCTCACTAAACACAAGGTACCATGTGCAGTCCCCAAAACTAAACATAGGATACCATGTACAGTACCCCAATACTAAACACAGGATACCATGTACAGTACCCCAATACTAAACACAGGATACCATATACAATACCCCAATACCAAACACAGGATATTATGTACAGTACCCCAACACTAAACACAGGATACCATATACAATACCCCAATACTAAATACAGGATACCATATACAGTACCCCAATACTAAACATAGGATACCATGTACAGTGCCCTAATATTAAACACAGGCCATCGTGTACAGTATCCTAATACTAAACACAGGATACCATGTGCAGTACCCCAATACTAAACACAGGATACCATGTACAGTACCCCAATACTAAACAGAAGATACTATGTATAGTACCCCAATACTAAACACAAGGTAGCATGTGCAGTACCCCAATGTTAAACACAAGATAGCATGTGCAGTACTTCAATGTTTAATACAGAACACGTGCAGTGCCCCAGTATGAAACACATAGGGTCCTGTGTATGACATTAATATTCTGCACATGGTGCCCTGTATTAAACATTGGGGTACTACACATGGTATATTGTGTTTAGCATCGCTGCCAAGATTAGTACTTCAATAATAAAGACACCCAAATCACTCAAATTCTTACAATTACACATGCCATGGCAGAATTGTAAGAATTTAAATAGTCACATGAATTTTATAGTTTTACTGATTATTTGTTAAAAAAAACTTTCATTAAGCCGCATTTGGCCACAGTTATGGCCGTCACATGACCAGAAGGAGGTGAATGCTTTGGAGTGGGTACAGAGAAGGTTTACCAGAATGTTGCCTGGTTTGGAGGGTTTCAGATGAGGAGCACAGATAAACTCAGATTGTTTTCATCAGAAAGTTAGAGGCTGAGGGGTGACCTGGTAGAAGACTTCAAAATTATGAGAGCCATAGACAAGGTGGTTAGTCAGAGGCTTTTTCCCAGGGTGAAAGGGTTGATTACAAGAGGGCACAGGTTTAAGGTGAGAAGTGGTCAGTTTAGGGGAGATGTGCAGGGAAGTTTTTTCACAGAGAGTGGGGGGGGGGGGGGTGTATGGAATAACTGCCAGTGGAAGTGGTGGAAGCAGGCACATTACCAAATTTCAAGATGCATCTGGACAGACACATGAATGTGAGGTGATCACAGGGGGATATAAACTGTATATCAGCGCAAGCTTACCGGGCCGAAGAGCCTGTTCCTGTGCTGTATTGTTTTTTTGTTTTTCTCTGTTGACTAGAAATTTTGCTGGCATGGTGGCACAGTGGTTAACACTGCTGCCTCACAGCACCGGGGACCCAGGTTCAGTTCTAGCTTTGGGCCTCTGTCTGTGTGGAGTTTGCACTTTCTCCCTGTGTCTCACAAAGATGTGTGGGTTAGGTGGATTGCCATGCAAACTTGCCCCTTAATGTCAGGAGGATTATCAGGATTATAGGGGTATGGCCTGGTTGGTATTGTTGTTGGTGCAGACTCAATGGGTTGAATAGCCTCCTTCTGCACTGTTGGGATTCTATGATTCTAATGTTACACAGGTTCCTGGTTCTTCAACTCTGGAAGTCAGCAATACGGTATCCAGAAATACTGATCTAAAACTCTATATGCAAACCAATAGTTCAGAACACTCTCAATGGGTCAGTGACAGACAAATGTTAAGACTATTATTAATAGTGCCAGTGGATAATGAAGCAATCAGATCTGTATCTTGAAAAGTGGATTTGGCTGTAGACTGATTCTACTTCTTAATAACTAATTGTGTAGATGAAGTGGGAAATTCCAAGTTAATGGAAAGAGGGGATCTCAGAATCAGTAATTTTCGAAAATGAAGGAGCAGAAAATAAATACAATTAATTATTTTGCCCGACGTTTTTTTTTTGTTAACTACCCTGGTTTAAATCAGCAGGAGCTTCTTTTCTGAAACTGTTTCAAAAAAGTATCGTGTGAAAGAACGCTATTAATATTGAATCAGCCTATTTTGAAGCAAGATATATTAAATTGTTCTTTAGGTTAGAGATGATGCTTGTTACATTTGTTGCTCAATGTGTGACAGAGCCACACCTACAGATCAGAATAACTTGGGCATTTTGCTATTGTTTATGTCCTAAAAATCCCTGGGGAGCTTTGTCTTGTACATAGAAGATACATGTAGTGGATGGAATGGAGTGTGCAAGTTTGAGCCCATAAAGAAGTGAGAACACATGAGGCACAAATGAATTATGAAGGTCTTCACTGTTGCAAGGATAAATGAATTGTCAGATTTCCCTCAGAGTATTCTATTTAACTGGAGATATTTTCTTTTGCTAAAGAGATGTATTTAAAATATATTGAATTTAAACTGTATTGGGAATATTATAATAGAGGAGAGTTCTTTAATATTCTCCACATAATAATGTGATGACTCCCATATCTCTTCTGGAATGATAAAGTTTCCATACCAGAAATCATTAACTTGAGGAATTAGTTTCAATATGGCTCACTGTAGCTCCAAGAGGAAGGTCATTCTATAATTGGTCACAGAAGAAACATTGAGCGCCCAAAACAAATACTTTGAAATGTTCATTTCAAGTTAGCTCCGCAGTTCACTTGCAAATAGACAGTCAAAAATAAACATTGAAAACCTGTCCCAAAGTTTCTTCTTATATTTTTCTGTCCTTTTACATGGGATGGCACAGTGGTTAGCACTGCTACCTCACAGTGCCAGGGACCCCGGTTCAATTCTGGCCTTGGGTGACTGTCTGTGTGGAGTCTGACATTCTCCTTGTGTCTGTGTGTATTCCTCTGGGTGCTCCGGTTTCCTTCCACGGTCCAAGGATATAAGAGTTAGGTTGATTGGCCATGCTAAATTGCCCCTCAGTGTCCCAAGAACTATAGATCAGAGGGATTTGCAGGGTTAATATGTGGGGTTATGGGGATAGAGTGCATGGGATTGTTATCAGTGCAGGCTCGATGGGCTGAATGGCTTTCTTCTGCACTGTAAGGATTCTATGATTCTAAATACTAACACTGCTTTCAATAATGGGATTTACAGCCTCATCTGTCAGAGTTGGAGCTCATTGGGAATGATCAGAAACGCTGATGCTCCTGAAAACCGCAGTCCTGTTTCACTTGTGTACATCTTTCTCATCAACATCTTAAAGCAGCAAAAGCTTTAAGTGTTTAAGAGTAAGTGACTAACACCAGATATTACAGTACCATTCAATTTTAAATGTATAGAAGAACTCCTGCTGCGAATGTAGTTTCTATTATGCCAATAGTCACTGAATGGTTGTTCAGGACAATAACCACATTGAGAAAGGTCTTTTTTTAAAAACCTACCTGATGTTTGCCATTTGGCAATTTCCAATGTGTGCAAGGCATTCAGTTCTTGGTCTTGTGAGCAATGTTGAATTATATTTTTGTTTGAAAAACAGTCATATTGCCTCATGCACCCAGTCAATCCTTGCGTAGCTGGCAGATAGATCGACAAGTAATATTTTGTTTATCTGATTCCACCTTAGTTTCTTAACTCAGGTGAAGGTGCTGCATTGTAATGGTTTCATTTCTGCTGTCGCATTTAGTAAAATGTTCCACCATTTAACTTGCATAACAAATGCTCAAATATAAATCTGGGGACATAAAGTTTACTTCATTCAAGTGTCCTAGACCCAGGTATCTTCAGCTGCTTCTCTCCGACATCAGAGCAGAGGTGAAGATAGTTTTTGATGATTACCGTGATCAGTATCATTTGCAACTCATTGGATACAGAAGCAGACTATACCTGCATGCTGCAAGACCTGGACAACTTTCAGCCTTGGGATAACAAATGGCTAACAATATTCTCACCACAAAGTGCCAGAACACTGACCACTTCCAGCAAAAAGGGATCAATCTAACCATCCCTCTTTGACATTGGGCAGCACCAGAGCACAGTGACATCAGGGACCTGGGTTCGACCCCAAGTTTTGGTCACTATCTGTGCAGAGCCCCCTGTATGAGCAGATTTCTTCCAAGTGCTCTGGTTTCCTCCCATAGTCCAAAAGATGTGTTGGTTAGATGCATTGGCCATGCTAAATTCTCCCTCGGTGCACCCGAACAGGCACCAGAATGTGATGACTAGCGGATTTTCACACTAAATTCTTTGCAGTGTTAATGTAAGCCTACATGTGACACTAATAAATAAATAAACAATAAAACAAACATTTAATAGCACTACCATTACTGAATGCCCCACCATCAATATCCTGGGGCTTATCATTGACCAGCAACATACTGGCCCAAGTCTTCCAGTCTCTGGATGTTGCACGCCAGTGGGTCCCCAGAAGATATGCAGGAACTACAAGGAGTAATCCTTGTAATTCCATGGACATCATTGGAAATTCCCTGAGAATTATGAACTGGGATGAGGAAGAACTGAAATTCCTGTTCTGTTCCTCCACAATTTGTAGTGAGTGCATTTTTGAAAAGGAAGTTTCTTAATCCATAAGTGTGTGAAGCTTCCATGGGTTTAAATAAAGAGGATTATTTATTCACACATTTACCCCAAAAGCTCCCCGCCTCTCCCGCATCCCCCCCCCCCCCACACACACACACAACTACACAGACACGAGAAAAATACAGTTAAAGAGAATAGTGCATGTTTACAAGTCATAAACAAAAGAATAGTTCAGAATTCACATGTGTGGCTTGTTTTTTGGAAAAAGCACACATTTCAGGCCTGGTGATATAGCCATTTTCATTTTGAAAGGTGGTATAGGTGGATTCAGTAGCTGGAGTCATATATCAAGCTTATTTCAGGATTCCTTTGAAGAGATAGCATTTCAACAGGTTGTGTAGTCAGCTACTTGTGGTTCTTCTTACCAGGATGTCAAGTTTGCATACTGATAGACTTGAAAAGAAAGAGGTTGAAATATCTTACAATGTTGTAGTCACAGGTTTCTGCCTATGCTGCTGCTGTCTCTTGCTGTCTGGCAAGCTTGAAGGGCTGGATAGCAGTGTCAGAAGACAATTGGCCATTGGACCTACTCCCTTGACCCCACTGAGGGCCCAAGGTGCCAGGCCAGATTGTCAGTTCCTGAAGGTGGTCAAGGTCAGGTCACTTCCATGCCTGCGTGGTGAGGGGGAGAGTGATACATATTTTGATGGGGAAGGACAGAATGCCCTTCTTTGCTGAGGGGTTAGTTGTGCACCTTGGGTCCAGCTTGGCAGGTCCATGCTGGTCATTACTAGCACCAAAGCCTACCTGGTGTATTTCCCACTGGAAAGTTGGTGGATGAATGATGGGTGGCCGGTGAACGGGAATTGCATCACAATTGGTGGATTTGCATAATACTTGGTAAACTGCCTGCTCTGGGCGGGAAGCTGATTGGAGAAGTGGCAGGTTGGGTGAATCCTGATTGCCTTGACCAAAGGCAGGAATTCTGGCTTTTGGACAATGCCCCATTCAGTGCGGCATCAGGATTTTCACAGGGCACCTGACAAGACTGGAGAATTCTACCCTGTAAGTCTCGGCATTCAGAGATTTTGGGCACGATCTTACTGGCTATTCATGCCATGCTCCCACTGCAGTGAGGTTGGAGAATCTGGCAGCCAGCTAAATTTCCATTCACTGCAGCAAATTCTCTCGGCAAAAACGGTGGTAAGATTCTGGCCTTTAAATTTTGGGTAAGTCCACAAATTAAAGGTGGTGCGAATTCCACCAATGGTTTTGTCTTGAGGAAGGCACTCGAAGCAAGATCTTTCAATTAGGGACTTGCCAGAGATTTGAAATAGTTCTGAGTCTCTGCAGAAATTGCAAAGGCCATTTGACTCTCGGCAGCCCTCACAGTAGCCTTTCAATATCCATTTTTAAAGAAGCAAGGCAGTTCCAGAATGTTATATATAGAGTACAGTCCATACTTAAAGTTATTGAGAAAAACATTTTCTACTGAGTGTGACTGTAGCATTTACCACACTGCAGCAACCCTGACTTCTGACATTGAGAAGGAGGAGGACAGCAGCTACATGGGAACATCTAGCACTGCAAGCATCCCGACAAGTCTCACACCATCCTGATTACTTCTGTTTCAATTGCGTCAGCATTACGTACTAACATTTTTATTATAAACGCAGTTAGCAATACAATAATGACCAGGTAATATTGTGAAGTTGATTGAGATATAGATACTGACCAAGATACCAGAGATAACTCTATGTCCTTCTTTGAAATAGAACCATACAATATTTTACATCTGCCTGAACAAGTAGATGGGGCCTTGGTCTCATCTGAAAAATAGCACCTCCAACATTGTAGTGTTTCCTCAGTAAGACACCTTGATTTCCTGCTCCTAAGCCGTGGAGTGGGAATTGAACCTAGAATATGGTGGTTCAAAGGCAAGACTGCTACCAACTGAGGCACAATTGATGCTCACAATTGCCTTGGAACAATGTCATCATTCCTTTATTGTCTCTGGGTCAAAACCCTGGAATTCCCTCTTCCCAACACTATGGGTGTACTTACACTACGTGAATTGGAGTGCTTTAAGGAGGTAGCCCATCACTGACTGTTCAACGGCATTTCGATATGGGCAACAAACGGTGGTTTTGCCAGCAAAGCTCACATCACAAGAATGATTAAAATTAAATCTGAACCTGAAATCCAAACAAATTTAAAAGCTAGACTTTGAGTCTTCAGGTACAAGGTGGTGAACTTTCTCACAATCTGAAGTTGAAATAATGTTGCCATTTCTCAAGCATTCTCACTTTTTTCAAACTTATCTAAAGATCATTGTCACACAAACACGTAAATTAACTGAAAAAGACTTCTATATGTTACAAATATTAATTCTAAGAATAAGTTTAGGTTTCAAGTGGTGAGATTCATGAACAGCTCGTGTCTCTCTAATATTTTGCTGTAGAATCATAGAATACTACGACCATTCGGCCCATAGACTCCACAGTGACCACAATCCCACTTAGGCCCCATCCTCATAACCACATGCATTTATCTTAGCTAGTCCCTTTGATACTAAGAGGCAATTTTCCATGGCCCATCCAGCTAACTTGCACATCTTTGTACTGTGAAAGGAAATGGGAACACCCGAAGAAACCTGAACAGAAATGGGGAGAATCTGCAAACTCCGTACAGATAGATACCCAAGGCTGGAATTGAACCTTGGTCCCTGGTGCTGTGAGGTAACAGTGCTAACCACTGTGCCACATGCCAACTCTGAATAAACCCTTGGTTGAATTGCTGCTTTATAGTCTACTTTGAACTATCCACTATCTTCTATATTAAATAGTAATGTGTGCATTTTTCTGCTATCATAGGACTGTTACTTGTAGAACTTGCCCAGGTCCTGTCACGACCTGTTTATACACTGTCTATTTTGGGTGAATTGTACACAGTCTCTTTGCATGGTATAAGGAATAACATTCAGTTAATTCAGGGTGCCTGATAAACATATGAATTCTTTGAACTGAGTAATTGGAGTTGGGAGGGCAGATAGTCAAGTATTTACTTTTCATCTGACATTTAACTCCACCCCTTCCCCCACCTCAAAACATTTTCTTTCCTCTTTTCCTGAAATTCTTTGATCCATGCTTAGATAGCTGAGCTGGAGCTGATTCTCTCACAGTGGCCAGTGAGTGCGTATTGGAAAGATAATTGACCTTGGGTTGTCATGGTTGAGGCTGACGTTCTCGGCCAATGTCCATTAAAGTACACTTTCTTGCTGAGATCAATGGATAGCGTACAAGAGCAGAAACCCGGGGTGATTTGGCCAGCCTTTAGCTGAGAGCACCAAGAAAATTGTAAAGTTATCTCCACCACTGTGCACTGAGGTGAGCCAGTCAGTACAGATCAAAAAAAAAACAATTTACCAGCGGGATTCAAAGCATTGGCTTGAAATCAACTCTGCAGCGCCTGCTGCTTGTAAGTGGTCTAAACGAAATTCATTTTGGCAGTCTCAGTACATTCCTAATAGGGCAGATGTCCACAGCACAAACCTATCCATAACTTGTCTCCAACTGGTAATCTCACAAGAATGCCTGGTGTAGGAGTGGAGATCTCTTATTGTTTGAAATAAAATATATTTTTCATGTTTCTGCATCTTTCTGGGACAGAGCACGTGTAGCTTAACCTGTGTCCTACCTTGGTTTTAACAGATATGCTTGATGCCAATATTTGTTGGGAGAAGTATCACATTCATTGTTTCTAATATCTCACAGCTTGTGCTGAAAAAAATAGAAATTTGTCAAAGTGAGAAAAGATTAGACACACTTGTTCCCATAATAGAGTTTCATCTTATCGATACTTACCCTGAAAGGTCAGCAAGCAGACAGCAGCTTTACTTTGCACTGACACTAAATTCATTGATGGGCAGCAGGGTGGCACAGTGATTAGCATGCTACCTCACAGTGCCAGGGACACGGATTCGATTCCCAGCTCAGATCACTGCCCATCTGCCAAACTGCAGTTTGCACATTCTCACCAAGTCTGTATGGGTTTCTTCTGTGTGCTCCAGTTTCCTCCCACAGTCCAAACATGTGCAAGTTAGATGGATTAGCCGTGCTAAATTGTGCATTAGTATTAAGTGGATTAGCGGGGTAAATATATGCGGTTACAAGGATAGGGCCTGGATGGAATCATTGTCGCTGAGGGTCAATGAGCTGAATGGCCTCCTTCTACACTGTAGGGATTCTATGAACTTTGATATTGAATATTGACCCAGACATGGGTCTGATGGTAAAGAAGGACTGTAGGAGAAGGGAAAATCAGCCATGGTTCTCAAGGGAAATTAAGGAGAGTATTAAATCAAAAGCTGAGGCGTTCAGAGAGTCTAAAAATAGTGGGCGATCGGAGGATTGGGAAAGTTTTAAACAACAGCAAAGAATGACTAAGAAGGTGATTAAAAAAGGAAAGATAGAATATGAGGCTAAACTAGCATGAAATATCAAAAATGACAGTAAAAGCTTTATAAATACATAAAAAATAGGAGGATAGCCAGAGTTAATGTTGGTCGCTTGGAGGATGAGAGGGGGGATTTAGTGGTGGACAATAAGGATACTGCGAGACCTTGAATAAGTTTTTTTGTGTCTGTCTTTACGGAGGAGGATGTAAATAGCTTGCCCGAAATTAAGGATAGAAGGGTGGTAGGAGATGAGGTCCTTGATGAGATTATAGTCACTAAAGAGGTGATGCCTCACAAAAGATTGCTGCAGAAGGTTACATTGCAGGGAGTTGGGGGTAGGGTATTAGACTGGATAAAGGATTGGTTGTCTCATAGGAAGCAGAGAGTAGGTATTAATGGGTGCTATTCTGATTGGCAGCTGGTGACTACTGGGGTGCCCCAGGGATTGGTGCTGGGGCCTCAAGTATTTACCATTTACATTAATGATCTGGAGGAAGGGGCTGAGTGCAGGATGATGAAATTTGCAGATGACATGAAGTGGAAAAGCAAATTGTGTGAAGGGTGTGGAAAGCCTGCAGAGGGATCTGGATAGGTTGAGTGAGTGGGTGAGGACTCATTATATATGAGTATAATGTTAGCAAGCGTGAAGTTATTCACTTTGGTAGGAATAATGGTAGGAAGGATTATTATTTAAATGGTGAAAAGCTGCAGCATGCGACAATGCAGAGGGACCTGGGAGTCCTTGTGCACGAATCGCAAAAACACAGTCTGCAGGTGCAGCAGGTGATCAAGAAGGCGAATGCAATGTTGGCCTTTATAGCTAGGGGGATAGAATATAAAAGTAGGGAGGTACTTTTGCAGCTGTATAGGGTATTGGTGAGGCCACAGTTGGAGTACTGTGTGCAGTTTTGGTCGCTGCATTTGAGGAAGAATATATTGGCCTTGGAGGGGATGCAGAGAAGGTTCATTAGGCTGATACTGGAGATGAGGGTATTGGATTATGAGGAGAGACTAAATAGGCTTGGTTTGTACTTGTTGGAGTTTAGAAGGCTGAGAGGGGATCTTACAGAGACGTATAAGATAATGAAGGGGATGGATAGGGTAGAGGTTGAGACTCTTCCCGCTTAGCAAAGGACTAGAGGGCACAGCCTCAAAATTAGGCGGGGGGGGGGGAGCGCTGTTCAAATCAGAGTTGAGAAGGAATTTCTTCACTCAAAGGGTGGTGAATCTTTGGAATTCTCTGCCTGTTGAAGTGGTGGAGGCTTCCTCACTGAATATATTTAAGTTAAGGGTGGATAGGTTTTTGATTGACGAAGGAATTAAGGGTTATGGGGAGAAAGCGGGAAAGTGGTACTGAACCACTGCAGATCAGCCATGATCTTATTGAATGGCGGGGCAGACTCGAGGGCCTGGATGGCCTACTCCTGCTCCTATTTCTTATGTTCTTACATCCTTACACACCATTCCTGATTTTTAGTTTCCTTTGACTGATTTTTACTATTATCCAAAGTCAAAATTATCTCTCATTTAGGGTAAATTTCGCAGTATGTCTGAACTATTTTGAAAGAATGAAGTGAGACTTTGGCTCCCATTCTGTCAGACTTCACTAGGTCCCTGTATCAGATCAAGCCTTGCTTCTGTTTTTAAGCATCCTTACAATTTTGTTTTTTAAGAAATGTCGGTGAAGTAAAAGGACTTCTTGCCAACACTACCTTTTGCAGCTTGAAGGGTCTCTAAAATTATGGGAACTGATCCCAAACTGATCCCAGTACCTTTCAAGGGCAGGAATGTTCAGATTACAACCTCGATAGTAATCCTATAGAACGGATAGTTTGCTTGTGATATAACCCAACTCATTTTCATCCAGGTTGGATATTGAGCAGGCACCATAAGGTAAGTACCAAGGTGCTAAAAAACAAGGGCCCAGTGGCAGAGTATGTGCATTTACCACTGACTGTGATTTAAACTGCCTACTTATCAATTAATTTTGGATCCTCTGCATCTTCTGGTCCCACTTCCAGTTTGAAACCAAGTGGCGGGTGTAATCCCAGTGAAGCCGTGCCTCTTTTTCATCGTGAACTGAAGTCCCTTAAGGTCTGTGTTCAGTTCTGTGATTGCAGCTTTTAAATAGACCGGCAAACTTCCAAAACTGCACAGCCTCACCCACAACAACAGTAATCACACATCTCTGGCAATGCTCACCCTCTCCCTTCAACGCCCTGATAATGACAACCTTGACGATAATGATAGTCTTCACCATCTGACAATGCTTATCAGCAGGCAATGCTCACCTGCATTCTTCAGCTCCCAATAATGCTCACACCCCTACTCCTTCTGGATCATCATTACCCCCCCACCCTATCCTGAACAAGACTCATTCCCTCTCTCCCTACATATCTAACAGTGAGTAGGGAAGGGGAGAAAGTGCTTGTAGGAGTGGAGGTTGAGGTCATATTGTCAGGAGGGAGGAGCGGGCATTTCTAATGAGAGGGGAGTAAATGTTGCCAGGTTGGAGGACTGAATGTCGCTGGGAGGGATGAGAAAGTTCTTTTTTATTCAATTGTGGGACATGGGCATCACTGGCTGGGGCAGCATTTATTGCCTCTTCCTAATTGCTCTTGAGAAGGTGGTGGTGAGCTGCCTTCTTGAATCTCTACAGCCCATGTGCTGTAGGTTGACTCACAATGTCGTTAAGCAGGAAATTCCAGGATTTTGACACAGCGACTGTGAAGGAATGGCGAAATATTTCCAAGTCCGGTGAGTGGCTTGGAGGAGAATTTGCAAGTGGTGATATTCCCATTTAACTGCTGTCCTTGTCTTTCTAGATGGAAGTGGTTGTGGGTTTGGAAGGTGCTTTGGTCTAAGGATCTTTGGTCAAGATACAAAGTCAAGTGAGCATTGTTGTGGGGAGGGCAAAACACTGTGGGAGTGAGGGCGACCATAGTAACATTGCCAGAATGGAAGGCGGAGACAGCTGATGAATTGTGTTCGCATTGCTCTAGGTACTGGAGTGTTTTTAAACCTGCAATAAAAAGTTCCAAGTAATTCCATGTGAAAATCAGAGCAAGTGTAGGACAGATAACTCGGGCATGATCTTATCACCTGTTCATGCCACACTCCCGCGATAAGCCAAATCTCTGTTCACTGCAGCAGGATGAGAAAATCCTATCGGCATAAACAGTCGGAAAATTCCGGCCCATACGTCTCTGTGGTTCTGGCCATCTGATCCCAATGTTGGAGAGAATTGTGTAGTAATCCAAGCAGAGTCAAAATGACAATCAGAAGTTCAAACTTTGTACCAAAGTGCCATGTGTGGAGGCTTCCTCAAGGATATCCTGAGCATATTAAAGGCTTAAGTTGAGTCATTTGGCACTCCCCATATCAAAAGATTCAGACCAAGTATTCAACGTTTAACTATGGCACAAAGTTAGCAATAGTAATTACCCTAGAATGGCTGTTTGTCACAATTCCCCGGGGTCCAGCTGTATCTTGACCAAATTACAGCAAGAAATCAGAACAGCCTTAAATATTTCCAGACCAACATATTTGCAAAGAAATGAGTGAAAAGAAATGTATTTTTTTTTAAAAAATCACTCGCAGTTCTGGAAAGTATAACAAGGTTTCGAATGAAAATGAATCAAGTGGTTAATACAAATGATCCAACATATAAGATGGAGACCTTTTTGTTTTATTAGAAATACATTCTTTCCTGACCATCATTAGATCAACAGAAGATAATATTGCCTATATTTTTCTCATGGCCATCTATTAAAAAATAAATAAATGTGTCTTGCCAAGGACAGCATGGAGGCACAGTGGTCAGAATTGCTGCTCTGGTTTCTTTCCACAGCCTGAAAGACATGCTGGTTAGATGCATTGGCCATGCTAACTTCTCCTTCAGTGTACCCGAACGGATGCCAGAGTGCAGCGACTAGAGGAATTTTACAGTAACTTCACTGTAGTGTTAATATGAGCCTACTTGTGACTAATAAATAAACTTTAACTTTAAGAGCCATTTTGTCACTTTTGTACTGCCCCACTCATTTTATTGGCATTCTTATTGTTGACTATGGAAAATGGAAGGATGCAAATTATAGAAACAAGTTCTCAAGTGGAATTGGGACTACTTTTACAATCACACGTTCACAACTTGGAGGTTGACATTAAAAATGGCATTTGGAGCGATATGGTGACATGGTGGTTAGCAGTGCTGCCTCACAGCACCAGGGACCCGGGTTCAATTCCCAGCTTGAGTCACACTCTGTGTGAAGTTTGCATGTTCTCCCCGTGTCTGCATAGGTTTCCTCCGAGTGCTCCAGTTTCCTCCTGCAGTTAGATCGATTGACCATGCTAAATTGCCATTTAGTGGTAGGGGAGATTAATAAGTTAAATACGCGGAGTTACTGGAATAGGGCCTGTGTGGGATTGTTATTGGTGCAGGCTCGATGGACCGAATGGCCTCCTTTGCTCTATAGGGATTTTATGATTCTATGAAAGAAACAAATGTTGTAAGAACGGGGTTTCTCCCTTTTTTTCTGCAGCAACCCTCCTCCATGAAATACTTATCTTTCTCTCTTCTGTATCCAATGACAACATCTTGCCTATTTTGCCAAAGGGGTTATTTTCCATTTGCCAGTGTGGAGCCAAGCTTTTCAACTGTGAGATGCTTCATCACCAAGTGAGTTAGCGCCCTCGCCAGATGTCCACGTATGAGTCTGTTTTCAAATGCAGTCACTGGCTGGCAGGTCTGAACCCTTCCTTTCGCAAGGCCAATCACACTATTCATGGCGCGAACATCCATCATAAATAGTAAGAGGCAACCGTTCCTTGACACACTTTCGCTGTAACGAAGTTAAGAAGTACACCTTCCCCAAACATATTTTAAGGCTATCTTCGCTTACGTTGAGAGAGAGAGAAAAAAATAGACATCGACACCAAGATGTTACTGACAAACAAAATACGATTTTTGAATTCTCACACTTCAGTTAACACCTTCGAATGATTTTCGCAGCCTGGACCCTAACTACTGGCCTTTAACAACAGTTGCAAAAACACAATTTACACCATGCCAGCCCACACATGTTCTAGTGATTACTCCGGCTCACCATAGCAGAGATTCATTAAACGTCACCACTATTTGCATATGCACTGTACATATTTCCTAGATACGGTTTCAAATTCTACCAGTGCCGCTAAATTGAAAAAAAAATTGTCCTGCAATTGTTTGAAGGAATTTAATGCATACAAATCTCAGCAAGCGGGGCACATGGGAGACAGTTTCACTAATCGGGCATGAAAACAAACAAGATTAAACTACAGCAGTCATCTGCAGAATCAACCATGTGTGCAGTTCACAGCCCAGGACACAGGGAAAACAGCCTCAACCTAATTGTAAATTTCATCCAAACAGAAATTAAACATTCCATCACATAAAAACAATATTCATTAAGGTTGCTCCTAACAGACAGATTACAATACCTGAACATGGGAATAATAGCTGATTTATGAGCTGCGGTTTGGCTAACAAAAAGGGATGGAAAAGAAAAACAGAAAAAAGTTTGCAATTCAAGAAATTTTGTCTGTCTTTCTTCTCAAGAGTTTGAAAATTAATAACATTAATTCTGGGTTGGTGGTCGTTCCTTCCTTGTGTCTTGTGAAGCACATAGCCCCTTAAATTGCTCCCCTTTCTGCTGCAATACATTTACATGCACTGTTTAAGCAGATTTTGCATTCCTGACATGTATTTTTCCTCCGATAAGCCGTACCCCATCAGAATTCAGTCACCTGGATTAAATGTCCCCATAGCGAGTGACACGGAATACCGTCTCCATCTCTGCCACATTCTGTTTACAGACACTGGGCCTCCCACCTCTTCCTCGCATCTCACCGAAATGTGGTGTGACATTTCTAAATTTCATGCAATTTCTTGCACAGCAGTGTATGAAATAAAACAGGCAGGCGGGCAATGTCTTTCCCGATTGTTGTGACTTGTGTACTGCAAGGGTAAGTAAAATTAACCGAGCGAGGCCTGGCCTCCGCTATTAAATCAACATTTCCAGCTAATAAGTGAGATAGCAGCTCAGTTTTCTGCTCTCATTTTATAGAATAAACACAAACACGTGAGTGATTAAAGTTGTACTGTTTTCATCTGTTCAATTTTTAAAAATTTTTTTTCATATAAAGTTTGATTTCAGTTTTGTGACAGTATTTATGTTGTGTGTTACATTCCTGGCCTTTTGTTTTTCATTAGCACTGATTAACAATGAGAAGTATTTGACATTGGATTTCAGCCAAGCAGAATTGAGGATTGAGAGAAAGTGCATTTCTCTTCCCGCACTTCCACAAAAATATATTGAAGAGCATATGCATAGATAGGATTAAGCATACCTTAGTGTTATTCTCACAGTCCCAGCACTGCTATTTCACACTGACAAAAATAAAATAATATAGATGTGTGAAAATAACACTTACAATCCTTGCCACATGCTGAATTGCGACCATTAAAGGCCGCCTGCAACAAATTCACCTCAAAGAGGAATATCTTCTGTGTTCTGACATCACAAAACATTAGCTGTTTAATTTGATTTATATAGGATGTATCTTAAAGACTCATCCCCATGAGATTGTTAGTAAAAGCCATAAAATAGTTCAACAGAGATTTCAAGAAATCTAACTATTTATTTCAGGACAGTAAGAGACTACACACTTGCATCTTGACTTTGTATAGCTGGCACTTGTTCAATTCTTAGTCTGAAAGACACCATAATGACCAGTACTTTATATTTTCTTTCACAAGTACTTAATTATGTGCATTTGTTAAAATTCTCTGGGTAAGGGTAGCACAAAGCAATCACAGAATCCCTTCAGTGGAGAATGAAGTCATTTGGCCCATCAAACCTGCATTGATAACAATCCCACCCAGGTTCTTTGCCCATAACCCCACGTATTTCCTCTGTTAATCATCCTGACATTAAGGGGCAATTTAGTATGGGAAATCCATCTAATCTGCACATCTTTGGTGTGTGGGAGGAAACTGCGGCGCCCAGTGGGAACCCATGCAGACACAGAGAGAACGTGCAAATTCCACACAGATAGTGACCCCCTCAAGCTAGAATGTAACTTGGGTCCCTGGTGCTGTGAGGCAGCAGTGCTAAACACTGTGCCACCATGCTGCTCTATCGACTTGATCACCTGTATAGATGTCTCTCAACACGTGAACCCAACAAAGCATTCTGACCGATCATCATTTACCATGCAGAAACAAACTAGTTGCAAATTTGTTTTCGTAATTAGTTGAGGCAGAGTGGACATTGTTTTTGTTTTTCCTCGCTAGCTGGTTTCCACACAGCCCCCATTTGAAATATGCAATGTGGGTTTATCGTATTTTCTCAAATACTCAGGATACATTTGCACACTGCCATCAGTAGACAGAGAACTTCCTTCATGCAGCATGGAGTAAATGAGCAATCTAAACAGAGAGTACTTGAGTTCTGCAAGTATTAACAGTTTGATAATCATTTCAGTCAGTTTAGGAACATTGACCATAATTGGGATATAGCCACATGTCGTCTCTATACGAACCAACATTATCACTCCTGTTAAATATAGAGCCAATTTATATTATTCAAGTGTATAATGGGACTTGTATAGAATGTAGACTTGAGAACTCGCTAATATATTAAAGAAAAGAGTGCAGAACAAGGACAGTCTAAATTCCACTTCACCTCAACCAAGAGTCAATTCAGGCCTTTATCACCTTGCTGGTGTTTCCTGCTTTCACACAATTAAAATTGGTGCGAATCTGAATTACCACATTATTACTTTTTGAACATGCATCTGTCTGATCACAGTTGTGCCAATTACATATGGGTTACATTTGCTATTCCCATGAGAGAACTGAAGAGATCTGTACAACCAATGATGAGAGGTTAGATTTATAATGCCACCCTTTATGGAATCATCAGGTAATTTCCGTAAGCCCGCTGGAATTTCCTTTATGAAAGCTGGGGTCTTGCTCAAGGTGAGCAAGAGTTGAGGTGAAGTTGATGCTGGAACTGCAGTGAAAATCAGAGTCCTTGCTTTATTCCCTTGTATGGATTGCTTTCAATTGTTAATTCACCTGGATACAAAGCACTTGCAGAAGCTTCAGCAGTACGGCAAATTGATTTTCCTTCTTTATATGGCCAGCTGCAATTTACCGTACCTGACCTAGGGTCTTGTATCCTACCCGCCAAAGTATAACAACCATTCACAATAGAAGTATACAAGTGAAAGACAGCAGATGGGGGAAGAGAGAAGCATTCACCTCTGTAACTGTTACTTTGTAAGAATGGAGCACTTCCACCAAAGTCTAAAGACATTTCAAAAAAATTAGAGTCATAGAGATTTACAGCATGGAAACAGGCCCTTCAGCCCAAATTGTCCATGCTGCCTTTTTTTAAAATCACTAAATTAGTCCCATTTGCCTATCCATATCTCTCTCTACCCATCTTACCTATCTAACTGTCTAAATGCTTTTTAAAAGACAAAATTGTACCTACCTCTATTACTATCTCTGGCAGCTTGTTCCAGACACTCACCACCTGTGAAAAAAATTGCCTTCCGGTCTCTTTTGTATCTTTCTCCTCTCACCTTAAATGTGTGCCCTTTAGTTTTAGACTCCCCTATCCTTGGGAAAGATGTTGACTATCGGGCTGATCTATGCCCCTCATTATTTTACAAATCTCTATAAGATCACCCCTAAGCCTCCTACACTCCAGAGAAAATAATCCCAGTCTATCCAGCCTCTCCTTAGCATTCAAACCATCAAGTCTTGGAGCATTCCAGTAAATTAATGTAACTTTATAAGGAGATTCAAAGTTTGCTGAAAATATGAATCTTTAGAATTCTTTAAAGGGTTTAAAGAGCCCTTTAAATTCTATTTTAAGGATAATTGATTTTGAATATATAATGTTGTTTTAAGTGGCTCCATCTGTATCTAAAGACTTTGAAATTCTATACAAGCTAGAATACACTGGATAAAGATATTGTCTTGTATTGTCAGATACCAAGGGGGAGTTGATGGCCTTGTGTTATTATCGCTAGACTATTAATCAGAAACTCAGTTAATATCATGGGGATCTGTGTTTGTAACCCGCCATGGCAGCTGATGGAATGTAAATTCAACAAAAAAAATCTGGAATTAGGAATCTACTGATGACCATGAAACCATTTTCAATTGTTGGAAAAACCCACCTGGTTCACTAATTCCTTTAGGGAAGGAAATCTACTATCCTTGCCTGGTCTGACCTACATGCGACTCCAGGATCACAGCAATGCGATTGTCTCTCAACTGCCCACGGGCAACTAGAGATGGGCAATAAATGCTGGTCAGCGATACCCATGTCCCACAAATGAATAAAAAAAAGTTGTGGCTCAAATCAGACGGCTAGCATTAGAAAATATTCAGGAACCTGACATTACTAGAAATTCACAGGCTTAAGTAGTGATCAGCTCGGCAGACTGAGATAATTGTTTAATGACTTGTGGCATGATTGAGGCTTCAACTCAAATAAATGAGGTATTCAAAAAAGAGAGAAGGATACTAAAAGGATGCAGAAGGGTACAAGATTTTAAGATGGCTGACCTAAAAAATCTTCTAAATTTGGTGCAAAAAAGGAAAAAAGGAGATATGACCGGTGTTCAGGAGACGAAGCCGCAAAATGACGTCTCATGCAAATGTACAGTGATATAGCAGTGCTATTGGTTTCCAAGGCAGTTATACCCAGAATTTCAGAGCGGTCAAAAATTCAATCCATCAATCAATCTGCCTTTTCTTCCATAGGCACCAATAAACTGTACACTCTTTAAATCTATTTGTTGCATAAGTTATTGTTTACACTGCCTTTTCATGAAAGGCAATAACCAGACAAAATATTTCAAAGTACTATAATCTCACCTAGCATCATTTACCAGAAGTCGTGGTGTACAAGTTGACTTGGCTCATGAGATAACCTCAATTTTTTGGCACCTAGAGTAATGTTTAGGCCAATATTTGGCATATAAATCAACTTCACCAACCCCCTAGGCAAGATGCATTTGGATAATGATGGAATCAGTCTCAATATTTCACTCAATTTATGAGTCGACATATGAACAGGGGATCAAGCAGGCAATGTGGGCCACATTGCCAAGATGATGTGTGGTAATTTAGGCACTCACACTGAGCATACTGTTTGTGGCAAATGATGAACGATAAGTCCTCCAGGAAAAAGAATGAAGTACGAATTGGTTCAAGCTAAAAGTCATGACATTTGCTAACTTGTCAAGTAACTCTGCTACAGCGAAGGAATTTAGTATTAGTGAAAAACTGGTGCAAGAATGAAAGAAGAAATCCTCCCTGAAGAATTTACCCATGACCAAATGAGCTATTGGAATGGGGGCCAGCAATTGGCCTGATCTCGAGAAGCACATATCCAAACAGGTCCTTGAAAATGGTCAGAATTTTACATTGTCACCAAAAAACTGTCATCAAATCATTCAGTTGATGTGGAAACTCCAATTCCATGACTGAACAGGAAGATCATTTGTTTTGGTGGAGTGATACTGAAACCAAAAACATCAGATTTGATCCAGAGTGGGATCCTTACAACGATGTCATAGCAAAAGTGACTTGGATTGAATCCGGAACTTTGCATCTGTGCCGAATGAATGACAGTTTTTAAAAATGTTTGCATTGTGGTTAAAGATTCCAGATGAATATAGGAATTAGGAGCAGGAGTAGTCCACTTTGCCTCTCCATCCTGCTCTGCCATTCAATAACATCTTGGTGATGTCATTGTCTGATTGTAAACCCCACATTCCCTATGCACCCTAGACACACTCTTCCACCTCCTTCCGTTGGGAAAATGATACCAAAGTTTAAGATAACGTATCAATTGACTCAAATTAGCTTCTTCCCCGCTACCATCAGACTTTTGAATAGACCTCAGATTAAATATATCTTTCTCTCCACACTAGCTATGAATGTAACACTGCATTCTCTCCTTTCCATTCTTACGTACAGCACGCAAGAAACAATACTTTTCACTGTATACTAATACATGTGACAAGAATAAATCAAATCAAATCCTGCCAGACCCAATAATCTTTCATCCCCTTGTATTTTTTTTAAAAAGTTCTTTTTAATTTTATATTCAGTACGATATTCAACAAATTCCCAGGATTCAGCACAGTATAGAGCAGTCATTATTTCACGTGTAAATGCGGAGAAGATCAGCAGAGATCAATACAAATAGTGCAGAGAATCAGACATCATAGTCCTTGTCCTTATTAATGGCACTTCCTTTTGTGTGAAAATTGAAAAAATAACAGAAAAAAAACAGGAATTCAGGATAATAGATAAGGCCCTGAAAACATGACACTGTGGTGCACACCTTTTCACGGAACAATGGTGTTAAAATGACACTACCAACCAAGTCCCTCTTGGAGCCAGAGGGAAAGCAGGAATTTCTCAGGACAATGAACACCAAAAGGTCCCATCAAGACAAGAGCCACCCCTAAATATGGCCCATAAAACCAGGAATAATCAAACAATAAAATGTCTGAAAATCAGGATAAGAGCAGAGTAACAGTCTCACCAGGAGACCATGAAGCTCTTAGCATCAAGCCTGTTGTTATAACCAAAAGGGGGAAAGGGTTCAATTAGACTCTTCTCAAGAAAACAAAAGAGGCATTCCGGAGGGGAACAAGTATCCCTCTTTCCGTATCCTAAACACATTTTTAAAAAGTTCCACAAAACTCTGCGTGAACCATTAAGTGATCATTACCTCTTTCAGCATCATACAAACAGACCTAGGGTAATAACTTAGGAAAGCTGGCAGTCTGAGAAGCCAAACATGGATCATTACTTCTGAGGTAACACAAGCTCTGCTGTTCTTCAATTCTCAATTCCAACCAATACCTTGAGCTACTGGGAAGGAAAAGACACCCTCTGCTAACGTCCCCTCTCTAAGAGGAGGAGAAAAGCTGTCCGGACAGTCATCAACCAGATATCTTGGCAATAGATATGTCCTTTGCATATCCCCAGCTGGAAAAAGGATACTACTTGCACACTAAACTCAATGAACATCAATCTACCACATACAATAGAAGATAGCACAAAAGGAGTAGACATCCAACACAGCCACAACAATAAACTACCACAGAATACTACTCTCTGGAGAACTCTACCTCCCAGGAAAACAAAACCAGCTGTAGAGATCCCTACCAGATGACACGGAGAGAAAAAAAAACCCTATTCCACCTGAATTCCATTTAGAGACGGATTTATCAAATGCCAGGGCCTGAGCCTACAAATCAATCATCAAGGTATGTAAATAGCAAAGTATCACAGCCCAGGAAAAGACCAGTAATCTGAAGGAGAGGAAACTAGAGATCTCTCCCCAACTAAAAAAGAAGAAAAAAGGGGGGAGGGGGGGGGGGGGGGGAGTGTGTATGCTAGGATAGGTAGCTACTCCCCCATCTAGTGTGCTCCCTACCCATTCCATTCTAAATCAACTCTCAACTCTAACCACTCAGCCAAGCAACCAATCCAGAGATACTCAAAACTCAAAGATGTACCAACCATGCTTGGGTGTGCATCACCACACATCTCCCCGCACTCCAACCAACCAGGAGCGCTAATGACAAGAAGAAGTCCAGTCCACTCCAGAATATTTGATCTGTCTCCATCATAATAGGATAAACACAGGATTTCTCAAACCCAGAATATCTATATTAAAAAACCAAAGAAAACCATGTCAATAATTCTAATGGGGGGCTTTCTTCGCCTTAACTTAAGGCCATATGTCCCATCTCAATATCTATCCATCCGCCCACCATCCTGCTGTGGCACTAATCATCTTTTCTATAACTAATGCAAAGGGTACTTCAAAACAAACTCCTTCTTTACATATCATAGAATCCTACAGTGCAGAAAGAGGCCCTTTTGCCCATCGAATCTGCACCAAACACAATCCCACTCAGGCCCTACCTCCATATCCCGACATATTTTATGTACTAATCCCTCTAACCTACGCATCCCTAGACACGAAGGGGCAATTTCTTAGCATGGCCAATCAACCTAACTCACAAATCTTTGGACTGTGGGAGGAAACCGAGTACCCAGAGGAAAGCCACACAGACATGAGAAGAATGTGCAAACTCCACACAGACAGTGACCCAAGCCGGGAATTGAACCCAGGAGCCTGGAGCTGTGAAGCAGCAGCACTAATCACTGTGCTTACATAGAACATAGAACAATACAGCACAGAACAGGCCCTTCGGCCTTCGATGTTGTGCCGACCAAAATAAAAAGCAATGCCCCTCCAAACCATGCCACCCATGCAAGGATTGCATTTAGAAGAAATTCAAGAATCTATCTAGCTCCGCCCTGAAAATATTCAAAGACTCGACTTCCATTGCCTTTTGAGATGAGTTCCAGAGAAGCCAGATACTCACGGCTCTTCGATAGAAAACATTTCTCTATGTCTGTCTGAAATGAATGATTTTTTTTAAACAGCAACACCTTTTTCTAGATTCGCTGGTGAAAGGAAATGTCCTCTTTACATCCAATCTATCAATACTCCTCAGAATCTTAAAGGTTTCGATCTAGTCACCTCTTACTGTTCCAAGTTCTGCTGGATACAAACCTAACCTCGCTAATCTTTCCTCATAAGACAATCCACACATTCTTGATATTAGTCTTCTGTGAACTGCTTCTAACACATTTACATTTTTCCATAAATAAGGAGACCAATACAGTACACAATACTCCAGACGTGGTCTCATCAATGTCCTGCAAAACTGATGCATAATGACAGTACTTTTGTAATCAATTCCCTTTACAGTAAACAATAACATTCTAATGGCTTTTCTAATTACTTGCTGTACCTGCATACTAGTCTGTAATTCATGTCCTAGTGCATGAATTACAGACTAGTATACAGGTATACCTTCTAACACTTTCCCGATGACAGATGTTAGGCTAACTGGTTTGTAGTTTTTGACTGTAGTCTTTCCACCCCATCCCAACTTTTTGAATAAAGCAGTTATATTTGCTATCTAATGGAACCTTCTCTGAATCTAGGGAATTTGGGGAAATTAAAACCAATGCATCAATGAGTTCATTAGCCACTTCTTTCAAGACGTAATGATGAAATCCATCTGAACCTGGGATTTGTTAGTCCACAGACCCAATAATTTTCTTAATACCACTTCTCTGGTGATTGCAATCTTCCTGAGATCCTCTCTCCATTCCATTTACAGCTATTTTTGGGATCTTTCTTGTGTCTTCTATAGTGAAGATCAGTGCAAAACATTTGTTTAATTCATTTGCTGAAATCCTACTTTCCATTATCAATTCCCCAGATGCACTTTTTACAGGACCAATGTTGACTTTATTTTTTCTTTTTTTAAGTATTTATTGAAATGCTTCTTATCCATTAAGTTACCAGCCATCTTTCTCTTTTATTCCAACTTTCCTCTCCTTCTCAATCTTTTTGTCATTTTTTGTTGTTCTTTCTATTCTTTTCAATCTTCTATCCTGTCACTTGTCTTTGTGCAAATATATGTTTTTCATTAACTTTAAGACAGTATTAAACTTTCAGAGACTTTTTCAGAGACTATTTCCTCGGGTGGATGTAGCTGTTACTAGGGGGCATACACGGTGGGAGATATAGGAGGCATGTCCAAGGATGAGAAATGGACTGCTTGCTGTGATAGTGGAGTCGAACACTTTAGGAACTTTCAAACAGTTATTGGGTAGGCACATGGAGCACACCAGAATGATAGAGAGTGGGATAACTTGATCTTCGTTTCGGACAAAGCTCGGTACAACATTGAGGGCCAAAGGGCCTGTACTATGCTGTACTGTTCTATGTTAACATTTTTAGTTAACCAGAGAAGAGTCCTCCCCTGGAATTTTTCTTTCTCATAAGAATGCAAGCATTCCATGTATTCTGAAATATCCCTTCAAATGTCTGCCACTGAAGCTCTATTGATCTATCCCTTGAGCACATTTGTCAGATCATATTGGCTCGCTCTGCATTCATGCCCTCAGAAATGCCCTTTTATAAAACTAAAATATGAGTCCTGAATGCATTCCCTGAACTACACGTGAAATTATGATCATTGCTACCGAGAGGTGCCTTCACTATGAGGTTATCAATTAATCCTAACTCATTGCACAATACAAGACCTAGCATGGCCTGCCCCTGGTTGGCTCCAGAATGTGCTCTAAGAAACTACCTTAAAAACATTCTATGAAATCCTCATTTATGCTACTTTTGTCCATCTGATTTCTTCATTCTATATGTAGAATAAAATCCCCCATGATTATTGCTGTGCCTTCCTGACAAGCTCTGAGTATCTCTTCTTTAATACTCTGTTCTACTATGTAGTTAAATTAGAAACTCTGTAGACCACTCTGACAAGTAACTTTCTGCCTTTATCATTTCTCATCTCAATCCAAACTGCTTTTACTTCCTAGTTTCTAGGACTTGGGTCATCCCTCTCTAATGTGCTAATACCATTATTAATTAACAGAACCACTACCCTGCAACACCCCCCCCCCCACAACCTTTTCTGTCTGTCCTTCCTAAATATCACATAACTTTCAATATTTTGGTCCCAATCTACGTAATCCTGTAGACATATCTCTGTAATTGCTATCAGATCATAATTCTTTCTTTCTATTTGCTCTTTTAGTTCATCTGCTTTGTTTTAAATGTTATGAAGTTGTAGATGCAAACCCTCTAGTTTTGTCCTTTTATTATTTTTGTAGCTGCTAGCCTTTTCTGCAAATTACTCTTAAATTTGTATTCTCTGCCCCTTCCTGCCACCATTTGTTTCTCATTTCCTTTCTCTCTTGCCTTGTTTTTAGAAAAGATAGAAAAATAGGAACAGTAATAGGCCATTCGGACTTTTGAGTGTGCTCTGTCATTCAATATGATCATGGATGATGTCTGTTCCAGCATCACACTCCAGCACTCTCCTCATACACCTTGACATTTTCAGTTAACCACATCTTTCCAAATTTGATCCTTTGGCCTCATTATTCCATTTAAAACTCTCTCCCTACTTCTGTAGTCAACTCATTTGAGTCTCAATCTCAACATGGTTCAGGTATAGGTTGGCCTAACAGTAAAATCCCATTTTCCCAGTATAGGTGCCGGTGCCCAATGAACTGGAACCCACGTGTGAAAATTAGTTTATACAATAAAATATATCACTTTTAATTAATTTGGACTACTGGTGTTAGGCATTTATTTTCACATTTCAAAATGATGTCCTACACCTATACCAGTGGTTCACATTTTACACTCAGCATACACATAACCTCCATTTTTGGAAAGGTTTTGCAAGGCTTCATAGGTTGACTTATACACCATGATTTACGATCCTTACTGTCAGAACCTTAAAACCCATCTTCCATTTCAGTAGGGGGATATCAGCAGGTGTGACATCAGCCATCTGGGAGAGATTCCCCAAATGCCACAGTTCATTTAACTCAAGCAGATTATAATTACATGGGATCCATGCTGTGAAGCTTATTGCAGCATTCATTCTGAGTAGGACTCCTCTGGTTGTATCTGTGACAACTATGGTTGGAGTGGATGACTCATTGTTGCACTCATCAGCTGCAGTTCCTGCAGCACTTATTGTGGTTTTGTGTCTACAGTAGTTCAGCCACCTATAAGCCATCTGTTCACTTGACTACTTTCAAACAAGGCAGAATTCTTGCAGATGAATGCATCGTGGCAATTTGCAGCAAATTTGGCAATCAGATGATATGATTTTTCATCCTTGGTCACCGACAGTCTGTACATTTAGTAATTGGCACTCCCTATTTAAGTTGAGTGAGTTAACAGTAGAATCTTAGGATTACATGGTGCATACCATCCATTGCATCCTACAGTTCAATGAACCCAGTGGTGTACTGAAACTGGATAGCCCTAACATAAAACTATTATTCTCATGACAGATGGGATAATTCTCCAACTCTGGGCAAACATATCAATTATCTGATAAATATTGCATTCTGTGATGAAATGGATTGCCCATACTTGAAATAAGCAGAACATTTGAAAGCTGCTGTAACTTTCACACATTTCCCTCTCGAAAATTCTTGGAATAGATTTTATTAGATAGCAGGCAGCTCTCTCTGGTCCCACCAGTGCCACTAGGGTAATGCCACAGTTGCGAAGGCATATTGTAGTGGAGCCAAGACTTTAAGATAAATCGGGGGTCTCAGTGGGACAAGGAGAAATGCAAGGGTGGGAAAGCCTGGTTTTGGGGGTGGGCGAGTGTCCCATGAGCACAGGGGACCCATAAATGAGGCACCACCCCCTCTCTCTGACTTGGCTGGTCACCAGCATGACCAATCAAAGCTGGACAGTTGATGTCGTGAAACTCCATTGGCAGCAAGAAGCCATTCATTCATTGTTCAGTAGCCATAAAATTGGCCCACAGGCTGGTAGAATTGCAGCAGGGTAGTAGATAGGCATCAGGAATGGCACCCATGGAAGGGCATCCAATTTTATGGACCCCCACCAACCCATCCTTATGGGGCTATAAAATCCAGTCCTTCATCTCCTATCAACCACACAAACCCCAATCAGGTTTTTCACTGAGATATCCTCAGTTCCTTCCTTTCTTTACCTTTGCATCAGGCAACTTCTCCTTGGTGATTCTAAGCTCCATCTCAAGCCATTTGATCTCTTTCCTCAGTTCACAGTTGTACTCTTTGCCTCTCTCTCCATAGCAAACTCTTTGACACATATTTGGGATCTCCCCCTTGGTCTATTCTGATTGTGTCAATCAGACAAACCCATCTTTGATCACCAGCTTTATTCCTCAATACTCACATTCTCCTTCCAAACTACTGTCTCAGTTCCCTAACCTCCCTCCCCTTTGCCCTTGAAACTATTGTTCTCCTTCCTTATTATCTATAACTTCATGTGTGGATTCCTTCAAACAAATTTCCACTTTGCCACAACACAAATAGTCCTCAGCAAGTTAGAAATAATATAACGCATGAGTGGAACCATGATAAACAATCACTCTTCAAGATGTGTCTGTCCTGTCAAGCAGAATAGTGGGTTCCTGTACCAGATTCTATGCTTGAAAACTTATTATTTATGCACAAACGCTTTTCATTGACACTCTGGATGGGCCAGCAACTGATTCATTCATCCATCTTTAGATGAAGGGTTAGAAGATCCCAGCATCATATTTAATCACCAATCCAGCACACTCATATCACTCTCTCCAATCCACCAGTCTTCACTAGATCATGCAGGATGTCAGCAACCCAGAGGGAAAAGGCGAGCAGCCTCAGGAAGCAGCTGGTTCTTCAATTCAACCACCCATTCATCCAATCAACGCACCCACGTCCCACACGAGTCCATCTTCTGTGAGGCATCCATGCTTCATTTAGATCTCCATCCACTGCGTCTGCAGTTTATATCCATCCCCTTCCTGTAAACAATCTGGTATTATTTTGGTCCCCTTGTTTGTGAGCTCTTCATACAGCTGTGTCGGGGTCCAGCTTCTCTCCTCTCAGTTTTTCTTGTGTCTTCCATTCTTCATCTTCTTAATCCACCTCCTTACCCCTGTGCTTGTCATTGTGAATCCCCCATCTTTCCCTCCCCACCACTTGCACAGCTCTTTTTTCACATAGCTCCACCCCCTTGTCTTCAATAGACCACGCTCCCCCAGCCTCATTTTGCATGATACCCCAATTGAACTTCAGACCTTTATTGCAGTGGCTGCCTGAGTCCTGCAGCACAGTGCTCTCCAGATAGACACTGGTGTGTGACACTGGGGGAAGGAGACCCCTGTACCCCATAACTCAATTTGCTGTACTGATCTGACTCATGGTATAGGAGGGTCCTTGGGTCCAGAGCACGATCCATGAAGACCAGCTCAGCATGGAGATGAAAGGCAGAAACTGGCCTGCTACAGCAGATGGTGTACAGCCCATCAGGAGCCCCACAAAATTTGGCGGCATGCACCCTGGAGTCTCTCGCGCACTGAGGATTGCCCTGGTGCACATCACTCATTAACAATTGTGTTTGACACTCAAGTATATTCCTGCTGGTAAGATTGGGAATGCAAATGAATATAAATAGTATATGCGCCACCGACCAGTGGGAAGAGGGAACAATCACTGGAGAATTGCAACATGAATTTACCCTGGCAGGTTTCTGACATTTTGGCTCCCACTAGATTCACCAAATCTGCTTGCCTGCAAACGAGCCATGGACTGAACAAAGAACAAAGAACAAAACAGCACGGGAAACAAGCCCTTCGGCCCAATGAGCCCGCGCTGCCACCCCGATGTTCCCACCTCTACCCGTGATCCCTGTCTATGTTTATAGATCAATGGATTAAAAACCAAATTTGAGACAATTTTTAGGGAGAATTTGTTTTGCCAATTAGCCTAAGAGCACATCTTTGGGATGAGAGAGGAAACCGGAGCACCCGGAGAAAACCCACGCAAGCACAGGGAGAATGTGCAAACTCCCACAGACACAGACCCAAATCCATGTATCCGCACAGCACAGCGATAGTCACTGAGTTGTCGTGTTGCCCATCAAATGGTCCAGGTCAAGCGTACACTAATGACGTGAAGCACTAGGATACTCTCGAAAAAAATCCAAGAGCAGCCCTTTCATGACCCATCACGTGTTAGACAACAAGTTGGACCAAAGCACCTGTAGGAGAAAAACAAGTACATCAATATTATCATCTATTTACACACTTCCCAGGGACTCCCAAAGTTCATGATCCCTATTTTAAATCAGTTTTCTATATCCCTCCATTCCCATTCTGTTCATGTGCCCATCTAAGCATTTCTTAAATAACTCCAAAGTGACTGCCTCCACTTTACTTGGCAGCGCATTCCTGTGTGAAAAAACTCCCCCTAGCATCCAAATTATACCTTACCCCCCTCACCCTAAGCCCATGACCCCTCGTGCTATTCGAGTCCATCCTAGGAGAAAGCTTAACCCTGTTCACTCTGTCCGTATCCCTCATAATCTTGTACACCTCTATTAGATCTCCTCTAAGTCTACATCTTTCTAAGGAAAACTGTCCCAATTTGCCTAACCTCTCCTCGTAACTCAGACCTTCCATACCAGGTAGCATCCTGGTAAACCTCCTCCGCACTCCCTCCAGAGTCTCCACGTCCTTCCGGTAGTAAGGCGACCAGAACTGGATGCAGTATTCCAAATGAGGTCTAACCAACGTTTTATACAACTGCAACATTAAAGGCCAGCTCTTGTACTCTACACCCCTTCCTGTAAAGGCTAGCATACCATATGCTTTCTTCACAACCTTCTCCACTTGCTCTGCCACCTTCAGAGACTTGCGCAGCTGCGTTTCTATACTCTTAATAGGTCTACCCTTTATCATATACCTCCCCACGACATTCTTTCTCCCAAAATGCATCACGTTGCAATTATCAGGATTGAATTCCATCTGCCATCTATCTGCCCAAGCTACCAGCCTTCGTCCTGCTGCATCGCCTGGCAATGCTCCTCACTATCCGCAAGTCCAGCCATCTTTGTGTCATCTGCAAACTTGCTGATCACTCCATTTACTCCCTCTTCCAAGTCATTTATATATATTACAAATAGAAGAGGTGCCAGTACTGAGCCCTGCGGCACACCACTAGTGACCGACCTCCAGCTAGAAAAACACCCTTCCACTATTACTCTCTGTCTCCTATTATTAAGCCAGTTACTTATCCATCTAGCTACCTGCCATTGTATCCCATGAGCCTTGACCTTCTCAACTAACCTCCCATGAGGGACTTTGTCAAACGTCTTACTGAAATCCATATAGACGACATCAACAGCTCACCCTTCGTCGACCGTTTTCGTCACCTCCTCAAAAAATTGTCAGATTTGTAAGGCACGAAATCCCCTTAACAAAACCATGCTGCGTATCCCTAAGCAGATCGCAATGCTCTAAGTGCCTATACATCCTATTTCTAAGAATCCCCTCCAACAGCTTCCCTACCACTGACATCAAATTCACCAGCCTATAATTTCCAGGGTTATCCCTACTACCCTTTTTAAACAACGGAACAACATTAGCTATCTCCAGTCCTCTGAGACCTGTGTTCAAAGAAGAGACAAAGATTTGCGTCAGAGGCCCAGCAATTACACCTTGCACCTCCCCAAGCAGCCTGGGATAAATGCCATCAGGCTCCGGAGATTTATCAGTATTAATGCTACCTAGAAGCTCTAACACTGACTGGTTGGGAGAATTCCATCTAGTTTCTTCAGTCTCTGCCACCAATTCCATTCCTGTGCCCATCAGAGGCCAATTCAATCTATTTCCAATCTTGATATCCTATTTGACCTTGAGTGGAACTTTCAACCAAATTATCCATTTAAAAAAGATCATGTAATTCCACCCCCCCCAATCCCCCTTCCCACCCAGCCTCACCTCTCTCCATTCCTGCCTCAGCCCTCTCTACTGCGGAAATCTTCTTCCATGCCTTTGCTACCCTCGATAGCGTCGACTATTCCAATGGGCAACTTCCTAACCTTACACATTCTGCAAACTCAAGCACATTAAACTCTCTTTCTCGTATTTCAACTTGCACTAAATTCCATTCATCCATCACCACTGTGCTCGCTGATCTCACTGGCACCAGATTTTAAAATGGTCATCTTTAATTTCCAAATCCCTCCATGGAACACATTGCCCTACTCTGAAACATCCCACTGCTCCACACACTTCATAAACTCATCTCCCTCCATCAACTCTGGTTTCTTCAGCATCCTCAATTGTATTCACTCCACAACTGATAGCTCATGCTTTTGTTATACAAGTTCCAAGCTTTTTAACTTTATTTCCCGAACACCCAGGATGGGATTTTATCTAAAACCGGAAAATCCTGCACAAGGTCAATTGACCTTTACATGGTTCCCACTACCTTCCACAACCTCCCCCCCCCCCCCCCCCCCCCCCCCCCCCCCCGCCCCCCACTACAATCCCCGTGGTGGACAGGAAGAGAAAATTACAGCACCACTCCCACCCTCTCTCTTTCCTCCTTTAAGGTGATTTTTAAAACTCCAATTCTTGGTCCAAGATTTTGGTTATTTGTTCAATAACTTTCTATGTGGCTTGTTATGAAATATTGTTTAACAATCAGTTGCTTTGTTATTTTAAGGACACTAACATAAGATGCTCCTGTTATAAAACCCCTGCTCTCTCCCACACTGGTCATTCTCTCCTGTACTATTCTCATTTTCACTCCCTTAAAGTCCAAAGGACACAGCTTGACTATAAGGCATAATTGGTTTGGTCATTCACTGTCGGATCTGTTTCGACCAGCTCAAGCACTATCTAGCCCTGCTTTCATCGAAACCGGTCGCTACTTAGCATAATCCAGGAATACAAAAATAACCTGCAGCTTCATTTGCTGCTCCCGTCTCCTAACATAACTTTCTTTTGGCTCTTGTACCTTCATCAACAAATGCAAGGAGTCCAGAAATATCTCTGTCTCAGAGACTGAGGCGACCTGCCTCAGCTACATCCCTTCATTCAACACTACCCACAAAGCTAAGGTTCCCCAGGCCCAGCACTGAACAGTTTCTTAACTCCACATGAGCTTCTCTGTTATAATTTTCACATTTAATCACTTGTAATGTGGCCATTCATTCTTGATGCCTTAAGAACTGGAAATAGTCTTATTTCTACAGTGGCACAGTTGTTAGCAATGGTGCTTCACAGCACCAGGGACCGGGTTTGATTTGAGACTGTCTGCATGGGTTGCCTCCTAGTGATTGGTCATGGTAAATGTGTACATTAAGGGAATTAACAGGATAAATATGTGAGGTTATAGTTGCAGGGCAGGGAGGCGGGTCAGGTAAGATGCTCTGTCGGACATAGGTGTAGACTCGTTGGATTGAATGGCCTCTTTCTGCACTGTAAGGATTCTACGATTCTAATGTATCCTACCCTTCTATCGTTAGAAACACTTTATCACGCACTAGACTACACATACAGAATGCCATGGGAAGATCAGTTAAAATTATTTCAAAAATTCATTCCCCAATAACAATTCTGGTATTATTACTTTGATCCCAATGATACAAAATGATATCTGACATTGAATCACAGGACAAATATTTAAAAAATATAATCTGCAGCTTTTGAAGATCTGAAATAAATTTAAAAAAGCAGATGGATAAATATGTCATATATAAATTCCAACGGCTTTCAATGAGATGCAGTTTCCACTTGTAAGATTTTGTACATAGGCTCTCTAATTAGTTTCTGAATACATCATGCAAAACCCATATGGAAGAAAATTATGGTTATAGAATGCATTGTTATTCAATAAATGGATTGTCTCTGCTTAAGACTTCATGAGATTTCCAGAAAAAAAGATTTACGTCAATTAGAATTTAAATTTAGATTTCTTTTTCACGAAACAATATGCTTGTATATTTTACACAAAAATACATAATCCTATCATGAATGGTGTATGTGAAATGCTCAGTGTAAACTATTACATATTGCGGAATATGCATATCTTTCTGTGACTGAGAAATCATTTTCTCATGCTTGCGTTTTTGTATGTAATCCATTTACCTGCTTACAGTATAAAAACTAGGAACCGTTAAGCGGATGGTAGGGAAAAATCTACACTTGCTAACATGGTGAGGTTTTGAGGAAAAGTTGATTCTTTCCTCTGGTCCTTTGAACAGCATTTGGTGTAGAGGACGCAGACATCGTCATTCAATGGGGAGGACAAAGAGTTCATTGTGAGTCAGGAAAAAGTTGTTACCTTGACTGAAAGAGCACAATGGTTAGTGCGGAAAATCTTGCAGCTGTGAAATTAACTGCAGGCTACAGATCCATACAACGCCAGCCGTATGAGTTTGCTGAGGGTTCCACATTTAACCCTGTTGACCTCTAACCTTGGATGGAATCATAATACAAAATGTTTTAACATTTGTTAAAAACAGTATTTAATTTTCCATGGCATTGATCAGATGCAATGAATACATCGATAAATTCAGATATAAATTTCACTACAAAACAGCCGATTTATAAATACTTTCAATATATTGATTTGCATTTCAATGTAGCCTACAATTTAAAATATTAAATGCCTGTCATAAGCTAATTATTAAATGCAGCCCTAAAACTGAGCCCAATCTTGCTCCTTGCCTGTACATTTCTGCAGCTCCTGGATATCTTATTTTCTGCTGACCCAATGAAAGCTGCTTTCAAGTTGGAAGGAAATAGGAATCCAATACATTGGTGAAGAAACATACACATGAGCCATACGGAAAAACTGGGGCCTATCATTGATTGAGAAAGATTTGAAGCAAATACAAAAAGATGTTGCAGTGACCTGTTAAGGTCCGCAGAAAAAGAAGCAGAATACAAAGAAACACAGAGAAAGTGGAAAAGGAAGATGTTTCAGGATGAAAAGTCATTTTTAATTTTCTCAACAAGCATTTCCTAATGAGCAATGCCACAGCAGATCATTTGCTGAATTAAAACATTTAGTGAATGACCAGATTATAAAATTGTGTCAGTTAGTTATAAATGACAATGCAATTCATACATTGCTGAGATCCCAATTGGACTGCCACCGTATTCTGCTGTCAGATTTTACAATTGAGTATAAAGACTTATTGTAAAATATATAATTTTTGAATTTGTATGTCCAGTATTTTGTTCTAGGTCACATTTGTAATTCAGCATTGATGAAGAGGAAGATTAGCTGGAGGGAAAAACAAATAAAAGTTGATACATTTGGTACAATATTAGGCACAAGAGCATATACTAATGTGCATGTGAGAATGGGACATAATAGAGAAAAGCTATATGTGCTCACAAAAAACACCAATTACATGGAGAACAGCATCTAAAGGGGGAAAATTCAAAGTAAATTTTATTTATTAGTCATAAGTAGACTTACTTTAACACTGTAATGAAATTATCAGTTGCCACTCTTCAATACCTATTTGGGTGCACTGAGGGAGAATTTAGCATGGCCAGTGCACCTATCCAGCATGTTCTTGGACTGAGAGGAAACCCATGCAGAAACAGGGAAAATGTGCAGACTCTGCAAGCCAGGAATTGAACCTGTGTCCCTAGTACTGTGAGGCAGCAGTGCTAACCATAGTGCCATGGTGATCACAGAGGGTAAAGATTTGTTTAGAACACAGCTGAAAAACAAAAATGAGAGTGCCCTGAGGAGAAAATTATGAGTTTCAGCAGGGAGTGTTTACGTGTGCGCGTGTGTGGGGGGAGGGGGTGGCAGGAGGGAGCTGTGTTGGGGGAACCGAGATGGAAGAAAGCAAATATTTTAAGGAAGATATTTGAGGAATGAAACAAGATGCTTAAAGCAATCTTATTCTAAAATATGAACATTTTTGCTTTTGTTTTAAAGTTTGTAACATTTGCATATTAAAAATTTCAATCACTGAGGAAAGAAAACTGCACAAACCTTTTCAAAACACACGCTGAGTAATTTGGTTCAACTATAAATCATGATTTTTAAAAATTCATTCACAGGACATGGGCATTGCTGGCTGGCCAGCATTTATTGCCCATCTCTAGTTGCTTTGGAGGGCAGTTGAGAGTCAATCACATTGTGACTTTCTGGAGTCACATGTAGGCCAGATCAGATAAGGATGGCAAATTTCCTTCCTGAAATGAAATTAGTGAACCAGATGGGTTTTTCCCCACCGTTGACAATGGTTTTATGGTCATCGACAGGTCCTTAATTCCAGATATTTTTAATTGCACCATTTGCCGTGGCAGGATTCAAATCTGGGTCCCTGAGTCTCTGGAGTAATAGTCCAGCGATAATACCATGAGGCCATCACCTCCCTTGTCAAGAAAAGCATCCAGGAATGTGAGGAACTAGAGCATGTTCATTATTTTATATATTATGGGAAGACTATCTGCTACTGCTTGAACTAAGTGAATTCAATCATAACTACTGTGGTGTTCAATTTTCAAACATGTACAGCTTTAAATAGGCTTTCCCCAGAATAAATGGAAATGTAGGCATTTTTTGTGTTCAGTGTTAACATTAAAAAGTGTGACTAAAAATCATGATGAAGTAATGTTTATAGACAGGAAGTATGCATCATAATTTACAGCACCATGCTGCTTCACAACACCAGGGACCCAGGTTCGATTCCCGGCTTGGGTTATTGTCTGTGTGGAGTTTGCACGTTCTCCTGGTGTTTCAGATATTTCAGATACTGAACACCCAAACACTACCCAGGTAGGCCAGGACCAATCTTAAATTTAGAAAAACATTCCCTAATTTAAGAGGCAGAATATTTCTATTATATTGATCCAAGTCAAATTTGAAATTGGGTCTTCAGTACGGGCATACTTGAAATGGCAATTATATACCAGTGAATGATTTAAAACAGTACTGAAACAATAAGGTTAAAGTTTATTTATTAGTCACAAGTAAGGCTTACATTAACACTGCAATAAGGTGACTGTGAAATTCCCCTAGTCGTCACAGTCCGGCACCTGTTTGGATCCATGCACTGAACCAGCACATTTTTCTGAATGTGAGAGGAAACCAGAGCACCAGGAGAACGTGCAAACTCCACACAGACAATAACCCAAGCCGGGAATCGAACCTGGGTCCCTGGTGTTGTGAAGCAGCATTGCTGCTGTGCCACCCCAGTAAAATACAAGGTCAAAATATCACTGATTCGAACATGTAAAAGGGCCAACTGAATGAACTTAGATTTTGGTGAAAGTTTTGTCTTGGGAAAGTAAAACGAATTAAGACCACGCTCGTGAAATTCCCATAGTCATAGTTCCCTTATTAAATATAGTTTAAAAAGTTCAATATTCTAAATCTGCACCTTGACTTGTAAAAATGCTGTTGGGCACAGTTTCAACATTAGCTTCCCCATCGATAATAAAAATTACCTGATGTATGAATCAAAGGACCATAAGTGGAGCAGCCCATTGACAGCAGGGGCAGCAACATAAATTTGACATAAACCAAGGCATTAAAAACATATAAAATGCTATATATTAAAACACAATAGATCTATTACTTATAAGAATTTTAAGCTTGTCTTCAGCAATTCAGTCGGTTATTGCTTTCAGGCTAAACTGCTGAACCCTGTAACATTTAAATGCTACTGGATGTGACATTTTTAGTGAGCAGCTATGTACATTCACATGTATATGTAATAAAGAAAACACATAGGTCGACCTTCAACTCAGATATCAGCACCCATTATGCATGTAAATACATGCAATATGCTGATGTAATTACTCTTTGATGCCTGTGGTACTGCAGCCCCTGAAGCCACACTGTTTGCAGAGACATGTCCAAGCACCGGATAAATATTCTTTCCAAGAGTGTGTGAAAATGGAACATTCCACATGAAACTCATTTTCAAAATTCACATTAGGGCCTCAAGTCTAAATTTATCATTATATCAAAGCCTCCTATTCTGCAGTATGTGGAAGCGTTAGAACTACTTCGCCTCAACATGCCAGGATGTATAAATGTATGCTGTAGCAAATCTTTCACTTCACAACACAACACATTGATATGACAAATTCTAAATCTTTTACTGGGTTTTGTGGGAAAGCGGGGCCTGTTTTTAAGAAGACATCATTAGGTATGAAGATTTCATAAATACATGGTGCAGTATTTTAGAAGCTGAAGCATAACAATACAATGGCTCATTAGGAACAGCTTCCTACTGATTATACTTAAAACATACAAAGATAGAAATTCTGTAAAACTCTTTGCTATTCATCTTGACAACCAACAATAAAGCACTGATGGTCACATTCTCAGACTTATGACTGATGTAGAGAAGTTACCGTATTCTTTCTCTTCAATAGCAGGATCAATACAACTGCACAATATTCGTGCGCATGGAAGATTTCTTCTGCTATTAGTTTTCATCTTCCAGTCACTATGTGTCAGGCTTCAAATTACCTCATAAAGTTTATTTAGTATTCCATGAATACATAACCAGTTGGCACAACGGTTTTTCATCATGAGTTTGAGATGGGAGTTCAAAAATCGATTACACTGCCGCTACTTTTCACAAACGTTGCTCAATAGGTTGTAGAGTGTGCCATTCATGCATCATGATTTATGACTAGACTGCAAACAGTCATTGATATCTATCAGAGTTTGTGCAGATTGTACTGTTTGCAGTTAAGAGTTTCTCACAATGCAGCCAAGGAAACATTTCAAAATCAAAACAGATCGCCATTTGATTCCTCCCAACTTGCTGATGGGACCAGGGCATTTTTTTTTCTCTCACTGGTTCTCGATGACGCAATTCTTGAGGTTTTCGATGGCTGTCCATCACTTGCATAGTAAGTGTAACCAATTCACGGGCATACCTTTGTAAAAGAGAAACATCACTGGAATTAAAATGAAGAAAAACACAGAATGTTGCTGATGGTTATTCAACTGCATCACAAAATACAATACAACATGCTGGCCCTAACTTTTCCTTAAAGATTAATATGAATATTTAATCTGATCACAGCTGAATCCACATATACGAAGTTGGGTTTATATAAGAGAAAGGAATCTTTCTTCTGACCTTGCCTCTCCCCATTCACTTTTGATCTATTGACATGTGCTTTAGATTTAGAGAAACATAGCAGATACATTTTAGGAGATCAAAAAATGACTGAGGCGATGGACCGAATTCATTCCTATAACAATCACAACTGCAGACAAGCTTGTATACTATGTATATTTAAGCCTTTTAGCTGCTGATGCATTATTATTTATTAAAAAATAATAAACAATAAATAATAAATAATAATTTATTAAAAAATAATAAATGCTAGCACGAGGGGACACAACTTTAAATTAAGGGGTATGAGTTATAGGACGGATATCAGAGGTAGGTTCTTTACTCAAAGAGTGATTAGGGAGTGGAATGCCCTGCCTGCAGCTGTTGTAGATGCGCCAAGTTTGGTGGCGTTTAAGAGGTTAGTTGATAAGTATATGGATGAGAAGGGAATGGTTTAGTTAGGAGGGGCATTGCTTTTTATTTTGGTCGGCACAACATCGAAGGCCGAAGGGCCTGTTCTGTGCTGTATTGTTCTATAAAATATATTGTATAAGGGTGTACACATTTCCGCAAATATTTTAACTTTTGAGAGGTATGTACTGAAATAATGTCCTAAGGTTACAAAGGGAATTAATAGTTTGGTATAATTCAGATAGCCCTGAGGATATAATTGCAAACTGAAGGTCCCTTTTGCAACTGATCTGATATTGTAGTTCAGAGGGCCAGAAAATTATAGTTAATTATTTCACTGCTCACTTATGTTAGTAACTGTAACTTTCGCAGGCTGGTCACTGTTCCACAAAAGGCTCATCACTGATTTATTTCTTTCACTGCCACTCATATTGGGGAAGTTTGAAGATTTGCATTCATTTCTGGTCATTGCTGGATGCTAATAATTGTTTTATTTTGAAATTTTTATAGAACTGTATCAATTCTCTTCACCATTCATGTTGAATAGACTTGAAGTGCTGGCAACTGAACAAGTAATGAACAAGCTGATACACAGCTTGATACTACTCCAGGTAGGGGCACATGGTTCAAAGCTAAAGATAGATTTGAAAGAGTGAAAGATTTAAAGATAAATGTATATAACTTTTAAAATGCCTGTCTTTAATTTTTACTATTTCCCCAAAATGACAATGCCTCAGAGCAAAGTGTTTTCTTCTAAGTAAATGCTTTACAAAACATGAATTGGTTGACAATGAATCCAACACCATTAATAAAGATCAATAAGTTGGGTCTAATGCCATTAGGCCACTAACAATGATTAACAAGATAGATAACATATAATCAGAAATGGTTTAATCAATTCATTACAGCTCTGACATTGGCATACAACGCAACTAGGAAGGCTACATTAATTCTCCAAAGTCTAATTCTCAAGAATAAGATTTAATTTCGCCGTTTTAAAAATTATCGTTGCCACAAGTATCATGCAAACGTGCAACACAAATGAGCTTATAGTATGGTTTCTTTTGCTCACTGTCACTTACTTACAATGGTTATGTGCACAACTGTCTTCTTTTAAAATTATTTACTGATGAAATATGAAGTGAAAATGGGATGATTTGCTTTTTTGAAAAAGCATTTCTTTGCTCCACAACCTAACCCTTTTCTCCCCAAGCTCATGTATTTATTACCTCCTCTGGCCACTTCTTTCTCTAGCCTTATCTTCTCCCTGCTCTTGCTAATCATTGCATTTGACAGTTGCTGCATCTCAGCGTACCTTCTCACCTCTTCAATGAGCCATGAGGAACTAGCAGAAGACATCCAGCTGCGATTGACCAGTCATGATGCCTAAGTGCCAAAACATTAAGGCTTCCAGTTTCAACAGTGTGCCACTTTGTAATGAAAAAGGTGGGAATTCAATTTGAACAAACGCATTGGAATATAAACAAAATACATAACTCAATGTTTTTTTTTCTCCCCAAACATATTCTGGCTTGTCCATAAGGCCCATAAAGTATTTCTGTTTGTGGAGTTGCATGTTATTAAGCTTGACATCCCTTGGTAGTTTATTTTTCCTGTAAAAGAAATACTTTCCATTGTGTGTGCAATGCATAGTCTATTCTATCTGCATCTGGAGGTGCGTACGTGATCTTATACATAAACTGATCTTGAACAGCTTTATAAAATTTGTGAAAGGTACAGATAGAAATAAATGCGAGAAAACAACTTAACCAGGAAAGTAGTTTAAGTATTTAACCTTTAAACAGTATGCAGACATATTGCAATCCAGTATGTTATTGCCTTGAGGAATAAAGTAAGAAAATCTGTTTTTTTTAAGGATTCAATTTGTTCTGCAATATTAACAGAGTGGAAAAGAGAGTTTGAATGAGGCTTTTAATAGACATTATTCAGATTGACCAATTATATAGGGCTTTAAAGACACTGATATAGAAAGAATGAGATAAATTTGCATCTAGTAAATTGGTTTCTGACAGGGCTGCAACAACCTTTCAAGTTGGCAATGCATGGAAATGAGAAAGATTTAGAAGCAGGCAACCAGTTCCAACAGAAAGTTTTGCATTTCATTTGCAAATGATTCTCACATTCTATAGTGTAGGGATTGTACGCATTTTACAAATCCTCTTTTTTAGAACCTTTCTTGAGACTGATCAGAAATCTTGATAGAAGTTAAGAAGAATTCACAAAATAATCTGATATGAATTTACAAACATATCATTAGGATTGCTTGTAACTCCAACCTACGTCATTTTTAAGAACGAAGATATGTTACTCACAAGATATTGGAGTTAAAAGCATGATTTACGTCCCTAACATTACACATTAAAGTTTACTTCTTAGTGTCCCAAGTAGGCTTATATTAACACTGCAGTGAAGTTACTCTGAAAATCCCCTACTTGCCACATTCTGGAGCCTGTTCAGGTTACACTGAGAGAGAATTTAGCATGGCCAACTTAACCAGCACGTCTTTCGGACCGTGCGAAGAAACCGGAGCACCTGAATGAAACCCACGCAAACAGGGGGAAGATGTGTAGACCCTACACAGACAGTGACCCACACCAGGAATCGAACCCAGGTCCCTGGTGGTTCACAGTGCTAACCATTGTGCTTCAGTGATTTCAAGGCAAAATAACTTGCTATCTTATTATTATTACTTATTGTACAAAACCCAGTACAAACAATGGTATTTGTTATATTTGAAACAAAAACAGAAGATACTGAAATTTATAACCAATGCACTAGCAAAGCACAGGTTAAAATGTTTCACTGGTAAAACTATCCTCAGTTTAATTATCCATCTGAAACACTAATTTGGACTTTCTTTCAAATGCTGATGTGATACTGGCTGTGTATTAGTAATTTTTTTTACTGTCACTTATGATTCTCAGACTTGGTAACTTTTAAAACATTTGTTTTATTTGAGCCTGTGCCTTTTTTGATGACTGTTTTCTCCTCTGGGATTCAGCATTAGGGATTATTTTCTTCTCCAGTGGCGAATAAGGGATCATGAATGCATCAAATCTCCCAGCTTTTCTTTAGTTCAAACTTCCATTGCCCTGAATGCGGCAGCAGTTGTCTTACTGGGGCTTGGATATTGCCTCTTGGCGTTAGAGAGATTAGCAGGGTAAATATGTGGAGTTATGGGGATAGGGCCTGGGTGGGATTGGGCACAGTGGTCTCTTTCTGTACTGTGGGGATTCTATGAACAGTGAGGAATGATTTGTCAACATTAACTTGAAACCAATGTATTTGGCCCAAATAACACTGCATTTTGAATGGGGAAGTAGTGACAATGCATTTCAGATCTGTTATTTACAATTTAATAAATTACCATCAAAGCGCCAGAAATCATCTTCATTTATAAATATAAAGTGCAAAGTTTTATTTTAAATATTGTAAGGATATAAACTTCTGGTGCACACTGGTACTTTTGTCATTTCTTAAGCAAACAATGGGAGACAGTATGTATGAAAAGAAACACCAGCCAGGACAGCAAACAAGCTGCTGATTTGGCACAAACTTGCAATTTTCAATGGCAGTTATCAGACTGTGCTTGAAACACCATTACATCAAAGCCCTGCAGGTGAATGTTTTGGCAAAAAAATGAATTTTCACACTGTATATTTTATTTGCCCTGGTACAATATAGCACTGCTATTTAAATTCATTGGATTTTCCAATCAGCCTAGCTCACTCCACCAGAAACAATAAAAGTCTTCGCTGTTCTTCTGCTGACTAGCCATGCAGCAAAGCAGCTACCAGCAACACGCATCAGTGGGCCTCTTGGAGACTGATGCTATTCCAGCAGTGTATGTACACTCACTGCCTACAAAATGATTAATAAATCTGTAGGCGAGAGACAGAAAGCAAATACATTTGCCTCTGTATTGCTAACTCATCCTATGTTTTATTGACAAAAAGTAAAGCCAACCATCAACCTGAAATATGTTGACTATAATTTCAGATTTTTATAGGCATACTGTTTCTGTGCTTCAAACTCCATTAATAATAAGTGCAGTGTAAAAGCAAGATAAATCCATTTGAAAACTATCATCTGAACTGCACCATTAAACCCCACCTTTATCTTAATTTTTAAACAAAGACAAAAGTAGATACACAATGTTACAATGCACACCTCTTTTTTTGCTATTAGTGATGGCAGAATTACTGGTTATAGAACACTTTTCATAGCTTTATCTCACTTTCTTCCAAAAAGCATCTTTTGTTAAGAGTACGGAAACTATATTTCCTTTTGCTGTCCTAAAGATGGTGAATATCGGACCTATTCAATATTAAATCTCCACAAATGAGCACAAGAAGTACTGATAAAGTCAAAGGAACATTTCGACCAGACTAATTTTAAGACCCTGTAAAACCTGGAATTGAAATAAATAGCTGGTGACTTAGGTTCAAAAAAATTGAAAGAGCGTCTCTCTCAAACACACTCACTTGTCATTGGATCTTTCCTTGCTGTTAATATTTAGCATGTGATATTTCACTAGCGCACACATATGCACACACAAGTAGATATCAGCTTACTAATGGTGTCAAACTGAGGAGATAGAAAGTTATCAGGATGAAGACAGGAAACTACAGAACAAACAGACTAGGAGAAGGGGGGAGCCTGAGATGTAGAACATAGGCAACACTTTAAGGTGTAAAACACAGATGACATTTTTGGACATATGAACAAAGAATTAAAACTTATTTAAATGGTAATATTCTTGAACCACAGGGATCTAGCACAAGGGTCTAGCTTTTAAGGATGGAAATTAAAATGTGAATTGGATTGATGACGGAATTAAAAAGACGGTTTTGTATGATGGCAAGTTGTAGAAATATTCAATAAAGCTGCGTAGTTCATTGTCATAAAGACCAACTAGTTCATCAATAGAGAAGGGAATCAGATGCCCCAGACAGTCTGACTGCACGTGCTCAACTTTGGACCAAATCTTCAGGGGACTGGCACTAACCATCTGACTGATACTCCAGTTTTTTTCCACACTAAAATGCAATTCTATTTGTGGCCTGGACTTCCAGACTTTTTCCCCCTCAAAAATATACTTTATTTATAAAATATCTGAAAAATGTTATGAATATTCCAAAGTGACCACAAAATGCAGTAATATTCAGGTTTTCCACATACATCATATTGTACTGAGATATTTCAATACAGTTAAAGAAACATCACAGACATTTCAAAATGGCCATTGCAAATGACGCAAAAGTATTTAAAAACTATCCACATAAATCAAGTTGCACTTCAAAGTGCTTCAACTGATGTATTAAATTGTGTTAAATACATATAATGTTCACTGTATATATTCAAACAGCCAGGTTCTACACCCTTTGGCTCACTGTGGCTGAATGAAAGGTCTGAGATGGCGACCTTTCCCTCTGTGGTGTTGTCCTGAGCTTTAGTACATGCCTCAACATGTAGTTCTGGCTTCCGAACCAGGCCTTTCCAGAAATGCCATGACAATGAACCGTGTAATTTTATTGAATATCTAAAGCTTGCCATTGTATAAACCCATCTTTTTACTTCTGTATTTAATCCAATTCACATTTTAATTTCCACCCTTAAAGGCGAGACCCATGTGTACGTCCCTTTGGTTCAAGAAATGCCATGGCTCTGGGAGTCATCTTTTGTAGTACAGAATCGTCAGAGGAAACTAAGTTATGTCTCCCTTTTAATGGCACTTACTGCTGCAGTTTGCTAAGTTTTCATTCACTAGCATATTGAAAAATCTTGGGACATCTCCTTAGCTTTACCCTCCCTATGTTAATGAAGGAGGTAAGTGGATAAGATGCCAGCTGAGTAATGTGGCAGGTGGGTAGGATGGCAAGGTGCAGAGCAGCAAAGTCAGGTTTGGAGGGCAGGGGGAATGGCAGGTGGAGATTTAATGAAGAGAGAGTTTGGTGGGGGAGGGGGTGGAAGGGTGAGTTGGCGGAAGGGTGAGTTGGCGAATGACTGGGATATAAAGGATTTGAGGGAAAAATGACAGTGGGTCAGTCAGAAGATTATGGGGACTCAGAGGCTAGAGGGGTTGGAGGAAAGGTTGAAGGGTCATGGTGGAGCCAAAGGGCTGGGATGCAGTTGGAGCGAGCAGAAGGCGAATTGAAGTGTTAGGTCAAGCAGGAGGGATGGGGGACAGCCAGAGTGTTGGACCTTCCGAGGGATCCTTCAAAAACATTGTCTGGGATACATCCGGTCTCTGACCTTCTGGATACTGCAAGATCTGGGCCATCATGTTGTTGATAGGATAGGAAACATTCTGCCTCGGCAGTGGTGTCTACATTCCCAAAAAACAAAGCCAATTTTGGACTATCAGGATATGGAAAGTTAAATTACAGCTTTCAAATAGGTAATTTAAGATGATAAAGTCATAAAAAAGATTGCAATGGAAATCATTAAAAATAGATATGAAAAGACTTAAACAATAGGTGAGAAGGAACAAATAGCTTCCTCTGTTTCTAGCTAAAGAAATTATAAGGAAGCTTCTGGACAGGTACAAAAATGCTAATAGAATGTTTGCCTTTATCTTATGGGATTGTACTACAAAGACGAGTAACTTGTACCCCAGTTCTCTCATGTCATCTTGAATATTATGATCAGTTCTGGGTATTGTATGTCAACAACGTTGTATTAGTCTAGGAGTGAGTGCAGAAGACAGGTTGCACAAATGTGGCTTGTAGCCTCTCGAATGAAGAAGATCAAGAAGTGATCTATTCTTGGTATTTAAAATGATTAAATAATTCAATCTTCATCCTTCAGGTACCATACTCTAAGTTGGAGATTTCCACCAAATTGATTCGTCATTATCCTTGGTTTGCCGCTGCTTTCTGCAGTATGACTGAGCAGGGAACACTCCAACTCTTTCCACCTGCCATCAGGAAGAATTCACAGGCTGATCAACAACTTGTTGGGCCATATTATGAATACGCCTTCTGTGTTCATCAAGTTCTGAAGCAGGACTTGAACACTTTCTAGTCACAAGACTTCCAAAAAAGATTCCATCATATATTTAAGGAAGAATGATTTCCTTTGGTGAGACAGGAGGGCATAACCATCTGTGAAAGTTAGAGGCATTTCATTTTGAAGTGATATAAGCGAGCACTTCTTTATTTCTCGCTGACTGGCTTCTGATCAAGCAATGTCTTATTTCTGTATTTTGTTTTATTCATTCATGGGACATGGGCGTCACTGGCTGGCAAGTATTTATTGCCCATCTCTAGTTGCCCTTGACAGAATGGTGGTGAGTTGCCTTCTTGAATCAATGCTGTCCATGTGCTGAGAGTTGACCCACAATTCCAGTAGGGAGGGAATTCCAGGATTTTAACTCAGTGACTATGAAGGAACAGTGATATATTTCCAAGTCAGGATGATGAATGGCTTGGAGGGGAATTTGCAGGTGATGGTACTTCCATGTACTTGCTGCCTTTGTCCTTCTAGTTGGAAGTGGCTGTGGGATCTTTGGTGAATTGCTGCAGTGCATCTTGCAGATAGTACATCCTGCTGCTACTTTCCTGCCACATAAACCTCCAAGATATCTAGATGCTAATACTAGTGCCCTTTGGCAATCCGCATTTTAATTTTTCCGGCACTGATGGCCACGCCTTCAGTTGCTTCAGCCTCAAGCTCTGCAATGTACCTAACTCCTCTCCACCTTGTTTTATGTCACTTATAATCTATAGCTTTGACCAAGCCTTTGGTCATCTGACCTATTATCTCAAATGGTTTGGAGGCATACTTTGTTTTATAAAGGTACTCTAAAGAATCTTTCATTATGTCAAAAGTACAATGTAAATTGTTGTCCACACAGAGGTTAGATGAAATCTGGAACTCTCCCCGAAAGGCTGTAACACTGAGCTTCATTGAGGTTTTCACAGCTGCAGTCTACAGATCTTTAATAATCAAGAAATATAGAGCAAATACAAGTTGAGCATTAGAACAGCCATGACCTAACAGAATGGCAACTGGCTGAGGGGTTGACAGGTCTTTCCCAGTTCCTACCTTCCAATTAAATTACTATAGGTTAAACCGCAGTATCAGAGTGGGCATTTAGAAATATATTGCAAGCATCAATAGCAGTTAAACCATTAATACTGCAGTTTAAAATTAGAGAATATGAAGTCTTTTTTGTTATAATAGTTACTTTTTTAAAAAATCATGATGGATTGACGTTACTTTTAAAGAAAACCTGGTTTTATAAGTTGAAGTTATGTTGATGAGTATGAAAGAGATAGTGAGCGAGAGGCAGCTGAGATTCCAGCGTGCCACATTCTATGAGGGAGTCTTTTTACAGAAACGTTTGAAAAGATTACAGAATGAAAAAGCAAACAAATGGCTGATACTTCATCGGATTTTATTACTACATTGCATTATTTCGATACTTCATTATCAAGTTCTGAACTCTAGGGTACTATTTAAAATTATTACATGCATTAATGTGCTGGTAAATGGAATACCTGCTGATGATGCATTGAATTTGTTTAATTTCACAGTAACTACGTGGCAATTTCCTTCCTTCTTGGGCAAAAGGTGCAGGATGCCAGCACTTTAAAATATGTTGATTAAAACTTACCGTGAAGTGAAAGGAAGATTTCCCTGCATATTCAAAATCACAGGATGTGGGGTAACAAGTAACTGTGAAGAGTTTGCATGGGTTTCGTCCAAGTGCTCCACTTTCCTCCCACAAGGCAAAGATGTGCAGGTTAGATTGATTGGCCATAGTAAGTAGTGGATTTTTTTTGAGAGTATCCTAGTGCTTCACGTCGTTAGTGTACGCTTGACCTGGACCATATGATGGGCAACACAACAGCTCAGTGATCATCGCTGTGCTGTGCAGATATATGGATTTGGGCCTGTGTCTGTGGGAGTTTGCTCATTCTCCCCGTGCTTGCGTGGGTTTTCTCTGGGTGCTCCGGTTTCCTCCAACATCCCAAAGATGTGCTCTTAGGCTAATTGGCAAAACAAATTTTCCCTAAATTGTCTCAAATTTGGTTTTTAATCCGTAGATCTATAAACATGGACAGGGATCGCGGGTAGAAGTGGGAACATCGGGATGGTGGTGTGGGCTCGGTGGGCTGAAGGGCCTGTTTCCCGTGCTGTTTTGTTCTTTGTCAGAGGAATTAGAAGGGTAAATATGTGGGGTTACATTAGTATAGCCTGGGTAGGATTGTGGTCGGTGTTGGCTTGATGGACTGAATGGCTTCTTGCTGCATTGTAGTGATTCTACGATTCTAACAAATGACTTTCCCTCATCTGTTTAATTTGTTTCAAAAAAGCCCCAAAGATACCTTACTTTGTGCAAACCACACCTGGCAGGTGGTCTTTCTATGCGTGAACTGATAAAATAAGTTGTTGGAATCCTATGTGAATTTTAGTGCACTGTAACTGCAAAAAATTAATTGCCAACTCTAGGTTACAAAACCACCAAACGACTTGCAGCTCACTTGCAAAGAGCATGGTATAACTACAAAAAGAAAAATGGGTGTTAAAACTCTAATCTGCAACAATTTATTTTATACAATAGAAATGGTGCAACAAGAGCTTTACAACACACACAATAAGGTGAGGTTGAAGGGTTAAGCCCCAGTCACCGAAATTCTGGAAGGAAGAAGCAAACTGCCTCCCAAAAGCACAGAAGCCACACTGGCATGATGCCAGTCTTTTATACCATAGTGATATGAATGAATATCTCAGTAGCTTAGTTGGCATACATCAGGCAGACAGTGGGAAAATTCACATGCCAAAATGATTTTAGCACTTCCAGAGGACGACTAATGTTCAAGTGCACCAAACCTGCTACCGCTTGCAGGGCTTAAGAATTCTTATACAGATCTGTGATGCACATCATTTTGTGCAGTGAAGGCTCCTATCAGAAAATCAGTGGTTTTCCTTGGCCATGAATCACTGTCAACAGCAGTTGAGTTAAACTCACTGATCAAACCCATCACACAGGTCTAAACAGTGGTCTGGAAGTGAATGTTTGTTATCTGATGCATACGGATCACAGTGAATGTGAACGGTTTGATCTGACTTCTATATCAGCAGTGTAAGCAGTTTGTGTAGTCCACTTAGCAGTTTTCCGCACCTCCAAAGTTTTATCATGGAGAATGTTTTGAAGGAACCGACAAAAAGATTGTCCATGCACTTAGAGTATCCTAACTATAAGATCAGCTTCCATTAGCTCCCAATTAATGCAAGAAACCGTTTCTCCCTTCTGCTCATTTTCTCCCCGTAGTGCTGAAGGCATTCTTTGTAGGTACACTGTTTCACCAGTGGCAGCTGTTCTCCTGTACCCCGTTGAAGTGGCTGTTCTTCGGGAGTAGGCTGGAGCCTATAGTGAGTGCCGGCAGATTATTCAGCGATAGGGGGTAGTTTAGGATTGGATAGCAATTAGGAGTGGGAAGTCTTGCTGATTTTCTGCTCCTAATCCAGGGCTTTGAGCCAAATGTAGTTTTTCTCTTCATGCCCTGGCTGAGTTCGCTAACTGAGCACTGACTACTGACTGAACTTGGGAATTTCCTTGTCTGTATATGGGTGTGTATGTATGTGTGTGTGTGTGTGTGTGTGTGTCTCTGTGTGTGCGTGCGTGTGTGTGTCTGTATGTGTGGGGGGGGGTGACTAAGTCGTTTTATATAAAAATGATACTTTCATTACCACGGAAGTTTGTCTACATTTATTTTAAACAGCTTTTTAAAAAGCATGTAATGCAATGAGAACCCCAAGTTCACCAAATATAACCTGTTCAAGAATATCCCACTGTGCTGCAAATGCACGAAAAGCAATAATTAAAAGGTTAAGTGTGATTCCTCAACCCATCCTTCTCCTGTGCATGCACACAGATGTGCAACATTTAGGACAAAAATTCATTGGGAACAAAAGGTGCGTCTATGTATTTTTTGAGTCTATTTATTGGCATTTCCATAAGATATACGAAGAAAATAATTAAGTTCAAGGATTATAGATTAGAAAATACATATTCCTTACAAAACAAAGAAAATTCAAAAACTGAATCTTAACATAAAACATCAATCCATTATAGTTGTGGTATACAAATGTAATATTAAACAAATGAACAATCCAATCAAGAATTAAGCTTTTCACATAACGTACAGAAAATTCTGAGTGAGCTATTAATTAGATACAGTATAAACCATGGTATGAATAGCTTGACATCTTGTTACATAGCACCAAATCATAAATATCAAAAAGTGCCAGATTTAAAACCTGGTCCATGCTGAATCCTAGCTATGGCCCCAAAAGACAATTGTACCATCTGATTGTTACCCAATAATTATCACTGGCAGGGAGAGGGGGGCAGGGGAGGGGGGGAAGAGAGGGAGGGGGGGAAGAGAGGGAGGGGGGAAGAGAGGGAGGGGGGGAAAAGAGAGGGAGGGGGGGAAGAGAGGGAGGGGGGGAGAAGTGGGTAGAGAGAACATGATACTGCAAGTGAATGTGTGTGCGAATGCACGTGTGTGGAAAATATTGGATTTGAATGTGATGCGCTACATTATTGAACAGGCTGGCAACACTTAACCATTTAGCAACAAGTCACTTGGGTAAGATGGCAATGGGCTGCGGGCAACAAAATAAACATATGCCAATAAGAATCAATGTCTTCAGCAAAGGAATGGGAGAAAATTGGAAGAATTAAGAAACCTGTAAAAATAGATTTTTTTTCAGTAAACAAATAATTTCAGGTTTCATACCTTGTGACCTTGCATTTCATGAATTCAGTACTTCTGATACCACTGGATAGCTTTGTCCCCAGCAAATCGCTACTCTTATATTTTACACTACCCGTTTGTTGTCATTGATAAATCATTTCTGTTCTGGCTCCTGAGAAAAAAGGGATCACTGGGCACACAAGGCTTATTTTTACATTTCCTATTGCCTCAAATGCCCTCTTCTCCACAATCTGAAAGCATGAGCTGGGAGTGGCTATGGAATAATTTTATCATATTGTTTAGCTTTGTTTCAGAGTCTTACTGAACAGTTTTCCTGAGAGTCTGCCAAAATATTAGTAATTATAATTAGTGCAATAAAAATTGAACCAATTTTGTTTTTGTGCTCAATAAGGTGACAGATGCCAGTTCTGGGAATGGAAAGCTTTATTTTTGCATATCCTACATTGGCACCAAGCACTCCCACATTAGGTACAGCATGACCAGATGCAGAATAAAGCTCCCTCTACTTTTCAACAGCTCAACGGAACTTCAGTTTCAGAAGCCTTGTTACACGAATGTAATATTTTTATTTTTCCTATACCTTTCCTGTGCAAGCTTGAGGTTTGAATTAAAACTGAACTTTAGGCTGTTCTGTATTGCTGGATGGAACTGCATCGAGACTATTCAAACTCACACAGTCATTAAAGAGGGTGCGGTGGGGGGGACTTCCACCTCATCAATGAGAATGGATTTGAAGCTAGAAGTGGAATGTAAGTGTGCAGTTCACAATGCGATCAAGTCCTTCACTGAACTTTGAAATATGAAATGAATTTAGTCACAAGCTTCTGACTAATGAAACATTTCATTGGCCATTTATATAGTACACTGTGCAGCAAGTTAATCAAAGGAAGAAACTAACATGATTTAAAATCTTAGGTTTGATACAAATATATTAGTTTAATGAAAAAGCCATCATCCTTCAACTTTTATTAAATTACTAATGAAGAATTTTTAGTCTGTTCTTCATTACAGGAATTTCCCGTGTTACCTTCTGTAAATTCACCAATCAGGTGTGCAAAGTACTAATGTTTGATAACTACATGATTAACTTTGTCAATGTTAATTAAAGGTTTCTTTTTGCTAATTAAACAAACACAAACGAAGCTTTGATTTCCCCTACCCGTTTGCTGTTTGAAGTGGTCAGAAATAATCTCCAGTTGAGACATCTGCAGACACACTGGCCTTTTAGCTCCTACTTGCTAGTACGTAGCATATAAAAAAGATTGGTAGTTATACTAACATGCAGGAGTTTAATTTTATCTCTGTGCTAAGTTGTTAAAAATGAGTGGATAGGGATTTGATGTAAACTTGTTAAACTGTACACTAAAAATAGGGACACGGAGGAATTAGAATGCAAAGAGAATGAAAAGCAGAATGCATATTAAATACAAGTGCAATACAAATGATACTCGACATGAAATTAAATGAAATGTTTAAGAAAAGTTGCTGCCATTTAAACATGAAGCAACCTTCTATAAACAGAATAAACAGAAATTCCAGATGATAATACTATTTCCATTTTTGAACAGTACTTTTAGAAAATTAGCGTAAAATAAGGAGTTAAGTCTACATGCTGGACCCCAAAGGAATTTTCTAATCTAGGATCACATTGGTTATTAGATAACTAGGGCTTATTTAGCACAGAATATTTAATGGAAGGTAGAAATTCTTTCATGCAGCACTTGTCCACAGGCTTTGACATTTTTCTGGCTACAAAGTGACAGCTGACAAAATCATTTGGGTCCACAAACGGCCGCTAGGCCACAGGTCATTTGTCTAAGAGAGCCCAGATCCAGGATTCATTACTTGAAACACTGCAAATGACACGGCCCTTCAGGCAAACAGTGCACACGCTACATTTCTGCACTTGCTGCCACCAAATAAAAGAAACATGCAATTTCCAGCAGCCTGGAGGAACACAGAAAATAAACTGCAACTACATTAATTGCAAATTGGAGATGCTGCCAGAATTTTGTTTCAAATAAGATGAATAATAGTTGTTCTGTGCGTGCAAAGTGGAACTTAAAAGATATTCAACGTCTTTAAAGTTTAAATTACAAGGACAGAAATGTTGTATGCACACTGCAGTGAGATTTATTTTCACATTGAGTGAAAGATAGTGGTGTCCACTTCCTTAACTATTTCAGAACGATTTATGTTGCTGTACTAAAATGCTGTAACATATAGAAAAGCTTTTACAATACAAAACCACCCTAAACAATACTACATTAAGCAGCTCAATATTCTAAATTTTAAATTGTTAACAGTACTTCTATTATCAAGAGTAAATGGTCTCTTTACATGTGAAGTGGTTTTTGGTATAGAAATGATGCTTTAGTACTCAGAAGGTTATGAAAAACTAAGTGGAGAAGGGCAAACTAATCAGTCTGCATGCCCTTTCACCCCCAGGACCACGTGTAAGGCTAATACGTTCAGGCCCAGTCGCTTTACAAGTGACCCAAGGTTCCATGCTGACAAAAGGCCTATCTTCCATGAGCCTAAATGATTTAAGTTCTAATCAAACATCATTTATACTACATCTCATAGCTGTCTCTCGAGATCTACTCCCACGTGAGCCGTTGCCATGACAACTGGTGTCTCATTTCAAATGTGTCAGGTTATATTATTGTCTTCATGGTTCTCTGATAACCTGCATCTCTCCAACATGCTTTTCTCATTCCCAGGAGAAACACGCAACTACCCCCGAGTCTGCTTGTGTGTTTTTGTGTCATTTTATTTAGCTAGATATGAAAATGAGACACAGATGTTTTGTCTGCTATCTCGCCGCTGACTATTCTGGCGGTATAATCGGTCTGCTCAGCCGCTGCTGTGTTACACACTGACCACATCTAAGAGCTAACTGCAAATGCTGTTTTACATACTGGAAAATCAGCTGTCAGCAGACCTGGGTAATATAACTGAACCAATGCCAACAACAATTCGAAAACATTCAAAAGCAGTGTAGTAAAATAATCACTCCCTCTGACAAATACTTGCTCATAGCAAAATGCATCAATTTTTTTTTGGCAAGATTAACTCTTTGGTGGCCCACTGTTATCTTACAAAAGCTATTATCACAGTACTGAATTGCAGACCACAATCTATGTAATTTTAGTGCAGAACAACTTTACCTTTTGTTTTTATTTGAGTTGCATTTGAGAAGCTCATTTTCCATTAGTTTCCATTCATTTACAAGCATGGAAAAGGATGTTGATTTTGCAATATCTAAGACTGCACTTCAAACTGAAATGTAGACTTAAGCCATGAAGGATACACAATTTGATCAAAGCTAAATGCAGGCTTGTACTCAGTTATGTTAATGCTGTATCGAACATTGGTTAAACCACACTCGGGATACAGTTCTGGTTGTCATATTATGAAGAAGGGGTGCAGAAGTATGAGAGAAAGAGAATATGATTAACAAAAGATGATGCTAGAACTGTGCAGTTATACATAAGGCAATGAAGTAATGTGTGGATCTCTTTTCTCTTGAAAAGAGAAGGCTGAAGATGATTTAATAGAGGTCTTCAAAATTTTAGAAGGTTTTGATAAAGTAGGTAGAGCAAATGTTTTCACTTGTGTGAAAGAGCTCAATTGGAAGTCATCAATATAAGATAGACACCAAAAAATAAAATAGGAAATACAGAAGAAATTACTCTACTCTGAGAATGCAACACTTGCCACCAAAAGAAATGATTAAGGTGAACAGTATGGACATATATAATTGGAAAGCCAGATAGACATATGAAGGAGAAGGAAAGAGAGGAGAATGCTGGTATATTTCAATGAGAAAGAATGGGAAGAGGCAAGACTGGAGTATAAACACTGGCAAGGGCTGTGGGGACTCGATGGCTGTTTCTGTGCTGTATATTCTATGTAATTCTAAACTTATAACATAATTGTTGACTAAACCAGTACTTAGAAAATGTGCTCTTCGGCATTTTGACAGCTGCCCAAAGAGTTATTAAGCTTCACAGCTCTTTGATTATATTAATTTGTGCCTAAAACACAAATGAAAGGAAGCTGCTTCAAAGTGCTGGCTTCAGGTCATAAAGTCTCACAGTTCAGAAAAGGCCCTTTGGCCCAATGAGTCTGCACTGACAATAACTACCACTAATGACAGTTATACCATTTTCCTGCTCTTGGCCAATATCCTTGAGTTTACGATATTTGAAATGCTCATCCAAATATTTTTTAAACGTTATAATATTTCTGGTCTCCACTACCTTGGTAAAAAATCTCAGCGCCAGTTTAAAGTCCAACAGGTTTTATTTGGTAGCGAACACGACTAGCTTTTGGGCTATTCCCCTTCATCAGGAAGTGAGGAGTTCTAATTCTTATTGTGTTTACTCCAGTCCAATGCCAGCATCTGCACATCTCCACTAACTTCCCAGGCAGTGCATTCCAGATTCTCACCACCCTCTAAGTGAAGTATGTTTTTCTCAAATCCCCTCCAAATCTCCTGTCCCTTCCGCTTGTGACCTTGTAAGTTTGCAGATATTATTTTCAAGAATAACGTTGCAAAGGCTGCTCACAAATACAAAAAAAACAGAAGACGACAAGAAATTTGACTTGCTGAAATGACAAATATGGCCAAAATATATAAAACATTCTGAGTAGCTTTAGAATTTAAAACTTTATAGAATTTGTCAAAACTTCTATTCTGGACTTAACATCGTATGGTAAAACTGCAGGTTTTTGGATAAATTGATTTTAGAAATCACTGTAAATTCACAAATGAGAAAGGAACATGCAAGGATAAAACAAAAGTCACTGAATCACAACTTGCAGCAAACTATTCCCCACCCTCCAACCCAAGACATCTAATTTTCCAAATTGGAGTGATCTTTGATTGCTGCTCAATATCAAACTTGCATATTAGCAATCAGGAAATCCTTTACAAATTAATACACATTTTAAAAAACCCATGTGGTTGTTTCATCTTAATAGGCAGCAAATAGGGACAAAGGGAATTTTAATTGAATATGCTTTCCTTAAGAAGACTCCGAGGCTCCATCCAATAATTGCTCCCGGGCTGACATTTAAATAAGATGCAACAGCAAGACAAACAAATTGTCTGCAATGTCCATTGCAAGATTGTGGGGTTAACTTCAATTTTGAAAGCTCATTTCAATACCCCAACTCAGCATATCATGGAAAATATGTTCACTTTAAGATTTAGGTCTTTCCTTTTAGTTGTTGATATTCTTTTGTGTCCGTTGATATACGTAATCCCCAACTGAAAGAAAGATAGCATGATCTCCTAATTCTGTTGAAACTGCAGTATAGCTGACTTCCAACTGGTGTACACTAGAGTCTGGGATAAATGTTCTCCCATTGACTCAGTAGGAAAATGTTTGCTCAGTTTTCAAACCTAGCAACATTGCTGCAGTGGATTGATGAGCTGAAGCCGTCTTCTTGAGCTACTATAGTCCATGTGGTGAAGGTGCTCCCAAGCTTTTATACAGGGAATCTCAGGATTTTGACCTAGTGATGCTGAAGGAGTTGCAATATGTGCCCAAGTTAGGACAGTGCATTGTGATGTTCTCATGCACCAAATAACAAGTTAGATCACAAGTTTTGGAGGTACTGTCGTGTGTTGTTGCAGATACCATACATTTCAACTACTATACGCCTGTAGTGAAAGATGTGGGTGTTTCTTGAGATAGTAGAATGGATTGCATTCACTGTAGCTGCAACCATTGTACATGTCCAAGCAAGTGAACAGTATTGCATCAATCACGACTTGTAGGTAGAGGAGAAGTAGCTGTGGAACTTGGATTGATATTTATAATTCTCAATCTATGGTGTCTTCCAAAATATGTACTAATCTTTCACTTCAAAGAAAAAAGAATCAAAATAGTAAAATCTTCAAAATATCATTTATTAATTTGATTTATTCCTGGACAAAATACATTCCTTAAATTAAGAAAATTAAAACATGAACAAAGCTACATAAAATCATTTAAACATTCTTTCATATTTTAGTCTTTACAAAATATACTTTGTGGCTGAATTAGTTTCATTTTGCTTCCTTCTAGCATGAACCAAAGAACAAAGAACAAAACAGCATGGGAAACATTCCCTTCGGCCCAACGAGCCGGTGCGGCCACCTCGATGTTCCCACTTCCACCCATGATCCCTGTCTACGTTTATAGATCTATGCTTTAGAACCAAATTTGAGGAAATTTAGGGAGAATTTGTTTTGCCAATTAGCCTAAGAGCACATCTTTGGGATGTGGGAGGAAACCACGCAAGCACAGGGAGAATGCGCAAACTCCCACAGACACAGGCCCAAATCCATGTATCTGCACAGCACAGCAATAGTCACTGAGCTGTCGTGTTGCCCATCAAATGGTGCAGGTCAAGCATACACTAACGACATGAAGCACTAGGCTTCTCTCGAAAAATCCAAGAGCAGCCCTCTCACGACCCACTGCACGTATACCCCTTGTTAGACAAGGCGGACCAAAGTACTTATAGGATAAAACAAATACATCAATATCATTGACAATTTACACACTTTCCAGGGAACTCCCAAGGCTCATGATCCCTATTTTAAATCAGTTTTCTATATCCCTCCATTCCCATTCTGTTCATGTGCCCATTTAAGTATCTCTTAAATAACTCCAGAGTGCCTGCCTCCACCACTTTACTTGGCAGCGCGTTCCATACTCCACCACCCTCTAGCATCCCAATTATAACTCACCCCCCTCACCCTAAGCCCATGACCCCTCGTGCTATTTGAGTCCATCCTAGGAAAAAGCTTAACCCTGTTTACTCTATATCCCTCATAATCTTGTACGCCTCTATTAGATCTCCTCTAATTCTACGTCTTTCTGAGGAAAACAGCCTCAATTTGCCTAACCTCTCCTCGTAACTCAGACCTTCCATACCAAGCAGCATCCTGGTAAACCTCCTCTGCACTCTCTCCACATCCTTCCGGTAGTAAGGCGACCAGAACTGGACGCAGTATTCCAAATGAGGCCTAACCAATGTTTTACACAACTGCAACATTAAAGGCCAGTTCTTATATTCTATACCCCTTCCTATAAAGGCTAGCATACCATATGCTTTCTTCACAACCTTCTCCACCTGGTCTGCCACCTTCAGAGACTTGTGCACCTGCACCTCCATGTCCACTGCGTTTCTATACTCTTAATAGGTCTACCCTTTATCATATACCTCCCCCTTACATTCTTTCTCCCAAAATGCATCACCTCGTATTTATCAGGATTGAATTCCATCTGCCATCTATCTGCCCAAGCTACCAGTCTATGTCCTGCTGCATCGCCTGACAATGCTCCTCACTATCCGCAAGTCCAGCCATCTTTGTATTGTCTGCAAACTCGATCACTCCACTTACTCCCTCTTCCAAGTCATTTATATATATTACAAATAGAAGAAGTCCCAGTACCGAGCCCTGCGCTCACTACTAGTGACCGACCTCCAGCTAGAGAAACACCCTTCTACTATTACTGTCTCCTATTACCACGCCAGTTACTTATCCATCTAGCTACCTGTCCTTGTATCCTATTAGCCTTGACCTTTTCAACTAACCTCCCATGAGGGACTTTGTCAAACGCCTTACTGAAATCATATAGATGACATCAATGGCTCGCCCTTTGTCGACTGTTTTCATCACTTCCTCAAAAATTTCTACCAGATTCATAAGGCATGACCTTCCTTTAACAAAGCCATGCTGCGTATCCCTAATCAGATCGCAACGCTCTAAGTGCTTTTACATCCTATCTCTAAGAATCCCTTCCAACAGCTTCCCCAGTACTAACGTCAAACTCACCGGCCTATAATTTCCAGGGTTATTCCTACCACCCTTTTTAAACAACGATACAATGTTAGCTATTCTCCAGTCCTCTAGGACCTCACCTGTGTCCAAAGAAGAGACAAAGATTTGCGTCAGAGGCCCAGCAATTTCACCTCGCGCCTTCTGAAGCAGCCTGGGATAAATGCCATCAGGTCCCGGAGATTTATCAGTTTTAATGCTACCTAAAAGCTCTAACACTTCCTCCCTCTGTATGGATATTTCCCTCAAGTGGTCTACAGCTCCCTCAGAGACAGGACCGGTCAACAAGCCCCTCTCCTTCGTGAATACTGATGCAAAGTATTCATCTCCCCCATTCCCTCGAGCTCTAAGAACAGGTACCTTCCTCTGTCCCTAAGAGGTCCGATTTTTCCTCTAACCACCTTTTTATTCCTAACATAGGAATAAAAAGCCTTTGGATTTTCCTTAATCCTATCCACCAAAACCATTTCATGCCCCCTTTTTGCCCTTCTAACTCCCCGTTTCAGCTCCCTCCTACTCTCTCTCTATATTCCTCCAACTCTGTCTGCATTTCCAGCTGCTTTGACCTAACAGACACCTCTCTTTTCTTCCTAATCAAGTTCTCAATATCCCTAGTAATCCATGGCTCTCTAATCCTACCCTTCCCATCCTTCCTCTTAGCCGACATACATCTTTCTTGCAACATTTTCAGTATTCCCTTGAAAGAATCCCACATGCCTAGCGTGGACTTACCCTCAAACAACTGTTCCAAATCAGTTTCCATAAGTTGCTGCCTAATCCGAATGTAGTTAGCCTTCCCCCAATTCAGCACCCTCCTCCTGGGGCAATAAGCATCCTTTCCCATTTGTATCCTAAAGTAGGCAGAATTGTGGTCACTGTTAGCCACATGTTCCCCTACTACAACATGAACCATCTGCCCTGGCTCATTACTCAGTACTAAATCCAATATAGCCCCCTCTCTAGTCAGTCAGATTACGAAAAGCAATTACTTAAACGAGGAATATAATTTGTTTAAGTAAAAATTTATTATTAGATATACCAGTAAACTTTCAAAAGTAGGTGAGTGTGGCCAAAAAAGTGTTGCTATCAGTGACTATTAAAAGTGCTGCAAATAATTTGCATATTTTAAATCCAAACCATGAGAAGCACACTGCTGGGTTGAGGTCTCGAAGTTGGTTTGCCAACAGTTCTGGGTGAGTGGGCAGTAGCCTGCAGCAGGCCAGGCACTTTCAGTAATGATGGTGTACTGATGACAGCACCTGCAGCACAAGTGCACCACTGAGCACATGTGAAAGCTAGTGTCACTGTTTAGTAATGACAGTGCAGTTAGCATGCTATAGGATGTAAAAATATCACATTTTGAAAATTACCTTAGATTATTAAAGGTAGATATTAATGCCTAAATGTGCTCAAAATGCCAATCAAATTATATACCATCACTGAACTCTCAGATGCATTATGGATGAGAGAAAACGAGAGATGGTACCAACATTATTCTCTTAATTCTGTTACATAGTACAAACAATCAAAGAATGACATCCATTAATCAATGCTTTCTAATGATATTGCTTCGTTCAAGATTTTGTTCATGAAGACTGTGGGTTATAGCATCACTTTTGTAACCAGAACGAATAACAGGAATGATTTTAGCACAAAACAAAAGGACTGTTCCAGATGGATCAGTGATGTAGTTAAGTTGTGCACCGGTGTGCAATGACTGAATGTCAGTTTTCCACTGCCATTCCCCACATGGTGGGTTCCTTGCTCAATTGAAGCTGACTGAAGGAATACTGAATAGAAGCAATGCGCTCCACTGAGGCAGAAGAAACTGTAAGATGAGGCAATTTACACGACTTGCATCAACAGTATGATATCCAGCCTAGAATGTTGTTACAGAGACCTAATCAAAAGTTGTCCATTCACCTTCATGATTCAGAAATGATGTGTGCATAGTAATCAAATAATTTCTTTATACATAATATTATTGCAATGATTATTATTAAAACATGCATGTGCTAGCTGAAAGAACCAAACTTTGAAAGTTGCAAAATTGTTCATCAACAACGTCACATTAAGTTGAAAACGATGTGCATTCAGATTTAAAAGCAACAGAATGGTCTATGAAAGTTGGTTACAGAAAAACGTTGAACAGAAGTAGCTACATAATTGCACCGATCCTTATCCTTCAGCTCTGTTTTATTTAGAAGATCCACACTATACTTGACACCAATTAGAAAGGATATAATTAATGTAGACATTCCTTTATAAGGGATATTTTCCTAGGCACTATTTGATCTTCAGTGTATTTAAACCAGTCCTGATAACTTTCATTTAATTTAATTCCACAAAATAGAGCAATTTAGTTTCCATTAGGACATTCCAATGTACAGGCTGCAACTCTAGCTGTAGAAAATAAAAAAAATTACTGGAGTAAAAAATGGGCAACCTGCTTTTAGCAGCTATATTTAACATCCTTTAAGGAAGGCATCATCACAAAGGCAGGGTGCCTTATCAACCAGCAATAATTATAAAGGGATATCTTTTCCTTTAGGGCAGAGGTTCTCAATTCTTTTTGGTTGAACAACTTCTTTTTCAAATGGTTTAGTAACCATGAACTCTCCAGCTAAATTATAATACTAGAAGCATATTTACATTGCTGACTGCGAAGTTCATCAGTGTCCTGTTAAAGGGGCTTACATGAAATTTCACCAAGAGTGTCTGACATAGTGAACATAGATGTGATTGATGATTTGAAAATTTTTATCCACCCCCCAGTTGAAAGATAAACCCTCATTTCCAGCAATATGCTTGTTGCATACTTTAGCATACAACACCTTCCTGGAATAGTTATAATCTTGTTTATAATTAGGATGGCCAACAGAGTGAGGCCAGTTTGCGCCATGGCAGTAACAGCTCCCATTCACATTATTTTTTGGATTTTTTGCAATCCCAGTTGGTGCTATTATTGAGCAATCAAATCCTCTGGTGGTACCAGGTCTGACAATCTAATTTACGTTAATTGATATATTCATGTTTCTAAGGCTAACACAACGCACAAAATCTCTCATATGGCACAAAATCTCTCTTATTTGCCAATGTTCATGTTAAGTATACAGTCTAGTAAACCAATAGACAACATGCGGTCAGACACACTACTCTGAAACTAAGTGCCCTCCCATACAGGCGCAATGGACATCTCATCAATTCCCCCTAGTCACTGTCACATTGTGAGCCAACCAATCCCACAACTCTGTCTGGATTTGAAACTTTCCTGCTGATGGTCCTCTCTTCTGGATCATCATAAACATTCAAAGCTTTGCCTTCCACGCACAAACATATACACATACCCAGTCAGGCCAAGAAAACAACACTGCTTCATAGACCCATAATAAGGAGTTACAGATCTTCGGCAGTTTCCTTTGGGCTTTGGTTTTTCATTGCCCACTTTAAGTCTGCTTCCAGCAGCTTCCTCTCTTTAAACTTGGGAGCCTTCTCCGGCTTTCCACTCTTGACTGCACTTAACGACACCTTTTCCAGATTTCTGATCTTTTCCTTTCGCTTAAAGGTCTTCTTAGGACGTTTCTCCTTTTCCTTTAGGAGCTGTTCCCTCTCCTAGTAGATTGCTGACAACTTGGTATTTCCCTTGAGATCCAGAACTCACTCAATATTCACCATTGCTTGAACTTTAGAGCAACTAAACTGAGATCCTGACATTTATTTTCCTCAGCAATCTGTTAGAATGTCCAGATAGGGGGATTTAAACCACCCACTTTATTAGGGTACCAGATCAGAAACCTATATTGTGAAGTCAGATCAGATCAGAACAAATTTTCTATTTTGGCATAAATGTAAGGAAAGATGCTTTATTCCAGGAATAATTCCATCGATAAATTAAGGATCTTTTTAATCTAGGCATACTTATTTCAACCTTTACCAACTTTGGTACTTACAGAAGATTTTGTAGAAAGACAATGTTGCTTGTAGACTTTTACCTTTAAACGACCTTCTCCAGCAAATGAATTCAGAAAGCTGTTTCTCTCAGCTACAAACTGAGCTCCTCCAAGTTCTTGTATCACATGACTATATGATCCTATAGACCAAACTCACCTTTCCATCACTTTAATCACAAAAACACGCAAGAGTTCTCCACTTTGGTAAACAAAAGTTCATTAATTCTTCTGCTAAATAAGTACTTATCCTGCATTCCAGCATCTGCTGCATTCCTTCCAGACAAACACACTGCTTGTAATAAAACAATGAATCTTAAAACAATTCCCCCTTAAACATAACATATATTAATAGCACAATATCATCACATCTTCATCTCAGAGCAAAATCACCAACTGAATCTCAAACTGATTTTTGTTCTTCTGCTGTCCCTCTCTCTAGATGTCTATTATTAGGTGGCATCAAAAATTTTCTCTTTTGTTTTTTCTAACTTCCCAAAACTACTTCAACGGTCATAAAACCTCATTAAAAATACAGGTTGTAGAAACAGCTCCAGACCTTCCTTCTCCACACTAAAATGAAACTAAATGAAAAGTTTCACTTTTTTAACTCACAAATAGAAAAAAAACTTTAAAGCTACACCTTATTCCTAACAGACAAATACACACATAACCCGCTTAAAATTATTTCTAGTTCCTAACCGATCCCAGTTTGAGAATCACTGTTTTGAGGTCATTTTGAGCAGTAACATATGATTTCCTTCTTTTTGCATTCTAAGTGATCTGAAAGGAATCCAATAACAACCCAGAAACAAGGGTCAAAAACAAAACATTTTGAAGTGAAATATGTAAAGCGATCACTTACATAGCAGTTACATATATTATTAAATATGACACAGACAATAAATATTAAATTCATAGTTACTATTTATTAGTCCAAAGTAAAGGATGATGAAAGGTATGGCATGTGGAAATAACTGTTATCAAGAATGATCATCATTAATATCTAAAATTATGAGAGAAAATAATTATAATCCACTTTCAAGGGAAAATAATGGATCCAAAATTACTTTAACTGACAAAAAGATTCTCCATTGCCTGTCAAATTTCCATGAACTTTTTACACAAGTTGCCTCAAGCGGCCATCCTAGTGCCTGAGCAGGTTAGATGTGCCCAGTGACAAGGATGGGCACTCCTGCTATTGCAACCTCAGAAGATGGCATGGTGACTGATAAGGGGGCAGAGGAGTCATCGGCCTTATCAGGAGTGCCATGAGAGGACTCCCACAAAGACGACAGGCAACTCTTCCACTAACATAAGGTATCGCTGCATCTCCCTGTTCATTACTGATGATGAGAACAAAGCATAGAAGGGGGTCGCATCTATCTCTCACACTGGCTTTGTGTGAGGGCTTGCAATTCTGAATGCAACTCTAAGAACACTTGATTCTGTTTCTGGAACTGCCTCTCCATGACAGCTGCCACTTGCTAAATGGAGAAGGTTTAATACACAGTGCTCATGATTATACATGGACTTCTCCATGACATACAAACCCTCAGGTACCTCTGCCAGATCTTCTCGGACATCCAATACCTGCCTCTGTTGGATAACTTGAGGCTCATCATCTGTCTTGAATACAGCATAGTCCTGGTGTCCCAAAGTTCTTTAACAGCCAGCACCCTGGGCACTTTGACTCTACTAACTCCTCATGCAAGCACAATGTGCCCTCGCCACTGTGCAGTACAATTGAGCCGATGTGCTACTGACAACTGACCAGCCTCCTATTTGCACTGGTGCTTGGTATAGAGAGAGGATGCATATGTTATCAATGTCTGCTCTATTGTTATTAGAGGGATCTGGGCTTGGCTTTAGAGGATGAAAGGAGGAGGACGACTATCGGTCAATATAATCATTCATCACGTAGTCAACATCCATGCTCAGCATGCTGGCTAAGACTGATATCACTGGCATCACAATGGCTGAATAAAACTGGGAACTTTTTAAAAAATAAATCCTTATGAGGGATGAAACGACTGTACATTCTTCTCATTCACCACTTGTCCTGCTTTGACCTTTGGACTCTTACCTCTCGCCAAGATGCCTGCATCTGTAACCTGAGAACCTTCCTTTGCATTTGCACTCAGGGTCCAGGGTGTCCACCTCATATTTAGTGAGGATTATAAAGTGAGCCACCCCAACACCAGTTATTATAGCTTATTAAGGAGTGCAATGGTCACAACCTTCATTACACAATCCTCCACTTACAAAAATGTAAAATGTTCTCCCCCTCTCCCTCGCAAACTGTGTGAAGCACTCGACACCTACCCTTTAGGTGGATCCAGGGCTTCAGATCTCACCTCCAAACCTTAACATGCACAGGCATGTTATGTCTTCTGTAACTTCTTAAGACAAATCCAGACAACAGCCAACTCAGAACCCCGAGCACAAGATCTTCACTGAACCTCTTACACTACCCATGAACGATGCATTATGTCAAGCCCACTGACTTCAGGTGCCATCTCTGCCCAGGTTTTCTTGGTTTGATGTGTGGTCTCCTCTTGTATCCTAGGGCATAATAATGTCCCATCCGGCGCTCAGTGTCTCCATAAATGTGCAGTCATCAGAAAATCAGTGGGGAGAGCTGCCACCTGATGTGTCCCGTGCTGTTGCTACGGTTTCTGGAGAGGTTCCTGTATTTTCCTCCAATGCCTTTTGTGGTCTGATGCAACTGCCTTTTATCCTCCTGCCAAGTACCCATTGGACCTGGTGCTCAGCATACTCCCATATATGTTGGTTTTGGTGTGCCAATGTCTGGCATATGTTTCGTGAGCTCTTAATCAATCAGCCAGTGTGGTAGTGCATTTTCTTGTATTCAGCAGAAGTGGGAAATGTGGTTATCTTTCCCACCAACCCAAAACACAGACCATAATCACTCCCAAAAAGAGCAAATCTAACCATCACATTCAATGGCATTACTGTCTCTAAATCTCACATCATCATCCCTCCAGGAGATGACCAGGACTAGAAACTTAAATGGACCATAAATATTGACTCAAAAAAGAATAGGCTTGAGACCAGAAATTCTGAGAGTAATTCACCTATTGATTCACCGGTCTGTCCATCATCTACAAGCCACAATTTGATGGAATACTCCCACTTGTCTGAATGACTGTAGCTCCAACGACACAAGTAATTTGATACCATCCAGGACAAAGCCACCCACTTGATTGACACCCCATGCAGCAGCCTAAACATTCACTTAAATCCAACAGGTTGGTTGCCATGTTTTATTACAACAGTGGTGACACTTCAAAATTACTTAATTGTTGTAAAACATTTTGGAATGTGCCAAAATTGTGAAAAGCACAATATGAATACAAGTGATTTCTTTGTTTTGATAGTGGCGAGGACTGCCGTAGATACTGAAGCAATTTTTGTCAATATGAGGCAATACCTGGACAAATTCAGGCTTGAGCTGAAAAGTGGCAAATAATGTTTGCACCACACATGCGCCAAGTTATGATTATCTTCAGCAAGAGAACTTCTAACCATCTCCTCTTGATATTTAATAGCATCACCATTACTGAATCCCTCACTATTAACAACCTAGAGTTACTATTGACCAGAAACAAAACTGGACTAGCCATCTAAATATTGTGGCTTTAAGGGCAGGTCAGAGGCTCTGAATTCTGTGACAAGTAACTCACTCCTAACTCTCAAAGTTTGTCCATTACCTACAAGGCACTAGTCAGAAGTGTGATAGAATACTCTCCATTTGCCTGGATGAGTGCAGATCCAACAACACTCAAGAATTCAACACCATCACAGACAAATCACCACTTCTAACATCCACCTCTCCATATTGATTAATGGTGGCAGCAGTGTGTACCGTCTACAATCCAGCAACTCACCAAGGCTCCTTCAATTGTACCTCCCAAACCTGTGATCTCTATCACCTAAAAGGAAAAGACCAATAGATGCATGGGGACACAATCACTTGCAGCTCCCCTCCAAGCCATTCACCATTTTGACTTTGCAGTTTGAGTCAAAAATCCTGGAATTCCTTCCCAAACAGCACTTTGGTTGCACCAACACCACATGGACTGCACTGGTTTAGGGCAGCAGCTCACCATCACTTTCTCAAGAGCAATTAAGGATAGACAATGGAAATGCTGCTCTAGTCAGTGACACCCATGAACTGAGATCAAAAAATATTCCAATCTTATAATCAACTTGAGCAAGAAGTTAACTAACATAGGCACAGAGCTCTGATGAAATGTCATTGGCCTAAAACACTAACTCGCTTTCCCTCCGTAGATGTTGTCCGACCTTCTAGAGTGATTCCTACATTTTCTATTTTTATTTCAGATTTCCAGCAGTATTCTACAATATTTTACATTTTAAATGCAAGAAATACCCACACTATGTGCAATAATACATATAGTAATCAAGGGGTTATGGTTCAGGACCAACAAGCCAAAGGCTGAAGTCAAATCCCAGCATGGCTTGTTTATGGAATGATTATGGAAGTGAATTAAATTTGTGTTGCAATTTGTACACTAGCACCAGAATATGTGCCACGAAAGCTGCTGAATTGTTGTAAAATATCACATGATTCATTGATGTCTTCCATTGAAGTGAACCATCCTTCTGATCTAGTCTGGCTCACTTTATATGGTAGACTTCTCTGCATGTTGGGCAGTTGCCGAAAATACGTAAACACAAAAAGGGAACATCTAGTCGATCTCTCTCCAATTGAGGTATTTCATTATTTTTTCTGACAGCAAGCAGAATCGCCCTGGTATCTGCTTTTTTTGAACAGGAACCAAAATCATGGGCATACAGATCAGGAGATTAAAAGGGTATTCCAGAATTTACTGAGACTTCCTCATGCAATAGGTTGTTTTTCTTCATTTTTATTGGATAGGATTGCATAACAAAGCTGAAATTCTGGCTATAGAAATATAGAATGATATAGAAATCAAGTTGATAGGCTTGCCTTTAAATTGACGTGCTTATCCTCAACTTTCAGATAAAATGTAAATGAGTACTGCATTAGCTTGAAATTGAAAAATAGTTCTTATATATTAAAATATAATCAACCTGGCCAACAGTTGTAAATATCTGCCTTCATGATAAAGAAATTTGAAATATTTTAGAAGACCATGGTATAATTTCTGAATCAAAATGTGAGCTCAACTATTTATTGTTTCAAAAAGTGTTTAATTGGTGGAAGTGATGATTCGGGAAGGGGGTTTTATGGCAAAGGGAGGAGGAGTTTTATGGCAAGAGGCTGAGAAGAATATTGAACATGTTATCAATAACTGAACTGTGAATTAGTGCTATCTGAAGAAATTCAGGAAAGAGAAACAAAATTTTGTTTTCTCTGATCTAGCTTTATACAGTACAGAATTGGGGACTTGCATAAAAGCAGTTTGTACATAGCATTAAAGAGAAGCTGTACATATTTTGAAAATTGGTAAAAGCTTTCAGTTGTCAGTATTAAAAATTAACACAAGGATGAGAAAATTCTGCATGCAGATTTGATTTTTAATAGTTTCTGGCACAGTAGGAAAAGGTTTGTTGTTTACTGACACTATGAAAACAAGACTGTTGCTGTGACTATGCAAATTCATACCCTATGATGTTTGCTGACCCAGAATTTATTTGTATAAAATTCCCTGACAACTTTGAGGCTGTGCTCTTCACAGCCCAGAAAGGTCCCTAATTTGATCCTGGGTTTGTAGTGATCAGCTGATCTCAGCTGCAGGTCACTATAATTGCACTCAGTAACCTGGGGTTAGGAAGGAAAAATTGGTTCCAGCTCCTGAACACCGTCCATTTACTTGCCTGAATGAAACATACGTGAATATCTTTGAAGGACTAAAGAAGCTGGGCAATGCTCACCATTAAAAGACACAATAAAATTGGGCTTTTGGGCAAGGAACGAGAAGAATTGCCTATTAGTGGATCCAAATTGTATGAGTTAGGTGGATTGAAGGTAGTGAGAGAAAACTACCAAGGTCTAACAAGAACTTCTTTATTCAACTCCTGAACGTGCTTAGGTCCAATTTATCCTTCTGATCTGTGAGTAACATGGCTAATAACAGTGAAAGTAACAGGTGAAACAGCAAATTCAAAAACTAAACACAAGTCTTATTAAATTGCTTTCACATATCACTGTTCACACTAAAAATATGATATTTCAAAGTGAAATTTATTTCAGATCTATTTATTAACACAAATATAACATTTAATATTAACACAAAGATAATGCTGAAGCATTTGCAATAATTTTCAGCCAGAAGTGCTGAGAGGATGATTCATCTCAGCCTCCTCCCGCGGTCTCCAGCAACATAGATGTCTATCTTTAGCCAATTAAATTCATTCTATATGATGCGGGCGGCTCTGGTATTGTCACCGGACAAGTAATCCAGAGACCCAAAACTTTGAACCAAATAAATGCTCAAATGGAGGCAGTTAGGAACAGTCAGCGACACTTGTATTCCATAAAAGTAATTTTAAAAAAAAAATCAAGAAATAGTCTTGACAACATTCCAGTAATAGTGCTAAAGACTTGTGCTTCAGAACAGATCTCAGCCATTGCTGAACTGTTCCAGTAGAGCTACATTGCCGACATTTAACCCACAATTGCCTGGTATGTCCTGTACACTACAAACAGGGCAAATTCAACCCACAATTACTGGTCCATCAGTCTACTCTCAATCAAGCAGCATTTACTCAACAGTAACCTGCTCATGGTTGCTCAGTTTGGATTCCACCAGGGTCACTCAGCTCCTGACCTCATTACAGCTTTGGTTGAAACATGGACAAAAAAGCTGAATGTCAGAGGCGAGGTGAGCGTGACATCAAGGCGGTATTTGACTGAGTATAGCATCAAGGAGCCCAAAACTGGAGTAAATGAAAATCAAGAGGAAAACCCTCCACTGGCTGGGGTCATATCTGCCATAAGGACAATGGTTGTGATGACTGGAGATCAATCATTGCTCCAGGGCCTCACTGCAGGAATTCCTCAGGGTAGAATCTTAGGCTCAAAACACCCCCAACTATTTCATCAATTACCTTCCTTCCATCAAAAGGTCAGAGGTGGGGATGTTTGTTGATGACTACACTTATACAATTCAATATAATTCACAGCTCCTTAAACGCTGAAGCAGTCCATGTCCAAATGCAATCGGACATGGACAATATCCAGGCTTGGGCTGACAAGTGGCAAATAATATTTACGTCAAACAGATGTCAGGCAATGACCATTTCCAACAACAGAAGATTAGCCATCACCAGTTGATATTCGATGGCATTACAAAGAACTAAAATTACCATCACTAAATTTCCCCACTATCAACATCCTGGGGATTACCAGTGACCAGAAACTGGTCTAATGATATAAATGAACTGGACTAATGATATAAATACTATCACTGCAGCTCAAAGGCTAGGAATCCTATAGTAAGTAACTCACCTGACTCCCCACAGCCTGTCCACCATCTACAAGGCACAAGTCAGGAATATAATGGAATATTTTCCATTTGCCTGGATAAGTGCTGTTCCAACAACATTTAAGAAACTTAAAATCTAGGACAAATCAGCTTGCTTCATTGCTGCCCCTTCCACAAATATGCAATCCTTTCATTACCGAAAAACATGGCAGCAATACGTCTCATCTACAAGATGCACTCCGGGAGCTTACCAAGCTTTCTTGGGCAGCATTTTCCAAACCCATGACACCTAACATTTAGAAGGACAAGAGCATGGCAACACCACCATCTGGAGGTTCCCTTCCAAGTCATTCACCATCCTTGCTTGGAAATATATTGCCGTTCCTTCAGTCATTAGGTCAAAATCCTGGAACTCCGTCTTAAAGGCACTGTGGGTGTATCTACACCCAGGTACTGCAAAGGTTTAAGGTGGCAGCTAACCCCCTCCTTTTCAAGGTAAATTAGGGATAGACAATGAATGCTGGTTGATGCTATCCATTGACTTTCACATCCCAAAAACGAATAGAGAAACAAATCCAAATTGAAGGATAGATCCAGTTCTCGAGCAACAATAAAAAAGCAGAGACTTGTATCAACATACTTGTGAATATTAAGATAAAAATTAATTCACCGCACTAATACCAGTTAGGAAGCTAGATTCAGTTTTCTAGTCTTAGAATTGCAAAAACAGTTTGAAGCAATGGTTCATATGGAAGCATAAATAGTATGTCAGGATTGTGGTCAATATGGAGTTTAGTATTTTGTTTCCACAGGAAGCGAGCTGTCAGGCTCAAGTTGTGCAGTCTCTGCATGTATTCGCTGATGATATCACTGAACATACACACAGACACTTCAGAATAAGGTTTATAGTTTAACAAAGGATTTTATACAGGAGGGACAGTCCTAACATGCACTCTAAAAGTAGTGAGTGCTATGTATGGTTTGAAAGAGTTTTAGAAGATTCTCGTGAAAAACAGAATTTATTTCAAACTACTATATTTAAAAAACTGAATAAAAATTTAAAATTAGTAAATAGGTAAAAGTTTAATATTGAAACAGTGCCATCTCCTGTAATTTTAGCAGCATTACTCCAAGCAGAGTTTTTTTTAAATGTTCAAGGTTCAAACTGTATTTGTGGTGAACAGTATACAGTAATAACTACAATAATTGATCATAATCACATTAACTGAACTGATACCCTATCTGCCCATCAGAAGATGTATTAATGTTTGGCACCTTAAATGGTGTGGTCTGCTGGAGATCAAAATGAGCAAATACTTTTGGAAAAACACTATTTACTCTTCTCTCAATTTCACTGCCCAATTCCTCTCAGGACAGTGCCAAAGTTTTTCTGCTGACAGACAGAAGTGAAGTGATTTTCAGTCTTGACCAAATAGGTGCAGGCACACTGAAAACTGCAATGCAGCATTCCTCTGTCTCTGCTGATGCTCCAGCTGTGGCTATTTTTGACCTGTGCTGAAAATGGGTGATGAGAGTACCCACTTTTTTCAAGCTAACTGGGATTTTACACCATTAAATAGATCCTGTCATAATTTTCAGATATCAATGGGCAGTGTGTGCCTTATTCACACTGTTCCTATTGGAAAGCAGGTGTTGAGTGGCCTATCCAGCACAAATGCTCCTCCTGAGTCAACAGAAATTTTGCTATTTGCTATGTTCCACACTGTCATTTACCTTTGTAACTGGACTGCTTTCTCCCAGGCTTTGCCGAAGCAAATCTGCAGACAAATATAAGACAGTTGCTATTCTAAGTCTCTGCCTAGAAGGATGGCAGTGGCATTGCTCAATTTTTGTTACTGCTTTAGCCAACGTAATCCTTACTCACCTGGGTAGCCACAGAGGACAGTGCTTTCAATATGCTAACATAGGTCCTATGTATTGAAGATAAAGAGAAACATCATTTAACATAACTAAAAACATTTCAGCTAATTTTAACATCTGAAGCAAAAAAGTGCAAATAAATTGTTAAAAAATGGACCAAGGAACGCATTACACTTTTTGATGCAAACTGAAGTAATGTTCCACCTGGGCTTACAATATAACCCTCTCCCATAAGAGTCCCTTCACCCAAGGTTGTTTGCCATCCCTTCTCACTGCACATAGCCTTTGATTGTTGGGGGGTTCAGCATGGGAGCCAGATAATCTTCCACCTTCCCAAAGTTAGTGAACTGTATCAGGATGCCCAGAGTACATAAATGAGTTTGGGTGTTGAATTAGCTGGGTCTCTAGACAACAACAACACTCTGCTTGTAATCAACCAGAGTTTAAATTATCTCCTCTGCTCTCTTAATACAAAAGAAATACAATAGTAAATGGAAGGGTCAAAAATGTATCTTGGTTGTGAGTTGCTAAACTACTGCAATGAAATATTAATTTAACTTTATTAAAAGTAACTCTAGTTTATATGGTGGGTACTTATGATAGGAATTTTGTTTTTGCACAAGGTGATTTCATTTTTTCAACAATTACCGTTTAGTTTTAACATATTGATAAACACTGCATTCATAGTATACATGGCATATTGAGGCATTATGTGGAATTTGCTGAATTAGTGGAGTTGAAAATGACCATATTACTGAGTAACATGAGTTATGGTTTGCTACTTTATTCACCAGTAGGTCAGTGCCAGATCGGTCTTGTCTGTTCCACTAAGGTTTTAGTAGCTACTCTATATCATAGAACAGAACATGTTTTGATGGTTGGCACTGTACTTTGTATAAGGGGCTACTGCTAATGTACCATCCAGCTTTTAGGTCAAGACTAAAGCCCATATTTTGAAGAATATTCCCACTTCTGTCTGAAGAGCTACATAATTTTCTCAAACTGGGCCACCTTCCGTAGTGTCTCAATCGACACTAAGTGGAGGGAGAAGGGTGCCCTCTACTGCCACGCAGCAAAAAGCACCAAACAGGTTGAATTTAGTACACCTGACAGTTTGCATATATCAGAATTAAGGGAGTGAAACAGGGAAAAAGTGCATTGGTATGATTCAATGGTGCCCTTGATGACTTTAAGAACGTCACATAGCACCTTCTACTCAGAAGGATGGATCTTTATAAAGAAAATGCGCAAGATTCTCCAGTACCAACCACATATACAGGCGACATTTCGATATGATTTAGGGATTCCACCATGTGCAGAGATGTGCTATATAGAGGTAAATTTTAAATTGTCCTTTCAATTTATTGCTGATTAATTTAAGACCAAATTGGACTGTTGGTGCAATAAATTTAACTGATGAGCCACAACATTACCACAAATAAATCAGAAAACTTATCATACAGTTCTTGGTTTATTTACATAGGGTAGTTCAGTAAAATAAACACGATAAGCTTAACACTTTCACGTTCATTCATACAGTAACTATATGAATATCTAGTATTTATGTAGCACTTTGCATGACCACTGTACATCTCATGGTATTTCCTAGTGAAGGGAGTACTTTTTGAGCACAGTCACTGCTTAATGTCGGAAATATCAGCAGTTAATTTGCACACAACTAGCTCCAACAAACAGCAAAGCGATAATGATTAAGTAATCTATTTTTGTGGTGTTGAATGAGGGATAAATATTGGCCAGGACACTGGAGACAACTCTGGAGGACCCACGCTTTAATTTTCCAAAGTAAAAGTGACTTCTTGTTTGCATTTTCATGACATTAAATATTTCACTAATGACAATCCAAAACTAGTGCACATTCAATGATTAAGACAGCAATAGTAGCATGATTGTTACTTGCTGGAGATTTGTCATAATATAAAAATATTTGTTGGAAAGAAAGAGGAGGAAAGAATGATATGAAGGAACCATTAAAATTTGGCTTCAGTTCTTTCACTGGCAAACTCTGTTCATGTAATACTACTGGCAGTATTTTTGTTTTTTTTTCTGCCAGCATTCTGTGGCATGGTGGTTAGCACTGCTGCCTCACAGCACCAGAAATCCTGGTTTGATTCCAGCCTTGGATAATTGTCTGTGTGAAGTTTGCATGTTCTCCCATGAATGGGTGGGTTTCCTCCAGATGCTCTGGTTTTCTCCTACAGACCAAAGATGTGCAGTTAGCTGGTCTGGCCATGCTAAATCGCTCCTGTGTCCAAAAGGTGTGTAGATTAGAGATCAGCAAGGTAAATATGTGGGGTTACAGTGATAGGGCATAGGGGTGGGCCTGGTTAGGATGCTCTGTCGGAGAGCTGGTGCAGACTCAATGGGCCGAATGGCTTTCTTCTGCACTGTAGAGTTTCTATGATTCTCCCATTTCTTCTTCATTCTGGAAGGGATAAAACCCACACTGGGACATTTTCAAGACTACTGGTTGCTCACCAATCTTGTCCAATTTAACATCCCTCACATTGCGTGATCTAGCCTCACCTATCCTTCCAGTGCACAAACTTTAGTAATAGGTCCCAGTATATGAGAATATTGGCTAATATTCCTCTTTAAATCTATGGAATAATGGATATCTGAAGTATCCTTTCTGCTGATATGCTCTGATCAAAGAACTTAACAGACTTAGAATTTTCTGACAAGTTAGTTAATCAGTACCATAATCAGTTAGGTCATTAGGAGAGTCGTGATACAAGCAAATTAAAATCAATCTCTGCATATGCTGAGTAGTTCAATTAAAACAAAAAAAAATCTTGCATTCATGTAGCACTTCATCGTATTCCCTAGATATCATTAAAACCAATGGATTACTTAAAAGTTCAGTTACTGTTTTATGTAGGTAAACACCTGCACCAACCTGCACACAGCAAGACTCCATAAAATGTAAATCAATGGATAATGGGATAATCTGGTTCAGAGATATTGATGGGAGGTGGAAATACTCACCAGGATGAAAGAATTCCTTCCTTACCCACTTGAACAGTCAGGTAACAAGGGACCTGGTTTAACATTTTATCTGAAATATGGCATCTCTGACAATGTGGCATACTTGAAGAATTGAAATGAAGTAATTAATACAGTCTACATTGTGTTCAGATCTAAAGGCTACGTACAGTTTCGTTTATCTTCCAGTTATGATGAAATTCAGCATTAGCAATGACCAATATTTTAGCAAGATTCTATCGTACTTTTAATTTTTCACATGGTAGAAGATTTACAACAATTGACAAACACTGCAGAGCAAAAGGTTCAGCACAGTGCATTGGTATATCAACAAATGCCAATTTGACACAAGGCCTTTGATACCCATTTTGATGAGTTTCTAATCTTTTGATCCTGGATTGCTATGGGTGTGTTAAAAAGAGACATCTCTACACAGTGAGGAAAAAGCCAACGTCTTGCGGCTTTGTGTTGCTTTGAACAGCCACCTGCTCAGCTGTGGAATGGTTTGGAGATACATAAATATTAAAAACAAATATATGTATATTTCAAAAGGACAAGCAAAACTGTTTGAATATTTTGATCTTCAGACAACACAACATCTGAGTAGGACTAGTTTTAGAATTCACAACTGCACCGCCTGAAGTTTTGAAGCTCATATTTCTTTCAATATGAATAAATACTGAAAATAAGAGATTAAAAGACTACTATCTACCTGCTCGTGTATCACTTTAAATTAAATTTAAGATTTTCCTTAATTAATACCATTGTGTCAATTAGAAACATGGATACAGAGTAAGTGCTGGCTGTTTAATACATCACTAAAAGAAAATTGAAAGTACTTGTAACATGGGGAACACCTGCAATCAAAAATGGAATTAGGTCAAACACTGAATGTCATTGTAAATAAACATGTGCATGTGAAGTCAACTGGAACAAAAAATATACCTCAATCCATATTTTGAATCAAGATGATTCAAAAATAAGACTCCTAACTTTATATACATTGGCATTCTTTTTTTAAATGCTAGCTAGATTAACAATAACATTTTCTTTTTGAAGAGCCTTGTAATGGCTTTTAAGAGGAATGGGGCTTTTAATAGACTTTTTAAGAAACAGAACAGTGCTGTTAGCAATGCTGTTATAAATGCAAAGCTTTATAAAATGTTTACATTTTGAACCGTCACTTTCAATTTAGGTAAAAATGTTCTGGGATGTGGGATACTAATCATATTGAACTCTACCTGGAGACATACCCATGTGATCTGGTTGTCATGGGGACAGAGAACCTTGCCAAAACTCAAGTGCTGGCTTTCATGCACTGACACAAGAGTTACTGCTGGCCTTAGTGACATAAATGTGCCAAAGAAAAGGAAAGATTGGTTTCCTTTTCTATCTTATTAAATATGTTAACCGTTAAGCAGAATGCATAGAATGTGTTTTCTAACTGAAGTGCCAAGATTTGTCGAGATCTAAAGATCAAGGTGTCACCACAGGATGCCTTGCGCCACTGAAAGTCTGATAGGACTCAAGGAACTAAGATTTTTAAAAGCATACTGAAAGGCTAGTCCTGGTGTGTCAAAGAGACAGGATTCTGTTAGAAAACCAGGAGCAGTTTGAGACTTTATCACAAAACAACTGAAAGGGCTACAAAAAGAGAATCCAAGAAAAAAAACTTGAAGGATAGGAAACGAAACAAAGTGAAATTTAAGAGCTGTTTAGGTACATCATCTGCTATATGAGATCTGAAAATAAAGCAACCAACTGTGCACGTCCTTAATCGATCAGCTTAAAGAATTATTTGAGATGCACGGTCTGAATCTGGCATTTTCTGTTGGATACTTAATTCAATATCAAATCATATAAAGAAATTGAAAGAGAAAGAAGGAAAGAAAGATTTGATAAAAGTGTAATCAAAGATGGAAAGAAAATATAAATCTGAAGGAATGACAATCCAAGCTTGCAAATGCTAATTTTCTGTGCTAAAAAGGTTGCTTGATAGAAAATAATGTTTTGCATTTAAAAACATACTTAGAATGAAATGGAAAAATCCTAACTTTTCCTGGTCAGTTTAGTACATTTCGCCCAAGTACAGCAGTTTCCATACATTCCACTGTAGTGTTCTTCAGAGAAGTACTGGTATACTACAGCATCTGGAGAAGTAAGGTGATTCAGACTGTGACTTCCTGACTTTTCCATTTAACTGCATGGTCACGGGGAGCTTCTGTCCAGTTTACACTTTAATAGTTGTGTATATCATGGGCCTCACTATTATTTCTTACCATCAATTCAAGATATGTAATTGGAAATAAGTTAATGACAGGATTGTTAAATAATTACTTTTCCTCTTCTGTGAAGACGAGTACAGAAGGTAAAGTACTAGAGAAATGAAAAAAAATAAAATGAATTACTAAGTTTGATAAAAATTATAAGAAAGAAAATAATGAGACTGAAGATAGACCTATCTCCAAACCCTTCTCAAGTTATTGAAGGTGAGGAAGTTGTAGATGCTCTAGTAATGATTTTGCAAAACAACCTTGGATTTAGGAAGTGTTCTCTTGGTTTACAATATTGTAATGTCACTCCACTATTTATAAAGCGTGGGAGAAATAAATTAGGTAATTATAGGTCAATCGTCTAACTTTTGTTGTAAATAGAAACTGATCAGAGAGGACCAGCAACGGATTTGCAATGGTTAAGTAGCATCTAACAAACCTAGGTGAAATTCTTTTCAGGCTTAACATAGCATAAAGGGGCAATTATAGATTAGCAATTATTTATATGGACTTTCACACAAGTAATTGTGAGAAATAAAGTAAGCATGTGGAATTGGAGACAATTTTCAGCAGAAGCAGGGAATTGGTTAGGAGGCAGAAAGGAGAGAATAATTTTAAAGTTAATTTATATTCACACTGCAATGAAGTACTGATTAGGGGAAGTTAGCATAAACTTCAACCGGCAGGATGTGAATTTTTATCTTTACTCATTAATGGGATAAGGGTGCTGTTATTATTCATCCTTAACTGTCCTTGAGTATTGCCTCCTTGAACTACAAAAGACCACCTAGTGTTGGCATACCCAAGATGCTATTAGGATGGGAATCCCAAGACCATGAGCCATCTATGATGAAAGAATGGCTTTATGCTTTCAAGTCAGGATGATCTGGTTTGGAGAGAAGCTGGATAAAAATAAATTACTGCGGATGCTGGAAGCTGAAATCAAAAGGGAAAATGCTGGAAAATCTCAGCGAGTCCGGCAGAATCTGTAAGGAGAGAAAAGAGCTGATGTTTCGAGTCCAGACGACCCTTTGTCAAAGCTCTAACAAAGGGTCGTCTGGACTCAAAACATTAGCTCTTTTCTCTCCTTACAGATGTTGTCAGACTTGCTGAGATTTTCCAGCATTTTCCCTTTTGGCTGGAGAGAAGCTTGCAGGTAATGGCGTCCCATAGACCTGCTGCCATTGTCCTTCCATGCTGTCTGTGGAACTGTAATAAGTTGCTGTAGTGCATCTTGTAAATAGTCTACATTGCAGCCAAGGTGTCTTCATAGAAAAAGGAATGCAAACTGAAGGTAGCAATATTGTTGAGATTTGAATGTTGCTAGAGTTGCATTCATCCAGCGAAGTGAGGATTATCCCAACACATTCTATTGAGCCCTGCAGTTGGTGGACAGGCCTTGGTGATACACACATCACATAATTCTCAGCTTCCGACTTTTCTTGTATCCACAGTATTTGTGGTTAGTCCAATCAAATTTGTGGTCAATGGTACCTACCAAGATGTTGATAGTGGAAGTTCAGCAATGATAATAGTGTTGAATGTCAAAGATCAATGGCTAGATTGCTTTTAATTGGAGATCAGCATTGCCTAAATTTAACAGGCTAAACCTGAAGGTTAACTAGGTCTTGCTAACCTTGGGAGGTAGATGTAGTGTAAATTTATCAAAATGAAAAAGGGATTAAAGATTTAAACTGTGAAGAAAGGGTACATAAAACAGGTTTGTATCGTATTAGGCATAGAAGACTTACGCAGTGATATAAATGAGGTATTTAAGACAGTTAATTGGCTTGATAAAAATAAATTTCCTTTGGTGGGAATTATTTTATTCTTTCATTGGTTGTGGGTATGTCTGACTAGGCTAGTCTTAATTGTCATCCTTAAATTCCCTTGACAAATCTTGATTTGCTACAGTCTATGTGGTGTAGTTCACCCACAGTGCTATCAGGGATGAGTTCCAGGATTTTGTTCCAGTGACAGCAAAGGAACAGTGATGCAGTCCCAAGTCAGGGTGGTGTGTGGCTTGGAGGGGGAACTTGTAGATGGTAAAGTTTATTTGTTAGTCACAAGTAGGCATTCACACCGCAATGAAGTTACTGTGAAAATCCCCTAATCGCCACAGTCCAGCACCTGTTCAGGTACACTGAGTGACGAGTTTAGTGCAACCAATTCACTAATCTGCACATCTTTTGGACTGTGGGGAGAAACCGGAGCACCTAGGGGAAACCTGTACAGACATAAGAGAATGCGCAAACTCCACACAAGCAGTGACCCAAGCTGGGAATTGAACCTGGGTCTCTGGTGTTGTGAGGCAGCAGGAGTAACCACTGTGCCACCATGCCATTCTCATGCAGTCTTGTCCTTGTACTAGTTGCTGGAGTTTGCTGGTTTGGTGAGTGCTGAGGAACCTTGGTGAATTGCTGATGTGCATCTTGTCGACGTTAACACAGTGCTGCTACTGTGCATCATGGTGGAGAGAATTAATGTTTAAGGCAGTGGATGGATTATCAATTAAACAGGCTGCTTTGTACTGCAGCATCACTTTTTCAGGCAAAGCAGAGTATTTAATCACACTTCTAACTTGTGCTTTGTAGATGGTGAATAGGTTTGGAAGAATTAGGTGAGTTATTCACTGCAGAAGTCCCGGCCTCTACCTTGTTCTTGTAGCCACAGTATTTATACAGATTTCCAGTTTTAGTTAATGGTAATCAACAGGATATTGGTTTTTAATCCATAGATCTATAAACACAGACAGGGATCGCAGGTAGAGGTGGGAGCATTGGGGTGGCGGCGCGGGCTTGTTGGGCCGAAGGGCCTGTTTCCCGTGCTGTTTTGTTCTTTGTTGATAGAAAGGGATTCAGCAATTGGAATGCCATCAAATGTCAAGGAACAGCGTCAGATTCAATCCAGTGTTAGATGGTTGGATCTCTCTTGCTTGAGTCATTGGCATTTGTGTGATATGAACGCTACTGGTCACTTATCAGCCTAAACTAATGTTGACCAGTCTTGCTGCGTATGGATAAGGGACTGCTTCAGTATCTAAGGAGTCATGAATGGTACAGGACAGAGTAACCATCACTGTCAAGCCTACTTCTGATCTTATGATGGAAGGAAAGTCATTGATGAAGCAACTGAAGATTGTTAAGCTGAGGACTTTTCCTGAGCAACACTTGCAGTGAAATCCTGGGACTGGGATAATTGGCCTCCAGAAACCACAACCATCTTTTTTCTCATTTCAGGTATAACCCTAGCCAGTGGAGAATTTTTCCCGATTCCCTCTGACTCCACTTTTGCCACGTTTGTTCAAATGCTGCTTTGATGCTAAGGGCTGTCACCCTCACCTCACTACTTGAGTTCAGCTCTTTTGCCCATGTTTGGACAAAGACTGTAATAAGATCAGGAGTGGAAAAGTCCTGGTAGCTTCCAAACTGAGAGTCAATGATTGCTTATTGTTGAGAAAGTGCTGCGTAATAGCACTTTGTTCACGACTGAGTAGAGTGACGATGAGGTAATTGTTGCGTTGGATTTGTTCTGCTTTTTGTGAAGAGGACATACTTGGCAATTTTCTACACGGCGCATAGGTGCCAATGTTGTAGCTTCACTGAAACAGTTTGGCTAGGGACATGGCTAGCTTAGGAGCGTAGTTCTCCAGCTTGTTATGATACCGTCAGGGCCCATAGCATTTGTAGTATCTAGTGTCATCAGCTGTTTCTTGATGTCTCACACACTGAATTAAACTGGTTGAAGATTGGCATGTGTTATCAGGAATCTCAAGAGGGGGCCAATCCACTCAGTGCTTCCAGCTGAAGACACTGATTTGCAAAGTGCAAAAACTGATGTGTTGGGCTTTTCCATCATTTTGGATGAGACTATTTGTGGAGTCTCTTCCTCCTGTTAGTTACTTAATTGTCCACCACCATTCACAACTGGATGCAGCAAGGCTCAGGGTTAAATCTGATCTACTGGTTGTGGGATTGCTTAGCTCCATCTATCACACACTCCTTCCATTGCTTGGCATACGAGTAGCCCTATACTGTAGCTTTAACTTATTTTTAGGTATACTTGATGCTGCTCTGACGTGCTTTCCTACATTTTTCATTGAACAAGGATCACCTCCTGCCTTGATGATAATAGTAAAGCGGCATATGTGTTGAGTCACAAGGTTACAGATTGTGGTTGAATACCATTCTGTTGCTGCAAATAGCCACAGCATCTCATGATTGCCCAGTTTTGAGTTGCTAGATCAGTTCAAATCTGTCCCATTTCGCAGGATGGTCGCATTACGCATAATAAAGGATACTGTCAATGGAAGAGGACATCATCTCCACAAGCACTGTGCAGTGGTTACTCCTACCAATACTGTCTTGAACAAATGCATCTAGAATAGTTAGACTGGTGAAGATGAGATCAAGTAGGTATTTCCCTTCTCATTGGTTCCCTCGCCAGCAGCTGCAGACATAGTTCAGCTGTTATAGCCTTTAGGACTTGGTCAATACTGGTGCTATCAAACAACTCCTGGTGATGGACATTGAAGTTCTCTACCCATGGTACATTTTGTGCTCTTCCAATTGATCCAACAGCAGGACATTCCCTTGCCCATGATTTACCTGACCCATGAGATTTCAAGGTGTCCAAAGTCAACGTCAAAGGTATCCAAGGCAACTCTGCCCTGATTATGAGCTGCACCATTTTGGTGCTTTGTCAGCAAAACAAAGCATACCCAGGGATTGTGATCTTGGTGTCTGAGATATTGGTTGTAAGGCATGATTTGCAGAGTATGACTACATCAATTGGTTGGTTGACTAGCCTTTGGGATGGCTCTCCCAATTTTGGAACGAGCCTCCCAAATGTTACAAGAAGAATACTTTCGAGATCAGGTGCCATTGTCATTTCCGGTGCCTCGGTTGATGCCAGGCAATCTGACTGTTTCACTCATTGTACAGGTTTGATACAATGGAATGGTTTGTTATGTCATTTCTAAGGCAACCACATGTAGTGGATCTGGTATCATAAGTAGGCTAGACTAGGTAAGGACAACAAATTCCCTCTCTAAAGGGCATCAGTGAACCAGATGAGTTTTTATAACAGTGATAATTTCATGGTCATTACTAGTTTTTAACTAATAATTTACTAGTTATTAACTAATAATTTACTAGTTATTAACTGAATTTAAATTCCACCACCTGTCATGGTGGGATTTGAACCTGTTCCTTAGAACATTAGTGTGAGCCTCTGGATTGTTAATTCAATGACATTACCACTATAGCCTCCCAGGGCATCATCTTAAAATAACAGCTGAGCTTTTCAAAAGCCATGTCGGAAAGCGCTTCTTCACACGAAAGGTAGTGGAGATTTGGACAAGGCTCCCCAAAAATCTTTTGAGACTATATCACCTGTATCAATTTTAAAACTGAGATAGTTAGATATTTGCTAAATATGGATTTTAAAAGGTATGGAATTAAAACAAGTGAATGGTTTTAATTTAAAGTTCAGCCTTGACCTAACTAAATCGCAGTAAAAGCTCAAGAAGCTGAATGGTCTGCTCCTATATTGAATGTTTCTTTGAAGTGAGCTCATTCTTAAATTATTTTATGAACTTCATACAAACAATTTAAACTTCAATGGTCACAATAAAAATGTCATTTAAATAATATGTAATTATTACGATGCAACATGCTTCTCTTTATTCGCTCAACTTCAAAGTCGCAAAGTAATGATATTGCCAATATTTTTAAAATATTCAAATTTTGGATACATTTTTTGCAACTGTTTGTATTTGAGATTTATTACTAATTCAAATGTCCCAATGCAAAGTAATGCTCCTGCAAGCAATGAGTAAAAATGTGGTTAAATTAAAAGGATTGATATTATATGATGCTGCAATTTTAATTTACAAAATGAAAATCAAAAGTTACGACAAAGAATTCTCCTACAGTCCAACTCAAAATGGTGCAAGTAATTTAAGACTTCATAGCTGTTTGGCTTGCCAGAATATTAAAAATGATTCAGGTTGGTTTTAACCAAAATTCAAGTTTAAGAAGTCAAATAATTTAACTTCAAACACTTGAAGCAAGAGTAAAACAGAATAAATACACAAAGCCTCATCAAAAAGTAACAGGATTTTGGGAAGACTTTAGTGAGTACTTTCAAAATGGAAGAAATGTTATAAAAAATAAAAATCTTGACAACTGAGACAAAATAGCAAGACAACAAATTGTGGCTATTACTGTCTTGCCTCCCTTTCAGGATATCCATGATATATTTTATGCTGTTTGATCAAGAATTTACAAAACATTTTATCCCTTTAAAATATATTTATACAATTTCTATCAGGATGAGGAAAAAGAAGGTACTTCCTTTATTTGAGTCTATAATATTTACTATTGGTTAACCTCATTTCTGTTGTCAGTAATTTAATAATCAGTTAGTCTTTGTGCATTTAAGACAATGTGTATTTCAAACAGAAAATTAGTGCTTGTTGGTGTTCCTCCCCCCCACCCCACAAGCAGGACTAATGCCAAGTAAAAGAATGATCAATCAGCACTCAAACACAATGAAGTGTTCTTAACATTTCAGTAACAATGCTCAACGCGCTCACAAGCACTTCCATGCAGCACCCTGATTGCATCCTTTCTATTCTGACCCTTGCTTTTTCACCCCTAACGTCAAACCCAAATCATTTTTTCTGATTCTCCCTTGCAGCAAGGACTGACAGGTGAGAACGAAGCCCTTGAAAATCATCCTCTCCAATTCCCTTCATACGCATCAGCCAGACAAGCCTGGGTGATTTCTAGCTACAAACTGAGAAATTACCATTTGAAAAAAGTGCCATCAGACGGTCTGTCTCGAGGGTGAAAATTAAAATCTTCTACCTTGCAAGATCCATAGGGAATTCATATTCACAGAATTTCAACCCTCATCATCAGAGGAGCTTGCCATAGAACTGACATCTTTTCATTTCATCAGTCTTATGCTAATTTTAATAGTACATGCCTAACTTTAATACAGAAACAGGTTGAGCAGTGCAGTATGCAAAGCTCACAATGCACCATTTGAAAGTATTGTTAATATAACATAAGTTTAAACAATTAAAATTATAAATGATAAAACTGAAATTATAAATTTTCAGGCTTAAGTATGTTTATTTTCAATCAGATGTGTTAGGAAAGATATATTAATAGAAAATAAGATTATATATAATGCATTTTTAAAGATTTTAAAATATAATTTTTAAAAGGTGGCTAATTTTGAGCATGAATTATGTTATAATACTCCACAGACAATTTGCACCCCTATCCATTTGGTCACCATACTGGAAGTTCTGTAAGTAGTACAGGGAATTAAAAACCAAAATCTTGTAGTATTTTTCAAAACAGGAATAATTTATAAAAGTTTCATTAAGTAATTTTAAAATACAATATGCAGTTCATTTAGACCATTTTAAATGTATCTGGCAAATTAAGAAATCCTGTCATTAAAGCTAAGCAGCATATATTTACAGTTCAGCTGTGCAGTTGACAGCCTTCTCTAACCTTCTGAAAGTGAAGATGTTGCTTTATAAATAATATCTTGAAATTCATTTATAGATCACTGTCATAAAGTCATTTAATTAGGTTAAATAAAAAATTAAAATGAAATATTGCTGAAGTATACTCTGCACAAATGATTAGGACTGAGGCATCAGAAGTCTAACATTTACATTCTCTGCAGATGAATTGCTCAAATGAATGAGCACAGAACTTCAGCTTTACTTTAAACTTTGTTTTTTCAAACCTGTACTGTGTACAATAAACTTCTCAATCAGATGGCTGAAGTATGTCTGAGAAACAAAAAGTTATGTTTACCAATTAATACAGTTGCTCAGTTCATAATCCCCTTGATAAAAGTTTCACATAAACCAGTTATTTTTGTCACTTAGCTTCTTTCCGATAATATAATAATTTTTTGTCTATGGTGTATATGGCATTCCATTAAACATAAATTATGGAAGTCAAGTTTCAGTAGCAAAACAATATGATGTGAGTCGAGGACTTGTCATTTGATAAGATGTTTGCTGATATGCCATTGCATCTCAATCCTGTCCATTTTCTGCTTGCATAATACATTAAAACCTGACTCTGTACATGTATAAACAATGGAAGATTTGGGAATATATGTTAAAGAAATAATATTTCCACCCCCAGCCCCCAAATCATGAAGTAAAATTTATTATCTAACAATTCTGCCTTTTCTTTCATGGGGATCTCACTGGGAGCTAACCTACGTTTCACAGTATTTTAGTCATCTCTTCATCATCTCATACAACAATGTCAAAAGCAACAACCATGGAAGGGCATAGATATTGATTTACAGACTTTTCTTGCAGATATTTAGACATGTAATATTGAGTAGGAGGGAGAGTCAGATAGACAAGAAGGTTTAAAGGATTCTATTGAAGGTTTGAAAGTGGGAAAAATGTGGTGGTGGTGTGGGAACTATGGAGAAATAGAAAATAAATAATTTTCCAGAATTATACGATACTAATGCATTTCCTCTGTTGGTCTTCTGCATCATGTGTCTCTGGTGGCTTCTATGCAAAGTATCCTCAGAAAGACCAATAATCATAATTTCACAACAACTATCTAATAATATGAAGTTCACCCTAGCTCTTCCATAATTTCAGCAAAACTAAAAAAACTGCCACGTTGTATACTCAGTCCATGAATGCTGTAGCTTTAGGATATGTCAGTAGCTGACCAAATGTAACTTATCCTCAACTAATCTATGCCCATATCCCTCACCTGCCAATTTACGCTTACATAAACTCACACATAAACAAGCATTTGTTTACAAATTAACTTGTTATTTCCTGTTTCCTCCTCTAGACACTTGCAGCCACCTCCCTACTTATTAAGACTTGTCCATAAAGTACATGCAATTGAAACAACAAATTTGTTGAAAATTTCTGAATCAAAATGCTTATGCAATTTCAACTTAATCTACATTACACCCAGAAATTTTTAACATTGCATTTTGTGAAACTATATATACTATATTTATCAGAGAAAATAATTTGCACAAAAAAGAAAATGATGTGTGCAATTTCTTGCCAAAACTTTCCTAATTAAATTAAAAAAAATACAAATGGCACATTTTCAAAACAATTGTTACCTACTTCCATAAAACTGGCAAAAAAAGTTACAATTTTTCATAGCTGGCCAAATTAAAAATACCCTAGACTATCAATAAGTGGTGGAGGAGTATGAAAACATGGTACTCTTGGGAAATAGGATTAGTCGATAACCATTATTCCACTTATGGGCACTTTAACAAACTGTAACATGACAAACAACTTAACATTTTAGCTATATCCATTCTGACAGTAAGTATATCATTCCTTTTTTGGCTTCTCCACAAGGGCATAAGGACATTGCACATGCCTATCAGAAGTGGACATTTCTTTTTGAAATTTCACATTATGTTTGTTTTTGTTCTCCTTTGCAGAGATCTGGAAGTTTATTCATTTTAAGTAATACCAACACAAAAAAAAGCTAAATAGAAACTTGCAGGTTGTCAGCTCTAATTAGATTTCTTTTGTACTTCAAGTTTAGTATTTTGTAAAATATTGTAGACATTCCAAAAACAGCAAAAATAATGAAGGTGGTGACAGGCAGTGGTACACAATCCAGCTCCACCAGTGTAGCATTTTCCATTAGAGTTCACTATGTTGTGATTTTTTTAAAAGTGGGAAAGCCAGCATCATTCCAGAGAAGGATATAAAACAGAAAAATAGTATTTTATTTGAATCATATTTTACAAACTGGGACTGTGACCATCTGCGCTATGCATCACATTGAAATTGCCCCGCATTAAAAATTCACCATCAAGTGAATTTTCAAGGGATTTGCAGTAATTAGATGACAAAATGCTGGGAAATCTCAGCCGCACTGAAGATGTTACTCCGGGGTCAAAGACTCAACACTTTCAGCTGGGTAATTTGTAAGTGTCAATCACGCTCAGCCATCAGAGAACAGATCTAACGGCTGAATTCTAAGTAACTTCACAACACAGCCTTCAGCTATGCAGCCTGCTTTTGAAATACACGGGTATTTATTACAGAGGCCAAATTTCAAACAAGCTACATTTTTTTAAAAATGCACATTATTATACTGACGTGGCTTTTGAAGCTTGCTGCTCATCATCCACAGAAGCAGGGTTGAATCAACCACCACATTCATCCTCTAAATCATCATCAACATCACCTCAAAAACATGAGAGCAGTAAACACATCTTAATGTTGGTAAACAGACCCTCGCCCTAAGACCAGGATCATTATCTACATGACAAGAAGCTTACAACATGTTATTTTAAGTGGCTCACTAACACATCTGTTGTTTGGCATGATACTAAGTTCTCCTACACAGCATCAAATTTGAACACATGTAATTAGCTGCGAAAAGCAAAATAGAGTATTTGTGATAGCAGCCACCATTCCTTATCACAAATTAATGATGCTCATTTCAAATTGACATCTCCATTAAAAGGGTAACTGCATTTTCCCTTTTCAGGTCAAATGGAACCAGACTAAACTGACATATCCTAAAGCTACAGTATATCAAATGTATTATGCAAAAAAAAGTCAGTGTGGGTCAAAGACTATGTAAATAACGTTGTAGCACCCTACAGGAAAAACCTTATCTTCTTCCCAATGCATCCTGTAACATTTTAAAGTTACTGTTGAGTTGAATATAATTTATCGTGCAAAACTTTATTTACAACACAAGTGAAATATTTCAATTGTTTCCAATGTATGTAAATTGCTCAAGAAAGAAATAATTTCTATTATTCTTTATGTAGCAGTTATACAGCTGTGATGTGATCAAAATGTGAATTTCTTGCTCTGGACATTGTTTTACAAGGCAGTTCAGTTTTTCTCAAAGTGTTAATTTATTTCCCATTCTTCTATCTTCTTTATCTTATTATTTTTTCATGCCATTACTTCAATTTTCCCTCATTCCATTTCTTGTCTTGGTGATCTATTTTTCACTCCAAAAGCACGCAATTGTGATCTCTGAAAGGTACGGAAGAGTCAATTTAAGAATAAGGGAGATTTAAGATTGAACCTGGCATTTTCTGATAATTTCCATCATGTTGGAATGTTCTACTGCCCTCAAATATTTCAATTACTACTAAATTTATATTAGCGATTTGATTTTTGCAGGGAAGATTCAACATTTCATTGAAGCCGGATTCCTTGCAACTCACCTGCTTCAAGCCTACTCACTATGGTACTCTGAACTGTCTTTAAGGGGGCTCATAAAACTCACCAAAGTAAGATATTTTGCCTGATTTTGTTCATTGTGAAAAAGAGCTTGATTTCATTTCAAAATGACTGAAATTAGGAATTTAGAATCATAACCATAAATCTATGGTTAATCAACTTCTCCAAAGAAAACATTCATGTGTTACTCTGGAGGGCCAGAATTTTAAAATAATGTCCACATATAGCAGCTTTTAAACTAAACTACAGACTGAATTTACCTATTTTTAGTTGTCAAAATATTGAGATCAAGTTCAATGAATAGCATATTCAAACATGAACAGCAATGTAGACAAAGAAGTCAAACCTCATAATCATTATGAATGTGTTACCTTATGTCAATATGATTAAGATTCACTGAGCAATGTTTTACAATTAGCTATCTTTTTGATTTACAGTTACTGGAAATTTGTATTTATATTAATGGTTCTAATTTTTTTAAAAAGAAACAGTATTCCTGTCCTCACACTAATCCTCTGCTGAAAGACATGGTAAATAACCTGCTCCCAGTCTTTAACTAATGCTGACAAGAGGCTGCTATTTATTGGAGCTTTCTGGCACACAATAGCTCTGCCTTTCCTACTAATATTTATTAATGTACGGTATAGTATAATGTAATTCAAAAATAATGTGTGAAGTGTTACAATTCCCGTAAACTTTCACCTATGTTGCAAAAACATAATTTGAACAAAACTACCCCTGAAAATTTCAAATTCAATTCAAAAAACAAAATCTGAAAACAATTTTGTTCTAAAAATGCACCATAATTTTAGTGTGGTCCAGTTCAGATTTTCCCACCACTGTTTTATCCTTTTCCCTGTCTTCCAGTTAAGATGTATTAAAAAAGGTACATGGTTAAGCTGACAATGTATTAATATAACTACTTAAAAACTTAAAACAAGTTGAAATTAATAGTTCTGTTTAAATTGACAAATTTAAATTAACTACAATAATGCCTTCCAAAATTCTGTAACCTAAAATGTATTTTCCAGCAGAGTTGAATCATTTATTCCTATGTATACAGCTTGTGTAGAATAACTTAAAATGCAAAATAATTCATGAATTCTCACATCTCTTTTTTAATTGCCTCACTTTTGTAGGTGTATTTTCACCATTCTTTTTAAATATGCAGAGAATCATTTGTCATGAATGAATAATTACTCCGTATTATCTATGAAAATGTCCAAGTATGAGCAAGAGCCAGTGAATAATGAACAATTATTTTTTTCATGTGCAGCAATGACTTAAGTGTACATGGAGGATCCGACTACATCTCTGAAACCAGCAATTTTTTTAAACGGTGAAGGTACAAACAGACACTGTTTTCACAAACATTTGTACAAATCACTGTTAATAAGTTTAAGAAAATTGCTTTAAAAGGCTATTCAATTCCCATTTCTAAATTTCTAATGCTACGTTTATGACAAAATCAGAAAATTAATTTAAATTCAGTAATTCTGGTTGCAATACATTTGATGAAATAAATAAAAACTTTATTCAAGTATAAAAGTAATAAAAGAGGTATTGAGCACTGAGCCTACTATTAATAGATAACTTTCACATATGCTCCGCTTTCTAAGAAACATTACCTGTGTAACAAATTAAAAGGCCAAATTAACTTACTTTCTTTCAGAACTTTCTTTAGTAATCACAAGTTTTTTTTGGTGAGTTCCTTCCCTGCCCTTGTTTCACCACACTGATTTTTTTTATATATACGAAATATGAGAGAGCTGGAATGCCTGTCAACAGCCATGTTATTTTACCTGCAAAAAATAATTTAATTTTCATTGCACTAAAGCGAATATTTAAATTCCTTAAATATAATTAATCAAAGTTAAGTATGATGCAGGTTTTCTTCCAGCTCTTGCATTTAATTTGTATTCATACCAATAAAGCTATTTTCATGTGTACTCTTCTATGAATTTAAACCTGCAGCATTATGCCTGTCTCCAATGGAGCAGTGGATAAGGGGTACTAAATATTACCCCTTAACTGTGGAATATTATACAGAAAAACTCATGGGATATTAATGTTTTCTTCTGTCTGCTCCAAGAGATAATAAATACCACACTGCTAAATCTTTAACACGCAGAATAAAATGAATATTTTCAAGTAAGGCATCATGCAGAAGCAGGAAAGAGCTGCAAGTTCCTTACACCACAAATATTTAGAAATCAATAAAGGTACAAAAATATTATAATGCGCCGTTATATAATCTGAAACTATGATTTGCTGACAACATAAACATTTAGCAGTGGAATTTCCTGTGAGAGCCTGGCAGCTCCCTTAGACATGCTCCTACCCTTAACATTAGGAGAGAGAAACAGGTGGAAGCTGTTTCACTTTATAAAGGCTTCCTCAATCTCATGACATTGGCTTTTATGGGTTAGCATTTTCTCAAACTGATTTACTATGAAAATACTTGAATAGGTGTGGATAAAAACTGCTTAATGAAACAGCATCATTTCTACTACTGCAGCCCAATTAACTGGTTTCAGCTGTCAACAAATTCTACTTGCATGTACATGGTACCCTTCATGTAGAAGGAAGTTCAAATCTTTTTGTAGAGGTGGATGTTAAGCAGGAAATAAACTGACTGGAAAGGAAGCCCTAGGGCACAACAGTGCTGATCATGCACAGGAGGTGAAATTGTATGAAGATTACCATTTTGTGATGCACCGGAGAGAAACTGACTGAAGGCTACTGTGGTAATGGATGAAGAACAGAAGGTGCAGGACACAGTGGTCAGTATTGAAAGCAGCAGAGTTCAAGGCTTACTAGAAACAGTAAGTTGCAATTGCATAAGATGATTTTGGTGACTTTGTCCAGAGTGGCCTTTTTATTGGCCAAAAGCAGGTTTGTTTACAGAACACAGATACTAAGTCAACCCCCTTTAGTCCAGAATTTTACCATGAGAAAAAAAAACACTTGTTCCAGACAGCAATGGCACTAGGTTTCTAGGGATTTTGCATAAGCTCCTTGAAACCTTTGAGCATTGAATCAAATTTCTTTACGCCTTCTAAGATTTACCGATAGTCATTTCCTAGTGTGTTCCCACAATCACCTGGCATTCTTCAAAGTCAGCAGTGACCTTACACTTCACCAAAATTTGCTATGGGCAAATGCCACTAGAGAAATGAGAAATACTTGCTATTATAAACTGAGCAGACTAACTACAAAACAAAAAGGCAAAATCACTACAGGGTTTTTTCAAAACATGCTGTTAACACTTGCTTGAGATGGTTTACATATTTCTGTGACACCAAGTCACTCAATTTCCCTGCAACATATTTTCTATCTATCTATTGTTTGATCATTTTATAAATCTTACTGGGAGTAAAGAGTTTTTCTTTTGGAACCACAGCTCATAAATGTTAGAACTGCCTTAGTCAAGTAGTGTGAAAAGCTTTTGTCTCATGAGCTTTGTTAAAGCAAGTTCATGGATTCATAAGCTACCAATATATGTGACAGATTACAAACAATTAAATGAGCAGTGAGCTGAGTCTAAATAACAAAAAGCTTGTATATAACAAATTTATTAACTGGAAAGATTCTGCAACATGAAAAGGCATTATTTTGACTTTTGATGAATTATGCACACAAATTCTTGTTCATTATTTCATTTTCCAATGTGATTCTACACAATGCCAGGGTAAAGCTTCATAGGTAGCTTTTCTTGTAAACTTATCATCTACTATTTATTTTTATGTGCCAAATTAGATGACCAAATTTTCCTCCAGGGTGGAGTCTTGTTGGATTCTCTCTGTATGTCCACCACACTGACAGCTCATCAGAACTTACAACCATCTTCAGCCCAATGGGTAATCATGAGGTGCCGAGCAGAACTAGATGTTAGTCTTCAGCCAGTATGACATTAAGAATTAGAGCTCACTGGAGATAACAAAGGCTATGGACTCTGAATGCAATCTTGGCTGTAGTGTTTCAAAACCATCTGAACTTGGTAACTAGTTATTCCCATTAGGGCTATAATACTGGTTTCGACATGACAAAGTGGAAGAATGTTCAGATATGTTTCACCAATAAAAACAAAAATTCAATGCTGCCCCATTAATCTACTTACAATCACTTACAAGGTGATAGAGGATGTTATCAACAGTGGTATCAAGTAACATTTATTCGCCAATAATCTGCACACTAATGTTCAACTTTGACTCTGACAGGATCATTTGCCTCAATATTGCATTACAGCCTCGGTGCAAATATGGGTAAATGCCAGAGGTGAGGCAAGAATGACTGTCCTTGCTAAGAGCAGCATCGATCAACTGTGGCTCAGTTGGAAGTACTCTTGCTTATGACTCGGTGTGTTCAAATTAAGATCATGCAAAAGAATCAAGGCTTACACTTCAGTATTGAGGGAATGCTGCATTGTCTGAAATGTCAATTTTTAGATGATACACAAGACTGAGGCCACATCTTCCTGTTCATGTTGTTATAGTTCAGGTCAATAACTCCAAAATGTTTTATGAAGCCCATATGAATCACAAGTTTTCCACCTTCAATTTGGCTAGAATAAGCATGAGATGTTTCACCTCAGATTCAAGTGTCCCAGTTGGGAGCTTTTATCAAACAATGTTTATTTAAGAATATAATTAACATGTATAGTAAGAACTTTTATCTATTACAAACAAGAAACAATCTTGACAATGCACACCCCTTGATGAATATATAAATAAGCTGTCCCAAACAAACCAACCTTCATTAATAATGCTTTATAGAGATTCAACACAGCATGGACTAAGGCTCACATGATACTGTAAATTGAGTCCTTTGGTTGAAGTCTGTAGTTCTCTGGATTCACTCTGAACAGCTTGAAGACAGGACAGTTTCCCAAAGCACCAGAGAGACTCTAGTCCAGTCCCCATCATCAGCAGATTTTCACTCTTCAGAAAAACAAGTTTGTTTTTGCTAACCAACAGAATTTTCAAAACAGGGAGAGGGGGAAAACACTTCTTTTTAGCTTGCTGTCCCTTTTAAAACTCCACTCTAATTAACGCCAAACAGAAAATGAAACCTTAAACTCAGTGAAAAGAGCTGTCCTATTAATAATGCAAAACTAATCCCAGAGTAAACACAAACCCCATTTAAGTAGCAACAAAAGGACTCATTGTAGTCAGCCCAGCAACATAATGAAATCAGCTAAAGCTGTGTGAGTTGAGAAACACTGACTATGAGAGGTGCAGAGATCATAAGTTAAAAAAACTCAAAGATACACTGTCACAAGATGCATATAAAAGATCCCTTGACACTATTTCAAAGAACAGTAAATTATCCCCAGTATTCTGGCTAATATTGCTGATCAATTAATATCTTAAAAACAGGTTACTGGAACTATCCACAAGCTACAGTCATACCTGGGAGAAAGTAAATGGTTGTGGTACAGAAACAGAAAATACTTTAAATGTTCACTAAGTCGAGTGGCATCTACGAACAGAGAAACCAAATAAACAGGTGTAATTTAACAGCAGTGGAGCAGGGTCTGCGAGTGGACATGGAAATAGAAAACATTGCTATTTGGGGCAGGTGTGGCTGGCTGAACTCAATTACACAGTGGCTGGCTTTTTAAAAGTTTAGAGATTAAAGCCCATTGAATCACTCCAATGGCTGGCAGGAAGGCATTGATGTTGGGGTCAAGTAATGGGACCACAGGCATTAATGCCATTTTGAAGCTGGGATTGTCTGTAGCTCCTAAAAGTTTCTCTTGCACTATCGTACCAGCCGCTGTGAGGGTCCACTTCCTTGCATTGGCCAATGGATTTCACCACTCAGAACACTGACCTTTATCTCCCGAGTCTGTAGCATACAGTCAACAGAGTGGGGCAGAAGTTTGTAAACAGAGAAATGTCGCAGGGCAAAGAAAGTCTGTGGGTTCAAACTTTAGCAATGTCTTCCTGTAGGTTCTCTTCCAGGCTGCATGAACAACTCCTTAGGGATGCAAGTGGTCCTCCAGCTTGAGAAATTGAGATTACAAACAACAACAGAAAATACTGGAAAATCTCAGCAGGTCTGACAGCATTTATAGAAATAGAACACAGCTAACATTGAGTCTGGAAGACTCTTTGTCAAAGCTAAAGAAAACTAAATAGGATGAGGGTTCTCGCGTTGCTGATTACTAAGTGAAGTTAATGTGCATGGGATTAAGAGTAATTCTTGAGATGGATAGAAAGCTGATTAGCAGATTGAAAACAGAGTTAGAATAAATGGTCTGATTGGCAGCGGTGACTAATAGGATACCGCAGGGGTCTATGCTAGGACCGACTGTTCACATTTTCTATCAATGATCTGGAACAGGGAGGTAAATGTTTATCTCCAAACTTGCAGATGAGACACTGGGTGGGACGGTGAGCTGTGAAGAGAATGCAGAGATGTTTCATTGTGATTTGAATAGATTGAATGAATGGGCTTTTTTTAATTCTTTCATGGGACATTGGTGTTGCTGGCTAGCCAGCATTTATTGCCTTTAGTTGCTAATGAGAAGGTGGTGGTGAACTGCCTTCTTGAATTGCTACAGTCCATGATTTTGATCCAACAATTGCAAAGAAATGGCAATATATTTCCAAGTCAGGATGGTGACTGTTTCACAGGGGAACTTGCAGGTGGTCGTGTTCCCATTTATCTGCAGCCTTTGTTCTTCTAGATGGAAATGGTCGTGGGTTTGGAAGGTGCTGCCTAGGAATCTTTGATGAATTATTGCAGTGCATCTTGTAGATAGTACACACTGCTACTAACTGAGCACTGGTGGTGGAAGGATTGAATGTTTGTAGCTGTGGTACCAATCAGGTGGACTGCTTTGTCCTATATAGTGTCAAGCTTCTTGAGTATTGTTGGAGCTGTACCCATCCAAGCAAATGAGAGTATTCCATCACACACTTAACTTGGGAGGTTATCTACTTCAGTAGCAAAAATAGAAAGGCAGATTATTTGAATGGGGGTAAATTGAGGGTCTTAAATATATGCACGTATTCAGCTATGGGATGGACCCTCCCCGTCACATAGCTGAATACATGCATATATTGAGAGGTCAGCAAGATCTTGGTGTCCTCGTGCATCAATTGCTGAAAGTAAGCAAGCAGGTTGAGCAGACAGTAAAAGCAAATAATATGCTGGCCTTTACAGCAAGAGGATTTGAATATAGTAATGGGTTGTTTTATTGCAATTATAATGTTGGTGAAACCACATTTGGAGTACTGCGTGCAATTTTGGTGCCCTTACCTGAGGAAGGATGTTCTCGCTATAGAGGGAGTGTAGCAAAGGTTAATCGCTGGGATAGCAGGTCTGTCACATGAGGAGAGACAATGTCGTTTACAATTATATTCATTGGAGTTTAGAAGGGTGCGAGGGGATCTCAGAAATTTATGAAATTCAAACAGGATTAGGCTGGATAGATTCAAAAAAAAAGTGTCCCCGCTGGTGGGGGGAATCCAGAACTAGGGGGTCATAGTTTCAAGAAAAGGTAAAACCTTTTAGAACCTTGAGGAGAAATTTCTTGATCCAAAGAATGGTGGACCTGTGGAATTCACTACGACAGCATTTCTTGCTATCGATGCCAAATCATTATGTGACTTCATGAAGCAATTAGATAGAACTCTTGGGCTAAAAGAAGTAAGAGAAATTGTGTAGGAGGGGAGTAGAGAGAGGGGAGGCAGGCAGGATCAGGATATTAAATTTGTCGATTAGCCATGATAATGAATGGTGGAACAAACTCAAAAGGCTGAATGGCTTACCCCTGCTTCGATTTTCTATGCATGACTGTGTGACTGTATGCAGCAAAACCAGGACAAAGTTCAGACTGTGATAAATACCATTTAACATTCATGCCACACAATTATCAGACAACTGGGATCTCCAGAGAAAGAGTATAAATACCTTCCCATGACATTTAACTGCCTTTGCCAAGTTGCCACCAATAACAGCCTAAGGATACCAATGACCAGACGCTTAACTGAAACAACCATGTAAATATTGTGAATACAAGAAGATGGCAGCAGCTAGAAATTCTGCAGTAAGTAATCATCTCTTAACTCTCCAAAGCCATTGTTATCACTTACAAAGTACAAGTCAGAAGTATGATGGAATGCTTTCCATTTACCTGGATAAGTACAGTTTCAAAAGCACTCAAGAAGTTTGACACCACTCTGGACCAAATATCCCACTTGAACAACCATTCAACATTTTTCAAAATTATCTCTCTGCACTATCAGTGCTCCATGGAAGCAAAATGCACCACCAACAAGATGTATTGCAGCAACTTGCCAAGGTCTTTTCAAAAGCAACTCCCAATTCTTCAACTTTAGTTGCTTGGAAAGAAAAGAGCAGTGGATAGTGCCACCTGCAAGTTCCCCTCAAAACCAAAAAAATACTTAATATATTGAAAAAGTAACCAACCTGAACTGCTGGAAACCTTTCTGAAGGTGTGAAGATAGAAATAAGAGATACGTGACCGTGATTGGGCTTTCTTCCTCCAAAATGACCAAGAAAACAATTCTGCAGTCTTCTCCTACAAAATACTGTCTTTCCTTTTGCCAGTATCATGAACCAGTGGTACTTCATTGGGAGCAAGGATAATTGGTCAGCTTTTTTAGCCCTAATTCTCTATCATTTAATGCACTGAAGGTCGTTCAAGGTCAAGAAAATTATCAATGAATTCTCAAAGGTGGGATTTCGGTAATACTGTTCGGCTCATTCTCAATCTTCCTCTGCCATCAGTCTGCTAAACTTCAACTGGTTACCAAGACTTGCCACAAACAATTATAAGTCCTTCTTTCATATTAGGAAAGATTCCTTATTTGGCCTCATCACCCACTCCATTCATTCACTTTTACTGGGCTTTTTGTTGTCACACTCAGTTGAATTATGCTTTCATGTTGAGGGGAATTACTCTCGTCTTATCTTTCCTTTGGTGCTCAGGTCCACATTCATGCCTGTATTAAGACTGTGAAGAAATTTGGAATCAAGAAGTTTGGCAAAATACCAACTGAGTGATGCAAGCAAAGTTTTACCAAACACTTGGTATTGCTTGTGATATCCTTAATGATATCTTCCATCATTTTACTGAAGATTGAAGAATAGAAGTTTATTATCTATTCTGACAGAACAAAATTGGAAGGTTAAGAGAAAAAGACAGCAAAGCAAGATGAGCTGAGTTGCTCTTGCAATGAATTAGCAAGTAAATGATGGAGGCCAAATGGCCTCCTTCTATGTTAGTGTTATGATCGCTTTATTAACTAATTTTTAAATGAGATGAATTTCCCAAACAAATGGGAGAAACCAAATGACAAAATTTCACATTTTGAGGTTTTTACAATAACAAACTAAAATCAAGTTCAAACATTACTCAATAAGCAATGAATATGCCAAACCAAAGACACTTTGGCATTAATTGATGCGACCAGGATAAGTCTTACAACCTCTTTCCAAGCTTCTAGCAGATGTGTAGCATTACAAGCACAGGTCCAAAATTACTCACTTATCTTCACAAACATACACAACTTTTAAGGATTTCATAGGTTATAAAATATATTTTGTTTTATGCTATAATGTTCTCAGTAACTACACAGTCCCTGTTACTCAACAGGCTAACTGTGGTTAGACAACACTGTACTCTGAAACCAAGTGTCACCCAATCAGACTTCTGTGGATTTCTTCCTAAATCCCCCAAGATGATATTACACTGTGACCCAATGAATTTCAGTGAATTCCAACTTCGTGTTTCTACTCAAACTGCACTCGAGAAGATACATTTCAGACTCTTCTTTCAAACAATTCTTTCAACTGTTTCCAGCAAAGATCCAGTTCCAGGATTTCAAACTCTTTCAGTATTCCTTTGTCCTGAATAGCCACAAACTTTGAAACTTTCACACCATCTCTCAGGGATCCAGCCACCACATGATTCACAATTACTTCCATTTTTACTTCACAAGCTATATTAAGATATCACCCTTAGGATCATTTCAGACTGACTTCTCAGAGCCAACTTCACCAGGTCTGAACTTTGCAGTTCTGTCTTCAATGAACTGTGCCCTGTTACAAAACCAGTACTTCTTTGTTCCTTTAACTTCAAACTTGTTGGAACTTATTTTTTCATTCTCTAGTTTCTGGAGCTAACTTGTTTCATTTCTGGAACTTGCAATCTTGTCCATTACTCCATTGTTCTGTTTTTGGCAGGGATGGGGCAGCTGTTTTCTCTCTCTAGCTAACGCCTTCCACAATGGATTCAGTTAAACTAACTGAATTATGGTCTCCAAATTGAGGCTATCCAAAGAAGATTGCTTATTAAACCTGCTTTAACTTTAAAGAAAGCAGTAGAAATTGCAGTGTCAATGGAACAGGCTGCTAAAGACGCTTCACAACTTGGTGGTGAAATGAAGATCCACAAGTTGGAGACCAACATAACAAGTCAAATGAGCAACAAGCATGTCACAAACTTCCAAAACCGACTATTCAGCGAGTCAGTGCTGGAGCAAAGATAGTCACCACAAGAATTTTGGCAAAATGGGTCTCACTGCAGAAGTTTGTTGATCTAGACATCCTCTCCTGAGAAAAATATTCTGAAGAAGAATCTGAGTGTCATCAAGAAGAACAAGTTGCATTCTACAAAAAGAATTTACAATCGGGGAAGAAGAGAATTAGGACTGTGAAGTGGAGACTGTCCAAAAATATGATGAAACAATTCAATTGAAAATCTCATCCACCTAGGGTAGATCACATAACTTTGGGGTGATTTGGAAGTTAAGTGGACAATCTATTAGGATGGAAGTTGATACTGATGCTGCTGTATCTTTAATTCCTGAGACTACACAACAACAAAAGTTGAAACAGCTTCCGTTACAACCATGATTTTAAGGACATATATGGAAGGGATCATGCTGTTCAAAGGTTGCATCATGGTCAAGGTAAAATTGAGTGGACAAACAGTGGAGTTCTCTGCATGAAGTCCATAGTAATTTTTCAGCTCTGAGAGATCACATTTGCAAAAAGTAAATTAATTGGAGGGCTAGCAACAGGTTGGTCGATGTCAAAACAGATCTACAGCTCCTTTAGAATAAGTATCAGCATGGCCAAAGAAACACTGACTCAATGAAGGGAGTGGAACTGAAGATAAAACCTAATAGTCAACCAAAAAGTTTCAAAGCAAGATTGGTGCCGTGTGCAAATCGTTCCAAGGTCGAAGAACTATTACGGCTTGTTAGCACTGGTGTGATAGAGCCAGTTACAATGAGTGACTGGGTTACCTTCATCATATCTGCCATGGAACTAGATGGCTTAGTTCATATCTCTGGTGATTTTAAAGCAACCATAAATCCAATGCCGTGTGCTGATCAATATCTACTTCCATACATTGAAGATTTGTTTGCTGGGTTTTCAGGTGGGCAGAAATTCAGCGAGATTGATCTTTCACAAGGATACTTACCAATGCACGAAGCCACTGATTCACAAACATTGCTTACCATCGTTAATCATAAAGGTAATTTTCGTTATAAAAGATTGCCTTTTGGAAAAACATCTGCACCAGCTCTAATGCAAAGATCAATGGAACAGATTTTAAATGACCTCGCTCCTGCACAGTGTTACCTGGATGACATTCCAAATATCAGGTCCAGTGAACAAGAGCATTTGAATAATTTAGAAACAACATCGGAATACCTTCAAGCACATGGTCGGCATATCAAGAAATTCAAAACTTTTTTTTAGATGCAAGTCCAATATTTGGGTCATGTTATTTATAGTAAAGGCCTTCAGAAAGCACCCAAGATGGATGCTATTTTAGAAACACCATATCCAACAAATGTGACACCAGTTAGGTCCTTTCTAGAATTAATTCATTATGGCAAATTTGTTCCTAGCTTGGCTAAATTACTGGAACTATTGCATAATAGTGTGTGTGTGGAACAGTCATGGGATTGCACAATAAATTGTGAGAAAACATACAAGGATGTCAAAGATGATATGAGAAAATATATACAGATGTCAAAAATGACATGAGAAAACATACAAGGATATCAAAGATCTTTTGCAGAAATCTGATGTATAGGTTTATTTTAATCTATAGCTACCATTATTGCTTGCTTGCAACCTTCACCTTATGGACTAGGGCAACGTTTTCACATACTATGCCTTGGGGAGAACAACCAACTTTGCGCACTCGGATTAATGCTGAATCTAATTAAGTTCAGCGAGAGAAAGCAGCATTGAGTATAACTTTTCACGGACAAAAGTATCATTATTTGGTTGTCATTTCACATTATTGACTGATCATCCAGCTTTTACTATTTTTGGGTCATATAAAGACATACTGTTGTTAGCTTGAGCCAAATTCAAAGATGGTCACTGATGTTACTTGCACATTCCTATGATATAAAGTATTGTCATGCTAATGTTGATGCGTAACTAGTTTTGCTAATACTCTTGATTTCCAGTTAATAATTCATTTGCCTGTGACGGCTTCTTAAGTTCAGAGATACATCAGAAATGAATACTTGACAGGGAAGATGATGGATATGAATTGATTTGAAACCACAAGTGTCAACAAAACCTGAGTTGACCATCCAAGGTGGGTGTCTACTGTAGGGAATCCAACTGATCATTCCTCTGACAAAAGTGGGAGAGTACTTGAACAACTATGAAGGACATTATGGTATAGTTCAGATGAAGGAACGCAGTTATTTTTGGTGGCCAGGTCTAGATGCTCAGATTGAAGAAAAAGTAGGAAGTGTCAAATTTTCTGTACAAATAAGAAATGCACTATTGTTGTCTCCTTTAAATTCTTGGGAATGACATAAAATACGTGGCATCAATTAGATGTAGATTTTGCTGGTCCATCTGATGGTTACATCTTCTTAGTCCTAATTGACGCACGCTCAAAATGGCCAGAAGTTATTGTGAGATCTATTACGACTGAACGTACCATCAAAAACCTGATGAACATTTTTTCAAGATTTGTTAAATCAGTGCAGATTGTTAGTGATAATGATTCACAGTTTACTTCACAGGAATTTGAGGGCTACCTCAAAATAAATGGTATTCAGCATATAAAATCCCCCTCTTATCATGCATCAACAATGAAGTAGCTGAATGATTTGTATAATCTTTGAAACATTCTTTACAGGTTTCACAAGAGCAAGGTTCATTATCGTATGAATTGCTTTTTGATGTCTTACAGAAAATCACTCGTGCAACTATCCAAAATTCACCTGCATTACTATTCTTTAAAAGAAAGTTGAGAACTATGTTTGATTTGGTATTACCTCAAAATCTTCAGAGATAGTAGAGCATCAACAACAATCTCAAGTTACCAAAAAGAAATGAGGGCAAAACAACGCTCATCTCGAGATCAAGGTTATTTAGTAGTCACAAATAGGCTTACATTAACACTGCAATGAAGTTGCTGTGAAAATCCCCTAGTCACCACACTCTGACGCATGTTCGAATCCACCGAGGGAGAATTTAGCATGGCCAATACATCTAACCGGCACATCTTTCGAACTGTGGGAGGAAACTTACACAGTCACGGGAAGAGGGTGCAAACTCAGCGCAGATGTGATGCAAGCCGGGAATTGAACCCAGGTCCCTAGCACTGTGAGGCAGCAGTGCTAACAACTGTGCCATTGTGTTAGTGTGTAATTATGCCACGAGTAAGAAATAGGTACCAGTTATAGTTTTAGCAAAAACAGGTCCAAATCCTTACACAGTTTAAACTAAACATGAACCCAGTTTGGTGACCACTACAGAATACCATTACAGGAGACTTAGTTGAACCCGAGTTGCTTGATGATTGTGTCTAAGCTACTATACTGAGCGAAAATGATCCAGATTTAGTTCAGAGAAAAGAAGTATCTACTGAAATTCCAAATTATACTTCTAGGATCAAGGACAGCCACAACGTCATACAAAACCAAAGAGAATGGATGTCCTCCTGATCCACTTTTTTATTGACTGCATATAATAATTAATGATGCTCGAAAGGCCGAATGGTTTACTCCTGCTTCTATGCTGCACAGGGCTATGTCTAAAGTGATTATTGTTCTATGCATTGTATTGTAGTAATTGTCATGACCACAGAAGAGGAGGGATATTATATATTTTAAAGAGTTGCAGACTGCTTTAAAGGCTGATCACATGACTTGATTGTCATGTCATTAGGGTATATGTTCAGGCTGCTGTTTTACTTTCAGTTTTATATTTTGTGGACCAAAGAACAGCGTTTCAATAAAACTTACGTGTTTGTGTGAACCTACATGTACCAACCAAATTTTTTTTCTTTTCTCATAACTCCTAACATAGATAAAATATTGTATATTTAAAGAGAGGAAGTGAGAACATGAACACTCAAGCAAGCAAGGTAAACTGATCAATGCATTTATAACGATTTGGGGTAGATAGAGGGCATATATTATGCAAACAGAAATTCTCAGTAAGTTCCGAATACAAGCATTATATTTTCATTTGAATTATTTTTCTACAGATGACCTGAATTTACTTAAGCAGAAGTATGTAATCAAAATTCAGTGCATGAAATCCTCACATTATAAACCATCAAGTTACAGATTATGCAAATCACAGTGGAAAAAAAATCAAACATATGTTTTCCAGAGGTAAATCCAGCTGAAAACCGAAAAATCATTACATTAGTGTACACTGGCAGTCACATTCAAATACTTAAAAATACATGAAGCCTAAAATTGAAGAAGCATGAAACAAATATCTCAGTGATAATCTTGCCAGGTCACTGATGTTGAACACAATGCCAGACACCTTTAAATTACCTGCATCTGTAGATTTCAAACGGACTCCCCGAGTTTGTCTTCGGAAAAATATGATTTTAAAAAAAGCAAGAAATACATACAAAATGGGTGGTAGATGGAGATACACAATTATGTTTTATCATACAATGCTTAACTTGATATGCATTTAATGCTGTTTTCAGCAAATGTATTTTCTAGAAAGGTAATTCTCTAACATTTCAAAAATAATGAATTGCACTTGATTGTAATAAAACAAAGGCCATTTTTTTTTTTATTAGATTGGGTATGTGTAAACTTTTGTTCAGTCCACAATAAGTAATGTTGCAGACAACATTACATTCAACACTGGATTTCTGTCATATACTTGCCTGGGTCAACTATATAACAAAAATTTTACTTCTTGATCATTCTCATTCATACTTTCAATTTCTTTTAAGTAATCAAACATTTTTCTTGAAATTCAATTTGACCTCTGTTTTTCAAAAATGCAAGATACCCAAAGGTCTTTCATTGCACGTTCCTCCCCATGTCTATTTGGGTTTTCTCCGGTGCTCTGGTTTCCTCCCACAGTCCAAAGATGTGTGGATTAGGTTAGCTGACCATGCTAAATTGCCCCTTGGTGTCAGAGGGACTAGCAAGGGTAAATAGGGATTAAGAGGATAGAGCTTGGGTGGATTTGTGGTCGGTGCAGAATTGATTGGCTGAAAGATCTCCTTCTGCACTGTAGGGATTCTATAATTATTCAGATTTTCAGGTCAAAATAATGGTGAATCTAATGGCACTAGCTATTTCTTCCTCCAAATAGTACAGCAATGTTGAAGGAATAGATGCATGATTAAACAAGAAGAAAAAAATTGTCCAAAGTGTAACACTTAATCGCTAGCTTCATAAAGTGCTCTTGCATGTCTGGCTCATCATTTTGCAAAGTTGTCATATTTACACAGAATACAGAAACTAAACTCACCACAAAGTTACACTTTGATCAATCTAACCCAAGTATCCTTTCAACAATATGGACATCAGTTAACTCAGTTGGCTGGCTTGTGATGCAGACAATGCCAACAGCATGGGATCAATTCCCGCATAGGCTGAGGTTATTCAGCCTTCTCAACCTTGCCCTGGCCTGAGGTGTGGTAGCCCTCAGGTTAAATCACCACCAGTCAGATCCCACTCTCAGAAAGTGAGACAGCAGCTCATTGTCCTCTGACTTCGACTGCTTTCATTTCATTTCAATTGTTAATCTCTGCCAAAAAACTCTCTGGTATTGAAAATTGGCTGATACAGTTGTGGAGTCTTATTCCTATAGCTTTTAATTGACATTGGAGATCTTCTAACTTTCAAATGAAAATTTGAAATATTTTAACCTTTTCTTTTGCAGGTTTTTGTCTCTCTCAATTATTTTTCCATTTCCATGTCCAGTTTAATGCTCAATTTACTCACTATAATTTACACTTACTTCTCAGTCCTTGCACTATTAATTTCACAATACATAACTTAATTAGTTGCTACCCTGTTCAATCAAGTCCCAGGACAATGTTTTGTCTAATTTAGATGACAAGCATATTCTGAAAACTGTTAAAAGGACAATTGTAAATTAATTACCTTCCCTTGGCCAAATTCTGCAGCTCTTCTATTAAAATAACCACAATTTATTTTCTATTTGCCAATAAAATCTGATCAACACGATATAGTAAAAAAAAACATAATTTTAGCTTCAAAGGGTTAATCTTTTCCTTCAGCTCCATGGAACATGCTCTGTACACACATGGGGGAAATGTCTTTAAAATAAAATTCTCCAAATTGTGTTTGCAACATACCAATAGGGAGTGAAAATGCAGAAAAAAGTACTTACAATCAAATAGATAAATAGCGATCTAGTCTTCTTTTTCCATATCATCCATAATTTCATCCAGGATCTCTGACCGTTTCTTCTTTTTTGGAGAATCTATTGTGGATGAACACAGAGAAAGAATAAAGAGAATTTAATAGAAGATATGAATTTGAAGACAATCAATATGCAATAATTAGATTTGATTTTCTCCCACTTCTCAAGTCTCATTTGCTCCGCAGTAATAAATAGGCCATTCATACAATAGGTTGGGAAATTGGATTTGGGGAGTAGTAATAGTAGGATGCCTAGAAATAGAACAGTAAGCAGCAAAGCATGAACTGTCTATCATTTACATCATTAACACCAACAATAGGCTGGCATGCTCTTGCAGATGAACAACTGATTAAACCAATCGCCATTAATGCTAGGGCACAGCGATATATTTAGATTTTAAGGTGAAGGAAAGGAATGAAAATGAAATACATATGACTAGGTTTGCCATTTTAAAAGTTTAAGAGCTTCAGTTTGAGTCATTTCTATGAAATTCTTATAAAAGACAGTAAATGGTTAGATCGTTTCTATTTTAAAATACAAAATAACAATTGTTTTTGTAACAAATAATGTGCAATGTGTCATCTGCACCAACATTGAGAATGAACTTTATTTTAAAAATTCTGATGACTTAGAATGAGCATTTATTCGCTAATTAATTTCTAATTAGTAAATAGATAATATTACTGATAACTACTTTTCATTTATTTGGCATAAACCAGATGAGTAATGGAAGCAGGTGAGTTAAAAAACACTCATTACCAGCTCAAACAACTGCAAATAAATGGAAAATCTTGTCTGAATTAAAGGACATGCCAGACTTGATAAGAACAAATTGACATATTATTGAATATTGAAAAACTACAGCACAAACCTTATTCAAAAATCTGTAATTTATTTCTAATAATATTTTGATCACCAGTCTTTTATTTAATGAGACAAAGTTTGTCCATAGCACTAATGTATAGATGGCACAGACTCAACTGTTGAAAAATCAGTTAGAATTTCAATTCATGCTTTTTTCATCACTCCATTTGACACACAGGAAGCTGTGAGGAATACTGCAAAAGGCTTCAGCTATTTTTCTGGCTATTAACCCAATCCTCCTAGTTTCAGCGTTTTAAATAACCAAGCACTGCTACTTTTGAACAATCACTGATTGTATGCACATCTGCAAACACAAAAGCAATTTCCTCATATGCTGTTTTGATAAACGAAGCTCATGTCAGAAAGTGGTGCAGTAGCACAGAGTTTTGAGAAAAAAATAATTAGGAACTATGAATTCATTTTTACCAAGTTTAAAGGTTTGCTTTTATAGGCATATGCTTTTATATTTTATCTATTTTCTACAGGAACTAAGATTCTCGAGAAAAGGGAACTAGTTTTTGTTTAACAGGATGTAGCATTGCTGCTAGACAAGCATTTATTGCCTATCCTTAATTCTCTTTGAAAAGATGATGAGCTGCCTTCTTGAACCATTGCAGTCCCTGAGGTGTAGATACACTCTCAGTGCTAGTAGGGAAGGAGTTGTAGGATACTAACACAGCCAAAGTGAAGGAGCAGTGATATATTTCCAAGTCAGGATATTGAGTGACTTGAAGGGAAATCTCCAGGTGTTGGTGTTCCCAGGTATCTGCTGTTCTTGTGCTTTTGGATGGTGGAGGTCATAGGTTTGGGCGATGTTACCTAAAGTGCCTTGGAGAGTTCCTGCAGCGCGTTTTATAAATGGTATACAGAGCTGCCAAAGTTTTCGGTGGTGGAGGGATTGAATGTCTGCAAAAGCGAGTGCTTTGTTCTGGATGATGTCAAGCTTCTTGAGTACTATTGAAGTTGCAGTCTAGGAAAATGGAGAATATTCCATTACACTCTTAACTTGTGTATTGTAGAGGGGCTTGGGGGGAGGACGAGTAGGACAGGTTGGTCAAGAGGTCAGTTACCTGCACTCCTAATCTTTGACCTGCTCTTCAGCCACAGTATTTATATCGCTAGTCCAGCTCAGTTTCTAGCCAATGGTCACCCCCAGGATGTTGATAGTGGGGGATTCAATGATGGTAATGTCATTGAATATCTAGGAGCTATGACTGGATCCTCACTTGTTGGAGATGGTCATTGCCTGGCACTTGTTTGCCACAAATGTTATTTGCTGCTTGTCAGCTCAAGTCTGGATATTGTCAAATTCTATTGTTTTTGGACATGGGCCGCTTCATTATCTTAGGAGTTGCAAATGATACTTAATATTGTGTAGTCATCAGCGAATATCCTCACTTCTGACCTTATAATGGAACGAAAGTAATTGATGAAGCAGCTAAAGAAAGTTGGACCTAGGATACAACTTTGAGGAATTCCTGCTGTGATGTCCTATAGCTGATATAATTGATTGTCAATCACCAGTCATCTTTCTTTGTGTCAGGTACGACTCCAAAGAGTAGAGGGTTCCCCCATTCCCATTAACTGCAGTTTTGTTAGAGCTCCTTGATGCAATATTTGATCAAATGCTGCCCTAATGTCAAGAGTAGTAACTGATTTGATTTGATTTATTATTGTCACATGTATTGATATACAGTGAAAAGTATGGTTTCTTGAGTGCTACATAGATAAAACCTACCATTCATAGAGTACATAGGGGAGAAGATGTACTTGATATAATCATAGCCAGTGTGTAGAGAAAGATTAACTTAATATAAAATACATCCATTCAAAAGTATGACAGCAGCAGGGTCTCACCCTAACTTAAACTAAGAAAAACTGAGAAGTATTCTTAAATAACAAATTGGTGACAAATTGGTGTTTGAATGGCTGAAGATAGATAGCATTTAATAAAAATCCCAAAGGCTGAAGATAAGAGTCTCATATAATTTTTCGCAAAATTCTAATGAGGGGTTTGATATTTTTGAGATAGTAAAAAATCTTTTCAAAGTTGAAAGCATGCAGTAACTAACTCTGAAAACAACTAAATGTTTAAGTTCAGAACGCCACCCAAGGATTGCAAGATCAAGGAAGACATGTAACTTAAGCAAAAAAGGGAGATGAAACATGTTGTGAACGTTAATCCTCTTTAATATACAAAAATAATAACAATTAAAATAAAATATGGACTCAATATCAGCAGCAGCTAGTTAAACATTGAAATCATAGTAACAGAAAAAAATCAGTTAAACTGAGAATATTCACAGGTAGGAAGAGCAACAACTCATGATGTCAACAGCACTGAATGATGACATCAGCAATGGATTTAAATCAGAAGATGCATAATAATAAACAGAAACTATTTTAAAATGGGTATTAAACTAGTGAAATTTAGGACCAGAGGACAAGAGTGCCAAAAATGTTAAGAACAAAGGAAATAGAGAATGGGTAACAATTTTTTAAAGATAGACCAGTGCTTTTAGCAATTCTCTGATGTCTCTAGACATCATAAGTTCAGCTTTAAAACTAGATGTAACAATTAAAACATGTTTTGAAATAAGGCATAAATTACATGACATTTTTAACAAATTAATATTGAAACTGTAACGAAAGTGTTGCCTAACCTCATGTGCTGGTTGTGGTCCAATGAAATATTCCACCATATAATTCAGCGTTATCACACTTTTTCTTTTTAATTTGTAGCTTCAAGCTACTCACAAAGCACGAGTAAAATATGATAGCCAAGTTGACAATACAAATTAACTTGCAATGCGACTGTATCCATTTTATCAATTTTAAGTTGGTGAATTTTATGCCTTTACACATACTAGGCTTGTCAAAGTGTCAAATTTATTTCGGGCAAATTGACAGTCAGGGATCATAGGGTTGTCAAGGCAATCAATTGTCATCTGTATGTACAGAATCACAAAAAGTTACACTCCCGAATTCAAAGAAATTGCATGCATTTTTCCACAGGTTGAGCAGTTAATTAAGAATTTAGGAAGAAAACTAGATATTTGACAGATGATCTCTACCTTAGAAATTGGACACCATTTCTTTATAGTGAATATCAAACTCAAGTTTCAGGAATACAACATTTCTTTAAACAAGTTCATCTAAATATTAAATCTAAATTTTCAAAGACTGAAAATTCCCTTCATCAACGTGGGTTATTGGACTATGCATCCCTCTCACTGGATGGGGAGATGGGTCAATGCAAACCTACCAACAAGCAAACAGTTAAGCAAACTGTTGAATAATGGGAGCCAAAGCTCACTGAAAAGACATTTAAGGACTGGCCACTCTAATCATCATAATCAAAGACTTAATCAATTCCCAACTTCTCACTTCAGCGTTTGCTCTAGTTGGATGTCATCCCTGAGTTATCTCATGACCTCCTGCGTCTAACCACCTGCCACTGCTCAACAATCATACCCATTCTTGGAGATTCTACGACAACCCTGAAACATTGGCAATCTTAAATAAACAGGAAATAGCGGAGACCTTCTAAGTAAGCAGAAAATAATTGAGGACACATGAGAATTACAACCCATCCCCTTCACTAACTAATCTTCACTATGTAACCACAATCACTGTCTTCACCCTAACTTCAACGTCCCTTTCTCCTCCTACATTCTCCAGTGCATCTCCTTTTCCTTTACTCCTGCTGTTTTTCCTAACCCCTCTTCCATGCTCTAATCTCCTCCATTTACAACTTCCAAGGCCACTTGAGGTCAAAATTGAACTTGCCATCATCTCTGTGCAATGTCGGGGGATGGTGGGGGGGTGGACTAGCAATACATGAAATACCGTTTTATCTGCCCACATCATTTTCCCTAAAAGTATCTATGTCCACACTCATTACAGAAACAGCCAATTAAAATTAACATAAAAGGCATTTTGAATATAAATACACATACATTAATATGCAGCAACTTTTACAACCACTAGATGTCTCAAAGTGCTTTAGCAGTCAATGAAGTATTTTTGAAGTGTGGTTACTGTTGCAATACAGGAAAGGTGGTAGTCAATTTGCATATAGCAAGCTCTCTCAAATAACAATGTAATAATGACTGCCTAACCTGTTTTTCTTCAATTTAGGGAGAATTATTGCACAAGTAATAAGGAATAACTCACCTGCTCCTCTTGGAAATAACGCTATGGGATTTTTTAATGTCCACTTGAGAGGACAGATTGGACTTCTGTTCAACATCTGAAAGACTGCACTACCAATAGGGCAGGATCCCCTCAGTGTTACACTGGAGTGTCAGATTTGATTTTTGCGTTCAATTTGTGGGCTGGACTTGAACATGATTCTGTGCTAGCAACTGAGCCACAGCTGACACTTAAATCTATCACTAACATGGTAAATCAGTTTAGCTTTCAAGAATTCAAGCCTCAAGTATAAATAATTTCATTTCCCCAAAGTCACTGTGGAGATTTCTTTTCTATATTTCTGGGAAAAAGAAAATCTATCCACTAATTGCCTTTCTTCTTTCCCATTCACCAGTTGCTCTTACTGACATTCACACTATTACTGGATCATAGGTCCTGAGCAGCTACACTTTCTGTTCAACTGCATCTTCATGCTGAGCATCTATATCCAAAGCACCTTTAGTCAGTAAACTTCTCAGTGTTACCATAGACTGACATCATCTTGCTGTGCCTTCACATCCAGAGCACTGCCTTTCAAGTCTACTATCATATTTTAGGACTCTCCACATACTCGCACCAGGTCTTGCTAATCCCATATTACTGTGCTTACATGCTAGAAACCTCCCCAACACTATGGGCATAATATCAATATCAGCAATTTAGAGGCCTAGCCTAATGCTCTGAGGAGATGGATCAAATCTCACCACAGCAGCTGGTGGAATTTGAATTCAGTTCACAAGATCTGAAATGTGAACTTAATCTCAATAATAATGATCATGAAGATGAAGTCATCATCAAATGTTGCAAAAACTCATCAAATTAACTAACATCTTTTAGAGAAGGAAATCTACCATTCTTATCTGGTTCAACCCACATGTGCCTCCAGTCCACTACAATATGGTTTACTCTTAACTGCCCTCTGCCATGGCCTAGCAAGCCATTCAATTCAAGGGCAATTGGGGATGGGCAACAAATGGCAGTGTTGCCATCAACATGCACATCCCATGAAATAATTTTTAAACTCTCCCACTGCAAGACTTCTATCGCTAACTCTCAATGCCATTTTCCATTATAACCATCCAAGCACTTTCAACTTGCCTAGCTTTAAAGAATTATAGTTTCTACAGAATTAAACAATTGCTTCAAAATACCGAAGATCAGTATCTCCAGTTTTCCTAGAAATACACACAACCATGGAATTGAAGAAATTTACATTAATGCAATTTAGTTGATATGGTCACTGTAAATAAGAGTTCTGAAAATATACACAGCATTCATAGAATCCCTAGAGCAGAAAGAAGCCACTTGACCCATCGAACCTGCACCAACAGCAATCCCACACAGATCCTATCGCTGTAACCCCATGTATTTACCCTGCTAATCCTCCTGACACCAAAGGGCAATTTAGCATGATCAATTCACTGAGTTTGCACATCTTTGGATTATGGCAGCACCTAGAGAAATCCCATGCAGACACAGGGAGAACGTGCAAACTCCACAAGGACAGTAACCCAAGGCCGGAATTGAACCTGGCTACTTGGAGCTGAGAGGCAGAAATGGTAACCATTGTGTCGCCCACAGTATATTCTTTGATATACCAAATATATACAGGTAGACATTCACACACAAATTAATGTTTTTGCATTTTATATTGGCGTTCTGGGTTTCATATACTCATAAGTAAGATATTCCAGGATTTGTAAGTATATTAGGGGAGCTTCACAGGTAAACTGTAGCTTATGAAGAATGGTCTTTCCAGCTTTCAAATTGTTTTTGTATGCATCTCATCAGATTTTCACAATGATGTAAAAACCCTGCTTTTTAACCAAGTTAAACCTTGATACTGTATCCTCTTATGATCAACAAAGCTCCTCGGACTAATCCACAAAATGCTACAGTAACTGAGTGGGAAAACTCTGGCCTTTCAATTCATCTACCAAATACCTCCCTTTCCAACATACTTTCTCATATAGATATTCCAAGTGAGAACTGATTAAAAATTACATTTTAAAGGAATATTGAGACATCAAAGGGAAGATACAGAAACCTCTTGGCTTCTGGTTTAAGCCACAAAATTCTGATAGGATTGGAATATGTAGTCTCATAACCAACATTCAGCTTTCTTTCAAAAACTAAGCATTTCAAATTGCTAGCACAGCATCCTGGACTCGAGGTTCCAGCGAATTATATATACCTAAGATGATAAAACAGTGATTTGAATTTATACAATTGTATTCACATGCTGAAAGATTCCTCATAGCACTTTACAATTCAGAAGAATGGAATTTTAAGTTTCAACATGGGGCAAGAGGAGGAAAATGAGTAGGTTAAGTTGCAGAATGAATGGCATATTTCAAGGGGAGGATTTTGAACACACAGAAAGATAATTCTGAGAGTGGGGAAGTATAACATTATCGGCAAGTTATTGCAGAAAGATGTTAAGAAAAAAACTGAGCCTTCTGGCTGTATTTTGAATCTATCTGGAACCTACTGGATTTCAGTGATGTGACAATAATTTACCTGCACATTTTGACTTCAGGTGAATCAATTGGAAAACATATTCTTTCAAATACAAGATAAGTCACAATAAGCAATATAGTGACCATCTAGTTCATAATGCATGTTTTAGATTATTGGACATTAAAGTTTTAACTGCTAAAAGTAACCCTGAAGCATCTTTAACAAGCTTGGAGTTTATTACACCTAAAAGGTCAGATCACACTGATTAAAGTGTCTAACAGTTGGAAAGACAAGATCATGAATGGGAGATAGGCTCACTTAGCTAAAGAGCTGGAGATATGATATTTGCAATTCTTTCAGTTAAGGATAAGTTATCAATATAGTTTCCCAGACTTAAAGGAAGTATTGGAATTAAAAGGTAGTTAATTTGATTTTATCTGAGAACAGGCTAGATGTGTCAGATTGCCAAGAAGGGTGGAGCTTAGTGAGCTTCACTGTTTTGAACTTGTATCTGAGTTTAGTCGTTTTCCCCCCTCACCAACTTTGCCTTATGCTAGATATTGGCTCCCAATTGCAGGCCACATCATAAACAATAGATCTAACATTTACTCTGTATTAGGTTGAGGTCTTGCTTTACCTTTGCACTTCCAAGGATCTATAAGCTACATAAGACCCAAAGCTGACAATCTGTTAGCTGCATCAGTCAGTTTTGGCTGCTCATTATGCCCTAGATACGCACACCAAGAGTAATTTCTGATGGTTTCAAACCATCGCACAGGTGACATGTGCTGAGCTGTAGAATCCAGGATCATGAGACTGCTTAAAAAAAAAAGACAATTGCTTAGCCTAAGGCTAACGGATGCTGCCCATTAAATCATGTAATCTGGTGAATAGTTGAAACTGAAAAGAAATCAAAGTGATTTTTGGATAGTGGTGATATATCTTTTGAGCTGGACCCAAGAAAAGTTAATGAACCTTAAAGGTTTCTTACGATAAGGGAACTGTTGGGGGTAGGTGGGATGGGATGGCAGGAGGGTTAGACAAGGAGAAAGAGCACTGAAAGTCAAACTGAGTTTACAACATAAACCTTTATGAACCATAGTGTTAAGAGTACTTACTTTGTTAAACTATTTTTGACATACAAAAAGTTTGGTTTTGTCAAAGGAAAGTGAAATCTTGCAGCGTTCTTTTGTCAATTAATTGCTGGATGTACAGATTTCTTCTTAAATCTTTGATAGCCCTCAACAGGATCATTATAGAACTGGTGATTTTGGCTTCTGCATCCATCAAATGAAACAGGTATATTGATATACTTGGTTAAGGTTTAAGCCAACAAGACTTCATGGTGAATTTTATTCTACTTAGACAGAATCAGAATGGTGTTGTTAATTGCTAAGATTTTTCTGGACAGGAAGACTTATCCCTGAGTAATTTACAACAATTAACTAACGTCAAATTAATAGAAGTAACAGGAGAATTAACAGTTGGCATTGATAGCAGATGCTAACAAAAGAAATGGTTGATATTTTAGCACAGCATTTGGAAATGGAAGAGGCTAAACTAGATAAAATAATAAAATACAATTTCAGATGGAGCCATTTGAATTGGAAAGGAATGGAGAAAAGCAAAAAAACTTGAATCAAAAATACAATCTAAGCTTGAATTAGAAGCTTGGGATGCTTGTATGCCTTTAAGAATTGTTTTTTAAAATCATTTTTAAATTCCGTTATAAGGAGGTTTGCTTGTTTCTCATTGTTGCCCAGCTGTCTGTTAGAATTCCTTTTCTTACTGCTTCAATGTTTAAATGGGGTTTTATTTATATTTGGGGCTTCAGGTACTTTCTGGGTTGTTGGGGGAAGAATAATTGACTGGTCAGGTCTCAGTAGTTCTTTCACTTTTAGCTTTTTGTTTTAATTAGAAGGTATTTGGATATCAGATTGAAAAGCAGTGTTTCTCTCTCTCTCTCTCTCCTTGGTATTGTAAATTCTATTAGCTAGCTGAAAGAGAAAAGGAAGAGGGTGCTGGGAAAGGCTTTGTTCACACGAGTGAAAATTCTGCTCTTGATGCCTTGCTAACTAGTAACTAGAGTCTCACACTTCCACTGGTATTTTGGGAATCTGTTCTGACTTTAAACTTGTCTGTGTGTATAAACAGAACTGCAGCATCCAAAGGACTAAGTTCCAGATCATGTGAGCAACAATATTTTCTGTGCTAAACCTGTGGCAAGGGTTTAGATTATATGATTTGTTTGGTTGAAATGGTTGGAATTGTTAAGGTTTAAAAATATTATTGTTGCTTTTTGTTTGTAATTGATAAAAGTTATGACTAATTTTCTTTTTATATATTAAGTGTAATCTTAAATAAATTCTGTTTGTTTAAAGCTCCTTCATGGGTCATTTGAGTCACACCTTAAGTGAAACATTTCATGCTTACTCTAGCCAAATTCAAATAGCAAAACTTATGATCCAGGCAGACTTTATAAAACAGTCTGGAGTTTCTGATCTGAATTATAACAGGTTTAAAGAGAAAAGGAAGAGAGAGCTGGGAAAAGCTTTGTTCACATGGTGAAGGAAGAACTGGTGATTTGAATACAATTCAAATTTTGATTTGGCAAAGATGGGGCGAGATTTACTCTGCAACATGCCACATGTTTCGTGGTAACGTTCGCCACTATGAAAAGCAGAAGCGCACCATCAACAGGACCGGAAGATCCTGTCAGCGCGATGAGCTGAAAATTTTCAACCTCTATTCATGTAACACCTAAATTTAGAAAGGCAGTGAATTAATCATGGGTGACTTTAATCTACAAATTGGCAGAGATAGCAACGAGAAAGGATTCATAGAATGTATTCAGGACAGCTTCCGAGGACAATATATTGGGATCCAATCAGGGATGAGACTATTTTTCGCTTGTTCATGTGTAATAAAGCAGATTTAGTAAACAGTCTCAGAATAAAAGCTCCTCTAAGAAACAGTGACCATAACATGGTAGAATTTAGCATTCAAATTGATTAAGAGATTGGAATCAGAAACAAGAATGCTGAATTTAAATAGGGGTAAATTACAAAGGAACAAGGGTACAGTTGGCTGGAGTGGGTTGGGAAAGAAGTTTAGCAGTAAGCAAGCTGATCAACAAAGTAGACATTTATGAAAACAGTTCAAAGGTATGTATCAGTCCGGAAGAAGGATTCTAGGAGGTGAATAAATCAACCTTGGTTAACCAAGGAAGTTAAGGATAGCAGTAAACTGAAAGCAAAACCATACAATATGACAAAGATTATAGTAGTAAGCCAGCAAGTTTTAAAAATCAACAAAAGAAAACCAACAAATAAGAGGGACAAGATAAACTATGATTGTAAACAGGGAAATGGCACAAAAAAAGGCATTAAGAGCTCCTTTAAATAAGAGAAAAGCAAGACAAAGGCCAAAGTGAACATAGGCCCCTGAAGATCAAGACTGAGGAAATAATAATGGGGAACCAAGAAATGGCAGAATAGTTAAATAATATTTTGCGCTAGTCTTCAGTGAAAGAAATTATTCTAAAATGACTAAATAATCAAGGGATAAAAAGGGGAGGAGAAAATAAATACAATAACTAGCAGTGGGAGAAAAAGTACTGGGAAAACTAATGGCACTAAAGCAAACAAGTTTTCTTGACCTGATGAACATTAAGAGAAGAGCTAAAGAAGTGTAGGATGCACTACTAGCAATTTTCCAAGAATCCTTAAATTTTGGAAAAAAATCCTAGAGGATTGGCAAGCTGCCAATTTAACACTGATATTCAAAAAAAAGAGACAAAGAAAGCATAATTATAGGTCAGTTAGCTTAACAACTGTCATTGAAAAAATGTTAAGAGTTCATTATAAAGGATATAACATTAGAGCATTTAGAAATACATAACATAATCAAGCAGGGTCAGCTTGGCTTCATGAAGGGGAAATCATGTCAGACAATATTATAATGCTATAAGGTGGTTAAGGAGCAGGATAGATAAAAGGGAATAAGATGTAATGAACTTGGATTTCCAAAAAGAATTTAAAGGTATCACAAAAGTACCTACTTAATAAGAGCCCATAATGCGGGATAGTATAGCAGCATGGATAGAGAATTGGCTAACAAATAGAGTTGAGATAAAAGGGGCATTTTCAGGATGATGACTGCAGTAGAAAATGGGTTAATGAACTTTGTAATACTTGAAGATTGGTAAAAAGAAAGTATTGTAAGATTTGTTTTTGACTTGTTTTCATGTATCCCAGACAGATGTAACACTTGTTTTCGTGCGTCCCAGACAATTAGATTGCAGCTGTCTTTGCTGGTGTACACAAGTTTATGACAGTCCATTTAGAAATGTAGCTGACCCAGCTCGTATCTATGTTTGTGTCTTTAACATTATGGACTTCTGCCTAACATAGTGAAGCTTGCACACCATCAATATATCCATATATTCGTTATGTACTGCTTATGTGTTATATACCAACATATTATATGCTATACAACCGACAAACATAAAATTGTTATACCGGCCCCATTAACTTTAACTTGTTTTGCTGGCCTGTATGTTAGCTAAAGGCTAATCACACCACTGACAATTGCGGCCTTGAGATAACCATGAAGAAACACCGAGGCAGCCATGTTCCCATGATGGAGGCCAAGCCACAGCCTGGGAACCTGCTGAGAATGAGAAGATGTGTACGTAACTGAGGGGGTATAAATATGTGCTCTTAATTTGTGTTTGGAGAGAAGCTTGGGGTATCGCTGTTAGGTAGGTACTAAGTGTTTCTCCTAAAAGCTTTTGAATAAACTTGCTGTACTTTAATTCGCAATTGGTCTCAGAGGTATCTTTTACCTACTGCAATGACCAAATCTAGTGGAGTGCCACCGATTGATGCTAGGACCACAATTATTTACAACATATATTAATGACTTGAACGGGGAAGTGAATGTATTATTGCCATATCTGCAATGACAAAAATGGATGGGAAAGTAAGTGGTGAGAATGACACAGCATCCATATAGAGATTCAGACAGGGTGGCAAGTAGGCAGAAACTTGGCATATGGAAATATAATGTAGGAAAATGTGAAGTTTGGTAGGAAGAATAAAGGAGCTGAATATTATTTCAATGGAGAAAGACTGCAGAAAGCTGCAGCACAGAAGGATTTGGGGGTCCTTTTGCATACATCACAAAAAGCCAGCACATAAGTTCAGTGGGTAATAGGAAATGCAAATGAAATGTTGGCCTTTAATTCAAATGGAATGGAGTATAAAAATAGGGAAATATTTCTGAAATTATACAAGATACACCTGAAATATCGTGAACAGTTTTGATCCCATTATCTGAGGACAGATAGACTGGCATTGGAGATAGTCCAGGAAAGGCTCATGAGGCATTGCTGCCTTACAGCACCAGTGACTTGGGTTCAATTCCCGGCTTTGGTCACTGTCTATATGGAGTTCACATGTCCTCCTTGTGTCTTTATGGGTTTCCTCTGGCTGCTCTGGTTTCCTCCCACAGTTCAAAGATGTGCTGATTAGATGGACTGGTCATCTAAATTGCTCTCAGCGTGAAGGGTATTAGCTAGGCTAAATATGCATGGGTTAGGGGATAGGGCCTGGGTAGATCTATGGTTGGTGCAGGTGTGATAGGCTGAATGGCCTCCTTCTGCATTGTATGATTCTAGATTGATCCTGGGTGTGGGGGGTTTTCTTAGGGAGGAAGTGTTGTGTAGACTGGGCTTCTACACTTGTGTTTAGAAGAAGTAATACAGTCCTTACTGAGGCATGTATATTCTTAGGGGGCTAGCCAGAGTAGATGCTGAGAGGTTGTTACCCATTTGGGGAACATTTAGGGTCAGAGAGCATAATTTCAGAATTAGGGGTTACCCATTTAAGACAGATGAGGAGGAATTTCTTCTGAGGATAGTGCATCTGTAAAATTATTTACTGCAAAGGACTGTAGAGATTGAGTCATTATGTTTAAGATTGTGGCCAACAGATTTCTAATCAATAAGGGAATCAAGGGTTATGGGGATAAGTTGTGAAAGTAGAGTTGAGCGTCTATCCGATCAGAATGGTCAGTTACATACAACACTGTTTGCAACTTTGTTGACCACCATTTCAATTCTGCAGAAGGGACAGAAATCTGTTCCTTTGTTCAGAATGAAGTATACAACATTGAAAAATGAGAATCATTCACATTTCCAGATTTTTGAACTCGTATTTACATATACAAGTAGTGATTAAAAAGGTTTTTAAAAACTTTCTTTTCTCAATTCTTCCCTCCCTTTTAGAGGCAACTAAATTATAGTATTAAGGATCGTGGTCACCTTTTTGTACATCATCCATATGACTACAATTCTTGTGTGAGCTTTGACAATGAGTGCTAGCATGCTATCAGTATGACAAATAATAACATGCCCTCATCCTCAGCAGAGATTATATAGATTACATAGATTATAATCAGCAAAGAACCAAACAAATTTTTTTTCTGGGGCTCAAGTGGTTAATTTATCAAATCAGGGATCCTTTCTGGTTAGTGCAACACACTATGGAGATTGACCTCTCAACTGTAAGAATTGCTGCGTTAAAAGCTTTGGTGAAATCTTTTCCCAGGCAGCTTGAAATTAATGTAATGAAATTAATAATGTGAAGAAAAATATCTTACAAACAGTAAAGCGATCAAAACTAAGTTTGAATACTAAGTTTCACACTGAGGTGCAATTACAACCCTAGGTGGTTTAGAATTGGCGTGAAGAAATTCAGCAGGTTTGAACAGGATTGGCCACAGGTTGTAGAACCAGCACGTTACCCAAGAAACCTCCTGGAGTGCAAGATATTAGAACGAAATACCTAGCTTGATGTGGAAGTAACGGAGATGCATAGAAATGCATCCAAGAATTCAGAAAAATAAAAAAAATCCCAAGAATAAACGATGAACGAGAAAGGAAATTATAGCATAGATGTTCAGTGATAGATGGTAAGGTAAGCAACAAGGATCTTACACCAAAGTTTTTTCTCCCTCCAGAACAGATCCAAATTTGTTTAGCCTATATAAAACCTCCAGGCACCTGGATTTTATGGTTAGTAATCCAATTATGACATACCACAAAGTGGAAAATCAATTGCTTGTGAACACTAAACCAATGAAATATAATGCCATGATGACACAATAACAAGAAAAAAATCTTTACCTATGTGTTGCAGGTGCTTCTGCATTGGATTAATCAATATTGATATGGAAAACTGCAATTTAAAAACCAATGCTTATTGCTAGAGGTTAAAATTAATTAGATGATTGAGTAGACAGCACTACAATGGAAATTATGACATATTTCATTTAAAAAATGTTAAAAAGGAAAGTCAAAACAAAACCTTCAAGAAACAACTGCACACCACCTAGCATTGATCTGCTTATAGGCAGACTCCATACATTTTGCAGCTAACACTGATAGCCCAGGAGCAAAATAAAATGACATAATTTAAAATTTCAAACCTGGTTTTTAGCTCTGTAGACAATAGGAATATAGATGTCAAATGTTGTAAATCTGAAATAATGTACTGAACACAAAGGTAGGTGTCGGAGTTGGCAGATCCTTTCATTAGAAGTGTACTCTGACAAAAGGGTACTGATATTTATGAGGAGGCTGAAAAAGAGAACCGTAGGTCCTGGCAAATACCATGGCATAATTGCATCCATTTCCTATCTGGCAGCCACCCAAAAGTAACAGCATCATGTGTTTGTTCTGCCATTCAGCCTAAGAGAACATCTTTGGGACGTGGGACGAAACCGGAGCACCTGGAGAAAACCCAAGCAAGCACGGGGAGAATGTGCAAACACCCACAGACACAGGCCCAAATCCATGTATCTGCACAGCACAGTAACAGTCACTGACTATTGTTGCCTATCAACTGGTCCAGGTCAAGTGTCCCCGAGCCAGCTGCCAAGGGGAAGAATGAGTGGCAGCAGGAAAGTCCCCAGCAATCAGGAATAGAGAAGATCAGATACAGTAGTGTGGCACATTGAAATTCACAGCTGGAAGGTCGGAGATCACTGATCAGGCAGGGATAAAGAGAAGCCTGAGAGGGGGAATCATCCCTGTTCCTGCAGCCCATAGATATAATGGAAGTGGCACTGTGGAACTAGCACCTTTTTTTTTTAAACCACAATTTCACTGCTGAGTGTCTCCAAAATACACTCCCAATTATATAGTGAGTGCCCAAATTAAAGTTAAATTTTATTTATTAATCACAAGTAGTCTTACATTAACACTGCAATGAAATTATTGTGAAAATCCCCTAGTCACCACACACCGACACTTGCTCAGATACACTGAGGGAGAATTTGGCATGGCCAATTCACCTAACCAGCACATCTCTGGACTGTGGGAGGAAACTGATGTACCCAGAGCAAGTCCACTCAGACACAGGGAGAATATACAGACTCCACATGGACAGTGACCCAAGCTGGAAATCAAACCCTGTGAGGCAGCAGTGCTAACCACTTTGCCACCATGCCACACACAATTTAAGGATGTTAATGAAATATTTCGTCTTTCTATTGAGGGATATTCAGACATTAAAAAAACTCTTGGGTGTTTAATAACAAAGAACAAAAACAGCATGGGAAACATGTTGGGCCCTTTGGCCCAACGAGCCTGTGCTGTCACCTCGATGTTCCCACTTCTACCCATGATACCTGTCATCCCTGTCTATGTTTACAGATCTATGCATTAGAACCAAATTTGAGACAATTTAGGGAGAATTTGTTCTGCCAATCAGCCTAAGAGAACATCTTTGGGATGTGGGACGAAACCGGAGCACCTGGAGAAAACCCACGCAAGCACGGGGAGAATGTGCAAACACCCACAGACACAGGCCCAAATCCATGTATCTGCACAGCACAGTAACAGTCACTGACTATTGCTGCCCATCAACTGGTCCAGGTCAAGCGTACACTAACGACGTGAAGCACTAGGCTACTCTCAAAAAATCCAAGAGCAGCCTTGCTCATGACCCATCGCGTGTATGCCCCTTGTTAGGCAAGGCGAACTAAGTACCTGTAGGATAAAACAAATACATCAATGTCATTGACAATTTACACACTTCCCAGGGAACTCCCTAGGCTCATGATCCCTATTTTAAATCAGTTTTCTATATCCCTCCATTCCCATTCTGTTCATGTGCCCATCTAAGTACCTCTTAAATAACTCCAGAGTGCCTGCCTCCAGCACTTTACTTGGCAGCGCGTTCCGTATCCCACCGCCCTCTGTGTGGAAAAACTCCCTCTAGCATCCAAATTATACCTTACCCCCCCTCACCCTAAGCCTGTGACCTCTCGTGCTATTTGAGTTCATCCTAGGAAAAAGCTTAACCCTGTTTACTCTATCTATACCCCTCATAACCTTGTACACTTCTATTAGATCTCCTCTAAGTCTAAGTCTTTCTAAGGAAAATAGCCCCAATTTGTCTAACCTCTCCTCATAACTCAGATCTTCCATACCAAGCAGCATCCTGGTAAACCTCCTCTGCACTCTCTGCAGAATCTCCACGTCCTTCCGGTAGTAAGGCGATCAGAACTGGACGCAGTATTCCAAATGAGGTTGAACCAACGTTTTATACAACTGCAACATTAAAGGCCAGCTCTTGTACTCTATACCCCTTCCTATAAAAGCTAGCATACCATATGCTTTCTTCACAACCTTCTCCACCTGCTCTGCCACCTTCAGAGACTTGTGCACCTGCACCCCCAGGTCCCTCTGCTTTTCTATACTCTTAATAAGTCTACCCTTTGTTATATACCACCCCACTACATTCTTTCTCCCGAAATGCATCACCTCGCATTTATCAGGATTGAATTCCATCTGCCCAAGCTACCAGCCTATGTCCTGCTGTATTGCTTGACAGTGCTCCTCACTATCGCAGGTCCAGCCATCTTTGTATCATCTGCAAACTTGCTGATCACTCCACTTACTCCCTCTTCCAAGTCATTTATATATATTACAAATAGAAGTCGTCCCAGTTCCGAGCCCTGCGGCACGCCACTAGTGACTAGCCTCCAGCTAGGAAAACACCCTTCCACTATTACTCTCTGTCTCATATTACCAAGTAAAATATGGCAACACCAATTTTAAATCCAACCGATTTATTTGATAGTAAATCTGTGAGCTTTCGGCCTTTGTGGCCTTCGTCAGGCGAAAGCCAAAGCCGAAAGCTCGCAGATTTACTATCAAATAAATCGATTGGATTTAAAATTGGTGTTGCCAGACTTTACTGAGTTTACCCCAGTCCAACGCCGGCATCTCTACATCATTCCTATTACCAAGCCAGTTACTTATCCATCTAGCTACCTGTCCTTGTATCCCATTAGACTTGACCTTTTCAACTAACCTCCCATGAGGGACTTTGTCAAACACCTTACTGAAATCCATATAGACGACATCAACGGCTCGCCCTTTGTCAACCGTTTTTGTCACCTCCTCAAAAAATTCTACCAGACTCATAAGGCACGACCTCCCTTTAACAAAGCCATGCTGCGTATCCCTAATCAGATCACAACGCTCTAAGTGCCTATACATCCTATCTCTAAGAATCCCCTCCAACAACTTTCCTACCACTGACGTGAAACTCACCAGCTTATAATTTCCAGGGTTATCCCAACTACCCTTTTAAACAACGGTACAACATTAGCCATTCTCCAGTCCTCTGGGACCTCACCTGTATCCAAAAAAGAGGCAAAGATTTGTGTTTAATATTGGGATGGAGAGGGAAACCCATCTTTTCTTTACGACAAAGGGTCTGTTATGTTTTCCAGCATTTTACGTTCTCAAATTCAGCATCCTTTATCTAATTGGAAATTATTTAATTTTTTAGGTATGAAAATATACAAAGGAGGATCACGAGCCAATCCAATTGTATTACATCATTAACATGTGAGAGAACTTCATGGACTTCCTCATTACCAAGACTACAAGGCCATTGTTCAACTATCTTTGCTACTTCCCTGCATTCTCCCTGGCCACAATCTTTTGCCGAACGTCCCATAGCTCTAGTTCTGAGGTTGTGGCTTTTTCAGATTTCTTTCTATCTCCCTTCAGACAGCTCCTCCAATCATCTTGTTCATGAAATCTATCTCCTACTTTCATGACACCTTTCCCACAAACTGCAGGCCACTACAGCTCCCTGCTGGGAGCAATGCAAGTTAACAAAGTGTTTTTCCCATCCCTTTTAAACGCGTTATCTGACTGTGACATACTCATGCTCAACTCTTTTGTCCTTGCAAACTACCAACCTAATTTTCCCCTTCAAATCCTTACAAGTGTCCCTTAAAAGTGACTTCCTAAATCCATTCAATTGGGTTTCTGCATCTGCAAAAGCACTGAAATTTTCTAATCAAGCCATTTTACCATATAGAAAGACAAGGACAGCAGATGCATGGCAACAGAACCATCTGCAAGTTTTCCTCCAAGCCACATGCTACTCTGACTTCGAACTATATAGATATCCCTTCATTATGACTACAGGCAAGATTTCAGACTTACTCATCATTATACTGTAAAGTCCTCCTTGAGGACAATGGACCTTTCCATGCTCCACCCCTTGCCTGCTCCAATTCTTGTGGCAGACAGAACAGTAAAATTCCAGCCGAGGTCAAAATTCTGCAATCCCTTTCCTTACAGTGCAACATCAGATGAACTGAAATGGTTTAAGTGCTTACAATGATCTAGATAAAGGAACTGAGGACACCGTGAATAAGTTTGCAGATAGTATAAAAATAGGTGGAGGCACAGGTAGTATCGGAGAGATAGGTAGGCTGCGGAAGGACTTGGACAGGATAGCAGAAGGGACAAGGAGGTGGCAGGTGGAATACAACCTGGGAAAGTATGAAGTTATGCACTTTGGAAGAATAGAGGCGTAGACTATTTTCTAAATGGGATAAGGGTTTAGAAATCGGAAACGCAAAGAGACTCAAGAATCCTGGTTCAGAATTCTCTCGTGGTTAACTTGCACGTTGACTAGGAAGACAAAGGGAACGTTAGCATTCATTTTGAGAGGACTAGAATACAAAAACAGAGATTTACTGCTGAGGCTTTATAACGCTTTGGTCAGAACACATTTAGAATATTGTGAGCAATTTTGGACTCCGGATCTAAGCAACAATGTGCTGGCTTTGGGAACAGTCCAGAGAATGAAACGCTTGAGGAGTATTTAGGATAAGGAAGAATTTCTTCAGCCAGAGGAAGATGAATCTATGAAATTCATTGTCACAGAAGACTACGGAGGCCAGATCACTGAGTGTATTTAAGTTGGAAGTATATAGGTTCTCAGAATCACAGAATTCTGACACTACAAAACAAGGCCATATGGCTCATCAAATCTGCGTTGACCACAATTCCACCCAGGCCTTATCATCATAACTCCACTTATTTACCCTGCTAACCCACTGACACTAAGAGGAAATTTAGCTTGGCCAATCAACCTAATCTGCATATGTTTGGAGTGTGGAAAGAAACCAGAGCACCCAGAGGAAATCCACACAGAATGATTGATGAAGAGATCAAAGGTTACAGTGAAAAGGCAGGAAAATGGGGTTGAGCATGATTGACTGATGGAGCCTACTCGTTAGGCCAAATGGGCCAAACTTTGCTCCTATATCTTATAATCGTACCACCACAGAGCAAAAAGGAATGAGCAACAAATGCTGGCCTTGCCAACAATACTCACATCCCACGAAGAAATAAACAAAAAATGATATTCTTGATAATTGTGATGCACATTCCTTCTTGTATCACTGCAGCCTTTGGCATAGTTAATCACATTACTGTCCTCTAACATCTCTTCTGTTATATCTTAGTGGGATTATCAAAACTTGGTTCCACCTTTAATTGCTCAATGATAGCCACAGCATTTCCACCAATAGCTTCTCTTCCGCTACCAAACAGGTGGCACATGGTTGTATTACTCCTTTTTTGGTGCAGCAATAACTTTCTTAATTGTCGAATCCACAGATCAGTTGGTATACATTGCTTGATTTTAAACAGTTTCATTGATGAATTACTTTTGTAATTCAGTGTGAAGATGTATTTAAGCTCAGCCCTAAGCTTTTACATGTGCTTTTGGAAGTGGGAGTTCTCGATGTGTACAACATGAGAAGAATTTGTGTGATTTGTTTTAACAATGCAACTAATGATAAAATGGAAATATTTGTAGCAATTTTCAATTAAATCTGAAGCAGTGAATGATTTTTTTTCCAATTCTTGAAACTCAGAAATAGAGTTAAGGAGAAACATTTTTAAATTGGTGTGATGCTGTAAACATCAGCATGATCAACTATACAAACCAACTAAAAACAAGTTCGCTTGTCACATGCTTGATAATGCTACACTTCTTTTTAATTCATTGATGGGACATGGGCATCACTGCCTAGCCAGCATTTACTGTCCATCCCTAGTTTTCTTTTGGAAGGCAGTTGAGAGTCAACCACATTACTACGGCTCTGGGGTCACACGTAGGCCAGATCAGTCATAAGTAGATTCTTAATTCCAGATTTTTTTTAATTATTGAATCCAAATTCCACCATTTGCCATGGTGGGATTCAAACCCAGGTCCCCAGGATATGAACTGAGTTTCTGGATTAATAATCCAGTGATAATACCACTAGGCCATTGCCTCCCATATCTTTCACTTCAATTGCTGATTCACTTTGGAAGGTAGAATCATAAAATACATACTTAAACTAGAAATCATATTCCAGGAACTGTCTAATTACCAGCAAAATTAAACTACTCCTAGTAACTACTACATTTTGATTAAAATACTAAGAAAAACATTATTCAAAAATGTTTCCAATTTTTAAAAAATGTTGATCTTTCTCATTCAAAAATGTTTTTTAAAACTTTCATTTTAGTGTAGAATTCCTAACTACCCAAAAATTGAGCAGTGCAAAACCAATTTTCCATCTTATTTAGGCTACATAATTTATTCAGATTTTTCAGCACAAATGCGTATATTGCATTTTTCAACAGAAAGCAACTTGTGTCAGTAGTAGTGCTCTTAGCTGAAATCACAACAGTAGAATTTTCTCTTTACTCTTGGTTGTATGTGGAAATGTTTAAATTATTTTCTACATTCAGCGTAACTAACTAGCATCTTGCTTTTGTTTAAAATCTGAATACTTATCCACTGTTATTTATAGGATCTAAAAAAAGTTACTAAGATACTGCGATCAAAACAAATATTAGAGCATATAGTAAAATTCTGCCCACCAAACTGATACTAAAACATATCTTAGGCATAAGCTTTCAAGAAAAGCAGAATTTGTCTTTTTCACTGCTGAGAATCTTAGGTTTACATATAGTGTGGAATTATCCAGTATTTTCTTAAAGTGTTGGTGCTGGTGATAAAATCATTTGAGAATCCCGCTGGTACGAAGGAAGCTTGAGGGTGGGGGTGGGGGGAGGTGGGTGGGTGGTGGTGGAATGGGGTGTGTGTCCTGGAGCGAGCACTTGCTAATGATATGGTAATGCATTAAAATTAGGTTTGTGGCCTTCTGCAGCATTTTTCAGGGCGTGGACTTGATTGTAATACATTTACATATAATTAAACACATCCCTCATCCATGTATTCCACCCTGGGCATGTTTTCAAATCTGGCATAGATGTAACCCCATCATAGGGATCTCCCCAGGGCTGTAAAGATGAGTGTAGCCCCCAGAGAAGAGGAACATGGCCAGACAGTGTCCCGGCACAGGTTAGCATCATGCTGTGGTGGAGCTAGAGGTTATCTTTTTGCTCTGATCTGAGAGTATGGTCGTATAATTATACAATTGATAGGTATATCCATAACAGCCAATTCAAGGAAGAATACTGTTAATTCCATCCAACTCCAACACTTCTCTACTTTTGTCCAGCTGGTTCAAAATACTCTCACCTAGTTCCATTCTTAGCCATCTAATCATAACCAGAAATCACTTGCAATGGCTTCACTTCTTGCTTTTACACAATTTGCTCTCTCTTAATTTTCATCTACATGCTACTCTCGGCGATATCATCTGAAAGCACAATGTTAGTTATTGCATATCACTCAAATCTTACCTCACCATCTTGAACTTGAAACCTCCTATTTACAACATCCAGTACTGGGTAAGCAGAAATCTCCTCCAATTAAATATTAGCAAATCTGAAGCTATTCTTCAGTCCAGCTTCAAACACCATTACATGCCAGCCAACTCCACCTTTCTCCCTGGCAGCAGTGTGAGATTAAACCAACATGGTGTTACATCTGACTCTGAGATAAACTTTCATTCTCATATTCGTGACATCATCAAAAGCAACTATTTCCATTTCTGTAATATTGTCTGTGCCTCAGTTCATCTATTGTTAAAATTCTCATGCATACCTTTGTTATTTCTAGTACTCCAGCACACTCCTGGCTAGTCTCCCACATTGTACTCTCCATAAACATGCAGTAATCAAAAACTCTGCTGACTGCACCAATCTTTTATCACCCTGTGTTTGCTGACCGAAACTGGTTCTTAAAGAAGCACCTCAATTTTAAAATTCTCATTCTTGTTTTCAAATCCCGCCATGAGTTCAAAAAGTGTAAAATCAATATTGCACATTCAGGTACAAAACCAAAGATGCCAACACATTATATCACACATCAGGGTTAATTAAAAACAAATTATCTTCCCTTACATTACTTTGCTGCATTAGCATCCTAAAGATGCATTGCTTAAACAGAGACTTGACTGAATCTTTGTTGGTAAGGGTTACTGCTGGTTAAAATATTAATAATTGATTATTCTCAGGAAAGATAAAGCTTGAATCTGCATGAAATCTGGGCAAGGTGATGTGAGAGGGCAATCCACAATACAGAACTTATCCAGATTCTTGACTGTTAGTTTAATGAAGCAAAACATATTTTCTTGTTCCATACTGTTTTCAAGATGATTGGATGTCACTTATGAAGCTGTTTTTGGTAATAAAGTGTAAAAATTAGCAATGTTGCAATGGGCAGCTACTGTCTTGAATTCAAAGTTAGAACAAATTAACCCACATTTAGTTTGTGTGGCATGTCATTTTCAGGAAATGTTTGGAGAAAAATGTCTTGAAAAGTACTGAGACATTGCTGAATGACAAGTGCTGTCATGCACTGTGCTATACCCCTGGACTTCCAACTTGTACTTTCATAATAAATATAAACGCACAAAATTTACTGCTAATAAATCCATACCTACATCTTGATAGCAAAACTGCTACAATTTTGCAAGTCAAGTGAAATAACTAAATGCTGCATAGAGGACAAACAACAAAATGTTTTACCATCTAGTACAAGCTTGTAAAGTGTATTCTTTTTTAGTTTACAAGTCATGTAGAAGTAAACAAAACATATACAAGTGGCTGTATATTACTTTGAAACACAAAGCAAATATTCATCTCAACAAGAATAGCTGTATTTTCAAGGAATGAAACATCAGCTCCTTGCAATCACTATTTGATCTCTCAAATTAATCAACAGATAAAATAACGTTCAAGGTACTTTAATTTTCTATTTTCAAAAGATAATCATGTTAATTCCATGTCCTTCTGAAAATTACCCCCAATTTTGCATCTCCTTCCAACATATATGGTGTGTTTGCTTGTCTGATATCATTCACATTGATCCAAGGTCATCAGCTCTTTCAGGCAAAGCAAATGAAACTTGAAAGGAAAGGTTGTGTGTGTGTGCGCGTGTGTGCGTGCGTGTGCGCGCACGCGGTTGGGGGGGCAGGGAGGGAGGGGATGGAGAAAATAAATTACTTGGCAATTCAATGATCTGAATAGAACAAGCAGAAAAACTGTAAGAAATAGAAACTCAATTCTTCCTCCAGGTACCAGGAAGTCATGACAGTTATTTTTAGACAGGGACTTTTTCACTGGAAAGGGAAGTTGGATTTTATTTTTGGTCGTACTGCAGGATCACAAAAATGTTTAAATAATTGCTGAATCAATACTATTTGATATTGCAACCTGTGTTTGGTGGAAATTACCTCTGCAGAACTGTAAAGAGCATTGAGAGTTAGAACCATGAGAGGATACATAAAAGAATGAATAAAGGTCGAATCCTATTTGTAAAAAAACCCTCCAATCAGGCAAAATTGAAAACTCACTATCCTAAATATGGTTTCGATTGGCACCAAAACTGCCCTCAAAATGTTTAGGACAAGGTACTATAAAATAATTGCAAAATCTATGAACTGATTCATGCTTTAAATTACTTTTAAGCACCAAAAGACTTTTTTTTAAAATAGTAAAATAAACATTATATCTTATTGAAAAAACCTATTTCTATAAACTTCAAGCAATTTACTTTGTACTATTTCCTTCTCTTGCACACCTTTTGAACTACTTTGTTATGCATCACATTCAAGTTACATCTGCCAAACTGGGATAATAATCTGGATGCCCACTATACTACATTACCTCTTTTATTCAACAGTGAAATCATTGTAAAGACAACACTGTTCCTGAATAAATACAAGTAAATAAATAGGTTAAGTTATTGATACAATTTTGCTATTTGAAATTGCTACTGCTTCTAAAACGAGTAAAAATAATATTAAAATGCTTCATGTTTCACAGTGTTTTAGATTACATGGCTGTAACTAAAAAGCAATTGAAACCCTGCGGGCAACGCATTTTATTTTCTCCGTTTGGGGCCTCATCAAGTGTTGCTGTTAATACAGTTCTCCAGATGAAAGAAATACACATCATCAGATCAACAGTGCATCAGATTTGCTGTTGGCAAAATAACCTAGTGAGAACTCATTTCTCTCTGGTCAGGGTACTGTGAATTACAAGATATTAATAAGCAAGAAACGAAGCTTCATTTTTTTTCAGGTAAAAACACCAAGGGGAGAAAAAAAGTGCAAAAATTACAAATTTTTAAATTAATTTATGAATATAAAATAATTGTTCTATAACGTAATTCTCTGGGCACTTACAGCATGCTTGTGTTAAGGTTAGTAATGGTAATCTAAATAGAGAATTTATTTTTACCATTCTCAAAATATCATAACCAAAAAACTTGAAATTAATGTTGAATAACAGTAAAATATGTTTTATCAATTAATGTTTAAAAATAAAATTAATCAAGTCATAACACTCCCTTACAATTCTTCCATTTTAAATTTAAATAAAATATTCTTTGCAAAGAAAACAAGCCTAAAAATGCAAAACTGCGCTGAATGCTACATGAGGTCAATCTCATGCAATAGACCTTCTGAACGAGCAGGCAGAGAGAAGTAAGCCAACCTGTGACTTGTCACCAAGAAAGGTCATTCTTTCCAACATTACTATGTATATTAATCAAGGGCCATTCAATAAAGATTTAAGTGCAAATATTTCAATACCATGAATGCCATACCAATATTTGAATTTAAGTCTATAAATAACTGAAAGTAGCTGCAGCACAGCTTCACCACTGTTTGCCATGACAATCACGCTTGCTCACAGTACTTATCAGGCAGGTTTATCACTGGCACTACAACAGTGGAAAGTAGTGATGAAGAAAATCAGAACAATTTGCCTGAGGAGTACACATCAAACGGAATTTTTGTTCAGAAAATAAATAGCTGCTACTTAATCATTTTCGAAGGAATTAAAAAAAAGTTGTGTATTCAAAAACTGCAACTGTCTGATTATGTGGCTGCCAAAGGGGTTGAAATCCCTGGATTGTGTGCAAAATACATAAGCATTCTGTTTTCTCAGACTGAATGGAATACTCAAGATTATACAATATTTGTGCAGACTTATCAAAGGTTTAACTGCCCCTCTGAAGTTTAATTTTCTGCCAATTATTATTCACACCCTCCCAATACATCAGTAGACAGAAATGAACATTATCAGCAACAGTTTTATGAAAATGGGGCCTTAAGTCAACAAAAAGCCATGAAATTGAATTTTCTTTTATAGGGCATCGGAACAGGAAATATATGGGCTAGATAATACTGATCCAAAAAGAGTTATTGAAATTTTACTTGACATGCAGATCAGTAGTTACCAAATGCTATTGTGGATATTAAATATGCGAAAGTTGAACACAATTCAAAGATCATCCACAAAAATAACCCTGTTAGACAAACCCTAGAAAGTAAACAAAGCTTTAAAAACACTGGCTCACAGGCAGTCTGGAATCCTTTACTGGAAATTTATACACATAAGTATGCAAGAAATAGGAGTACAAGTTGGTCTTACAAACCCTCAAGTTGATTCTGTCCCTTTAATAAAATTCAGGCTGCTTTTTCTACCTGAACTCTACTCTTCTGCCCTATCCCTTGATTTCCTCAGTAATCCAGATACTTCACACAAATTCAAACTAATAAGTAAACAATGGTTCAACTCCTGACAGCCTATCAGATAGGGCTGATGTTAAGGCTCCACAAATGGGAACAATCTCAAAATCTTTCCCTACGCATAGCAAAGTTAAGAATCTCACAACTTTCTGTAAAACAAGATAAAACCATGGGAAATCCAAACTTTCCCCATTTAATTTACTTAAAATGTTACTTTCATTTAGAAAATATATATTTAATATGTGGAGTGCTATACAATTTTACAATACAAAATTTCCTAGCACTTTAATCCAGCCAAAACTGAAGAACTGTATCAAATTATCCTGACCCTCCCAAATAATATGTTGTCCCTAGCACATGGAGGTTCATATTCTAGTTCATTCAGTGTGCCAATTTGAATACTGTAGGAAAAGCTTAATTGATTTCACAAATAAGACCATGTTATCCTTTTGAATGTGTTTTAAAAAATTGAAAGTGTAAAATTTAAATTTCCCAGCACTTTTCTGACAAGTGTTTAAAAAAAACTTTGCTAATTGTATAGCAGTGATGGTGGTTCAATGATGGTTGAACCCCTGCAGAAATAATCCTCTAATGGGTATAGAAAGATACAAGAGCATCTCATTTAATTTTCCACAAAGCAAGGTGCAAAACTACATCTGCATTAAGATGTGTACCCCTCTTCCTCCCCACTTCGGTAGTTTTAATTTATAACCAAATTACATTGGTGTTATGGAACACTTCTTGAATGGAAAATTTGTATGAGTAGGAAAAATAGCAACAAATACAAATGGTAAGCTTCTGCGACAGACATATACTTTCTTATTTTCCAACCATTTAGAAGTTTGGTATCAGTGATTTGGAGGGTTCCATGGGCAACAGCTGCCTTCCAATATCTCAGCCAACTGACTTTCCTCACGAACTAACTTAATAGTGTTAGTTGACTGCTTGACACTCAGGGCATCTAGTCAACTCAATTCCTTCCTCAACTAACATCTTCACACAGCTTTCTGGCAAACACACACAAATATTAACTAAGTCACTGAAGGTTGCATCACCTACTCAACACACTTTTCAGCTGATTGCATAATTTTTCAGTCCTCATCCACAACTGTCAGGATTTAAAAGTCTGACATTTGTTATTAGTTTTTGATTTATTTTGTCTTCTCTGTCAACTTTAACTGCGTTCTGCAGATTTTGGTTTCCCAACTAACAAAAGCAATCAGTCCAAAATACCACCCTGGAAACTGAATTCTTGATATATTTCTGGTTGTGATGCAATGGGGATAAGAAAACAAGGCAGCTTGGGAACATACTTACTAGCGAACCAAAAGTCAAATGTAGAGTGAGTAATGATAAAAGAGAAGATTGTACTTTTCAACCAATAATTCAACCAATAATTGTCAAAGTATAATAGATGCTTACTCACGCATGCTTATAGTTCTCTCATAGCTTGATTTTATTATATATGCGTACTTCCAAAACCTTTGTAAAGCCTTTACTAGGAACAAATGTATAATATCCTGAAGAATAGCTGACAATCTCCAGTGATTCAGCCATCTTCGGGATCAGCAATCTCACTCATCAGACTGATTCATTGTATTTAACATACAAGTAACCAAATCCTGTTTTGAGTTTTAAAAAATTAGTCTCATCTCAAAGATCACCTGTTCTCCTGTTGATTTACTGAAGCCAACCAAATTTGAAACTCTCATTCCAGTTGTCAGAATCGGAGTTAATGACAGCAGTTCTATGACTGAAACATTTTCGTTCTATTAATACTATAATTGCACTTGTAACACTCACTAGATTTCATAAGTATTCCTAGTTTTTAAAATTAATTTATGGATGTGGGTGTCACTGGCTAGGCCAACATTTATTATTCCATCCCTTATTGCCATGAGAGGGTGGTTGATGAGCTGCTTTTTGAACTGCTGCAGTCCCTGTGGTAAAGGAATTCAGGAATGGAAATGTATTCCAAATCAGTTTGCTGAGTGACTTGGAGGGGAACTTGCAGGCAGTAGTGTTCCTGTACATCTGCTGTTTTTGTCCTTCAGCATAGTAGAAGTTTCAGGTTTCGAAGTTGCTACTGGAAGAACCTTGGTGAGTTGCTGCAGTGTGTCTGTGGAGGGTGCACACTGCTGCCACTGCACATTACTGGTGGAGATAATGAACGTTGAAGGTGGTAGATTAAGTGCCAATTAAGTGGGCTGCTTTGTTTTAGAAGGTGTCCAGCTTCTCAACTGTTGTTGGAACAACACTCGTCCAGACAAGTGATGAGTATTCCACTACACTCCTGACTTGTACCTTGTAGGTGGTGGATAGGCTTTGACGAATCAAGAGATGTGTAACTCACCGCAAGATACCTAGCCTCTGACCTATCTTTGCGGTCACAGCAGCTATATGGCTAGTTCAGTTCTCAGTCAATGGCAACACCCAGGATGTAGGAAGTGGGGGATTCAACAATGTTAACTTTTGACTTTACTAAAAATCCAAGGCACAAACCACATAAGGAGATATTATGGCAGATGACCAAAAGTTTGTTTAAAGAGGAAGGTTTCAAGGAATGCTTGAAAGAAAAAAGCAAACTAGAATCCACATCAGTTAGAGACAGAACTATAAAGCCAAAGCAGCCAAAGTCACAGCTATCAAGTGCAGCAATTAAGATTGAAGATGCTCATGAGGCAAGAATTAGAAATTAGATACGAGTTCTATGAAGCTCGAGGATTATGTTCTATGTTCTATTTTTATGCCAATACAAAATACAGATCAGATTGGGCAGGCATAGCAGAGACTTCAAATCACCAAACAGAACATGCTCAAGTATATACCCAAGGTCATTCACTTTTCAATATTACTTTGTTCCTGAGAAAGTCCTTACTTTTCACTCACCCCTTTGCAAAGTCTTGCTGCACTCAGATCGCAGTGTGTTAAAAATATATAGCAGGCATTCGTATAAACTCTGTCAGTCTGACAAAACTGTCAAGTTCAATAAAAAATACCATCACATCATATGTCTCATGATGCAACTGCAAACAATTCTGAATAGTCTCATCCCCAATATATACACAAATTCTGAAGTGGCAAATACATGAACCATTACTCAAAAAACCTTTGCACATACTTTCCATAAGAATTAATATCCCAAAGTTAAGATAAACACAGAAACTAATCGATTTGACTTACTGATTCCGTCAGAAAAACAATGATGAATAACAGCTGGTGATTATTTTAAAAACTGTATCATATAAACATTAAGTTACATTCTCCAAGAGCTTGGCTGGGATTCTCCCAAAAAAACTAAGTGCCCAACAGACGGGAAAACAGGAGAATTTCTCGTCTGTTCTTTGGGCGTACGTGGTCGAATGAATTTCTGGCACTCTACCCTTCATAAAGTGTTTCAGGGAGATTCATGCTGATAACTGGGGAGGGGATGGGGCTTCATAGAAAGGCTAGCAGCATAGTGCTGAGCTGGCTCTCCCATCACCAGCTGGCATACCGATCGTTTCCCAAATCCCTCCGAGTGATCAGTCTCCCTGATCCCCTTCCCGGGCTAGCCCCAATTTTCAGCCCCCCCACGGCTCGCCCCAATGAAACCCTTCCCCACCATTAAATATTTTAAAAGATGTAGCAAAATTGAAATTTGTCTTGTGAGGTATGCAAAATGGGTGAAATCAGATCAGTCTCTTGTTTTTATGCAACACATTCTTTAAATATGTTAACATAAGAACTAAGAATAGGAAATTTAGCCCCTTTAGTCATTTAATACAATGTCTAAATCTCACATCAGCCTTAACTTTCTTGCCCGTTTCACCATAGCCCTTCAAATCCTCACTAATTTAAAATCTATTCACCTCTTCTTTAAATTTACTCAACATCCTAGCATCCACCATGCTCTGGGGTAGTGAATTCCACAGGCTTCGTTTTAAATATCCCAAAACCCCTTGTTCTAATTGCTTTCAAAAGGAAACATCCTTGCTACATCTACTTTGTCACTTTCCCCTTATCATCTTTTAAGCTTCTCACCTCTCATTTTGCTGAACTCCAGGAAGTGTCGGCCTAAATTTTCCAATCTCTCTTCATAAGACAAACTTTTCATCTCTGGAATCAATCCAGTGAACCTCCTCTAAATCCAACTACATCTCTCAAGTAAGGAGACCAAAACCGTACACAACATTCTAAGTGAAGTCTAACACACTGTACAATAGCAGCAACAGTTCCTTGTTTTTCTTCTCTTCCTTTAGCAATAAATGCTACGATTCCATTTGAGTTTAAAGTTTATTTATTAGTCACAAATACGTTAACACTGCAATGAAGTTACTGTGAAATTCCCCTAGTCACCACACTACATGCTTATTTGGGTTAATGCACCTCACCAGCACATCTTTCAGACTGTGGGAGGAAATTGAGAAAACCCACACAGGCATGGGAAGAACATTCAAATTCCACACAGACAGTGACCTAAGCCGGGAATTGAACCGGGGTCCTTGGTGTTATCAGGCAAGAATACTAACCACTGTGGCACTGTGCCTGCCAATGAACTGCAATGAAACTGAATGCCAGGCAATGCTTGCAATGGACAGTTAATCTGATACCACTTGTTTTGCAACACCATCCTGAAAAAGTTCTACTCCATCATAAAAGGGTGAATATTATGCATGTAGTTTTGCATTGGTAAAATAAATAACTACAGTATTTGTATGTGCTCATCCAAAGGGAAGGTTCTCATTTAATATGGGAGACATAAATAACACGAGGTTAAGCTACAAAGAGAAAACATGAAAATACTTTAGATGGTTGAGGAGTTTTTAAATACGGGGTATAGCACTAAGCTTAACATGAGAAGTATAAACAGCAGTATCCATTGCAAAGGTTTAATCTGCCTGCTTTTTTGCTTACCCATTAAGTGGAAAATCAGGGAATCATTCATTTAGTGTAATAATCTTCAACCATGCAACTATTTTTTTCCCCTTTTAATTTCATTCTGATAGATTCTCCTTACTACAGCATCAATGATGGAGTTTCAGAAAATCTAGTAGTTTCTCACTGGCAATTTTCCAGCCAATTTTTCTGCTTTTGATTCATGCTCTTTTACGCCTTTGTTGCTGTTCTATTTCAAGTCAATCAATAAAGTGTGACCAATAGGAACTTTGTAATGTATTAAGAAGAATCACAGCCAAACATAGCCTTCAAATGAAGAGGGCTTTTGAACACAGGCAAATTTAGACCCCAGTTTAAGGTTCCTTATTTACATACAATAATTTCAATTTCAAATTACTAGTCAATGTTAGTTAAGCCCAAGTTCTGCTTTCAGAGTGGAAGAAGGGTTGGAGGGTTGAAACTAGCTCAACGCATGGGTTGTGGGAATTTAAAAAAAAAATGGGGATGTGTTTGGGAATGGGAAGGGACAGATGAAAAAATTGTTAAAATTACCTCGGTGGGTATAAGAAAGATGAGGGGACTCTGACTTTTAATAACTGAACTTGTGAAATTGTGCTTTTGTAATATTGAGTGTGTGTGAAGTATTTCCAAATTAAAATTATATCATTTTGCAGAAACTTTAAATCAGTAATCATATGTTTTTTTGTAATGTATTTACACTTAAGTCTCTACTGAAAATGCAGATACAAAGATTGCATTGTGCATCATTCTGGGCAGGACTTACAAAGGTCTTGATTATTAGACCATAAGATTAATATAAGGTAAAATATGGAACTATCCGAGTGGGAGTAGTGGTAGCGTTGTGAGTGTGGTTGAGCTTTGGGAACTGCCTGAAGAGAATGTCCATAAATTTCTGCCCTTCCGAGAAATTTTAAAAGCGCAACTTCCCATTTATCTGGAGATGTTTGATTTCTTAAAATGTGGTAAATGGAAACCAGGAGGGCTTTCACCTATAATTTGTTCTGCATATTTAGTCTAGTTCTTCTAGACTGAAGAACCGAAGAGCTGGTAGGATGGAATGGAGGACAGTGTTACATAACATGAAGAGACAGCTGAGAGTGCCCAGAGATAAATATAAGAAAGAAATAATGTCTGACAGGAAAAGTGCACTATACACAAGATATTTAATATTTTACAGGTACTGAAACTATAGTTAACATATATGCCAGTAAATAAGGACTGCTTATTTTCAATACATTGTATCTACAGCATTATTTATTAGAAAAGTTATTTTTTTTAAAAAAGCTCAAACTATTTTGATGTGCTTATAAACTGTGAATCGGTGTTAATACTGTAGGCAGCACCGCTTTGAGGAATTGCAGTATATAGGTACTAATGGCAATGGAAATAGGCTGCACTGCAATCCATATTTATAAAAACAATGATTACATTACAAAGAAAAGGACATGTACTTCCTTTTCTCCTAATCAATATGCACAACTTTGTTCTGTCCTGAATTTCTAACTTTCTTCATCCCATTCCCATTTAGTTTTAAGTACCTGCTTTCATAAAATTCTTATCCTGTGTCCTAATGCTGTGATCAATGTTGCTAGCGAAGCAGCCTCCACAATCAGTTCCAGATTACACCTGGCAAGAGACAACAGATGCCTGTTGGCAGCAAACGACTGAAATGTTGGCAGCTCACCACAAGAACAAGTCAATAGTAATTTAGCTCTGCCTTGAGGAAGCTTCCTCCTGGCAAACATCTGATTCCCTGGTGTATGAAGCCTTTAAGTCTTGAATTAATATTGTTATGTAATACACAGAGGGCAAAAGGAAAATACAGGAGTTAAACCAAAACAAGATTTTATTGTGAAATGCTATTTTGATCAGTACGAATTTCTTATTTCACCAAAGATCATGAAATTAGAATTTAGGCTACCAGTTCCCCATCTTACAGTGGCTAACTTCTATTTAGTGACTCTAAAGATTTGTCTTCACAAAGTCACTCTGCTTGATAAAGAATATTCTGATATTAATCCTATATTTACTGTTACCAAGTTAAAATATTTGCCCTTCCTTCTCTAACAGTTCAGAAATAATCCAGTATGCATACTATGCCATCTCATTTGTCCATAAATCTCTCTCCTTCAGGTTGAAGCAGCCTATGCAACTCAAAGCTTTGATATTACACTAACTGTACAGATCCATCTTGTGGCTCTTTTTTACAATTTGACATGGTTTGACTGTCTCATGTCTCAGTGACTAAAAATGGACACAATACTGAATGTGTGGTCTGACCAATTTATTGTTTCATGATATCCTCTAACTTACATTTTACCAAGTATTACAATTCAGCCTGCTTCTTACTAGTAACTGGTCTCAGAGTGCTGAGTCTGCTTAAATACTGAGATTTCTTTAAAATTCACCTGTAATTAATTCTGCATATTCAGGGAAGACAAGCTTCCCATATTTTTTCCTGCAAATGTCCTTAAACTCATCCAGAAATAATTCCATCTGTGATCATTACATCCATTCATTATCAGAATATCTGACAAATTTGCACTGAACTTTCTGAATCCAAATCGTTCATGTAAATTGAGCAGAAATAAACATCTGATTCTTGTCCCTTCCACTGAGAACTTTTTCTTCATCCTAGTGTTACCTTTCCTTATGAGATAACTAGCACTTGCAGTTGGTTAATTTCTTAACTTCCATGCTTTACCTGAAATTCAGACTACCTTAAATTTATACTTTGACCTTTCACACTGAACTTGAGGCCAATTTCTGGAAGTTTGCCAGGCCACATAATAAGGCTTCCCACAATCTACTTGGAATTAGAAGTAAATGTAAGGGGAAGCAATGGGCTAGTGGTATTATCACTAGACTATTAATCCAGAAAGTCAGCTAATATTCTGGAGACCTAGGTTCAAATCCTGCCATGCCAGATAGTGAAATTTGATTTCAATAAAAAATATCTAGAATTAAGAATCTACTGATGATCATGAAACCAATGTCGATTGTCGGAAAAACTCTTCTGGTTCACTAACGTCCTTTAAAGAAGGAAATCTGCCATCTTTACCTGGCCTGATCTACATGCGGCTCCATAGCCACAGCAATGTGATAACTCTCAACTGTTCTCGGACAATGAGGGATGGGCAATAAATGTTAGCCAGCCAATGACACCCATGCCCCAGGAAGGAATAAAACAAATCACAATCTCAGAAACAGTGAAATACAAGATTGCACAGCAAATTAGCTTTCAAAGTATTTTTCAAAACAAAGCATGTGTTACTAACAAAACATCAGTTTTAAAATCTCTCCATGGTATGAAGCAAAGGCACTTTACACAGCTTTTTCTGTGATCATGTGATAAATAAATCCAATCAGTTTCTCACTGAATAAATGCATAATTTGTGAGACACAGAATACAGTTGAGATTGACTGAAAACAGTAGACTGTTTTGACATTAGTTAAAATAACTGAAACATAATAGACAAATATAGAAGCAAAATATGTTTCGGGAAGGAACATGTGAAGCTGTTTACAACGGAACCTTGTATGTAAATAGCAGCAAACTGTTTTGTTCTTGCAGTATCAGATTTTTTTGAAAGAAAAAAAATCCATCCATTTCCATACTGCTTCAAAATCACAGATTAAATGTAAATACACTGCAGAAGCTACTGCTCAAAACAAAAAGTAACTGCGACCTCAATGTTTAAGAGAAAAACTGCTGTCTATATTGTGTAAGTACAACCGTGAAATAGTCACAAATTGTACTATTTATGCCACGACAGATGTGTAAAGTATGTTTAATTTCACTGTGATTCAGGTAGACCCCTACATGAGATGTCATTTGCTAAAATGTTAAGATGCTTTGTCAGGCAAAATCTACCTATTCTGAAACTACATCGATCTAGTATTTACCAGACTGTCATGAAGGCAATCATCAAAATTTGCTCTTCACATGAAATTCCATTATTTTATTGTTAGCTAGCTCATTCTCCATTGTGCTGCACAGAGGCAGAAAGAACAGAATTAGATGAGTGAGCAAGCAAAATTCTGTTTGAAAAATCATTTGGCCAATACATAGCTCCACATATCCAGGAGCAGGTTTTACATGATTGTGGTTATTTCATTTTATTGCACATTTATTTCCTCTAATAGAGGCAGGAACATTTTTCCTTTTGCAGTTAGTTTTCCTCTCAACCCCGTGTCCCTGCCATTCCCTATTTGTATGTGCTGAAAGACAATAAACAACTGTTTCTCTTAACTTTAACATAATTGATATGAGATTAACAATCTTAATGAAATTGACAAGGCATTAATACTGCTGAATATGAGGCCTGCAGATTGGATCAAAACTCAGGATAGGAGATGCAGTTCCTGGGATTTAGGTGCAACTTCCAGAGAAAATAATCAAGTTGATACCCTATCTGCAATATTTATAATCTGCAAGCCAGGAGGTCAATGATACAATTCAGTTTTGACTGCCCTGTGACATTTAGATCAAGTCATGCCTCATTGTTGCTGATAGTAATTCAATCAGTTAATTCCCCTTTCAGTAGGTGATCACGATCAGGCATTTACCTGCACATGAAAAACTCGATTAGGGCAGACAGGACCATGTATTAATACAGTAACCCAACTGCACAATTGGTCCAAACTCTGGTATCTCTCCAATTTCACTCCCCGCTCTGTTATTGTGGGTTTATTCTGGGATTTGTTGGCTTCTTACAATAGAAGAGGACTTGCTGGCAATGGCCTTTTGTTCAAAAAATTTTTATGTAACAAAATGTTAAAATGTGACCAAGGCTGGGAGTATTCCCTGAGGTGCTTCACAAGTCATCTCATCTTTCAGTGAGTAACATCATTGTCATATAGCTTCTTATGTTCAGTAGCTGTCAATAGAATTTATTCTACAATCTTGACTATGAGAATTACCTCCTGTCCATTTGACCATTCTGGCTAAGTGGCCAAATACTGAATTTCCCTTCTGGTCACAAGCAAGATGCTACTGTGCTTCTCTCTGTTCAGATGCTCACACCTTCCCTTTCAAAATTGTGATCGTGAACTTTAGTTTAAAAAATTTCTCCAACATTGGTTATTGGTCTTCCTGCACAGCAAAATGATCAAGGTCCCAAGAATGTGCACCATGAAGATGTCTGCATTCAGTGATCTTCTTTGGCTGCTCTATTGCCTTTGACACAGTCAACTACACCAGCACACTTAATTCATTATTCAGCTTGGAGGGACTGCCCTTACTCAATTTAACTAAGATGTATCTAAGAATTGCATGAACGCCAATACTGATAACATTTCCTCCCACTCTATTATTTCTGACATATCCAAGGCTTTATCCATTACCTTATCCTTCACTTCATCTCTACTGCTTGAGAAAAAATACGCAGATAACAGATTTTTTCAGTTGATGTCACCTCACTCACTTGTTTCAATACCTCTGCTGATCTCTCCAGGTAGTCTGTGACATCACTCTAAAACCAGTGTTGGATAGTGTTTTGAATGTGAGAGCTGGACTAAAGGAATAATATAACTATGGTAATGAACATTACCATTGTATAAATTTATTAGAATTAATGAGAAACAATCAACAAGTGTATCACAAAAACACACAAGTGATCTGGTGGCTTACAACATAAGTAAGAAGCTAGTAGCTTTTGCTATCAATAAATATGTTGGATGTTAACCTGGCATTGTGTGACTTCTCACTGTTTACCCTCTAATCCAATGCCAACATCTCTACATCATTACAACATAAGGCCAGTTTGGCTCACAGTTGTGTCCAAGTCCTTGGCACATTAAATTTTCAGCTCAACTTAAGAATAATCTTAAAGCACGATGACCAATTTGATGCAAGATTTGATGCTGTGTTGAGCACTGTTAAGAAGAAGCATATGCATAACAGCCCAGTAACTTACCACTGTAAGTGAGATCTAAATCCCACCCTTTTGAGAAGTAAACAGTTAAATATATTAACCTCTGACTTGTAATGAGTTTTCCTAATGCTTGGTCTCCAAAGAAAACAAGTAGGTGTCCAGACCGATGAAAACCTAAGTAACATAAAACAGTCTATTGGATTTAAGATTTCAGCTTGCACATTTCTTTGGCGCTCACCCTAAAGGAAGCTGCTCTGAGAGGAAGAGAAAATAGTGAATGCTGAGCTAGAGGGAAAAGCAAAATAAAATTTAAAAATTATAGGAAGTGTGGCACATTTGCGGAAAAGAACTCGAAAAACTAAAGGATTTATGGAGGGTGTTCAGGATGATTGGGATATAAAGGCCAAGGAAGCAGCGACTGACAGAGTAGAACAATAATCCATAATTTCATGGCCCACTATATCTCATTCTACAATTACCATTAAACCAAGAGATCAATGAGGAGTTCTGGTTCAATGTGAAGTCTAAGAGAGCTTGTTGGGAGTGGCATCGGGCAGACAGCCTCTGGAGAAGCTGCAACACAATAGTTCTGGTAATTAGCAGAAGTAGCATACTGCACACAGATCTATATGATCCAATAATCAACGTGTCAGAACAAAGCTCTATAGTTGTGCCATATCTAGTCATGAATGGTGCTGTACAATTAAACAACCAATGGTGAAGAGAAAGTTCCATAAACATTCATATCCTGAATGACATCACAGCCCAGTAAGTCTCTGCAAAATGCAAGACTGAAGTGCCTTCAGTCAGCAGTACCAATTGGGTGATTCTGTCACTTCCATGGCCCTCCAGTTTCATAGATACCAGTCTTCAGCCAATACAATCCACTTCATGCAAATATCAAGGCACAGCTGAGCGCACTGGATTATAACAAAGGCTATGGATCCATAACAACATCCTTGCCATACTGCTAAAGATTCATACTCCAGAATGAACTACAATATAGCCTCAAGATTGACAGCTATCTGATAACATGGGAAAATTGCACAGGATGTGTCCTGTCCACAAATATCAGGACAAATCAAAACTAATCAATTACCAGTCCATCAATAGTTTCAATCATCAAGGGGACTGAACGTATCATTGACAATGCCATCACATGGGACTTACCTGAATTGTTCACTGGTGTTCACTTTAGATCTCATTAACGCTACTCAGCTCCAGAGTTTCATTAAAGCTTTGGTTCCATCACGTGCAAAAGAACTGAAATCTGGAGTTGAGATAAGAGTGACTGAACCCAACACCCTACTCCCTCTTATGAGGCATAAATTAGGAATGTAATGGAATATGTCCTACTTGCCTGGATGAGGGCAGCTCCAACAATGTTCAAGAAGTTCAACACCATCCAAAACAAACCTGCTTGACACGATTGACATGATGAACTGAAGCAACTTATTCAGGCTTTTCTGACAACATCTTCTAAACCCACAATCCCCCAAACTTTGAAAAACAAGGATAGTTGACACTACTTGCAAGTTCTCCTTGAAGTCAAAAATCATCCTGACTTGGAGATATATCCTGTCACTGATGGTCAAAATCTTAGAACTCCCTTCCTAATGCACTGTGGGTGTACCTACACAAGTCAGTTGGCTCACCAGCAACTTATTTGGGCAATTAGAAATGGCAATAAAAGCTCACCTTGCCAGTAATGCCTACCTCCAATTAACAAAAAAAAACTACAAGATGTAGCCCAAAGTCAGTGTACACTTAGGGTAATATTGCTGAAGAAGTGTGCTGAGGTACAGCATAGACAAGATATACAGGAAGGTACAAACAAGGATGAGAATATTGAAATCAGTTTTCTAAAAATGAGAAATAAATAAAGCTTGGAGAATGCAAAGAAGGTTCACCAGGATGTTGCCTGGTCTCGAGGGTGTCGACTATGAGGAGAGGATGAATAAATGAGGATTGTTTTCATTGGAATGACAGAAGCTGAGGGATGACCTGATAGAGGTCCACAAAATTATGAGAGGCATAGGCAGGGTGGATGATCAGAGGCTTTTTCCCAGGCTGGAAGTGCCAATTACGAGGGGGTAAAGGTTCAAGATGAGAGATGGAAAGTGTAAGAAAGATGTGCAGGGGAAACTTTTCATGCAGAGGACATGGCGGAAGCAGGCACGTTAGCAACATTTAAAAGGTTCCTGGATGTGATACATGAATAGGGAGGGAATAGAGGGATACGGACTGAGTAAGGACAGAATTTTTTTTTTAATTTAGTTCGGGTATCATGATTTACACAGGCTTGGAGGGCTGAAGGGCCTGTTCCTGTTCTGTACTTTTCTTTGTCCTTTCCAGGGTCTATTAGGAATGTGCAGTTGAGAACACAGGGTTTGTCATTCGGACTGAGTTGCAATTGTAAAAAGTACATGTTGACTAGGACAACATTGGAGAAATCAAACTCCAAAGTAGAATGGATAAAAGGAAACCCTAGTAGATAGAGTGTATTGGATTTCCAAGAAGCCACATAAGGTTACTACACAAAAGAACTTATGGTGTCCGATGTGATATATTGGCATGAATAGAGGGCTAGTTAACTAACAAGAAACAGAGTCAGAATAAATGAATAATTTTCAACCTGGCAAACTGTAACTAGTGAAATGCAACATGGATCAATCTGGGGCCTCAACTATTTATGATCTATAAGTTTGTCCAACATGTGGTCCTCAGGTGGCTCGCCAAGCACCCCCAGTAAGGCTCCCAGAGGTAGATTTCAAATTGCCGACAAGCAGAGCTTGTGGAAAGAAACTGCTATTTCAATCTCAGGCTGTGTTTCTCCCAAGTTGACTGTTAATAGATAGCAAATGTGAGAGAATCTGTCCATGCTTGGAAGAACAGCAATACTGGCAGCAGTGAGTGTGCCCCAGAAAAGAAGGTATTGTTAAGAAGAGAAGGGGAGAGGGTAAGTGTGGGAAAGGGAGGGAGGCAGAAAGAAAGGGGTGGGGTGCTATTGTGTCAAGCAGGTGGGGAAGAAGAAGCCCTGAAGATGGGGGAGTAGACAGTTGTGCTTTGAGAGTGGGATTTAAGTATCCATGCAGTCAAGTGCAGACGAGAAAGGAGGTTGCTATGCTGGGCCAGAAAAGGCTGTATGCAATGTCATGGGCAGGAGTGGGAAGGCTATGAGACAGAGATAGAGAGTGCATGTGAATCGGGACAGCGAGGGGGGAGACAGAATAATGGAGTGGATAATGGCAAGACAGAGGGAGTAGTACAGGGAGAGAATGAATGGAAAGGAGGTTGAGAGAGAGAGGAGAGAGTGTGTGTGCGCGTGTGTGTCTGTCTCACTCGTACTCAGGACTTCCACTCACTCTTATCCCATACACCAACAGTCACACTTTCTCACACACGCTAGTCATGTTCTTTGCTAATTACTTCATTAATTATAAATTTATTGTTTTGACATGACTTGATTTTTGCTCAGGAAATTTTGCATCCTCATATCTCAACTTTACTTTGAAAATTTCATGGCGTCTTACAGTCCCAGTGTCATTAATCATGCAGCACCAGGTTCCCAATATCTCACACAATGGATGGGGGCCTCATGCCAATTACCTTACTCTCATATCAGGGCATCATTTCTAAAAGGTGCCTGGACATAACTCACCTAATGTTGAAGAAAGATGCTGAACCTCCAGTTTGAGTAGTGTTTGGAATTCTCTTCCCCAATCTGACCTTTTTGAAGACACTGAAGTTGCAAGATATACCTCATAGACGCTCTGCATGCCTACATTGCTGTATGTTGCAGGTCTGTGTTCTCTGGAGGCCTCCACCCCAGCCCTCAGAGGCAGCTCCTGGTCTTTTTCAGCTAAGTGTCAGTATGTACACATCACATTGGTCCAGGCACATTCTGGACTGCCATGATTTCCTGCTGGGAGAAATCTGGTCAGGCCTTCAGCTACATTTCGCTGCAATTAGTGAGATGCAAATCAATTTTATGTTGGCATTTGGTAGGGACTGTGATCCATCATGGTGGCCGGGGAAAGAAGATCCTACTGCCATTAAACTGATTTTTGGATCCCATGCTATACTCTCCCTCTCCACCCACCAAGGGGAGTTTGGGAGAATTCTGCACTTAGCTTTCGGCACATACTTAAGTGAGGGGACATACTTGCATGAAATATTTCAGCAAGAGTTCATAAGGCTGATTCCTCGCACAAGAAGTTTGTCTGATAAGGAATGGTTGTTGCCTGATAAAGGCAAAACTGAGCAGGTTGGGCTTACATTTACTGGAGCATGGAAGAATGAGAGGTGATCATTGAAACAATAAGACTCTTTGCAGGGAGATGGGTAGGGAGTGGGGGGGGGGAGGTGGTGGGCGGTGTCAACAGCCCAGCTTTTGGGAGGAGATTTCCCTTGAGTAAATCAAAAGCAGGGAACAGAGTTTCAAATTAAGGTGTCTCCCATTTAAGCTGGAAGCGAGGAGGAATTTCTTCTCTCAAGAAAATCATTGGTGCTCGGAATTCTTTTCTCTAATGAATAGTGGAGGCTGGGTCATTGAATATGTTCAAGGCTGATTTAGATTACTGATTGACAAGGGAGTTAAGGGTTATATGGGAATGGCAGCAAAGTGAGTTATAGCCACATCAGATCATCCACAATCATACTGAATGGTGGGGCAGGCTTAAGGGGCTATATGGCTTGCTCCTGCTCCAATGTTTTCATCAATTTGGACCGCTGGGGAGATTAGTGCATTGGAAAGGATTCACACCAAACTTGAGAGGGACAAATGCCAATCATATCAAGAAGAAACAAAATCAAGGGAAACAATAGATTCTGGAGAGATGCAAGTTGATTGAACCAAATTTTAAAATTCACAGTAGCTTTGAATTCAAATAGAAACAATCATTTGTTATGGGCTCAGTTTATCTTGTTTAAAAAGATTACTGTACATTAGATTTTGCCTTGCTATTACGCTATGTTGTGATGAGCTTAATGGCTATCAGGATAATATATCCATTAGAACTTAAAAGGAAACAAAATATTAAACTTCCTACACTGGGTTTTAGATTTCGCTCATTTCCCTTTAAGATAAGGATTTTAATTCTGAGTAGGAGATCCATTTCTGAAATGCTTTCATTGTGAAATGTATACATTCAGCGCAAGATTTTCTGGTCTTCCAGCAATTTTGTTGGCGGGAGGTGGTGCGCCATTCCTCAATGGCAGGATCTTCCAGTCCAGCTGCTGTCAATGCAAATTCCCATTGAAGGCACCCCATACCCCCGAAGCCTGCAGCAAGGGGTACTCCACTGGTGGGACCAGAGAATCCCACCACTGGGAACAAACGGAGAATTGGCTAGACAAGCTTAGTATTTACCAACAACATTGCAATGTAACTCAAGGAAATAATTTGTTTAAACACACCATGTCACATAGTGCAAACTTAAGTGTCATTGTTTAAAATATTAACTTAAAGACTGTTTACCATAGTAATGTTCAGCTGTCTTTCTGCGTAATGTCTCCACTGTATCTTCAGAATCTGCCCATTCCAATACTAATCGCCGACCATACAAGTGAGTGCTGTGGCAAAGGGCATTGAAGGCTTTCTGCAGACCAGAATAAAAATTCCTTTGAATATTTCTGAATTACAAACAAAATGTATTTATGTCAATTACAGTTGTTTATCATTTGTAAAAGAAGTTTTGTGTAAATGTAAACAGCAATTAAATTATAAATTGCTGACTTCCAAGTGTTCATTTAATTCAACACATTGCTACACTAATTGGGTAACCTCCCAAAGTGTAAACATAGCTTGTAAAACAGCTGTGCTAGCTGAACTGCTTGGTGTCATCATAGTACAAACAATCCTTTTCCACCACTAGAGACAATTTAACTAGGAGTACAAGAAACAACCAAATGGTCTTAAAGTAACAAGATCATCTAGAACTATTGAAAAAAATCAAAACAATAACCTTGGGAAGCTCAGAATTAGCCAACACTATTAATAACAAGTGGAATTAAACTGAAGGAGCTGGAATGACTGAAATTTAGAGTCAAATAAGCTATGTTAACTGGTAATGGTTAAATATTTCTTCCCATCCATAATTTTGGAAAGTGACAGACGATCTATGAGACATCATATGGTCAGGAGACAGTGGTTGTATGATTTAAACTTTTTGTTAAAAATTATATTTTAAAAATGAATCTCAGAGAAAAAGATAATCTTGGTCACCTGTCAAATAGACAGACAAAGAAGTTTTGCTTCGGTGTGTAAAAAATTATGTTTTCTCGCGCCTCAGCAGAAAATGTCCAGAAGAGGCAGTACAATGTCAAGGCACATTCCATCATTGCAGAGATCTGTATATAGACCGGTGGACATTCTACATAAAGTTTCCCATCATGGAATTACAAGAGGAGGTCATTTTGTCTGTCATACTCTTTGAAGGAACAATTGTGCAAAGTAGATTAGTGACAGGTTATTATTTTAGCATTTTACAACCTGAATCAGGGTGACAAATCTTTAGTCTTTTTTGTTAAGAGAGACAAAGGTCAAAGGGAGTTAAAGATTCATTTAAATAATATCCCTCACAGGATATATAGATTTATTAGCATTTTAAAAAATATAAAACAGTGTAAAACATCCAAGTGATCAAGTCATCAAATTGTATTTGCTGGAAACAGGTCTCTGAAAACTGACCAAGTTGAACTGCTGGCAAAATTGCTGACCATGACAGATGTGCTTAAAGATTTAAGTATTACCTCCTCAAGTCCTTTTCCTTAAGTAACTGTGGCCATACTAAACTGGAACTAAAAACATTGGTGCAGAATCTGGAGCAGTTCCGCTTAAGGAGCGCCTTCAGCTCTACAACCTGGCTTTCACAGCAATTTAATTAGACTCTCCAGACCTCCACAATAGACCACATCAAATTAAAACTCAGACCTGCTTCAAATCCTCTGCAAACACCTCAATGTACTATTAATAACTTGAAATTGACTAGGCACCTAAGCCAGATGTTCACAGTAAGTTCTTCTAGAAGAGACATTGGACTTAACAGGAACAAAACCTCACCCTACATTTTGCAATAGAAATTGGAACTGAGTGATTACACCCAGACACTTCAATCTTTTAAGAATTTTTAGTCCAATCAACTCTTCAAATTTTATTTACATGGATCCTTCCAAACAAATAGGTCATCTTGCTTTCAGTTTGTGTCAGAAAATAAGGTTATCTGTAATTAGATATAAATAGAAATAACGCAAGATACACAATATTTGGGGTAAGATATTTATCAATGGCTATTTTTTCCTCTATTGAATTGACTAGCTTTAATGAAGATGTATGTGAACATAAAATCTTGTCCACTGTTTTACATTCACATCTATCATTCAACGTTTCCAAAAGGAAATGATTCTTATTTCAAAAGTTGTGGTAAACTGCAGTAAAGACGGAATTGAAAAAACGTTTTGATTCGCGTTTCACATTATATAGTTGGATAACATTCAGTTTCATTTATAATTAAAAATATTGCATAAAATGTGCATATTTTGAAATTAAAATTTGAATATGAAAATGATAAATTCCACATTATTTTGGTGAACAATCTTTTCTTATAGTCAAGGAATGTGGGCATCACTGGCTGGGTCAGCCAGCATTTATTGCACATTGTTAACTGCCCTTGAACTGAATGCTTGGTCATTTCAAAGAGTATTTAAGAATTAACCACATTAACATGGGTGTGGAGTCACATATAGACCAGACCAGGTAAGGATGGCAGATTTCCTCTCCTAATGGACTTTAGTGAACCAGTGAGTTTTTCTTTTAAACAACAATCAAAATGGCTTTATAGTCATCAGACTTTCAATTCCAGATTTTTACTGAATTCAAATTTCACCATGTTTCCACCAATCTGCCATGTTACGATTTGAACCCGTACCCCCAAGCATTATCCTGGGACTCTGGATTATTTGTCCAGTGACAGTACCACTACACCACCACTTACCCCCTTATAAGGAAGTCAGGAAGTGAAATTTTACTACAAAAAGCTGAACCAAACAACAGTAGAGAGAGAGGAGGAATAGCGTAAAAGAAGCTTTTAGTAGATTTAATTTTTATGGGTTTCATGTTAAGTCATGTATTCAAAAAATGTACCTTATTAAAAAATTTTCAGAAGTATGTAAAAATAAATTGAGGCCTTACACAGAATTAATTTTCCAAATGGTTGGAGGCTTTCCTGGAAATTTCATGACAGAACTTCCCAAATGCAGCCCAGCAATATAGCAACTTTTCCCCATCTTCAATATTTTTATAATAAATTGTGTTCAAAGAGCGGAAAAGATCATTTCCTTAGATGTCCCTATTATTTTTATCTGTGTTGTCCAGTGATGTGCAGGTTAGGTGAATATGCTAAATTGTCACTCGGTGCCCTAAGATGTGTAAATTAGGTGAATTAGCCATGGTAAGTACATAACATTATGGGAAGCGGGCAGAGTGGAGGGCATGGGTGAGATTTTTTTCCAGAGTCAATGCAGATTCAATGGGCCAGATGGTCTCTTTCTTAACGATAGGGATTCAACGGCTTGCGCCAGTACCTAGAAGATTTATCTAATTCCTGGAAATTCATGACAAACCTGGCAGGATGGTAATCCTGTATGGGCAAATTGGAGAGATTATGTTTGCCTTTTACCTTTATCCTGGAGAAATAAATTTTTAAATAATGTTTGGACACGGACCATATAAAATACTACGATTAATAATTTAAAGTAGATACATGGTAATCCCAGGAAAAGATGCAAAAACTTTTAATCACACAATGACTTAGAGTGAAACATTTTCAAAAATATATTTCAGTAGGAATAACTTATTACCATTTATTTATTCTTATTCTTTCACGTGTTGTGGATATTGTTGGCAAAACCAGCATTTATTAGCTATCCAATATTGCCCCAGAACTAGTGGCTTGCTAAGGTATTGCAGAGAGCAGTTAAGAGTGAACCACATGGCAGTGGTTCACTCTGGAGTCACCAGATCCAGTAAGAACAGCAGATTTCCTTCCCTAAAGGACATTAGTGAACCAGATGGGTTTTCGTGACATGTGATGATATTTTCACGGTCATCACTAAGATTAGTTGAATTTAAATCTTATCATGAAATTATGCCTCCAAAGCATTCATTTGGGCCTCTGGATTACTAGTCCAGTGATATCAACACTATGTTACCATCTACCTTAAATATAAATGAATCCTGAAAAAAAGTTATCCTGTACTAAATTTTTAAAAATCACAAATGCTTTTTGATTTGATTTATTGTCACGTGTATCAGCATGCAGCGAAAAGTATTGTTACTTGCATACGTAGGAGTTAGAATAGAGCTTTAGAACTATAGAATGAGAATGAAAGCTAGAATTAGAGGTATACTGGCGAAGGCTTACAAGAAGTCGTCACACTCCGGTGCCATTTTGAATTGACCAATTCCATTTAAAATGATTAATACTTTAGAAATAAAAGCACATTTTCTGCCTATTAATCAATTATTTACAATGTACATGGAGTTTACTTTTTAGAATGCAAAATCTTTCCAATGTTTGAGCAAACAACACAAATCACTCAATACAGTTGAACCTTTTGTCATTCTGACTAAATCACAAAAATTGCTGATCCAAATCACCTACTTTCTAACACTGATCTACAGACCTTAGAAAAACAATGTTGACATTCACAGGCCATGCGAGTTTCACTATTAGAGCGAAAGAGATTTCTGTTTGTGCTGATGTTGAATCAGGGGCGATATTAATTTCAAATTTCAATTAAAATTCTGCTTTGTTTGGGATGGGAGATGTGGAGGCTAATTACATCTCTTGAAATTAAAGATATTGAAGTATTGTACATCTCATGTTTGAAGAAAACTGCTCAATAGGCCTAATAGTTTTGAGTTCTATACATGCATCTGTTACAAATCTAAAGGATAACCACTGTTGAAGTCAACAGGAAGTACTTTCCAAGAAACTCGTGCCACACAGGTAAATATTCAGAACTAAGCATGCACTGATAGGAGAATTTTTGTTAGGCATAATAAAAATTCCTTCATTCAAAGCAGGCTCCAAACAAAAAACTTATCCATCAGTGCAAAGATTAATTCAAATAATCGGCAATTGCTTAGATGGTGAAACACTGAAGAATGAACTGGCAATTTACATACCCATTAGACTGTTGTTTTTGTAGTACATTTCTTTCAAAAAGCTGACAGAGGCACAATGTGGCAAATTACCATTAATTTTGCTTAAAGATTCTAACTAAGGTGAAGCCTTCCACCATCTTGGAATACAGCTTGTCTCAAATAGCTCAAATAACTCAAATACAGCTTGTCTAAAATAACTCAATAAATAGCTTGTCCTGCTGACACTTAGGAAATCATTACATTGCCAGATTTCTTCTTAAAGTAAAATTCTATGGATGCTGGAAATGAAAATAGAGAAAAAAAATGCTGGAAATACTAAATGGTCAGACAGCAGCTGTTCTCCATAGTTGCCAGACCTGCTCAGTATTTTTATTATTATATTTTAATACATATTTCCTTGACATACATTTGTCAAAGATGGTTTGGGCACCGACATTTTGATTTTTAGATCACGTGACTCTGGCAGTTATTAAAACCATATTTAGTCTGTAGCAAATGCAAGTAGAAATCAAGAGTATCAAACATCCCTGGATGCAAGCTGTTCAAGAAAAATAGGGAAGGAAACAAAGGAGAAGAATAATCAGTAATGATTGATCAGAATACGTGCTCAAAATGAAGGAGGGTCTGGTCAGAGTAATTTGGGAGAAACTGCTCCTTTTGGCAGAAAGATCAGGAACAGAGCACACTGATTTAAGGAGATTAGCAAAAGAAGTCATGGTGACATGAAGGAAAACCTCTCTTATAGTGATTACTTGGATTTGAAACGCGATGCCTGAGTGTGTAGTGCAGGCATGTTCAAACATGGCTTTCAAAAAGGGAATTCCATAATTATCTGAAGAAAGAATTTACAGAGCAATAGGTAAAACAGCAGAGGGCTGGGACTTGGTCAGTTGTATATGCAATGAGCTGGCACAGATATGATACATAGAATGTCCTCCTTTTGGGCTGCAATTATTCATTAATTTAATAAGTCACATATGCAATGGATTTAAAACAAGAGTTTAACTTTAATCCTAAGGATACCAAACAGGTAAAAGAGGGCAGTTGTAGCTACCAGATTAGCCAGGCCTTGGGTTGCAAAAAAAATGCAGTGGAGGGGTTTTGGTAAATTCTCACTGCACAAAAAAAGGATGCGCAACTTTCCCTTTTGAGCCCAAAAGGCCACTCTTACATTAAATTACTTTTAAGTCATGAAAGTTAACCACACAAGAAGCTGGCCAAACCATTTTGTATGAAAATTCACACCCAAAGATTATCTTGTAAAATACCACACCGTTGCATCTTGTTTAGTGAGAAAGTCTACAAATCCAAAGCCCCTATGTGTGCCAGTTCCAGCCATTTTCTTAGGCAGTCGTACAGTCTTTATTTCTCCAAAGGTACTGAAAGAGAAAGGAAACATATTATTGTGACAGAATATCATACACTGCTCAAACATCTGGAAACCAACTTTATATGTATGTGAATTTTGGCCCATGGAATAGCCAATTTCCTGTTTCTGTTATCCATAAGATTACAACACTTGTTGGCAAGGTGAGAACGCATTACACATCAGAGGCAAAAAATTATCAAAAAATTCAAGAGAAAATTTGAACAGTCCATAATATCATCAAACATTTATATGGTAATCAAAATAATTTGTACGTGACACCATTAACTTGTAGACTACTGGATAATTCAGGGAATTCCTGTCTCACTGTGTCAAATGGTTTATTTTTGAGCTCATTTATTATAATGCTGAAACAAGTTATTAAAACAATAAATTTGTTCAAATACTAATGGAATTATCAATAATAATGACCCAAAGCAAATAAATTACAAAATGTTACATAAAAAGTAAATATTACCATTCTTCTACTGTTTTTTTCTCCCTATTTCCTGGCCTATTCAGTTGTTTTTTTTTCCTGGACTCCAACTACTTCAACATTTCATCCTCACTTGCTTAAATTTAAAATAATTACCTTTTATCCTCTACTACTATCCACAATTCATATTTGCCACCAACTGGAAAAGGGCCAGAAAAGATATTTCTCCGTTAAAGTTCTATAGAAAGATAATCATGATCTCAAAAATACCTCAACCAGTTATTAGAAATTCTTTGATCCCACTGACTGTGAAGAGGGACAAGAGAAAGGGACAAAGGAGAATTTTGCACAGCCATCAGCTTCCCAAAAAGAAAACTGTAAAGAAGTAGGCCCTGAAAGGAGGATACAATGCAGCTTCCTACTTCAAACTTTGTTGAAGTCAAGGAAGATAATCCACTGGTGTAGGCAGGTTTATCCCTTCATTATTGTCATATGATTAAAGACAAAGACAAGCTGTATTTAGCTAACTTAGGTGAGTCTGATCACAACTCTTGGATTTTCATTTGCAGGAATGAAAGTAGTTTTCTCAGTATCAAAGAACCAATTGTTTGATCAGTATTTGGATATAAAATTGACTTCTTGACAGAAGCCAGAGGGTGGTTATGGAGAATTATTTTTCAAACTAGAGACCTGTGACCAGTGGTGTGCCTCAGGGATCAGTGCTGGGTCCATTGTTATTTGTCATTTATATTAAATAATTTGGATGAGAGTATAGGAGGCATGGTTAGTAAGTTTGCAGATGACACAAAGATTGATAGCATAGAGGACAGTGAGAAAGGTTACCTCCAATTGCAGTGGGATTTTGATCAATTGGGCTAGTGGGCTGACGAATGGTGGATGGAATTTACTTTAGACAAATGCGAAGTAATGCATTTTGGTACACTGAGCCAGGGCAGGACTTATTCAGTTAATGGTAGGGTGTTGGGGAGAGTTACAGAATAAAGAGATCTGGGGTTACGTGTTCATAACTCCTTGAAAGTGGAGTCACAGATGGACAGAGTGATGAAGGAAGCATTCGGCATGCTTGGTTTCATCAGTCAGAACATTGAATAGAGGAGTTGGGACGTCTTGTTAAAGTCGTACAAGACATTGGTAAGGCCACACTTGGAATACCAAGTGCAATTCTGGTCACCCTATTATAGAAAGGATATTATTAAACGAGAGAGAGCGCAGAAAAGATTTATTAGGATGCTACTGGGACGTGATGATTAAACAAAAAGGACAAGCTGAATAGACTGGGACTTTTTTCTCTGGAGAGTAGGAGGCTGATGAGTGACCTTATAGAGGTCTATAAAATAACGAAGAGCATAGACAAGGTAGATACTCAATATCTTTTCCTAAAGGTAAGGAAGCCTAAAACTAGAAGGCATAGGTTTAAGATAAGAGGGAAGAGATACAAAACTGTCCGGGGGAGCAATTTTTTCACACACAGGGTGGTGACTGTCTGGAACAAGCTGCCAGAGGTAGTAATACAGGTAGGTACAATTTTATCGTTTAAAAAACATTTCGATAATTACATGGGTATGATGGGTATAGGGTGATATGGCCAAATATGGGCAACTGGGTTTAGCTTAGGAGTTTAAAAAAATATGGGCAACATGGACAAGTTGGGCCGAAGGGCCAGTTTCCATGCTGTAAACCTCTATGACTCTGAGTATTCTTTCAGTCATTTAAGACTAAGATCAAGAGAAATCACATTTTGTAAGAGGACTAAAGGCTAACAGAAACTCAACTTTCTCGAAAAAGCAACACAATATCGCCTTCAGGACAAGGTGCGGAACTTTCCGATCTCGCTTGCCAGGGGAATTGTAGCGGGGAGAGAGGGGGTGGGGGTGGAAGATGCAAAGGTCTGTTGACTTCAGATAGCATTTTCCAGTTTTGGGGCAAGCATGGCCGAAAAATCCCGCCCAAGTACTTTTAAGCTTCAGCCAACAAAGAATTGCTTGGTGTACATTTTTTAAAAATAGAAGGCTTTCTGGGTAATTCTATTTATTCAATAAAAGAACACATGTAATGAACTCTTTTACCAAATTCCAGTCTACAACCAACAATGACATTTATTTGAGACATAACTACATAAAAAAGAAAAAATAAAATATTCTGCAGTGATACAAACAGGAATAAATATTTTTGCAACTTATGCCAATAAATAAACCAGCTAGGAGACCATTAATCAGACGATTTGATAACATAAATATTGTAATTTCAGAGAAAGTATCACTGAGAGAAAAAAATGACTATTTGCTTCCACCCTATTTCAATTTTTTTTAAATTATAAAAAAATTGAATACAAGTTTGATAAATTTCATAAAGGGGAAAAAAATAACAATTGCAGCCTACAAACAAAACTAAACACAGAATTTACTGATTTTGTATCAAGTTAAAATCCAGAAATTTTATCTTGCAATGAGAAAAGAATACAAAAAATAATTATCTGTTAAATAAATAACAATGGATTTATTTAACAGCACTCTTTTTGGCTGATTTACTTAGTTTATAACAGCAAAAAATACTGCCTGGTTATGTACAATGCACCTGATTTTTAATTACATCTGATTCTTTTTGTCTCTCACTGTCCAAAAATAAGATGTTCTCTATATTAGCCTAAAATGAAATGTGAGCCTAGAACCTGCAGTAATGAATACTTTAATAAGCAACAGAGAAGCTGAAACTATATTCAGCGTTAACCAAGTGCACCCAGCATGATCAAGCATTTATCTCCAGCATTTCCTGAAACACTACAGTGTGCAAATTTGGGATTATGAAAACCACAAATGAATCTGCACGTTCCCTTTCAAAATTCTGCCTATGCAATATTCAAGAAGGAAAATCAGAGTTAAGCAGAAATGTTATGCATATGCTGTGAAGCATATCATGACTGTGCCAGCACCCTGAACAATCATTCAAAAATAAGCTGAATGTCCCTAACTGTGCAACATCTGTGTAATGACAGGACCGATTTATTAGATCTAATAGAAGATACGAGAAGGGTGGCTGAAGCAGAGGTTAAAGGAGATACCAAAACAGCTGCAAAACAGATGCAAACACAGTAAATCCACTTTGTTCTGGACCCTTTTCATGACCTTTAATACAATGAAAATTCAAATGTTAGGCTTCAAGAGATGCTTGCCATTATGAAATTGGCACTGCTAGACTGAAGGAACAAAGCATTAGTCATGTAGCTTTAAGAAAAATCCACAATCAGCCACAGGGGTCACAAGTATAAGCACAGAAGAAAAAGCACTATGAATGTAAAATAAGGTAGATATTTTCAAATCTGAATTATAAGTAAAAAGGCATTGATTTGGCACTATAATTTTTATGTTAATCTTATTACATCAAAATATATTTATATTGATTATTAAGTTGGTTCCAAACATAGATTAAGTCAAAATATTAACATGTACCTACGTTTAAGGAATACAAACTTCTTTTATTTAACATTTGTAATTTATTTTTAAAAATCTTTTTGTACAAATATAGAACTGTGTCCACTTCTCAACTGTATTTACTGTAGCATTAAGTTTAAAAATACAATCTAAACCCAAGCATTGCTCATAACAATTTTTATCAGGAGAGAAAGCTGAAAAAAGATTTTAAAATGATATAATTAATTAGGATAAGCATATGGGTATTATTTTCAAGCCGTCAATTACTGTCATTTGAAATATATCACCTTCTTGCAATTCCAGTTATTGTTTATTTTGTCTCTTTTTAAGCAAAACATTAGGATACTGGACTATTTTAAGCTAATGAGTACTTTGCTTATGTTTTAATATCTTAAAAAGCTAAAATTCTTATACAGAAGATCACATAGATATTAAGAGATCTAATAAATATTAGTTTCGCAAAATCACCCACATCTTAGGATTCATAGGAAACGTAGTGTGCAGTTCCCATCACTGAAAACGGAAGTTTAAATTGGCCAAATAATACAAAACATATGCCATCACTGTACTGTCAATTACAAAGTTAAGTGCGTCAGTTATTGCGGACAAACACCAGTGTTCAGTGAATCTCCTGGTTAAGCAAACTGGCTATTTCAGGCATGGAGCCACAGGGGAATTCATCTGAAGAAAAGCTGGATGATACTGACTGATCTATGTGGACAGAATCAATGCACAAGTACAAGTGAAAATTTCATGTTTCTTGTCATGTGTGGTCAGTCTGAGAATCACGCAGAACATTACACTACATTACTATGTTACACATTGCATCAGAGAAAGTATGACAAATCAAAACAGAGTACTCAGTTTCAGCAGCATTGACCATGTACTTGATTTCTAACAGGATAGTTTAAGTCTAGTCAATTATGGCTGGGATTAACATGTTTTAAATGGGACACTGAGAGGCAAAAGGTGTTTCAGTCAGATTTAAAAAAAAAGTGCAGAGATGTAACATCTGCTCTTTCACCTCCTCATTTCCCACCAAGGTCCCAAAATATTTATTCCGGGGAACCAGCAAATTACTTGTACTTTTTTCGAGTTACCACATTGTATTTGTTGCTCATAATATATTCTCCATTAGACTAAGGAAACCAAATGCAAATTGGGTGACCACATTGTGGAACATTTCCAGTCAGTCTGCAAGTTTGATCCTGAACTTGTAGGTTTAATTTTCCATTCTAACTTCCCCGTCATTGCACTCCTGCATTGTTCTAATCTAATGAAGCTTAAAGGAACTTGCAACACAGCACCTCCGTTTGATTTGACACTTTACAGCCTTCTCAGTCACTAGTTTTTGATTTGATTTACTGTCACTTGCATTAGTATATAGTGAAAAGTATTGTTTCTTGCCAGCTATATTGATAAAGCTTACAGTACCTAGAGAAGGAAAGGAGAGTGCAGAATGTAGTGTTACATTCATAGCTAGGATGTAGAGAAAGATCAGCTTAATATTAGGTAGGTCCATTCAAGAGTCTGATGGTAGCAAAGAAGCCGTACTTGAGTCTTCAGACTTTTGCATCTTCTTCCTGACTGAAGATAGTGGAAGTGGGTACATCCTGGATTCATGGGGTACCTTATGCCGGTTGCTTTTCTGAGGCAGCGGGAAGTGTAAACAGAATCAATGGATGAGAGGCTGGTTTCATAGAATCCTGCTGTGCAGGAGGCCATTTGGCCCATCTAGTTTGCATAGCCACACTCAGGCCCTATTCCCATAACCCCATGTGTTTACCCTAGCTAGTCCCCCCTGATACTAAGGGCCTATTTAGTATGGCCAATTAACCTAACCTGCACGTCTTTGTATTGTGGAAGGAAACTGAAGCATCCAGAGGAAACCTGCACAGACATGGGGAGAACATGCAAACTCCACACTGATCGTGACTCCAAACTGGGAATCGAACCCAGGTCCCCGGTGCTGTGAGGCAGCAGTACTAATCACTGTGCCACCATGCTACCCGACATTTGCATGATAGACTGGGTTCATGATCCTTTGTAGTTTTTTGTGGTCCTAGATAGAGCAAGAACCATATCAAGCTGTGGTACAACCTGAAAGGATGCTTTCTATGGTACATATGTAAAAATTGATGAGTGTTGTAATTTCCATAGCCTCCTGAGAAAGCACAGGCATTGGTGGGCTTTCTTAACTATAATGTCAGGATGGATGGCCCAGGGCAAGTTGTTTGTCATTTGGACACCTAGGAACTTGAAGCTCTTGACCATTACCACTTTATCCCTGTTGACATAGACAGGGAATGTCCTCCACTATGCTTCCTGAAGTCGATGACTATCTCTTTCATTTTGTTGACATTGAGGGAAATATTATTGTCATTGCACAATTTCACTAGATTCTCTATTTCTTGTCTGTACTCAATCTCATTGTTTGATCCAATCCACTGCGGTGATGTCATCAGCAAACTTGAAAGTTGAGTTGGAGGGGAATTTGACCACACAATCAGAGGTGTATAAGGAGTATAGTACAATTCTAAGGAAACACCTTGTGGGGCACAAGCGTTGAGGATGATCATGGAGAAGGTGTTGCCTATCTTTACTGATTGTGGTCTGGGTTAGTAAGTCTCAGATTCCGTTGCTGAGACAGGAGCCATGTCCTACGCCACGGAGCTTGGAGGTAAGTTTTTTTTCCAAGTGTAATGGTGTTGAAGTTGAACTGTAGTCAATATATTGGAACCTGACATAGGTGTCTACATTTTCAGGTCACCATCAACACTCCTATTTTTTCCTCAGACAGCAGTTGTTAGTGATGATTCTGCATTGTTCATTTACACCTTCTCAACAACTATCTTTTGTTTCTTTACTTACCCCATGACATTTCATTTTAACTTGCACCAACATTTGTCATTTAATCTATTCTGCTTTCTACTCTACAACAAACTTTCTCCTTTTTCCTAACCTCACTTTTCCCTTTGCCCACCTTTGTATGGACTTTATGTCTGTTATATTTCTAAATTTTGAGTACTGATGAACAGTCATCAACTTAAAATATTAATGCTGTTCCTCTGTCCACAGTACCAGTCTGATCTGATGAGCATTTCCAATATTTTATGCTTTTGCATGGATCTACATATATAGTGTCCAATATGTATAGTGGACTAATGGCATTAGACTACCACATTTACTGAAGTTTATGGATCAGCGCTGAGGGTCAACAATATCTGATTAGGTTTTTCCTCATTCATTGAAAATTATCTTTCATTCAGTAACTTCATATCCCACTACTCATGAGAAATATGAATTAATTTTTTGGATCATATTTCAATATAGATATTGTTGGTACAGCAAAATTTTGTTTGCTTTGACTATATCTGTACTGATTTATCAGCATGTGGAAAGCAACAACTTGGAGACAAAATTGATGTATATAATCATTAAAATTTCATTTAATTATTAGTCAATATTGTTTCAGAATGAAAAGGGTTCATTCAGCTCTGAGTTTCAAGCATACATTCAGGTTAAAATTTCCAAACTACAATTCAGTATAATTTATTAATCAAATGGTTTATTTCACTCTCATCTCATTTCATGTAATCAGAATTATGAAGTAGTACTGATGCCTGTGCAGTCCTCCATGGATCCTAGACACTCCAAAGTTTTTGTGGTTTAATTTGTAACTGAGAAAGCAGTACAATACATCAGTTTGAGTTGAAAAAAATCCAATACTAATATATTTTCTGCACACCCCTGCATTGGTTTGAAAATTCTGTTACTTATTGTACTCTGTACTCCCCAAGGCTGTACACAGTGTACCTAAATTCTGCATTTTGAAGAAAAAGGGCACACTGCTTTTTTGCTAAGCTTATAGACTTTAACACTGATGCAAAACATGTATTAAAGTCTCTTTTCCATCAGTATCTGCTAGTTATACATCTTATGCAACAATGCCACTGGTTGCCTGTTGGACCAGGCTATGCTGCAAAAAAAATGTACTATTTATCACTGTAACAGAAAAATCATCATAACTTCCACGTGGAAAGGCATCTTTTCAATATTTTTTCCCAAATCTGCCATGCAGGTGAAAAAACTGTCCTTTTTGTTTTTTCCATTTTCAATAAGTGACCTCTCTAAATTTGTGAGCAACACTGGGAACAGCATGATTTAGCAAAGTATTGCCAAAGGGGGAAAAAACAGATGGCTTGGATGCAAATTACGCTATAAAGAGTCAGAAGAGGAAGTCATGTGTTGTCTCACAGGAAGTGCTTTGGGGCATTCTAAACATAAGAAATAAGAAAAAGCCAGGTGCATTGCCTATTTCTTCTATATTATTCACTATAGGATACAAACAAAGACTGGGGGTTCACAAATGTCAGGTCAGAACACAAATGAGGAAGTTCAAATGATGTTGTGAAGGTAGATACATTTTAGCTTGAACAGGTTTTATTTCATAATTCTACGTTCTTACCTGTTTTACTTCAACAGCCCGAGTAATGAAAAATAAAATTAATTATTTACAACTTCAATAGCTACTTATTATTGCACTAGGGAAATGCATTTGTTAACTGTACTGCTTTATTGTACATTTACTAATCAAAAATATGGATTAATGCTAAAACAGATTAGTTGGATGTCACCAAACCTAGTTCTACATCCTGACCTATTTTTGTGATAAACTAGAGAACAAACTTATTGACTTGTGAACAGAATGTTTTGAAATGCCTTAATTCTAACATTTTAAGAGTAAAAACATGCACTTATATAACCCTTTAAATGTAATGAATCATTCCAAGGTGCAGACAAAATCTGATGCCAAGCAACAAAGACGACATTGGGTTAGCTGACCAAAAGCTTGGCCAAAGAAACAGATATTAAGGAGGATTTTAAAGAAGGAGAAAGAGTAGAGATAAAGTCGTTGTGGTCCCAGAGGATCATAGGCTGCTCTCCCCTTTGAGGAGACAACAGCCTATAGTGGTGATTTAACTTGAGGATCACCATGACTCAGGCAAGAGAAAAAGCTGAGAAGATGTATCTCCATGAATAACCTCAGCCAGTACATGAATTGAACCTGTGCTGTTGGTGTTGCTCTGCACTACAGACCAGCTGCCCAGCCAATTAAGCATTGTTGGTGATCAAAAGGATGTAGGGTCAGAAACTCAAATCAGGGTTCTGTCTTAATCAAGAACACAAAAATGTAACTTTTATCACAAACCCCAGCTCACAGCATAATTTGTTAAATATGCAAGACTTGGTTGGGATTTTCCAGCCATGCTTGCGCCAAATCAGAAAATCTCGCCCAAGATCAACTGATCTTTGCATGCCAATCCCCCCCTGCGCCCCTAATCTGGCATGACTCCCATGGCAGGCAGGATGCTAAAACATTTCCCTCAGGTCTTCAATTATCATTCCAAGATACACATTCTCTCTCCACTTGGTACTCCCTTACAGTCAGTAAAAAATTAAAACACTTAGGTTCGCTGAATTAACAATCTAACAGACATAAAAAAATCTATTAATGCCTACTAACAACCAAATTGCAACTCAATATGTCGACACAAAACACCAAGTTGAAGTGGTGCCCTCCAACTTTAATCTTTACATACTATGCAAATACCACAATTGATCTTTTTCATATCATAACAATTGATGAACCATATTAACATTTAAATAATTAGAATTACATTTTGTTCAGATTGTACCAAAAGGAAGATTGTCACGTAACTGGATAAGATCTGGGTGGGATTGTGGTTGGTGCAGATTCAATGGACCAAATGATCTCCTTCTGCACCGTATAATTCTATGGTACCATGACACTATGGGAAAAAAAACATTTTCAGTAATCAGTATTACAAGAAAATATGTCACCAAAAAAGGATAATTTGAGCTAGACTGAACTTTTGTTATGCCTTATAACAGGTTAAAAAATTGATGCAACTCGATTGGAACAGAAGCAAAAACTTTAAATTACCAAATTTAACAGCAACGTTAGAGAACCTTTACAGTTTGGTCATAACCATAAGCAATTATTTCTGAAAAGGTAGAACATTTACTTTAAAAATAAGTACAAGACTTGTTATATGTGTTGTCTTTGAACAGAATTAAGTTTTTACAGCACTATGATAAAAATGCCATAAACTAATGTGTACAATTAAATACGTTAACACTGAACCAGTAGAGGATTATAGGAACTCATTAAGTTCCTAATAAATTTGGAACCACTGATTTAATTTTAGCTTATGAAGAGAGATTGAATAGATTGGGTCTGTACTTGTTAGGGTTTAAAAAACTAAGGGAGAATCTTACAAGAGACTTACAAGATAAAGAAGGGGCTAGATAGGTTAGAGGTAGAGAGAGATTCTTTCCGCTTAGAAAGGAAGCAGAACTAGGGGTCACAGCCTCAAAGTAAGGCGGGGGGAGGTGGTGGGGGAGTGCAGTTTACAACAGAGTTAAGGAAGAACTTCTTCACCCAAAGGGTGGTGAATCTCTGGAATTCTCTGCCCATTGAAATGGTGGAGACAACCTTGCTGAATATATTTAAGTCACGGGTAGATAGATTTCTGACAGACAAGGGAATTAAGGGTTATAGGGAGAAAGCGGGAAAAGTGGAACTGATCCACTTCAGATCAAAGGGCTAGATGGCCTACTCCTGCTCCTATTTCTTACATTAAACTAGGAACTATTACTACCATAAAGTCTGTTAAAATCATGATTTTTTTAAACCGTATTCCCTTCCTTGATTTTAAAATATGATCTGTTATAGAACACATTGGTGATCTTTTAACATCTATGGCAGGAGGGGGTTAAAAAGAGTGACAAATATAAACTATGTATTTTTACTTGATCAATTACATATCCAGTCGTACATTAGTTCTGCACAAAGTGCTAACAGACTACATCATCTTTCCTCACAAATTAGATTGATTTGAATCTTGACTTTCATATGCTACTAAAATGCCATGAATGCCTATTCTGCATGTAAAATATCATATTATTGTGTTAATTTTCACAAATAGATTGTGATATATACAGCTTTTCTTGACAGAGGACTATTGTGAATAGGTTGCTATTTTTCGCTGAAGTAAGAATTACAAGTTTATAGGGCTTACAGCTCTTCTGATTTATTTTGTTGCTTCTTCTTCGGAACAGCTCAAAATCATTTACGTTAATGTGACTAAGTGATATAATATTAGTTTTGCTGATTTCATGTTTTACAAAATTGCAGCTGTGTCAACTTGGCCATTCTTGACAAATAGAGTCACTTGAGTTGCAGCTTCATCCTCAAGAAGCAGCAAAAGAACAAAAGAAACAAACATTAGGAATTCTGTCCTTTATATGCAGACATTCAAATATAAATAAGCTAGGCTAGTTTGTATACAGGCACTTTAGTTAAGTTCTCCATATTGTTCTGTGTCTCAGCATCCACAATGGTATTTAAGATGTCTTTGTTGACTGTCTTCAGTCACCGCTCAGTAAAATACACCATCTGATTTTGACCAGCAGTTCTTGCTTTCTTTTAAATTTCATTTTGATACCTGACTGCAGCAGTTATTCTTCCAAGAAATGAATTTGGGGATTTCTTTAAATAAGACCTGGACAGCCACTTAATATAAACGTACACTGTGATATTAAGTTGTAGTTCAATTCAATCATTGCTGACTTCTGATGAAATGTAAAAAAAACTGTAGTTACATTTAATAACAAATAGACAAACTAATCACTCCTCCTGGTAAAAATACATCATAGTCAATAAATCACTCAGAGTGGGATTTTCCAGTTCTGCCAGCAGCAGACATCCTGGCAATGTAAGATTTTTACAATTTTACTCATTTTTAGGTCACTAACATAGAGGGATTTTATTACTTAACCATTTTTTTTAAAATGGCATATTTTAAATTTCTGTTATTAAGACAACGGAGAATCAAGGCAGTTGGCTTACTTGTCAGTATTATTTGAGGTACAACACCTGGAGGAAACTCTCACAAATATGAGGAGAACATGCAAACTCCACAGACAGTTACCCAAGCCAGAATTGAACCTGAGCCCTTGGAGCTATGAGATTGCAGCGCTAACCACTGTCCACTGTGCAATCCAGTGGCACTGTAATGAACAGAAACCATGTCAAATGCTCTTCAGAGAACTAGTCTACTATAGTCTGGCTACACTAGCCAGAAAGTCTGATGCAAACCAGCATCTTCACACGTAAGATGTCAGCATTGGACGGGCTGGCGGACGCACACACACGCACACAATATTGCATAATTGTGGCTGTCTAACAGACATTCCAGGAGTCAACAAAAGCTAGTTAGGTCCAGAGTTCTACATCATAAAAGTGGAAAGTGGAAACTATTATAGAGGTAACATTTAGCTATAAACACAGTTATGAGGTCATGCTGCAGGCCGCCAAGAACAGTTAGGGTCCCAGACAAGAACTTCATTTGTAAGTCACATCCAAACCTGACAGACATTACATAGAGGTCACTGAAAAATGAAATGATCCCATGTAGCTCATATAATAAGAATAAACTAAACTGCAAAATCTATATTTGTGAGGCAACATAATGCAATCCTCTGATGTAAGTCTTACATATGAATTGCCTAATTCCCATGTTCACAGAGAAACTAGCTTTGGCCATATCACTTCTGTTGACATACAGGCAATGAGAGTCACGATATGGATAAGTGAGAAGACACTTGCTATACTTGGATGACTTTAGAGCATTACACCCATCATTTACTGGATGAGACTTCCAGGAAAGCAAATTTTTTTTTTTTTTTTTAAACATTTTTGAAGTGACAAAAACAGTTGATGAAGGACAGGCTGTTGATGTCGTCTACATGGATTTTAGTAAGGCGTTTGACAAGGTGCCTCATGGTAGACTGATAGAGAAGGTGAAGGCGCATGGGATACAGGGTCGGGTATGTAGATGGGTCGAAAACTGGCTCGGAAGGAGGAGACAGAGGGTAGTATGAAGGCTCTTTTTCCGCTGGAAGCCTGTCACTAGTGGAGTGCCACAAGGCTCAGTACTAGGTCCCTTCTATTTGTGGTCTACATAAACGCTTGGAAGTGGGGTAGGTGGTGAGATCAGCAAATTTGCTGATGACACCAAGATGCTTGGATTGGCGGGTACAGAAGAGCAGTGTCAGGCAATACAACAGGACATAGACAGTTGGTAGATTGGGCAGATAGATGGCAAATGAATTTAATCCGGAAAATGCGAGGTGATGCATTTTGGCCGGAAAAATGTAGAAGAGAATTATAGGATAAAAGGTAAAACTATAAGGAATAGAGACGCAGAGAACTTGGGGGTGCAGGTTCACAAGTCTCTGAAGGTGTCCTCACAGTGGAGAAGGTGAAAAGAAGGCGTATAGTATGTTAGCTTTCATAGAAAAGGGTATAGAATAAAGAGTAGAGTTTGATGTTGCAGTTGTATAAACTTTGGTTAGCCTCACTTGGAATACTGCGCCCAGTTCTGGTCTCCGTACTATGGAAGGATGTGGAGTGAGTGCAGAGGAGGTTTACCAGGATGCTGCCTGGTATGGAAGGACTGTCCTATGAGGAACGATTAGATGACTGGGGTTGTTTTCCCTTGAAAGACGCGGCTTAGAGGGGATCTCATAGAGGTGTATAAGATTATAAGGGGTATAGATAGAGTAATGGAGGTAAACTTTTTCCACCTTTAGAAATGGATAGGACGAGGGTCATGGCCATAGGGTGAGGGGGGCTATGTATAGGACGAATATTAGAGGGCAGTTTTTCACACAAAGGGTAGTGGGGTGTGGAATGCACTGCCGAGTAAGGTGGTGGGAGCAGGCACGCTGGGGCTGTTTAAGGGTCTCTTGGACAGCCACATGAGCGGTATGCAGATAGAGGGATATATTAGGACTGTTTAACTACGGCTTTTTTCCACAGGTAATTCGGTCCATAATTTGAGCACGCATTCGGCAGGTGGTGCGGGTACAGCTCTTGGATGTTGATTCATGGGTTGCCTGGTACCTCATGTCGTATATGAGTGCTTTATGTGGACCACCTGAAGGGCACCATGACAGCTCAGAGACTATCGATGTGGCTGTGCAGACACTTGGAATTGGGCCGGTGTCTGCGGGAGTTTGCGCGTTCTCCCCGTGGTTGCGTGGGTTTTCTCCGGGCACTCCGGTTTCCTCCCACAACCCAAAAATTCGCTCTTAGGCTGATTGGGTAACAAATTGTCCCTATGGTGAAAATTTTCCAAATTAGGATTAATATATATACTATTATATAGGACTATTAAAATAGGATAATGATTTGGTATTACGGTGGCGCGGGCTCGTTGGGCCGAAGGGCCTGTTTCCCGTGCTGTGTTGCTTTAAAAAAAAAACAGATGTGCCAAGTATATACCACCATTTCATATTCTGAACTATTTAATTTTTCTAACCCTATCAATATATTAGAGTGCAATCTCAACATCTGCAGGAAAGATGGAAATAGCCAGTTCACAGCTACGTCTTGTTGTCTGAAATTACCTTTGGGTGTCCTCTGGAGCGCCCCAGACTGCATTAGTTTTCCTGCTATGGGGACTGACCAACACAAATCACTGGCAATGGGGATTTTCAGGAGCTGGACAGATCCGCAGAGTGTCTGGCCAACTCTTGTCCTCTGAGCTCCTGAGGATCCCTCGCTGACTTTTTGAGAAGGGCTCCTGGTGGGAGATCGAAGTATCGTCTCACTTTTCTCTAGCTGCTGATGGATCTCACTCATGTTAGATTGAAGGAGTGCAGGTCCAAGTGCATATCTGGCACAAACGTATGATGTGGAGATGCTGGCAATGGACTGGGGTAAATGATGTATGGACCAGAGTCTCAACGACTATAAATGGTGGACACAATATGTTTGCATGTCAGTGGTACATTAGACAGAATGTGGATGGATTCCGCTAGCCTCCATTGTAACCTGATGATAGCTTCTGACAACACCGCCTGCTGTACCTCTGCTTGCGTTTGGTGCACTAACATTTTTCCAAGGTCCGATACCAGAGGCTTGTCATCAGACTCAGCAGGGGCCTGGCTTCTAGCAATCTTCAAGTGTTGATGAATTCAACTGTTACTGCTTCCGCCTATCTGAATCCACTGCTGTGCTCACTAGATGCTGATCCAAGTTGGCAACTAAAACTAGATCCCACCAAGATAATGTGTTGCTGCATTGGTGGAGTACTGTGAATGCAGTGATGGGTCTTCAGATTCTTCCTCGGTATCTCCATCTGAGATGCACTGGGGATTGGGCTGATGGGATAAGTTGATGGTTTCCCATAGTTTGATCTTGTCCCTGCCTATATTAGAGAATAAAGATAACTAATGATTAGTTATTACATTAAATAGCATTCAGTGTCAGTGAGCTGATGAAGGTCACTGGACGGATCTTATAGGTATGTTCGCTGATGACTTTGGCACAGGAACAGTCTCCATCCATGCCAGCTAGCTTTACCACCTGCTCCTCAAAATAAGCAAGTAACCTGAGCTCTGGCAATCTTCCTCTAATCTTTGATCGCTCCCTCTTGCTATGGGTGATTTTGTTCTACATGAAGAGTTGGACAGACTGTGAGCACTATGGGTGCAAAGGCAGATGAAAAACAAGTCGACCTGAATCTAAAGATGCAACTTCTGCAGGATGTCACAAGAGATGAAGATGTGCAAGGTGTGAAGTGTGCTCGAAAGAATCAATGATGAGGTCTGTATGCTGGCAGTGAGAGCTCGCTGGGCTGCAAATCTGCAAATGCCTGATTTTATTTTACTCATGGGTTGTGGGTGTTGCAGGCTAGGTCACTGTTCATTGCCCATCCTTAATAGTCCTTGAACCAAATGGTTTGCTAGGCCATTTCAGAGGCATGTAGGAGTCAACCACATTTCTGTGGGTTTAAAGTCACACGCAGGTAGACTAGATAAGGATGGCAGACTTCCTTAGTGAACCAGATGGATTTTTTTTTTTACAATTGACAATGGTTTCATGGTCATCGTTAGACTTTTAATTCCAGCTTTTTACTGAACTCAAATTCCACCATCTGCTGTGGTGGGATTCAAACCCAAGCCCCCAGAACATTACCCTGGGTCTCTGAATTACCAGACCAGTGACAATACCACTACACCATCACCTCCCTCGTGACTTTACGAGACTGCATAATAGTGGCAAGAAGGTTGACTTACCCTGGCAAAATGAATAAGATCAGTCATCCTCTTCCAGCACTGGAAAATAGTTCTCACCTGAACGATAGGAACTGACTTTCCAGACGATTCTTCTAAGCTTACATCGAGAGTGGTGGACCTCCAGCTCTCATCATGGGGCTAGGGGACTTCTTGCCAGTTCTGGACTCCCAAAAGAGTGTCTTGCAGGCACTTGTCACTGAATTTTGGGGGAGGTAGTTTGTTCTTTCTCAGGGTCTTTCTTTCATTTGCAATGACAGATCCAGGGCTGCATGAATAAACGTGTGTGCCCATGCAATTTTTAAACATGGCATCCTTGGACCTGATGAAGGTTGTGGACTAATTCCAGCCCTTCTTACCACAAGATAAGATGCACTACTTGTTAAGGTGAAAAGCAGATAATACATGTCAAATCCTTCTACTGGCTAACAGGAACTATGGTGACTTTCCTGTCTGCCACCAGTCTCCAGAGCAGAACATTTCGTCAAACTCTACGGGTGAGTTTTTCCAGCTGGTCCTACCATATTCCTTCCTGCTCCCTCCACACATCCGATACACTTGCTACGACAAAATGTTTCACTGAATTGAACACCTTTTGCACTTAAAACACATTCATAATCCATCTTTGCAAAACAGAACTACCAAACCAAAGTGCAAGATTATGTCCATAAGAGTTAGTAGTACTTTTCAAAACCATTTTTAAATGCAATTTCTAAAAATGCAATAATCCCTATTTAAGTGCTCAAAATTACTTCTGCGACGTATGACAGCTACATCTGGGCATAATATTTAAAGAAAGAACTGTGCAATCCCATCTATTTTGCTGTACGTGTCCACTCATCTCTCAGGATCCCTTGGAGTGTTTTGATAGGTCACCAGATAAATTCAAGGATCAGTTAATACATTTTGAGTCTGTCAGCTTTAATCAGGAAATTTCCCCAAGAGGAAGCGGGATAAGGAGAGGTCTCAAGAGGAAATCCAGGCAAAGGACAAAGATTGGACAGGGAGATATCCCAATGAAGAAAAAATAAAAAGACTCCAAATTACAGGAAGGCTTATGGTAAACAGACTTAAAGATGGTCATTGTGGGAAAGATAGCCTTTCAGAGTTTTGGTGACCAGCTTCAGATGGCAGAAGAGCTGAAATTGTACTTAAAAGCTGATGCTCAAATGTACTTGGGAATCAGGAAAATAAGATTTCTGAAAGTGAGATTAAAACGTTGCAAGGTTAACCATCACTGAAGCCATCAACAATGCAGTAACACTTGGAGAGAATTCCAATGCAAGATCTCTGAACATGGATATTGGAAAGTCACATGAGAAAGACAAAGTCTCATTGAAATTAGTTAGTTAAATTAAGTTAAGAATTAAATTAAAATAACTTAATGTGACAGACATCTGAGTCAGTTGCTGAAAAATCTACACAACCCACTTTGGTTGCATGCCATTTATTGTGTCTGGGATGCTTACCACAATTGGATTATTAATTCATATATACTTCATACTTAATGCTAAAAGATAAATGTTTGAAATTGTTTTAGCTTTTTGACTTTGTATAGCAAAACTTATTTTTTGTTTGTTTAAAACTTGAGTAATCTTGTGGTTTTATTCACTTAGTAAGCAGCTTGAATTTCAAATTTTGCCTGCTCTAAACAAATATTAATAGTCCGGAACTGGGTTTCACCAATAACTTGGGTTCTGGCCAAGAATCATAACTGGTCAGGTGAATAGACAAATGGCAAATGAATTCAACCCAGCGAAGTGTAATTTGATGCATTTGGAAAGATCAAACAAGACAATAAATGGGAGGGTACTGAGAAGTGTAAAAGAACCGAGACCTTGGAGTAAATGTCAATAGATCCCTGAAGTAGCAGAACAAGTTAACGATATGGTTCAGAACCATATGGAAACTTTTCATTTATTAGTTAGGGCATAGAATCTAAAAGCAGGTAGTTATGCTGGCATTATATAAAACATTACTTGAGAACTGTTTACAACTCTGATCACTTCATCACAGAAAGGATGGAATTGTATTAGAGAGGGTACAGAGGAAATATATAAGGATATTGTCAAGACTGGAAAATTGTAGCTATAAGGAAACATTGGATAAGAGAGGGTTGTTCTGGTAACAGAAGAGGCTAAGGGGAGATTTGATTGACGTACAAAATTGAGAAGGGCCTGAATACAGCAGATAGGAAGGGTCTATTTACCTTAGCAAAGAGGTCAGTGACTAGGGGCATATATTAAAAATAATTGGTAATAAGATTAGAGGGGAGATGAAGAAAATATTTTTCACCCAGAGGTCTGCAGGGTCTGGAATTCAGAGACTGAAGAGATAATGGAGGTAGAAACCCTCAGCTTCTTTCAAAGGTGTTTGGATATGCACCTTAAGGTTATGAGCCAAATGCTGGAAACATGGGGATTCAGCTGCATGGCTCATTTCTTGGGCAGTGCACCTATGATGGGCCAAATGGTCTCTTTCTGTTCTTTAAACTTTATGATTATGTGAGTTCAGATGAAATATGGATACATACGGTATTATGATCCTTTAGGTAGGTGCCATTAATGCTTTAAGAGAAATCTGAACACCCAGCAAATGAACAAAACTATACCATTATATTTCAAGTTTTTTTTTAAAAAGGGCAAACTTTGTTTTTAAGAATTGAAACCAAGCATTATAAGCCAACTATCTCAAACCAAATTCCCAGAATCAACTGATCTAGCTGGGGATCACTAAGAATAAAAGGCCCTCACTGCCACAGGGCTAGGTGGGGAAAAGCAAGTTTGGTTCATGACTTGGAATTGATTAGTGGTTAGCACTGCTGTTTCACGGCTCCAGGGACGTAGGCTCAATTCCCAGCTTGGGTCACTGACTGTGTGGAGTTTGCACATTCTCCTCGTATCTGCATGGGTTTCCTCCCACAGTCCAAAGATGTGCAGGTTAGGTTGATTGGCCATGCTAAATTGCTCCTTCGTGTCTTGAGATGCTTAGGTTAGAGGGATTAGTGGGTAAATGTGTAGGGATACTAGCGTAGGGCCTGGATGAGATTGTGGTTGGTGCAGACTCAATGGGCCAGATGGCCTCTTTCTGCACTGAAGGGTTTCTATGATTCTATGACAACTATCCTTTCTGTAGTTCAATACTTTCTGGCACATACCAAGTTAAGAATGTTCAAATAAAATTATCTTGTGTGGAGTTCACTTTCTGGCTATTCATGTGGGAGAACTTCCAGTCCTTCCAACAGCACAAACCTGCTGCAGTTTTCTCAGTGGTGTAGGATGAACTCAGTAAAAAAAAAAAATCTTATTGATAACAACAGAAGATTCCACTGCCAGCCACTGTGTGGGTTACACGGAAAATCCTGCCCATTGATTTGGCTCTCATTTGTTCGGTGGAATCTTCTGCTTTTTCTGATGATGAGCTTGGATGTGGGGGGCATTTTTATTCAAGGCTTTCTTGTATTTCTTCCACCTGAGCTCAAGTTCAACTGCAATCCCTCAAATTGTTATTTAGCAACTAGATTACATGCACAGGGAGACCAGTACATGCACAGGGAGACCAGAAGATTAATCTTTCATTTTTGGAGAGTTGCCAACTCTGCTCATTACCTATGGAACCATACCATGATAAAAAAAGAAATAACTTTTCTTAAAAAAAGGTGGTGCCAGCAATCATCTTTGAAACTGAAATATAAATATCTGGATCATGTGTGCACTGTAGTAAGTCATGACCAAGTCATAAATCAGTTACTTAATTTTCTGGCAATTAAAAATAGTTCTAATATTACTCTAACCTTTAAAAATGAACAACCATGAATGACCTGTGTTCCAAATATTGCCCAAGATGTATGTTTTTTGGAAAAAAAGCAACGTTAAAAAATATTTTCTGTAGTTGGAATTGGGAAGACAAGGAAAATAACTAGTGAGTTTAATCATTGGCTGTGCTATAGATTACTATACAGTGAGAAGCTAGAAATGACTAAATATCATTTTTAGACATTAATTGAACACTTAAGTGACCAAAATTTGATTATCTAATTACACACCAACCTTATGATACAGCTTCATAAAAATGACAAAATTTACACTAAAGCAGCTTTTTTGTGATAAGAAACAAAACTATTGCTGTTCAAAGGTTTCTAGCACATTCTAAAATAAGCAGACTTCAAATTAAACGAAGCACTGTGCATCTGATATGGTCTTCATTTTCTGACTTGACATACATCGTGTTCTTTCTTTTCCTTAAACAACTGTATATTTAAAATAAATTGCATAGTAGAGATTCAAAAAGATTTCTCAAATCTGGTTTGTGGTGAAGGTGATTTTTAAAAGTGGTACTCATTTTTTTGGGAGATTCTCACTCAAATTTGAAAGCTATTTTATTAAGTACTTTTTCCTTACACTTATTGCATATACAATAGCTATTTTGAATTGCTACTTATTGCATACGCAATAAGTAGCAATTGAACCTAACATTTAAAAAAAACAAATATCAGCTTGGCATAAGCAGCAGCTAGCTACTCTGACTATTGTTAAACATATAGAATAAACACTTATAATTATTCAGAGGAAGACACAAAGATCAAAACAGTGCCATTCCATGAGTTATTTTGCAAATTTGATGACAATATAACTTAATATTGTCGATAACACAAGGAAGACATTCTGTTCACCGGCAACTGCTGGCTCTTTGAAATTTAGTGAAATTCCATCGTCCTGCTCTTTTCCCACATTCAACATATTGTATTTATATAGCATCTTTAACATAACCAAATGTTTCAAGGTGCTTCATAGGAACATGAACAAAATATGATGCTGCACCACATGAAGACATTTAGGTGGATGAATTAGTTTTTAAGACATGTCTGAAAGGAGGAAAGTAAAGTAGAAATGTGGGGACTTTCAGCAATGAAGTTCGAGACATGGCCTGAGACAGCCAAATCATGACCACCAATGGTGCAGCAATTAAAAGCAGATATGATCAAGAGACCAGAAGTAGAGAAATGAATATTAACTTCGAAGGTTGTGGGACAGGAGGAAATTAAGAGATCTGTGCCTAAATTTTCTAGGGTGATTTTTTTAAAAACACCTTGGAGTTTCCAATCTGGATTATAACAAAATCTATTGACAAATGTATTACCAAGGCTGCTTTACTCTTATCAAATTTACTATCTCTAAGATCGTGAAAGAAATTAATGGTTGCGGGGGGGGGGGGGGGGGGGGTGTAGCTACTTTATATGTAACACCTCACTTAAAACTGGCCAAATTGTAACTTTCAAGTTTAAATAGGAGCCTTTGTGCACCATATAAAATTATATCAGCTATCCACCCATTTGAGATTTAGATGGGAATGGATAAGAAGGGACCTAACATCCATTTGGTCTGACATTGAGGTTTGTCGGACTGAATATTCTTTAAAAACCTTATTTCATAGAGATTTTAATATAATACCAGATAAATAGGCAAGTTTATTATTCATTAATAGTCAGGGCTTGGAAAGTGGTCAGTGATTTAGAAGAAAAATCCGTGTTAAACCCTATATTTCTCTCACGCCTCATGGGCCATGGTTTTGATATCTGAAATGATAGGAGACCCACAAAATTCGTGGATCATTTGAGAGGGGTTCCTTATTATCTTTTCAGCAACTGCATCAACATAATATTCCCAGACATTATTTATTTAAATATTTGCAACTTCGAAACTTTAATCTTAATAAAACAACTTTTGGCAGCAGGAAGGAAACTGTTATTGAGATATATTGAGATGATTTATATCTTTTTCCTGACGGAAGAAGATAGAAGAGAATATGCTCCTAGAGCATGAGTTCCTTGATTATGCCAACTGCTTTTCTGAGGCAGCGGGAAGTGTGGATGGTGTCAATAAGTTTGAGGCTGAATTGTGTGATGGACTGGGTTTCGTTCACAACACATTGTAGTTTCTTGCTGTCTTGGACAGAGCACAAGCCATACCAAGCTGTTCACATATTACACCAAGTTTAAGACAAAACATAGATCTGGCCACATCCCCATTGTACCAAAAATGTAAATTTGTAACTGGGGACTATACTCATTGTGTCAGGTCTTGCGTTAAACTAAAAACTATTGGTCAGGCATACTTAAATAACTGGAAAAACATTCTTGATATGACCTTGGAGATGGACCCTGTGTTTTTGATTCTGGGGCTTCCAGAGAAATGCATGGTCATGAAAAATGGTTGTATAATATTCTAACATTTGCAAGACAGAAAAGTATTTTATTTGCTTGGATCAATAAGTCACCTTCAGTACAGGATTGGCACAAAATTATTACAGAGTGCATTTCAATGGAATTTCTAACTTGCATACTTCAGTTAAAGTATCAACGCTTGTATAAATCAGGCTCATTTCAAGAAATATGGGGTTTTAAATATAGGTTCCAGAGAGTCAGATTTACCTCTACAAGGCTTTCAATAGAATATGCAGCACTATTCCTAACATAATGCATAAGAAGGTGTGTGACCTTTTTCACAGCTAAAAAGATATTTGGACACACTGTTCGCTCGTGATTGATTCTCTATTGCCTTCTTATCGATAAGGAGAGAACTGGAGAATTCCTAAGGCTTCTTCAATCTACTCTGCTCAATTATGTATAGTTTTTAAAGGGAACAACTTCCAGTAAGGACAATTGTTTCTAGTCACGCATACAAAGTCATAGGCCCAAGACAGTAGCTGTTTAATCGTGTCCCATCTGTAATGTCATAATTTTCATTGGTAGATGGATGGAATGTCCACTCAGATAATGGTCACTTAATCATGTCATTATTGCAGGTTCGATGCTGTTAGCAAGGACATTCAGCTATGCCTTGTTGATATAGTGAAACATCTTTGTTTTGCCTGTGCTGTCTATTTCATGCATGTATAATCTACAGTGAGGGTATTGCTAGATTTCCTGGCCCTCTGGCTGACCCCCGCTGAGCTCAGTCTCCTTTCCCACATCATCTCCCCTTTTTTGTTATTTTTGTCTTCACCTTTTTTTTATGTTGAAGTGCTGGGTTACACAAATCAACTGTATAGTGAAATGATTGGGCTGTGCTGTACTAGTTTTAAGAATATATTATTTTATTAAAAGGGAAAAAACACAAAAATATTTATTACGAAGATACTACTGATCTCTGCTTAAAATTATTCAATATCCCTGCTTCCACTGTTCTCCGGGCAAGGAATTTTCAAATATTCACAGCTCTCATCTGTCTTAAATGGGAGACGCCTTATTTTTAAGGCTGGTCTCCTAGTTCCAGTCTCTCCCACAAACATCCTTTCAGCATCCACAGTCAAGTATCCACAGGATCAGATATGTTTCAATAAGGTCTTCTCTCAATCTTCTAAACTCCAATAGATAAAAGACTAGTTTGTCAACATTTTCTCATAACACCACACCACCAATTGATTCATTAGCAGTTTCTCCTGTATTATACATCAAAAGCCTTCACACATTTAAACACCTCTATTAAATCAATCCTTAACTTTTGCTGCTCTAAGAACAACAATCCTGGCTATTCTAATCCCTTCACGTAACTCAAGTCCCTCATCCCTGGTAGCATTGCAGCAAATCATCTCTGTACTGTCTCTAACAGTACACCATACTGCAGCAGTGGGCAGTCAATGATTCACAAAGTTTAAGTGCAACTTGTTTGTTTTATGTCATGATTTATAAAGCCAAAGATTCTGCATACTTTTTTTAAAAATACATCTCATCAACTTGTTCTGCCAACTTAATCTCATTTTTGACAAAAATGATTGATGAGAATAGGGCAGTGGCTGTTGTCTACATGGACTTCAGTAAGGTCTTTGACAAAGTCCCTTATGGCAGACTGGTGCAGAAGGTGAAGTCACATGAGATCAGAGGTGAGCTAGCAAGATGGATACAAAACTGGCTTGGTCAAAGAAGACAAAGGGTAGCAATGGAATACTGTGTTTCTGAATGAAGGGTGACAAATGGTGACAAGTGATCCCTCAGAGATCAGTGCTGGAACCTTTGTTGTTTGTAATATATAGAAATGATCTGGAGGAAAATGTATCTGGATTGATTCGTAAATTTGCAGATGACACAAAGGTTGGTGGATTTGTGGATAGCGATGAGGGCTATTACAGGACACAGCAGGATAGAGATCAGTTGGAGACTTGAGCGGAACAATGACAGGTTGAATTTAATCTGGACAAATGTGAGGTAATGCTTTTTGGAAGGTCTAATACAGACAGGAAATACAGAATAAATGGCAGAACCCTTAAGAATATTGACAGGCAAAGAAATTTGGATGTACAGAGTACACAGGTCACAAAGTGGCAATACAGTTGGAGAAGGTAGTCCAGAAGGTATATGGCAATGCGTGCCTTCATCGGCTGAGGTATTGAGTTTAAAAACCTGCAAGTAATGTTGCAGCTTTATAGAACCTTAGTTAGGCCACACTTGGAATACAGCGTTTAATTCTGGTCGCCACACTACCAGAAGGATGTGGGGGGTTTGGAGAGAGTACCAAAAAGATTTATCAGCATGTTATCTGGTTTGGAGTGTATTAGCTATGAGGAAAGGTTGGAGAAACTTGGCTTGTTTTCACTGGAATGCCAGAGGTTGAGGAGCAACTTGATGGAAGTCTACAAGATTGTGAGAGGCATGGACAGAGTGGATAGTCAGATGATTTTCCCTAGGGTGGAAGAGTCAATTACTGGGGGGGCGCGGGCATAGGTTTAAGGTGCGGGGGGTATAGGTTTAAGATGTGAGGGCAAGGTTTAAAGGAGATGTACGAGGCAGATTTTTTTTTTTTTACACAGAGAGGAGTGGGTGCCTGGAACTTGTTGCCGGGGAGGTAGTGGAAGCGGATACAGTAATGACTTTTAAGGAGCATCTTCACAAGTAAATGAATAGGATGGGAATAGAGGGAAATGGTCCCCGGAAGGATAGGGGGTTTTAGTTAAGTCGGGCAGCCTGGTCGGTGAAGTTGGAGGGCCGGAGGGCCTGTTCCTGTGCTGTAATTTCCTTTGTTCTTTGTCTTTTTTTAACCCTCCACCCGCCATAATGCAATGCTACTAAATGAGCTTCCAAATTTTTAGATTACCTTATCAAAACAAAAATTCATGTCTATAAATATCTATAAGGTATTATAAGTTGGCATCTGCCACTCAGCCTGCCACATGTTTTACTGCGATGGGAGATGGACCACCATTGGCCAGCAGCATGATCTTTGGTCCTACTGTTGTCAATGGCATTTCCCCGTCCTACTGTGAAATCCATGACAGGCACATGCTGTCGACACGACCAGACGATCCCACTGTCGTGAACAGCGGAAAAATTCCAGCCTTAGTGTGTAATTATTTTATAGCTTTCAACAATAAACAGAGTATGTCAAAATGTTTTCAAATTATCCGTGTTATGTAAAGAACTTAAATCTGTAACAGTTTCTTCTTAAACGCTAACAAGCAAAGTACAAAAAAGCAATATTTTGCTAGAACCCCTTGAACAGATTATGACTAGTCTCAAGTATTCATGAATAAAGCCCACAAAGTAGGGAACTGAATGTCACATGGCACTATCCTTTACAGCAGACGTATATACAGAAAAACAAAGTATGCTGATCCAGTGGGAGAAGCAAAATCAGACTGCATGCTGGAAATTTAGCACTCACAACCAAGTGAGGTGATTCAATGCTTTTAGTGTCAGGTCAAAGACACGTCATGTCTTTGCAAGTCTATATAGAAGCACTGATAGCAAAGACAGCATCTCTGCTTTGGAAATTTCACACTTAGAATCAAGCCTAAAGGTAATTTTTGCAAAAGCCAGAAATTGTTTTGATGTTCCAATTTCGAACCACAGCTGTAATTGTTTTCTTCCCCCAAAAGTTCTCTTTTGCCAAATATTTCAAATTGCTTTCAATTCAGTAATGTACCTGGAAAAAGTACTTCTTATTCCTAAATCTACATCTATGACGGTAATAACTTCCGTAAAGTTTAGATGTGATAGTGACTTTTAAGAGCGTCTTGACAAATACATGAATAGGATGGAATAGAGAGATGTGGAACAGTGAGGGGTTTTAGTTCAGACAGGCAGCATGGTTGATGCAGACTTGGAGTGTCGAAGGGCCTGTTCTGGTTCTCTAATTTGTACTGTAGCAGACACTCTCACGCCCACTGATTGCCCACCCAGAGACACTGCCCCATTACCCAATGGACAGTGCCAAATGCAACGTTGTAATTTTGCCTCTTGGGCAGTGCCGGGGGCCCAGGCTGGTAAACCCTGCTGGAATGAACACTCCTGACAAGGGGGGAGGCTAATGGGCTCGATAACAATATTTAGAGATGGGTAATGATAATTTACATAATTTATACCAGAAACCGGTATGGATCTGAAATCCAGTTGTCAGAGATGTGTAGAGTGGGGTGGTGCCTAGCAAGGATTCTGCAAAACAGCTTCTGCTCGAGTCTCCCGGCCCTCTGATCTACAAAAGCAACGCAGCAGACTGGGTGAATTGACCCCATTAAACTTATTAAGTAATCAAAAATCTTACCCAAATTCAATTTTTTAGTTTAATGATCTATGATTACCAAATCTTCATTTTAACACTAACTGCATAACTAAATTACCAACACTAATGGAAATTGTGCCTTAAATGGGTGAAACTTTGCTAATACAGAAAGAAACTTTTACTGACCCACTAACAAAAATCATAGCATTTTGTTATAAAACAATTATCACTGGCTACTGTTCAATGTGTTTAAATCATTTACAACCAGTGAAAGCACCTCCACAACTGTTTCTTTAAATAATAAATCAATGACATCTCCATTTAGCTTAATTCCAAAGAAAATAAAATTTTCTTAAACATGCGTTCCATTCATTAAAAAATAAATTGAAGTGCCCTTCCATGCTTAAGTTTCACATGATTGTGCCTCAATCCTTAGTAGAAAAAAAAGTGGTCTGCTTTCAAGCCATTGTGCCTTTCAACACTGAAAAGTGCAGTAAACAATTGCAGTAAAAAATAGAGAAACCACTGATTTTCCTTGGGACCCTGCAGAGAAATAGCATCTTCCTTGGTCTTCCCTGGCTGAAATCAGCAATGAACTGTATAGGGAATCGTAGGTGGGAGTCCTCCAGCTTTGTTTAATCACCTTAACCTTAGCTTCAAGGTTTACTAACTCTTAACCCATTATGAAACTACTCAGGCCTAACCTAATTATAGATAACTTTTGTGAAAAATCTTAAAAGTTAGTAATTATGACCCTTCATTTACTTAACATTTAAGATAAACCTTTAACTCATTTCTTTTCTTGCGTGTTTACTGAGCCACAAAATGACTTAAGTAGAAAATTGACGTGGATTAAATTCAAATCATAATCCTATTCTGCCCTCTGGTGAATAAACCCAGGAAGTACATTACTTTGCAATGATTTTTTTCCTTGTCTCTGACCACATCTTTCCCTAAGATCGTTTTAAAATTGTACATGATTAAATTAAGATTTATTCTCAGCTGCATGTGATATTTCATTCAATGTACCTTAAATTGCCTTGTGGATATTAAGCAATTAGCTCCATTTATAAAGTCACATGCATCAAAATTCTTGGGCAGAATTTTATGCCCCAGCCTGCCAAAATGGAACACGTCTTTCTTCATATTTTAAGTTGCTAAGATGTGACAGAAACAATGCAGCATTCTGATAAAATTGCATCCTTAAGAATTTTACATAGGTTTTTCAAGGAAAAAAAGTAACCATGGTCACTTTTTAACCACTTCCCTGGCAACTCTCAGGGCACTAATGATGAGTTTAAATATTGGAAAAGTTGTTCCTCCAAATATGGAGGGAGTAATATACCAATAGAAATAACTGATGTGCTCAAAAGCAATTATGGATAGTCCAATTTAGAAAGTAGGTTACAGGCAAATTTGCATTACAAAGAAATCAGAAGTGGATCACCTTATCCATCTTCTACTTTATCCGAGTTCAAAAATGAATTGTATTCACAGGGATATGACATACAACCCCCTAGATAAGGGAAGAAAAATCATGTCCAACAACGTCATAATACTGATAGCCATCTTTTTGAGTGGATCATTCAGCTGTATGTATATCCTCGGTATGCAAACACCAAGTGCCACTTCATGCTGAGGTTCTACCTATCCCTAATGTTACAAAGTATAGGTCTGGTAAAGCTGCTGTGGACCACTCCAAGTAATTGGGCCATGCAGCAGCACCAATCCCTCATGGAAAAATGCGAAGAAACACCTCTGATCACAAATCCATCAGGCAGTGGTCTGTACATAACATTCTATGGGCAAAAGAGGTGATGGATCCTGTCGGATGGCTCCCTGAGTAGACTGTCAAAGTTAGTTGGCACAATACCTCATTGCCAGAATGTTCAAACAAGCACCAAGACCTAGCTTGGCTGGTGTTGAAGAAGATCCTCCCACACGTTGACCCCATGGTAGCTGTGGTGAGGAACAGTCTATTGTCCACCTCCTTGTGGATTGTGCCTTTTTAAAAAAACAGGAGTAGGCCAAGCTTTCCCCACTATTCAATATGATCATGGCTCCTTTTCCATGCTATTTCCCAAAAATTCTCTATTCCACAACATATCAAAAATTTCTGCATCACACTTCAAATACTTCTAATGATCTAGCCTGCCCCACTCTTTGGGACAGAAAATTCTAGAGATTCAGCACCGCTGCAAGAAAATTTTTTTATGCACCTCATAAATAAAGGCCTTTCATCTTGCATGCTGTTACTAGTGAAAATATCTCACCATCTACTCTATCAGGATCCCCTCAGGATCATATAATTTTGAAAAAGATCACCCCTCACTCTTCTAAACTCCAAGGAACATAGTCTCTCTTCATAGGCCAATCCACTTATCCCTGGAATTAGGCTGGTGAACTTCTTCTGGACTGCCTCCAACATTACTATTAATGTTACCTTTTTTTTGGTAAGGGGACCAAAACTGTATGCAATATTCCAGTTAAAGCCTCACCAACGCCCTGTACAACTGCAACAAAACATCCCTATTTTAAAATTCCAACCCGCCTTGTAATAAAGGCCAAAATGCCACTTGTCTTAACTACCTGATGGATCTGCCTGTTAGTTTTTTTCTAAGTCATACACTAGTACACCTAGATTACCCATTTCATTTGCACTTCTTTCAATCTGGTCTATTGCTTTCGCTACTCCCAATGTGGTCTCCTCTATATTGGAGGAATCAAGTGTAGACTAGGTGATCAGTTTGCTAAGCATCTTCGGTCTGTGCGCAATCAGGACCATGACCTTCTGGTTGCTTGCCATTTTAACACTCATTCCTGCTCCCACGTCCACGTCTGGAGATTGTTGAGTCTCTGCAATGATCTTTGCATCATCAATGGAGATGGAAGGGGTTCCAGAAGATTGGAGGATTAGAACATAGAACATAGAACAATACAGCACAGAACAGGCCCTTCGGCCTTCGATGTTGTGCCGACCAAAATAAAAAGCAATGCCCCTCCAAACTAAACCATTCCCTTCTCTTCCATATACTTATCAATTAACCTCTTAAACGCCACCAAACTTGGCGCATCTACAACAGCTGCAGGCAGGGCATTCCACTCCCTAATCACTCTTTGAGTAAAGAACCTACCTCTGATATCCGTCCTATAACTCATACCCCTTAATTTAAAGCTGTGTCCCCTCGTGCTAGCTTTCTCCATCCTAGGAAAAAGGCTATCACTGTCCACCCTATCTAAACCTCTAATCATCTTATATGCTTCAATAAGATCCCCTCTTAGCCGCCTCCTTTCTAACGAAAACAACCTCAAATCCTTCAACCTCTCTTCATAGGACCTGCCCTCCATACCAGGCAACATCCTGGTAAACCTCCTCTGTACCCTCTCCAATGCCTCCACATCTTTCTTATAATGTGGGGACCAGAACTGCACACAATACTCCAAGTGCGGCCGCACTAGAGTTTTGTACAGTTGCAACATGATGCTGCGGCTCCTAAATTCAATCCCCCTACCAATAAAAGCTAAGACTCCATATGCCTTCTTAACAACTTTATCCACTTGACTGCCTACTTTCAGGGATCTATTGACACATACACCAAGATCCTTCTGTTCCTCAACACTATTAAGAGCCCTACCATTAGCCCTATACTCTACACATTTATTGTTCCTGCCAAAGTGCATTACCTCACACTTTTCCACATTAAACTCCATTTGCCACCTCTCGGCCCAGCTCTGCAACTTGTCCAAGTCACTCTGTAAACTAAAACACCCCTCTTCACTATCTACCACACCACCAACTTTAGTATCATCTGCAAATTTACTGATCCATCCCTCAATACCCTCATCCAGATCATTTATAAAAATTACAAACAGCAGGGGCCCCAAAACAGACCCCTGAGGCACACCACTCGTCACCGAACTCCACGATGAATATCTCCCATCAACCACCACCCTCTGTCTTCTATCTGCCAGCCAATTCCTAATCCAATTAGCTAAATCACCCTCTATTCCACACATCTGCATTTTCTGTAGAAGTCTTCCATGGGCCACCTTATCAAACGCCTTACTAAAGTCCATATATACTACATCAACCGCCTTACCCCCATCCACCTCTCTGGTCACTTTCTCAAAAAACTCAATGAGGTTAGTAAGGCATGACCTACCCTTCACGAAACCATGCTGACTATCCCCAATCAATTCATTTCTCTCTAAATAACTATAAATCCTATCCCTAATAATTCTCTCCAATACCTTGCCCACAACAGAAGTAAGACTCACTGGCCTATAATTCCCAGGAAGGTCTCTCTTCCCCTTCTTAAACAATGGGACCACATTCGCTATCCTCCAGTCCTCCGGAACCACACCCGTAACCAACGAATTGCGGATGTTGTTTCTTTATTCAAGAAAGGAAATAGAGATAACCCTGGAAATTATAGACCAGTGGGTCTAACCTTAATGATTGATAAGTTGATGGAGAAGATCCTGAGAAGCAGGATTAACGAACATTTGGAGAGGTATAACATAATTAATAGTCAGCATGGCTTTGTCAAAAGCAGATCATGTCTTACGAACCTGACTGAATTTTTTGAGGATGTGACTAAAACACTGATGAAGGAAGAGTGGTTTATATGGGCTTTAGCAAGGCATTTGATAAAGTGCCCCATGCAAGACTTATTGAGAAAGTGAGGGGGCATAGGATCCATGGGAACATTGCTTTGTGGATCCAGAACTGACTTGCCCACAAAGGCAAAGAGTAGTTATAGATGGTTCATATTCTGCATGGAAGTCGGTCACCAGAGGAGTACTCCAGGGATCTGTTCTGGGACCTTTACTCTGTGATTCTTATAAATGACCCAGATGAGGAAGTGGAGGGATGGGTTGCTAAGTTTGCTGATGACACAAAGGTTGGAGGTGTTGTGGATAGTATGAAGGGATGTCAGAAATTGCAGCGAGACACTGATAGGATGCAAGACTGTGCAGAGAAGTGGCAGATGGAGTTCAAATCAGATAAATGTGAAGTGGTTCATTTTGGCAGGTCAAATAGGATGGCAGAATATAATATTAATGGAAGGACTCTTGGCAGTGTGGAAGATCAGAAGGATCTTGAGGTCCGAGTTCATAGGACACTCAAAGAAGCTGCGCAGGTTGAAACTGTGGTTCAGATGGTGTATAGTGTACTGGCCTTCAATCGAAGAATTGAGTTTCGAAGTCGAGAGATAATGTTGCAGCTATACAGGACGCTGATCAGACCCCACTTGAAGTACTGTGCTCAGTTCTGGTCACCTCAGGAAGGATACGGAAGCCATAGAAAGAGTGCAGAGGAGATTTACAAGGATGTTGCCTGGATTGGGGAGCATGCCTTATGAGGATAGTTTGAGCGTGCTCGGCCTTTTCTCCTTGGAGAGGCGAAGGTTGAAGGGTGACTTAATAGAGGTGTATAAGATGTTGAGAGATATTGATCGAGTGGATAGTCAGAAGCTTTTTTCCAGGGCTGAAATGGTTGCCAGAAGAGGACACAGGTTAAAGTGCTGGATAGTAGGTACAGAGGAGATGTCAAGAATAAGTTTTTCACTCAGAGTAGTGGGTGTGTGGAATGGGCTATCAGCAACAATGATGGAGACGGATTCAATAGTCTTTTAAGAGACTTTTAGATAAGTATACGGAATTTAGTAAAATACAGGGTTATAGGTAAGTCTAGTAATCTCTAAGGTAGGGACATGTTCAGCACAACTTTGTGGGCTGAAGAACCTGTATTGTGCTGTAGTTTTCTATGTTTCTATGTCTGTCCTTGGCTTGCTGCAATTTTCTGACGAAGCTCAACACAAATGAAGGTGCAGCATCTCATCTTCCAGCTAGGTAGTTTTTTTTCACACAGCCATGGAGGTTTACAGCATGGAAACAAGCCCTTCAGCCCAACTTGTCTATGCTGCCCTTTTTTATAGCCTTTTGGTCTCAACATCGAATTCAACAACTTCAGGTGATTTGCTCTATCCCATCTCGACACCTGTTTCCATTCCATTTTATTTAATTTTTACTGGTCTCTACCTTTTATTTCTCGATTGCTTTTCTTCATTTTTCTTCCCATTCTTTTCCCCTACTTTATGCTCCCTCCCTTACCTTTTCTCTCCTCTGCTTTTCTTTTTTTTAAATCTTACCTCTGTCCCATCCATTTCCCTCCCCCAACATCTTCATTTTAACTTCTCTGCCGTTCACTCCCTTTGTTCCCTCGATGGACAGCTATGAACTGATTTTCCTGGTTTCTGTGGCTATGACTCTTTTTCATTCCCTCATCCTGCAGTATAAATATCTCCCACTTTCTATGCCTTTTACCTTTGACAAAGGGTTGTCTGAACTCAGAACATCAGCTCTTTTCTCTCCTTATAGATGCCAAACCTGCTGAGATTTTCTAGCATTTTTTCTTTTGGTTTCAGATTCCAGTATCCGCAGTAATTTGCTTTTTTACACCTAGATTACTCTTGATTTCACTCATCTGTAGTCTCTCTCCAAAGTTGTGCCAAACATGTCCCTACCTAAAGACAATAATCTGCCTTTTCATTTCTCCTACTGAAGTGCATGACCTCATAATTCCCCACATTTGCAGGTTTTCATCCAGTCACCTAATCTATCTGTATCCCACTGCAAAATTACAATATCTTCATCTTTACATCTTTTACCTATCTTCAAGTTATCAGCAAATTTGGAAAACTTACATTCTGTTCCTTCTTCCAGGTCATTAATGTAAATCATGAACAATTGTGGGCCAAGAACTGATTCTTGCAGTACTCCACCAGTTACATCATTCCCCTCTGAAAAGGATCCATTTATTCTAACTGTGTCTTCTGTGACAGCCAGTTTTCCATCTATGTTAACATACTTCCTCCAATTCTATGGGCTTTTACTTTACGCACCAATCTATTATGTGAACCCTTGTCAAATATAAATGTAAATATACTACAGCTGCAGATTCCCCTCTATTTACTTTCCCTGTTATATCCTCAAACAATTTAAGCAAATTTATCTTTCATAAAGCCATGTTAACTAGGTTTGATTATATTCTGCTTTCCTAAATGATTAGCTATGTCCTCTTTGTTTATTGACTCTTGCCAATTAAGAGACATTAAACTAATTGGCCTATAGTTCCCTGACTTCTGTCTTTCTCCCTTTTTCAACAGGGAGTCATACTGACTGTTTTCCTTCTGGGACCCTCCTGGAATTTACATAAGTTATGTAAAATTTCAACCAATGGGTCTACTATTTCTGCAGCTATCTCCATTAAAGCCCTAAAGTGCAGTTCATAGGGTCCTGATGACTTGTCCATCTTTAGCCTCCTATGTTTCTCCAGTGCTCCATCTTTTGGGATTTTTGTAAGTTCTACCATATTATTCCTTTCCACCTTAGGGATATTTGCAATGTCATCCACGGTGACAACTGATGCAAAATGTTTATTTGGCATATTTGCCATTTCTTTGATTGCTATGATCAATTCACCAGCCTTGTTACATAGAGATCCCACATTTACCATAGCTACCTGATTCCTATTTACATATCCAGGAAAACTCATAGGAGTTCAGGAGAGAGAGTCGTTTTTGTAAGATTCATCCCAAGTAACTCTGTCAAATAGGACTCCGTACTCTACATGCTGTTCCCAGGATATACATGAGACAAACATCAGCAGCTTTGGAGGATCATCAACTCAATAAAAAGCTGCTCTTTGGTCTGCCCGAAACCTGCTGATTATCCAATGCAGAGTTATCCGTGACCAAGCATTGCAGACTGGCACATTCCGGAGCTTAAGACTACATGCTAAGCTAAAGCATAGAGTTGTATCATGGGGAAAAGTTGGGGTCCAAGACCTTTCAGCCACAGTCTACTGACAGGTGGGGAATTGTAGAGAACCCATCAAGCTATATGACTCACATTGAATTTATATGGTGAATATTACATACACCACAGTGATACTGAAGTACCTCAGAGTGCGATTTTGTCCATGTTATATAATCCCAAAAATGCAGAAGCAGGCCATTCAGCATAACAAGTCTCTACTGATCTCCAACAGAGCATCTCACCCAGATCCAACCCCTGTAACCCTATGTATTTAGTATGCTAATCCCCCAAGCCTACACATCTTTGAACACTAAGGGACAACTTAGTATGGCCAATCAACCACAGCTCTGGACTGTCGACAACCTGAATGCCATTGCACTTCTTTAATGACCATTTTGAAATGTCTGAAGTGTTTCTTTGACCATATTGCAGAACCTCAGAGTGTAACGTTATTTTTGTTGAAAACCTGAATATCACTGCACTTACGATAGCCATTTTGAAATGCCTGTAATGTTCCTTCAGATATTTTACGAATAAAGTACGCTTGCAAAAAAAATCCTTATGAACTGTGCCTTTCCTTTACTGTAGTGCCTCTTCAGAGTTATATCCAGTGTACTTCCAGGGCTATGGTTTCCATAATGTATAGAAATGTATAGTTAACACACTTACGCTTTCAGATACAAGTTCTTATAAGCTGAGTGGACCATGTCTCATTCTCTGAGCCTAAATCTCTTCTACAGAACTATCTATTTCAGGGTCATCCTGAAAAAATGCAATTGCAACACTAAGGTTTTCTTCACTGCCAGATATCTTCTTAAATTTCTCTCTTCTCCTCTTCAATAGTGCAAAGAGCTAATGGATTACTTTTTCACTAGGATTGACTTGATGTCCTAACCCAACACTACCACTCTAAATTAAACTTTCCCAAGTCTTGTCATCCACCTTCCAGCTTTGAAAAAACATAGAATGAGGTGAGATAAGATTGACTGCCCTTGACAAGGCCACATTTGACTGAGTACGGCATTGATAAGCCACGGCAAAACCAGAGTCAACGGCAACCAGTGGGAAACCTCTGTTGTTGGAGCCAAAAGGAGATGGTGGTGGTGATTGAAGGTCAATCACCTCAGCTCCAGGACATCGTTCCATGAGTTCCTCAGGGTTGTGTCCATCTTCAGCTGCTTCACCTCAGCTCCAGGACATTGTTCAAGGAGTTCCTCAGGGTCGTGTCCATTTTCAGCTACTTCATCATTGACCTTCCATCATAAGATCAGAAGTGGGGATGTTCATTGATGTCTGCATAATGTTCAATATCATTCACGAGTCCTCAGAAACTGAAGCAGCTTGCATCCAAATACAGCAAAATCTTGACAATATCCAAGCTTGGACTGACAAATAACATTCATAAAGGCCAGGCAATGACTATCTCCAATAAAAGAGGGTCCAACTATCTCCTCTTGATATTTGACTGCATTACCATCGCTGAATTTCCCTACTATCACCAAAAACTGATCTCTACTAGCCATGTAAATATGTGGCTACTAAAGGAGAGCAAAGGCAAGGAATCTTACAATGAGTATCTCACTTCCTGACTCCACAAAACCTGTCTACCACCTACAGTTCACAAGTCAGGATTGTAATGGAATATTGTCCATCGCCTGGATGAATGTAACTCAAACACTCAAGATGCTTGACACCATTCAGGACAAAGCAGACCACTTAACTGTATCCCTTCCACAAAAATTCAATTTCTCCAACACTGGCAGCCATGTGCACGATCTACAAGTGCACTACAAGAACTCACCTAGGTTCCTTCGGCAGCACCTTCCAAACCCACAACACTAGCTTCCAGAAGGTCAAGAACAGCAGATACCTGGGAACACCACCATCTGGAGGTTCCTTTTCAAATCACTCACCATCCTGACTTAGAAATACATCACCATTTCTTCGCTTCACTGTATAAAAATCTTATAACTCCCTTCCTAACCGTGGGTCTACTTACATCTCAGAGACGGCAGCGATTCAAAAACTCAGCTCACACCACTCTCGAAAGCAACTAGGAATGGGCAATAAATGCTGGTCCAGCCAGTGACACCCATATCTCACAAATGAATAAATAAAAAACTTCTGCAGTTAAAGTAGAACAGAAAATAAAAACCGGTCAGGCAGCATCTGTGGAGAGTGAAACACGATGTTTCACACAGATGATCTAAAGAACTCCAGCTATGTTTGTCTTTTTTCCCCACAAGAGTAGCCTGACCTAAGTATTTCAAGCATTTTCTATATTTTATTTTTGATATCCATAGTATTTTACTTCTGCAACATTTAAATAATTCTTTCACTCTGAAAATTTTTATCTGTGGGACATACATGCTCTCTATCCACCTGCCATCTCAACTCTAATTCCATTCAACTGACCAGTCCTCCTGAAAACATATCCTGATTTTTCTTGCATCATTCTGCAAGCAGTCTGCTACTCAGTTTTGTGACCCTGTTTTCTTTCATCCTCTCCCATTCTCCTATTCTCTGCCACTCTAACTTATATCAACTACTCCTCAAAATTTCTCAACTTCTTCCCCGCCTTGTGCCAGTTGGCTCCTAAGCCCCTAGCCATGTTTCAGATCAATACTGTATTTAGACTTGGGTTTTATCTGCAAAACCATAGATCACTACCATGTGCACAAACACATTATAGTGCTTGGCTGTCTGTTGATACATAATTGATTTTGCAACATCTGCGACATTTCCATGAAATTGTTTATTTCGGCAAGTCGAAAGTCAGAAAAACTGGCCAATGAAAAATGTTTCAGGAATTGCGGAAGCCAGATTATGCAATCATTAGCTTCACCAGCAACATGCGGCAATTGCACAAAGATGGCACAAATGGGTGATAAAAAAATCAGGTTGTTTAGATAGAGGGTCATGCAGATGTAATATTTTTATCAATTATGCTAAAATAGATCTCAATACACACAGGTTCCCATCCCTCTCCATATTATAAGAATGACGATATTTCATAAATGCTTTTATGTGTATACACCGAATCACTGAAAGCATTAAATAAAATATGAAGCTCCTTTGTCCTTTCTACAACATAGAGAAGAAATAAGACAAAGAATAGCTGTAACAGGACAGCAGCAAAGATTGGTAAAATTCCATATTCTCTAACTCACCACATGCAATGCTGCTGCAAATTAAAAATCCTAGTTTCATGGCAAGCAAATAAGAGATCTTACCTGAAAAGCTCTCGGATTTCCTTCACTTTGGCCTGGAAGGGAATATTGCGAATCAGGATTTTGGAGCTCTTTTGTTTCTTTGCCTTTTGGAGTTTTCTAGCTGGATTCAAAGAACTGCATACAAAAGTATTTTGTTATGTTTCCAATATTGCTAAAAACTGGACATAACAATTCAGGAAACTGGACAGAATTCAAGCACAGTAAGACCAATTATGAAAAATTTTGGTAGAGTTGTTAACTGACAGCAGCAAGAATTATCTGAGATCATTTCTAAATCTTCACATATAGAAAGATGTCAGTATTGGCATACAAGTGTCTTGTTAAGTTGTTTCTTCAAATGGCACAGAATCTGAATAAAGGCAAGGCTGAGGATGTTTTTTTCAATTGGAAGATGTAACAATCTCACCAATTTTTCAATGGTTTCTCAGGCAGTTAGTTACAATTTGAGAACAACTTTCATGTTAGCATGTGGAGAAGATAAATAAATGCTTTCGATACCCTATATGTATTTTGCACATTTCATGTCACAAATTCTATCAGTAATGGTTGTTGCTGAACTTTCTCAGCAGCTAAATATATGGAGTTAGAAACCCTGCTAAATGTCTGATTCAATAATTTATCAGTACTTTGTAAATGCAGACAGCTCAGGTGCTGGCTGACGCACAGAGTTTTATATCAATTGGGAAAAGTACGGTTGCCAGTTAGCTAACTCTAAACCCTGACTGCAAAACAACTACATATATAAATTATTTGTATATTATCAAACTGCAATTTCAATTAATAGCTTTCTGAAACATTTAATATTGATTGATTATGCTACATGGCGGGCACAATGAAATCAATGGCTTCATAGTGCTATATACTGCACAATGTAACACCGGTGTGAAGTTATCCAATTGCAACTGATGTGAAATCATTTGGGTCTTATATGACGTGACAGTAAAACAGAAACTGGTGTAAGTGAAGTCAGGCTTTGCTGTCATTAAAATTTGTTAAGAGTGTTGTACATATCTGCCTGCAATTCAACTGTAATGTTAGGAATATAACTGTCTCTAAAAGTAAAATGAATGTTTTTGAGCAGCAATATGTTCTGAACTTGGCCTAAATTTTCCTGAAAACCAACATAATAATAAAGACAAATGCTAACATTCCTTCACAGATTTTTGAAGAAATGTTAACTTATGCCATGGTTACTTCAGCACTTCCTGAGACTTATGTGCTAATTTCTTCCATCACAATGAGGCATTCATCAACATAATTCCACTTCCATTAAAATCAATGATTATTACTAATTTCCAGAATTAATGCTACCTTTATTTTCACTGCCACTCAGGCTGGCAAATAATGGTGTTGGTGGGCCTCTGGAAACTTGGTAGTACTCTTTTGTTGGACCACAATTTACTTTTTATAGTTTCAGAAGCCCATAAAGGAAACGTCTGTTCAATTCTAATTATGTTTTCAAAACGAGTACCTACCTATTTGTTTGACATTCTAATGCACCTTTAGATATCAGGTGCAAAGAGAATTCAAAAATTTCTTATTGTTAAATGCATATTTCCACAGTGTAAATTTCCATAACGCATAAACAATGTATGCTTACTTCTGAAATCAGTCCCAGTGAAAGCAAAAGGATGAATGTTAACGCTTTTTGCTTACTCTTTTCATTCTTCATTTTATAATTTAGACATAGCCATAGAATTCCTACAGTGCAGAAGCAGGGGATTTGGCCATTGAACCACCCAGCCCTATAATACCATGTTCACCCTGCTTATCCCCCAACACAATGGGGCAATTTAGCATACATCTTCGGACTGTGGGAGGAAACCCATGCAAACATGGGGAGAATGTGCAAACTCCACACAGTTCTAGGAGAAATTCTTCCACTACAAGTCACTAAATGTTACATTACAGATTGATATCTAACACATCAAATGAAACACTAAATCCTCAAGTTTTTTCTTGATTTTAGCAAAAGTCAAACACCAGCATAAAGAGTTTATGCGAAATAGCTATAGCTCCATAAACATAGAAGCATCAAATGTTTTAAAGTCGAAGACCTCAAGTACAGCTGTATGATCATATACTTAACATTCTGGTCACTCAAATAATTTAATAGAATAATTTTAAATAAACTAAAAAATACTTACATTGTAGCTCTCTCTGATATCTTCAACTCTAACTGATGATCATCCACCATACAATGCTAGGTTCCAAAAGAAATCCAGAATACATGGAGAAAGTGGAGAATGGAGAAATGCAGGGTACGTGGAGAAAACATAAGAAATTATATTTAATAAGTTGAGAACTGTACTGCGAACATTGCAGTAAACTTTTAAACAATGGTGAATTGTAATTCCCGGATTGTTGGTGGTAGCGGTCGTGGTGGTGTTGTTGGCAGTGGTTGGGGCGGGGGTGGGGTGCAGTGGTGGAATATTTCCCGCATTTAAAGTACTGCCCAGAAACATCATTAAGCTTCACAGAGCCACAGACTACTTCACTGCATGCTAGCAGTTACATTCCGATAGGTATAGTACTTCATCACAGCCTTCTCAGTACACTGTAGATAGCAAATGCTGGCCTTCTTGCACACCTGATTTGTGTCAGTATCAGATTATACGAATTAACAGCTTAAACATTGGTTGCTCAGAAAGATGAGAACAGTGAGTCACTGTAGGCTAAGGATATAAAAGAATTGGGAAAGTTTAAATATTCCACCTGAACAGAGAAATGTTTACATGTGTGAATGAAAATAACCATGAAGTTCAATATTAAAACTCATGGTACCAGCAGACACTGAATTCTACATATTCTGCTATCCCTCTTGAAAACAAAGCTTTTGCCCACCAAACTGAAAAGCAGTCCATTAAAGACAGATCCAGACAATTCCAGCAGGAATGCTAAATATATCACATCTTCATAACATTTCCATACCCTGTCAAACTAGAATCTCTGAAAAATTGTGAATCGTGTTTTGAAAGCATGCAATACTAACAGAAGATACTTTTCTGTCCTTCACAGTCACAGCTTTTAACTGGTTTGAAATATTCATCCCAAAAATACTATTTGAAATATTTATTTTGAGAATTTTAAGCACTTTCAAACATTCTCATATCCAAAATCATAATATTACTTTATAGCATAAAAACTGTAAATAATCAAAATTTGCTACCATTCTGTAGCAGAAGTAAAGGAAGGAAACTAATGAGTGCATTACAAGAAACAAATGTTTTAGTATTTAAACAGAGAAGATGCAGCATGTATCAACATAAAAACTTTGGAATGGAGTTGAGATCTGAATCTTGAAACACTTGCATTTAGATTTCCTTAGAATAGGCCAAGACATTGGTATACTTCTGGTTCACTGGTACATTGGTACACTGCAGTTTACTTCCTATATCTCTCACATTCCATCTCTTTCTCTCCAGCCTGCTTTATCTCCAAGCAACTGGTCCTGAAAACCTATGTTGATCATCTTTCCATTTATATTTATATTCACTCTGTTTACATTCATTAGGTGCTCCATCTTCTGGTTGCTTCTCATCTTACATGTAACTAACTTGTAATCTATATCATAGCTAGATAATTTCCTGGGAACAGCTGTGAACACCTTTGGAGTTAGAAATATTTTCACAAATAAACACCACATTATTTTGCAATAAGATTTTGAAAAGAGCTAAATTAAAAAGTTCTGGGGAGTGACAATCTCCAAAGCACTATGTATAGTGCATTTAATCAGGCACATGTGTAACAGCGCTTTCTGGCAGTCAGCAGTTGGCTTCCTGACACGAATAGACTCCATTCACTCCCTCTATTGGCAAGAATTACACTTTGCCTCATTTCTTTCTAAGTAATGATAAGATTTGAATTTTTCTCTCATCAAAAAAAAAAGGGTCTGAAACTCCCCATTTTCACACATTCATTTTTTTTTTTAGTAAAATCACTCCCCTAATCTTAATGTGGAGACATTGGCATTGGACTGGGGTGGGAACAGTAAGAAGTCTCATAACACCAGGTTAAAGTCCAACAGGTTTATTTGGTAGCAGAAGCTTTTGGAGCAATGTCCCTTCATCAAAAGAGTGGAAAGTTGGGTTCACAAACAGGTCATATATGGACAGAGATGCAATTGCAAGATAATGGTTGGAATGCAAGTCTCAACAGGTAATCAAGTCTTTAAGGTACAGACAATACAAGTAGAGAGAGGGGTAAAAGAGGTGTGAATTCTCTCAAGGCTGGACAGTTAGTAAGCTTTTGCAAGCCCAGGCAAATCGTGGGGTTTACAGATACTGTGGCATGAACCCAAGATCCATTCTTCTCTCTTTCAAACTGGATATAAAATGTACTCAAGCTGTGGTCACTGATTTTTCCAGTTCATATGTAGGTTAGATTCAGCCATGACTTTTGCTGTCCCTTTATGACAAGCATCCTTTATTTATTCTTGTATACTTTGTCCTATATTGTGATTAATATTAGTACATCCTTTCCAAACAAAAAAAAAGTTGTGATATGAGGAGAACCAAAAGAATCATTCAGACCGTCCCCACTGAATCTAGGTCACCTCAATTTGATAATGATTTGAGGATATTTTCAGCAACCTGTCACTCTTGGCATTTTCATCAGGACATAATTATGGCGAGTGTCAAATATTTCTCTCCTTTTCTAACCCTTAAAAATACTAACATATTCTTGAATATGGCTTCACAGTTGTTCTGTAATACCTCAACCTTTCTTCAACTCTTATCGCTCTCACTTTTCCAGCTATTTTCCCTCTTCTACTGCCAAAATATTTTGGAATGCATAGTGTCTCATAATTATAATAAAAATCATGGCTTAATTCCATCCAATCCAATTTTGCTCATGACTAAGTTCAAGGAAATTATCCTTTATGACTGTGTCCTTGAATTCTTGATCACTTTCAACAGTTGATGATTGCACTATTTGCATCCAGCTCCATGACATTTCTCTGTTATGATTCTACATACATCTTTCACAATGAAGATAAAGAAAATCTCTAATTACCTTTTCATCTATGCTTATGCAAGGGCTCCCATTTTTGACCTCTCCATCCATATTCTATTATTTGAATGCATGATATTCAGCTTCAGCATAGATATTGAGAATAGCTGCTCCACCTCAATACCTCGATTATCAACCTTAAAAGCTTTAAGGTTTTAAAAAGAAAGTGCTACAATATCTACTCTGCTGGACAGCAAAGGATTGATTAATTGAAATTTTTCCAACTGAAGTCTTCAGTAAAATCTTAACCATTCTCTTCAGTTTCAAGTAATGCATTAGTCTTCAATTCTAACCACTTTTGCAACTACCATCTCAGGACAATATGCAAGACCAAGAAAAGGTAATGACATCTCAGGGCAGCTCTGAAATGCAACTCAAGTGTACTGTTCATCTCTCAACTGAGCTTTTCCTGATGTATGATATTTTCATCAAAGAAAAAATACCCACTTCTGCTCCTATTGGTTTGTCTTTTCTCAGCTTGAGATTTCCCTACCTCCATGTTTCAAACAGAATCTCTTTTGCATATTTCCCATCTCTTTTTTGTAATCAGTGCAGACTCAATGGGTCAAATGAATTCCTTTTGCACTGCAGGGATTCTGTGGTTTTCTACGGACTATACTTTAAAAATAATTCATTGGATTCAAAGCATTGTTATGGCTTGAGGTCCTGAACAATGCTTTATAACATTTTGGCAAAATTTCAATGTGATAATCATATTTGAAGAGATGTAAAGACTACTGACTCTAACTATACAAATGTTGTGTGCTCTGCTGGTTACAAGTTCCTTGTAAAACTAAAGATTCTTTGAAAAGAGTATCTAAACTTAACTTGTGACAGAAGTGGAACATTCCATAGAAAAAATATAATATACCGTTATTACTTCATTTGTGGAGAAGATTTCAACTCATGTCACTGATAATTTGAAAATATTTTCTCAATCCAAGTACATATGCATTATTTCAGTTTCCTGTTGAATATATGCTCTTATGCAACGTATGGTGTTTCAGCATAATTATTTCCACAAACATGAACCATCAACTTTGCATGTCAATTACTAGATATCAACCAATCATTTGATTTTAACAGCATAGCTTAGAAACTCTCACCTGTGCTTTTTCTTAAAAATGGCAGTTTAACCATTATTTTACAATTCTAGATCCTTTATTAACAAGCAGAGCTTACAAGGCTGAAATTAACAATACACTGTTTTAAAATATAACTTTAAAATCTGAGCTATTTTCTATTCTGACAAATGTACATTCACTATATTCTGACGTACATTAAAGGAGATGTCTGAAATACTGTGCCACAAACACAAGTCTGGTTACCTGCAGCAGTTTTAGTGCTTTGTTGGCATACTCTGGTTTGGCATATTCCACAAAACCATATCCCAGCGATAAAAGAGAACCTATAAAATGAAAATCAGAAATTCAAATGCCATCCAGTCATTCCAGAGGATTATCATAAAAATAACCAGAGATCACCAGTTTGCTAAATAGTTGCTCATTGTTTACATCATTTGGGTTCCCACGTTGGAAGTAAGCTAAATACTGGATTAGTGTACACAACTGAGACCAGAGTGCTATTTTCCTATTAAGGTAAGTGTGGAAGTGTCTGTGCATCTGAACCCTCATTCCCACTAATTAGTTTAAAGGCAACTTTCCTAGTCATATGGTCCACAAGAATATCGGTCCCACCATGAATCAGATGTAGGCTGTCCCAACAATACAGCCCCCAGTGTCGCCAGTATTAATGCCAGTGCCTCTCAAACCGAAACCCACTTCTCCCACACTAGCCTGTGAACCACATATTTATCTGTAATTTTATGTACCTTTGCCGATTTGCACTTTGCACATGGCTCAGGTAATAATCCAGATATTATAACCTTGGAGGTTCTGTTTTTTAATTTAGTGCCTAACCCCTCAAACTGCCTACACGGAACCTCCAGATTTGTTCTACTTATATCATTGCTGCCCCACCCCAACCCCATTGAATGATTCCTAGAACTCTGGCACTATGATCTGTTTGTTCATTCTCCCTACAGGCCCTGAATCTCAAACCTGTTGAATGAGGGCAAGGATTGTTAAGCTAAGTGTGGGAGATTAGAAGAATTTACAGAGAATTAACCTTATTTTTTTTCTTAAACCTAACACAAATTACTGATAAATTTTGTGGTTTACAAATTGGTGTGGAAATCTGAAAATCCTTCAGATTGAAAGAAGGTAAGAACAAGGTCTTTTAGTAGGACTAGACAGAGGATTAATTTAGGATAGTTACTAAACCAATTCAGACTTTTTTTTAAAAACAGGAGAGGCTTTTTAGTGCCTTAGCACAGACTGCCATTTTGCTCTGAGTGCCTGGGATTTAAGAAAGGTGGGGAAGGGAGTTACTCACATTTCTTTATTACATGCACAGGTCAGTGGGGGCAGTTGCAATCAATGCAGGAACAGTGAACATGTCTATCTAAAGTCACTAGCGACTGGCAGATTTTCTACTTTTTTGGCTTTTGAAGTGAAGGCTAGGAGGAGAAACAAATTGCGGAAAATAAAAATTAGGGGTTTAAGTAAAAACTAATTTAAATTCTAAATGAAATAAATTCCAATTACATAAATTTTTGCAGGGCTAGGCAATGTGTTGTATCTGCAGCAAGTAGGAGATGGTGAACCCCATTTTGGTTTATAATGACCACATTTGCAGCAAATGTAGGTTGCTCGAGAAACTTTGGTTCAGACTTAGCGAGCTGGAGTCTGAGCTTCAGACATTACAACACATTAGGCAGGTAGTGAGTAACCTGGATACTGTGTTTCAGAAAGTAGTAAATTAACTGTTTTAAATCACGTCAGTTTCTTGTGGTCAGTGGTTGGGGCAGGATGGTGTGATTGCGAGTCAGGCAGGTAGAGACAGCCAACAAATAGCGCTGCAGGAGCCTCAACCCCTGCCCTCATTCAACAGGTTTGAGATTCAGGGCCTGTAGGGAGAATGAACAAACTGATCACAGTGCCGGGGTTCAAGGAGTCATTCAATGGGGTGGGGGTGGGGTAGCAACGATGTAAGTAGAACAAATCTGGAGGTTACATGTAGGCAGTTTGAGGAGTCAGGCACCAAATTAAAAAACAGAACCTCCAAAGTTATAATATCTGGATTATTACCTGAGCCATGTGCAAAGTACAAATTGGCAAAGATACATAAAATTAGAGATGAATATGTGGTTCATAGGCTAGTGTGAGAGAAGTGGGTTTCGGTTTGAGAGGCAATGGCATCAAAACTGGCGATACTGGGGGCTGTATTATTGGGACAGCCTACATCTGATTCATGGTGGGACCAATAGTCTTGTGGACCATATGACTGGGAAAGTTGCCTTTAAACTAATTAGTGGGAATGAGGGTTCAGATGCACAGAAAATTAGGAAGCCTAAGTTAAAGAGAGTAGGAGTACAGCTTACTGATCAGTCTGAATATCGACAGAACGCAAAAGATAGTGACAAATCATATGAAAATCATTTTGCACCATGGACTTCTGCAAGAGGAGGGAAATTGGATAATAAAATGAACTTAAGGATAATGGCATGATTCTCCCAAAAAATTCTAAGTGCCGAATTTGCATGAAAATTGAAGTAACCCCTCCCACTGGCTATTTTAGCAAGATTTTCAGAATGAATCTCTGAGATTCTGAACACTGCAGAGTGCCCTAACATGGTTCACTCTGAAAATCTGAAGCGGAGTGTATTCTAACTGGAGAGGCGTGCCAGCATAGTACTGAGCAGGCAGGCGAGAGAGGGGGAGATTCTGGCACAGAGCTGATGACTCCAAAAATCTTGGAGCAAGAGATGCGTGGAGACTGCGGTGTCCAATAGGGAGCCGTTAAACATCTCCGCTGATGTCTCCAGGCCCGGGCTAGGAGAATCGCCCCTTTGTATCAGAATGCACTAAATATTTGCAATAAAATTAATGAGTTAACATCACAAATTGAGACAAATGGGCATGATTCAATGGTGATTACTGAGACATGGTTGCAGGGAAACCAGGTTTAGGAACTGAATGTTCGAGGGAATTCAATATTTTGGAAGGATAGGCAGGAAGGAAAAGGAGGTGGTGTAGCTTTGTTAGTTGAGGAAGAAATCAGTGCTGTAATCAGAAGTGGTATAAGCACTGGAGTCCAAGACATAGAATCAGTATCGGTAGAAATAAGTTAGAAGATAGGAAAAAGTCCTTGGTGGGAGTAATCTACAGGTCCCCAAACAGTAGTCTCCCCAGTAGATCACAGTATAAACCAAAAAATACTGACGGCTTGTAAAAAATGTACAGCAATAATCACGGGGGATTATAACAGACATATTGACTAAAATAATCAAATTGGCAAGGGTAGTCTTGAGGGAGAGTTTACTGAATGTATTAGAGATTTTTTTTGGAGCAAGCTGTTCTGAAACCAATCAGGGAACAGGTTATTCGAGATTTGATATCATGTAATGAGGTAGGGCAACAGAAGAGATGATAGATCACTCTAGAGAAGTGTGATCATAGCATACAAGAATTTCAAATTCAGTTTGAGGGCGAAAAACTGGAGACCCATGCTAGCATTCTGGATTTAAACAAAAGAAATTACATAGGCATGAGGACAGATTTAGCCCTAGTGGACTAGGCAAGAAGACCACAAGGTTGGATAGTCAATGAACAATGGAAGACAGTAAGGAGATATTCAAGCCCTCCCAACTAAAATATATTCCAGAGACGAGAAAAAGTAGTAAGGAGTGGGTGGGGGGTGGGGGGAAGAGATTTTCATTCAGGATATGAGGATATAAGGATGCGGCCTGGATTGGGAGGCATGCCTTATGAAGATAGATTGAGGGAGCTGGGACTCTTCTCACTGGAGAGACGTAGGTTGAGAGGCGACCTGATAGAGGTTTATAAAATATTGAGAGGAATAGATAGGTGGATTCTTAGAGGCTATTTCCCTGAGCTGAAATGGTCACTACGAGAGGACACAGATTTAAGGTGCAGGGAAGCAAATACAGAGGGGATGTGAGGAGTAAGTTTTTCACTCAGAGGGTGGTGAGTGAATGGAATCGGCTGCTGTCGGAGGTGGTAGAGGCGAACTCGCTAGGGTCTTTTAAAAGACTTCTGGATGAGTAAATGGGAACGAATGGGATAGGGGGTTATAGATAGGTCTGTGGATTGGTAGGCATGGATGTGATCGGCGCAACTCGTGGGCCGAAGGGCCTGTTTGTGCTGTAGTGTTCTATGGTAACAAAGACAAAAACTAAGGTATAGCGGATTGCAAAGGCCAGTGGCACATTGGAAGATTGGGGAGCTTTTAAAGATCAATAAATGGCTCTCTAAAAAAGCAATTAAAAAGAGCAATGGTAAATTATTAAAGAAAATTAGCGCAAAATATAAAAATGAACAGCAAAAGCTTCTATAAGTATATAAAGAAAAAGAGAGTACTAAAGCGAGTGTTGTTCCTTGGAATATGATGCTGGGGAGTTAACAGCAGGGAACACAGAAATTGCTGAGACACTAAATCACTATTTTGGCTCAATTTTCATGTGAAGTATTACCCAATAGTAACAGAAAATGCTGAGGTTATAGAAAGTGAGGAACTTACAACTACATATAGATAAAAAGTACTGAGCAAACTATTGGGATTGAAGGTTGCAGGTGCCAGGGCTTGATGACCTACATCCTCATGTCTTAAAGGAAATGGCATTGCATATTGTATCCATTGGTGACAACATTCCAAAATTCGCTAGATGCAGGGGTGGTTCTGGTGGATTGGAAAAATGCTAAAATAATCCCCTTACTCAAAAAGGGAGGGGACAAAATATAGGAAACTATAAGCGGATCAGTTTTACATCTGTCATTGGGAAATAGTTAGAATTCATTATAAAGGGCATTTAGAAAGTCAAATGCTATCCATTAGCATCAGCATAGTTTTATGAAGGGTAAATCATGTTTGACTAATTTGCTTCAGTTCTTTAAAGATATAACATTGTGGATAACGGGGATCTTGTAGTACATCTGGACTTCCAGCAGACATTTGATAAGATGTCACAAAAAAGGTTAATACACAAGATTAGTTCTCATGCAACTAGATGTAATTTATTAGCTTGGAAACAGGATTGGCTATCCAAGAGAAAGTAGAGATTTGGGACAAATGGGTCTTTCTCAGGTTGACAAGATATAACTAATGAGGTGCCACAGGATTCAGTCCTCAGGTCCCAACTACTTAAAATCTATATTAATGGCTTGGATGCAAGGATAGTAGGTACCATAAATAAATATACAGATGACACTAAAATAGATGGGATAGTATGTTGTGACAATGAGAAGTGAATGGACCAAAATTTGGCAGATGTGATATATGTGAAGTTATGCATTTTGGTAGGAAAAATACAAAGGCAAATGGAGAGAAATTTTGTAGTGCTTTGGTGCAGAGGGACCTGGGTTTCTCGTGCATGAATTCAGAAAACTTGTATGCAGATACAACAGATAATAAGGAAGAATCTTGGCATTTATTGCTAAAGGAATAGATAAAAGTAATGAAGTATTGCTGCTACTGTATAAAGCATTAGTGAGACCACACTGAATATTGAGTACAGTTTTGGTTTCCTTACTTGAGGAGGGATGTAGTTGCATTAAAGGCAGTTCAGAGCAAGTTCACAAGATTGACTCCAGAAACGAGGAATTTGGCTTACAAAGAGAGATTGACAGTTTAAATTTATACACATTTAAGTTTAGAAGAATGGCATGAAGTCTAATTGAGGTGTACAAGATAATAAGGGGGACTGACAAAATAGATGCAAAGAGAATGTTTCATGCAGTATGGGGAGATGAAACTAAGTTTTCACTAGTTCAATTATTAAGCCAAAAATGTTCTTAAATCTCTTTGTACATCTGATAAATAATTGTATAGCAGAATTTTCCCCGCCCATTAGATATTTTCACAGTTCACCACTGGTTCTCAGTAAAGCAACATTCCACATTTAATTAACTTAAAAATGTTTGACAATTCGTTTTACAGATCATAAGCATTACATAAAACTACCTAGATGCTAGATCACAGACATAATTGAAAATGCATATTTATTCATCAAATGTTGGTGTTTGAGTGAAAATTAATATACTAAAAATGAATTTCACAAGAAATATTCACCTGTCTTGTCACTCTTTTTTGAAATGCAGCAACTTTTCAATGGTCCACACTTGCCAAATGTCTACAATGGAAAGTGAACAAAGATGAACATTAATTAAAATTGTATAACATTTAGGGAAAGTGAAAAAAAGCTCCAGAAATTCAAACACTCAGATAAACAAGCTAACAATAAGACTGGGAAGGTGTACTCAGAACATATGGGCCAAGGAGGGAATAACAAAGATTTACTAGACTGACTTCTGGGATAAGGGGATCATCCTATGAGGAGAGATGGAGTCAACGAGGCCTATATTTCTTGAAGTTCAGGATGAGACAGAATATGGTTGAAGCTTGCAAAATTCTTAAGGCCCTTGACAGGGTCGAGGTTGAGACAAAATTTCTAAGTGTCATAACAGCAAGAGTAATGGAGTGATCTGAACCACTCTCTCAGGACCACAATCTTTCTGCACTGTGTCATTTCTTTTGGAGAGTTGGGAGCTTTGTGCCAGTAAGGTCTTTTCCAGGAAGGGACCAGAAGGCTCGCAAACTGTTTAGTATCAAGCATGAAATGGATTTTCAGCCTGCGTGATATTCTCCAGACCAGCACAATCTACTAACAGTGCTGCAAGGTCAGAGAATTGCCCTCAATGTATCTCATGGATGAGGAATCTGGAACATCAAGTCACTGTCTGAGAATAAGGGGGTGACCATTTAGGACTCTGATCAGGAGAAACTAAGATAGATATAAGTTTTAACAAAATCAAGGTTAAGATAGAAAGATCATCTATAATCTTGTTGAATGGTGGTGGATGACATTTAAAGGACTAAATGGCATATCTGTGCTTATTTCTTACATACGTTATGTCCGCAGCATCTGTATTAAGCTACAGACTGAGACAAATTTTTAGCTTTGGTGAGCAAACGTGTTTAATTCCCCCTCTTTTTTTCCTCCTGCACTTGGTTCTTTGTAGCCTTTTGTGGTTAATAATTTTTAGAAAACCTGATTGAGATGCTGGGAATAGAACTTAAAACAATAAAATGGGCAACAATATTGATAAGTATTCAGAGTGCTGGAAATATGTATTCTGTTTAAAGAAAAAGACAAATTAAATACTAGTGACGTCATAGGTGAAAAAAGACAGACGAACAAGTAAGAGTTAAGAAAGAGACATTCAGCAGATGAGGGTGAGGATGGGATATAAAGAAATTAGAAGTAAAAAAAAATTAAGAAGATAAAGAGGAATTATGAAATTAAGGTGTCAAGGAATATAAAACAAAATAGTAAAATAAGTTACAGGCATTCCAATAAAAAAAAAGGTAAACTATGATAAGAATAGCACTGTTAAAAGATAAACAGGATAATACTACAGATATCAATAAAAAGGTGGTCGAAATATTAAAATAATTGTTTTGCTTTGGTAATTATCAGAGATGGTATTGAAGGCACACATGGTATTGAGGGGTAAGTGCATCTACAAGAAATAAAAGAGATGCATTGAATAAATTAAGCAAAGTCAAAGGCGATAAAGATCCTGGTCCAGGTGGATTTCATCCATTTATTTTAACATAAGCTAGGGAAAAGACAGCAGAGGCATTACTATATATATTTAATATTTTGTTAAAAAAGATCTAGCGCTAGAAGACTGGTGTAGAGCTAAAGTAATTTCTTATTTAAGGGCAACAGAATTAGAGAATCATAGATCAGTCAGCTTAACATTAGTGGTCAGAAAAATAATGGAATGTTGACAAAGAGAACAAAACAAAAGAACACTGAGAAATTCATTATATAATGAATAGTCAGCGTGATTTTCAAAAGGAAAAATCTTGCTTGAACAATCTTATTAATACTAACAGGAGGTAACAGAGAGTAGATATAATCTATTTGGATTTTTAAAATATCATTAATAAAGTGCCCCATAATAGACCAATGAATAAGGCTAGCAATGAAGAGTCAAGAGGCAAGTGACAAACTAGATTGCTAGCTGGGCCAAGACAGAAAGCAGAGAGTGGGAATAAAGAATAGTTATTCAGACAAGCAGAGTCAAAATATAGTGTTCCGCAAGGATTAGTCCTAAGCCCACTGTTGTTCATTACATTAACGATTTGGTTTTTGGAATCAAAAAACAATTTCTAACTTGCAAATGACGAGTACTGCAACAAATTACAGGACATTAATGAACTCACAGAATAGGGAAATGAATTTAAACAGTGTCATTTTGGTATAAAGAAAAGGAAGGTTAGATATCACTTGGCAGTTACAAGTTAAGTGAGGTAGAGGAGAAAGGGGATCTCAAATTATTAAATAATCACCAAAAACTGCCACAGATTAGCAAAGCCATGAAAGAGCAAGCCAGCACTAAGTTTTATTTCTAGAAGCATATAATTGAGAAAGAGGGGAGTTATGCTAAACCTGTATTGAACTATGGTAAAGTCACACTTCAGAGTACAATTCTGGTTGCCTTATTTTACGAAAGGTAAAGAAGCACCAGAGAGGACACAGAAGATTACACAGGTGGAAATACATAATCAGGAAAGGAATGACAAGCTGGATGTCCTTTCTCTTGAAAAAGATGGCTGTAGGTGAGCAAATAGTTTTTTAAGATTATCAAAAGGTACATAAAGTGCATAGAGAGAGAATGACAGCTTTGACAAAGGGTCATCTGGACTTGAAACCTTAGCTTTTCTACTACATATGCTGCCAGACCTAACTGAGATTTTCCAGCATTTTCTCTTTTAGTTTCAGACTCCAGCATCTGCAGTAACTCGCTTTTATTTTTGTAGAGACAATGTTTCCTCTTGTAGAGAGGAGCATAACAAGAAGCTATTTGTATAACAGTCACCAAGAAATCCAATGAGGAATTCAAAAGAAACATCTTTACCCAAAGAGTGGTAAGAATGTGGAACTCACTACAACATGGAAGTGACTGAATCAAACTTTGTTTAAGAATTCTTGGGTTACTTGGTTATATTGAAGTTGTTGTTAATGATTTGTTCTCAGCCTGGCTTTCACCAAATGCATTTTACAAATATTACCCTAGTTTATACTTAATTAATTAGATTTTAAAAATTACGAATGTGCCTACAGAGCTGATAAACTGAATTCATCCCTTAAATATTGAACATTTTCCTTTTGAACTGTGCATTGTTTGCTTGTGTGTTCGTGAATTTTGTGAATTTTAACAAAGTCAAAATACTTTGCATTTCTTACTTGTATGTGTAATATGGAGTAATTGTTGTAGATGCCATGTTAAATAATTAATGAAAAATAAAAGGAACTAAGAGACAGGGCAATGTCATGAGAATTAAATCTAAAAATGATTGCTTAATTAAACAAAGCTTGTCAAGTTGATTTAGTAGGGGACGGCTAATCTGGTCAAACATAGGAGTGTTCAAAGTATCATGGTAGTGGGAATGAAAAATAGTACTGGAAAATTCTAAACTTTTAAACATCTGTTTTTATGCTGCACTTTTAGTCTATTAAATCTTTAAGAGAAATGCATATAAATTATCAGTGCATTTTTATTTTCAATAAATTTCTTTGCTGTATACACTGCATTTGGTAAACAGTTTAGAAATGTTATTTTCAGCAGATCCATCCAAGACCGCCATGTTACATTGTGAAAAAAATTGTAGCATTTAAATAGTGCCTTTCATGATGTCCTGAAGTACTTTACAGCCAATTAAGCACTTTAAATGCAGTTACTGTTGCAAAGTAAGAATTTGTGCACAGTAAGCCTCACAAAGAACAATGTGATCATTTGTTTTAGTAATCTTGGCTGAAGGATAAATATTGACCAGGATACTATGCCTTCTTTAAAATATTGTTACATCCTGTTTTGAGGGAAGATGGGGATGACATTAAACCAAAGCCTTAATTATGATCCATCCTCAGCCATCTAAATTCCAATGTGTACAGGCTCAGTGTATTTAATCTTTCCTCATAAGCTAACGCCCTCATCTCCAGTATCAGCCTGGTGAACCTTCCCTGTACTCCCTCCAAGGCCAATATATCCTTACACAAGGAAGGGGAGCAAAACTGCACACAGTACTCCAGTTGTGGCCTCATCAGTGCCTTGTACAGTTGCAACAAGACCTCCCTGCTTTTATATTCTATCCCCCTCGCAATAAAGGCCAACATTCCATTCGTTCTCTTGATCACCTGCAGACTGAGTTTTTGCGATTCGTGTACAAGGACTCCCAGGTTCCTCTGCACAGTAGCATGCTGCAACTTTTCACCCTTTAAATAATATTCCTTCCTACTATTATTTCTACCAAAGTGGATAATCTCACATTTGCTAATGAAAATGAGAGGTAGAAGTTGCATTTTTCAACCATGATATCCATGAGAGAAACAATGGAACATAGCCTTAAATATCTCTTAGATATTCCATTTTGCTGTTGAATCTTTTTAAAGTTCTGAGTATATTAGCAATGTCAAATATAAATTATTATTGCTTTATTGTGTTTGCTACAAAAAACTTTGTGAAGTGCTTTGGACACATTCCTATTTCTACTGTACACAGACGTTCCAAACAAAACTCCTCATTGCATTTCTGAAATAATTTATATTTTTGCCTGATAGGACATCATTTAGATACTACATTATCAAAAGTCAAAAAGCTTTACTAATAAAGAGAAAATGCTGGATAAGCTCAGCAGGTTAGCAGCACCTGTGCAAAGTTTCAAGTCTAGTTCACTCTTCTCAAATGGATTTTGAAACATTAATTGACTTTCTCGCTCCACAGATGCTGCAGACCTGCTGAGCTTATTCAGCATTTTCCCTTTTGATTCAGATTTCCAGCACCTGCAGTACTTTGCTTTTATTTATTGATAAACTTGTATTCCCTTTCAAATCATATGCAACACAATACCCACAACAGACTTGTCCTGATATCCTGGCTGAGAATATGTTACATTTCCAAATAAAAGCAAGCTGAAACAAAATACATTATCTTAAAAATTATTGACATTATGCATTAATAGGATATTTTATGATGCGTGTGGACTTTGTCTTCAGAATTTTCACGTTAAAGATGATTTACATAAATACATGTTTTTGTTGTTATTTAGTCTGGTTACTCAATGGAAGTATGAATTACAAACATCTTTAGCTGCTTCATTAATGTCCTTCCATCATAAGGGATGTTCGCGGATGACTGTGCAATATTCAGCACCATTCATGACTTCTCAGATACTGAGGCAGTCCATGTCTAAGTGTAGCAAGACCCGGAAAATATCCAGGCGTGAGCTGACAAGTGACAAATAACATCTGAGCCACAGAACTACCAGGCAGTGACAGTCTCCAACAAGAGAAAATCAAACAATGCAGCACAGTGCCCTTTGATATTCAATGACATTACCAGCATTACGACACTCACCACTACCTTCTCAGCTGACAGATGAATCCTTGCCTCACTCTAAATTCTTTACTATTAAATATTTTTGTACTGCCAGGCTGAATACTTGACCTTTGAATTTTTCCAAAAAAGCTAATTTTCTATAATGTTTTGCCAGATGCTGCAATACCAGAATTTTCTGTGTTCTATGTTGAAGTTCCAATGCAAATTTATCACCAACACATTTATTTCAGTACCCATGGTTTGAAACTAGTCAGTTTCCATACAACTACTTAGATGCACAAAACCTAGAAAGTTAATTACCAGTTAATGATCAATTGGGAGTTATTGAAAGAAATCTTATTGTTTAAACATCAGAAAATTATTTCCTTTGTTGTATTAAGTTCCACATAATAACACACCAAGATAACAATGCTATTAATGCTGTTTACACTTTTTTGCTGACAGGAAGCTACACCTATATTTCATATAGCTGAACAAGCAGCGCCACAGAATAGCAACAGCAATAACAACAGCCTGGATTTGGCAATAAAAATAATAGTGAATTTATCAGCATTGACCATTACTAACGGTGCAAAGCACATAGCTACTGTACATGCACAGTTAAAAGGGGAAATCAGCAAGTTGTTATTCAAGGTATGCCCTGGTCTTCAAGTATCCCTCCAGGAATCTTGGCATTCAAACATAAGGAGCAATATGGAGTTGTATTTTTGTGATCAATACACAAAACTTTCCCAGAAAACTTCGAAGTGTGCCCATTCCAATGTAGATATTTTTTAAAAATCCCATATAAAGTTATAATTCCTGCCAAACAACTACTCTAGCACTGAAAATATACTTTTCTAAGAATGGAGTGTCAGTCCATCAGATTTTAATTAATGAAAAAATACGTTTTATTGTTTCTCCCACAATACTCTCAACATTCATTCTCTCTTACGTTTGTTATCTGCATGCAATCTGGCATTGAATTAAACATTCAAACTTAGACATCCTGGCACAGACTCTATACTGCTCAACAATTCTTCAATCTGCTTTAAGATATAAAGTTGCTTGTCCAATATGTACAGGTCCTCAGATGCTTTCTGAAAACAGCAGTGCTAGCTTTCTAACCATAGCAAGTTCCAGGAAAAATCCCACTAATCATGGCCTATTAGTCTAATGTTTAGGAATCTGAAAGACTACATACCTTCATCAGACTTTCTTCAGTTGTTAAAAAGTTTAAGTTTTTCACAAATAAAGTGCATCCTGGAATATGTTCTTCCTCATCCTCACTCAAATCATCGACTTCATTTTCATCCTTTGCTTCGGTACCTTGAGCTTTCATAAAACAAAAAATATTATTTTAATGCCCTGCCTCAATTTGTAATTATTTTATTGCAATATTTCCCCCAAATTAACAGTAAATTCAAGATAGATCAATTCAAATCAATAATTTACTTTTGTTGCTGACCTGCATGGAGTAAAATGTTAGTTAATTGTTAAATTGATATTCCAGTTGATTTTTGCACCAGAAGCTCTTGAGGGACGTGCTTGCTCAAAATCTTTTTCACCTTATGCTTATAACCCTGTAATGATCCCTGTGGAAGTAGATTGAATTTTTGGTGAAAGGAATCTGAATAATCATTTAAAGACTTCAATTAAATAATCTTCCACCATCATCCCACATCCAACATAAACCATAGGCACATGACAAGCTTGTAGAAAATTAGGAAGAGCACCACAGCCATAACATAGAAACACAGAAGACTTGAGCAGGAGAAGGCCATTTGACTCTTTGAGCCTGCTCCACCATTCATCATGATCATGGCTAATAATCCGAATCAACAGTCTAATAACCTTACGGCAAATTAGTTCCATGACATTGCCATATGTTAAATCTGGACAGTAAAACTAAGCAAAAAAGTGTGAGGATTGTCCCAACCGGCCAACGTCCACGTGATATTAAATGAATCCCAATAGAAGTGATAAAATAACCCTCAACTTCTTCCTTGTAACATAGTAGCAACGCAGTATGCATTCAATCATCCAGTTAGTTTTCCAATGATCATTTATTGGCTTGATTTTTTGGTCCAAATAAATAATAGTGCTCTGCAGAATATTTAGATCTTAATAGCATCCATAAAGTGTTAACAATTGTCTAGTTCTGCCTTTGGACTTTCCCCTGTCAAGTGACACTGGGAAGCAACTATTTGCCAAAAAAAAAACACAGACTGAATTGTAAGGATGATCCTATCAGAAATCCAAAGCAAAAAGATGCATTTGCAAGAGGGGTTTGCAATTCATCACCTTAGGGATTTCTGTACTGAACATGTCACATTTAAGGAACATTCTCTATGGTTAGGCTACTATCTTCGAAACACTGATTATAATTTTGTTTACATTAAATTTGGTACAGCCACAGACAATGCATCTCGGTGTCAACATTCTTTTAATGTCAGTCAGTGCTAAAGTTTTATCAACAGAGTATTATCAACTGAATTATCCTTGTCACCAGTCAATTAGGATGACTTCAATGTGTGTTCAGTAATATCTGATGAAGTATTGCTGTATTTTTTAAGTTTGCGGCGTGCATTTATCTTATTCAAAATATTGTGGGAAACATACTGCATTTGTTCTTCATGGCTGATTATGCACAGCAATGCAAATCTTCCATTATACATCATTATGTTTGATCTCAACTTGCAATAATAGTGCTATTAACATCTTAAGTTATCTCACATAGATATGGTCAGACAGAAACATCATTGTGCCAGAGGAGGAGATATTGCAAGGGCTGATCAAAATTGGTGGTAGAAGTTGGGCAGCCGTTACCCGAAAGAAGAAAAGCAATGCAAAGAGGCAAAGGCAGATTTAAAATTTCACAGCATGACATATTAATCTTCTTTGATGAGGTGAAAGCATGGAGTTAGAACATTAGGATGAAGTTTTAAGAACCTGTTTTTCAAGGTATGTCGAGAAAAATAATAGAAGCATAATTTTTATCTTCACTTCTCACTTAAAGGAATGTCAGTACCAAAGAAGTTCAGTGAACTGAAAGCAAGCAAAGTAACACACTGACCAATTATCCTTCCTTTCATGTCCACAATCAAAAATTAATAGCTAAAGCTTTCATGCTTCATATTAAAGGGAGCACTGACTTGGGATCTTACAATAGGCGAAGCGTCTTTATTGCATCAATTGCCTGAAGCCAGGATCTTAAAGCTTTCTTCAAATTAAAAGGCTAATATCACAAGATCTGCAAGCTGAACTGATGTTGCCAAGCAGTCATTTCTTAAAATTATAGCTAAATTCCAAGGACTTATTCATATTACAGGAGTAATTTAAGTACAATACCCAGAAGAGGCAGTTGATGAAAGGGGCATCCTGATATTGACTTCACATCATTTTGACAAACAGGACATGAAACTGCCAGAAGAAACATACAGATGTTGCAGTGGTAAATATCTGAAAATAGTTCCTTGTTGTGTCCTGATGCACTTTATGTCAAAGAACAAACAAACAAAGAAAATTACAGCACAGGAACAGGCCCTTCAGCCCTCCAAGCCTGCAGTGACCATGCTGCCCAACTTAATTAAAACCCCTTACCCTTCTGGGAAACATCACTAGTCTTTCACCCAAGAAATACAGCCATTTAACCTGCAGCATTCTCATCCATGTCCTTTTACCATCAGCAAACAATTTGGAACCGTGGGAGGGCAGAATTCCCATGGGCAAATCCAAAATGGCACTTACTGAAAATTTTGCATTGATAAGGAATGTTTACTGATTGATATTCGTTTTCCGGACATTGAGTATAGGTTTCTGTTCAGGAGTTCAAAAGGTCAGTAGTAGTCTTAAAGCTGACGGGTGATATAGATGGAATTCTACATCTCGACAGAACCAGCAACAACATAAAACTAGATGGTTCTATTTTCCTGCTGCTTTACTGGGATGCCAAAGGGATGAAGGCCTTTTTAAGGGGGTGAAAACAGTCCTAGACAGCACAATGCCTAGTCTGCCAAAATTGCCTGAAATATTTCAGTGACATAAAAGCTAACAGAGATCATAATATTCACTGCCGCTGATGGACAGTAGAGCACAGTATGGCACAAACCTTCATGGCATAATTGGCAGATCTTCCCCACTCTTGTGCAGCACATTCTTCAAATACATGACACACTAACATCTGTATGAAGTCTGTAAGTTTTTTTGTTGTATGGGGAGAGAGACAATATCTGGAAGAGCTCAATCATTTCATCTGCTACTTCTTCCTCTCTTGTTTCTTTTTTTCCTGCATTATAATGGAAAACTCATATCTGGTCAATCATATTTCTCATTGGATTGTGAGAGAATTACTCCAGATTCCTCAGTCCTACAGTCAGTCTGTGACAAGTTTGGCAGTGTGTATGAAAATAGGAAAAAAAGCTGCAAAAGCTCATTTCCAGCTCCAATAATCCACAGACAAAGTTTTGGTATTTTTCAGACTCCTGAACTTCATCAGTCTTGACTAATGTTGCACATGCCACACAAAATTTCAAAAGCATCAACAATATAGCTTCAATGCAACATTATTGCTGGCCTGCATTTCAATTTATTTAAAGCAGGTTGAGGTGAGAGCCCCTGACATCAAGACAGTATCTGACTGAGTGCAGCATCACTTGACAAAAATGGTGCTACACTTTTGTCTTAGCAAAATTAAAATCAATGGGAACAGGAGAGGAAACTCTCCGCTGGTTGGAGTCATACCTAGCACAAATGAAAATGGTTGAAGGCCAATCATCTCAGTCCTAGAACATTGCTATAGACATTCCATAGGATAGTGTCCTAGGCCCAACCATTTCAGCTGCTTCATCAATGACCTTCCTTCCATAGCAAGAGTGGCATAGTGGTTAGCATTGCTGCTTCACACTACCAGGGACCTTGGTACGAATACCAGCTTGGGTCACTGTCTGAGCAGAGTCTGCATGATCTCCCTGTGTCTGTGTGGGTTTCATCTGGGTGTGTCGGTTTCCTCCCACAAAATGAAAGACATGTTGATTATGTGCACTGGCCATGCTAAATTCTCCCTCAGCATAGCAAACAAGCGATGGAGTGTGGCAACGAGGGGATTTTCACAGTAGCTTCATTGCAGTATTAATGTAAGCCTAATTGTGACATTAATAAATAAACTTTAGAAACTTCGAATCATAAGATCAGATGTAGGGATGTTAAATAGTGATTGCACAATGTTCAGTATTGCTCAAGTCCTCAGATATTATGTCCAGCTGGATAACATTTAGGTTTAGGCTGATAAGTGGCAAGTGACATTCATACCACACAAACATCAGGCAATGACCACCTCCAACAACAGAAAACCTAATCATCTCATTTTAACAACGAATGACACAAACCGGACTGAATCCCCCAACGACAACATCCTGGGCTTACCACTGACTAGAAACTGAACTAGACCAGCCATATAAATAATGTGGCTACAAGAATAGGTCAGAAGCTGGGAGTTTGGAGGCAAATAACTCACCTCTTAATTCCCCAAAGCCTATCCATTATTTAAAAGGCACAAGGAGTGATACAGAATACTCTCCACTTACTCGGATGAGTAGAGTTCCAACAATGCTCAAGAAGCTTGAGGAATTCTAGATGAAGACATTATACTTGATCGAAACATTCACTTTTACACCATTAATGCACAGTGACAAAAGTGTCTGCTATCTACAGAATGCACTGCTATAACTCAGAAAGGCTCCTTCAACAGCAGCTGACCTGTAGCACCTAATAGGACAGCAGATGCATGGAATTGCCACAATCAAGTCAGGTACCACCCTGACATGGAAATGAAATCTCCACCGTCACTGTCATAGAATCAAATACTTGAACTTCGTTCTCAGCAGCACTTTGGGTGTACCTATACCAGGTGGACTGCAACAGTTCAAAATGATGATTCACTACGATCTTCTGAATGGCATTTAGGGATGGACAATAAATTTGGCCTTGCTAGCAACACTCATATTGCATGAAAGAATAGAAAAAAAGCTTGGAAATTTAGTACATTGTAACAAGTGAGCCAAAAACATGATTGAGAACTCTATTTGAGGTTGAAAACATTTACACCCAATGAGATATCCATTAAAGCAGGCTGTCTTAATTCCAAGCTCCAGAAATGCTGAGGAGGCCAATAATTTGGGGTTCATTGTCTTTAGTTTATTTATATTGCAACAATTAGAATGTAAATATATCTATAGGACTTGATCAGGTGAGGCCATGTTACAGAGGGCAAACAAATTAATATTATGGCATAGCAACTATAAGGCTTTGAATGGTCTTTATACAACTACGACTCAACTTCAGATTCCTAAATTATGGGACAGGATCACCAAACTCCAAAGCATTATGTATTAGTCCCTAAAAGGCAGCAGATTTGTAGGCCTCAGAGCAGATTCTAAGAAGTATTTTAATATATATTTTTTCCATTGTTACAGACAAGGAATACATGAGCCATTGTTCATCCCCCTCCTCATTTGTCATCTCTGCCCACTAGCCAATGGTCTTCCTAGAAGAATTAGATATTCAGTGCAATATCTACAACAATACATTGAGAATTAAGAACGTGCGCAAATTCAAATGGATATGCAGGGTGCAATTATACAATTTTATCAGAATGAAGTGTTTTTTGCTTCACAGTAATGCTGCATTTGTAAATACACACTAAAAGAGAGTAGAGAGAAACTGGAACCACTGCAGTAGTTTTACTTGTGTTCATTTTCCATAAAGCATCGCATTTTATCTACTTATGTATATACAATACAATGTATGTATAATACACAACGTATATTAAAAAACGATCCTATTAAATTAACTAATTTAAGACAAGAGTCATAATAATTGCATATTTTCTTTAACATCAAGGTATCGTAATTATTTTGGGTTGAAGAGGTTAGATCTCCGTTTCTTTTATTAAATCTTTACTGCTAACTCTATCCCTTTCCCATCAAGCTAATTGCTCTCTTTTTTCTCTAAATTATATAATTATTAATATTTATTTTGATTCTGTACAACTCATGAAAACTCTCCATAACAATCAGCAGGATTAATCCAACAGAGACAAAAGTTTGATTGATATTAACAACAAAAACAGATAATATTGGAAAATCTCAGAAGGCTGACAGCATCCGTGGAGAAAGAACAGCGATAATGTGAGCCTGAATAACCCTTCATTTTTTTAATTAGTATTGAGATAGATGGGGGGGTTAAGGATAATTTCATTACATCATTTCCCCTAAATTCCTCATTTTTTTTCTTTATTGGATCATCTCCCTTTCACTAAAACAAAACTGTAAGTATGAATTCTCAATAAAACTTTACTGAAAACAGGTCACCTTAAATTTCATAATTTTACAGATCTCCCCAAATCAGTATGCTGTTGCAAGTGCTTCTTTCAAAACCAGAGCAGTATCGACATGCACTTTTATCACTAATTTCAATATTTGCAACTTTTGTTACAAAGACAAGGCACTGCTGTGAAGCAGAAACCACTTCATGCTGATGTTAAACTTGCTTAATTGCACCCTACATATTTGAATTTGAATCCTTTCTTCAATACATTGCTTCAGGTATTGACGAAACCTCTTGTGTAATTACATTTAACAGGATTCTGTTAACAGTTTCAAGATTTGAAAAGTATAATGCACTTATATATGGAGTTCTGTAGGACATATGGCACAGAAACAACCAATTCTACGTTATGCTTCATCTGGGGCAGCAAGGTGGCACAGTGCACTGCTGCCTCACAGTGCCAGGAATCCAGGTTCAATTCTGGCCTTAAGTGACTGTATGGGGTTTGCATTTTCACCCCGTGTGGGCATGGATTTCCTGGGATGCTCCATTTTCCTCCCACAGTCCAAAGATGTACAGACTAGGCTGATTGATTTTGTTAAATTGTCTCTCAGTGTCCCAAAAATATATAGATTAGGGGATTAGCAGAATAAATACACGGAATTATTTGGTAAACCTGGATAAGAACCCATTCGGATTTGATGGGCTGAATTGCCTCCTTTTGCGTTGTAGCGATTCTATGAATCTTCATAGATTTTCATTTTCTTGAACTTCTTTTGCACTTTTTCTCAACTGAAAGTGATTACTATTTATCAATTAGCATCAATAATTCTCACACAATTACAGAGTTTGACAATACATTATTTATTTGGATCCAGAGAATGGGCTGTGAAATGTTACAGCCAAATCTGGTAGAAAATCACGATATGCAAGCAATGATTAACAGGAATGCTAGTTAATATTTTTTCTCTAACTTGAACACAAGTAGTCTCATTGCCACTCCCACCTGAATTTGATTATCTCCAAGTGAGACTTTTGAAACAATTCCTAACAATGAAAAGTGGTGTGCAACATACTGCAGTCTTTATAGCATAACTCAGTCTTGATACCTTACAGCTTGCACCAAGATGAAAACAAGGACATTAGTTGCACTACTCAATATTGGTGCCCCACTTGATAGTATAGAGAAACATAAATGCATTAACAAAGAAACTGTGGCAATAAAGAATATAAGCATTATTTTCACATCCCAAAGATGTGCTCTTAGGCTAATTGGCAAAACAAATTCTCCCTAAATTGTCTCAAATTTGGTTTTGAATCCATAGATTTGTAAACATAGACAGGGATCATGGGTAGGGGTGGGAACATCGGGGTGGCGGCACAGGCTCGTTGGGCCGAAGGGCATGTTTCCCGTGCTATTTTGTTCTTTGTTAACAGTTCAATTATTTATGTTCTCATATTCAAAATAACATAAGTTTGCACCAATTAAGAAAGGAATGCTTCCAATTAATGAAAGCAAAAAAAAAAAGGCCTTCAAGGATCATGAAATAAAAATATATTTCGTATGGCATATTTCAAATACAAGTGGTGTCAGTATTGATGAACCTGACTGAATAAATTTCTCTTCTGGAGGTGTCAATAGAATTATAAAACCATATATTAGTTGACAACCTATGTTATTGCATGACCTTGTCAAAAGCCTTGATAGCACAATAATGTTTAATGACAATTAAAATATTCACTTTCTTGGAGTTTACAGAGATTTATATAAAATAGAAAAATATTCAGTGACAATAATACCCCTATTCAAATGCTCTTAACACTTGGAACATCCATCAAAATGAATCACCTTTTCAACTAACATGCTAATACTGTTAAAAATCTATACACAAAGGTTCACTTTGATGCTCAGGTGTTTTTAATTTCTTCTATTTGTTTCATCCCAAAGAAAATTTAAAATATTTCATTTGCTTAAATTTAGTAAGTAAGGGTTCTGTCAACTCAGGGGAAATTAATAAATCATTGACAGTTAATCCATCAGCAAAAAGATTTAAATGCACCTCCATCTGTGGCTCGCACGATAAAATGCAGTCACGCAAAGCAAAAAGCAGTTACATTATTCTTGAGCTACAAAATTCTGATGCTTTCTGCATGCAAAGCACATCCTGCACAACAAAAGCTATTATCAGTGAACTGCAGCCTTCGCTAAGCATTCCCCTGAAGTTCATTATCACAGGGCCTGGGTCTCGGCACAGTAAGATAATAGCTCCCTGGTGACTAGTAGCCAGATTGGCATTGCTGCTTTCGTTCTCAAAGCTCAAGGCTCACCTCCCCCAAAGGCCACTGTTGCAGCCTTATATATGTATGAAAAAACCATGAAAGTTCAAAATGAGTCATGTCCTTGAAGAAGAAAGAGGAGAGCACTGGGACAGATATTAGCCTGTCACTAATACAATGCAGTCATATGTACTGCTTACATAGTAAGCACTATGTCGTGTTGGACAACAGAGGCTTTGTTTTGTTCCTTTATTATTTTCTCAGGTGATCCTAACAAGTAATCTTTAGATGCATTAAGCTTCTATAACAAGTTAGAGAATATTTTAAAATCAGGACAATCTTTAAAAAAAGGTTTCAATTTTGTATGGTTTTCAAAGACTGGAGTTAATGCCATTGTTTTAGATGAAAACCACCACAAGGCTAAACTAACAGTTGAATTAAAACTGAAAAAGTGATAGAAACCTATTATACACGTATGTATGGATTTATGCCATTAATATTCTATTATAAACATCAAGACATGTATTTTTCCACGATGCATACAACAAAATCTCCAGAGCTATTAGCAGAAAACGCAGAATTTTAATCCTGAGTAAAATTATTTTTCACTAAAACTTCTATCATAACATCTGCTCCACCTTCTGACATTGTTCCTCCACAGCATTTGTTCAGGATAAAAGATAAAATGTGATGAAGTGGGCAAAAAAATTAACAGTCCATGTATTGTGCAACATTTGTTTTTTTTTGAAAACTGAAGTTAGAATAAATATATGCAAATTCTATGTGCAAGAAGTACAAAACTTATTTGGGTGTTTGAAGGATTCAAACTATTGTCAGAACAATCAAGGTCATTTCCCAACTGTTTCTCTGCTTCATATTCTAAGTGATGCATGGTGACAAACTTCTATTAACCTTTCCAAGGGGTAGCCATGCTTCTCCCACTAATAACTAAAACCAATAAAATACTTCAATTATTGTTTTAATTTTACTTAAAATCAACATAGTACAAATAATAACTTCACGTTGTGAGGATCCAACACAATCAAAACCCATGTTCTCATTTTATGGGATTACTGAAGAAACAAGGATAAGTAGAACTATATCAAAAAAAGGTTCAAAAGATATAAAATCATAGAATCCCTCGGTGCCATTCAATCCATCGAGTCTGCACTGACTCTCCGACAGAGCATCTTGTCCAAGCCCAACCTCCACTTCACCCTCAACAGACAGAACCAATTACAGATTCTTCAAAGTGATCTGATTCAGAATCAAACCTTGTCTGTATTGATATAGCACTGAGTGATGCTTTTATCGACCAGGCCATCAGGAGGACCAAAGGGCCTGTTCTTTGGAACAGTTTCAAAATTATATATGGCTGCAGCCAACTAGGAAAGCAGTCATACTGGACCTGATTGAGCCCAGCCAAATGGTCGATGTTTCAACAGGGAAGCAGTTTAGGAACAGTGACCACAATTCAGTAAGCTTTAAGGTACTGATGGGTAAACACAAGTTTTGGCCTCAAATTAAGGTGCTAAATTGGGGGAAGGCTAATCACAACAATATTAAGCAGGAACTGAAGAATGTAAACTGACGGCAGATGTTTGAGGGCAAATCAATATCTGGCATGTTCGAGGCTTTCAAGTGTAAGTTTATAGGGATTCAGGACGAGCACATTCCTGTAAGGATGAAGGATAAGAATGGCAAATTTTGGGAACCTTAGATAATCAGAGATATTGTGAACCTAGTCAAAGAGAAAAGGGAAGCATTTGTAAAAGATAGGAGGCTGGGAACACATGAAGCAAGTGTGGAATATAAGAAAAGTAGAAAGAAACTTGAGTAAGAAGGGCAAAAAAGGGTCACGATAAAAGTGTTGACCAGCAGAATTAAGGAAAATCCCATGGCTTTTTATACATATAAAAGAGCAAGAGGCTAGACAGAGAGAGGGTTGGCCCAATCAAGAACATGGGAGGCAATCTATGCGTGGAGGTAGAGGAAATGAACAAGGTATTAAATTGCATCAGTAATCACCAAAGTGAGGAACTTGGTGGATGATGAGTCTAGAAAAGATACGTAGATAGTTCGAGTCATGTTGCAACCTAAAAGGAGGTGGTACTGGGGTTCTTGAAGAACAATAAGATAAACAAGTCCCTAGGGCCTGATGGGATATACCCCAAATTACTAAGGGGGGGGAAGAGAGGAAATTGCTGGGGCCTTGAGAGAAATCTTAGTACTTTCACTGTAGAAGGGAGGTCCCAGATGATTGGAGAATAGCCAATGTTGTTTCTTTGTTTAAGGGTAACAAGAATAATCCAGGTAATTACAAGCCAATGGGCCTTACATCAGTGATAGGGAGATTATTGGAAAGGATTATTTGAGACAGAATTTATTCCCACTTGGAAATAAGTGACATATTAGTGAGACGCAACTTTGTTTTCTGAAGAGAAGGTCACATCTCATGAACTTGATCAAGCTTTTTGAGGAAATGACGAAGATGATTGATGATGGTCAGGCACTGGATGTTGTCTACATGGATTTCAGGAAGGCCTTGGACAAGATCCCTCTTGGCAGACTGGTGCAGAAGATGAAGTTGCACGGGATCAGAAGTGAGCTGGCAAGGTGTTTACAAAACAGGTGCAGTTAATGAAGACAAAGGGTAGCAGTGGAAGAGTGCGTTTCTGAATGGAGGGCTGTGACAAGTGGCATACCTCAGGTATCAGTGTTGGGACCTTTGCTGTTTGCTTTATATATATATATAAGTAATTGTAGGAAAATGTAACTGGTTTGATTAGTAAGTTTGCAGACAACACAAAGGTTGGTGGATTGGCGGATAACGATGAGGACCATCAGGGGATACAACAGGATATAAATCAGTTGGAGACTTGGTAGAGAGATGGCAGATGGAGTTTAATCGAAACAAATGTGAGGTAATGCATTTTGGAAGGTCGAATACAGATAGGAAATATGCAGTAAATGGCAGAATACTTAAGAGTATTGATAGGCAAAGGGATCTTGGTATACAGGTACACAGATCATTGAAAGTGGCAATGCAGGTGGAGAAGGTAGTCAAGAAGGTGTATAAGCATGCTTGCCTTTATCAGTCGGGGCACTGAGTTTAAAAATTGCCAAGTCATGTTGCAGCTTTATAGAACCTTAGTTAGGCCACATTTGGAATATAGTGTCCAATTCTGACTGCCACACTACCAGAAGGAAGTGGAGGCTTTGAAGAGAGCACAGAAAAGATTTACCAGGATGATACCTGGTATGGAGGGCATTAGCTATGAGGAGAAATTGGAGAAACTTGGTTTGTTCTCACTGGAATGACAGAGGTTGAGGGGTGATCTGATAGAAGCCTACAAGATTATGAGAGGCATGGACAGAGTGGATAGTCAGAAGCTTTTTTCCAAGATGGAAGCTTTATGTGCGAGGGACAAGGTTTAAAGGAGATGTATGAGGCAGTTTTTTTTTTACTCACAGTAGTGGGTGTCTGGAACCCGTTACCAGGGGAGGTAGTGGAAGCAGATATGGTAGTGACTTTTAAGGGCGTCTTGACAAGTGCATGAATATGACGGGAATAGAGAGATATGGTCTCCGGAAAGGTAGAGAGTTTTAGTTAAGTTGGGCAACAAAGTCAATGTAGGCTTGGAGAGCCAAAGGGCCTGTTCCTGTGTTGTAATGTTCTTTGTTCTTTATTAAGATGAAACCTAGACTACTGCTAAATTTGATGAAAATATTCATGAAGAATAAAATAAAAATAGCTACAATAAAATGTCAAGTGAATATTACTTAACCCCAATTTACCCATTTCCCAGGTAAACCCCTACCCCTTTCCCAAATTATTTTATACCTTGGGAAATTGTGTGTTTCTTCTCAGCAACTAACAAATCCCATGGTGTTCTGGACTGCACACATTGAAAAAAATAATTTTCACAAATAAAGTCTACTACTACAATTGGTACAATCAAGTTCTTACTAAAGAAGCATAGATTACTTTCAACGTACACAAAAGAAAAAAAATGGTATTTCAAATGCAATATATTGCAGTCACCTGGTTTCAGATTCAACATTTTGGAAAATAAACAGAAATTTCTGAAATCTAGTTTGTAAGGGATTGATCTGCTCTTCAAGTCAATGGCTAACAAAGATTAAGCAAACAAGTTGAAGAGTGGAGAGAGCAGGAATACGCAGGTCAGTTGAGTGTGTGAAGGAAAGGATGGGCCAGGCAGAAGAATTAGGTGAGAGAGAAAGGTGGAGGCAGGGTGGGGGGCATCCATGAGGAGCTGTGAACAATACAACTACAATCATGGTTAATAACATTATAGCCTGGTATATCCACCACTCTACAACAACCCTGGTTCAATGAAGCAGCAGTATGAGGCATCATATAAATAATGTGGCAACCTGGGGAAACTACAATACTTGCATGCCAAACAGTGAAAGCATCATGCAACAGACAGAGCTAAGCAATCCCACAATAAATGGACTGATCCAAGTTCTGCAATCCTGACTTGGGGAAGACAGTTCCGTAAATGTCTCCATCCTTAATGATGGGGGAGCCCAGCACATTAGTGCAACAGACAAGGCTAAAAGTACTCGCAACCACCCTCAGCCAGAAGTACAGATTGGATGATCCATATCACCTTCTTTCTGAGAACCCAAGGATCACAGATGTTTATTTTCAACCAGTTCAATTTACAACATGAGATTTCAAGAAACAGATGAAGGCACTGAATATTGCAAATGCTTGGGTTCCTGGCAACATTCCAGCAAATACTGAAGACTTGTTCCCCAAAACTTGCCATGTCCCTAGCCAAGCTGCTCCAGTACAGCTACAACACTGCCAAGCATTTGGTAACAATGCTTCACAAAGTGTAGAACAAATCTAACTGAGCCAATTATTGCTCCATCAGTTTACTTTTGATCATCTATGGTATTAACAAGCATACTTATGTAGCAATAACCTCCTCACTGATGCTCAGTTTGGCTTTGGCTAGTCCACTCAGCTCTTGACCTTATTACAGCCTTGGTCCAAATGTGGACAAAAGAACTGAACTCGAGGTGAAGTGAGAATGACTGCTCTTGATTATAAGGCTGTATTAGAAACAATTGAGTTATCAAGAAACTCTCACAAAATCGAAATTAGTGGGATTCAGGGGGAAAACTCTCCACTGGTTGAAGGCATAACTAACACAAAGGATGATTGTTTTAGCTGTTTGAGGTCAATCATCTCAGTCCCAGGACATCACGGTAGGAGTTCCTCAGGATTGTATCATAAGCCGAAGCATGTTCAGCTGCTTCAGCAATTAACTTCCTTCCATTATATCAGGGGATGTTCGTACATGGTGACTGTATAATGCTCAGCACCATTCATGGCTCTAGATACCGAATCATTCATGCCCATATATAGTGCGACTTAGATAACATCTAGCCTTGGACTAATAAGTGGCAAGTAACATTCACACTACGTAAGTGCTAGGCAATGACCATCTCCAACAGGAGAGCATCTAACCATTTGCGCTTGAGCATAATGGCATCATCATCGCCGAATCTCCCAATACCAACATCGTGAGGGATACTATCAATTGACTTGACGAGCCATATAAATACTGTGGCTAAAAGAACAAGTAGAGGCTGGGAACTCTGCAGACAATAACTCTGTCTCCCAACTTCCAAAGCACATCAGGAACTTAATGGAAAATTCTCCATTTACCTGGATGAACGTAGTTCCAACAGTCCAGAAACTCAATACCAGTTAGTACACATCACCCTGCTTGATTGGCACTCCATGCACCATATTCAAAATTCACTCCCTCTTCCACTGACACATAGAGGCAGCATGAGCACCATCTATACAAAATTGATTTGACTGCACCTTCCAAAATCCTGAAACCCTCTGCCTCACAAGTGTTTCGGTACCATATTGACTGCAGCAGTTCAAGAAGACAATTCACTATCATTTTCTCAAAGGCAATTAGGAATGGGCAGCAAATGTTGATCTCACCAACAATGTCCACACCCAATAAAAAGTTACCTGTATTAATTGATTTCTTTTCGGGTTTCTTCATTTCTGGGTTTGGACTGCAGAACACATCCATTGGAGCCCATTCCAGGTAAAGTGGAACATGCTGGAACTAAATGTTAACAGAAATTAAAGACACTTCAGTTTGGTAACATTGTATAGAGCCTGCAAAATCCTGGCAACACCATACATAGCTATGAACAATTTTCCTTACGTCCATAGCACTATTTTGGTAAACAAAATAATTTTCAATTATGGAAAATCATTCCATTATATTTTAAGGATGTGGAAATAAGGACATGAAAATAAGGATTAAACATATTGCACACTTTCCTCATCAAAATGGCAATGTTAAGTATTTTAAATGATGCAAAGAACTTTGTAATTTTACATCTAGCATTGCAATTGCAAGTATAAATGGTTTACAGGTGGTTCTTTCTTCACATGAAGAATAAAATGCAGACTTGCAGTCCTTAATCCCCAAAATTTAAAAATTACATCTAAAACAATCTGCACAGTTGGTTTTGAATAACAATTCATCAAATTCCGAAGGATAGAATTAGCTAGCGTATACGACACAGAATCAGACTATTCAGGCCAACTAGCTAGTTCTGCTGTTCACAGTCCCTACGTATCTCCTCCAATTCTACTATCTCATCTCAGTCTTTCATAGAATCAATACAGTAGAGAAGGGGATCACTCAGTCCATTGAGTCCATGTGGATGATCAGCAGGGCTGGGAGGCCAGCGACCGAGGTTGGCGACTAGGGTAGGTTTTTAGCCCTGCCAAAGGGGCTGACAGTGAGGGATTCAGGGCTGCGCCCGGGCATGCTTAAGGGGGCCGGTGATGAGGCTGTAGACGGAGGTGCAGAAGTGATTGAGCTGGCCAGTCATTTCTGACTGGGGGATCGGGAAACAGGGGCCACTCCACATGCACCAATCTCTGACAAATCAATGCATATTCAGTGTCCTGCTCAGCGCTGTGCTGCCAGCCTCTCTAGCAGGAATAGGCCCTATCCATGGATTTTTTATGTGATTTACTCTAGTTCACTCAGCAGTGTGGGAGATTCTCTGAACACTCACTGAAAAAAACCAACTTGATTTACTCCAGTTTTCATGCAAGTTCGACACTGAAATTTTTTTCGGAGAGTTTCCCTCATTGTCTCCAGTTCTACTCTATTGAAGCCATTTATCATCTTGAAGTGTCTGTGGTGGGAAAATTAGATTTAACATTCCTGGTAAATGTTCCTCTCACCACAAATGCTGGAAGACCTGAGTATTCATAGCATTTTGTTTGTTTCAGATTTGCAGCTTCCAAAATATTTTGCCTTCTGTACCTTTTAAGTTTCTCTCTTTCGAAGAATAAAGCCCGTACTTGTCAGTCTTTCCCAATAACTGTAATCCCATCCTTAGAAACACTGAAATAAATGCAAAAACGATTTACATGTCCTTTCTGTAATATGGAAACTGGAAGTGTGCACAGTACTCCAAGTGCATTCTAACCAAGTCCTACAGAAATCCCGTACATTTTCAATAGTTTTAAATTATTTATCCCTAGAAATAAGTCCCAGAGCTTTGTTAGTCTCCAAAGCTCAAAGCTGAAAACTTGGATCTGCAGCTTCACTGGGTTGACTTCTCTAACATGGTCCTTGTTAATTACTTAAATCAAAAATAGTGTCAGAAGATTAAAAGGCTCCATCCTGTACCACTGAAACTTTAAATGACCAGAACAAATTTGGATTTATAATAGTCCTTGCACGGAATATACCTTGGAATATGCAAGTTTTGTAAATGCTTGTTTGGCCTCTGTGGGCTCTAGGAATTCCACGATGGCAGTTATACCAGCTGAAGGAAGCAAAACCCGTCCAAGTCCTCCATATCTCTTAAATATTTCCTCCAATTCCTTTACTTGTGTTCCTGCAGGAAGATTCTTTACAAGGATAACTGTTTTACTTCTTTTTCCTGAACCCTAGAGTATAAAATATAAATATATAACTGTCATGCAAAAGAAAATATTGTATGCAACTTAAAACATGTGGTTTGTCTCATCCCATTAGATGCAAAATCATTCATCACAGAAGTTGGCCAATTTACTATTCAAGTCCATGCAAGTTTTTTGAAAGTATTATCCAATTGGTCGTACTACTTCTGCTCTTTCCCTGTATTAAGTGGTGAAAATGGCAGCCTTTGGCCTATTTGAATTCCCTTTGGGTCCATTTGCCCAGTCCATTTTTCCTCATAGCTTAATGCACTCTAACTTACACTTGAGATGGAGCAGTCTAGCTTGCTCCCTTTCTCTGTGTGAATTATGAAATTCATTTATGGTTTTTCCACTACTGTCTACCATTAACCTATCTCCACCAGTCAATATACTTGTTAAGTTTAATAGAGCTCTATACATTATAAATTAGCCTCATCAACAATCTTGTAAATAGGAACCTAGCTATTTGCTCACATTGCAAGCTTGACACAGAAACAAAGTGCATCAAAGATATCTAGCAGGTCACTGGCTATTCTGATCCAGTCATGGTGTAGAAATGCCAGCATTGGACTGGGGTAAACTCAGTAAGAAGTCTGACAACACCAGGTTTAAATCCAACCAATTTATTTGATAGTAAACTCAAGCTTTTGACCCTCTGGCCTTCGTCAGGTGAATGAGGTGTTCTGGTCTCAAACAGCACACATAATAGCACAGACTGTTTACAGATTACTGATTAGAATGCGATTCTTTACACCTGACCTGCTATTCAAGTCTTAAAGTGGCTAACAAAGGAACACTGAGCACAGGTTAGAGAGATGTGTATTGTCTCCAGACAGCACAGTAAGTGAGGTTTTTTGCTAACCCAGGCAAGTCATGGGGGTTACAGATAGTGTGACATGAAGCCAAGATCCCTGTTAAGACCGTCCTCATGTGTGCGGAACTTGGCTATCAGTCTCTGCTCAGTGGTTCTGCGCTATCGTGAAGGACCCCTTGAAGAACGTTTACCCGAAGGTCGGAGGCCGAATGCCCGTGACCGCTGAAGTGTCCGCCCACAGGAAGGGTACTGTTTTGCCTGGTGATTGTCAAGCGATGTTCATTCATCCGCTGTCATAGTGTCTGCATGGTCTCCCCAACGTACCATGCTTTGGGACATCCTTTCTTGCAACGTATTAGGTAGACAATGTTGGCCGAGTTGCAAGAGTATGTACCGTGTACCTGGTGGATGGTATTCTCACATGTGATGATGTCATCCATGCCGATGATCCGGCATGTCTTGCAGAGACTGCTGTGGTAGGATTGTGGGGTATTGTGGTCACTGTTCTCCTGAAGGCTGGCTAGTTTGCTGTGAACAATGGTCTGTTTGAGGTTCCGCAGTTGTCTGAAGGCAAGAAGTGGGGGTGTGGGGATGGCTGTGGCGAGACAATCATCATCAAATGATATGTTGAAGACTCCAGAGAAGATGTCGTAGCTTCTTCGCTCTGGGGAAGTACTGGTCAACAAAGGGTACTCTGTCCACTGTTTCCCATGTTTGTCTTCTGAGGAGGTCAGTCAGTTTATCACTGTGGCGCATTGGAACTGTTGATCAATGAGTCGAGCGCCATATCCTGTTCTCTTGAGGGTATCTTTCAGCATCTGGAGATGTGTGTCATGATCCTCCTCATCTGAGCAAATTCTGTGTATACAGAGGGCTTGTCCATTGGGGATGGCCTCTTTAACGTGTTTAGGGCATAAGCTGGAAAAGTGGAGCATTGTGAGGTTGTCTATTGGCTTGTGATACAGTGAGGTGCTGCGGTGACCGTCCTTTATGGAGACGTGTGTGTCCAAAAATGCTACCGGTTCTGGAGAATAGTCCATGGCTAGTCTGATGGTGGAATGGAACTTTCAATGATTATTCAACATGAATCCAAAGGGAAAAAATGTCATCAATGTATCTAGTGTATAGTCTTGGTTGAAGATCCTATGTGGTGAAGAATTCTTGTTCGAACTTGTGCATGAAGATGTTGGCATATTGAGGTGTGAATTTGGTCCCTATGGCCGTTCCGTGTGTCTGTATGAAAAACTGGTTGTTGAAGGTGAACAAGAAAGGATGTCCTGAAGCATGGTACATTGGGGAGACCATGCAGACACTACGACAGCGGATGAATGAACACCGCTCGACCATCACCAGGCAAATCTGTTCTCTTCCTGTTAACGAACACTTCAGTGGTCACGTATGTTCGGCCTTCAATCTTCGGGTAAACGTTCTTCAAGGGAGCCATCGCGACACACGACAACGCACAGCCGCTGAGCAGAGACTGATAGCCAAGTTCCGCACACGAGGATGGTCTTAACAGGGATCTTCACGTCACACTATCTATAACCCCCATGACTTGCCTGGGTTAGCAAAAAACCTCACTTACTGTGCTGTCTGAAGACAATATACATCTCTTTAACTTGTGCTCTGTGCTCCTTCCATTCACATTGTTAGCCACTTTAAGACTTGAATAGCAGGTTAGGTGTAAAGAGTCACATTCTAATCAGTAATCTGTAAACAGTCTGTGCTATTATGTGTGCTGTTTGAGACCAGAACACCTCATTCACCTGACAAAGGCCAGAGGGTCAAAAACTTGTGACTTTACTATCAAATAAATCTGTTGGATTTAAACCTGGTGTTGTCAGACTTCTTCCTGTTCTGATCTAATCAGTGTATCTTGCAAATGGGCTAAAGGTCACCACTTCCGGACTTGAAAAGTGCCCAATCTATCTCAAACTGCCGTAGAAAGGCAAAGTTTATCAAAAATTTAAACACCAGATTAAGCAAACTGTTTCAGGTTGCTACTATTCAGTGGCAAGCTGAATGGTATTTTCCATAATTAGGACACTGTCACCAGTCCGAAAGGATCATTTACTACAATTGAGCAACTACATGTATGAATTTCAGTGTCCGGTAAATATACTGCATGTTCCAACGATTGGTTGATCATATCAATCAACCAGCTGTTCTAATAAGTAGAATGCAGACCGTACCCAATCAGCTCATGCTTGCAAGGTCCAAAACAAAATATCTACTCTTAGATGTGATTCCATGATTGGGCAACATTTGCAGAACAATCCTAAAGAGCTAATAACCATACTAAAATTATGATCAATTAAGCTCATAACGCAGATCATTTACACTTCCTAGAAGCAACATACATTTACACACTGGACCGACTCCATTCTCAGCAAAGAAAGGAATATGTTTAAGCCTCAAATCTTTTTGAATTACCCAGCATCAAGGGGGGCTTATAGTTCTCTGTTGCCTTTTCTGTGGCAACATCTCAGCCAATCAGAACCAACTTGCCAATCAGCTCTCCTTTGCTCTTGTACAATTTGAGATTGTTTGAAATTTAGCATTTGTGTTTCTCCTGACGAATGCAAGAACAAAAAAAAGGTTCAGCTACCAGTCTCTCTTGTCAGTAATATTCAAGTTCTGCACTACCAAGTGACAACTATGCCTTCATTCTTGTATTCTATGTTTCTATTAATAATATACAACACGTTAGTTCCAATAGGGACTCTTAAAAATATCAAAATTTCATTGTGGCATAATTGTTTTTATCTTTATTTGCCTGTGGTAAAATTCAATTTTACACTAGAGAGCATCTACCAGGAAAAGAAAGTACAATTAATGAAAATATTTAATATTAATTTCAAATATTAGAAACAGGAATAAATACAAAATAACTGTCAAGAGTCAACTCAATCTTTGGAATTATAATCCGCATTCTGCTGACAAAAAAAGGATTTTTCTAAACAACAGGAAACTGTTAAATAGTGAACTGAAGTACTGATTGGAATTTCTTGTACTCCTTTTCTGCAACTACATTTGATGGAAAACATGTTCAAGCTGTTGGACAAGAGATTAATTACTGCGTGCTTCATGCTTCAGCAACAGTGAAAAAAATACATTAATGTTTCTGTTTAATGCATTAATCAACAAAGTTATTAACACTTGTCTGAAATGTCAGCTGTATTTATTTGAATTGTCTTACCTGACTGAAAGAGTCCAAGCTAACTCCATTATCCACCAAGAACTGCCTGGTCTCTTGTACAATCTGTGTCTCACCCAGTGCCATGCGGACTGCAACACTCCCTTGTCCTTCCTTCAAAACACCAAAGCAGAGATAAACTATTGTGGTATTCATTTCTGAAACAAGTCTGCATACTCGTTTAAAACAGGTGCCTAAGAGAAGAAAACATCTAGGGCATGCAGAGATTATTAAAATGCCAGAAGTTTGTTCACTCTATCCAAATTTAACTAGTAGAAATGACTTTAATCTCCAACTACATAAACCTGTATGTTATGAGGCAGCCATCAAATCTGATCAAAAATGATCCAGTGCAGATAATTATTTCAGCTTTATTGAGCAATATCACAAATTCTTTCCAGTGAATGTCATCATGTAAGAACACAATAGGTTTTCACTAAAATTATAATTACTTTTCTAAATCAGCTTTATATCTTGACTGAATGTGCACCCACTACATGAGACATACAGCAGGAAAAAGAGGAGGATTGATGCCTACAAAATATTTTAACATGGGCAGTCTCGTAGAAATTGGCCAATATACCTTCCAGTAGGAAGGAAAACTTGGCTGGCCAAGAAATTATCAAATCTGCTGCTTTCTGCCTCAATCTGTACTCACGTTCCAAAATATTCAAGAAACTTTATAACTAATAGGGCTAATGTAACCAAGAATGAAAAAAACTGTGCAGTTGAGAGAAAATAACCAATGATGACCAATTCACCACTTAAATCTAACTTAAACTTAGGCTAAGCTGAGCTGCAAGGCTACTTAGCAGCAACTTGTCTTTACAGATTTACTGACTACTATGGAATGAGAGAGAAACCAGGAAATCATAGATCTATTGGTCTATTATATATTGTGGGGAATCTGTTGCATTCAAATCAGTCGCTCATCACTTTCTCAAGGGGCACCACATTCTGACAGGCAAATGGGAATGGACAGTGATATCCATTCTAGCACTGCCAGTGATATCCAGATCCTCTGAATGATTAAATTAAAAATACATGCTGTTCAAATGAGTGAGAAGGAAGTGACTTGTGGTATCCAACAACAGTTTCCATTCAGGCCTTAACTATTCACTATGTTAATGACTCAAATAACACAAGAGACAGCCAATCTCCAAGTTTGCTGGTGCCACAAACATTGGTGATGTAGTTAGTGTAGATAGCAGCACAAAATTAGAGAGACATTAATATATTAAGCAAATGAGTAAAACTGTGGCAGATGAATTTCAACACAAAGTAGGTGGTCACCTAATTTGGAAAGCAAAGTACTTTTTTAATGATAAATAGTTAATGGAGGAACTCCAAAGAGATTTATAGGTCCATGAACAAAGATCATTAAAATGTAGTTGTCAGATATAAAAGTAATCAAAAAAACCAAAAGAATGTTAGCCTTTATAAATTAAGGGCTAGACTATAAAGAGGATGAAAGTTTGTCACAACTGTACACATCCCACATAAGATTGTATTTGAAATAAATGTTTTTAAAGGCATGCAGCTCGGATTCGCCAGAATGTTACCAGAGCTTCCAGGATTAAACTAAAAACATGAAATACATAAGGGTTCTGCCATTACTGTAGTTTATGAGTATTGACAGGCAAAGGGATCTGGATGTATAGGTACACAGGTCACTGAAAGTGGCGCTGCAGGTGGACAAGGCAGTCAAGAAAGCATACGGCATGCTTGTATTCATCGGCCGGGGCACTGAGTTTAAAAATTGGCGAGTCATGTTGCAGCTTTATAGAACCTTAGTTAGGCCACACTTGGAATACAGTGTTCAATTCTAGTCACCACACTATGTGGAGACGTGGAGGCTTTGGAGAAGGTACAGAAAACATTTACCAGAATGTTGCTTGGCATGGAGGGCATTAGCTATGAGGAGAGGTTGGAGAAAGTGCCTTGTTCTCACTGGAACACTGGAGGTTGAGGGGCAACTTGATGGAAGTCTACAAGATTATGAGAGGCATGGTCAGAGTGGATATTCAGAAGCTTTTTCCCAGGGTGGAAGAGTCAATTACTCGGGGGCACAGATTCAAGGTGCGAGGGGCAAGGTTTGAAGGGGGTATATGTGACAGATTTTTTACACAGAGAATAGTGGGTGCCTGGAACTCGAAGCCAGGGAAGATAACAGAAACAGATGCAGTAGTGACTCTTAAAGGGCATCTTGACAAATACATGAATAGGATGGGAATAGAGGGATATGGTCCCCAGAAGAGTAGGGAGTTTTAGTTAAGTCAGGCAGCACGGTTGGGGCAGGTTGAAGGGCCTATTCCTGTGCTATAATTTTCTTTGTTCTTTATAAAATATATATTTCCTGTTTAGGGAATGATTTGATTTTAAGATTTTGAAAATAATGGATAAAATAGATAAAAACAAACTATTTAGGCTGGTGGGGTTACCAAGGGCAAGACAACACAGTCTTGAAATCAGAGCCTGGCCATGCAGAAGAGAAGGCAAGAAACACTCTACACACAAAGCTCACTGCCAAGCAGAAGTGTGCTAGCACAATTAATAATTTCAAATGAGATTGTCAGATTTTTTGTTGTGAAGGGTATGAAGGGATATGGATTCAAGGCAAATCAGCTGTGATGATGATATTGGAATACTGTAGGTTAGATGGGCTTTAGATTGGTTTCACAGGTCATCACAACATTGAGAGACGAAGGTCCTCTACTGCGCTGTAACTGTCTATGTTCTATGAATGGTGGAACAGGCTTGGGAGAGTAATTGGCTGCTCTCTGTTCCAATGTTCACTAAACAAATAGTTTAGCCCTTAAATGATACTGTAAGCAGGTGCATTTGTATGAATTACCCACTGAATCAAAATGGAAAAGGAGGCCATTCAACTCACTGATTCCATACCTACTCTATAAAGCAATCCAGTCAGCCCCATCTCCCCCTCCACACCCAGTCCCCACACTCCTGCAAGTACACATTCAGTTCTCCATAAAACAAGTTCTGCCACGCCCATAGGTAACGACTACCAGATCTTTACCGAACATTGTCGAAAAAAATCCTCACAGCAGCCCTACATTCCTTGTATCATCAGCTCATAGAAATAGCTTTTCTCTGTCTGCCTTACCTAAACCTGTCTCGTACGCTTCTATCAAATTTTTTCTCAATCGCTTCTGCTCCAAAAGAACAACCAGCTTCTCCAACCTAACCTTGCATTCCTGTAACTATTCTCATAAATCTCCTCAGTACTCTCTTAACAACCTTCTAATAATATATTAAGTAAAAACTAAACGAGAGCTATACGCTAGGCCCAACATCATCCTTATTACTAGTACACAGAAACAGAAACTAGAACTTTCGAACCTGTTCTGCCATTCATTTTGATCATGGCTCATCGTCAAATTCAATATCCTTACCCCCCAAAAGTCATTGTAACAAAAGAATCTCCATCAGTTTAGACCTAGTACAAGTGTTTTGAATCCTGAGCTGTGTACTCTATTTTTCATACTTTGACACATTTTTGTTCAGCCAAGCTCCCTAGCAAATCTTACATACACTTTATGATACTACATCCCTGTCGTCATGCAACAAGTCAGGCAAATTTTTTTATAGTTCCATTTAAACTTTAGCAAGATTAAACTAACCAAATGGAAATATTTTTGCTTCTGTTTTTCAGAGCTAATGATACTTTGGAATACCACTACTACAGAATGAGTCCAGGAGCACTTTTGTCAAAATCATTACCTTTAGTTAAACGCAGGTTTTTAATGGCATAGTTACAAGAGAACTATAGAATTGGCACGAAGACCAAATCCAGAGTCAAAGTCTGCGTGATTTGCTAAAGAATCAGCTTGGACTTCAAATTGGAATTACAACAGCATTTCTGTATCAGATAAACTTGTCTCTGAGCCCTTGGACAAGACATTTCTTTTATTCATTCCTCGACATAGCTGGATAGCCGTATTTATTGTCTATCCCTAGTTGCCCTTGAAAAGGTGGTGGTGAGTGGGCTTCTTGAATCGCTGCAGTCCATGTGTTGTGGGTTAACCCACAACGCCGTTAGGAAGGGAATTCCAAGACTTTGACCCAGCAATTGCGAAGGGGTAGCAATATATTTTCAAGTCAGGATAGTGACTGGTTTGGAGACGAACTTGAAGGTGGTGTTCCCATCTTTGTTGCCCTCGTCATTCTATATGAAAGTGGTCATGGGTTTGCAAAGTGCTCTTTAACGACCTTTGCTGCAGTGCATCTTGTAGATAATACATGTTGATGCTACTGAACATCAGTGGTGGAAGGAGTGGGTGTTTGTGAGTGTGGTGCTAATCAAGCAGGCAACTTTGTCCTGGATGGTGTCAAGTTTCTTGAATATTGTTGGATCTGTACCCATCTAGACAAGTGGGGAGTATTCCATCACACTCCTGACTTGTATCTTGTAGATGGTGGATAAGCTTTGGGGAGTCAGGAGACGAGTTACTCGCTGCAGTATTCCTAACCGCTGACCTGCTCTTGTAGCCATAATCTTTTTGTGACAAGTACGGTTGATTTCACATGAGACATCATAACAATTACAGAAGCAGATCATTGATCCGTTTCACAAAATAACAAAAGAATTGAAACCATTTTCATAGAGACATTGGGTTATTCTTCCCTGAACTGTTGTTTTGAATGCTACAAAGGGAGAAGCAGACTGGTACACTGTTTAAAATTGGTATATGAGTTAGAGTGGTGTGCTGAGGGCCCAACGAAAAGGAGGGAGAAAAAAGGCTGGCAAGATAGGATCAGTTCTGTTCCATTGCTAGCAAATCAGAGGAATTGCAGAACATAAGGACAGATTAACAGGAAAACAGATGAAAGATAAGAACAAAATCATCTTTTTGTTCAAGTTTTAATAAAGCACAATGGAAAATGAATATTACTTGGCTCAATTCATATGCTCAAGTAAGTTAGTGATTTTAAAACATCAAAGGGCCCATCACAATAAGGCCTGCTCTTGTATGCCATCAATCAGATTATTTGTTTATTTTATTTCAGTAGGGAGCGATGCAGTGCTGCAAAAAGGAGCAGGTGCTAGTGAATTTATATTCCCATTTTAGAATATCTTTGAGTGTGGTGGAGCCATGTGACTTATACAAAACTGCTTGCGCCATTCAAATTAAAACTTACATGATCGAATACTTGGCTTTTCGTAGCATTATATTTTGTTGCTATTGCATCAGCAACAGCATTAGTTCCCATAAATAAGGTGTTCCAGTTGTATGAGCTGAAAAGTACAAGAAAAACATTCATATTCCATACATGAAATAGAAAAATTTCACAAACTTAAAAATTTGTCTTCCCCCAAAACATGAATTTGGTGCAACTTGAAATATGCAATATAAACAACATAGCAAAGTTCAAAGTTAGCAACTAAAAATCAAATTAGATAGTTTGATTTAAAATGACTTCCTTCTTTCAAGGAAAACGTGTCAGAAAATGAACGTCTAATTTCTGATTACTCTACATCTTAACTGATCAGAAGGGCATCACTGATAATGTGGAGTCTGTATAGACGTTACTTATTTAAAATTCACCTTCCTATGTAGTAAGCTGGAAATCAAAAGTAATCAAAAGATGGAAAAGTAAGCCTAGGATTATTGCATCTTCAGCTACTTCATTAAAAGCCTTCCTTCGATCACAAGGTCAGAAGCATGAACATTCACTGATGATTACACGTTGTCCAAAACCATTTGTGATTCCTTAGATACTGAAACAGACCATCTCCAAACTTAGCAAGATCTGGACAATATCCAGACTCGGGTTTACAAGTGGTAATTAATATTACTGCCACACAAGTGCCAGGCAATGACCATCTCGAACAAGTGATAGTTTCCCCATGACATTCAATAGCATTACTATCACTTACTATTACAAGATCTGTGTCAACATCCTGGGGATTATCATTGATCTGAAATTGAACTGGACTTGCCATTAAATAATGTGGCTACAAGAGCAGATCAGGAATCCTGCAGCAAGTAACCCATTTCCTAACTCCACACAGCCTGCCCACCATTTACAAGGCTAAGTCAGAAGTGAAATGGAATACTCTCCCATTTGCCTGGATGAGTGCAATTCCAACAACACTTAAGCATCTCAATACCATCTAGGTCAAAGTAACGTCTTAAATGGCACCTCATGCACAAACATTCACTCCCCCACTACTGACAAATAGTGGCAGCAGTCTGTACCATCTATAAGGTGCACTGCAGGAACTCACCAATGCTCCTTAAACAGCATCTTCCAAATCCACAACCACTACCATCTAGAAGAACAAGTATAGCAGACACAAGGGAAGGGAACACCATCTCCTGGAAGTTCCCTTTGAAACCATTCAGCATCCTGATTTGGAAATATCTTGCCATCTCTTCACTATCAGTGGGTCAGAATCATGGTTCTCTGTCCTAATAATACATGTAATGTAACTACATCACATAAACTGCATTCTGGAGTTAGTTTGTTGCAATAAATGCACATAGCCTTATGTTTTAATGCCACTACATAGGCACATTACATTTGGAATCTTCAAACCACTTAAAATGCATACCAATGTATGTGAAAGTAATAGGGTAATTGTTATGGGGGACTTTAACTTTACTAATATTGATTGGAATAGCTATAGCTCTAGCTTGTTAGAGGGGTCAGTTTTCGTACAAAGTGTGCAGGAGGGTTTTTTGACTCAGTATGTAGATAGACCAACTAGAGGTGAGGCTACATTGGATTTGATGCTGGGCAATGAGCCAGACCAGGTGTTAGGCTTGGAGGTTGGTGAACATTTTGGTGGTAGTGACCACAATTCGGTTACGTTCACCTTAGTGATGGATAGGGATAGGCATGAAGCTGGGGGCAGTAGTTATAGCTGGGGGAAGGGTAATTATGAGGCCATCAGGAGAGAATTCGGGTGCATAGATTGGACTAGGGAACTACAGGGACTGGGAACATCTGGAATGTGGTGCTTATTCAAGGAGCAGCTGCTGCGAGTCCTTGATAAGTATGTCCCTGTCAGGCAAGGAGGAAATGGTTGAGTAAGAGAACCTTGGTGTACGAAAAAAGTTGATTTGCTCGTTAAAAGGAAAAAGGAGGCTTATGTCAGGATGAGGCTTGAAGGCTCGGTTAGTGCAATGGATAGCTATAGATTAGCCAGGAGGGAGCTAAAAAGTGAATTGAGGAGAGCTAAGAGAGGACACGAGAAGACTTTGGCTGATAGGATTAAGGAGAATCCTAAAGCTTTCTTTAGATATGTTAAGAATAGAAGAGTGGTTAGGGCAAGATTAGGGCCAGTCATAGACAGCAGTGGGAAGTTGTGCGTGGAGCCTGAGGAGATTGGAGAGGTACTGAATAAATATTTCTCTTCGGTATTCACGCAGGGTGATGTAAATGTAGTTATGGAGAACACTGAGGAACAGGGTAGCAAACTGGAAGGTATCGAAGTAGATAGGGAGGATGTGCTAGATATTCTCGAGGGTTTGAAGTTGGATAAGTCCCCTGGGCCGGACGGGATTTACCCTAGGATTCTCTGGGAGGCAAGAGAGGAGATTGCAGAGCCTCTGGCTCTGATCTTCAGGTCGTCGTTGGTTACGGGTGTGGTTCCGGAGGACGGGAGGATAGCGAATGTGGTCCCGTTGTTCAAGAAGGGGAAGAGAGACCTTCCAGGGAATTATAGGCCAGTGAGTCTTTCTTCTGTGGTGGGCAAAGTGTTGGAGAGAATCATTAGGGATAGGATTTATAGTTATTTAGAGAGTAATGAATTGATTGGAGATAGTCAGCATGGTTTTGTGAAGGGTAGGTCGTGCCTTACTAACCTCATTGAGTTTTTGAAAAAGTGACCAAAGAGGTGGATGGGGGTAAGGCGGTTGATGTGGTATATATGGACTTTAGTAAGGCGTTTGATAAGGTGGCCCATGGAAGACTTCTGCAGAAAATGCAGATGTATGGGATAGAGGGTGATTTAGATAATTGGGTTAGGAATTGGCTAGCAGATAGAAGACAGAGGGTGGTGGTTGATGGGAGATATTCATCTTGGAGTTCGGTGACAAGTGGTGTACCTCAGGGGTCTGTTTTGGGGCCCCTGCTGTTTGTAATTTTTATAAATGATATGGATGAGGGTATTGAAGGATGGATTAGTAAATTTGCAGATGACACTAAAGGCGGTGGAGTGGTAGATAGTGAAGAGGGGTGTTATAGTTTGCAGAGGGACTTGGACAAGTTGCAGAGCTGGGCCGAGAGGTGGCAAATGGAGTTTAATGTGGAAAAGCGTGAGGTAATGCACTATGGCAGAAATAATAAATGTGTAGAGTATAGGGCAAATGGTAGGATTCTTAGTAGTCTAGATGAACAGAGGGATCTTGGTGTGTATGTGCATAGATCCCTGAAAGTAGGCAGTCAGGTCGAGAAGGTTGTTGGAAGGCATATGGAGTCTTGGCTTTTATTGGTAGAGGGATTGAATTTCGGAGCCGCAACGTCATGTTGCAACTGTACAAAACTCTAGTGCGGCCGCACTTGGAGTATTGTGTGCATTTCTGGTCCCCACATTATAAGAAAGATGTGGAGGCTTTGGAGATGGTACAGAGGAGGTTTACCAGGATGTTGCCTGGTATGGAGGGCAGGTCTTATGAAGAGAGGCTGAGGGAGTTGAGGTTGTTTTCGTTAGAAAGGAGGCGGCTAAGAGGGGACCTAATCGAAACATATAAGATGATTAGAGGTTTAGATAGGGTGGACAGTGATAGCCTTTTTCCTAGGATGGAGAAAGCTAGCACGAGGGGACACAGCTTTAAATTAAGTGGTGATAGTTATAGGACGGATATCAGAGGTAGGTTCTTTACCCAAAGGGTGGTTCGGGAGTGGAATGCCCTGCCTGCAGCAGTTGTAGATGCGCCAAGTTTGGTGGCGGTTAAGAGGTTAGTTGATAAGTATATGGAAGAGAAGGGAATGGTTTAGTTTGGAGGGGCATTGCTTTTTGTATTGGTCGGCGCAACATCGAAGGCCGAAGGGCCTGTTCTGTGCTGTAATGTTCTATGTTCTATGTAAAATTGAATAATCTGAAGTTTGAAATAAAAGTTACAAAATTCAACATTTGGTTAGTCAATTGTAAACAAACAGAAACAAAGGAAGAATATTTCTATATTTGAAATTTTTCAACTATAGGGTGCAGAACTTTTAAAACCAAAAACAAAACTATCAACTGAGCAACTACCACCATGTGAATCTGTAATTTCAGTGCATTGATATCCAACCTGCTACTGTTGGCCTTGTCTTTTGCTGCTTTACTTCTCTTGTATGTAGAGGAACCTGATGTATCAACCTCTTCAGCCTTTTCCTTTTTTATTGTAGACGGCAAAATGTGCATCATCCTGCCCTGTGTAGATAAAAAATAATTTTACCATACGTAATTATTCAAGTTTTTCTTGCAATTACAAGCTGTTATTTGAACAATCACATGCTGCATAAAAGATAATTTACTTAAGAAATAAAGTTTCATATTTATCTATTAATAAACAATGGATAATTTGTTCAGCAGTTAAATGGCTTTAAATGTGCCAAGACAACTATATGACTTAGTACACTGCTTTCCCAACATAATGAAGCAAAAATCCAAATAGCTTTAAAACAAACTCTGCTAAACGTCCGAACAAAACATTCTAAAATGAGCATTTATCTGAATTTGGGCCAGCAAATTGTCGACAATGTTCTGGTGAGACAAGGAGGTTTTGGTAGGTCAAGAGAACTATGGTGCACAAAGGTTGTGATGAACCTAGTTAGAAAGAAAGTTGTACAATAGGTTCAGGGAGCTAGAGGATGTTAAGGACCTAGAGGCATATAAGACTTGTAGAAGGGAGCTTAAAAAGGAAATTAGAAGAGCCAGAAGGGGTCACGAGAAGGCTTTGGCGGGAAGGATTAAGGAGAATCCCAAGGCATTCTATAAATATGTGAAGAGTAAAAGGATGAGAAGAGAAGGGATAGGGCCTATAAAGGTGAAGGAGGAAAAGTCTGTGTGGAACCAGAAGAAATGGCAGAGGTGCTTAACAAGTACTTTGCCTCAGTATTCACAGTGGAGTGTGATCTGGGGGGTTGTATTACAGGAATGCGGCAAACTGAAAAGATTGAGTATGTGGACATTAAGAAAGAGGAGGTGTTGGAACTGTTAAATTTCATCAAGGTAGATAAGTCGCCGGGTCCGGATGGGATGTACCCCAGGTTATTGTGGGAGGTGAGGGAAGTGATTGCAGAGTCCCTGGCGATGATCCTTGCATCGGTGATGGAGACAGGAGGGGTTCCGAAAGATTGGAGGATTGTGGATGTAGTGCCTATTTTCAAGAAGGGGAATAGGGATAGCCCGGGCAATTACCGACCAGTGAGTCTGACCCTCAGTGGTCGGTAAGTTGATGGAGAGGATTCTGAGAGATAGGATTTATGAGCATTTAGAGAAATTCAATATGACCAGGAATAGTCAACATGGCTTTGTTGAGGGCAGATCGTGCCTTACGAGCCTAGTTGAATTCTTGGAAAATGTGACTGAACACATTGACGAAGGAAGAGCAGTGGACGTGGTTTACATGGATTTCAGCAAGGCATTTGACAAGGTCCCCCATGCAAGACTTCTTGAGAAGGTGAGAGGGCATGGGATCCAAGGGGCTATGGCCTTGTGGATCCAGAACTGGCTTGCCTGCAGAAGGCAGAGAGTAGTTGTGGATGGGTCTTCTTCTGCATGGAGGTCAGTCAGCAGTGGAGTGCCCCAGGGATCTGTTCTAGGACCCTTGCTGTTTGTCATTTTCATAAATGACCTGGATAAGGAAGTGGAGGGATGGGTTCGTCAGTTTGCCGACGATACGAAGGTTGGTGGTGTTGTGGATAGTCTGGAGGGATGTCTAAAGTTGCAGCGAGACATAGATAGGATGCAAGACTGGGCGGAGAAGTGGCAGATAAATGTGTGGTGGTCCATTTTGGCAGGAACAATGGGATGAAGCAGGATAATATCAAGGGTAGGAGTCTTGGCAGTGTTGAGGAGCAGAAGGATCTTGGGGTCCGAGTCCATAGGTCTCTTAAATCTGCCCAGCAAGTGGAGGATGTGGTCAAGAAGACATATGGTGTACTGGCCTTCATTAATAGAGGAATGGAGTTTAGGAGTCGGGAGGTATTGGTGCAACTTTATAAGACCCTTGTCAGACCCCACTTGGACTATTGTGTGCAGTTCTGGTCACCTCACTATAGGAAGGATGTGGAAGCTATTGAGAGGGTGCAGAGGAGATTTACAAGGATGTTGCCTGGATTGGGGGGCATGCCTTACGAAGATAGGTTGAGAGAGTTAGGTCTCTTCTCCTTGGAGAGACATAGGTTGAGAGGCGACCTGATAGAGGTTTTTAAGATGTTGAGAGAAATAGATAGAGTGGATTCTCGGAGGCTATTTCCCAGGGCTGAAATGGTCACTACGAGAGGACACAGGTTTAAGGCGTTGGGGGGCAAGTACACAGGAGATGTTAGAGGAAGTTTTTCACTCAGAGGGTGGTGAGTAAATAGAATCGATTGCCGTCAGTGATGGGAGAAGCAAACTCGCTGGGGTCTTTTAAGAGACTTCTGGACGAGTACATGGGATTGGGAGTTACAGATGGGTCTATGGCCTGGTAAGCATAGATATGATCGGCACAACAGGCCGAAAGGCCTGTTTGTGCTGTAGTGTTCTACGTTCTAACACATTTTTAAATAAATTATGATTCTGCTCAATCAATAAGACATGCAAATGAATGTTTGTGCAATCTGCAATTCTCGTACATTAGTGTGAATAAAGGCAATAATTCCTGAGATTTATTTTCCCTTGAAATAACAAGTGTTGTTTTAAAAGTTCAACAGGCTGCTCACTGAAATAAGGTGGAGTATTGAGAAAGATTTAGTGATACCGAAATGATATGAATCACTGAGTCAGTCAAGACCAACCTGAAGAATCCAGTTGCATTACATTCTTCAGTAGATTTATCGGTGAAGGACATTTGAATGAAAATTGATTTTGCAAACAGAATATGTACTTAAAATAGACAGTAAACGGCAGCATTCTTACGAGTACTAATAGGCAGAGGAATCTGGATGTATGGTACTGAAAGTGGCAATGCAAGTGGAAAACATAGTCAAGAAGGCATGCTTGTTCAAGAAGGGGAAGAGACACCTTCCAGGGAATTATAGGCCAGTGAGTCTTTCTTCTGTGGTGGGCAAAGTGTTGGAGAGAATCATTAGGGATAGGATTTATAGTTATTTAGAGAGTAATGAATTGATTGGAGATAGTCAGCATGGTTTTGTGAAGGTTAGGTCGTGCCTTACTAACCTCATTGAGTTTTTTGAAAAAGTGACTAAGGAGGTGGATGGGGGTAAGGCGGTTGATGTGGTATATATGGACTTTAGTAAGGCGTTTGATAAGGTGGCCCATGGAAGAATTCTGCAGAAAATGCAGATGTATGGGATAGAGGGTGATTTAGCTAATTGGATTAGGAATTGGCTAGCAGATAGAAGACAGAGGGTGGTGGGTGATGGGAGATATTCATTGTGGAGTTCGGTGACAAGTGGTGTACCTCAGGGGTCTGTTTTGGGGCCCCTGCTGTTTGTAATTTTTCTAAATGATCTGGATGAGGGTATTGAAGGATGGATTAGTAAATTTGCAGATGACACTAAAGTCGGTGGAGTGGTAGATAGGGAAGAGGGGTGTTATAGTTTGCAGAGAGACTTGGACAAGTTGCAGAGCTGGGCCGAGAGGTGGCAAATGGAGTTTAATGGGGAAAAGTGTGAGGTAATTCACTTTGGCAGGAATAAAAAATGTGTAGAGTATAGGGCTAATGGTAGGACTCTTAATAGTGTTGATGAACAGAGGGATCTTGGTGTATATGTGCATAGATCCCTGGAAGTTGGCAATCAAGTCGATAAGGTTGTTAAGAAGGCATACGGAGTCTTAGCTTTTATTGGTAGGGGGATTGAATTTTGGAGCCGCAACGTCATGTTGCAACTGTACAAAACTCTAGTGCGCCGCACTTGGAGTATTGTGTGCAGTTCTGGTCCCCACATTATAAGAAAGATGTGGAGGCATTGGAGAGGGTACAGAGGAGGTTTACCAGGATGTTGCTGGTATGGAGGGCAGGTCTTATGAGGAGAGGCTGAGGGATTTGAGGTTGTTTTCGTTAGAAAGGAGGAGGCTAAGAGGGGACCTGATCGAAACCTATAAGATGATTAGAGGTTTAGATAGGGTGGACAGTGATAGCCTTTTTCCTAGGATGGAAAAAAGCTAGCACGAGGGGACACAGCTTTAAATTAAGGGGTGATAGTTATAGGACGGATATCAGAGGCAGGTTCTTTACCCAAAGGGTGGTTCGGGAGTGGAATGCCTGCCTGCAGCAGTTGTAGATGCGCCAAGTTTGGTGGCGTTTAAGAGGTTAGTTGATAAGTATATGGAAGAGAAGGAATGGTTTAGTTTGGAGGGGCATTGCTTTTTATATTGGTCGGCGCAACATCGAAGGCCGAAGGGCCTGTTCTGTGCTGTAATGTTCTATGTTCTAATGCTTGCCTTCATCAGCTGGGGTATTGAGTTTATTGCACTTTATAGAATCTTAGTTAGACTGCACTTGGAATATAGTGTTCAATTCTGGATGCCACACTTCAGAAGGATGTGAAGGCTTTGGAGAGGGTACAGAAAAGGTTTACCAGGATATTGCTATGAGGAGGTTGGATAAACTTGGTTTGCTTTGACTGGAACAACGGAGATTGAGAGGGTGACCTGATAGATAGGAAAGAGAGATAAAGTAGCCAAGAGAGATAAAGTAGATACGATAGTGAGTTTTAAGGGGGGTCTTGACAAATACATGAATAGGACGGGAATGGAGGGATATAGTCCCCGGAAGTGTAGGGGATATTAGTTCAGTCAGGCAGCATGGTTGATACAGGCTTGGAGGGCCGAAGGGCCTGTGCTGTAATTTTCCTTGTTCTTTGAAACCAGATTGTTTATTCAATTTATTCTCCACTGACATTAACTGGCATATTGAATGGACATAGTGGGTGGGCTATGACATGTCAATCCTGTGATTAGGAGAGCTCAAACTCTTGCTCATCAGCTCTCTAATAACTCACAGTTTTTCGACCAAGTTAACCCTCTGAGTCAGGCTCTCTGCAATAAAGCATAATAATGATTGATCAAATCATTTTGCAATGCAAATGTGAAGAAAGGCCATTCACTGTAAGGAAATTCTTTTGCACTCGATTCTTGGAGGTTTCACTTTCCAACTGATTAAAATCCAGCTGCACTTTATGTACCCAAATATCTCTGGGTTATGATAAGTTGGTCAATCAAGCAAAAATAAAATATGCAATCCAAAATCATGGAGCACAAATGCTCTTAATAGCTTGTTTCAATTTTCTTAAATGCAGTGATGCATTTCCTCAAAATCAGACACATTGCTAATTAAACAAAAACTTTTAGCTTATAAAGTCTTCCACGCCAAGTTCAAAAAGTTTTGGAACGAGTACAATTCTCTCCTCCCAAAAATGTCATGAGGTAGATAACAGAGTGATAACATGAAAATGGAAAACATATTAGATGTAACAAAATATTATGAACTAGAGGAAGTGGAAATTTGAAAATATTTTTATAAAAGGTCTATTCTTCAAATTCCAGTAAAGTGTTTTCATTAGCCAGTTTTTAGTCTTCCAGGCATGATTTCCATTTATGGAATTTTCAGGCTTCATTTTAAAATTTGCGGCATTTGGATTCCTTTTAAAAAAAACTATAATTAAAGAAAGATACCTCAGCTATAACTCTCAAAGGTTTAGCACCTCAGATTAGTGACTGCCACCCTCTGGTGAGTTTGATGAGTTACATATTTAAATGTGTTCCTTTGAAATTCTAATGTTACATTTTGAACTGTTTTCTTCATTGTTATTCCTTCAAAACTGTTATGCCATATTTCCGTGAGTTCACGATCAAAATTAGGAAGATGGGAAATTGTGTGAGACATCTCAAAATTCACAACAAATACAGCGCGTGTGCGCGCACGCACGCGTCATAAACAAAAATACATGAATTGTTTTACCACTTTCAAGAAACTGAATACACAAATTTAACTTAATATTTCACTCAGGCAGAAAATTTAAAAATCCCCAATGTTACTTACCTTTATATGTACAGTACCTCTTAAATAGAAAGATTACAGCACAGAAAGAAGCCATTTAGCCCAATGTCTGCACGGCCAAAGAAAAAGTGAAAAGTAACAAGCTGCTCATTTTAGTCCCACTTTGCTGTGCGGGGTCCAGAGCCTCCAAATGCAGATCCAGATATCTTTAAAATTAGTTCAGTATTTCAGCCTCAATCAACAATTCGGGGGTGAATTCAAGCCACCCACTTCATTTGGCAAAAAAGTTGCTCCTCATGTCCCTTCTGTTAATCATACTATCAGTCACCTTTTATCTATGCCAACACAGCAGCATAGTGATATTGCCACTGGATTAGTAATCCAGAGACCCAGGGTAATGTTCTGGGGACCCAGTTTCAAACATCACTACATCAGATGGTGAAATATGAATTGAATGAAAATCTGGAATTAAAAGTTCAATTAGAAAGCCATTCAATTGCCATTAAAAAACCATATCTTCTTTCAAGGAAGCAAATCTGCAGTGCTTACCTATACATGATTCCAGATCCACAGTAATATTGGCTTTTAAATGCCTCCTCAAAGCAACTCGAGGGTGTGACAATAGATGTCTCAGCAAGAGGGAACAGGTCTTTCCTGTCTATCTCATCTGGGTCCCTTAATTATGCCACCCTCAGCGTCCTCTATTCCAAAGAAATAACATACTCTATCCAATCTTTCTTCATAGCTGCAATTTTCAAGTGCCAACAACATTCTTGTAATGTTGGTACAACATTCTTGTAAACTTGGTACGAGTTGCACACAAATGTGTGGGGCCAGAAAATTGCAGCCTGAAAGTGAATTAAAATTTTATGTAGAATTACTTAAAACTTACTTGAAACACTTTACCATCTAGTTCAGCAAACACCTTCGCTGCAGTTCTAATGTGTTGATCAGAACTGCACATGAAGTTCCATTTGTAGCCTAACTAGTATTTTATACAGTTCCAGTAACGTACCTTTGTCCAATAAAGGAAGGATATGCCTTCAAAAAGACACCCTGATCTCCACAGAACACTACATACCCACCCCTGACTGTTAATCACCTGATGAAGGGGCAAAGCCCGAAAGCTAGTGACATCTGCTACCTAATAAATCCGTTGCACTTTAATCTGGTGCTGTGAGACTTCTTACTGTGTTTATCTCAGTCCAACGCCAGCATCTCTACATCATTCGTCAACTAAGCCCCACCCCCCCAACTGAGCTCAGGGGTTGCCATTATCTCCTTGCCCACTTCGGGCCCACTTCCCGTTTCAATCCACGACGCACCGGCTCCCCCTCTCATTGTCACACCCCTCAGGAATGCCCCCATTCAGTACCCCTCCGACACTTTCAATCTGGTAGTCCCAACGAACAGTGCCAAGCCGCTACCCAGCCACTTCCCAGAGCACTCTGGAGAGGGTTCAACGGTCTCCAGTTGCTCCCTCACACCACCCCCCCTGCCCCCAGCATGGCCATTATGACTGATCTCCATTTGTGGAGACCAGCAATGATTCACACCAGGGTTCTTGCTGCATCTGAGGGTCAGTGAATTGCAGAGCAGGAAAAATCTGGTCCAAGACCCTGCATATTTAAATGATTATTTTAATATGTTAATCTGGATCACGCCCTTGCTGAACATGAACCAGATCACACCAGGGTGCAGGGGCGGTGAGAATCCAAAGGAAGTTCTAACTGGTGCGAACTGTGTAATAGCCCCACAATTCTTCAGACTTGGTATGAATTGCACACAAACGTGTGGGGCCAGAAAATTGCAGCCTGAACGTGAATTAAAATTTTATGTAGAATTACTTAAAACTTACTTGAAACACTTTACCATCTAGTTCAGCAAACGCCTTCACTGCATGTTCAGGCATCATGTAAGTGATGAACGCAAAGCCTTTTGGTTTCTTGGTCAGACTGTCGATAGGAAAATGAGTCTCTGCTAACGGTCCTGTTAATTTTTAAACAGAAAAGCATTGGTCTAAATTAGTTTGAAAGACATGACAACCTTTTTTTTTTAAAGTAAAAATTGTTGATTTTTCTAATTTTTGTAAGTTAATTTCATAAAATACTTTTTCTGTCATGTTTCTAATTTAGAGATGACATATGGTCACCAACATCAGGCAATATCTATAACTGCTGACATATGATTTATGCAAAATCTGTTTCCACATTAATTTCCATCAATACAGAAGTCAATTATAAATGCTCCATTTCAACTATTAACTGTGCAGGCCATTGCAGCAAGATGTAAGCTTTTTGCACGTTGAAGTGGTATTATCATAATCTCCTCCATTCCACACTATCTGAGATCAGCACAGCTTTGAAGTCAGTCATTACAGCATAAGGCCATTCGACCCATTTAGTCATGCCGGATGCTTGTAGAGCAATCCAGCCAGTGCCATTCACGTACTCTGTTTATTTCAAGTGCCCATCCACTTTTCTTTTGAAATCATTAATCATTTCCTCCTCCACACCTGTGCAGGAGTATTCCAGGTCAACTGCTCAATACCTAAGAAAATTGTTCCACATAATCCCCATGCATCTTTCTCAGAACCTTAAATCTGTGCCCCCCTTCTCCATGTACCATCAGCAATTGAAAATAACTTTTGCCCAACCTTTTGAAAATATATTTATCAAATCTCCTTTCAATCTCTTTTGCTCCAAAGTAAACAATCCCAACTTTTCCAACCTAACCTAATAACTAAACTTTTTCACCTCGGAACCATTTTGCTGAATCTTCTTCGTACCCTTTCAAGGATGCTCACATCTTTCCTAAAACATAACCAGAACTTGTTAAATATTCTGTGACCTAAAGAGTTTTATAAACGTTCAACATCACTTCCCTGCTTTTGTACTCAATGCCTCTACTGATGAAATTCAAGAGTCCATGTGCTTTGCTAATTACATTTTCAATAATGCCCTTCCTTCTTTAAAGATTTATGCACATGAACCCCAAGTTCTCTCTGTCTCAGTATTCCATTAAGTCTACACTGCCTCCTCCTATCCCTTCGGTTGAAATGCATCACCTGTTTTGTTGCAATCAGTTATATCATCCTCATTATTTGGTATATCAGTTGTATCATTCTCACTAGCTTTGGTATCAATAAAATTTGAAATTTTACTCTGTATTCCAATAACCATGGGGTGGTCCGATGGCACAATAGTAGTGCCCCACCTCTGGATCAGAAGCTCTGTGTACAAATTCCACTTAAGAACATCAGGTCCCTAGAAGTGAATTCATAATCTGCCTTAACAGATTGATTATCAATCTGTGAATCCTTCTAGTATGCCTGATGGCAGGACGTAAAAGCAGGAGAGTTTCCTGGTCAGCCAAACTGCAGAAAGCAAATGGTAAACCACTGCAGTATTTTGCCAAGCATAATCATGGACCAGATGGGACAGCATGCTGGCTCAGAGGTTATCACTGTTGCCTCACGGTGCCAGAACAGGGTTCAATTCTGACCTCAGGTGATGTCTTGCGTGGTGTTTCCACATTCTGCCCATGTCTGCATGGGTTTCCTCTGGGTGGTCTGGTTCCCTCCCAATTCCAAAGATGTGTAGGTAAGGTTGATTTGCCAGAGTAAAGCATGCCTTAGTGCCCAGGGACTACCAGGGTAAATACTTGGGGTTAAGGGATAGAGCCTGCATGAGATTGTGGTCAGTAAAGATTCAATGGGCCACATGGCCTCCTTTTGCACTGTAGGGATTCTATGATTCTATCCAATGGAAGTCCAGTGATGCCCTCTTAGGACATAGTGCCAAAAGTAGGATTCCTATATCCATGTCATTTATATATACGCCAAAAAATTAATGGTCCTACCACCATCACTTGGAGATCATAACTACCAATCATCCTTCAGTATGAAAAACAATTTATCATGACTTGCCATTCTCACCCACAGCAATATTTAAAATCCAAACTGACAGCAACCATCCCTTTCTTTGGATCTCAATTTTGCTCACCAGCTGTATTTTAAATTCTTCACAGGATGGGAAGATTGCTGGCCAGACCAGTATTTATTGCCCATCCCTAATTGCTCTTCAGAAGGTGATGGTGATTCACCTTCTTGAACTGCTGCAGTCTATGTGGTGAAAGTATATGGGGAGAGCATTCCCTGATTTTGGCCATTTAATGTGGCACTTTGTTAAATGCATTAAAAAAAAAGCATATAGACAATATCTACTGCATTCTTTTCATCAACTTTCTCTGTTGCTTCTTTAAAAAAAATTTGACTAGTCAAGCATGATGTGCTTTTTTACAAATCCCAAACTGGTTTTCCTTAATTAATTCAAACCTTGTCAAGTGCCTGGTGAGATTGTTTTTATGATTCTTTCTCAAATCTTTTCTACCATTGATATTTAACAAATATTTTTTAATAAACATCTTTCCACTTGCACTGCTAGCTTCATTTAATACTTAGAGATCGAGTGTCTCAACATTGCAAAATAACCAAACATTACCACTATTTATAACAAGGAGGTGTGAAATAGAATTATGTTCATTACTCAATTTCAGATTCTATTGTCCTGACTCTCCTTCCTTAGGATGTTGATGCCTCCTCTGTAAATAAGGTAGAATTGTGTCATGATGCAACTATGGACCAGGAACTAGAGCACTTAACAACAATTTTGCATTTGCTGATTATCCAGTTTATCCATTTAACACGAACACACTCCAAAGTATCATTCAACGTGACAAGTGGTAGCAGAATTAAAGTTGTTTTTACTTGTGGATTTTTGTTTAAATCCAAATTATTTTCAGAACTTGTTTGCCAAAGTGGAATAAGATACGATACTGAAACTGAAGAGACGTTTCTGAAACATTCTAATCTCAGAGAAATTAAACAAAAGGAAATCTGTCAATAATAATGGCTTGCACACTGAAACCTACAAACATCTGAAGGGGTGTGATAGCGTGTTTCCATGGGGGAATCAAAATCACGGGAGCATAGTCTCAGGATAAGATGTCAATCATGTAAGACTCGGGAGGAGAAAGTATTTGACTCAAAGTGTTGTGAATTTTTGGAATCCTCTACCTGAGAAGGTTGTGAATGATATATCGTTAAGTACATGTAAATCTGGGATAATCTGACCTTTGGTCTCTCAGGGAATGAAGGGATATAGGAAATGGACTGGAAAATGGATGCTCAAGATCAATAGTGATCATTTTGAATGGCAGAGCAGGCTCAGTGGCTTGTGGGGTCTACTCCTGCTCCTATTTCTTGCATTCTTGTGCACTGGAAAATATTGGCTCCTTACCATATTCAGAAAATAATTTCTCCAAGTCTTCTTCTGTACAGGTATAAGGTAAGTTTCGAACAAACAACCTTCCCGATTCAGAGAGATCCTCTTCTTCCTCATCTTCTTTCTTTTCCCTTTGTAGCCATTTTTGCTCATCATCTTTCTGACATGGTTTAGTTTTTTGAGCATTATTCTCCCTAAAAAGTTCAATGTATCTTCTACCTTTAATTAAAGCAGGAAATATGTTCAGGTTAAATTTTAAGTAACATTAACACTATTTAAATGTAACTCAATAATAAATAACATGATAAAATACATAGATTATAGTCAAGAGTTATCTACAGGTCAAGCACCACTCCCTCACAAATGTCAAAATCTCTTACCCATGTAATCTCTGTTCCTTTTCAACGCCTTTTCAAGATCATCCTCTGACTCAAAATCAACAAATACATATCCTGCAAAAGAAGTATGCCCCACAATTAGACTAAACTGAATTTATGCAGAATGGGAATAATGAAGGAAGAACTGTCTGTGTTTACACTCTGAATATAAGGGTGCCGAATTTAGCAATTTAATTGATATAGAACTCTAATGTAGTTCAAAGTCCCAAGACACTTCAGATGACCATAATTAAGATTCTTAAAAACCGATTCCGAACTAAAAGAGACATCATGGACAGGTAGCCAAAAGCTTTGTAGACAAAGGCTTTAATAAGTGGCTTTAAAGGATAAAAGGTGGAGAGAATTTACTTTTTCAATAAATAGCTGCTTTCCAGCAAGTTGGTTATCTCCCACATCCCAGCCAATTGATTTTTACTGAATGATCAACCAGAGAAGCATAATGGAAAAAGCTTGTCCTTGAACTTCTTCTGCTGATATATGAAATCTTTGTAGTAACAATGAAAATCTATCATGCCATAAACTCACAAAAAACACCAGAAGTGACAGACTTACAGAATGAGATGAGAACAGATTTAGAGATTTTGCAAAAGGGTACAAAGAAAATACCAAATTAAAAGTGGCAAATAAATTAACAATTACGCAAATGAAGAAAAAATTCAGATTTTATGTATATGAAAATAAACATTGCTCCCTTCTGTTTTTTGCATAAATGCGTGATACATAATGCTGGATTGTACGAACAGCTTTGCTTAGGGGACTGGATCAATGATCTGACAATAGACTGACCCAACTGAACAGGATTTGGTTTGGCGGTGGAAAGGTGAACACAGTGAAGAGAAAACAAAGTGAAAATGTATATAGTAAAAGCATTATTTCACTTGAGGGCCTTGCCAATAATGCCCACATCCTGTAAATAAATAAAAAAGAATGAATTTAGTTAGCAAAATGTTGCTAATCTATTTGAACGTGCAAATGTTGAGTGAGAATAAGCACATATTTGGCCATGCTGTCTCTCATGAAAAACAATAATCTAGAGACAGAGAAATACTTCACAAGTACTAAAGAAAATTTGATCAATTCAATCCAATGCTGGTTGACACAATGCAGTTATCTCTATGTTAGATTAAGATAAAGGTAAGAAAATTAGTTAAATGTTGTACATGGAGATGGAGCTTATCAAGAAGAGAGTTTGCAAAATCACATTTTAGACATGGTGCCAAAAAATGGGTTAAAAAGTGATATAACCAAACAATATAACAGGGATGGAAAAATGCAAACTTGACAACTGTCTTATTGTGAATTAGAAAGCAGACTCAGGATTGAGCAAGATACCAAAATTGTTGTACCATCAGATTTATCCAAAGAGCAGCCAGGAATATTGAATCAGTTGAGAAATCAGTTGGCAGCATGGACAAATTAGGCCAAAGGGCCTGTTTCTATTATATAAACCTCTATGATTTTGTGAAAATACTTATTGAAAGGTGGTGGGGGAAGCAGGGGGTAGGAGTGGAGGAAAAAGGGGTGTTGCTAATTTTTTATTTTGCTTTGCAGATTCTGAAGTAAAGGCAATTAAAAATCACCCAGTACTTATCAGACAAGCAGTTGGAAAGTTTTTTTTGCCAGTTTGAGATATACAATAGAGCAAAGAATAGAGTGGACTATTCTTTTTGTAAGTGTGCAAAAACCACCCTTGCAAACAGATGATGTTTAACAGGTTGCACAGATAATTAAAAAGTCCTTAGAATGGTCTCTTAATTTAGCCAGGACATTACTGCATTAGAAGTTGTTGAGAAAGTTCACTTAACTGATTCCTTGGATGAGAGGTTATTAGTGAGGAAAGATTCGATCTGTATCTTATGAAAGTATTTTAGATAATGAGTTTAGCAGAAAGAGAAGCGATCTTATAGAAGCGTGGAAGATCCTGAACAGGTTTGCTGGGGATGCTGAAAGAATAGTTTTTTTTGGGAGCAGGTAGGCCAGTACTTGGGGACATAAGGAGTCTTCCATTTAAGGTGGAGATGAGAAGAAATCATTTCCACCAGAGAGCCAGGTGTCTGTGGGACTCTTTCTCCAGAAGTGGTGGAAGCAGGATCACCACATATTTTTAAGGTTGCTAGTAAACTGATTCGCATGTTAGTCAAGAATCTAAAGGTAACAAGGATAGGCACGCTGGTGATATTACGGTCACAATCTTATTGAATAGCACTGCAGGCTCAAGGGGCTAATTCATGCACATAATTCATATGTATGTATGTTCAAAGATATAGATCTAGGATGACCGTGTGGAAACATGAGGAGAAACTCTAAAGAAGATATTGCAACTGGAATCAGACAGATTTAAGTACATATGAATGGAGGGTGCAATTGTTGCAGACTGCAGATGAAAATGAAGTAGTCAACAATATCAAAGGCAACAAAGAAATTGAGAAAGATAAAGGATTGTTTTACAGGACAGCAACCGACGGCAGCACTGGGATGCTGTGATGAAAAGTGGAGTGAAAGAACTTGAACAGCAAGTGTCAAAAAATTATTATTTTTTAAAATTCTTTCACAGGATGTCAGCCTCGCTGGAAAAGCCAGCATTTATTGCCCATCCTCAGTTGGTGGTGAGGCAACAGTTGTCCATGGTTCCAGGAGAGAATACTGATTTGGGTAATCCATCAAAAAAAATGAAAACACTGTAGCACGGACTAAACTGGAGGAAAGATCATATGACTGACACACTGCATTGCGACAAGAATAAGGTAAAATTGTAGAGAGTAAGCAAGTGGTTTTAATTTATTTGGCTTGCTTGATGCAAAATGACTAGTGTATCGGCAAGACACCAAGAAGTTATGTACTGCTTATGTGATGATATTGTGCCTTTAAAAAATATATTTATATCATGTTTCATGCAAAGGGCAATTTTTTTGGCAAGGACTCAATCTGTCTGAAAAAACTATGCAATTCTATACTGAGATTGCAGGATAACTCATTTCAGCCAATAGTGTGTTGGTCTAAACAAAGTTAATGCATTTGTGTTTACATGGTTTCTCCCTTGGGGTTTCAGAGTAGTGTTTTGATTAGGTTGATTGACAGAGAGAGTCATGTGCTTAATGGAAGCTTTCAGGGAAAATCAGCTTCTTTTTCATTTTAAAAACAAGTAGTGCCTGCTTGGTCCTTAAATAAACAAGACCTGTTTTTCTCTCTCTCTGAAAGTTGCCTTGAAAGCTTCACGGATGGCAACCTAAGTACAAGCACGTAAACCTCTTTTTTACTAACTGATTTCAAAGAGGGATTTAAGTCTTTATGGGGAGTATTGTTTGAATTGGGACTCTTAGGGATAAGTTAGCAGTTAAGAATTGTACTTTGTCAAGTTTACGTATTGTTTAATTGTTAAATGTTAAGCTAATTCATTTGTTAAGCTGTGTTAAATAAAGTTTATTTTGACAAAAGATTCCCAGTGTGTCAGTAGAATCATACCTGGGGTGAAACATTATTTCCTTATATTAATGCCAAAACAGCAAATTATTGGGGTCTAATCTGACTTCACAATATGCCTTGGGGTTTCTGATCCATACTCAAATACTTAAAATTTCCACATGCACACAGACGCACATGTTCAATGCGCAGATCATTAATGATGCATAAAATTAGCAAGTATACAAGCAATGACAATTAAGGCTAGTGAAAATTCCAGTTCTTTAATATAAAAAGATATGCAACATTAATTGATTGCAATTTTAACCATAATTCCATATAAAATGGAATATTGTTCAAGTTTAAAATTCAGTAATTATTTTTGCCCAGTTATGTAAAGTAGGATTTATTTCATGGTCACCATGCTATTCAGTGAATTTAATTAATGGAAAGTTATTTCTCTGGATATCAACAGAAAATTGTTATTAAGTGTGACATAACATACATTCCGTGATACAGAGTAAAATCAACAAAATAATTTGCCATTTTCTCATCATATAATAAATTACTTTCAAGTAAAGGCTTCCAATGATGCAAAAATGGAATTCAATATGAAATGAGTATTTCTTCTTTATTAGACTGATTAAAAAATGCAACATTACTCCTCAAAACAAAACATATTGTAGAAGTACATTTGAATTGGTTACAAACCTGTTGTATTGCCATTGGCATTTTTGACAATTCGGACAGCCACAGGTTTTGTCGGAACAAAGAACTCTCTTATTTGTTTCTGGAGAAAGATTAGTACATCACATGAATATATAGACAAACTCAATCCTTGTATATACAGGACTGGTAGCCTGTGTTTCACTTAAATTTTCAGATAATTTAAAATTTCCAACTTTTATCAAAATGAAAAAGGGCTGTTTCATCTCACGCTCAACAGGTCATAAAAATATTTTATTCATAAGTGAACAGTAAATATTACAGGCTTCAGCAAGCTGTTTCTTTTGATCAGATTAAAAATCTGTTCACATAATTTGTAAATATATCAACACTACCATGAAACAAAATTTGCACACATTTTTATCTGTCTCTTTTCAGCACTGCAGGTGTTTGTTCACATAAGGAATTAAGCAGGAATATAGTAGAAAACACAAATCATGTGTGATTGGTACCTCTTTCACACTGAAGGGGGCCCCTCGCAATTTCAAAGTATACAGAGTTGTAGGTTCATTTTGGTAGGTTTGTTTCTGAAAAGAAGTATCACAGTCAACAGTGAGAAAGCTATTAATAATGTTGCACCTTATTTTTTCACGTTTGCCTGGGAGTTGGGATCAAACATATAATGCAAATTTATTCTATTTAAAGTTAACCAAATAATAGAAATTTAAGTTCGATAAATATCTAAAATTGAGAAAAATTTGTAACAAATTTCTTTAAAATGCATAGTTAAAACATCTAAATAAGTCTAAAACTCATCTGATCAATACACTTATTGAGATATTTATAATTATGCAAATTCCAAAGTGAAGTTTTTTAAATAATGCATCATATTTTGACACACACCAGACGTGATCCAAATTTGGAGCAAGGATGCTGGACACTGCGTCAGTGTTCCTGAACAAAAATAAGCTACACTGAAAAATAATATTTTGACATCATTAAGAAATATGAACAACACAATGAAAAAAGTTACAGACCTCCAGTTCTTTTTCCTTCTTCAACACTGGTGCTGATGTTGATCTCTCCAGTTTGTCATCTTGCTTTTTTTCTCCACTTTCACAACTATTATCTGTACATAATAGTATATTTTCCTCAGTGGATGGGTTTAGTTCATTTTCTTCATCAGCTGCAGATTCATCATCACTTTCAGAATTGCCTTTAGCCTTCACTACTTTTGACCTTAAGTAATCCATATCAGATATTTCTTTTTTCAATGCAACATTTTTGTTTGTTTGTGTTTGGTTGCCTGGAAAAAGAAAGATTCTTAAAAAACAGATCAAATTCTTCAACCTCATCCGCAGCGAGGACTCTCTGGTGTTACAGAAAGTGAATGGAGTTTTGACTGGAACTCTTAAGTTCTCTGTTCTCACTTGCAGCCAGGCAGGCACAAAAATATTCAGAGAATCCTCCCCAAGCTTATATAATACCAACGGGCAACTTCTTTCGAGACCGTGACCTGTGCCACTTTATTGCTGTAAGGGATTATCCAAATCTTAGACCGAGACTCTTTTATCCAATATGGAAAAAAACTAACCTTCCAATCAATACCTTTCTTTAATAGGATGCCGAATCAGTATTTGGGCAACACATATCAAGTCCAGATACTCTAGTTACAAAGTGACCGCTTAATTAATTCAGCAAAAACAAAAGCTTCCTGATCATTACTTATCCATTTCCACTTGAATGTCCCCTTCGAGCAGATACCCAATTTCTGGTACTTATAGGGTACGAACAAAAATATAACACATTGATTACATTAGAACGTAAATGAGAAAGTGCTATAAAACAACAAACCTATAAGAAGGGGACATAAATAAGGCAATGCAATCAAAGCTAATATATTCACTTTTTGTTCCTCTGATATTTTTGTCATCCTCCTCACTCAGTTCTTCAGTATCTTCCAAATCAAAGTTCAGATAATCAACCACCTTGGGAGTATCTTCTTTCTTTGTAGGTAAGGTATCATTAGTCCAGGTGGGTGCTTTGGAACGGCTCTGGTGGACAGCCAGAAATTCTCTAAACTCCTCATCTTCCTTCAGATTTGGAAAAAGATGGAATCAAGAATTATTTCCAACACACAAATTGTTTATGGATTAAAAGGGATCAAGAATCAATGTATTCTAACACAAACTCAAATTCCTACTCACGTGTTCCAGGCTTTCAATGACGGGTTTCTTTTTTGTACCCTGCAATGGCAAATTTGTAAGTAAAGGATACTTTTCCTTATTGTATCTTTCAGCTGATTACAAAAAGCAAACGAGGAGGTAAAAGCCATTAACCCTTATCTTATTGGTTCTGAAATCATATGGCATGTCTCTAAAACAGACTATGACTTGAAAAGATTTTCTTCTCGATATTGCAATACTCAGATTCTGCCACTAGATACTATGAAAACCCTTAAACAGAATTCAAAATGCCATCACATGCAAAAACCATGTGTGTGCTGGAATGGCTGATTCTATCAGGTACATGCCCAGTGTATTCAGAAAATACTCCATGTTTCACTGATTCCAACAACAGACAACTATTTCTTAATAAATCTAATCATAGAAGATTTCAAGAGCCACAGAATCTTACAATTCAGGAGGGGGTCATATGAACCATTATGTCTTTACTAATTCTTTATTAAAACAAGTCTATCCTCATCCTATCACTTTATCAGAGTCCATAATTTTCCTATTTCAAATGTATATTTGATTGACCTTTAGAAGATGCAATGCTATTTCTTTCAACCACTCCCCAGTGGGAAAATAAGCCATGCTGCAATTACCCCATGCATTGAAATCTTTGCATAATTTTGCTCATTTTCCTTATAATCATTTTAGATTAATGCCCTCTTATCACAGATTCAATAGGAGGGAATTATGGCCAGAACTTGCAAGGAGTGACAATTTTTTACTTTTACTTCTTACATATTTTAATCAGGAGCTGCATATTTCCAGCTCAACCTTCAAACCCAGGCCTGGTGAGAAACGTGCAATATAGCAGCTTTAGAGGCCTTCAAGCAGTGTCTGGGGAACTGAAGCCATATCCCCTTTTTAAGACGCTAGCTGTTATAAAGTTTAAAGATCCCAGATACTTCGAGAAGTCTAGAAGGTAAGGATGGGTCAGGGAGGGGTCCACTAGCATTCTTATCCAGGAGTTGGAAGTGGTTTTAACCGATCTATTAGATGGTTTCCAGTGCAGAATATTAGCCAATAGAGGCTGGAACTTCCTGGGCAATGCCATGCAGTCTGTGCATGGCAACTTCTGGGGGCAGACACCCCATAGCATCTTCTGAGTTCCTCTCAGATACAACACCCTAGAGAGATCGGAAGTTCGATGCTTATATTTCTTGGTTCATTCAATCCAAACTCAGCATTTAAAACTCTGTACTAAATTGTCACATTATCTCAAGTTTTCTCTTATAATGATAGTCATCAAATCACTGACATCATCCTGATAAATTTAGGCTGTTTGCTCTCTCAAAGGTTTGAATGACATTCTAGAGTTAGAATCCCAAAACTGAACACAAAGTTCTGTTGTCTAACTAATGCTTTACTTAAATTCATCAGTGCTCTTCACTTCTATACTGAATCTTGGCCAGATTTTGAGGAAATAATAGCAACATGTGAACGACATATTCTTGTTATAAACGTGCAAATCGGATAGAACTTGAAACAAGAAAAAGGTACCACTTGAAGGGTGAATCACAAGTTGCTGGGTGAAGTGTGCTGCTCTGTCATTAGCCTTGTGAAACTGACCTCGAACATTAACCTTGCTGCAATTTAAGAAACAGCCACAGTTGCCCATTATTCGCTCACTAATCTGCAGCAGCTCACCACCATCTTCTCAAGGGCAATTAGAAACGGGCCTAGCAGCAACAGCTAAATTTCATGGAAGAATATAAGAAAGCCTCGCCACAGAAAGCTAATTCTTGCAATTAAAAACACATGTACCCTATTAACAAACTGTTAATTGATAATGCTGCCAATCAACTCTTCTTGCTCAGGCAGTAAGTATGGAGTGTCAGTCTGTCAGGTTGTGTATTATGCGAGAAAACATTTTTTTAAAATTACTTTTCCTTCCTTTTTCGCTCAATCATATCTTTCCTTTCTATCTATTTCTCTTAAATACCCAAATTCAACATGAAATTTACCCATTTTAATTCATCCTCCTCAGTTGTTTCTATTTATTTTTCAATCCTAAATTTTAATGTTTGGGATAAAACATTAAAGGTCCTCGATGCCCTTCTGCTCCTTACGCCACTATTAGTTCACATTCCAGAAACTCTGGCCAAAGATCTACTGAAATAGAACACGCAGTGAGATGCACCAATCCAGCACAATCTGAGCTATCTGTATTTAAAGGAGCCAAAATGCCACTGGATACTTTTTTTTAATATTATGCATTTAAACTTTTCAGTGCCTTTGCATTAAATGAATACTCCTATTTTGGTTTTACTTTCCCCCAAAATGCACTACTTGCACTTACCCAGATTTAAACCTGCCAACTCCTATCCATTCATTATCATTCAAACAGCAACAAAATTTTTTTTTTTACAATACTTCTCAGTCTGTCAAACCATCTACATTTGTGTCATCAATCAATTTTATCGTTTATAATTTGATCTACCAGTTTTGATATAATAGTTTAGATATTTTTTACTTCTTTCCTTGTACAAGGTTGCAGCTTTGGCTACTCCTTAGCCTTGCAGCTCAACGTGTGTGACAGCATTAAAAATCTACAGAAAATTCAAAACTAATTGCACTGAATTAATTTCAAATACCATTCCTTATTGGCACCAATTCAACCACAATATGCCAAATATGCTTTTATTTTAACAACTGTGGACTTGAGAACACAATTTTTAAAATAAAATTCAAACTCTTCAAAATATTTATTAAAAACTTAGCAAAAATGTCAATTCTAAATCACTTATGCTTCTTTTGTACTCATTTTGATTTTCACAGGGGATTGGATTTGCAATAAAAAAAAATTACCTTATTTTGCTCCACTTGACATTTCTGTTTTGCCTGTTTAGGAAGTTTCACAGCCAGATTTTTCTGCGAGTGTTTGCTCCATGGTCTGGACAAAGATGGATCCCCAAATGACTTACAAAACTCCACCTATAATACACATTAAGTGTTTATGCAAAGTTGCACCAATAAAATACTGTCTACACATCTGTTGACAACAAGTCTGAAACTTCAGCAGAAACCTCATTCCCAATGAAGATACAAATGGTGTATGAAAAATTCCATCAGCTCCAAAGCAGATTCCATAAATATGTATCTCGCCCTACCAATCACAGGTAGATGACCAGATAGACAGCCTGATTTACGACATATGTCCAAACTGTTCCGTCATTAAAGAACTTATGCATTCTTATATTTTACAATTAATTTATTTTCCAACTTTCACGCAGGACACTGTAAAGAAAATGGTTTTCTTTTATAGAATCAGAGAAAGATTACAGCACAGGAAGACACTGAGTTCTTTGTTTCCATGCTGACTGACTGATTAACTCTGCTTTTCCTACTCTGCCTGTAGCTTTTCTTCAAGTGCTTACCCAATCTGCTTTTGAAAGCCACAATTCAAAGATACTTCCACCATACTCTCAGGTGGTGCATTCCAGATCCAAACCACTTGATGCATAAAAACATTTTCCTCATACCCCTTCTAATTATTTTGCTGACCAACTTAAATTGGCTTTCTCTGAATCACAGAATCATATAGCACAGAATAGGCCCTTTGACCCATCGAGTTCGCACCTGCACATTAGAAACACCTTAACTCCCACCTAATCCCATCTGCCAGCACTTTGCCCATAACCCTGAATGTTATTCGCCAAGTGTTCATCCATATCTTTTAAAGCATATTTAAAAGATCCTTTAAATATTCACCACCACTCTTCCAGGCAATGCATTCCATCTGTCACCATTCTATGGATAAAAAAGCTTTTCCTCACATGCCCCACTAAACCTCCTGCCCCTCACATTGAACCTATGTCCACTCATGACTGACCTTTCAACTAAGGGAAATAGCTGCTGCTTATCCACTGTATGTCTCTCAATCTTGTATACCCTGATCAGATTGTCCCTCAGTCTAAGCTGCTTCAACAAAAACAACCCAAGCCTATTCAACCTCTCTTCATCACTTAAATGTTCCAGCCCAGGCAGCATCCTGGTAAATCTACTCTGCACTCCCTCCAGTGCAATCACATCCTTCCAATAATGTTCCCAATGTGGAAAACTATGTGTAATATTTCCCTGTACTTATACAATCCTCCTCAACTATTCCACATGGTAGAAAGTAGCCAGAGTGTGGAAAAATAATTTCTGCTGGATTCCTTGCCAGATTTGTTATTGTTAAAGGTAATCTTGCTGAATGATCAGCAAAGCCCTAGCTAAGGTGTTTCACAGATTTCCAGAGAGCTTTTTTCTTTGTAATAAACCTAGTAACAGGCGCTGAGAACAACAGTTAAATAAGAACTCTTGGAGATTTGGGGCACTAATACTATGCCTCCTCCCATCCTATGCACAACCATTTCCAATTCATTAAAATCTACCACAACAGAGGTTGAGCTTCTGCACTTCAAAGCAGACTGCGTCTCTGAAAAATTACTTCAACTAAGATGTTTATACGTAAAGATATCAATAGTTCTCTTACACAACAAATTACAGGGTATGATCAAGTAGTGAAATTTATTCATAACATCCTTTACGATCATGTCTACAGCACGCTGTAAGCCTTTGTTCTCATCCATCCCTCTGTACAATTCAATATGGTCAGGCATTTCAACCACTTTACTGTCTCATTTGCACTGTCCAGCTTCATCAAACTGCTCATGTCTTTCTGCTCATATTTACTCTGAACAGCTACATATCTCCTTTGCTTTCTCTTTCCACATAGCCTCATCCAGAAATATTTCAACTTATGTAAATTGCTTCTATGTCCTGTACTCCAAAAAATCGTGATCCTCCATTTTGTCTTTGCTAATCTACAATGGCTACCTGTTCTTCAACACACTGATTTCAAAATCTTTGCAAGAGGAACAGAAAATGCTGGAAAAGCTTAGCAATATAGACAGCCTGTGGACAGAAACAGTTAATGTTTTAGGTTGATGACCTTTCATCAGAATTGAAGAAAGACAGAAATGTCAGAAATTATAAGGCTGTGGAAATAGGAGGAGACGAGAAGAATAAAGGAGGTTTTTGCTATGATGGAGATTAAATAACAAGATTTCATGATACAGCAGCCAAAGAGAGGTAATGGATATAACAAAGAAATAAATAATGAGATGTGGATGACTACATCAAAAAAAAATCTGAATGTAACATGAAGGAAAAAAGAAACAAGGCGAAGACCAATCTAGCAAGAAAAAAAATCCACAGAACAAGATGACAGGGTTTATTATCAAAAGTTACTGCACTCAATGTTGAGTCCAGAAGGCTGCAAGTCGAAAAGAAGATGCTGTTCTTCGAACTTCTGATGACCTTCAGTGAAACATTGCAAAAGGCCGCGGACAGAAAGATGGAAGCAAAGTTAATGACAAGCAACTGGAAGTCTGAGGTTGTGCTTGCAGACTGAGCTTTGTTTCTTTACTCTCCCTAATATCATTCTCTTTGGCTGTTGTGTTATGGTAGTGTTTGTTTTTTAACCTCCTTCTACCTGCATCTCACTGTAGACTTTCTCCTTGGCCCTTCAAGATCCCTTCCCTGCCTTTCATTACCTAAAACTGCTTTGCATTTCAATCTTTCTTCACTTCTGATGGAAATGCATCGACCTGAAATGTTAACTCTTTCTCTTTGGATGTTGCCAACCCTGCTGATTTTTCCAGCACTTCTGGTTATATATCAGATTTCCAACATTTGCAGTTATTTTATTTTTATCAAAATCTCTGTCGCCCTCTTTTGTTCCCTTCAGATCCTCAGTCTACTGTATCTTCTAATCATAACTTTCTTCAACATTTTGAACTCTCATCTTTGGTGCCCAGACCACACCAGTCCTCAGCAGAGTCATCCTACATTCTGGGACTCTTTCTTTTAGAACCTCTTCTCCCTGCCTTCAAAATACTATAATTTTGATCAAAGCTTGGGTTACCTGTCCTCGTTTTCCAACTATGGGTCATGTTTAAAATTTACAGGCCGATCTAATAGCACTGATATTAAGCTGCTCTGCATAATTGTTACTACAATGATAGTCAGTTATATTAATACAATTACAAAGCCATATTACTGATCATCAGGAAAGGGGTTTAACAGGCTTGTCCTAAATGAATTGTGATGATGATTAATTACACATCAAATGTTTCAGTGTTTATACTAAGTGCTATGTTTGTTAGTAAACAGAGCGGATAAGCAGTGAAATTTCCAGCATATAGTGGTGAACAGATAGCATCTCATATTTATGGACAAAGTGTAGCAATGTTGTCACAGCGCTGCATTATTTCGCATGGTTATGTGAATGTTATTTACAAATGAAAGGGGAATCAACACAATAATTATCAATGTAATAAAAGCAAAATAATGCATATACTGAAAATCTGAAATAAAAGTAGAAAATGCCGGAAAGAAAATTCAACAATTCCAGCAGCAGCTGTGGAGAGAGAAATAGTTAATATTTCAAGTTGGTAAGACTCATCTGAGCTGGAGAGATAAAAATGAGATAGATTGTGAAGAGGAATGGAGTAGGTGAGGCAAGATAGGTCAGGGGTAGATGGAACCTCAGGAGAGATGTGACAAAGATGTAATGGACACAAATCAAAGGGAGTGTTAATGATAGTGTAAAATAGTGGCATAAAGGTCAGATAGCAGCATGTGTTAACAGGAGAACAAGAGTCAGCATTCTTTGAAAACAAAGGTCAAGTTAGAATGGCCATGTGAGGGTTGAGGTTTGGATTTTCAAGTAACCAAAATGGATATCAAGAGTTCATGGTCTAAAGTTGTTGAAGGGTGTAAGGTGACAATAGGAAGATGAGATGTTATTTTTCTAGCATTTGGCTTAATTGGAATATTGCAACAAGCCACGAGAGCAAGATAATGAATTGAAATAGCAAGCAGCAGGAAAGTTGGGGATCATGTTTGCTGACTCAGCATAGATATTCCAGGAAGATATTCTACCCAATCTGTGTTTAGCCTCTCCAAATAGAAGAGATGGGTATAGAAGGATATGGGCCAAATGCAGGCAACTGGGGCTAGCTTTGGAGTTTAATAAAAAAGGGCAGCATGGACAAGTTCAGCCGAAGGGCGTGTTTCCATGCTGTAAACCTCTATGACTCTACGGTGGTGCAAACAACAAATACAGCAAACAACTGAAAGTGCAAGTGAATCACTCAAGGAAATGTTTGGGCCCTTGGTTGAGGAGGGAAGAGATAATGGGGCATGTGTCGTACTTGATTATGTGGGAAGAGGATGAGGTGTTGGGAATGATAAAGGAATGGACCAGGATATAAAAGAGGTAACAGTCCTAACTGAATGCTGCAGGGAAGGTGAGGGAAGATATATTGGTGATAGTATACTGGAATTGGTGGAAAGAGTGAAGAACGATCCTTTAAATGTGGAGGCTTGTGCGGAGAAAAGTGAAGTCAAGAAGAACTTGCAGGAAAGGAAAAGGGTGACCCAGGAGATGGGTCAAATGTTGTGATCTGTTGTCACTTTGCTCCTATTCATCAGGGTTGTATCATATATGATTTGGACTAATTTGTGAATATCCATTTCCATATGTGTACTTGTACCGAGCACACTCCGTAAATATACTTTCATCAAGAAATTGAGCGATCAAACCAGAAACGTTATCAGAACTAATAGTCACATTTGTGAAAGAATATGCTTTAAAATAAATTAATTCTGCATAAAACTTACAGCAATTCTGGAAGTGTCTACGTAGCTCTTATTGAAGTGTTTTAAAGCAGCTTCTGCTTCCCCTTCTGTTTTGAAGCCAACAAATCCAAATTTTCGAAATTTTCCATCCTTTGTGAACTTCAAACTGCAGTCTGTTAATGTTCCAAAGGCACCAAATAGAGTTCTAAAACGTTCATCTTTCATCTGGGAAATGAACAATTTACGCATCAACAACCAGAGATAAAATTAAGACACAACTTTGTATACTGATACTCCAACCAGAAATTATTTTACACAGAAATCATACACAGCACTTAAATCAGCAACATGAAATGAAAACACAAAATACTGGATAAATTCAGCAGGTTTGGCAGTGTCTGTGGAGAGTTAATGTTATGAGCTAAATGATGCTTCTGCAGTTTTCAAAACTGTTTCTCTCCGCAGATGCTGTCAGACCTGCTAAGTTTTTTTTCCAACATTTTCTGTTTCTTTGTTATATTTCCAGCATTTGCAGTTTTTGCTTTCATTAAATAGGCAACATGTTTTGCTGGACAACAATCTCAGACACTATTTTGCTCATCCAGATTACAGGTAACGTTTAGACATTTGTATTAATATTTATTTGTGTCACAGAAGTAAGCTTACATAAACACTGCAATGAAGTTACTGTGAAAGCACACTCCGGTGCCTGTTCGGATATACTAAGGGAGAATTTAGCCAACACGTCTAACCAGCACTTCTTCTAGGAAACCCACACAGACATGGGGAGAACGTGCAGACTCTGCACAAACAGTGACCCAAGTTGGAAATCGAACCCAGATCCCTGCTGCTGTGGAGCAGCAGTGCTAATTACTGGTCCAACAGGAACTTTATTTCTGTCCATTCCATTATCAAAGGGATCCTGTCTTCAAGCCTACAAAAGTTCCAACCCTAAGAAAGCAGCTGTGTTTAGATGTTGAGCAACAGCTGAGAAAAAAAAAATCAACGTTAGAAAATGCAGGTTGAATTAGGGCAGCATGGTAGCACAGTGGTTAGCACTGCTGCTCCACAGCTCCAGGGACCTGGGTTTGATTCCCAGACTGGGTTACTGTCTCTGTGGAGTATGCACACTCTCCTCGTGTCTGCATGGGTTTCCTCCCACAGTCCAAAGACGTGCGGGTTAGATGGATTGGCTATGGTAAAAATTGCCCCTTAGTGTCCTGAGATGCGTAGTTTAGAGAGATTAGCGGGTAAACATGTAGGGATATGGGGGTAGGGCCTGGCTGGGGTTGTAGTCGGTGGCCCGAATGGTCTCTTTCCGTACTGTAGGATTTCTGTGACTCTATTTCTATGTTTAATGGCAGCAGCATATTTTACAGTAAAATGTGGGCTGGTAATGACCCACTGAGCAAATTTGCGGCTCTGGCCTGGACGGGTCACGACAAGTTGGGCTTTGGGCTGCCCACATTGCCGGGTTAAGATGAAGTTGTGGCAGCACGGGACAAACAAGAGCACACACACGTGCATACAGACAGATAAACGCATACACACACACACACACGCGCGCAAGCAGACACATACACGGGCAGAGACACACAACACGCTGGGATCGGTTAAGTGTGAATTGAAAGGGAGAGCGGGGTGTGGATTATAAATGGTGAGGATAGGAGGACGGGGCTCAGTCTCACCCCGTTCGGCAGGTTCTTCACAATGAGCCGAGACATGGCGCTCTGCCCCGGGAGTCGCTCGCACCGCACACTCGCTCCTCGCGCTCCCCGTAACGGTCGCAGCCTTCGCGAGGCAGCCAGGCCTCAACCGCGCATGCCCACTCCTCTCCTCCGCCGCTCCCCCGGCCATCCGCTCCCACAAGCCCGTGCAACCGGTACTACGGCAAGCGGCGAAGGAGGACACCCTTCCATGCGCAAGTTGCGCTTCAAAACGGTACACTGCTGCTTGTGCTGCTCCGTAAGAGTCTAGCAACACCACTTTTAAATCCACCCGATTTATTTGATAGTAAATCTGCTAGCTTTCGGCCTTTGTAGTCTTCGTCAGGTGAGTGAGGTGTTCTGGTGTCCAAAAGCACACATATCAGCACAGACAGTTTACAGATTGCTGATTAGAATGCGATTCTTTACACCTGACCTGCTATTCAAGTCTTAAAGCGGCTAACAAAGGAACGCTGAGCACAAGTTAGAGAGATGTGTATTGTCTCCAGACAGCACAGAAAGTGAGGTTTTTTGCTAACCCAGGCAAGTCATGGGGGTTATAGATAGTGTGACGTGAAGCCAAGATCCCTGTCAGGACCGTCCTCATGTGTGCAGAACTTGGCTATCAGTCTCTGCTCAGCGACTCTGCGCTGTCGTGTGTCGTGAAGACCCCCTTGTGCTGCAAGACAGCAAGAAGTCTCGCAAGACCAGGTTAAAGTCCAACATGTTTATTTGGTAGCAAAAGCCACTAGCATTCGAAGGGTGAGAGACCTGAAAGCTCATGGCTTTTGCTTCCAAATAAACCTGTTGGACTTTAACCTGGTGTTGTGAGACTTCTTACCGTGTTTACCCCAGTCCAACGCCCGCATCTCCACATCATGTGCTGCAAGAAGCAGACTGTCCGGTCAAGGGAGAGTGTAATGAAGTCCTGCATTGTTTTCAAGATAGTTTTCGGAAGAAATCTGCTTTGAAGAAATAAAGGGATAGGGTGTTACTCTATCAATAAGCCAGATTTAATCTAATAGCCTCTCAGCGCCAGGGATCCAGTTTCGATACTCGGCTTGTGTCACCGTCTGTGTGGAATCTGTACGTTCTCCCTGTATCTGCATGGGTTTTCTCTGGATGCTCCAGTTTCCCTCCTGCAGTCTGAAAGATGTGCTTGTTAGGTGCATTGGCCATGCTAAATTCTCCCTTAATGTACCTGAACAGGTGCCAGAATGTGGTGACTAGGAGATTTTCACAGTAACTTCATTGCAGTGTTAATGTAAGCTTACTTGTGACACTAATAAATAAACTTCAAATAGCCTCAGTGCAAATGAATACTTATCCATTAGCCACCATAAAATGATACAACTCTACGTAGTTAAAAGCCAATTTCTGCAAACATTGGAATCCGAAACAAAAACAGAAAATGTTGGAAGAACACAACAGGTCTGATAGCATCGTTGGAGGGGGGAAAACAGAGTTAATGTTTTGAATCTGGGTGACCCTTCGTCAGAGTTCCATGGAGCGTTTGAAAGGGAAAATAAGTATTACAGTTCCAAATCTATGTAAGATTGACTTCAATGAGATGCAACAGAAACTGTCCACAGTAAGCTGGACAAATCTGTCAATGAATAAAATGCTAAAGCTCAATAGTGAGCGTTCAAGAAAGAATTCCTTGTGATGCCGGGCCAGACTTCAGAGATAAGGATTCAACTTGCCACAAAGAAAAGAGCCTGCTGGACAAAATAAAGGGCTAATGGACAACATAAAACTAAAAGAAAATACATTGGCTAATACAAATCCTGGCATCATTCACTTATTCATAAGTTTCACCATATCTTTATTGCAATCTCTCCCAGCTCCCATTAATCATTGTTCCACCTTACATATGATTCACATTTTTCCCTCACTTTAGTTCTGAAAAAGAGTCATGCGGACTTGAAAAGTTAACTCTATTTTTTCTCCCTATGGATGCTACCAGACCTGCTGACTTTTTCCAACATCCACTGTCTTTGTTACAAATCCTGGCAACTGGCTTGGAGAGATACAAGGAGCAACAAATAGGACAAAACAGATTATACAAGTTACAGAACACAGGAAAGGAAAATCAACACAAAGAAATTACAATTATTTTAATAAGACAAAAGGGTTAAGAGAAATGTGGACCTCTTGAAAACTGTTAAAGGTGATATTCTAAATGAAAACTAGGGAATGGCAAACATGCTAAGTAGTTGATTTACACCAGCACTTACATCGCTAGGAAACTGATATTGAATCAGAGATAGAAATTCAACAAAATGACAGAAATGAAATAAATAATGACACTAAGGGATGACATCCTTTGGACTCGAGAGTTTCCATCCCAGGTTTGAAGAAAGAACGTGAGAACATTGCAAGCGCCACAATTTATAATCTTTCAAAGTTCTTTTGATTCGGTAGCCATTCCTTTCGATTAGAAAATTGTGCATACAGTCCACTATTTAAGATATATGAGGAAGAAACCAGAGAATTATGGAGCAATTAATCTAGGTAATGAAGTGGCATATAATTCAGGATAGAGTGACTGCATGTCTTCTCAGTTGATCAGAGAGAGTCAGCATGCATTTATAATGGTTGGTCATGCTTGACAATCCAGATTGAATTATCTGAAGGGCAGACTCAAGGAGTGGACAGGACAACATCTATTAACATTATTTATATTAACTTCCCAATGGTATAATATTGTTGCTTGGAAGAAAATGTTACCTAAAGTTGAAGATCATAGAATTGAAGGCAAATTATTGAAAATTGCATGAGCAGCAGAGGACACGGGAATAGGAATATAAAATTTATTATTATTACCACAAGTAGGCTTACAGTAACATTGCAGTTAAGTTGTTGTGAAAATTTCCTAGTCGTTTCACTCTGATGCCTGTACAGGTACACCGATAGAGAATTTAGCATGGTCAATGCACCTAACCAGCATATCTTTTAGACTATGGGGGTAAACTGGAGAAAACCCACACAGACATGGGGAGAATATGCAGATTCCACACTGACAGATAAAACTCAGATCCTTGGCATTATGAGGCAGCAGTGTTAACCATCGTGCCATCATGCCACCACGTAGTCCAATTACAGTAAAAAGCTGAACCTCCTGAAACAATGTGCTCAGACATTTTGAGAAAGTTGCTCCTTTTCCATGTTTTGGGGGTCTTGCCTCTTTCAAGCCGGTTCTCAGGATCCAGACCCTCAATCCAGCAGAGGGACATGTGCATGAGAAGTAAACCGCGGATGTTGATGTTGTTGCTTCTTTAGTTCCTCATCAGAGGTCCAAGGTAGAGTTGCTTCTATGCCATGGTGAAAGGTGGCAGCAGGGAAATGCAACTCAACTCAAGTGAAGTGTAATACAAGTGAATTGACTTCCAGGAATCATGGAATCCCTATAGTACAGGAGGCCATGTGGGCCATTGAATTTACACCTACCACAGTATCACCAAGGTCCTATTCTCATAACCCCACATATGTACCCTGCTAATCACCTGACAGAATGAATTTAACTTGGCCACTCAACCTAACACATCTTTGGACTGTGGGAGGAAACCGGAGTACCTGGAGGAAACCCACATAGACATGAGGAGTATGTGCAAACTCCACACAGACAGTGACCCGAGGCCAGAATTGAACACGGGACCCTGGTGCTGTGAGGCAGCAGTGCTAGCCACTAAGCCATTATGCCACGTGGATGTTGGAAATCATTTGTTGGCCAATAACAGCACACTCTCAAATGTGCCTTTTACTTGGCCATGGCTACAGCTCTTTAGTTTCATTGACCTTGACATTCAATTGCACTACCATGCTGAATCCCCCACTATAACCTACGGGTTATGACTGATCAGAAACTGAACTGGACTAGCCACAAAAATACTGTGGCTACCAGAGCACGTCAAAGTCTACGAATCTTGCAGGGAGTAATTCATCTCTTGACTCCTCAAAGCCCGTCCACCATCTACAAGGCACAAGTCAGGAATGTGATGGAATTCGCTTCCCTTACCTGAATGAGTGTAGCTCCACTAACACTCAAGAAACTCGACACCATCAAGACAAAACTTCCCATTTGATTGCTATCCCTTTCACAAACATTCATCTCTCCACCAAGGACGAACAGTGGCAGCAATGTATCCTATCTACAAGATGCATTGCAGGAACTAGCCAAAGCTCCTTAGGCAGCTCCTTCCAAACCACCAACTGTTAACATTTAGAAAGACAAAATATCTGTGAACATTGCCACCTGGAAGTTCTCCTTCAAGTCACTCGCTCTCCTGATGTAGAAATATATTGCCCTTCCCTCACCGTCACTGGATCAAAATTCTGGAATTTCTTTTTTACCAGAACTATGAAAGTGCCTGCATCTCAGAGACTGCAGTGGTTTAAGAAGGCAGATCATCACTAACTTATCAAGGTCATCCAGGAATGGGCCATAAATGATGATCTAGCCCGTATTACCCAGACCCAGTAAATGAATTTTTTTTAAGAAACCATAGACTTCCCAGCCTGTTAGTTTCACTGAAGGTGCTCACTCCGCATCTCACCCTGGTTGATCATGACAAACTGCATATACAGTCACTGAGGAAACATGGCCACTGTCTGTCAAAGTCAGATTGCTGAGATAAAACAGAAATTAATTACCTATTTGCATATTAAAATTACTGACTTAAAAGCTCCAATTTCCCAGCTCAGCTGAGAAGGTAGAGGAGGATGAAGGATGTAATACCTCCAAGTACTTAAACCTGCATCCCCATCCAGGTGACAGTTCAGACTTTGTCTAATATTGGGTCAGATTCTCCAACATCACCCATAGCTGAGATCCTATGGTTCCACTGCAGTAAATGGTGATTTGATAGAGCGCCAAATTCTCCATTCCCGCTGACTGTGGCGGCAGCGTCTGATCTGGCCATTACTTCTAACAGCCTGTGTGTGACTGACTCTTAAAGAATAAGCACTCCCTTAAAAGTGTCACTAGATGGTGGTAGAGACTAATAGATCAAGATCAGTTCACAAAATCAAAGACACAATTTGTGTTTTAAAGCAATGTCAATATTGATGCATATAATTTAAAAATAAACTTAACCCAATGAAAATATATATATTTATCGAATCAAAATTTATATTTTTCAACAAAGAGGTAACAATTAATCTGTTGTTGAATAATCACAAACTTAAACTACTGTCTTTTTGTGCTTTTGATATCTTTTCCCCTTGATGTCTTCATATTCTTTTTGTATTTAGAATACTAGGTTTCAAAACAAATATAGAACTTTATTAATGTCTACAGGCCTTATTCTCTACTAACTGGTTGCTGTCTAAATCCTTCATATATGCTCTGTCAAGTACATGGCTTCATGCCAACTGTAAAAGGGTGAACGTAAACAGGTTAACATAGAAACACAGACATTAGAAGCAGGAATAGGCCATTGAACCCTTTGAGCCTGCTCCCCTATTCATTTTAATTATAGATGATCATCAAAATCAACATCGTGATCCCACTTTTCCTCCCATATCCCTTGATCCTAGAGCTACATCTAATTTCTTCCTGAAATGTTTTGGTCTCAACTACTTCCTACGGTAGTGAATTTCAACATTCACCACTCTGTGGATGAAGAAATTTCTCCTCACTTCAATCCTTAAAGCTTTACCTCTTATCCTCAAACTATGACCCTTAGTTCTGAGACTCCCTCAACATAAAATGAATATGTATATAAATTAGAATTAAGAAGGATGGAATAACATTGCTAGTGCACAGCCATCCAAACTAATGGCAATTCCGCAATCTTACCCGTCGACAAGTGTGACGGCAAAGTAAGAAAGAGAGAACATGTGGACAGTAGTCAACGCATTGATATAGCTGCACTGTGCATGTCTACAATAGCTTTGAAAGTCATGAGTTTTCCCTAAGTCTCAACTTGTCAGAATTTCGGATGGAAAATCATATCCCATTAGGCTATCAAAATGAGCCCTACATACTGCAAAGCAGGATTAAATGCCATTAAAACCAATCAGTTAAAGTTGACAGAAAGACTTGTATTTATGTAGCATTTGCCACCATCACGCTAGGAGCGGCTTGGTGGCACATTGGTTAGCACTGTTGCCTTACAACACAAGGGATCCAGGTTGGATTCCTGGCTTGGGTCACATTGTAGATTTTGCATGTTCTCTCCATGTCTGTTTGTATTTACATATATCCTACCATCCCATCATCACCTTAGGGATAATACTTCACCTGCCTCACAACACCAGGGACTTGGGTTTGACTCCCAGCTTGTGTCACTGTCTGTGTGGAATTTGCACATTCTCTCTGTGCGGTTTTCCTCCAAAATATCTCAACAAATCTGCTCCTCTCTGTGCTACACAAATCATTCTGGCCTGCGACTGCCAATGACTCATTATCTCTATCATGACTCACGATCTCCTTCCCAAACCACAATCTTGCTCTTTGATTGTGTGGTAGAATCTTTTATGTCCAATTGAGAGAGCAAACTGGACTTTGGTTTAATGTCTCATTTAAAACGCAGTATCTTCACTGGTATAGTATTCTCACTATGCTACTCTGAAGTGTCATCCCAAATTTTGTGCTAATGAAGGAGTAGCTCTAACCACCACTCACCCACACACAACCACCACTATCACCACCAAACCTTACCCTCAGGTTCCCCGTGCAGTTCAAAGATGTGCTGGTTAGATGCTAAATTCTCCCTCAGTGTACCCGAACAGGTGCCAGAGTGTGGCGATTAGGGTATTTTCATAGTAACTTCATTGCAGTGTTAATGTAAGCCTACTTATGATCAATAAATAAACTTTAAAAAACATTAATGTCTCAAAGCACTTGCTAGCCAAATGAATATTCTTGAAGTGTAGTCACTGTTGTGATGCAGGGAATGTGACAGCCAATTTGCACATAGGAAGCAAGGTGATGTTTTTGTGATATTGACTGAGAAATAAATCCTGACCAAGACACTGGGGCTTATTATAACGTACTCACGTTGATCAGTAAGCACATGACTAGGTTGCCAAACTCTGAATAGGAAACAATTTTAGGTCAATCAGAGAGGACACAACTCCTGGTGCAAGTTTCTTTCTTTGAGTCACATTTCTTGTGTACATTAGCTCTTTCTATTAATGATTGCAACTTGCAATGATTTTCCTTTTTATTGGATTAGTATTAAAGGATCTTTGGCTTCAGTAGCAGAGCCGTGGAATGCAAAAGGAAGGAAATCATGCCAAACATTGATAAGTCACTGCATTAGACCCTCAGCTGGAGCATCACTGGGGGCACCACACTTAGGGAAGGATGCTTCAGCACTGGAGTGTATGCAAACGAGATTTACCAGAATGGGACCAGGTTATTTGGCAACATCAGAGATCATGGAATCACTTTTCTCACTACAAATGAAAGTAAAGCGAAGATTTATTAGGGATCTTGAAAAGTATAAGAGGTGTTATTAAAGGGAGAAACTGGCAAGAGGGGTTGGTAAGGAGAGGACACAGATTTAAAGGAGGAATAAGATCCTTTGAATATAGGGAATAGGTTAAAAATATAAAAATCCAAATACCTGACCCAACAAACCTCCAAGGCAGTCACTTTGGTTTTACTAGAGGTTCACTGGAAAGACAGCAACTTATTTGCTTGCATAGAATCATAGAATCTTATAGTGCAGAAGAAGGCCATTTGGCCCATTCAGTCTACACTGACCACAATGCCACCCAGATCCTAACCCCATCACCCCATGAATTTACCGTAGCTAATATTTCTGACACTAAGGGGCAATTTAGCATGGCTAATTCATCTAACCTACACATCTTTGGAATGTGGGAGGAAACCAGAGCACTCGGACGAAATCCACGCAGACATGCGGAGAATATGCAAATGCTGCACACAGTGACTGAAGTCAGGAATCGAACCTTGGTCCTTGGCGATGCTAACCATGTGCCACCATGCTATCCTGAGGCAGGCCACTTATTCAGTTCTTCTAACTGCAAATTTTAATAGATCTTTTGATCTTCTGGTTGCAGACGGCATTTCCCAGGGCCAGGAAACCTGGAATCTGAAGGGAAATGAGAACATCAGGATCCTTTCTTACACTGCGCGTGAGCCAAGAGGAACAAGAGTCCTTCTCGCTGCCAAACATCTCAACAAATCTGCTCCCCTCTGCACTACCCAAATCTTCCTGGCCTGTGACTGCCACTGATTCACAATCTCTGTCATGATGCGTGATATCCTTCCCAAACCACAATCTTGCTCTTTGATCTTGTGGTAGATTCTTTTAAATCCAATTGAGAGAGCAAACCAGATTTTGGCTTAATATCTCATTTAAAATGCCGTACTTTCAGTGGTATAGCGTTCTTGTTACACTGCTCTGAAACATCATCCCAAAGTTTATACTAATGAGGGAATCCCTCTAACCACCACACAACCTCTCACACACCCCCGCCCACCCCATCATGCCCCATCACCCACCCTCAACTCCCAATGTGGTTTCCAGGAGGCAATCATAATAGTGCACAAGTGGTGTAGAAGTGTATTCATATTGACACACCAACTGGAGGCAAATGTTGGCCAAAATATCAAAAAGCAAAGTTATAAAAAAAATTCTCCTGACTTTAGTATTCTAATTGCCTTTTAGCACTGGAATAACCTGACCTTTCAATTGCTTTAGATTCCACCCCCCCCGCCCCCAACTATGGAGGCAATTGAATAAATTAAGCAATTAAGATGGAAAAGGTTTGTATCAACAATTGTCTTCCCAATGTCACAATAACTATATTCAGGGCTGTTTGAGTTGTCAGCATTTTGAATCTGAGGGGCAAAATGTATCAGAAATGTAATAACGAGTTAAAGCACCACTCTTCACACTGATTGCCTAGCTGAAGCTGACGCTGAAGTGCAATGCAGAGGAAGAGCCAAATTGTCCGAGATGTGCAAACCTTGCCCCGCTTATCCTAAGTGAATTTGAATAAGAGATCCTTTATCGGGTTGCCTTTATAATTAACATGTACAAGGAGTCTAACATCTATAGAAGGCAGCCACCCGACATTCTTAACAAATCAGTCGCACAAATTTAGTAGCGAGTTTGAACCCCCACAGAGACTGGACATAGTTAACTTGATAAGTTTTTACCACACAGATTCAAATGATGAATACTCACAATATTTGGAAAAAGCATTAGTTTGTGTAAACAACGTGCATGATTACGGGAAAAAGCAAGAGAATGGCACTAAATTGTGATGCTCGTTTGGAGATCCAGACACAATGGGCCAGATGGCCTTCTTTGGCACAATGACAATTCCATGATTCTGTGATATGATCAAATATTCTGTCACAAAAGTTATCTTGTATCACAAAAGCCAACAAAACAATTAAAGTTTTTCCTAAAAAAAGCACTTTATTTTGTTTATCAGTGTCAAAGTTACTGTGAAAATCCCCTAGTTGCCACACTTTGGCACCTGTTTAGGTACACTGAGGGAGAATTTAACATGACCAATGCACCTAACCAGCACATCCTTCGGAGTATGGAAAGAAACCAGAGCACCTGAAGGAAACCCATGCAGACACAGGAAAAACGTACAGACTCCGCACAGTCAGTGACCTAAGCCGGCAATCAAACCAGGGTCCCTGGCGCTGTGAGGCAGCAGTGCTGACCACTGTGCCACTATGCCACCTTAAGGTTTAAATAGATTTAAGTAAGGGATAGTTCACATTTCTGTTACACAGCTGCTGCACTAAACTGACCGTGAAGGCAAAATAATGTAGTTGCTGGAAATCTGATGTTAAAAAACAGAAAGTGCTGGAAATACTCATGGTCAGGATCTGATGGTTTCGTTGCGATGTGTCTCCCCCACCAACCACCTTTCCTTCCCCCACCACACCCCCCCCCCTCCCCACCCCTCCACCGCCCCAAACTCCTGTAGATCATTTAAATCTCCCTTCAGTTTTGCAGGACCATGATATCCCCCTGGGCGGGGAGAGCCATAAAATCCTACGCCACAGGCCTGGCAGCGTCTGTGGAGAGAAAACAGAGTTAAGATTTCAAGTGGGCGACATTTAGTCAGGATTATGAAAAGTTTGAAATGTAATAGGTTTAAATAGGTCAAATGCAGGAGGAAAAAGGAAAGGGAAGCTCTGTGTAATAGAGGAAAACAGGACACAGCTCATCTCTGTAAACCCATAAGGACAACAATGACATCACTTCAGGAAATACTTTATTGACTATTGTCATGATGATGCATGTCTGTACATATAATATTAATCTCAAATCATTCATTGATCAAAAATATATTTAACTTCTTCAAAGAGACTTTTTAAAACAAAGAAAGGAACTGATTAGCATGACAAGATGGTCAATTTCTGGACATTTCGAATGTGAATTACAATGAAGATATGCTAAACGAAACCTCCTATAGAATTTTACATCTAATAATGTCAAGAATTACTTCAAAGGTGAACTGAAATTTGCAACTGCCTCTCACCATTACCATTTCTATAAAGCTACCTTTCAGACAAAACCAGTCTGATTCTGAGTGCTGGGCGGACTTGAAACTGGGAGTTTCAGATCTGACTTTTAGACCCATTCTCAGGCACTCCCATATGCACTCTGTCTGAACAAATATCAGCAATTCTGAATTGCATTGTAGAAGCCTGTGGGTGGGGCTAAATCCACCTGAAATCCTACAGCTCTATTGGTGTTACTAACTGAGTATGCGCAGAAGAAAATGATAGAATGCAGCTCCCCTGCCACATCACTCCCAGACTGGATGTCTCCCCATCATTCCCAAAGACTTTGTGCCACCTCCACAACACTACTTACTCTCTTATCCCCCAACCCTCTGCCACCCAGACTGGTCATGGAATCCCCTCCCACCCCACCAATTTCAGGCAGAATGGCAGCAGACCCCACCTTCCTCCCCACCAATCTCAGGCAGACTGGCAGTGACTCCCTCCTTTCCTTCTCTGATTTCAGGCAGTGTGGCAGCAGATCCTCTTTCCCCATCACCGATCTCAGGCAAAGTGGCAGCGGACCCACACCTCCCCCACCCCCCAACCCTCCACCACCAATCTCAAGCAGAGAGCAGTCGGACACTTGACACTTAACCTCCTGAAAGGCCTGAATTGGACTTTTGTAGAGCACTGATGCTCGATAGGCAAACGTGGTGGTAAAAGAGGCAGTGCCGGTAAGTTTGAGCGTGCAGTCCATTAAGTCAGTTTAAATGCATGCAAATGCATTTCAATGACCCCCATGCTCATTTTGGCTTCCGATCACAGCCATTCTTGGGCCTTGGTAAAGAGGGAACTGGTGCGGAGGCAGGATGGATTGCGGAACTTGCCTCACGCCCAACTTTACCAAGTTTTTGCATCCGAAATTGAGTGCAACTTGACGGTAAAAATTGGGCCCAGAAAGTTTACTGGGATATTGGCTATACAGAAAGTGTTTTTCCTAGCTCGTCACAGGGATATTAGAGACACTAATCACCTTGGTCATAAATCAATGGGCAAGGTCTAGCCAGACATTAACTAACCAATTACCTTTAGTGAAATATTCATTATGGGGAGAGAAGTCACGTGACCACAATAACCATTTTGAAGTGCCTTTTATTACATTACCCCTGTTGTTTTTAGGCAGTCTAGAAGAAGACTAATAAGTTGGTAAAATCATCTTTCTCTCTCCCTTCTGTTCTTCAGTTGAAGACATCATTTCTGGCATGTGAAGGAATCCATCACAGAGATAGAGAATTTCAATTGAAAGGAACCTCAGATACAGTAGCAATGACTTTTGGAAAGGATGGATTACAGTTAAAATATAATTTCTCCAGAAACTGAAGTTTACATTAGCTCAATCACCATGAAAAAATCTGCCTCAGCCATGAATACCAGAAGGACTCATAAACAGTGAATTTGGCCTTTTATCAATTAACCTTAATTTGACTCAAAGATAACTTGCAATGTTTGTTGTGTGTGTGTGCGCGCGTTGCAAAGGTAGGAATATATGTATTCTATTTAAAATATTTTTTATCTCTTACCTGAGTGGGTTTTTAGCAAAATAAAAACTAACCACTTTGTGTTTCAATTCAAGAAAGTTTGTCAGACTGAGTTCTTTGTAATCACAGTGTAAATTGTTAAGCACGGCCTCACCCTTCATCCTTATAAATTACAAAAACAACTTGATACAATAAATAGAGATGTGGAGAAAAAAAGACCAAATCCTGACACATATTCTCACCAGTCATAACCCTGTAAAGTACGAGGTCAGGAAAGATGCTGTACATGTGGAAATTCTGCTTTCTTCTTTGAATGAACTCACAGGAACAAACCTGTGATAAAAGTAATTTAAGTAGACTTAAGGACTTAAGGAAGTACTAAACAGGCTTAAAAGGCTCGAAATGAATAAATCCCAATGGACAGATGGTACCTATCCCAGGATTTAACACAGACCAGGGATTAAAATTGTGAACCATCATCTTAAATGAGTCAATGAAAATTAGAAAGCCCACTGGATTTGCAAGCAAGCTAAAATGGTACCCATTTAAAATAAAGTAGATAAATCTGATTTGGTAAACTATAGATCCAATAGTCCAAATTGGTAAAATCACTTGACCATATGAATACTTATGCAGTACCTGTGTGACTTTAAAGGGGGAAGATTATTCCTGATAGAAACCCTTCTGAGCTTATGAGGAAATTGCTTCGCAAATGCGAACAGTGAAAACCATATGGCATTATGTACTTAGATTTCTAAAAAGCCCTTTAGTAAAGCTCCTCTTGAAAGGCCTCAATTGAAATCAAATTGAAACCTGAGTGCAGATAAGAAACTGGCTGAAGGAAAGTAAATGGCAGGGGGCTGATGCGAGGGTGGGGAAAATATTAAACAGAGTGTCACAGGGTTCAGTTTGAGGACTTCTAATGTTGCTAATCTATATCTATGTCTCAGATTTGGAAAACTAATGAAAACTAGGATAAGAGTTGAACTTGAGGGCAATCATTAATACAGACAGAGTAGATAAGAGATTACTAAAGAGACAGCTAAAAGCTGCAGTGGATCATGTGATTCCATGCAGGTAAACACAAAATGGCAGGAAAAATAGATGCATGTGTGTACTCTGTAAGAAAGGTGATAATAATTAAACCATGTGATAGACTGCAGATTTTTAAAAAATGGGTACAATGGGCAATGCATAAAGAATCAACCACGTAGCCGGATAACTGGAGTTTTATGGAAGCTGCTTTTCTTCTCCGACATAAGGGGATGTGATGGTGTAGATGTGAAGTCACTGGGCAAGTAATCCAGAAGACAAGGCTAAAACTCTGAAGACATGGGTTCACACCATGGCAGCTGGTGGAAGTTAAATCGAATAAAATCTAGAATTAAAGGTCTGAAGGTGACTACATTGTAAAAACCCATCTAATTCACTAATATCCTTTAGAGAAGAAAATCTGCTGTCCTTTCCCGTCTGTCACTCCAGATCCACAGTAATTTGGTTGACTCTTAAATATCCACTCAGTCCAAGGACAATCAAATTTAAAGTTTATTTATTTGTGTCACAAGTAGGCTTACATTAACACTGCAATGAAGTTACTGTGAAAATCCTTACCTGCCACACCCTAGCGTCTGTTTGGGTACACAGAACCAGAATCACAGAATGCTACAGTGCAGAAGAGGCTCTTCAGCCCACTGAGTGTACACCGATGCAAGAAATGCTCTGACTTATCTACCTAATCCCATTTGCCACACTTGGCCCATAGCCCTGAATGTTATGGTTTGTCAAGTATTCATCCTGGTACTTTTTAAAGGATGTAAGGCATCCAGCCTCCACCACACTCCCAGACAGTGCATCCCGCACCATCACCATCCTCTGAGTAAAAATGTTGCTCCTCAAATCCCTATAACCTACCATCCCTTAACTTTAATTTGTGTCCCTTCATAACTAACCTCTCAACAAAGAGGAACAACCGCTCTCTATCCAGCTTGTCCATGCCCCTCATAATCTTGAACTTCTCAACCAGATTGCTCCTCAGTCTTCTCCACTCTAACGAAAACCCAAATCTATTCAACCTTTCTTCATAACTTAAATTTTCCAGCCCAGGCAGCATTCTGGTGAATCTCCTTTGCACCCCCTCCAGGGCCTCACATCATTCCTATAATATGGCAACCAAAACTGCGCACAGTATTCCAGATCTCAATACACGGAGGGAGAATTTAGCATGGCCAACCCATCTAACCAGCGCGCCTTTCAGACTGTGTGAGGAAGCCAGAGCAACCAGAGGAAATCAATGCAGACATGGTGAGAATATACAGACTTCACAGATAGTGGCCGAAGGCTCAAATTGAACCCAGTCTCTGGCACTGTGACACAGCAATGCCACCAGGCTGCCCAAGGAGGGCAATAAATACGAACCCAGCCAGTAATGCCCATATCCTTTGAATGAATAACAAAAAATAAAAAATATGCATATAGTATCCTGAATGCTGTAACGATGTCCAAATATTCAATTAAAAGAATGTGGAAATCGTCTAGTAGAATTCAATTGTGAATATTTTGCTGCCAGCTAAATCAATAAAATTTTGTGTTAGATCTGGTGTTGTTCTGAGAGTTTGGCTTATCCATACAGCTGAGTATATATTATTTATTGAAAATAATGAATAATTTGCCAAACTCCAACAGGAAAGAATGGCCGGAATTTTACTGTCCCTCCTGCCATGAGAATTGGAGCGGGTGAGGGGCAGAACATGAAAGGTCCATTGACCTCTGGCAGGATTTTATGATTTCAAGACATGCAAGGTAATAAAATTCCGCCCACTATCTCTGGAATGATATCTCTGACTATCTGATGACTATCTCTGGGTGATTTTCCAGACTGTGACTTCCCTATCTCGGCCTAGTTGGTAATTGAAGGCTGAAAGTAAGATAGCATAATTTCTTACAAACAAGGTGCGAGAAAGAGGATAAAGGGACTTGCTCATACATCATCCAAGATCAGTTAAAGGAAATTGTGGAGGTTAATGGGATTCTGAAGCTGGAAAGAGACTTAAGTAAAACATTGGCATTTTTAAATCAAGAGAGTGGTACCAGTATCAATCAGGGATGGTTGGTGATGCAGTAGTATATGAACGGCAGAGTTTTGGATGATCTGAAGTTTATGGAGTTTGATAGTGGCAGGTTGTCTATGAGAGCTGTGGAATAATTCATTCAAGATGTGACAAAAGCATGGATGAGGCTTTCAGTTCAGGTGAATTAGGCAATATTACAAAGTTTGATGTAGAAGAAATCGGATAAGAATCTCAGCTTGGAATTAAATTTACAAAATCACGTAGGAGAAGGCCATCAATCCATCTAGTTTATCTTTCCCAGGATCCTAGCAAGAGATCATCAAATTGTTTTCAATGGCAACACAGTTTATTTATCAAAGTATCTAACAGAGTAGAAGATATTGTGCATATGGTCATTGCTCATCTTACAGTCCATCATAGAATTAAAACAGTTCTTTTCTACCTAAATCCATGTCTAAAAAAAATTGACAGAGTTTTTTGAATGAAGATGGTATCGCATTGTGGCAACATTGAGAGCATGAGAGTTGATCCACCAGAAGAAAAGTAGACACAACAGAGACAAAATTGAAGGATTAACTGGATGAACTTTATATAATGTTTTTGGCTCTTATGTGTCAATATAATTGCTATTCATAACGTCAGAGATATTGCGAATGTCAGTGTTTGTGGGCTCTTGTTTCATCCTGTCTGTGCCAAGGCACATTTTATTTATCTTTCACAGTAACATATAACTGAAAAGCTTTAAACAGAATGTTCTTACATTGCAGCTATTTAATCAGGAATTAATGGTTATAAAAAAGAAGCATAAAAGAAGTGTTAAAAATTAAAGGAGAAACTATTTCAATGTTTTGTACAATAATGTGCACAATATCCAAAATAAAATGGGGAACCGGAGGCAATAATATGCAGCAAGGGACCAGATGTTCAATAAACTGTGACCTTAGTCATGAGCTTGAGATCCTGGTCCTCAAATAATCTACTCCTCAGTTGGGTGAAGGTTGAGCTGGCATGTCAGAAACAATGATGAACTTAATCTATATTTACCTTCATGGACAGGAGGTTCACTAAAATGTAATAGAAAAGGGAATTTACACCATGTAAAGTCAGTGTAGGTCACAAAAAGAAAGATTATGACTGACCAACTTTATTGAATTCTGTGAAAATGGTGACTAACGATAAAATAGTGAATGTAAAGTGATTGGATGATCAAAGAACCTTCAATAAAGTATTGCTTTAAACTCATGTCTAAAGTTAGAGCACGTGAAGTTAGGGAACAAGTGGCAGAATAGAGAGTAGAGGATTATTCATATTGATAAATTATTGAACAGTGATCCATTTAAGACCACTGTTAGTAACCATTTGCATTATAATTTGAACTTGGAATTTGATGCACAATTTCAAAATTTGTGGATGACACCATATTATGAAGCATAGTTCACACAGCGGAGGATGTCAACAAATTATAGGAAGATATTAAAATCCTTGTAGAATGGGCATGTATTTGACAAATGAACTTCAATATAATAAGAATTAATTTGTGTATTTTGATAGCAAGAATTTGGAAGTTATTTACTCAGAAATTAAGAGTCTAAATAGAGTAGAGGAGATGGTAATTAATTGGAAACTTAAGACCTCAATAAGCTCAAATGTAGTGACACCTCACTATCTCCAACATCCCAGTAAAATCGGAGACAGGATGAGGGCGGGTGGGTAAGAAGGGGATAGTCAGGCCATACATAGTATACAATGAGCCACCCCACCTTTAAATATGTTGGCAGTATAAATGTAGACAGGATGTTTCTACTTCTAGGAGAGAACTAAGGACTGTTAATATAAAACAGTCAGCAATAAATCTAAGGGAAATTCAGGAAAAACATGTATATCCAGAGAGGGATGAGAATGTGGAAACCCCTACCACAAGGAATTGCTGAATCTAGTAGCACAGCTGTATTTAAATAGAAGCTGGTTTAGATATTGGCATAGAAGGTTGTGGAGGCCAGGTCATTGAGTATATTTAAAACAAGGATCAATGCGTTCTTGATTGGCAAAGGGATCAAAGGTTACAGGGAAAAAGCTGATGAATGGGGTTGAGAAACTTATCAGCCACGATTGAATGGCTGAGTAGACACAAAGGGCTCAGTGGCCTAATTCTGCTCCTATATCTTATGATCTTATGGTGCAACACATAAGGGGGAAATGAATAGAAGAATATATTGATGGGGTTAGATGAAGAAAGGTAGAAGGAGGTTTGTCTGAATTGTAAACAGTGGCAAAGATCTGTTGGACTAAATGATTTGAATGGGTGATGTAAATAGTTTGTGATACTTTGAAATTGTGGTCATGAACAAAAAAATGACATGAGGATGCAAAAACCTGAAAAAAAATTAAGGGAGGATTAATCAATCTAGCCCCAAGAGCAGAGGAATTCCATTCCTAAAACTCTCCACACCTCTACTTCTTTTTCCCCTTTAAAACTTTCTGTTTGACCAAGATTTTGGTCACCTGTCCTAATATCTCTTCATGCAGTTATGTATTTTTGCTTCTGTTCCTTGCCTTGGAATATTTTAGTATGTTCGAGCTACTGTACAAGTACAAATTGCTGTTGCTATCAAGTCAGAAAGCAAGTGGGAGAGTTAGCTCCCCTGTCCGCAATGGAAAATAGTCCATTCTCTAGTCGAAACTTAATCCTGAGAGAACCAACTGTTCCGCTAACCACAGACAAACTTCTCTCTCTCTCTGGTTGCCACAATCTTGGCTTATTCAATGTGAGATGTTTTATTAGTTTTGGAATCACTGGGGAAAATTTGCAGTTTATTTCTGCAGGACATCCGAGAAACCTATACGTATCCTATTCGAAAATGATCTTTCCTTATCAGCTCGCCCCCTCCCCACTGCCACCTCCAGCGCTCCTCATGGTCCTAAGGGGAAAAAAAATCAGGGTCATTGATTAAGTATTGTTCTGTTGATCATTTTGCTTGCTTGTGTGTAATTACATTACCTATAAATAAATGAGTGTCATTGATGTTAGACTGAACACAATGACTTGGCAATCAGCTGCTTTTTCTGGAATAAACTGAAAAGCACAATCGGAAAGCAGAGATTCCATTGGAAAATTCTTAAGCAAACAGAATCATTCTTAAGAAAGTAGTTTGCTTGTGGATAGGGATGCAACTTGGGGTTGAGCTAGGATTCTACTTCTCCTGAAGAATGGCCTACATTCCAGTCAGGGCTGGGGAGCTCATAACTCTGCCACTTGATTTGTTCTTGATAATAATACTAATTGAACAGCTTTAGACTGTGGCTTTTCTCCTTCTTCTTAACCTTTTTTTTAAATGTCCCAAACATTTTCAGTTTCTATTCAAACATTTCTTCCCCCACTGGGCCATCTATAACTTGCTCTTAAGTTTTTGACACCTTTGTTGAAATCTCTCCTCACTCCTGCTCACTGATCTTGTACTCTTTTCCAGCTGTTTCCACCCCCATTGTACAGTCTATAATCCAAAACATTTTCCACTTTTGATAGTTCTGGGAGAGTCATACGGACGAGAAACATTGGGGTAAATTGGGGTAAATATCCGTGCCACCCTCCGTGGGAATTGTCAGGGGCATTTTAGTGGATCATTGGAAGGCCTGTACTCTCAGATGGAAATTTCTGAGGTTTTTTTCGCAGATGGGACCAGAAAACCCCATCCATTAACTCTGTTTTCTCCATTCTCCATTTTTGTTCCAGTTTCTAGTTTCTGCAATATTTTGTTTTTGTATTAGAATCATTCTTTAGTTAATCCTATTCATGGCACAAGCATCTTCAAAATTTCTGATCATGGAGATGCATTTGTGTATGTGGAAAATGTTCTGCTGCAATTTTGTACATAGAGAAAAATATTGAACGACATTAATACGGTTCAAAGACGATTTCAAATTAATATTTGGAAAATGGAATCAAGAAGCTAATACTTTGATAGGTGGAAAATATCATGCATTTGCAAACATTGTTTAAAGACAGATAAATGTTTTGATTAATTTAACAGGTGCGGTTGTAGAAGCAGAACATTTTGTTCCTACAAAATGAGGCAATGCAAATCATGGGAGCTTTAGTATTCTGGACAGATAAGCTTCAGGATCGAGGTGACCTTATCTCATCAATGATATTTTAATGTTTCTTTGTACTGTTTCTCATACTTTAATCTTAGCTTTTAAACCTAATTTGGCCTGTTAGACTCAGGTAATCCATTACTACTGTACAGTAATGGAGACGTAGTCTAAGAAGCTGGAAATAACAGGAGTAATTTGACATAATAACTGTAACTGAGAACGTTGTTTTGTCCATTACCAGAAATGAGTTCTGCCCACATTTATTAATTGGTGTACAGCCCAGCAGATTGAATCTCTGGCAATCTCAGAATGAACAGATGAAAAGTATCTAAATAAAAGAGAGCTGTTGGTTTGATTGCAAACCCAGACAGCGAACACTGCAGCTGTATGAACTGCCACCAGTTAACGCTAGAAATAAGAGCTTAAGTCCTGTAACTTAGAGATCTGGGTTCGATTCATAGATTGGGTCACTGTCTGTGCAGTCTGCGCATTCTCCTCATGTCTGTGAGGTTTTCCTCCGAGTGCTTCAGTTTCCTCCCACAGTCCAAAAGATATGCTGGTTAGGTGCATTAGCCATGCTAAATTCTCCTTCAGTGTGCCAGAATGTGGCAACAAGGGGATTTTCACAATAACTTCATTACAGTGTTAACATAGCCTATTTGTGACTAATAAACAAATTCCTGTTATTTCCAGCTTCTTAGACGAAATAAACTTTAACTTTCTAATCTCAAAAGGGCTATGTTTATTCCATATTTTATAGCTGTCAGGCTGGAATAAACTCACCTTGCAATGACTCTGGCAAACTGGCTCTGTAGGTGAGATATTGCTAGAATACCTCATACCATATGCACCCTGTTGGCATTGTTAGAACATAGAACATAGAACATAGAACATTACAGCGCAGCACAGGCCCTTCGGTCCTCGATGTTGCGCCGGCCAGTGGACCCTCTAACCTAAACTATTCCAATATCATCCATATGCCTATCCACCGACCATTTGAATGCCCTCAAAGTAGGCGAGTCCACAACTGCTGCAGGCAGGGCATTCCACGTCCTCACCACCCTCTGTGTAAAGAACCTGCCTCTGACATCCGTCCTATAACTACCACCTCTTAATTTAAAGTTATGTCCCCTCGTGTTGGTCGTTACCATCTGAGGAAAAAGGCTCTCACTATCCACCCTATCCAGTCCCTTGATCATCTTATAAACCTCAATTACGTCACCGCGTAACCTTCTTCTCTCTAATGAAAATAACCTCATGTCCCTCAGCCTTTCCTCATAAGGCCTTCCCACCATACCAGGCAACATCCTGGTAAACCTCCTCTGCACCCTTTCCAATGCTTCCACATCTTTCTTATAATGCGGCGACCAGAACTGTACGCAATACTCCAAGTGCGGCCGCACCAGAGTTTTGTACAGTTGTAACATAACCTCACGGCTCCTAAATTCAATCCCTCTACCAATAAAAGCTAACACACCGTACGCCTTCTTAACAACTTTATCAACCTGGGTGCCAACTTTCAAAGAGCTATGTACTTGTACCCCAAGATCCCCCTGCTCGACAACACTATTAAGGGTCCTTCCATTAGTCCTATATTTCATATGCCTGTTATTCCTACCAAAGTGAATCACCTCACACTTATCTGTATTGAATTCCATTTGCCACCTCACGGCCCAGCTCTGCAACCTATTGTTGGCGAGTGGGAGGGAATGTTATTTATATGCTCAACTTTTATGGCTTCACCTCTTTGCTAACTAATGCAAATTATACCAATCAGCCAACATATTGCTGACAGATATATGAAACAATCAAGGATGTATACGATCAGGAGCCACCGATTTTACCTCCTATTAATAAACAACAAGAGTGCGACAACCTGCCCATGCCACACGCACTGCTGCGTTTTCTAAAGACAGGATCTCTTATAAGTGAGGCCACAGGTTCATTCTTACCCCTGAGATCATTACTTACTCCTCTTCATTTGTGTCCAGTAACTCACCCAATTTCACTCTGTCCAGCTCAATGTTTTGTGTACTGTTCTAATATTGAAAAGTTAGTGAGAAAGAAAGCAAGTGTTGGGGGTGCAATGTCAGCACACATCAACATCGGTCTGAGTGAAAGCTGTCCATGGAGTTTTAAGTGTTACAGATTTTATTACTGGCCCTTACTCTGGTCCCCTCCCACATTTCTTCAATAGGTACTTCGACGACTTTTATCTTTGTGATGCAGTGTCTTGTTTTGTCCACTGGCAATACTAGTGGGTTGCTGCTCTGGGTTTGCAAGGGCAGAAAAGTGGGTAAACTGTCTTCAAAAGACACAGTCTTAAGAGCTGACATTACAGGAAACTAATGTTGTATCCACAGTATCTTGCTTTATTTAACTAAGATTGCATATTGCTTTATGTAATTAAGGTCGTATATTATGTATATAATACACTTGTGTAACAGTGAACAAGGGAAGCAGATAAAATACGAGAAATGTTTAATAACAGCCTATCATTTTGAGAAGAACTATCACCTTATCATTCTGTTCCAATGCCTTTACAGGCAGAATTAATTTGGGGGCAGCCTCTTGCAAGGAAGTCAAAAGTCTATAATTTCTTACCCTGATTTTTACTGAATCTGTTTCCTCATAGAATTCATTTTATCAGGTTATAAATTGAAGGAGTATACAAAAATACAGGGTGGCATGATCACAGCACATTACCACAGTGCAGAATGATATCAGGGAGATATATAGGAGAGCCTTGCTAGAGGATCCTTGTGCACCATTCTGCTATTGAACGGGTGGCAAAGTGGAACTCATCGCCTCAGTCTCAGGCCTCCACACAGGTTTCATCAGCCACGCCTGAAATGGGTACCCCATGTCGCCCACGAGCCATCCCTGCACCCTGAGGGGGGGCGGGGGGGTGGTTCCTTCACAAGGAACTGTGGGAAATCAGAATTCCTCAATATAAAACTGTCATGCACAATGCCGGGGTGCAGACATGCATCACATTCAGCTGATGGTCACACACCAATTCCACACTTATTGAGTGGAAGTCCTTTTTTGTTCATGAATCCTCCTGGATATTTCACCGGGGCCTGAAGGGCAACATGCAACAACAACAACAACAACACCCCCCCCATGCCCCCACAAACTCTCAAGCTGCCCCCCAACTCGAAACGTAACATGCCCACCATGAAACAACCCCTTTGGAACACCACAGAGCAATTTGACAGCAGAGACTTAACTCCTTGCTCAGCCCCAATACTCAAATACCTGAATACGACTTTTATACATGAGGTGTTTTCCTGAGCAATCCGGCTGCAGCAAGCGACGTTGTAAAGACTGGTAAGCTGGGACAATTGGGAGTGAAGCTCACTAATTTCACTGTAATGAATGCAAAAACATTTTACAAAGAAATAGGATGTTAAAGCAAAGAGATCATGCGTGCACAATACAAGTCACTGGTGATATTTCAGCTGCAGTATTTTTGATGGTTTTGGGCACTGCACTTCAGGTAAGATGTAGAAATCTTGGAAATAATAGAGGGAGTCATTTAGGATGTTACCAGAAATGAAGGTCTTCAAATGTGAGGAGAGGTGGGAAAAATATGACTGCTTTTCTTGGAACAAGTCAGGTTAAGAGGTGATGAAATAAAGATTTTCAAGGTGATGGGAGGGTTTATTGGAGAAAATAAGGGAAAAGATATTCCCTGTGACAGCTGATTCAATAACTAGGGACACTAGATTCAAATCGTTGGTAAAAGATCTATGAAAAAATGAGGAAAATTGTTTTCACTCAGCTGTTGACATCTAGAATGCTCTAACTCAATATATATTGGAAGCTGATTCCATAAATAATTTTAAAAAGGATTGGATAGGTTCTTGGAATAAGGAATTCCTTACAGGGTTACCAACAAAAAGCGGGGATATGGGCCAAAAACCACCATCCTTTCAAACAGCCTACATAGGCACGGTGTCTTCTTTTTTATTCATTTGAGGAGTTTGGGCTTTGCTAGCTAGCATTGCTAATTGCCCTTGAGAAGGTGGTGGTAAGTTGCTTCTTTAACCACTGCAGTCGACATGGTGTTGGCACAGAAGGAATTGCAGAATTTTGTCCCATTAACAATGAAGGATCAGCAATATATTCCTAAATCAGGAGAAGAATTTCTAGGAGTGTGTTGTTCCTATGCATCCACCTCACTTATACTTCTAGATGATAGTGGTTGTGGGTTCTCGATGCTGTCTAAGGAGCCTTGGTGGGTTCTTGTAGTATATCTTGTAGATGGTACGCACTGCTGCCATTGTGTGTCAGTGGTGAAGGGAGTGAATGTTTGTTTATGGGGTTCCAATCAAGCAGGCAGACATGTCCTGGATGGTGTCAAGCATTTCTCGTGTTGCTGGAGCTGAACTCATCCATGCATGGAGAGAATATTTCATCACCCTCCTGATTTGTACCTTGTAGATTGAGGAGAAGCTTTGAGGAGTCAGGAGGTAAGTTATTTGACACATGATTCTCAGCCTCTGATCTGCTCTTGTTGCCATAATATTTATATGGCTAGTTCCATTCAGGTTCTGGCCAATGATGACTCCCAGGAAGTTGATAGTGGGGGGTTCAGTGATGGTAATGCCATTGATTATCAAGGGGTGATGGTTAGATTCTCTATTGTTGGAGATGGTCATTGCTTGATACTTGCCTGGCACAAATGTTACTTGCCACTTGTCAGATTGCTGCACTTAAACATGTACTACTTCAGCATCTGAGGAGTCACAAATGATGCTAAGCATTGAGCAATCAACAACAAATATTTCCACTTTTGACCTTATGATGGAAAGAAGGTCATTGATGAAGATAGTTGGGCCTAGGACACTATTCTAAGTCCAGATGACTGACCTCCAACAACCATCACCATCTTCCTTTGTGCCAGGTATGAACCAAACCAGTGAAGAGTTTTCCCCTGGTTCCCAATGACTCCAGTTTTGCCACATTTGATCGTGGATATTCACTCTCACCTCACCTCTGGAGTTCAGCTCTCTTGTTCGTGTTTGAACCAAGGCTGTAATGAGGCCAGGAGTTGAGTGGTCCTGGACAGAATCTGAACTGAGTATCAGTGACCAGGTTATTGTTAAGCAAGTGCCACTTGACAGTACTGTTGATGACCCCTTCCTCTTGTGCTATAGGTTTCTCTGATTCTATGATTCCAAGTCTAACAATAACAAGTTGTGTGCATAAAATAAAACACATAGCACATTTAAGGAAACAAAATATCATAAAGTACTCAGCACAGAGGAATCATGGAACAAACAGTCTTGATGATGGACTAGATGTGAGTTTTGAAGCACAACTCAGCATCAAATAGGGGAAGAAAGCCATATGTTGCTGAGTATTGAGCCAGGACTGGAAGTGGAAAGTTTTAGATTGCAGCTACAACAACAACGATGACAACTTATATTTATAAAGTACCTCTAACGTAATAAAATGTACAAGGTGCTTCTCAGGAGCATGATGAAACAGAACATGACATTTGACAGAAATATGACAGTAGGGTTGTAAGCAAAGGTTTTGCCCGACTGCTTTTGAGATGGAAAATCTTCCAGTTCATCCATAACTTAACATTAGACAATTAACCCAACTGTGCAGCACATATTATGGAGTCAAGTGCTTCGGGAACATAATCGTCTGGGAGTTGGCCCCATGCTGTGGAAGTTATTGCAAAATATTGTGATATTTGAAGTGTGACAGGTGTCCTGAATGCAATTCTTTTCTGAATTTGTAGAGAAATACTGTAAGCTTCATAGATATTCAGCAATAGTTGAAATATTGTTAGCAAAATGCATGATTATAAAACCCTACCAACCTTAATACCACACAGATGATATTGCCAAATGTCAAGTATACCTTACTTCAATTGCTGAAAGAAGCCCATAATATACATATGATTGTTTTTGATGAATGCTGATGTCCGCCGTGAAGGAGTCCTGATTGTGACACATTGGCCAGGATTTTGCAATAGCAATAGAATCCTCACATGTGGATTTAAATGTGAAAATCCAGATGTTCCCTCCTCTTTCAAGTGTACTATTGAGATCTCTTCACATTGCAATCAATTAGAAATTATTTAACTGATGGTAACTGCCTTTTACTCTCTAATACTGCAGTGAGCAACTTCCTGATAAAGGTATGTCTTGTAAATGATTATTAATCACATCCTGTAAATAACTAGATTATTAATCATGTACTAAGTAATGCAGTTGGACCTATCTGATCCTGGAAAACTGTCATATTGCTGAATCTTTCTATTCTGATAAATATTCCAAGTTTTTCAAATATATTTTTAAAACAGCATATTTTTTATATTTCATTCTCTGTTACATTTATAAAAACTGAAGGATATTCAGTGCTTTCTAGTTTGCTGTTTCCGACAATACCTCAGTTTGATGAGAGAGGAAAGATTTAAAAAGGACCCCTGAGGGGCAACTTCTTCATGCAGAGGGTATAGTGTACGTAGAATGAGCTGCCAGAGAAAGTGTTGAGGTAGGTTCAATAACAACATCTAAAAAGCATTTGGACATGTGCATGGATGGGAAAGAATTAGAGGAATATGGACCAAATGTAGATAATTGGGACTAGCTAGGAGGGCACCATGGTCAACATGGACCAGTTGGGCCGAATGGCCTGCTTCCACACTATATTGCTCTAAGACATTATGGGTGGAATTTTACAACCTCACCGCACCCATTTTTGCAGCACGAAATTGTCATAAACTCAAGCGTAAATGGACTAGTGGGGATGGTGCCCATTTTTTGCACCCATTCCCATTTTACCAACAAATAAAAAATCTCAGTCAAGAGTCTGCCCAAAATGAGTGAAACATCAATTTGCAGCCATCCTCCAACCCTTCTTCCCATATCCACTCGTTAGTTTTCTACCTCACTTCTCCTGCAGATAATGTAAAGATATAGGGCACAACCTCAGAATAAAGGGACGACCTTTTAGAACCGAGATAAGGAGGAATTTCTTCAGCCAGAGGGTGATGAATCTATGGAATTCATTGCCACAGGAGGCTATGGAGATCAGATCATTGACTATTTTTAAGATAGAGATAGATAGGCTATTGAGTGGTAAAGGAATGAAAGGTTATGGGGAAAAGGAGAGAGAATGGAGTTGAAAAACTTATCAAGCATGATTGAATGGTGGAGCAGAACAATGCACTGAATGGCTCCTATGTCTTATGGCTTTCTAGATATTCCAGTAACAGGCATCTGGTTGCCCATTGCTAATGCTAGTCCACCTGCTCCACTGGGAAGGAGGTCTTATTTGAGGAGCTGCAGCTATCAACAACAATCTATCATGAGAACCTGAGTTTTCCGGGGCATTTGAGCTCAGATATGTCGAGGGAGTTAATCATCTGTCTCCAGACCCTGTGTTGGAGTTTCATATTTTTCAGTTGGATCTCACTTTCGATTATGTCTGCTCTAAGAAGGGGCCTGAGATATGGAGAAAAGCAATTTCTGTTGCAAATACTATGGCCGCTGCCATTGCTAATGCTGTGAATGGAAATGGTGTCAGTGGAATGACGGTGCTCTTGGTCCTCATTAATAATGAAAGATGGAGTTGCACAAACTGTTCCACATCTTGTGCAAGGGAAATACAACTGCAGGTATGAAGCACTTGGCAGGTGAAGTGCCTCTGAGAGAAAGAAGTCTTTCAACAGCAAACTCTCACATTGTCATGCCTGGAACTCTTCAGTGTAATTGCTCAGAGCTTTCCTGTTTCGTAGATAGAAACCTCCGTGCTGCACACTCACCTTGGTGACATTGGCAAGATGTACACACAGCTTGGAAGCTGTGCCTTTTTAGGGAAGAAGGAATTTGTGATTATAAAGAAGCTTAATTGACTTTTTAATCACATCAGTGGCACTTGCACCTGAATCCCCCAGCTGGTTGGGAAAATTCAATCCTAAAATCTTAACTGCAGGATCACCATATTTCAGTGGACACTCTTACTACCACAGCATAACCTTTCCTTAGAATATAAATATAGTGGTTAGCACTACTGCCTCACAGCATCAGGGACTGGGTTCAATTCCTGGCTTGGGTCGCTGTCTCTTTGGAGTCTGCACATTCTCCCTGTGTCTATATGTTTCCTCCGGGTGCTCCGTTTCCTTTTGCAGTCTGAAAGATCTGCTGATTAAGTGCATTGGCCATGGTAAGTTCTTCCTCAGTGTACCTGAACAGGCACCAGAGTGATGACTAGAGGATTTTCACTGTAATTTCATTGCATTGTTAATGTAAACGTAGTTGTGACACTAATAAATAAACTTTAAAACTCATACTTACTGTAATTTTTCAAATCATCACAGCCTTAAAATTTCTATTGGGCTATTGTGTTACAGGAAGGGTGGATCTTGCAATCCACTTTACCAGTGACAACAGGGACATTATAATTAAAGGGGTAGATGCCCATTATCGCAGTTGTATATTGAAGAGGCAGTGACATATTCAACACCACACTCAGTGGTACTGTCACTGAACTAATAATCTAAAGACTCAGAGAAATAATCTAGGGTTCCAGGTTCTAATCCTGTCTCTGCAGATGTGAAATTTGAATTCGATAAAGATTTGGAATTAGAAATCTAACAATGACCATGAAACTATTGTCGATTGTCATAAAAACACATCTGGTTCAGTAATGTCCTTTAGGGATGTAAATCTATCATCCTTACCTAGTCTGGCCTACATGTTATTCCAGACACGCATCAATGAGGCTGTCACTTAACTGCCCTTCCAGGGCACTTAGGGATGGGCAAAAAAAGCTAGCCTAGCTAGTGATGTCCACATACCTTAAACGAATCTTTTAAAAAATTCAGTCTCTTTGTATATTAAAACAGTCACTACACTTCAAATACAATTAGTTGTTTGAGCTGTCCTGATGCAATGGAAGGCCCTATATATAAATACAAGCTTTCCCTTTCTTTTTATTTTATTAATTCCACTGTTTGTACAGTGGAATTGGTGGAATCTCCAGTGCAGTAGAGAATTACCCTACCAGATACTTTTAGAATGCTTAAGTGTGGGAAAAAAAGAGGCAGGTACCTCATAGAAATGAGCTTCAACCCAAAATTGCAATTGCTAGTGAGAGAGAAGATGACACTTGCATCACAAGCTGGGTGATATTGAAAAGATTGCATTCATAGCATCAGATATGGTTGGCTCAATGACCCCCCCCCCCAACACATTCTTAATCATCTCATTTACTACAACTCTGCATATTTAAGCTGCATTTCCTTTTAAGGTATTGATTGACCTGCTATACATTTTATGCCTTATTTGAAATTTACCGCATTGCATATCACTGAAATGAACTTTGATTTTAGTTGATAGATGCTAAATCTTGAAGATCACTGTTAAACTAGAATGCACAAATCCCTTCATTAATAATGCAGACTCTGGGGAAACATTTTGCTGTGAATTCCAGTTACTGGTGATTAAAACATGACAGGCTCATTTGCCAAACAAAAAAATTCAAGTGGATGGAAGGACATTTGCCAATGATCACTGATGTCCTCACTCCAAGTAACATTATTCATCTGGCAGACTTCCATTTCAATCTTGATCCATTAATGTTTATTTATTAGAAACATGTAGGCTTATGTTAACACTGTCATGAAGCTACTGTGAAAATCTCGTAATCCACGCACTCCAGCACCTGTTTGGGTACACTGAAAGAGAATTTGGCATGGTCAATTAACTTAACCGCACATCTTTTGGACTGTGGGAGGAAACCAGAGCACCTGGAGGAAAACTATGCAGACAGGGGGAGAACGTGCAAACTCTGCCCAGACAGTAACCCAAGCCTGGAATCGAGCCTGTCTCCCTGGTGTTGTAATAGGACTGAAGTCGAAAAGTGAGGTAAGTGCAAGCAATCACACAGGCCTTCAGAAAATAAATTTTCAAAAATATATCATCATCATATCATACCTACAGTGAAGAAGGAGGCCATTCAGCCAATCAAACCTGCACTGACAACAATTCCAGGCAGATCCTGTCCCCATAACCACTAATATTTACACTGCTAATCCCCCTGACATTAGGGTCAATTTAGCATGGTCAATCGTGATGTTTGATGTTTAACTTACACACTTTTGGATTGTGGGTGTAAACTGAAGCACCCGGAAGAAGTCCATGCAGACACGGGGAAAATGCATAAATTCCACATAGACAATGACCCAAGCCAGGAATCAAACCCAGGTCCCTGATGCTGTGAGGCAGCAGTGCGAACAATTGTGTCACTGTGAAGCCCCATAATTTAAGAGTGCAACCAAATTCAGTATCACCTCTCTTTTCATTCTATTGGCTGAGCTCTGAGTATAAATTCTTAACACACATTGGTCATTGTTGCCACTTACTGTGACCTTCAGTCCTGGGCTTGTTGTGCAAGCAGTGAACTGTCATTGTTATCTGTTAGCCTTCATGAAATTTTAATGAATCCTTGACAGCTGAACTACAATGTGAGCACACATATTCCTCTTGATCTTATCACTTTAATTAAGTGGCTACCAGATCCAGCTCCTTGACATTCAATGGAAAAATGGATTCAGATTCAAATCAAGCTGCACTGCGGGACGTTCAAATGGATCGAAACCATTGTCGGTTGCTCTGTAATTTTCTTCTGAAACTTCCTGAAAACAATAAATATTAAATGGATTTTTCAGCCTGTACAGAACCCCAGGGATGTTTCACTTGAAGATGCTGGTGTTGGGTGATGATATTCAAGTAGATATTATATAAAAAAAATTGCAGCCACAATCAATTCTCAGCATTTAAATATTTATGTCGGCACTGAGTGTGCGCTTGGTGCTACTGCTGATGCGATTACTGGTGTGAGATAGTCTCATGGTCCCATCTGTGTGAATCTTATGGCCCTGTCCTCCTTAAAATGAGCTGCATTAATATGACTGGAAATGTAATATCGCAGTGAGACTTATTACAAAAGGAAATCATTAGACTGTTCATCAGCAGCCATTTCCTGCATGGAGTTCAATTACACAGGCTACAGTGTTTATGTGCATGACCCTAACACAACAGGGCATATACTATTAGAAATAAATTCCATTAAATATCCAGAGCAAAACAACACCTGGATCTTTCAAACGTTGCAGGACCAATTTTCAAAATATACATTGGAAGATACAAATGATGCCTTTATGCCTTTGCCATATTGAGTCAGATTTTGTTTCCCTGGCAGCTTGACTTGATAGTAATGACTATTTACTTAGAAGAAGGATGAAGGAGGACCTTGTTTAACATGGAAAATCTCTTCTAAGTGGTCACTGACTCAATTGTGAAAGTGTTCAATTGTAGTTCAAAGCCTCACTTATTTATTTATTCATTAATGTCACAAGTAGGCTTAAATTAACACTGCAATGAAACTACTGTGAATATTCCCTAGTCACCACTCCCTGGAGCCTGTTTGGGTACACTGAGGGAGAATTTAACATCGTCACAGGGCCTAACCAGTCCATCTTTTAGAATGTGGGAAGAAACCCAAATAAACCCAAGCAAATACCGAAACGTGCAGAAAGCCAGCACAGGCAGTGACCCTAGCCTGGATTGAATTTGACAGACAAGAATTAAAGAAGAATTTTGTGATACAAGTTGCATAAGTTGCCTATTTCTTGATTCTTGTTTCAGCCAAATTGTTCTGAAAGTCTTCCCAACAAATTGTCTGAGGAATGACATGTTTCTAACTAATGGCATGTCTCTCTAAATTCTTTTGAAAAAAGCAATTTGAAATGTCATTCACAGGTAACACAAATATTTTGATGCACAATTAGTATCCTGGCCTGTATTTATTCCTTGACTATCATCACGAAAACAGAATGGCCCAGATTTTTCGGTCAGTGGCAAAGGGATGGTCACTCAGTGTTCAGTTCACAAACAGTTGCCCCTCACCTACCAACCTAATCCTGGGTGTAGATTTGGAACTTGGAAACTATCAAACATCTGCTTCCCATTCTAGAGGAAAGCCCAGCACAAGGGCAGTTGTTGTCAGCTTTACCTGTCATAATGACAAATGCTTATAGCTTTGCCATTTTTATTTAGGAAAATCTGGGTTATTATCACGTTGTTGTTTGAATTCTAATTTGGTGCAGATTAGATGCCTTGTCTGTGACATTACAACAGCGACTACTTTTCAAAAACATTTGATTGGTTGTAAAGCATTGTGGGATATCCTGTTTACATGTTACATGCAATTTGTGAAACTGCCCATTTCATGAAACTGGCACTGGTAGAAAACTCATTTCATGAAATGGACAAACTCATTGCATTGGTCATGAAATAGGCAGTTTGACTGCTCATTGCATGAAGTGGCCAATGCTATGTAAAAGTTTTAAAACCTTATTTGTGGAAATACTGCACAAGTCTGTTGCAGTGTCCAAGTGTAACGTCGTGTACTAAGTTGCTCAAGAACAGCATGAACATTGAAAATTTGGGGAAGCAAATTTGTCTGCAAATGTACAAATGGTATTTGGTGGAAGGTGTAATATTTAAGAATAACAGATAACGTGGAAAATCTTAGGTCTGACAGCACCTGTGGAAAGAGAGTAGAGCCAATGTTTTGAGGCTTGACCCTTCTTCAGAGTTGTAAAATTTAATGTATGTTTCAAAAGGAACAGTTCGCATTTGCCTATTTGACTTCAAAACAGGTGATAGAAGGTATAGAATTCCATGTTGGAAGTGAACGTATCATGGCATTGACTTCAAAGGTTCACGTGGAAAGTAATACTTGAGAGACTCAGTTTAATGGTCACAGTTCATCTCTTCTTTGTGGTACCCAAATGAAAATTTGCTGACCTTTATATGTAGCAGACCCAGTATATAAGCATAGATATCTATAGTAACTAGCATAACTCCTGCAAACACTGAAGATAGGTAAGAGGTGACATGGTGGCACAGTGATTAACACTGCTGCCTCAAAGCGCCAGAAATCTGGGTTCGATTCCTGGCTTGGGTCACTGTCTGCATGGATTTCCTCCAGATGCTCCAATTTCCCTCACAGTCTGAAAGACAGGTTGCTTAGGTGCACTAAGCTAACGACTAGAGTCTGGAGACTAGGTGAATTTCACAGTAACTTCATTGCAATGTTATTGAAAGCCATACTTGTGACTAATAAATAAATTTTAGATGACAGTATGGAAAGCTGTGCTGTTTTCTGGTCTACCATTCCTGTCCTTAAGTGTGGGAAGATAGGAAAGAAACTCCCAAGAGATTAAAGCTTTTGTGCTTTAACCTTGTGGGACAAGGTTACCTAGAGCAAGGGTAACTACATGGATACCAAGAAAGCAGTTCTAGACATCATGCAACAGCCCAGATTGAAACTGGTCATAGCAATGAAAAGAAGATGCTCAGAAAGCTTTCTGAAAAGTATCCAAGTATCAATTTTCTTTCATAGGACAGTACATCAGCTGCTGTGAGAGATGCACTGAAAAATATTACAGGCAGGAGATGGCATGCAGCACACCATCACTTTGAACTCTTTATGCTGGAGGCAATATGGCTGCCTCAAAGTCAGCATTTGACCACATCAAATGTGATCCATCATCTGTTATTCTCCTTGGCCCCTTTATTTTCTTTTTATTTAATTTTTAACTGTTTTCTATCTTTCATTTCCCTATTGTCTTTCTTTATTTTTCTTTCCCTCATGCCTTTCAATTTATTTTTCCCCTTTTCTTATCTTTTCTTCCCCTTTGTTTCCCCTTTTTCCATTTTTCTCAATTTTACCTCTTTCCAACCCATTTCTCCCCTCCCCTCACATCTTCATCTGTCACAGCTTACCCTCTGATTTCAGCTTCTCTGCCGTTTGGCCATTCACACCTTTTCTTCGCTCAATGGACTGCCATTAGCACCTTTTAACCTTTCCCCTTGTTTTTTGTGGCTCTGAATCATCTTTCATTCCCTCACCTTACAGTATAAATAGCTCCCATTTTCTATCCCTTTTGGCTTTGACAAAGGGTCATCTGGACTCAGAACATTAGCTCTTTTCTCTCCTTACAGATGCTGCCCAACCTACTGAGACTTTCCAGCATTTTCTCTTTTGGTTCCACATTCTCTATGATGGGTGAGGTCAGCACATCAGTGCAAAGGGGCAACGTTGAAGCATTTGCAAAAATCTTCAGTCAGAAGCGTCCAGTGGATGACCCATCTCAGCTTCTACCCGAGGTATCTCAATATGATGTGGAGATGACAGCATTGGACTGGGGCAAACACAGTAAGAAGTCTCACAACACCAGGTTAAAGTCCAACAGGTTTATTTGGTGGCAAAAGTTGCCAAAAGCTAGGAAAACTAGTGGCTGTTGCTATCAAATAAACGTGTTGGACTTTAACCTGATGTTGTGAAACTTCTTATTGTATTTCAACATCACAAGTGGCAGTCTCCAAGCAATTCAATTCACTCCATTTACAATCAAAAAATGGCCGAAGGCACTAGATATTATAAACACCATTATCCTGACAACATTCCAGCAATTTTACTGAAAACTTGCACTCCAGACTTAGCCAAGTTGCTCCAGCATAGTTAGAACACTGGCATCTATTCGCAATGTGAAAAAATTGCTCCAGGTTTGATGTGTCCACAAAGACCAGGAGAAATCCAACATGGTCAATTATCATTCCCTGCCTTTTCTCTTGATCAACAGCAAAGTGATGGAATGGATTATTGATAGAACAGTGAATAATCTCAGAAATTTCTCAGTTTGAGATTCCCAAGGATCTCTCAGCTTCTGACTTCATTACTGTCTTGGTGCAAACACGATCCATCAAACTGAACTCAAGAGGTGAGGTGGGAGTAACTGTCCTTGAAACTAAAGCAGCATTTGACTGAGTGTGGCATCAAGGAGCTCTCATAAAACTGAAATAAATAGGAATCAGGGAAAGGACTCTCTGCTGGTTGGAATTATAACTTGCCCAAAAGAAGATGGTTGTCATGTTGGAGATCGATCATCTCAGTCCCAGAACATCACTGCAGAGTTCTTCAGCGTGGTGTCCTCAGCCCAACCACCTTCAGCTATTTCATCATTGACCTTCCCTCTATCATAAGGTCAGAAGTGAGGGTGTTCACTGATGACTGCACAATGTTCAGCACCATTCATAACTCTCCAGATACTGAAGCAGTTCATATTCAAATGCAGCAAGACCTGGATGACAAATCAGGCTTGAGCTGATATGTGGTAAGTAACATTCGTGCCACACAAGCACCAGGCAATGACTATCTTCAAGAAGGGAGAATCTAACCATATCCCTTTGACATTCAATGGCATTACCATCATTTAATCTCATTATCAATATCCTGAGCGTTACCATTGACTAGAAACTGAACTGGATGAGCCATATAAATACTATGGCTACAACAGCAGGCCAGAGGTTGAGAACCTTATGACAAGTAACTCTTATCTTGACTTCATAAACCCTGTCCAGTACCTACAATTTTGGGATATGATGGAATACTCTCCGTTTGCTTTGCACTTTCAAAAATACCCATGAAATTTGATACAATCTAGGACAAGGCAGCCTGCTTGTTTATACCCCCATCCAGTACCTTCAATGTCATTCTCTTCATCATTAATATGCAAAGGCAGCAATGTGTGCCATCTACATCACCTTCCAAACTTGTGATTTCTCCACCAAGAAGGTCAAGAGCAGCAAGTGCATGGGAATACCACCAAATGAGAGTTCTCTTCCCAAACGCACAGCAGACTTTCAATGGCTTTTCATTGTTGGTAGATCTAAATTTTGAAATTCCCTGCCTAACAGTGCTGCAGATGTAACTACATCAGTGGACTTCAGCAGTTCAAGAAGAAGGATCACCACCACATTCTAAAGAGCAACTAAGTATGAGCAACAAATGCTGGTTTAGCAGCAACTTACATCCCATGAATGAATAAAAAAAACTTTGATTTTTGTCACTCAGTTTATTAGTGCTCCTGGTTTCAATAGGTTTCTAGCCATTGGAAGAATACTCAGGGTGCAGTGTAACATGAGTCTCTGGACTGGACTATATTCCATGTTTCTTTCACTCTAAGATTGCCCTGTACGCATTTGTGATAGATTCCACTGATTTTTTTGATCCCTTTGACTTCAGCCTTTCCACTTGACTGGAGGTGATATGTGGTGCTGAATTTCTCAAACGTTCACGAAGCATTTGAATTCTTCACTTGTGAACTCAGCATGCCACTCATCAATATGTCAGGAATGCCGGGATGACTAAAGTGTGCTTTCAGGAATTCTACAATCTGTCTGGTCATTATTGACATCATCTGTTCTAACTCCTAGTGGTCTTTAACTTGATTCGATTTATTATTGTCACATATATTAACATACAGTGAAAAGTATTGTTTCTTGTACATATACAGAAAAAGCATATTATTCATAGAGAAGGATATGAGAGAGTGCAGAATATAGTGTTACAGTCATAGCTAGGGTGTAGAGAAAGATCAACTTAATGCAAGGTAAGTCCATTCAAAAGTCTGACAGCAGCCGAGAAGAAGCTGTTCTTGAGTTGGTTGGTATATAACCTCAGACTTTTCTATCTTTTCCCTGACAAAAGAAGATGGAAGGGAGAATGTCCTGGGTGTGTGAGGTCCTTAATTATGCTGGCTCCTTTGCCAAGGCAGTGGGAAGTGTAGACAGAGTTAATGGATGGTTTGAGTCTGAATAGTAGTTACAATGATGTGATAATCAATCCTACTGAGATGGAAGTAGACTATTTTATCCATAGTCTTCCTAGAATATCATTGGTCATCAGCAGCTCTTTATCTTGTTTAGCTTGAAGTTCATTAGAAGCAGTGCAATGACTAATTTGGCTTTCAAACTCATTGTTTATGTTTGACCAGAAGAGCACTTCTCTTGTCTTCCTCAGAGTAGACTTGACCATCCTTGTAAAGACACACTTTAACATCCATCTTATCTCATTCAGAATAATATCCCTTGCCCCCTTGTACAAGATGACATCTTGGAAAATCACTTCATCTCTGTATGGTCAATGTGGCAACCTGTCCAGTTGTCCTAACATCTCAACATCCTGAAACACTTGAAGAATTGCATCTTGTTATGCAGCTTGCTTGACTTGGGTGAGACATTATCAGTTAGGATCTGTTGAGTACTCTGTGGATGGAAATTGAATAAGATGAAGGATGAAATGAAACTAGGGACAAGGACAGCTTTGAGAAAGAGTGAGTGGATGCTGCATGAGATAGATATCAAGTGTGTGCATCTAGCAGCACATAGAACTGAGTTTGAATCTCAGGATGTGGCAAGAACAGCGGTCTGAGTGAGGAAGGTTGTCTGTCCTGCAGATAGCTGTATCCTGGATGGATTCAGACAAAGGGTCATCCAGTCTTTAAATATTAGCTCTATTCTTTCTCTCTACAGATGCTGTCAGACCTGCTGAGTTTCTCCAGCATTTTCCATTTTTGTTCCTGTTCAGTACTCAGTGGCTTGATGCCATGCAAGTAACTGCATAGCTCTTCTGGTATGTGGGGGATTCTGGTCCAATTTGTCTTTTAAATTTTTGCAGCTGTGATGAGGGGAGATTTTGCTTAGAGTGCACAATCCAGAATTGAAGATCTTTTAAGTCATTCCATTGAATTCTCAGTTTAGGCTGTCTTTCTAGGGCGAACATTTTACCAGCATAGAGCCTCAGCTTTAGCTTTAATGGCTTCATTTTTGGTTCATCATTTTGAGCAACTTCATACATACCTGCAAAACTCATGATGTCGCAAGCAGTGCCAGTCCATCTGACACTTCATTTTAGTTTGATTCTCTCCTCCTACAACCATAACTCCAATGGTCACAACTAAATCTATTTTTTAACCTTGACTTAACAAATGCAACCCTTTTCTAGGCTGTAGAATAATTAACCAGAATCTTTGTCTGACGTCTCTACAACAAACATCTTCGCATGCTTTCTTTCTTCTTTCCAGCACTTGTGTGTAAAACGATTGTTTCTTGCAGTTAGAGCACTGCTTTCCCCACGTTAGATGTGCTTCATCTTCCTTCTCATGATTTCTTCCATAGCATTTACATCCATTATTTTCTCCTTGCTATTTCTGCTGATCACCTTTGTCCTTCATTTTAGTCATTGACTTGTGCTTTAAAAGCTCGTACTGTCTCTCAGCATAATGCATTCACCTCACTGATTTCTCGCCAATGCTCTTCAGCTGGTGATTAACCACCTTACAGCTTCTGCATATGTCAATAGCTTCCTGACAGATGCATTTACCGGGTAGGAATGTATACTTAGACAATGGGCTCATAGCATGAAAACTCTTGCAGCTGACAGACTACATGGAGTTCCCAGGCATGTCAGGTTCTCCGTGTATTAACGCTTCTGTCTTTCTACATTACATCTCTATCTTTCAAGCATGCATACAAGACAGGAGAACACCTCCGCCTCTAAGTTACACCTGGAGATGCTGGTGTTGGACTGAATAAAAACTGTAAGGAGTCTCACAACCCCAGATTAAAGTCCAACAGGTTAATTTGGTAGCCCAAACCACTAGTTTTCGGAGCACTGCTTCTTCATCAGGAGAGAAAAGCGTGTCCTGTTGGACTTTAACCTGGTGTTGTGATTCTTCTTTCTAAATTATACAGCCAAGAGTGAACATGAAACAACCCTGTGAATATTGTGCCTCCCACAAGCACAGATAACATAACAGACAAGGCATCACTGATATTGGAATACATATAAAAATAGCCAAACACTGCAGTGAAATGTAAATTGAGTACACAGATGACATTCCCAATGATAGCAAAATCCCCTATCAGTTGGGGAAAGGACCATTGTGTGTCATTTGATCATGTAGTTAATTGTATTGTGGCCAGAATGCTCAGGTTACAATGTATGGCACTGTGCATCCCTGACTTGAACACTGGCCACAGTCACTAATGCTTTAATAAAAAGGAGCATACACAAGAGACATGGAATGAATAATATTCTCTTTACAGTTGTATTTAGTGTGTACACATTCTGAGCACAGCGGCAACCATTGTACTTCAAAAGTTTTGGAGCTTTCTTTTTCTAGTACCTGGGTGAATCTTGTGTGAGTATAGAGTGATGAAACATTAGCCTTACCCTGATGACACGGATGAGATTGTTCATCTTCTTTCTGCCCTGGATGGCCAACATCTTTGTGGGCAGCGTTGGCACTGACCACTGTTGCTACTGCTGGATTAGCGATACTGCTAACCCTCTTGCTGCCAGTTCAGGGGTAGAGGACATCATGACAGGTCTCTACGGCATCCACAATCCATTCTAGGGATGCATCATCAATTCTGGGAACTGCACTCTTCTTGGTATTTGCAGTCATGTCTTCACTGGAGCAGTCCTGGGCTGGAAGTATTGAGAACTGTGCGCATGGCTGCAGTTTGAACATGGCGCCTGGGATGAGGAAGCATTGAGGATAATGGCATAGCGGGTGAATCAGAGGCTTGAAATGTTGACTTGACTTGAAATGTTGGCTCAATGTTGGGCCAAGGGGATGGTGTGTTTCCCATGCCTGCATAATTAACGTGGCAGGAAGCAGACAATACGATGTGAAAACTCGCCATTATGGCCAGCAGAGCCAACGTTGGTTTTCATGCCCACTACCGCATTTCGTGCAATTCAGGGAAAATCCTGCCCAAGATCTTTTTTTAAAACTTCAAAAAGATATTGATTGTACATTTCCATTCCAATGGACTGTTAATACATTGACATGCAAGTGAGAGAAAATAGCTGTCATATCCCTAGAACTTCTCTATAATTCTCTAACAACGCAGTATGCAAAGCATCATACAGGAGGTCATTGGCTATCTTTTGTACACACTTTTATTTCTCTGTAATCTAATTATATTGTAAGTTCTAGTTGAATGGTAACATTTTTGGAATAATATGCATGGGCAATGCAAATATGCATGGGCAGATTTTTCAAGGCTGTACTAGAAAAATCAAAGACACTAGCCTTTCCATCTGATTCTCTGAACTGTTTTCCAAGTAGGTAAGAACAGGATGGCATGGTGGCACAGTGGTTGGCACTGCTGCCCCACAGCATCAAGGGCCCGGGTTCAATTCTGGCCTCGGGTCACTGTCTGTGTGGGGTTTGCATATTGTCCCTGCGTCTGCATACGTTTCCTCTGGGTGTTCCGGTTTCCTCCCACCGTCCAAAAATGTCTGGGGGCATTGGTTGTGTTAAATTGTCCCTTAGTGTCAGTAGGATTAGCAGCGTAAGTATACGGGGTTACAGGGATAAGGATTGTTGTCAGTATAGGCTCAATGGACCTAATAGCCTCCTTCTGCATTGTAGGGATTTTATGACTATAAGATCACAAAATGTATTTGATGGCCTAGAAACCTGACTGTAACAGACTGGTTTAGAGAACGTACCTCTCATGGGTACAGATTCGCATGTTGTGTATAAGGTGCGGTTATGTTCCCTGCTGTTACACTTCCTTTTCAAGAGATGCTGACTGCCTTTAATTTGGGTCGGTGAAGCCTGAATTCTGACCTTGCTAAACAGGAGATCAGCCAATGGATAGTGCTAGCTGCCTGTCTGGCTCAATATAATGAATTGCCACACAAGCTTCACATGGTCCCTGGGAGCAGATGACCTGGTTTGTGCAGCACATTGGGCGGTATCCATTTTCAAGTTGATCAAATTTCCAAGGCCATGGACTCAGTCTCGCTGTGCAGACTAGAATTTCACAGATCGATAGTTAAACACATGTTCAGAGCTCTCTTTATTTGCCTTCAACAAACAGTGATGCTTTCAAAGTCAGAAAAATCTGAAAATCCTCTTCTGTTCTCCTACTAAAAATGAAAATTTAGTGGGAATTTCTCTCCTTGACAAAATTCCTCCCATTTTTCTTGTCACTAATCCCAGTCGTCTGGACAATATTGCTGATGCAACCACTATACATGGGTGAACTTCAAGATTACCATCTATCCGGATTGTCCAGGAGTAAGATCATTCTCTCAGATATTCCCAGGAAGGAAATAGAAAGAAAAATTACAGATTTAAAGAAAAAAATATTTGTTTTTGTTATTTGCTAAAAACATGCTTTGTTGATTAGTTGTAAAAATATTGGCAATGGTGCAAAGGTTGTTTGACTGTCAATCAAGGATGATGCAATTAGGCAAGAAATGTCTACTTGCTTTCTAGTTTAAGAGGAGTGCAGTGTTCTAAATAAGGCTGGCATGGTGGTACGGTAGCTGCCTCACAGACCTGGGGACCCGGGTTTGATTCCTGGCTCCACTTTGTGTGGAGTTTGTACTTTCTCCCCCTGTCTGCAATGGGTTTCCTCTAGTGTTGAGGTTTTCTCCTACAGTCCAAAGATGTGCAAGTTAGGTTGATTGGCCAGGCTGAATTGATCCTTAATGCTAAGGGATTAGCACAATAAAAATATATGGTGTTATAAGGATAGGGCCTGGGTAGGATTGTTGTCAATGCAGACTCAAAGGGCTGAATGGCCTCCTTCTGCACTATGAGATGTGGGATAACTTCTCCCTTTTTTCCCAGCTCTCAACTGATCACAAGACCTATGACAAAAAAGGAATGTTTTCATCCCTTGTGTGCTGTGATGTTCAATGACAGAGAAAAAATTAACAGACTTTCTGACATACAGAAAGCAGGTTTTCTGGGAAGCTTGAATCAAAAAGAAGGGTAAAGTATTTCTTTGCAAAACATCAACAACAAACACCTACTCACCAACACCCGCTGCCCCACACATGCAAAATGATTTATAAAAATGCAACAAGCATGTAGATTACTTGAAACGTTGAAAGTCTTTTTTGTTCTATTGCTCCAAGAAGGTTATCAGAAGTATTATAGGCTTAAAATTCACTTTTGGTTTTGTAAAAATCTTATCAAGGCCAATCTTCTGTCACCAATCACCCTTTATTTACAGTGTGCTTGAAATGCAATTCAGTGGCTACAGAGGGTAGCTCAACCCTGAATCTTTTGACTGCCAGCCTGAATAGAGCCAGCTGACTTTGCTGCTTCTTCTCTATTTGGTGAGCCTCGACTTGCCTAATAGGAGAGCTCCTATTCTATGTATTCCATGATTGGTGATCCACTGTGGCCATCATAGCATCTCTCCCCACTCAAGTCAGTTTCGTCTCTTGCTCCCCTGACACAGCGGAGCCTTTCATATCACTGAGTGACCAACCTGGTGTCAATTGGACGTAGGACCGGATTGGGGCTGTGAAGCAGATTAGAGACCTTCACTTCCAAAGGGAATGCCGTGAAGCCACCAACATTAAAGTTTTGCTTCAGTGGGGGTGTCTACTATTTCCACCTCAGCATCTGTACTCTCATCACCTGTAAAGCAGGGGTGGGGTCGACTTCCAGCCATGGCTCAACACTGTCAGTGGTCATCCCCATGGCTGGTAATGAGGTCCATACTAGTATGGACTTTCTGTTCCTGAGATGGTCTAAGTGGTTCCTGACAATTTTGCCCTGCACTTGAGCCTTGTAGGACATGGGCCCTGTTTTCTCCATTATGATCCTGGGAACCCAACTGAGATTGTCCCTGAAGTTCCCAGTACACGTGGACTGGGTCACCAGTTTTGAATGTTCTTTCGATCCTTGTGGAATCATAGTTCTTTTCCTGGTTCTCTTGTTGGGACTCCAATCTCCCAACAGATTTGGGAACAATAGGCTTAATCTTCTTTGAAGCCTTTGTCCAATTAATAGGTTTGCTTTGGTGATTCCTGTCATATTGTGAGGGGTAGTCCTGTAGTGGAATAAAAGGCATCCCAGTTTGATCCCTATGGATGCTGCAGGTTGCTTCATTATGCCAAGCTTAAACATCTGCAATGGTCATTCAGCTAGCCCATTCGATGATGGGTGATAGGGTGCTGTCCGAATATGTTTGATTCTATTGGAAAGCATGAAGGTCTGAAATTTGATAGTGGTAAAGGCAGTGCCATTGTCACACATCAGGATTTCAGGCATAGTCTCTAAGTGGTAGCATTGGAAATGATGGAACTCATGTGATGTATCTCTAACAATTTGGAGTGCGCATCGACCATAGTTAAGAACACAGGGTCCATAAAATGTCCAGCGAAGTCTACATGCCCTCAAACCCAGATATAATTTCTGTTTGTATAGTAATTTCAAAAGAAGGCACTTGACTCTCTGGAATCAATATGTCAAGGTCAATTTCAATATGTTAGGGTCCTTTTATATAAAGTAAGATATTATCTTTATACTATCTTTTACTGCATATAACACGGATCATAATAGTAGTGTATTGCCAAACAGATTCACTTGATGACCAAAGATGAAAGCTCATCCTTTTCATCAGTGGTGACTTTGCAAAATCCTCCAAATCTGGTGGCAAGAAGGAAGATGTAACAGCAGAGTTCTTTCCCAAACCAACATATGCAGCATCGAGTACTAATCACTTAAAACGCACTCCGCTGAAGAGGACATATCACTTGTGCTTGACACCAGAAGCAGTTGTTTTACTCAGAATACAATTGTGGTAGCAGAGTCCTTGGAGGACAATGGAAAAGCATTAGGGATGTCCTCTAAGTGAGGTCAAACATCCCTGCTGATTCATAGAAGTTGCTGGCTCATGATCAATCAAAACTGTGATGATTTTATTCAGGAATTTATTGATCACAGAAAGTATAAGAACATAAGAACTAGGAACAGAAGCAGGCCCTTGGGCTCCTTGAAACTGCTCTGCCATTCAATAAGATCATGGCTGATCTTTTTGTGGACTCAGTTCCACTCACCCGCCTACTCACCATAACCCTTAATTCCTTTACTGTTCAAAAAGCCATCTATCTTTGCCTTAGAAACATTCAAAGAAGTAGCCTCAACTGCTTCATTGGACAGGGAATTCCATGGGTTCACAACCCTTTGGGTGAAGAAGTTCCTCCTCAACTCAGTCCTAAATCTGCTCCCCCTTATTTTAGGCAATGCCCCCTAATTCTGGTTTCATCTGCCAGTGGAAACAACCTCCTTGCTTCTATCTTATCTATCCTCTTCATAATTTTATATTTTTGTATAAGATCCTGCCTCAGTCTTCTAAATTCCAATCAGTATAGTCCCAGTCTACTCAGTCTCTTCTCATAAGCCAAACCACTCAACTCCAGAATCAACCTTGTCAATCTCCTCTGTACCCTGTCCAGTGCCAGTATATCCTTTCTCAAGTAAGGAGACCAAAACTGTGCACAATACTCCAGGTGTGGCCTCACCAGCACCTTATACAGCTGCAACATAACCTCGCTGCTTTTAAATGCCATCCCTTTAGAAATGAAGGACAAAATTCCATTTGCCTTTTTAATTACCTGTTGCACCTACAAACCACGTTTTTGTGATTCATGTACAAGGACACCCAGGTCCCTCTGCACAACATTTTTTTTAACCATTTAAATAATAGTCCATTTTGCTGTTATTCCTATCAAATGGATGACCTCATATTTACCAACATTGTACTCCATTTACCAGAATCTTGTCCATTCATTTAAATTATCTATATCTCTTTGCAGATGTTCAATATTCTCTGCACACTTTGTTCTACCACTCATCTTAGTGTCACCTGTGATCTTTGATACACTACACTTGGTCCCCAAGTCCAAATTATCTTTGTAAATGTTAACCAGTTGTGATCCCAATACTGTTCCCTGAGCATATCACTAATCATTGATTGCCAACCAGAAAAATACGCATCTGTCAGACCCTTTAAGCACCACCAGGCCTGCATGTGGCTAAGTCTGCACATCACATACAGGACTTATCAGCCACCTCAATCTCATTGAAGTGGAGTGGAAACAAACCATCCTCAACTCTGATGGACAACCTAAGAAGAAGCAGAAAGAACAGTTTGAGTGTGAGGTGAAACAGTCAGAAACACACTGGAATGCAACAGGAAATCAATGATGAAACCTCCCAAAATACATTCAACCAGAGTCAGCAACCCTGATGAGTTCAAAGTTGGACCGATAATAACTCGAGTTGACTCAATGTGGCAAGTAATGAACTAAAAGATTTGTTGACTGGCAAAAACTATGTACAACTAAGACTTTAACAGCACAACTATACAGGTCTGCTCCTGACAATGCCCTGATACCAGGAGAAGCCTTCAGCTCTGGGAATGCATAACCTCGCTCCCAATTGGCACAGGTTCATTCACTGAGATGGTTCCGGCTCAGTTATTTGGACCATGAAGAGTTGCTCATTGAAGGGGCCATGCTATCACAGGACCCCGTCTTGTTCTCTCTTGAGACTGATATTTGCTGACTTTCTTTTGAGACCACTTCTTTGGCCAATGGAGGTGAAGAAGTTGGGTCTCTTTTTCCCTTCATAACCATGGGTGGGGCAGGTATGCCATCTCTACCGCAACCAAATCTGGGATCTTCCCGTTCCTTGGCTTTGAAGCTCAATGGAAATATTCACTTGAGCCTTCAGGAGAGCCTGGACATTTTCTGAACACCACAAATATTTAGCACTAATTTGTCATATAATTGCCTTATTAGAATTAAACGTAACTTCTACATTTTTTAAGCACCAAAAACAGAGTGGGGTTTGTAGAATATAACAATTCACTTCAGAAAACGGAAAAAAAAATGTCACCCTAGTTACACTCTGATCACATAAAAAAAGACTTTAAGATGTTCCTTTAATTGCTTCTTCCACAAATATTGTTAATAGTTCCTTCCTTCACTTTTCAGAGCTGTTCCTATTTAAACATTGTGCACACTTGAAGGCTAAGTAATAAATATCCTTTGGGTTATTTTCCTTTGCAAGTGGTCTCAAGCACCATATTGTTACTTACCTATAAAATGGATGAAAGCTCATTTTGCAGTCAGCCGTGGATAAGTGTGACACACTCACCTATAGTTACTTTCTCCTCGGATTGCCTCAGTTTCCCATTCCAGGTAATCTCATTAGGGGCAGCAGGTGTATCACCAGCATGCCTATTGTTGCTGCCTCCAGTTTTCAGTCAGTACAGGTGGGTATCAGTGACGCTCACTTTATTAATTTCCATATCATAGGCCTAAATCTGAAGTGTGGGGAAGATCAGTTTCTGAAACATGTAACGTGAGACTGAGGTCTTCTGTCAGGGCTACAGGGCAGCCACTAGTTGCAAACAAGGTACTAGACCTGAAGTGTTTCATTAGTGATTCAAGAGGATCACATTAACCTGCAAGTAAAGAAATCTTACATATTAATGAAGGTCCTGACTTCATAAAATCTGATATGGCTGACACATTATAGAAAGAAAGTGCACCTGATCAGGTATGTGCTCCGCAGGTGTCAAATTGTTCACAATGATATAGCAATCTGCACATTTCTGATGGATGCTTTTTTGTTCTGGAAGGCTAAGATTTCACAGGATTACAACACCACCAGTGTGCTCATACTGAAGCAATACTTGAGCACGTCTCCTAGCAGAATGATGAAGTTTGTTCTAAAAGCCGGCACTAAAGTTGCAGAAGCTTTACTTTCCTGAAGAGTTGTAAATTGTACAGGCTTATATCTCCTCACCTATCACATGCACACTTAAAAGCCAAAAGTCTGAGTTTACACGTTGACATTGGAAATGGAAGTGTTTCTTGGATAGTCGTTGTGAGCTCGATGGGCCGAAGGTCCCTTTTTATGCTGTAGAGATTCTATGATTCTTTGGTTTTATAAATAAGCAGAGCTTCAGGTGTAAAGCTTTGGGGATTGTAATGTGTTTATTGTACGCAGGCCACTGACTATAAGTTGCTTAGTCAATCAATGATCTTGATTGCATTGCCACAGAAGCATGCTTTATGCCAATAATAATTTTTATATCATAGGCTGGAAAACCAAACTGCACTTGTTAAAATATGGAAACTAAGAACGGGAGTAGGCCATTTGGCCCTTTGACCCTGCACTGCCATTCGCTAAGACTATAGCTGATCCTCAATCTCAATGACACATTCCTAGTTTCTCCCCATCTCCCTAGATGCAATTAAAATAAATTCAATGATTTGGCCTACAAAGTCTTCTGTGGTAGTGAATTCTGCAGGTTCACTACCCTTTGAGTGAAGAAAATTTTCCTCATCACATGAGGGCAAAATTTTCAACCCCATATCCAGAAACTGTGCCCTCTGGTTCTAGATTCCCCAACTAGGGAAAACATTCTCACTGCATCTAATCTGTCCAGCCCAGTTAGATTTTTATATGTTTCACCCAGATCTCCTCCCATCCTTCTAAACTTTAGTGAATACAAAGCCAGTGGAACCCATCTCTCCTCAAAGGACAATCCCACCAACCCCAGTATCAGTCTAATGAACAGGCACTGGATTCTCTCTATGGCAAGTGTCACAAACATGGCTGATGTCATTTGTGGGGGTGTCCAACCTGGAGTCCTCATTCATGGTGCTGTGGATGTGAAGAATGGTATGAAGAGCCATGTACAGATGCAATGACTATTCCCATCATGGCATAGCACTTTTAAGGACTACTTATTACAATTATGAAAAGACACATATACACTAACAGTTCTATAATGATCTGAGACAATTACATATAAAAATTATTAAATAGTTTAAGTAGAAATTACACTTTTGATCTAAGGTAGGTATATGAGACCTGAACTTTTTCAGGACTTCTCTCTTTTCAAACAACATCCAATTCAATAGATCTATGAGTAAGGGCCAGCCTAAAACCACCACACTGTATACAATTGAATAGTTATGCTGGGGTACATCTCTTGGTTCAGTGAGAATATGGTTTTAACTGCCTCCGCAAAGGTTTCTGCACTTATACCTCTGGTCTGCTAGCTAGAACCAGGTACAGGTTGCTAGATGGAAACTGCCTTACAAGTTACTAAATGGAAACTGCCTCCCTAATTCAATGAAAAGTTTACCAAATGTACTATTAATGCCTTCTGATGGTTCTCTCTGTTAAATCCCCTCAGCCTCTGTAGTTCTGAATGATTAATGTATACATGTTTTCCCTGGCTGGTGCAATTGTCTATCCAAGGTGTTTCCCATAAGCAGGATGATGTGTTCTTCTTGTGAGTCAAGACTGCTAACCTCATTATTGCGATTAATATCCTGTGAAATATCTTTTGATTTTTAATCTGCTGGCCCATTCATGACACAAGTATATCCTTCCTTAGGTAGAGAGACCAAGACTGCAGGCAATATTCCAGGTGCGATTTCACCATGGTTCTGTACAATTGCAGTAAGACATCTCTATTTCTGAACTCAAATCCTTTTGCAATGAAGGCCAACATATCATTGACCTTCCTTATTATCTGCTGTACCTGCGTCTCCACTTTCATTGACTGGTATACAAGTCCTATTTGCACATCCACACTTCCCACTATTATCACTATTGAACTAATACTCTGCTTTCTGATTTTCTGCACCAAAGAGTATAACTTCACCTTTAGTCACATTGTACTACATCTGTCATTGTTGCCCACTCACGTGACTTGTCTAAATCATTTTGAAGCTCACTGTTTAAGAATTTGGCACATAACCTCCTGTCAGAACCCACAGTCCAAGACAGAGTGAAACGACAATAACAGCCAAGTCATCACCAGGCGTACACTGAGCAGATCATTGGTATTTCAAAAATGAGATTCAGATGCTTTGATCACTCAGATGGAGTTCTAAGATAAGTCCCAGCAATTTTCAAAAATAATTATCATGCGCTGAGCAACATTGTACAGTGGAGATTCTTCCAAATAGTTCATAATGAGGTCACAGGCAGAAGTCAATTCTTTGAGGATGAAGAAGATGGGGAAATCCTTGTATACCTTGGGGGGAGTGTGTTGGGAGTGTGTGCAGCATGATGGCACAGTGATTAGCACTGTTGCCTCACAATGTCAGGGACCTGGACTCGTTTCCTGTTACTGTTTGTGTGGAGTTTTCACATTCTCCTCCTGTTTGTGTGGGTTTCCTCTGGGTGCTCTGGTTTCCTCCCTCAGTCCAAAGATATGCTAAATTGCCCCTTGGTATCAGGGGGACTAGCTAGGGTAAATGCACTGGGTTATGGAGATAGGGTCTGGATGGGATTGTTGTTGGTAAAGACTTGTTGGGCCAAATGGCCTGCTTCTGCACTACAGGATTCTATGATTTTAGTCAATGGAATTGGAGATGCAGCTGCAGCAGGCAATAAGGAAGGCTTCATTGCAAGAGGATTTGAGGTCAGAAGTAAGGTAAGGCTACACTTGGAATACTGGGTGCAGAACTGCAGTTTTAATTAGTTCTAATTAGAACTATTAGAACTATTCTAATAGTTAATAGAACTATTAAACTATTCTTTCTATTAAACTAGAACTACTCTTTCTATTAAACTAGAAAGAATGCAGAAAGGATTTACTCGGATGCTCCTGGGAGTTAATGTTTTGAGTTACAAGGAGAGGCTGGATAGACTGGAACTTTTTTCTCTGGAACATAGGAGGCTGAGGGGTGATCTTATACACGTCTGTAAAATGGTGAGGGACACAGATTGGCTAGATAATCAATATATTTTCCCAGTGGTAGGGGAGTCTAAAATTAGAGGGCATAGGTTTAAGGTGAGAGATACAAAAGTGTCCAGAGGGCAATTTTTTCACAAAGAGGGTGGTGAGTGTCTGGAACAAGCTGCCAGAGGTGGTAGTAGAGGCAGGTACAATTTTGTCTTTTAAAAAGCATTTAGATAATCACATGGGTAAGATGTGTATAGAAGGAAACAGCAATTAGGATTAGCTTAGGAGTTTTAAAAAAAAGGCAGCATGGACAAGTTGGGCTACAGGACCTGTCTTTATGCTGTATATGACTTTAAGTAGGGATATATTACTGCAGTTGTATAGGGGGAGGTGACACCTGGAGTATTGCATGCAGTTTTGGTATCCGTACCTGTAGAGGATATACTTGCCAAAGAGGGAATGCAGCGAGGTTCACTAGTCTGATACTGGGGTTGGCGGAACTATCCAATGAGAATAGATTTGTTCAACTGGGCTGGTATTCACTAGAATTTAGGTTAGGGCAACATGGTGGTGCGGTGGTTAGAACTATTGCATCATAGCAATTCTGGCCTTGGATGACTACCTGTGTGGAGTTTTCACCTCTCCTTGTGTCTGCATGGATTTCCTTCCTGGTTTCCTCCCACAGTCAAAAGATGTGCAGGTTAGTTTGAATCACCATGCTAAACTGAACCTTATCAGGATGAATACATGGGATTATGAGGATAGGGTCTGTGTGGGATTGTTGTTGGTGCCGGCTCAATGGGACGAATGGCCACCTCTGCACTGTAGGGATTCTACGACAGGAATTTTATGACCTCAATCAGGCGAGACTCATAAAATCCCGCCCAAGGTGAATGGAGAATTCATTCTGCTAGTCTCACCTGTCCCGATTCTGGAGCGGACGAGGCAGTAAAATTCCGGCCTTTGACTCAATGATATGATGTTCAACTGTTGAAGGTGAATGACTAGTTCCTTGGCAATAGTGCCGTGGCTTAAAGGAGGCAGCAGACATGAACTCATGAAGTATAATGGGAGTGCCTTAAATCCAATAATTTGAAAAATATGATCCTCACTGTGCAAGGGAGTTCCCAGGCATAAACTGATTAAAGCTGCCAGGGGAATATGCTAATTACAAACATGTTTTAATCACTGGGGGATAGTTATGTTACTGACCTGTCCTTTGTTTTAAGTTTTAAGCTTCTGCTTTATCTGCAGTAAGGGAACAAGTAGCTGAGACGATGATGAGAAAAGATTTATTTGGGGTTCTTCATTCCTTCATCTCTCCAACCCACCTGACAAGCTTTAAACACTGCTTCCTGAACATTACCATCCACATCTGCGGTCGGCAAAGCCTTCTTAAAAGTATTTAACCTTAAGCTAATGTCTCCAGAAAAACAGCCAAATTAGTCACCTACATCTTTAAATTAGAAGCATTGGGTACACCAAAAGAAAACCCCAAAACCACCAACTTCAGCCTTAGACTGTGTGTGTGTGTGTGTGTGTGTGTGTGTGTGTGTGTGTGTGTGTGTGTGTGTGTGTGTGTGTGTGTGTGTGTGTGTGTTTTGTGTTGGGGGTGTGTGTTCATAGAATCATAGAATTCCCACAATACAGAAAAAGGCCATTCGGCCCATTGAGTCTGCACTGACCACAATTCCACCCAGGTCCTATGCCCATATTCCTACATATTTTACCCACTAATCCCTCTAACCTACACATCTCAGGATTCTAAGGGGCAATTTTAGCATGGCCAATCAACCTAATTTTTTTTTAAAATTACCTTTCTTCTCTCTTGATTACTGCATGTAATCGGTTAAACACTCATTAACTTGGCAAGCATATCCTTTTAAAATAAAGACCTGGTGTGGCCAAATGAGGAGAAGGAAAAGAGCAGAGCCGTCTGACTCCTCCCCACCTGATCATAACAAAAAGTTTAACCTTGTGTACACCACCCCTCACCTTGTACTTTTTCCTGAGAGTGAGACAAAAAATTAAAATATATTAGAACCTCAGATAGTGAGTGAACCTGCCAGCATAGAGCTTTTCAAACTGCTTACTGACATGATTGTTCTGCATAGATCTAGAAAAGAAATTGAAAAGAGATATTAATACCTATCAAATTTTCCTACACAATAATAACATGAGACAGGAAAATATGATGCCTTGTGTATTTATACATGACCCAGTTTATAAGTGTGTATTTCACTATAATTGTTATCTGCAGCATTCAGTGATAATTGAAAGCCAATGTCATGTCAATGCAGGTAGGACGGTATTACATTTTTAAAAAAATTGTATTCCTTTCAAAATGTACCCTTGTAAACTTTAAAATGGCTGCCGACAGGCTCACCTGACTTTTGCAACTTCAACAACCTAGAATGTTTTCAGGAAAATTCAGAATTGGATTATAGTGGGGAGAGTTATCCACTGAATGGACAGCCTAAATTTTGCTAGCATGCCAGCCCAATTCCGAGAGGTAGGCAAGCTCGGAGAATGGTATTCTCTATTGGCCTCAGGTGAGATGGTACGAACCTCAGGCGGTCGCGCTGGTAAAATTCCACCTGACATTTCAAAAGAGCCCTCTTCTGCTACTGTCAAGGCTTACTCCAAAACACAAGGTCAATAAACTACCAGTTTCTTGGACTCTGGGTTTGCCATGTAACAAAAGAGGGCAATTGAGACTGAGGAATAACAATGAAGTGCTAAAGATCACTAATCAATTATATATTGAAAGCTTTAAACCAAGTTACTGAAACTCCTTCTTCATGGAATCATAGAATCCTATAGTGCAGAAGGAGGCCAAAAAGCTCAACAAGCCTACACTGATAACAATCCCACTCAGTCCCTATTCCCATAACCCTATGCATTTATCCCAGCTAGTTTCCCTGATACTAAGGGACAATTTAGCATGGCTAATCCACCACCTAACCCACACATCTTTGGACTGTAGAGTAAACTAGAGCACTCATAGGAAACCCATACAGACATGGGGAGAATATGCATATGGTAACCCAGTCTGGGAATCTAACCAGGTCCTCGGCACTGTGAGGCAACAGAGCTAACCACTGTATCACCGTACCGCCCTAATGAAAAAAATTACCTCTATCAATAGCCATTCATCATGTAGTTGAAATTGGCCTTTGATTTTGAAATCTATTTATCCAAAAAATGAGAGGGAGAGAGAGAGAGTGTGTGTGTGTGTGTGTTTGTGTGTGTGCGCACTCGCGTGTGTGTGTGCGTGTGTGTGTGTGAGAGAGGGAGAGAGAGAGAGATACAGACATTTGCAGAACAACAGCAACAATAATATAGCTGCAAAAGGAAGGTGTTATTTTGCCCTTTCAAGATCTATGAGCCTCAATGGCTTTTAAAAGTCCCCTTCAAACTGTTTTGAACAGTTTCAAGTTTGCTTGTAAAAAATTGAGCTTCTGGTTATAAGTCATCAGGGCCTGTCAACATGACAGTCTTCAAAAAAAATCCTGTACTTAATTCAGATTTGACCCCAGCCATCTGAACTTATCTGAACTTCAACTTCAGAGTGGTAAAAGTTCCATCTTCCCTAAACACTCGAAGACATGTGAACTGCTAACTATTCTGGTTAGGTTTAATATTTGTAGAAGTACCCTACTGTCTTCAATTGTATCTTCCTTGGGCATGTGTGTTATGTGGTTGACATACTGATAGACCTCATCAGGATGAGAGTATGAATTAAAAAAAATCCTTATTTAAATTCATAAATGTCCGATATTGACAACTCTTAAATTGTCTGCACACTAATAGAGGAGTTGGGAGCCTTATCAAAATTAAACTAAGTTGATTATAGACAGATGGGGAAAGGAGTTGGGGATTTCAGTTTATCCTCTCCTCGTCTGTAAGACTAATAATTCCAATTGTTAACAGTCTAGATTCCATCAGTTTATGCGCTTCTCCAGCAGATTGCTTGAAGCTAGCACTGACAACGTGCATAACATTTTACCCATGAATAGTTTCACAACATTGCTTTAATTTTATTTTGTTTATTCTTTACAATCTTGGAATTTCCTGGACTACATGAACGTAGCGTTATACTGCATTGTGGTTTCAGTATTCATTGAAGCTAACATGACTGCTTTGCAGGGAAGACCAAGATGCATGTAGGTTTTGAACACACAAATATCTTCACAATTTGTCCCCCATTACCTTAGTCACAAAGTTAAGGATACAACTTGTACTCTTGGGCAAACAAAATAGCACATGTTAATGCCATAACTCAGAGTAACTTTGTTTACTGATTGTTAAACATATTGGCAGGTTTCTGTTTATTTGATTTGATTTGATTTATTATTGTCATATGTATTAATAGTCTGTGAAAAGTATTGTTTCTTGCATGCTATACACACAAAGCATACCATTCATAGAGAAGGAAACGGGAGAGTGCAGAATGTAGTATTGCAGTCATAGTTAGGGTGTAGAGAAAGATCAACTGAGTGCAAGGTGGGTCCATTCAAAAGTCAGATGGCAACAAATTGTTCTTGAATCGGTTTGTAGGTGAATTCAGACTTTTGTATCTTTTTCCTGTCGGAAGAAAGTGGAAGAGAGTATGCCCAGGGTGCATTGAGTCCTGAGTTTGGCTGCTTTTCCGAGGGAGCGGGAGGTTTCTTGCAGTCTTGGGCAGAGCAGGAGCCATACCAAGCTGTGACACAACCAAAAGAATGTGTATCAGGAACCTGGCTGACCACCCCTGCTCCCCCCGAAGAAAATCAGTACAGCCCACTTACAGTGGGGATATTTTGGCAAAATCAGAATTAAAAATCAATCCTTGATCATGTAAATGTAATGAAATACTGTTGAAACAAAATACAGATCAACAAATTGATTTAAAGTTTAAAATTTATTTATTAATGTCACAAATAGGCTTATATTAATGCTACAATGAAGTTACTGTATCACTACCCACTGTCTCCTCCTCCCAAGCCAGTTCTCAACCCATCTACATACCTGGCCCTGTATCCCATGCGCCTTCACCTTTTCTATCAGCCTACCATGAGGAACCTTGTCGAACGCCTTACTGAAGTCCATGTAGACGACATCAACGGCTTGTCCTTCATCAACCGTTTTTGTCACCTCTTCAAAAAATTCCACTAGATTCATAAGGCACGACCTCCCCTTAACGAAGCCATGCTGCATATCCCTGATCAGATCGCAGCGCTCCAGATGTTCATACATCCTGTCCCTGAGGATCCTCTCCATTAGCTTACCTATAACTGAAGTCAAGCTCACCGGCCTATAGTTCCCTGGGTTATCCCTCTGACCCTTTTTAAACAACGGTACTACATTTGCTATCCTCCAATCCTCTGGGACCACACCTGTGTCCAAAGAAGAGACAAAGATTTGCGTCAGAGGATCAGCAATGTCATCTCTCACCTCCCTTAGCAGTCTGGGGTAAATGCCATCAGGCCCCGGAGCTTTATAAGGCTTTATGCTGCCTAAAAGCCCCAACACCTCTTCCCTCGTAATGGATATTTCCTTTAACGGGTCCTCAAATTCCTCAAAGCCGGCATCCGACATCAGGCCCCACTCCCGCGTGAATACCGACGCAAAGTATTCATTCAAGATCTCCCCCATTCCTTCAGGCTCTAAGCATAGTTCCCCTCCTCTGTCCCTGAGAGGTCCAATCTTCCCTCTAACCATCCTTTTGCTCCTTACATAGGAGTAAAATACCTTAGGATTTTCCTTAATCCTACCTGCCAAAGCCATCTCGTGGCCCCTTTTTGCCTTTCTGACACCCCTTTTAAGATCCCGTCTACACTCTCTATATTCTTCCAGCGCTGTCTCTGTCCCCAGTTGCCTAGATCTAACGTACGCCTCCCGCTTCTTCCTGACCAAGTCCTCGATATCCCTAGTAACCTACGGTTCTCTAATCCTACCTTTCCCATCCTTCCTCCTTACAGGCACATGTCTTTCCTGCAAAGATTTTAGTTTTCCCTTGAAAGACTCCCACATGTACTGCGTCGACCTACCCTCGAACAGCTTATCCCAGTTGGTATTCTTAAGATCCTGCCTAATCCGGCTGTATCTAGTCCTCCCCCAGTTTAACACCCTTCCTTTAGGGCAGGCTTCATCTTTTTCCATTAATACCCTAAAGCAGACAGAGTTGTGGTCACTAGTTGACACATGCTGTCCTACTACAACGTCAACCACCTGCCCTGGCTCATTCCCCAGAACCAAGTCCAGTGTAGCCCCCTCTCTAGTTGGGCTCTCCACATACTGCTCCAAGGACCCTTCCAAAACATACTGTACAAATTCCTCCCCGTCCACACCATCTGCTCTGGGCACCTTCCAATCTACCCCAGGGAAATTGAAATCTCCCACTACAACCACCCTATTCTTCCTACACTTATCTAAAATGTCCCAGCATATCCCTTCTTCCACGGCCCGTGGGCTGTTGGGCGGTCTGTAGAACACACCCAACATAGTAACCTCTCCCTTCCTATTCCTCAACTCCACCCATAGCGACTCAATTCCTAAATCATCCATACCACTCTCCCTCTGCACTGCTATGATGTGATCCTTAACTAATAACGCCACTCCCCCTCCTCTCTTCAAACCACCTCTATCATGCCTGAAACACTTGTACCCTGGGAATTATGAAGGGAATAGATAAGATAGAAGCGTGGAAGTTGTTTCCACTGGCAGGTGAAACTAGAACTAGGGAGCATGGCCTTAAAATAAAAGAAATGTATTTAGGACTGAGTTGAGGAGGAACTTTTTCATACAAAAATCTGTGAATCTGTGGAATTCGCTGTCCAGTGAAGCAGTTGAGGCTACCTCATTGAATGTTTTTAAGGTAAGGATAGATAAATTTTTGAACAGTAAAAGAATTAAGAGTTATGGTGAGTGCGTGGATAAGTGGAGCTGAGTTCACAGAAAGATCATCCATGATTTTATTGATTGGCAGAGCAGGCTCGAGGGGCCTACTCTTGCTCCTCGTTCTTATGTTCTTATATTCTTAGTGTGCACCTTCTCCATCTTCCAGATATCCCAGAGGATTTAACAGGCAATTAAGTACATTATGAAGTCTGTCATTGCTGTTAGACAGGAAGTGCGGCAGTCAATTTATGCAGAGCAAGATCCCACAAAGAAATGATGAGATAAATGACCAAATCACCTGTTTTAAATGGTGATGTGTGAAAGATAAATATTGGCCAGGATATTGGTAGAATTCTCTACTGAGCCTTTAATAGCATCACTGGACCTTTTCCACATAACTAAGGAGCAAATCAGGACTCATTCTAGTGGCTCTTCGAATTAAAGAACCATTCCTCCAACACAGTAATACTTTTTCTAGTATTGAATCATTTGTCAATCTAGACTTTGTGCACAAATGTCTGGAGTTGGAAATGAACCAATGATCTCCTCTCTATGAAGTGATTATGCTAAGGCACGATTGAAATCTATTTGTTAGAACACTTTCTAATCTAATAAAATCATAGAATCCCTTCAGTGTACTAGCTTGCTACAGAATATCTTAACTAACCCCTCTCCTTGACCCAATCCCCTTAACCCCATACATTTCCCATGGCCAATCACATCTTGGAATGCTAATTTACACATCTTGGAATACTAAAAGGCAAGTTAGTGTGCCCATCCACCTAACCTGCACATCTTTGAACTACCAATCATTGCATAGTTTGAGATAAAAAGAAATAAATAGTTAGTTGAGGCACTGGAAGGTAGCCACTATCTGTAGAATTGTATTTCAGCATAGCTTTTCAGGAGAAATAAAAACTATTACACAATTACAAAACAGCATTACAAATGACTGTTAATGCCAATCACGGAAGTTATAGTGAACTTTTATCAAACATTGGTTCAGCTTCAGCTAGAGTATTGTGTCCAGTTCTAGGCTTCGCACTAAAGATGGAGGGGAAGGAATTGGAGAGGTGCAGAAAAGATTAGGAAGAACACTTCTGGGATGAGGAACATCAGTTACTCAGGTAGGTTGCCAAAGCTGACAATGTTCTCCTGAGAGGAGAAATGAATTATAGATTCATTACATTGCAGAAGAGGCCATTCGGCCCATCAACGCTGCATCAACTCTCTGACAGAGTACCTTACCCAGGCTCTCTCTCCCTCACCCTGTCTCATAAACCCACGCATCTACCAAGGCTAATCCATGTAATCTATGCATCTTGGGGCAACAAGGGGCAATTTAGCATGGCCAATCCACCTTGCATATCTTAAAGCCTGATTTGGTCTGGGCAAATCAATTGGGTGGAATTGGTGGAAGACCTGAGATTTGGATGTTCCAGTTTTGATTGTTTTTTGGGTAATTTTATAATACAGAAGGAGATTATCTGACCCATTCTGCCTATGGCATTCTCCGATCTTTCTTCATAGAACATAAAATTTTGCCTTTTCAAATAGATATCCAATTACATTTCTGAACGTTACGAGAGAATTTATGTTCACCAGACTGTTTTCAGGCCGTGCACTCAAAATCATAACAGCTTGCTACATAAAAAGACTCTTCATTTCTCCTCGCTGGTTCTTTTGCCAATTATGTTATATCTGTATCCTCTGATTACAAACTCTCTCACCAATGGAAACTATGGCTGCAGGCCCTTTTCAAACAATTGCCCACTTTGTTTCTTCTTGAAAACAATTTAACAAAACAAACTAGACAGGCAGATTTGGAAGAATCCCATAGAGTCAGAATTTCAGTGACCTCTTCCAAACTTCTGCAAAATGTGTAAGTTTTTTAAAACTCAATTCACTGGTGTTTCCTTCTTTTTAAAATCTAAAACAAACTCTCAACAAAACCCCTGGGCTGGATTTTGTCTCAATCGGGCGGCATGGGCGTACACAGTGGTTAGTGCTATTGTCTCACAGTGCTAGAGACCGGGTTCAATTCCGGCTTTGGGTGACTGTCAGTGTGAAGTTTTCACATTCTCTCCATGTCAGCGTGGGTGTCCCACACTCCAAAGATGTGCAGGTTAGGTGGTTTGGTCAGACTAAATTGCCCCTTAGTGTCAAAGGGATTAGCAGTGTAAGTATGGGGTGATATGGGATAGAATTTGGCTGGAACTGTTGTCGGTGTGGATTAGGTGGGCCAAATGGCCTCCATCTGCACTGTAGGAATTCTATGATTCTATGACCCATTTGCAAAGTTTAAGAAGAAATGAACATTTGTCAAGGATTGTAAGCTAATGATCGCAATGTGTTAAAAAAATAGTAGGAGATATAAAAGTTAGGTTCTTAATTAGCTTCCATTATACCACTTAAATAAAACTGGTGTGCTTTGTACATAAAAAAAAAATCTGCACAATCTAAATTTAATAGTTCTTAATAGATTATCAATTCTTTATAAAGTATGAATTGCTTAATAAGATCCATTGTTGAGTTTACTGAAGTCTACCTTCTGTAGGAGGGGAAAATTATGATTAAATCAAAAGAAGTAAAGACAAAGATTATCTCTACCCAATGTTCTAAAATTAATCAGCCTACCACTTAGCTTTGATCAGTCACTCAGAACTTGCCTGCATCTACATGTGCTCATAGTTGTTCCTTTTCTTTCTGGCATCAGAGGAAATTGATAGTGAAAACTTGTTCCAGGTTAATTAGACATGGAAGCCTTCAGACACTGTTGTCGTTGTTTATATTCATCCGTCTTTTGCTGCGCATATTTAAACACAATTCCATCTAGCACCCACAGCAGAGTATGGCAGCTGTTCAAACCACGGTAACTAAAGGCGTACATAGTTGTACAGTCTTTGTAGCTTGTGCAGCAGCACAAGATACTTAAAATAACGTGGCTTGATCCTTTTCTCTCCAGAATCGTGATTCAGAAAGTTGTGTTATTGTTGTTGGGAAGGAGATATCAATCACATATACAAAAATCATTCTGAAAGAAACGATAAGATTTTTTTTCTCTATTGAGTTAATTGCGAAGTGTTTCTCTCCTTCACGGAGGAATATAACATCAAGAGTTGGATATTCAGCCTCTCCCGAGTGTGATTCTCCATTTACTTAGATCAAGGTCCAGTTTTGAGATTCTGCAATCTATGTTAGTAGTGAATAAACAAGTTGTGGCCAGCATTCTTTCTGAATTGCTATGTAATTAGACAACTGGGCAACACTTGGAGAATGTGAGAGTAACAAGACTTCCTTTCCATGGGAAACTGTATGGTTTTCATTGACCTTTCTGCTCATGGCATGTACAAAATTGGAAACCCATTAAATTTGGAAGTGATGCTGGAGAGCTGACAAGAGCCCCACATTATCTCTTCTAGGGAAGATCTGTTGAATGAATGCCATTCAGGCAGTGAACTGGCCAACTACAGGCCTTCCCGGTTTCAAGGCCCATAGGGCCAGAAGTTGCCCCAACTGACAGCTGCTAGCCAATCAGCGAACGGCAGTCCTATTGAATGGCAGTTTCACAGAGGGACTGAGGCAGTGGCTGTAGCCAGTGTAACACCCACCTGAGATCTCGAACTATCGACCTTGAATTGTTGCTAAGTCCCTGGCCATAGATAAGTGATGGCTGCAAAGGTAGGGGTCATAAAGAGGTCAGTAGAAAGGACAAGGGCATGGCTCTCATCAGGCCACCCTAGGTCTCCCATTTCCCAATACGGATTTCTCAATCAAAAAAATTATCCTGCTCCATCCACTGAGCACACCCAATTGACTGTACCACTGAACATACATAACCTCGTACATACACTTAACACAGGCTGAGTGGCACTGACCAGTTCAACTCAACTGGAGCAATACGGCAACACTATACATTACTGAACAGGGGGGCTGATACTTGAGAGCATAATGATAGTTTTGTATGATTCATTTATCGGATTGGATTATGCTGGCAAGGCCAGCCTTTATTGCTCATCCAAGTTGCCTTTAGAAAGATGGTGGTGAGTGGTTCATTAGACCATTTCAGAGGACAGTTGGTCAAAAACATTATTTTGGATCTGGAGTCAGTTCTCAATCAGTTTAAGCAGATTTAATTTCCTAAAACCGATACTCAGTTTTTCTTCCAGATTATATTTAAACAATTGAATTTAAATTCCTCAAATGTTATTTTGGGATTTGAACTCATCATTTTTCCTAGCCTTTAGACAACAAGTCCAAAAAAATATCACTATGCAATGGTGACCTTATTTAAATTTGAATAAAATTACTCATCAGCAGAATTAGGGCCCTTGAGAAGTGGTAAATTGGGACAGAATGTAAGAATGGTCATTGGACTTATCTAACACTGGTTCTGAATGATTGAGGTGCTGGGAAATACTATCATGAAAGTCTGCCATAATTATTGGCTGGTTTGGATTTGTGTCCAGTAGAGCAGTGATAGGGATAATGTAGGGTAGGGTGGGTGGAACATGCTAGCAGGAAGTGTGCCCCCATCTTCTAGTACTTTACCTCTCCAATTAGAGAGCAAATATCCTTGCTAGTGCGAAGACAACTCTAAAAGCTTGCTGGTATCCTTAATAGCTTTCCCATTTAGAAGTAAGCTCCAGTATGCACCACATTGCGGGTGGCATGGTAACACAATGGTTAGAATTGCTTCTTCACAGCACCACTGATCCGGGTTCAATTCCCTGCTTGGAGCACTGTCTGTGTGGAGTTTGCACGTTCTCCCCATGTCTGCATGGGTTCCTTCTGGGTTCCTCCACATTCTGAAAGATGTGCTGGTTAGGTGCATTGACCCGAACAGGCACCAGACTGTGGCAACTGAGGGAATTTCACAGTAAGTTCATTGCAGTATTAATGTAAGCCTTATTTGTGACTAATAAATAAAATTTCTAACTTTTTTAAGTTGGGAAGGAAGAATGGTGAAACCTGTCACAGCTTCAGAAAGCAAGACATTTTCCTGTGTTATTCATAGAACCTGTTTTGGCTGCTGCAGAAATGCCATTTTTTCCATCAAAGTCAGAGGAGGCTTTGGGAACAGCTCATAAACAAAATTTAATGTTGTTTGGATGGGCATGATTTTCAGCTTGTTGCATGGGCAAAAAGGATGGTGGTCACTGATCACATTTTTTGCATTTTCTCATCCAAGGGCAGGATAAAAGTCCACCACAGCTGCAGCAGTTTCTCTGTGATAGAGAGTTCATCACTTTGTGAGTTTTCCTTGAGTTCCTGGTCATTGTGTAACTTCTGAGGTGTGACTTTCAGCACTTTCAGGACTTCTCTGGAATGTTTCCCTGAGGATCGGAGCACAGTGATCCCTCATTTGCAAAGCACTGTTCCTCTGCATCTGATCCAATGGGGATCCAATAGTGTAATCTGCTGATAGGACCCCTTAGAAGAGGAAGAGAGGCAAGGTACGTGCAGGCAGTATTGAAGGGAGAGAGCAGTAAGAAAAGAGGCACGGGTTGAGTTGGTGCAGGACCAGCAGGAAGACCAAGGCGGGAGAGGTTGCTGAAGATGCCACTACCCAACAGCAATGTCTGAGGTCCAGAGCTGCGGGAGATTTCGCCTATTCAGGGGCAGCAATATGTCACATGATTGATCACAAAATCGCCTCCAACTGCATTAGTGATCACTCCACGCTAGTGACACTGAAGGTCACAGCAGTTCACAACTTCAATGCCTTCAGGTCTTTTGGGGGCTCAATGGGGAATCTGTGTGGTATCTCTCAATCAGCTGCAACATAGGCTGTGTCTGTTATGATCTCCAGTAGTAGGTCAGCCAAGCAATCATCAGTGAAACAGGGGGCTTTTGGCCCAGCCGACTTTCTCACTTGCCATCCATGACCTCTTGGTACTGATGCCTTTGTTGAATAACAGGAATATTAGTATTCTGGTTCCACGGAGAACTCTCTTCATAGCTCCAGGTAGCCTTCAGGGAACTGCCTTCATAGATTTTAAACCCATCCTGCTGAACCTTCACTGGACCCGGCACCTGATGCGTTCCTACTCCTGCTCAGTGCTGCCCCAACCAGCAGACACATTACACATTGGGCAGACCTTAATTGACCACCCAGCATAATATTGCACGAACTAATGACCTTGGGTGGTGGTGGGTTTCATTTGCATCTGCTTTCTCCTGTGTCAACATTGGGTGTGCCTCGAAGATAAAATTCAGCTGATAGGAAAACATTCACATTTTTACTCGTGGCATTGTCTTTCATCTCAATGGTAATGTCCTTCTGAGGACTCATCCATCAGACAATGCTCAGTTGAACATTATTGTCCAATAGGATAATCCTAAGGAAATTTAGTCATTACACATTTGTTGAGTTTTTAATTTCCAAGGAATATTGAATGAGATGAAGAGTAGAACAAAGTATTTCTACAAAGCTACACTCGGTGGAAAGAAATCGCAGTCTTGAATCATTGCAGTCCATGTGGTACAGATTTATCCATGATGCTGTATAACAATTGCTTACAGTTATTAACCCTTTGATCTAACCTAAGTGCCGCAGTAAAATGATTGCAAGTGTAATATAGCAATTAATGGAACTGTATGCTGAAAGCTGCTAATTCTTGATAACATATGGCAGTGAGCAACAGAATCGCCTGGGCTGAAACATTGACTTTCTGTGACACATTCTGATTCTGCCAAGCTTTAATGACGAGAAAAATAAGTTGTTTACCAGGTCAGCATAAAATGATCTGTCGAGTCTTTAGCCTGAGGTGAAATTTCACATAATCATTGTTTAAGATAATTATGAGAACTGATTGATTGTCTTCATCTATATCTCCTCCAAGTGCCTCAGAATACTTCCTATCAAAAATCTATGAGTTGAACGAGCAAGGATGGTTTCATATGGAGCATGATGGATGGCCTTGGGGCACTTGTCATCTCACTATATCATCTTTCTAGTTAAACTTGCATGCAATCACTCTCAAAGGAGCCATTGAGACTCTCGCTGGCCTGCTTAGTTTACAGCATTTGGCTGACTTAAGTTAAGATCATTTTACTGGGGAAGTGTTAAAAATAACACTTCATGATTTGCTGTTCATCAATAGATGACATTTCCTGTATGTGAACTGGAAGATGGGTTTTCAGAGCTGATGGCGAAAAGGACAAGCAACATTGCAACTTGTCAAAAGAATATGAATTCTGGTCAATTAAAAAGATAATTTGACTTTCAAGAAATGTCATTTGTGTACTTGGGAATATTAAACAATATCAGCTATTAAGTGGTTGATGATTCATTCAGTTTGAATGGAAATGCCATTAAATTAAAAAAAAAGTAATTTCTGACAAATGCAAAACGAAATTATTCCTTGTAAGTTCGATTGTCCTGACAATTTCTACAGAAGTTTCTTTTGCCTGGAACAACCCCAGAACATGTCAGTAGGATGATCTCAAGGTAGTCATTCCACCCAGATATTTCCTATTTCCCTTTCAATTTATTGGCATCTGAGCCACTCTTTCTTTACAGGGAGGTCTGCAAGAATGACTCTGCTTCCAACTAGTAGCGTTAGGCAGAATTTAATATGCACCCCCCCTGCAGCCCCACCAAGGTGAGTTCGAAAGTGGGGGTAGAAGAGGGAATTTACTTGTGCAGAGGGTGGCAGATGAGGACCCTGTTGCATTCCTGCCTCTGCCCTGACTGAGTCTGAGGCAGGAAACCTCATTGATGTCTCAGGTCTCATCCTGTCACTGCCGGTATTTGAACAGCAACAGATGGGGGACTCACCGTATGGGAAGTCTGCAAAGCAAACCCCTGCTGGATGTTTGAAAATGGAGATTTTTAAAAATACTGCTGAGGGTCAGGTGATTATTGCAATTTTTATATAGACTCAGCTATCTCACATCTCTAGAAAGGTCCCAAATGAATGGCCATGGGTGATGTTCCCCTAAATAGTCATCCAAAAAATGAAACTACTTATGGAATTCATACTTCCTATTCTTTGTGGACTTACCATGAACCCAAAATCAATGGACTCTGAGGCTCACTGCTTCCGAGCTTGAAACATAACTTAGAGAGCTGTAGAGAAACCATAAGTAGGTGGGAATGGCCCATATCCATTCTCCATTGGTGCAGTAGTTAGCACTGCAGCCTCACAGCTCCAGGAACCTGGGTTTAATTCCTGGCTTGGGTCACTGTCTGAGTGGAGTTTGCACTTACCCTCCGTGTCTGTGGGAGTTTCCTCCAGGTGCTCTGGTTTCCTCCCACAGTCCAAAGATGTGCAGGTTAGGTGGATTGACCATGCTAAATTGCTCCTTAATGCCCCAGAATGCTTAGGTTGGAAGGATTAGTGGGGTAAATATGTGGGGTTATGGGGATAGGGCTGGGTGGGATTATTGTTGGTCAGACTTATTGGGCCGAATGGCCTCATTCTGCACTCTATGGTTTCCATGATTCCATGATTCTATTGTGCAATATTGACTGCTAACTTTGAGTCGTTGTGAATGGACCATAGAAGTATTGATCATATGGTCATCTGATTGAAAATGTCTGCAGGTGACCACTCAATTACCTCAAGCACCATGGAGAAACTAATTAGTTTGCAAGCAGCATACCAAAAATTAGCAGCAACAAAGGCAGCAAGACATATGTCTTAAGACTGGATACTGCAACATCATAAGATCACCAAGCTTGTTCCCTTTTAAGTCTACCAGTAGAGACAATTGACCTCCCTGCAACAAATAACTAACCTCATAACCTATGGATAAAAGCTAATTACTGCGGATGCTGGAATCTGAAATCAAAAGAGAAAATGCTGGAAAATCTCAGCAGCATTTTAAGGAGAAAAAAAGAACTGATGTTTCGAGTCCAAGTAACTTTTGACAAAAGCCAGCTGGACATGGTTCTCATTGATGGCCTATGATGGGACCTTCCGGCAGCAATAATCACCCTTATGCCCAAGGCAGTTCCACTGGAGCTCTCTCCTCCTCCCTGATCCCCAGGGCCTGCCATCCTTTAAAAACCTTACTGGTCTTTAAGGACACCTGAACATTGAGACACCGTCTCTTTTGTGACGCAACCTTAGCAGTGGCCACTGCTGCTGGTGGCGCTGCTGAGGCTTCTGCCTTCCCAGTCCCTTGATTGGATTACGCTGCTGCCTCCAAAATGCTGTCCCAGGGTCTTTATGCCCACTGACACAGGGTCTGCTCTTGCTGCTTTCTGCTTCCTTGGAAAGACTATTCGTCCCTATCTGACACAATAAAAAGCTATGTGAATAGAAAAATGTTTGGTTTGAAAACGGGACTTTTGTCAATATCAGAGAGCTGGCAGCTTAAGGATCATTTTTGCTTTTAATCTCATTGTAATTATTTGAAGAATTTTGATTCAAGTTGAAAAATGTATGTGTACCAAGGCTAATATATTATGCTGATTCACTAACTGTCATATACCTAGACTGGAATTCTCCCTCCTCCGCTCACCACAGGAATTGTAGCAGACAGAGCGGACCATAAAAAAGTCCATTGACTTTGGTGGGATTCTCCGGTTTTGAGGAGAGTGCAGATGGGGGATCCTGCCCCGTAGGTTCAGTTTTCGATGAGAAACTTCAGACACTTGGATTCCTTCTGCCTCTGATTCGCTGTCCTCTTTTACAGGCTTTCTATAAATACCTTACTGTTTAAGTTTAATTTTGAACTTTTATAAAGATAGATTTCTCACTGTTTACCTCTAAGGGCAAACCTCTCTTGAGTTTTCTATTCCGGGTTGCGGGCCCTACTCAAGATCCGGAAAAGAGAGAAAGAGTTTCAGATGATGCTAAATCAAGGGCTGGGGGTGATGTGGTTCTGGGAGAAAGGGATGCAGGCGGTGCCATACAGTGGGGCCCAGAGGTGTGGACTCTGTGGCATGAACTTTCCTGTCCTGCTCGCCACAGAAATCATTGCGGGTGGAGGGGGTGGGCTATGGTTGTTCAGCCTGGATGATGACAAACTGTTTAAAATGCAGGATTTTCCCATTTTGGAATGAGCACGGCCGGAAAACCACACCCTGCATTTTAAACAGCGTTTCTCATCATCCAGACTGAACAGCCAGAGCAGTGGAGCAGCATTTAAAAATTGGAACCAGAAGGTTCCCATCTTTTTAAACCGGGTTTGTCAGTGTCAATGTTCCCTGTTCTGACCTGGGTTCCTGATAGCATCGTGGCATGGTGGTTAGCACTGCTGTCTCACAGCGTCAGGGACCCATGTTCAATTCTGGCTTCGGGTCACTGTTTACACATTCTCTCCATGTCTGTGTGGCTTTCCTTTGGATTCTCTAGATTCCTCCCACAGTTCAAAGATGTGCAGTTGGATTGATTGGCCATGGTCAATTGACCCCTAGTGCCGGGGGATTAGCCGGGTAAATATGTGAGGTTACAGGAATGGGGCCTGGGTGGGATTGTGGGTGGTGCAGACTCAATGGGCTGAATGGCTTCCTTCTGCACTTAGGGATTTTATGAAAAAGGGATTCTGTGATCTTTCAGCAGAATCCTGGGTCTGATTTTTAAGCAAAAGAACTGAAGTTCTACGAAGGTCAATAGTCATGTAGTAACTTTCAGGATAGCATTCTGAGTTGTTTAATAATCATGGTGGAATCACATAAAGGGTACCCATGAACTAAAACAGCATTATATAGTTGCTGTTCCTAATATTTATCTATTTTGCTGGAATCTTTCTGTGATTGCTGGTGAATTTCTTGGTGAATGTTGTAACATGCCATGCAGATTGAGAAGGAGGGTTAAACTTGGGGGAGGGGGAGGAATAAGGGACTTGGAAAGATGAGGAGCATTGGGGCCCATGATTTTTCTCCCTGTCCCTGGTCGCATTCTATTAGACCAATTACCAATTCTCATTGAGTACAATGGAAAATTCCTGGAAAATAACAATCAGTGGGTTATCCTTTATGAACAGCAATCCTAGCACGTACTGTGATCTGATCCTTTCAAATGTTTTTCTCCATGATAACTTCTGTCTGCATATCTACTGACAGAAAAGCAACATTGAATGAAAGAAAATAATTAAACTTAAATGAGTAGATGTGGTAGCAAGGACTTTTGATTGCAAATTCAAAAAATAGCACTGACAGAATCCTTCAAATGGAAAATGCATGATTTTTACTGTTTATATTGAGGCTAGACCACAGTTTTCCAAACCAAAATCTTGGTGTGGCTGACGCATCCAATCCAGGGAAATTCCTATTGGCTTCGGTTCATGGTCTTAGCTTAGCATGAATCTCCATTTAATAAAGCTGGCACTTTGAAAGGAAAGGCAAATGATGATCAACTTCTGCTCATTCCAACAGTGATACAAATAGATTGTATGACTTCAGAACATTAACTATGATGACAGATATGTGTTTAAAAATGGCAGCCTTAAAAATTTATAACACTTCAGTATTGCAAGAATAACAAAAGTTCTGCAAGTTTTATTGCAGTTATTCTAAATAAAGATGATCTGACTGTTCTGAATTCTTAACAAATCACTGAAGGAAATTAATGGGGCCTGGACATGTCTCCACTACAATAAATCCCAGACTTTAAAGAAAATATGACCTAGTTGTCACAGTGATATATTTTCCTGTAATAAAGTCAATTGTTTCTAAATGCAGACTGCGATTTCTTTGTGTGAAAATTACAGTATTTGTGTGATATGAGCATGATGGAAATTATGAATAATGTCACTTCACACTTCAATCTTGTTGTAACAAATATTTTTGTACTTGTGTAACTCGATTAGCACAAAACTTGTATCATAGCGAAGCTAAAGCATAGCGATAATTTTAAACTGAACTTTATATTAGATGACCAAGTACAGGTAACATTTTCTACTCCAATCATGCATAACTCAAGCATTGAACCAAGCAAAATTTACTATATTGTGCTAATACTAACTCAATGTTAATGATACAATGGCACAGCGGTTAGCTGCTGCCTCACAGGTCCAGGTGTTAGAAATGGGTTAACAGACCTTCCGAATAAGTCCTAATTTGATGTCATTTATTCAGTTGAAGTAACTGATATATAAAGGGGCCACAGGTGACACTGTTTTGTTGGTGAAGAATTGAGTGTGGAGTTAGATCAAAGAAATGAAGATCTTTTTATGAAGAAGCAGAACTCCTGTCCCTTTATTGAAGAGCAATCGAGAAGCTCAAGCACCAGGGTTCGATTCCTGGTTTGGGTCACTGTCAGTGAGGTGTCTGCATGTTCTCCTTGTGTCTACATGGGTTTCCTCCAGGTGTTCCTGTTTCTTCCCACAGTCTGAAAGACGTGCTGGTTATGTGCATTGGCCATACTAAATTCTCCCTCAGTATACCTGAACGGACACCAGAATGTGGCGACTAGGGGATTTTCACAGTAACTTCATTGCAGTGTTAATGTAAGCCTAGTTTTGACATTTAATAAATAAACTTTAAGCTGTTTCTAAATCCATTGCTCTGGTGAACTTTAGGGGAATGAAATTAGTCAACAGCTTGTTCAAAATAAGCTCATGGTGAATTGGCAGCTGATCTTTCACTGCATCCAATTTTCTTTCCACTGCAATTCAAACGCTTTTAGGAAACTTGTTTCTTTCTTTGGCTTGTAATTAAAAATCTTGACAATATTTTCCAAGCCAATGGAAAATAAAAACTGGCCCAGTGTTCAGCAGGCAGACAATTTGCTCCACGTCTTATTTGCGTTGTTGGTACAGACCAATTTCATGCCTCTGTATCTCCATTAACATTGCATCAGTTAGAGACAAGATTTAAAATTTCCAATGAATAAAAAACAAATAATTTCTTTGTAATGTATTTTCAAAACTATATACTGTGGATATTAAATGGGGGAATGAAATTATACGAGTCTAGAAATTGCAATATTAATGGATGGCATGTTAAATTGTAATGTTTTTATTTAATTCATGGGATAATGATGACATCGCTTATCTGAACTGAATGGCTTACTAAGCCATTTCATTGCTGTGGATCTAGGCTACATCAAACGAGGATGGCCGATCTCCTTCCCTAAAGGGGGTTAGTGAACCAAATGGGTTTTCATAACAATGGTTTCATGGTCTTTATTTCCAGATGGTTATTGAAATCAAATTTCACCATTTGGCCTCGTAGGATTCGAACCTGGTTCTCAGAGCATTATCCTGGATTGCATCTCTGAATTACCAGTCCATTGAAAATACTGTGTAGATTGTGCAGAAAGGACTCACTAATACTGTACCAAGTAAAAAAGGACTAAATTATGAACAGAGACTAAAGAACCTGAGGCTACATTTATCACAGCAAAGATGATTAGAGAAATAATGCCAGAGGTTATGGCCTTTATGGGTAACTGTGGCCTCCTGGCTTGATAAGATGATGGGAGATTATGCTAACCTCGTGAAAAACATCAGGACAGTTTCTGTGAAGGGGAGAAGTAAAATTAGACTGCTGACTGAACATTCTGGTCAACCGACCTTGATAGCTGCAATTATCTTAAAATAAGATGGTTAAAAAGAAGAACAATAGAAAAGGTTTTCTCCTGTTTAAATGACCCTCGGACAAATAACTCAGAATTGTGACGGCCTTCAACAAGGGATGCACCATTCAACATCATGGAAGGTTGGAGAAAATATATAAATAAGAAACATTGGAAATATCAGCAGCTGCAAATTTCATCATGAAAAGAAGACCTTGATTTCCAAGAGGATTCCCACTCACTGAAGTGAACCTGGCTAGCTCATCATGCACAGATAGTATTTAGGTTCTAGCCATAAGGTTATGATGCAACGGTAACCATATTAGAGTAATGTATTAATTGTGCACTTATGAAAGAATTAAGCATTACTGATAAAGAATAAATTGCATTCAACTTTAGTTTGTGTATTCGTCCTTTGTCCATCATGTAAGTTGATGCTTTTGCATTAGGAGTTAACAAGATATTCAAAATTATGAAGGACATGCCAAGAAATAAAACTTTTTTCCACTGATTGGTCAGTTTGTAGCTATAGGAAAGATCTTTAAGATCATTGCCAAAAGAATTGGTTGAAAGTATTACCTATAATTCAGGAATCATGGATTGCCCTAACCTGAAGTGTGATAATGGATGGATTTTTTGCTCCCTATTCTATGACATGTTTTCCAGCTACAAAAGTGGCTTGCCATTGCCTGCTAATGAGATCTTGCAGCTGTGCTGATCTCTACATCATTTTTCATGGCTTGTATGTCCCGTTGCTGCAGGTGGGGGTTTGCCTTTGGTGGAACTGGATGATCCCTTTGATAGCAAGGGCTGGAAAATCCCACCTAATATTTTTCAGAAAGGGAGTTAACCACTCCAAACAATTAAAAAATAAATCATTTTTAAGATCATGGAGGAAGTGCAGCAGAATGGAACTAAGTATGAAGCTCTTTCCAGAAATGGACTTGGACTATATGGCCTCATTCTATGCAATTGAATTATATGACTGACAAGTAGATTATCTGTAGGTCTCTTATAGTACAGAGCACATCTCTGCAGATACAGATTTCCTCTGAATCATGAATCAGTAGATATGCCAAAGTTTGAAAATCTGGTTGGCAGACAGTCCAGCAATGGGGCCAGTTGAAGCTTCGATTGTATCTTCTTTTATTCTATTTGTCTTCAAATGACAGAAGGATTTTAAGAAATTCAATAATTAAAATAAACTTCACAATGCCTTTTAAAGAGTTCCTGTGCTCATATCAAGAATGCTGCTTGCTTTTAATGCTGCCTTACATGGCTGGTCATAATATTTGATGGAACTTCCGTCTGAATATTGGAATGTCAAAGCATTCCATTCAATTTTGAGCTGAACTTCAAACCTCAGATCCTCACCGTCAATATTAACACCTACTTCCACCATTTTTACAATACTATTTTCTGCCTCACCTCATTTGTTTCCAATATTTTTCCAGCCCTGACAATCTGTAAACTTCAACTGCGGTCATGTCCTGTCCCACATCAAGTCTTGACCACCCATTATCCCTCTTTTTACTGACTAGCACTACTTCCTATTTTCCCAGCTCTCCAACCATCTCTTCACCATCTAAAACTCAAATGAGGAAAAGCTCTGAATTATTAAATTGGTAGCTCTCCAGAACGAAGTCAAGTAGTGAATTTGGAGTTGGGACCATTTAATCTTCTCTTTCAAATCTGTGACAGTGAATCACTTGGACCAGGTGGATTTTATCTCATTAAAAAAAATTCAATGTTCTCTAACTTTTGGAATAGGTGACATATACTCGCTGAAGGAAGAAAATTACCGATCGGCGATTCTTTATAGTTTACAATGCTACAGTGCAGTTTGCAGTGTACTTCATTATAAGGCAACAAATAAATATTTAATTTTGTTCATTCATGGAAGTCACAGATAGGTTTATAGTAACACTGCAATGAAGTTACTGTGAAAACCACCTAGTCACCACACTCCATTGCCTGTTCAGGTACACTGAGGGATAAGTTACTATGGCCAATGCACTAACTGGCATGTCTTTTGGACTGTAGAAGTAAACTAGAACATCTAGAGAAAACCCATACATTCAGGGAGAATGTGCAGATTCCACACAGACAGTGATCTAAGCCAGGAATCAAACTCATGTCCCTGGCACTGTGAGGCAGCAGTGCTAACCATGATGCCACCATGAGGGTGAGAAATAAGAATGGTGACTCTAATCATGGACTTGCATTTGAAAAGTGAAGGTGAGATAAAAGCTGAACAACATTAGCTATCCCAAATTTAGAAAATAGACTTTTATTTTAACTTTTTCACCATAATTTTGTCCTTATATCACTAAACATGTGCATTATTTATGCAGATTATTATTGGAAGTTTTAGTTAGTATTTGCATTGGTAGCAGCTGTCAGCGTTCATAGGGACTGTCAGCAAATGCCTTGTCCTTGATGGATGACAGTGTTCTCACATCAGGATTAATATACACTGCTGAACCTAGGAAGAAAAGAAACCACATTCAGCCACCCAGCTCATTCCATCCTCAGCTTCCACTGTAGGATCGGAGCTGTCTATTTTTCATCATTTTTTAAAAACCAAACCCATATCTATTACTCCCTCTGGAATTATAAATTGATCCACTTTCATTTGAAAACTTCACATGATCATTATTCACTTTGCCAGGTAAGATTCTTGTGTCCCGAGTTGACAACTAATCAATTCCACCAGCCAACAGCTCAAAAAGGGGAAAGAAATTACTGACTACTTTGCCAAATCTTCTGCTTCTAATCTTGCTCACCGTCTTGGTTTTTGAATACAATAAAATCCACATTTTATTAGCTTCAGTGTTTAAAAGCAATGGGATAATGTTTGAATTTGCACAAGGGAGTTTTCTGTGTGAACCTGCAACAACAATGTCATAACTATTGCTATCTGACTTTTAATTTAAACACCCTGCGAGCATTCCAGTTTAATGAGACAAACAAGGACAAAAATTGACTCTTTAATCATTCAACTATTTTTTTATTGAATATTTCTAGTACTAACTCATTAACTTTTTACTGAACCTTAATCTAATTGAACACCAATTCTCAACTGAACTTTAACTCTTAACTGCACTTTAACTGAAAAATTAAAATCAATTTTAATTATTTAACTGAAAATTGCTATTTTCCAAGTTTAGGGAAAATCTTGGCCAAGAAATATTCTCGATGTAGAATCTATTTTCTTCTCTGAGGAAAGCATCTTCAGGTGCTTGCAAGGAATGACTGCCCATTACCAAGGGTGGTTGATTTTTATTTCTCTTACTTTGGCCAGTTTCGATAAAAAGTTGGAGATTCACAACTCCAGCTTTATGCCAAAAGTCTATCCCAACATCTAAAACACCTTGGACTGTACAGTCCTTAATTAATGGTGTGGACAGAGAAAGAATAGCTACAGCAGTGATTTGACAACAATAATGGAAGTAGTGACTTTAAAATAGTCTTTCTGGCTGAGAGTTAAGCATGCTGGGATTTTTGGTCAATTTATAATTAAAACCAGATGAAGGTTGTGAAGTTGCTTTGGTCTGGGAGCTGTGATTTGAAACTTTTTGTGTTGGCCAAAAAAGGGAGGTTGTTTACATTTGTGGTTTCAATTTATTGCTGTTATGTGTGGAACGTGCAGTTTGAACTCAACATAATGGCATTGTTTGCAAGTAATTTAATTGGATATTCAAGTCATGTGATCTGTTTCTGGTTACTCTGTTGGCTGGATGATAAAGAATCTTCCGGAAGCAAGTGGAGGAAATACAAGTGGGTGAAATACATCTGCAGTCCTTTGTTTGTCAGTGACAACTTTGTAGAGACTAACTACCGTAAGAAACAAGTGCTCTGAAGGAATTTTCCTCAGAGAAGAAAATAGATTTTACATCAAGGACATTTTTTGACCAAGATTTTCCCTAAACTTGGTAATAGCAATTTTCAGTTAAAGTGTTTAGTTAAAGTGCAGTTAAGAGTTAAAGTTCAGTTGAGAATTAATGTTCAATTAGAGTTAAGGTTGAATAAACAGTTAATGAGTTAGTACTAGAAATATTCAATAAAGAAATAGTTGAATGAATTAAAAAGTCAATTATTGCCCTTGTCTGTCTCATTAAACTGGAATGCTTGCAAGGTGTTTAAATTAAAAGCCAGTTAACAATGGTTATGGCATGTTGCTGCAGATTCACACAGAAAATCTTTAAAAGGAGCCCTTACGCAAGGTAGATTCAATCCTAATGGACATTATATGGAGTGGGCCTTTTGAAGGTTATACTCATTACAGGCTGCATGGTATGTTAAACATTTACTACTTCTGACTAGATAGACATACTAACTACCTACAAAATTTAAAGTTATATTGTTGTCTCAATCTTCTGAGTTTGCACTTCTGGCACTGAGCCTTGTACAACAGCTGTACCTATCAGGGAATCACAGACACAGTACTCATGATTTTCTGTCCAATGTGGATGGAAAATCTTGGGCAATATGTTTGCAGTTTCTCAATATGCTGCCAGGCTGAACCTCAAAATGTTTTAGTTCAGCTCTTGTGGTTCAAAAGCTTGCCTGGCTCTGTCAATATATTTGTACTTTGAAATTAAAGATATGCTCTTACTTTCAGATGAACAGTATCGACTACTCAAAGATGAATGGATCAGTCATCATTGAGTATATTTTCCCATTTGGTACAGCATAGAATTAAATGCTAGTAAGTCAAGAAAAATATGGAATTCCTACTGACCGCATGTCCCGATCCAAATGAACAGAAATTGATCTTGCAGTGTCTCCAAGTTTCATGGGACCCAATATTGAAAACTATGGTAACCCACTGATCATATAGCACAGAAGGAGGCCATTTGCTAATTATAAGGTTGTGAAATCAGTCATGCAGCTCTGATCTTCTCATGGTAACCCTCAAGTTGTTTAAATAGTTAACACTGATTTTGCAACTTTTCAGACTTTCTAAATATTTAAATGGCAGAGACTTTGAAGTTTTGATGGCTTCACAGCTTTCTTTTAGTCTTTAACAGCTGTCTTGACAATTCCAATGTTCTTGGCAGTCTCAATGAGCATACCTAGTTTTTACAGATATTCATGCCCACTTTTAACAATCCCAAAGGACAGTTAATCTCCCCCACAGGGCACTTTGCTTCTTCCAAAGGGCACTTGATCTTCCTGAAAGATGACCCAAGATCACATCCAAAAAGGGTACATTACTTCTCTGAAGAAATCTGATAAATTTAAATGTTCTCCTACCAGATTTTAAGTGTATAAGCCATATTTCCCCCTCTGTCTTTTTGAAGATCAGACTGAAATCAGATGTACTTCCACAAGCATAAGCGCCCCCGTGAACCATTGATATCCAAAGTTTAACTGCTATCCCTCCTTCCACCCCAACACCCCACCAAAATGATGGCACCATGGGACTTTAACATTTGGGTCTCTTGCAAAGGTAGAGAACCCCTCCACCAACATACCAATATATGTTTTGTAGTGACTTGTGGATTTTGTTCTACCTGAAAGGATTTGGAAGTACAGTTGCTGCTGTACGTTCTGAATTTTTGTTGCGCTCGTGTTACTTCTGTTGGTGGACCATTGGGTACTCATTTAAGGCATTACCTATGGTTGTTTTAGAATTCCAAGTGTGCTGCCAATTCCAGTTGCCAATGTGGGAGTGTGTTTCAACTGGTAGCATACCCATGGAGTAAGCGCAACCTGATATATCATTTGGGTTTCTTACCAACTACTTCAGCCAATTGTTACCTTCGCCCTGCCCACTTGCAAAAATTGGAACAGTTATTAGGAGATTATTTGTTACTTACAGACTTCTGAAATGATACTGGATGCAAAAGCCAGGGCACAGTTGGATATTACAGTAGGAGTGGGCTGGAAGATCTCCGTGGGTGGATGAATTAGAATGGTCTGACTTCCATCCTAATCCACAATCACCATGTAATTATGATATGGAGGTGTCTGTGGTGGACACAGCAAGAGGACTCACAATACTAGATTAAAGTCCAACAGGTTTATTTGGAATCACGAGCTTTTGAAGTGCTGCTCCTTCATCAGATTAGTGAGCCACTCACCTGATGAAGGAGCAGTGCTCTGAAAGCTCATGATTCCAAATAAACCTGTTGGATTTTAACCTGTGTGAGTGTTCTTGTCATCTAAGCTAATGTGAGATGCTCAATCATTGCCTTCCTTGCACATTTTTCTCAAAAGCATTTTTAATATTTCAAGTATTGCTATCTTTTCATCAGTACATTTCTCTTCAACATCTCCTTCCAGAGATTAAATGCAAAACATTACTTTGTCATTTGTAAGTGTTTACCTCATGAAACGCTAGCATTTCCTCTCATAGCAAATGTTATCTATCTTATGATGTTACTATTAATAATCCAAAAGTCCTCTGCTGCAATGGTGTTTCAATACAAAGGATCTATTCCTCAATAGGCTCACAATTCCAAACCAGTCTGTCTGTAATTTCATCTCAATTGACTGTAAATGAATTATCCGCCATTGACTGTTCAGACATGAATTCATCATGCTTCCATTCCTTGTGTTATCGGTAAGCAAAGGACAGAGGTCCAAGGAAATTAAACAGAGATAAGACGAGAATTTTTTAAAGCAATGAGTTCTTACGATCTGGAACATACTGTGTGAAAGAGTGATCTACGTGAAGTTGGTAATTTTCAATGTGGATAAATACTCGAAGAGGAAAAATTAGCATGGTTATAGGAAAGGACAGGACATTAGAACTCATTTGATAGCTTTTTCAAAGTGGTATAGTGGCACAGTGGTTGGTATTGCTGCCTCCCAGCACCAGAGATCTGGGTTTGATTCCTGACTTGGGTCATTGTCTGTGCGGAGTCTGCATGGTATCCTGTGTCTGCATGGGTTTCTGCCATATGCTCCGCTTTCTTCCCAAAGTCTGAAAATGTGTACGTTAGGTGAATTGGTCATGCTAAATTGCCCTTTAGTATCCCAAGATGTGTAGGTTAGGTGGATTAGTGGGGTTATGGGCATAGGCATGGCCCTGGATGAGATGCTGGTGCAAATTCAATGGGTTGAATGGTCTTCTGCACTGTAGGGATTCTATGACTGAGACAACACATGCATAATGGCTGGAGCGTCTTCTGTGGTGTCCCGTTGTTGCATTGTGGTTAGATGTTCTGCCGCATAGTGCCAGGGATGTGGATCCGATTCCTGACTTGGTTCACCGTCTGTGTAGACTTTGCACATTCTCCCCATGTCTGCATGGGTTTCCTCCCACAGACCAAAGTTGTGCAGGTTAGGTAGATTGACCATGCTAAATTCTCCTTCAGTATATTCGAACAGATACTGGAATGTGGCTTCTAGGGGATTAATGTAAGCCTATTTGTGACACTAAAAAATAAACTTTAAGCCATTGCATGATACTATGATCCATTTACAGCATTATTAGTGGGATTTTCCATATGGTTCTGCCAGTGATATTCCAGTCATACCATTGGTCCCACCTGCTGTGGATTCCCTGGTGGTGGAGGATGTGAACAATGGGAAATTCATTTGACAGCATGGGGATTGGAAAATCTCTCCACTGGCCCAAGGCAAGACACCCCAAAGAACACATTATCGGAGATGACCGATGTCTTCTATTACACAATAATGCAAGCTTCACATCCAATAATCAGTGACAAAAAGAAGGCAAATTAAGACTTCACTGCATTATAAATAAATTTATTGCAGACTCATGCAAGACTGTACTTAGATATTTCCATTGATTTCATCAGATAGGCATAACATTCCCCTTAGAAAATAACTGTAATCTTGTGTTTTAATCTCGGTTAGATACTTGCCCCAATTTTAAATAGGAAGTAAATTAAATGAAACCTGTATTGTCTAATTCTGAACACTTCCAAGGAAATTTTGTTTGACTGCTCTGTTCGTTCACCTGTTAAGTATTCATTCCCTTCAGCATTTTATTAAAAATTCCATCAGAAGGTTAAGAGCTATCAAAGCCACAAACTCCTATTGTTGGAAGTTATTGATGTCAGTTCATAAATCTGTGATTATTAACAATAAAATATAGAGTAAACAATGGTCCATCTGTGCACAAAAAGCATAATTTGGAAATACAGGTTAAACTATAACTGGTCATAGATAATATTCAAGAGAAAATCAATGATGAGACAGAGCACAGAAAGGGAGAATGTGGTGAAATAGTGTGATGAAAATAATTTCTCCCTCAATGTCAGTAAAATGAAGGAGATTGTCATTGACTTCAGGAAGTGTAGTGGAGGACATACATCAATGGGGGCAAAATGGAAATGGTTGACAGCTTCAAATTTTTAGTGTTCAGATCACCAACAAACTGTCCTGATGTTGGTATAGTTAAGAAAACCCATCAACACCTCTAATTTCTCAGAAGGTTAATGAAATTTGACATGTCTGCTACGACTCAACAATTTTGATAGAAGCATGATAGAAAACATCCTTTCCAGGTGTACCACAGCTTGGTATGTCTTCTACTCTGACCAAGATTGCAAGAAACTACAAAGGGGATGAACCAAAACAGAAAATCCTGCAAAATCTCAGCAGGTCTTACAGCACCTGTGTAGTGAGAAAAGAACCAACATTTTGAGTTTGAACGATCCTTCGTCAGAATCATTGTGAATGTAGCCCAGACCATCACGCAAACTAACTTCCCATCCATTGACTTCATCTACGATACTTACTCTCTCGGAAAAGTAGCCAGCATAATGAAGGATCTCATGTATCCCTGGATACACACTCCTTCACCGGGAAAAAGTATAAATACCTCAGGACGTGTACCGACAGACTCAAGATCAACTTTTTCTCTGCTATCATCATTCTTTTGAATGGTGCTACCTTGTACTAAGTTGACCTTTCTCTACACCCCAGCTATGCCATATCACCATATTCAACACTCTCCTTTCCTTTTCCTCTATGTACTCTATGATGGTATGTTTTGTCTGTGTAGCGTGCAAGAAACAATACTTTTCACTGTATCCCAATACATATGACAATGATAAATCAAATCAAATCCTGCCTTTAACATTTGTTTTCAAACTGCATGCATTTCCACCCAGATTGTAGTGTTGAACCTTCTTCTGGAACTTCCACAGTCCTTGTAATGCTGGTGCCCTATAACTGATATTAAATAGAAACTCTAAGATTTTGACTCAATAACAATGAAGGAATGATGGTATATGTTCAATTCAGACTGGTATGTGATTGGAATGATAGTCTTCCCATGTGATTGCTTTCACATCCTTGATAGAAAATTGGGAGATGTTGTTGAAGTAACCTTGGTGTGTTGCTGCAGTTTATTCTGTAGATAGCATTTACTTATGCCAGTAATCAAAAGAACAGACATAGCCCATACCAATGGACCTCAATATTCAAGTAGACTGTTTTTTAATTGTCAAACATTGTAAGTGGGGCTGCAATCCGTGTGAGTGGAGCTCTCCTGGTAAAGAAACCAGGATGTGAGTTACTCATTCCATTATCTCCACCCTTTATCCTACTTTGGTAGTTTTAGCACTGATATTATAGTTTACTTTAAACTCTAGTCAATGTTGGTTCTTCAATAACAACTGTGTATGAAAGCAAAAAAAAATGCAGTAAAAACATTATGTACAGACATAGCTTGTTGTAACTAATATCATTGAGATTTATTGACTACAATGTGGGGAAAATAGGAGCTTGTCCAGTTTGGAAGAGCAGAAAAGCACAATAATATTGAAATGGAGGGAGACTGAAGCATAGACTGAAGCCCCTACGGTATAGGGGCTCTGGGTGTTCTTAAACATGAATCAAAAAAGGTTAACAGACAAGTACAGCAAGTAATTAGGAAGGAAAATAAAATCTTATTGCAAGGGGAATGAAGTATAAAAGTAGGAACATCTTGCTACAACGTTAGCTGAGGCCACGGCTGGAATACTGTATACCATTTTCATTTCCTTGCCAAGAAATTGTTATGGTTCAGATTAGAAATTTCAGTGTTTTATGAAGTCCACCTGAATTACAAGTTTTGCATTTTGAATTTGGCTAGGATAAGCATAGATGTTTCACTTCAGGTATGATTCAGGTGACCCATAAGGGAGCTTTTTATCAAACAATGTTTATTTAAGAATATAATCAATATGTACAGTAAGAAAATTAGCAAGAACTTTAGCAATTACAGACAAAACAAGCACTAATAATGTATAATCCTTAATCAATATCTCTAATATGTTTTCAATTAAATCAAAATCCATGGACTTAAAAAAAACCTTTAACAGAGTTAACACAGCATAGACTACAACTTATGAGAAAGGAAATTTGAGTCCTTTGGTTGAAATCTGCAGTTCTCTTGACTCACTCCAAACAATTTGAAGACAAAATAGCTTTCCAAAGCACCATTGCTTTGAGACATTGTCCAAGAGACATTGGTCCAGCCTCCAACAACAGCAAATTTTCACTTCAGGAAAACAAGATCTTGTTTCCCTAAACAATAGGGAGAAAGAGAAAACATTTCTTCTTAGCTTGCTGTCCCTTCTAAGACAAAAACCAAAAACTCAAACCTGCAGTTCCAAACTGAAACTGAAAAATCAATCCTTGTCACCTGACCTGCCCACAGTTTTTATTCTCCTCCCAACAATGACATCACCGAAGGTTGTGAGCATGAATTAAAAAAAACTCTTAAAGGTACACTAACATCACAAAAATATATAATAGCTTTGGAAGCACTGAGGTAATTCCATGGAAGAATAGATTGTCTTAAATAAAAGTTTGAGAAGATTAGGTCTATACTCTTTGGTGCTTAAAAGTATCAGAGATGATCTTAAAATTCCAAGGTTGCATTATGCTGAGAGCACGTTCCTCCCTTATGGGGAACCTGGAACCAGGAAACAGTTCAAAAATAAAAAGTCTCCTATCACAATAGAGATGAGAAGGAATTTATTCTGAGATTATTGGTCTTTGAAATTCTCTTTTCCAAAGAGTGATGGAGGCTGGGTCATTCAATGTATTCAAGGCTGAGTTAGATGGATTTTCAATCTGCAAAGGAGTTAAGGGTTAGGAAGATTGAGATGGTGGAGGGGAGGGATGGCATAAATAAATGGAGTTGAGGCCACAATTAGGTCAGCCATGATCTTACTGTGTGGTGAAACAGGCTTAATGGACTGAATTGTCCACTCCTGCTTCTAATTCTTTTTTGATTTCTGGACAATAGTGATTGCATTTCAAAAGAGCTTTGAGATATCTTGGGTAGAATTTTATGTTCTCCTATCTGGTAGGTTTGTTGGGGTGGGGAGGGGGGGTTTGCGAGGGGAAAATTTCTCAGACACTTTTCTTACTGGGACTCTGTGCCTCAACCTCCACAAAGTTTTACACCCATATGGGTGAGGCCCAGACTAGCCAGCTCCCACCCTCCCCTGCATCAGTTGATGCCTTCTAGTGGCCAATTATTGACCAATTAAGAGCTGAATCTCATCCAGCCTCAATTTTCAGGCAGATGGGAAGACTTTGGCCACTGGGGGAAAGCCCAATAATGAAGTGTTCAGGCCTCAGATGGGAAGCATACCATCAGCAGCTCTTATTAACATTAGGCATCCCCTCAAAAGGTCAGATTTCTGCAGGAGCTTCCCACACCCTGCCTGTCTGCCAATATCTCCATCCCCTCTGCCCACTCCCCTGAGTTCTACCTCCTCCTACTCACCCTGAGACCACTCTATTTACCCAGTCCTGGACTCCTGAAACTGAGGCATTGGGTAATATGCAATTCCAATCCTGTCCACTACAGCTTATAGTGCTGAAAGTTTTTTAATCCAATCTTTTACAGCACCAAACCCACATCCTCTACCATTTTAAAAAGACAAGGGCGCAGGAATCACTAGCCTGATTGGTCAACCCGAGATGGGACTTGCTCCCAAGTGAGGGGCAAAAATCTTATCTTCAGCCAATTAACACTTGGAGAGGGATGGGAAACATCACCATTCTAAAATTCCTGGCCCATAGTAATGTGAAAAATGCTAGATCTTTTCTCCTTTCCTAACCATTGGTATGCTCAATTCGTATAGATATCATGCAAAGCACATTGGAACAAGCAGGAATGAGCTCTGAACTGGCCTGACTTTATTAGCTTTTCTTAATTACAAAGTACAGATGCTTGCTTTTGATTGCAGTGTTTGGCACAAATTACAACTCATTGGACACTAAAGCAATCCATCCCCACGTGCAGGAAAAATTGGACAACATTCGGTCTCGGACTGATAAATGCCAAATAACTTTGGTGCTAGGCAAATGCCAAGAAATTCCCATCTCCAAAAATAGAGAAGTTGACCATCTCCCCTTGAAGTTCAATGCTTATCATTACTGATTCTTCAGGCATTAACACCCTGGAGAAGCCATTGACTAGGAATTGGAGCAGCCCTCCAAATATTGTGGCTACAAGAGCAGGTCAGGGCCTGATGAGTTACTTAGTACATAACTATCTTGTTTCTACACCAGGCCTGTCTACTGTCTGCCACTTACAAGGCAGAAGTGTGATTGAATACAGGCATTGGGCAGTGCCTAATGGGATGGGGCCTTTAGGGGGAGTTCTGTGGGTGTAAGATACCTCACTGCCACTCTGCATAAGGATTGCAAACTGAGGGAGGGAGGCCAGCAATCAGAGCATTGGGGCAGGGGGAGGGATTGGCCTGTGCGGGGAATTCAGGCTGCCATTGGAAAGCACAGGGATTAGGTTAACATAGGGTAGAGATCAAGGCAGATGAGGGTGTTAACTGGGCCTGGACACTTTGTGAAGCTAGCAATCAGGCCATGGGCACTCAGAGGAACAGCATTGAGTGGTTGTGGAGTGGACAGCGAATAGGAGATCAATAGTACGGGGCTACTGCGAATGCACCAATCTCAGTGCTGGCAGATTGGCACATGCACAGTGGTCCACTTAGTGCTATACTGCCAGCCTCTTGAGTGGAAATAGGCCCTTCTCCCTGCCATTCCCCCAGCCTCCACCAATTTTTGGAGTTACTCCTGCTAGTGCACTCTGCAGTACACAGAGTGGGAGATTGATTTTGTAACCAGTTTTTGCACAAATTTGATACTTTGAATTTGTTTGCCTCCAAGAGCTGTTATTTTACATCGGGAAATTAATGATTTAAAACCTACAAAAACCTTATGGGGTCTTCGTTAATTACAGGCCATTTTCCCTCTTAAAACCAGGAGGAATAATTGACAGAAGTACCCTTTGAAGGAAAGGATAAGATTAGAGTGCACCATTGTGATTCTTTTAGCTGGACTATTTTAAAATGGAGACCAAGGGGGTGATCTTACTGTTGCGTCCCACTGTCCCATGGATGGGGCAAACTGGTACAATCACGCAAGAGCTGATTTCTTGCCTCTTGCAATCTTACTGGCATCGATTTTCCAAGGAGTAAACCTAGCACCCATTTCTGGTGTGAAGCTGAATACATTATTTAAAATCAAATTTGTGTGTATAACATTGATTTAATGAGCCTAGGATGGAATCAGGAGTGTGATGGAATATTCGCCACTTGTTTTGATGAGCGTAGTTGCAACAAACCTCAAGCTTTGCAACATCTAGGCAGCCGGCTTGATTGACACCCCATTCACAAACATCACTAACGCACAGTAGCAGTTATTTTTACCATTTACAGGATGCATTGCAGGAACACAGCAATGCTCTTTAGACAGTCCTTCCAAACCCACAAACACTACCTTCTTGAAGGACAAGGGCAGCAGATACTTTGGACACCACCAGCTAGACGTTCCCCTCTAAGGTACCCATCTTCCTGACTTGGAACTATGTCGCCATTTGTTCACTGTTGCTGGGTCAAAATCCAGGAATTCCCTCCCTAACTGCACTGTGGGTCTACTTACACCTCAGGGACTGCAGCAAAAAGATGGCTCACTGTCACCTTCAAGGGCAATTAGGGATGGGCAATAAATGATGGCCCAGCCAGCAAGGCCCACATCTGATGAATGAATAGAAAATAATGGTTGGAGGACAGAGCAGAAGTTAACTTGTCCCTAATCATTCAAAATTTTGGTCCCCTTGTTTGCAAAAGGATACATTGGCCTTGGAAGGAGTACAGAGAAGGTTCACCAGGTTGTTTCTGGAGATGAGGGGGTTAGCTTCTGAAGAGAGACTGAGTAGATTGGATCTGTACTTGTTGGAGTTTAGAAGGCTGAGGGGTAATCTTATAGAACATAATGAAGGGGCTAGTTAGGGTAGAGGCAGAGAGATTCTTTCTGCTTAGAAAGGAAACAAGAACTAGAGGTCACAGCCTCAAAATAAGAGGAAGTCAGTTTAGAATAGAGTTGAGGAGAAACTTCTTCTCTGAAGGTAGTGAATCTTTGGAATTCTCTGCCCATTGAAGGAGGCTACTTCGTTAAATAAGTTTAATTCACAGGTAGATTTCTGATCAATAAGGGAATTAAAAGTTATGGGGAGCAGGTGGGTAAGTGGAACAAACCACTTTCAGATCAGCCATGATCTTGTTAAGGCTTGAGAGGCTAGATGGCTTACTCCCGCACCTATTTCTTATGTTCTTATGATCTGTGCTTCATGCCCTAAAGAAGTAATGCCAGCTATTTTCTCATCAACCCACTGCAAACCCAATAATGATGTTTGTCCTCACTCTTCTCCTCATCCCATTATCACTGCAGATACAATGGTTAATGAATCTGGTCTAACTATGGAAGGCATGCCTGGATGTCAATTGAAGCAAGGTTTGAACTGGTGACCTCCGAGTTCAGGAATCCAATTCTGGAGTTAGTCGGACACTGACTCTCAGGTTTATTGACTATGATTGCATACACTGAAGCAATTCAGAAAGAAATCAAAATTCACACTGTACTCCTGCATTTTGATCCAAAGGAACTGGGCAGACATTGCCAGAACAAGATTAATTCCACCTGGTAAAGATAATAGCCATGTCACATATGACTACACATTTTACTATGAAGATAGCCAACCAATTAAAACAATTTAGTAAGAGAAAGGAAATTCTAATAGATGCAAGGGCTCCTTAGAACACTATAATCACTCATGTTACCTGGCGCAGGCATAGTTTCCAGTTTCAATATTGTTCTCTCATTCCCACTAGAGTCTTGTCAGAGTCTTACTACATTGACTGACTGTATTAAATTTTTACCTTTTTTAGAAAACCAACTTCAAAATGTTATATTTGACATAAACGACATTGTTGAGAATGTAGGACATGCTAAGAATAAATTCCAAAAAGCAGCCTACAACATATGTGAAATCCAGGCTAATCCATCAACAAAATACAACTTATTCCAACTGCAGTTTACCTCATTTGTGTTCAGTTAATTTTGAATTGCATCCACTTGTAGATAACACAAATTCCAATAGCTTTCATAGATTAAAGCAAAGTTGTTATTCAATATTACCTTGCAATTTTTGAGTTCATTCAGTTTTACAAATTGAGGAGGAGTAGATGGCTCTTTAAATATCCAACTTGCAGTCAACATTTAGGGGGAAAAAAGGGGCAATCTTATTGGATCATCATGCTGGTTGATCAGCACATGAACCAGTAAGATCATGAAAGAGGTGGAAAACTGGGTTTGCACCTGGTTTCTTGCCTCTCGCAATCTTACCAGCCCTGATCTGCCAGTGGGGTGACAGTATACAATCTGGGAGGCCATGATCATGGCCATCAGAAGGGTGGGGGAAGTGATGTCCGGGGAATGGAGGTGAGAGAATCTCCCAGTGTACTCTTGACATGTGCTGGGAGATCAGGTGCATGCTCAAAAGCACCCTTTAGCAGTCAGCAGCCAGCTTCCTGGCATGAACCGACTCTGTCCACACCCACCCCCCACCTTTTCAACATTCACACTTTGCCTTTTTTTTTAAAGTGTCATCAGGATTGTTTTCTTCTCTTGCTGTACAGGTCTGAAACTTCCCCATTTTCATGCCCGTTTGGCACTTAGAACTTTTTTGGTAAGATCGCTCCCAAAGATTTATATTTTGGCTCCCCAATATGGACTGGAAGAATGCACTTTTATACCTGGGATTACCTTCACAAAGTGCAGTGTTTGTGCAGTTCTCAGCCCTACTATCATCAGAAGGGACTGGGTTAAGGTCCAGCATAAGGTTAAGGTCCAGTATGAAGACAAGTCACTTTAGGGCACTCAAATGCTCTCCAGGAGTTGGTTATACAGCAGCAAAGACTGCACCCCATCAGATCGTTCATGCACAGATGAAAGAGGGTTGTGTATAAATGGGTGGCAGGGCATTTAATTGGGTAGAAGAGTGATGAGGTTGGGAGAATCTTGCATCTCTCTGTCCTGATTAATTTCGGGCTGGGAAGGCTTGTGGATGTGAGGAGAGGGGAGTAGGGATTGGCTCTTGTTGTCAGGAACTCATTGACTGATTGAGGGATCAAGAGACTTGGCATTGTGGAGAGATGGAGGTAGTTTGGAGGTGTTGAACAGTGTCAATACTGCTGAGAGCCACCCAAGTCCTTGCCTCCAAATCCCCTACAACAATTCTGAACCCCTAACTTGTTTTGTTTTTGAGACTGGTCAGTGTGGGGAAAAGCAAATAACGGGGGCAGTGGTTGAAGTAACAAAATCACTATAGTGGGTGACAGTTGAATGCAGAAATAAAGATTTCAAATTTTTTGATCTGTAGCAATGAATTGCATCTTGTATGATTCACTTCACTTCTACCTAACAAAGAACATCACTTTTCACAGGAACATCCAGACCAATGAATAGCTTTTGAAGAGCAGACGTGATTGAACTATGGGTTAATGTAATAGCTGTTTTGCACGGAGCAACATCTTGTAAACAACAATATGGATTTGGTTGAGAGATGAATGTGGTTTACGGTAGGTGGAATGTCTTCTGGAGAATCTAGAACTCAGGATCAATGTTTAAAAATAAGGGATCGTTCATTTAAGAGCAGAGAAATGTTTTCTTTCAGAGGATGATGAGTCTCTGGAACTCTTGCTCAAAAAGCAGTGGGAGTAGAGCCTTTGAATATTTTTAAGGCCGAGAAAGCTTTTCCTTGTTAACCAAGAATCTATCAGTGGTTGGCAGGAATGTAAGGTTGAGGTTACAATCAAATCAGTCATGATCTTATTGAATGATGAAACAGATGTGAGGGGGCAAATGGCCTATTCCTGATGTTATATCACAACAGGATAGATGGATTGGCCATGTTTAATTGCCCCTTTAAGGTCAGAGGGACTAGCTCGTGTAAATGCAAGGGATTATAGGGATAAGGCCTGGGTTGAATAATGGTCGGTGCTGACTAAATGGGCCGAAGGGCCTCCTTCTGCACTGTGATTGGTTTTTATTAAGCAATTGCTTCTCATTGAACTCATTAACATGCTCTCAGTCTTTGGATAATCCATTGTCTTTTCATTTCACATCGCTTAACTTCCAGATAAATAGTGCACTTGTATTTCAGGATTGATGAAGGATTAATTTGTCTTTGCTGTTTATCAGCTGTTGACTGATTGTCTTTGTATGTTCAGCATTTTCTGTTCTTTCTCTGATCAGTTCACAAGAAACAAAAGATGAGAGGATTTGTTGAAGTACCATGTTTGTCTAGGAAGGAGGAGATGTTTGCGAAAGAATGTTCCCTATGGTAGGGCAGTCCAGAACTAAGGGGTCTAAGTTTGAGGATAATAGTTAAACCTTTCAGAACTGCAGTGAGGAGAAATTTCTTCACCCAGAGGGTGGTGAATGTGTGGAATTTACTACCACACAGTAATTGAGGCCAAAACCTTGTCTGATTTCAGGAAGAAATTAAATATAGCTCTTGGGACTAAAAGGGATTTAAGGGATATGGAGGAAGGAGGGGGTATTGAATTTGAGAAGCAGCCATGATCAGAATGAATCGAAGGGCTGAATGGCCTACCCCTGCTTCTTGTTACTACATTTCTATTATGTACAGGAATATTCTTGTTTCCATGTGGTTAGTTGTTCAAGGGGTGGTTGCAATGGGAGAGGGATTCTGTAGTGTTAGTTTGATTCTATCTGCCACCTTGTTCCAAATTCTCCCTCTTCTGGCAAGAAGAATGTGAAGTTAATCCAGGCAACATGTCACCAAAAACAATGTGTCACCAATAAGCTGGATAATTGGTGATTAATCGCTGTGACATTTTCTATCATCGCTCAGGTCCAAGTGAGTTGATTTAAATCAACTCTGATGGGGGCTGAACTGAACTTGTAAAAACCCAACTCTGTCTGCAATGCAAAGCTTCTCTTTTTGGTAACAGTTAGAATGTACTTATTTTAATTTCTGTAACCTTGCTGTCGAACAACATTAGTCACTTGGACAGACTTATTTGGCTGATGGTTGAGACTAAATCTATGAATTGGATTTAAGGTGACATAATGCACGCCTGTGTTATATCACTTTAATCAGATATAGCACAAGATTTACAGCAGCTCCATTACAGTGTTTAGAATGCATGGACATTCCAGAAAATACATCCCAAATGCAAGCAAATGGCTTTGATTATTCTTCTAACGTACAGTATTACAAGTTGGCTCTATGTAACCTTTCAGATGATCTACTTGAGCAGTTCAAGAACTCTTCCTGCATGTAGGTGTGACACCAAAATATGAATGTGTTTTCAATCTCTCTGTTTTGGAAAGCTCGTAAAATTTACATTAAATGAATTTGGAGCACTATTCAGCAAGTCCTTGCTTGTAATTGTGATTGCGATCCTGAAAATTGACACTTGAAGTCAAACAACTTTAAGTGAATTGCGGGTTCCCATAGGAATCAATGTTAAAGCTGGTGTTGGTTTTCCTGGGCAGGAAATATCCATAAGAACCCAATGTACAAGTTCAATACTTTACCATACACGTACAGCACCCTGCATTCCTGGTTGAGGTAACTTGATAAATAAAATGCATAATTAATATTGGAAGAAATACAATATACAATGCAATTAGATTGTTTAAAAAGATCACAGCATTCACCTCAGTACACCATACTTTTAGATTAGACTTGTCCAATATAGATTTGGCCTATAAAGCCCCTCTATGCAGTTTCTGCCCCCAAGGCATTTTTCAAAAGTCCTGTCAACCAATTGAGTTTCAATACAAGATTCCGCTTGAAGCTGGTCCCCCAATTATAAATGGTTTCCATTTATTTTGTTGCTGATAGGCAAGAAATGAAAGAGAAACAGTCTGTGATTGGTGGATTAGCAGTGTTCTGAAAGTTGGAGCCTGCAAAGCCTCATTGGGAATGGAGGCATGTACGTAGGACCAGGGAGGACAAAGTCATATTGGGACCAGCAAGGTTGAAGTTTTATCATATTGATGAGACGAGGAAGGAGATGGTGACTGGGTCTGGACATGAGTGACTGGCCAAGTGAGAAGGTAGAGGTGTGTAATGATCTCAAGATCCATGAGATTGACCTCTTAGAGTATGAGCTCAATGGTGGAAGTAATGATTGTGAGTTAACCAGGGAGTCTGTACATATATATAGTGAAGTGTCAGGATTACTGACACTCCAAATTCTGACTTTGTACCTGAAATATTCTTAGTAGTGGAGTTAAGTTTGTAAAGGAAGGTAATCTGGTGAAGGACACCAACCTCTGAGGAATAATTTCAGGGTGAGTATGAATCTGCCTTATGCCCAGTCTGTTTTCTTGCTCGCTCACTACCAGACATCAAGTAGTACACGCATGCACATATACCCACACATCTGACCCAGCAACATTTCTGGCCATTTTTTTTTTTTTGCTTACTCATTTTTAGCTCAACAATTTAATGCTAAGTTGTTCAGCAATTGTTTCTGTCCTTAAAACCTCAACTTTTTTTGAAATTCACTTAATTGTTTTGCCAAACTTTATTGTTCTGAAATTTGATCATTGGCCCCTGAGGAAGAAAATATGCAAATGTGGCTGTTGGAACAAAAAGATTGGACAAGACTGGCTAAGATCAATTAAGCTCCATCTTGTGGCAGAAGTTGCTCAGTGTAGGTAGCTGCTGAAGTCCCAGAACTATCTGTATTGATCACTCTCTGCCACTAAGTGGAGCAAATGATTCAGTGCATGTACAGAATGGGAGCCAGGAGCTAAGTGAGCAGCAGACCCAGAAGCTTCTAAAGAACAGACCCCAAAGACTGATATAAAAACAGAGGTCAAGAGACAAATAGAGAAGTCAGTAAGGCTGGGAGTCAAGATGGTAAAGAGTTGATAAGGCCAAAAGTTGGCAAGGCTGAGAACTAGCATGGTTGAGAGTCGGCAAAAGGAGATGAGGCAAAGGGGAGGACCAAGAGGAAAAGGGACTGAGGGCAGGGTTGGGGAAAACTCCTGTGAGCAGACAGGTCACAGTAAGAAATCTCAGAACACCAGATTAAAGTCCAGCAGGTTTATTTGGCATCATGAGCTTTTGAAGCACTGCTCCTTCATTAGGTGAGTCATTCTGATGAATGATGACACTTTGACACTCACCTGATGAAGGAGCAAAACTCTGATTTTCCCTCTCTTCACTAGCATTGTCTGTACCTGTAGTGTCTTGCCTGTAAAGACTTGCGTTCCAACTATTATCTTGCAATTTGTGTCTGTGCCTATATATGCTTTGTTTGTGAATCCAACTCTTCACTCACCTGATGAAGGAGCAGTGCTTACAAAAGTTTGTGCTACCAAATACGCCTGTTGGATTTTATGCTGGTGTTGAGATTCCTTACTGTGCTCATCCCAGTCCAAAGCCAACAGCTCTACATCAACAATACTCTGGATTCAGTATGCAGTACAGACATATTGTGCAGTCTATCAATTCTCTTTGTTTGATGTTCATACATATCAAGACCTGTACAACTTTTATTATGTAGTATGGGTCAGTTTGTAACACATGCAGAAGGGATTTTATGGGGACAAGAAGAGTGAGAACTTGGCATGAAGTGAAATTTCAATCTCCTGATGGTGAAGTGGGTTATAGAAACAAAGCCAGCTGTGTATCGAGCGTTCCTTGTCTGGAGGCTCGGAACTGACATGGATGAGTCGATAGTAAGGCTTGGGCTGGATACAGGGTCAGGGACATGGAGTGGAAGACAAATCGAAGGGAAGGACCGAGAATGTGATCAAGAAAAGAGAAGAACGAAATAGGAAGGGCTTAGTATGCAGGATGCAGTGGGAAAGAGGGATGGGTGGCATGGTCGGTCAGTCAAGGTAAGGAAGTGATAACCCTTCATAAGAGCGGTGTCATACTGTGCAAATGTGTTTCCATCTCGGTGTTGCCTGGCTTTACGGTGCTTTGAGTTCACCAACAACAATTCAATTCTCCCCGCTATCCTTTGTAATTCAGAGAAGGGAGATTCTGCTGAGCCTGCAAGATCAGCCACTCCCCTTGGAGTGGCAACACTGGACACTTAAATGAACATTCAATGAAGAGTGAATGAAAATACACAACATTTCTTTCACAATTAATAAAATATCCCTAATTCCCATCTAACTATCAATGCATGCCAATTAGAAGGTGTGCCAAACTATTTAGCTCTCTGATTAAGCTACTCTTGACAAATAATGATGCACATATGAATGAAGTGAAACCAATGTAATGCGCAATAATTACAAGTGAAATTTACATTTGAAAAGCTCCTGTGCCAGCTTTGTGCTCTCATTTTAATGGTAACGTATTTGAACAGGAGAACACTCTCTCTCATTTTTCCATCCTGCTCATGATGATGCTTGCTGCTGGCAGGACTGGAAAATCCCACCCTAACTTTCCCTTCTAAAGCAATGATTGTGATGTGCAGTTGCTAGATAGCTCCAAGGAATCCTGTACGGACAAAAACTTAAGCACCAAGTATCAAACAGATGCTACTATCATGGCACAAAAAAAAACACTCATGACAAATAGTTAGGCACATCATATCTGGATTTCAGAACCTTTCCTCATACTTTATGAATTGCAAAGAGAAGAGTTTTGGCAGCTGTTTCAAGTTTCCTTTCTGGGACCTGAGACAGCTCAGCACTTACCATTAGCCATGGTATAACATGAGAAATTATTCAATTTATTTGGTGGCACTAAATTATTTTTGTGGCATGTTAGTGATTCAAATTGTATCCAAACTTTATACCATAGAAATCAATGAAAAGAAATGTATGTGGATTTTGAAGCAAACTCACTGTTAGGAGTGAAATGTTAGAAACACTTAACGTGTCATACAGCATATAAAGTGGGAGGATGGCAGGATTAATGGTTCAGGCTGATAATATTTCGATAGGGGCAACGCGGTAGCACAGTGGTTAGCACTACTGCCTCAGCGCATGGGGTCGGAGTTCAATTCTGGTCTCGGGTTACGGTCTGTGTGAAGTTTGCACGTTCTCCCCGTGTCTGGGTGGATTTCCTCCAGGTGCTCTGGTTTCCCCTCTCACTCAAAAGCTGTGCACATTAGATTGACTTAGCCATGATAAATTGCCTCTTAGATTATCAGCGTAAATACATGGAGTTAAAGAGAGAGAGAGCCTGGATTGGGCATGCATTATAAAAATTCCATGATTTTATGAAGAGGTTCTGGTGACAGACCATTAATCTGAAATGTGAACCCTTCATTCCACTCGGGGAGAGCTGAGTGTTCCCAGTACTTTCTGTGTCCCTTTCAGAGTCCCAGTTTTCTGAGGCATCTTGCTTCTGTTGTAAAGTGCAGTGGACTACCAGAAAGAAAACATCCCCTACGCTCAGGTTTAATTTTCTGCATTCTTGTTGAATCATAGGACTGAACAGCATCCCATCTGTGAAGTACATTTTAAAACAAGTATTGGAAATAAAAAGGGTTTAATTTAATTTAGACAAATACACTCAGTTAAATTGAGATACCTGGTGAGACGGGCAGAATGTTATCCTGGCTTCCTCATTGCCTTTACCTTTCCTGTCAATATGTGGTAAGAGGATCAGGGCTTATGGTGAAAAGGCAGGAGAATGGAGGTGAGAAAAAAAATCAGCCACGATTGAATGGCAGAGCAGACTTGATGGGCTGAATGGCCTAGTTCTACTTCTATATCTTACTGTCTTGTGACAGAGTGCGTTGAAGTGAGGGATCAAGTCTGAGTCATAAACTTCAAACAACAGGAGTACAAATTAAAGCACGTCTGGCTTCGGAAACTCAATTATATCAATTGTTCTTTGTAAAAAATGCAATGGTATTGTGCGTGAAAATAAACTTGTCATTCATGAGCAAGTGGAACAGGTCTCAATCAGTCATTGTTCAGCCTTTTCACATGTGCTGTGATTGCCTGTGAATTATAATGCTCGCTCTGAATACTTGTTGGGTTTGGCTGGTCAGTGGAGAACAGTGGAACATATTGTTTATTTCACGATGTTGGAAAGATGTTATAACCCATAAGCAATTAATCATGGAAAGTTCATGAATATGTTATAAATGACTGGAATAAATAATATATACGGCAGCTCAACGTTGAGGAATCAAATTGTAACATAGATGTCCAGGCCTGCCATTCCACCTAGTTGGGAATGACTTGGGCGCCTGTTTAAAAATGGGAGAGGGATGGGATGGGAACACGCCCAGATTCTGGGAATCCTGACCTCCATTCCCAGGCTGAGATTTTCAGAAATGCCTTTTAAAGACGTAGGCTGGTTTGAGTTGTGAGCTCATACTTGGCACACCTGATTGGCCAGCTCCAGTGCAGAGAAAGGCATGACCTACTTTTTCCATGCAATTTTCATGGAGTTCGGCCAAGTTTTTAAAGAGGTGCCATGAACTGCAAACTGAGTGAGGGAACTGTTTAAAAGGTGAATTTAAAAGTTATCTTCATGCCTCCTATAAAATCCTCTATCCATCCCACATGGTTACTCAAGCTCCATATGCCAAAATATGGCTCTCCACCTACCCATCGATGGCTCCTCATTGCCTCCCATGCTAAATTCTGGCACTTCTATGGTCCCTGATCCATTGTACTATGTATAAGTGAACCCTATAGTGACAATAGAACACAATTTCTTTTTTAAAAAAACATTCCTTTCCACTATGTTAAAATGTAATTTTAGAGGGCAACAGATGTGTCAATCATCCAGGCCCTTCAAAGTACGAATAACAAACTGCAGGCACATAAGATCATTTAACATTAACAAAACACTGTACAGGATTTTCAGGCCACTAACTGTGCTGGTACTTAAGTGCAATACTGAGACAGCGCTGCACTGTCAAAGGTGCTGACTTCTGAATGAGATGGTAAACTGAGACAGAAATAATTCCTTGGCTCTTTTGATCGAAAGCAAGGACCCTTCTTGGTTTTGTGCTCAAGATTAATCACTAACCAATTACCCTGAAACAGACTAACATGTCACCCATTTTATTTTCTGTTTGAAGCTGTGAGTTGTTTTACTACATTTACATAGCAAACAATAAATGCAATTCAAAGGTCATTCATTATGAAACACTGTAGGATGTATGAATGTGCATAAGGTATTGTAAAAATGCCGATTTTTTTTTTTTCAGCTAATTGAACCAACACAATTTAATGAGAACAATTTTTATATTAACTGGAAAGTTCAAAATAAATGAAGGCACATTAAAACTTGAAAATAGTGTTATTAATTTGAGAATGATAGTGCAATTTTATTCCATTTCTATATTCTTGTCAGCCTCATCTAGTAAATATTACCTAATGCAGTACAGCTGCACTTGACACCTCTACAACCAGTAAATTAAATAATTCTAAACTTCATTTCCTTCTCCACTTGATTAATGAGATAGTTTGGTATTATTGCACATCGGGTTGATTTATAAAACTCACTTTAATTGCTTGTTTCACAAATGCAATTAAAGTAGTGAAGAAGCATAGTTTGAATCTGGTTCTGTACTTATTCCTCACCTTTATAGAATCTTTGGGTCTAAAGGTGGCATACTGGTTAGCACTGCTGCCTCACAAGGCCAGTGACCCAAGTTCAATTCCTGGCTTAGGTCACTGTATGTGGAGTCTGCACGTTCTCCCTGTATCTGCATGGGTTTCCTCCAGATGCTCCAGTTTCCTCCCTCAGTCGGTTTGGTACATTGGTCATGTTAAATTCACCCTCAGTGTACCCGAGCAGGTGCCAAAGTATTGCAATGAGGGGATTTTGACAATAACTTTATTGCAGTGGTTATATAAGCCTATTTATATCTAATAAATAACAAAAACCCTACAATGCAGAAGAAGGGCATTTGTTCCATTGAGTCTGCACCACAATCCTACTCAGGCTCTATCCCCTTAACTTCACTTAATTTGCCCCTTCAGGGATTAAAATATCATGGCCAATCCACCTATCCTACACATCTTTGGAGTATAGGAGGAAACCAAACTATCCGGAGGAAAACCATGCAGACATGGGGAGAACATGTAAACTCCTTTATAGGCAGAGACCCACGGTCAGAATTGAACCCAGGTCCCTGGCGCTGTGAGGCAACGGTGCTAACCATTATGCCACCCCAACTTATCCCAGGCTCCAGTTATTTCTCAGTTGCTGATTACAGCCTTATTCATGGGACTAGACAAGCAAATTTCTCCTGTGGCTTTCTTCATATTTCCCTGTATCTGGCTGCATGGAAGTTCGTGGACTAACTTGTTTTCTTAACCTTCCTGTCTTTTTGTGCTCCGTTCTGACTTAGAAATTTGTTATGTGGGTTTCTACATTGGTACAATAACTTGATATCTAAACACACTGTGCCCAGTTAATGCAGGATTTCAATGTTGCAATAATTCTCCAAAGACTGCTCTTTCATATTTTAAATCTACAACATTCGAGCTAATACTATTGTTAACATCACTAAACAACAGAACTCAAAAATGCTCATGTGGAAAGTTCCTGTTGAAAAGCCTTATTCCTAATTGGACTAGCTGCTTTAATGTATAGGGGATTCCTCCTGTCCTTCTATCCTTAATGGCAAACCGCCTGGAAAATAGCTTCGGATGAAGAACCAGCCATCATTGAACCAAGCATCTACTTCTGGCCAGACCATACATGACATAAAACAATTATGTTGACTGGCTTGTTAATTGAAATTAGATTAATGGAGTGAATCTGATCAGGGCTTCATTAAGATTTAGATGCATCAGCCTCTGTTCTGCATTTGTTACTGTTCATTTCCATTCATGCTGAACTGGAAACATTCTTAAATTTCCAAATGATACAAAAATGTGCACAGGGCTCAGTAATTCAAAACAAATAGGTTTCAGACTGATTCAGAAACTTGATTAAAGACTTTATATGTGACAGATGTCCTTTTAAATTGAGCAAGCGCAGTGTCATGAGAGTTGGGATTGGGAAATTCCAGGCATCTCCGCCACATACAGCGATGAATATTAATGTGAACAGATCTAGTATCAGATCAGTGATACGATTGTAGATATACAAGGTGAGAGACAGCTATAAGGAAAAAGTGGAGGTTTAGGATGTTTAGTTCAGATTACTGAGAGAAAGCAGAAGGTAGAATTTAATTATTTAATAATCTGCTACATGCGCTCTTGGGGTTTTTGTGCAGAAAGTGTGGGAATTATGATTTTCAATTTTGGGTGCCGCACATTATGGAAAATGTCTAGAGGATGTTTACTGGAACGATATCAAGGACTTTGATAGCATGGAGAGTTTGGTGAAGCTAGGGTTGTTCTCTTTAGAGAACAGAAGATTAAGGAGATATTCACTAGTGGTCTTGCCAGCTCACCATGCCTGTCATTCAGTGTGGCAAGCAGGGAACGTAAGGTGAGAGACCAAACATCGCTATCTACCTGGCCCTGTTTTACTGGCAAAATCATAGAATTGATATATTAACATGGACTTACTGTATTGTGCACAGCTAGTTTTGCCATTCTGACACTTTTCTTTGCAGTAACAGCGACTATGTGGCAATGCCATGCCAGGAGGGATCAGAGACCATTGAAGCCCCTGCATGGTCAGAGGCATGGCTGAGTAGTGTCTATCGGGTGGTGTTAGCCTGGCACTGTCATGTTAGGCACCATGGATGGGGCTATGACGACGGGGGGGGGGGTTTATGCAGGAGAGGGGGCTATACAATGGGGCAGTTGTACAAAGAAGGTAGTTGTATAAAGCAAGGGAGGTGTGGGACAGTCATATAAGGAGTGGGGAGCACTGCAAGGGAGGAGCTGTGTAAAGGGAGGGGGCTATGCAAGGAAGAGTCATATAGAGGTGGGGTTGCGAAGGTGTTTGATTGGGAGATCTGACATGGGACTCATCAGGAGGGTCCAGATGTCCAGACCCAAGCGACACATGCTGTTGTGCAGGGTAACAGTGATATGGGGGGGGTGGTGTTGGTGTCTGATGTCCATGGTAGTGTTAGGGAGCTCAGTGGAAGAAGGTCTCCCAGTTCAAAGGAGATTTTGGCATCCAAGTGCCCTAGATTCACCAGTGTAGGCTTCCCCCAACCCTCCCCACTCTTGGCGCATGGATCCCAGTTATCAATGATAGTAATAAGGAGCTGGAAGATTGCAGTGCCAAGCTTGCCCAAAAGACGACCTGATTTTCTTGCTGTTTTGACACTTGGGAAACTCTTTGGGAACATTCCACCCATGGTGATCAAAATGATGGGAGACTTGGTAGAGTAAATAAACTTAAAAACTTTATTTGAAACCCAAGGCAAGCTCATTAATTGAACTAAATCCTTATCTTTATTTTGATACATTATCTACTTGATCAACTATTCAAAGGATTAATGTCACCCTCTAAAGGGTTAATTCAGTGTGAGGGAGCTCCATGGGAATGCAGTGGGAGGACCTAAAGAGACAACCCAGTTAAAATGGGCAAAAGATCTCAAAGTGCAGAAGGACTTACATTTGACTGGGTTCTAATGAAGAAAGGATCATTGATCCATAGGGATTCCAATATTTTCAAAGGGAGCCATCAGTATACATTCAGTGAACATCCTTTGGCAATGTCTGTGGTCAGTGGAAAATTGAGAAATGCTGGAGGTTTCTGTACAATTCCTTCCTGTTGTAACATGTGCAGTAGATGGTGAAATGGTGCGACCTGAGATCAGGATGGGAGTGACCATTGTAGACCACTGCTGGTTTCTCCCAGTTTTCCACTGCTCTGCTGCCCAACTGTGGCTGTGGTGATGGAAGAAGATCAAGCTGCAGTTATCCCTTTTCCTCTCTGACATAATGGAATAATTTTCACTTGTCAACAAACTGCTTAGGCTCAACTTTCTCTGTCACTGGCTCCCTCAGGTTGAATCATTTAAATAAAAGGAGTTAAACTCCTCCATGTTAACACCCTACCATTCTGTCATTCCTCAAACTTGTTTCCAAAAGGTTTTAATGAAAATGGGTCAATCAGGTTAAGAGGCATCCCTCTCAATAGCCAACTGAGATTATGAAAGTGGATTAATTACATACGGGATCTTAAAAGGGGTGTTAGAAAGGCAAAAAGGGGCCACGAGGTGGCTCTGGCAGGTAGGATAAAGGAAAATCCAAAGGCATTTTACACCTATGTAAGGAGCAAAAGGATGGTTAGAGGCAAGATTGGACCTCTTAGGGACAGAGGAGGGGATCTATGCTTAGAGCCTGAGGGAATGGGGGAGATCCTGAATGAATACTTTGCGTCAGTATTCACGCAGGAGACTGGACAGATGTCTGTGCCTGATGTTGACAAAGTTGAGGATCGGTTGAGGGAAATAAGGATTACGAGGAAAGAGGTGTTGGGGCTGTTAGGCAGCTTAAAGACATATAAAGCTCCGGGGCCTGATGGCATTTACCCCAGGCTGCTAAGGGAGTTGAGGGAAGACTTGGCTGGGCCTCTGACGCAAATCTTTGTCTCTTCCTTGGACACAGGTGAGGTCCCAGAGGACTGGAGGATAGCAAACGTAGTACCGTTGTTTAAAAAAGGTCAGAGGGATCACCCAGGGAACTATAGGCTGGTGAGCTTGACTTCAGTTATAGGTAAGCTAATGGAGAGGATCCTTAGGGACAGGATGTATGAGCATCTGGAGCGCTGCGATCTGATCAGGGATACGCAGCATGGCTTCGTCAAGGGGAAGTCTTGTCTTACGAATCTAGTGGAATTTTTTGAAGAAGTGACAAAAACAGTTGATGAAGGACAGGCTGTTGATGTCGTCTACATGGATTTCAGTAAGGCGTTTGACAAGGTTCCTCATGGTAGACTGATAGAGAAGGTGAAGGCGCATGGGATACAGGGTCGGGTATGTAGATGGGTCGAGAACTGGCTCGGGAGGAGGAGACAGAGGGTAGTAGTGGAAGGCTCTTTTTCCGGCTGGAAGCCTGTCACTAGTGGAGTGCCACAAGGCTCAGTACTAGGTCCTCTTCTATTTGTGGTCTACATAAACGACTTGGAAGTAGGGGTAGGTGGTGAGATCAGCAAATTTGCTGATGACACCAAGATGCTTGGATTGGCGGGTACAGAAGAGCAGTGTCAGGCAATACAACAGGACATAGACAGGTTGGTAGACTGGGCAGATAGATGGCAAATGGAATTTAATCCGGATAAATGCGAGGTGATGCATTTTGGCCGGAAAAATGTAGAAGAGAGTTATAGGATAAAAGGTAAAACTATACGGAGCATAGAGACGCAGAGAGACTTGGGGGTGCAGGTTCACAAGTCTCTGAAGGTGTCCTCACAGGTGGAGAAGGTGATAAAGAAGGCGTATAGTATGTTAGCTTTCATAGAAAAGGGTATAGAATACAAGAGTAGGAGTTTGATGTTGCAGTTGTATAGAACTTTGGTTAGGCCTCACTTGGAATACTGCGCCCAGTTCTGGTCTCCGTACTATTGGAAGGACGTGGAGTCCTTGGAGAGAGTGCAGAGGAGGTTTACCAGGATGCTGCCTGGTATGGAAGGACTGTCTTATGAGGAACGATTAAATAGACTGGGGTTGTTTTCCCTTGAAAGACGTCGGCTTAGAGGGGATCTCATAGAGGTGTATAAGATTATAAGGGGTATAGATAGAGTAAATGGAGGTAAACTTTTTCCACCTTTAGAAATGGATAGGACGAGGGGTCATGGCCATAGGGTGAGGGGGGCTATGTATAAGACGAATATTAGAGGGCAGTTTTCCACACAAAGGGTAGTGGGGGTGTGGAATGCACTGCCGAGTAAGGTGGTGGGAGCAGGCACGCTGGGGCTGTTTAAGGGTCTCTTGGACAGCCACATGAGCGGTATGCAGATAGAGGGATATATTAGGACTGTTTAACTACGGCTTTTTCCACAGGTAATTCGGTCCATACTTTGAGCATGCATTTGGCAGGTGGTGCGGGTACAGCTCTTGGATGTTGATTCATGGGTTGCCTGGTACCTCATGTCGTAAATGAGTGCTTTATGTGGACCATCTGAAGGGCACCATGACAGCTCAGAGACTATCGATGTGGCTGTGCAGACACTTGGAATTGGGCCGGTGTCTGCGGGAGTTTGCGCGTTCTCCCCGTGGTTGCGTGGGTTTTCTCCGGGCACTCCGGTTTCCTCCCACAACCCAAAAATTCGCTCTTAGGCTGATTGGGAAACAAATTGTCCCTATAGTGAGAGTCTTCCATATTAGGAATAATATATATTATATAGGAATATTAAAATAGGATAATGTATTTGCTACTATATAGTATGACAGCGGCTTGGGCTGAAGGGCCTGTTTCCCGTGCTGTGTTACTTAAAAAAAAAAAAAAATTTATGATAGTCATTGGACACCTAACTTGAATCAATTGTAACTGCTATTTTACTGATTTTTGTACCTAACGTGTGGCATCACAAGAAACCAGTTCCAGCAAATGTTTGACCCTTAAAGACTATTTAAACACAACAGCCGAGTACATCAGATACAGGAAACCAGAAATAAACATGGAAAATGCTGGAAATACATAGCAGGTCAGGCAGCATCTGTGGAGGAAGATACCATGTCAATGTTTCAGGTGGATCAGAACTCAGTGAAGTTAGAGATGGAATAGGTTTCGAACAAGGAGGTATGTCGGACAAGGACAGAAAGAAAATCTGTGTGGAAGACAGGAGAGATTAGTGGCTTACAAAAGGAATGGTGATGGGGCAATAAAATAAATAGAAATTGTGCTTATTACTAATGAAAGTAAAACTAAGAGAAAAATCAAAACATGCAAAAAATAGGAAATATAACGAGGGGCAGAGTTACAATCTGGAATTGTTGAACTCAGCACTTGGTCTGGAAGGCTGTAAAGTGCTCGGTTGAAAGATGCTGCCTATCAAGCTTACATTAGGTTTCACTGGACTATTGCAATGGGCCAAGGACAGAAATGTCAATGTGAGAGCAAAGTGGAGAAATCAAATAACAGACCAATGAAAGCTCGGGTTTGTGCTTGCAGATTGAGCAGAAATGCTCTGCAGAATGGTCACCCAATCTGTTTGGTCTCCCCATTGAAGAGGAACCCACATGAGCATGGATAATAGTAGGCCGAATTGGGAAAAAAAAATGCATAATCATTGCTACCTGGAAACAGCCTTTGTAGTGTTGGATAGTGAGGAGAGAGGAGGGAAAAGGACAGATGTTGCATCCTCCAGAATTTGCATGGAAAGGAAGTGTGGGAAGGGGATAGGATATTAGAGATGGTTGGAAAAATGAAATCTGGTAACGCAGAGGGATTGATCTCTTCAGAATACTGAAAATGGATGGGAGGACAGGGTATGATGTGTTTGTTGGGGACTTCATGCTTAAGGTGATAGGAATGGTATAAGATCATCTGTTGAACACAAGCTGGTGAGGACAAGGGAAAACATTGAAATATAAAAGCATTAAAAACAGGAGCAGGATTAAACAATTCAGCCTTTTGAGCCTGATCCCCATTCATTATAATCATGGCTAATTATCCAACTCAATAGCTTGATCCTGCCTCCCCCTATCCAATGGTCTCCTTCACTCCAAGATCTATATCTAACTCCTTCCTGAAAACATACAATGTTTTAGCCTCAACTGTTTTTTGTGGTTATGAATTCAACAGGCTTACCACTCTCAGGCTGAAGAAATTTCTCTTCAGCTTAGTTCAGATTGAACCAGATCCTCAGACTGGCCACCTGGTTCTGGATCCCACCACCATTAGGAACATCCTTCCTGCATCTTTGTAGTCCTATTAAAATTTTCCAAGTTCCCTATTTTGAACTCTAGCAAATATAATCCTAACTAACTCAATCTCCCCTCATATGTCAGTCCTTACACCCCAGAAATTATTCTGGTAAACCTCTGTTGGACTCCTTCAAAAGCAAGTACATTCTTCCACAGATAAGGAGACCAAAACTACACACAATATTCCAGTTCTTGTCTCATCAGGACCCTGTATAACTGCAGCAAGCATCCTTGATCCTGTATTTGAATCCTCTTGCAGTGAAGGCCAACGTATAATTTTCCTCCTGCACCTATATACTTCAGTGACTCATGTATGAGGACATCTAGGTCTTGTTGCACATTCTCCTTTCTCTAGGGTTACATGTTCATAACTCCTTGGAAGTGGAGTCACAGGTGGACAGAGTGGTGAAGGAGGCATTCAGCATGCTTGGTTTCATCGGTCAGGACATTGAATACAGGAGTTGGAATGTTTTGTTGAAGTTGTACAAGACATTAGAAATAAGGAAGGGCAGGTGACAGAAGTGTTACTGAGAGGTCACTTTGGGATCAGTGACCATAATTCTATTGATTTTAAGATAGCTATGGAGAATGATAGGTCTGGCCCAAATATTAATATTCTAAATTGGGGCAAGGCCAATTTTGATGGTATCAGGCAGGAACTTTCAAAAGTTAATTGGAGGAGTCTGTGGGAAAGCAAAAGGACATCTGGTAAGTGACACGCATTCAAAAGTATTAACCAGGGTTCGGGGTAAACACATTCCTTTTAGAGTGAAGGGTAAGGCTGGCAGAAGTAGGAAACTCTGGATGACTTGGGATATTGAGGCCGCCTTCAAGAAGAAGAGAGTGGCATACATGCATAGGCAGCTGGGATCAACTGAATCTTATGAAGAATATAGGGGGTGTAGGAGTAGAACTGAGAGAAATCAGGAGGGCAGAAAGGGACACGAGATCCTTTTGGCAAAGGAGAATCCAAAGAGCTTCTACAAATACATAAAGGGCAAAAGAGTAACCAGGGAGAGAGTAGGATCTCTTAAGGTTCAACAAGGTCATCTATATGTGGATCCACAAGAGTTGGATGAAATCCCTAAATGAATATTTCTCATCAGTATTTACTGTTGAGAAAAGTATGCTTGTTAGGGCACTTGAGGAAATAAATATTGATGTCTTGAGGAGTGTATATATTACAGAGGAGGAGGTGTTAGAAGTTTAAAAGGGCATCAAGGTAGATAAATCCCTGAGACCTGTTGAAGTGTATCCCAGGACATTGTGGGAGGCTATGGAGGAAATGGCAGATCCTGATGAGAGGGTGAGATCCTGACCAGATGAGAGGGTGAAGTTCCTTAAAATTAGAGTGTGGAAAATGTAAGGAAAAGCCTGGGAACTACAGGCCAGTAAGCCTCACATCTGTGGTGGATAAATTGTTGGAAGGTATTTTGAGAGAATCTATAGGCATTCAGAGATGCAAGTACTACAGTCAGCGTAGCTTAGAGAGTGGAAAATCATGTCTCTCAAATTTTGAGTTTTGTTTTGAAGGGGTAACCAAGAAGGTAGAGGAGGGCAGTGCAGTTGATTTTGTCTACGTGGACTTTAGCAAGACCTTTGACAAGGCACCGCATGGTGGATTATTGGTAGGATTCAAGATGAGGTATCTAAATTGATACAAATTTGGCTTCTTAACAGCCAGGAGGTGGTTGTAGAATTGTTTTTCAAACTGGAAGCCTGTGACCAGCAGTGTGCCTCAGGGATCAGTGCTGGTTCTATTGTTTGTCATTGTGATTTGGATGAGAATATCGGAGCCATTGTTAGTAAGCTTGCAGATTTCACTAAGATTGGTGGCATAGTGAAGAAAGTTATCTCCAATTGCAAGGGGATCTTGATCAATTGGGCCACTTAGCTGATGAATGGCAGATGACGTTTAATTTAGACAAATGCAAAGTAATGCATTTTGGTAGATTGAACAAAGGCAGGACTTACTCAGTTAATGGTAGGGTGCTGGGAGAGTTACAGAACAGAGATCTAGGGGTATGGGTTCATAGTTTCTTGAAAGTGGAGTCAGGTGGTGGACAGAGTGGTGAAGAAGGCATTCGGCATGCTTGGTTTCATAGGTCAGAAGATTGAATACAACAGTTGGAATGTCTTGAAGTTGTACAAGACATTGGTAAGGCCATCTGTGGAATACTGTATGCAATTCTGGCCACCCTCTTATAGAAAGGATATTATTAAACTAGAAAGCGTGCAGATAAGATTTACTAGGATGCTACCAGGACTTGAAGGATTGACTTCTAAGGAGAGGCTGGGTAGATCGGAATTTTTTTCTCTGGAGCATGGGAGGCTGAGCAGTGTTCCTTAAAAGATCTATAGAATAATGAGGGACACAGATCAGCTCGATAGTTAATATCTTTAACTAGAGGGCACAGGTTTAAAGTGAGAGGGGAGAGGTACGAAAGTGTCCAGAGGGACAATTATTTCACAGAGGGTAGTGAGTGTCTGGAACAAACTGCCAGAGTTAGTAGTAGAGGCAGGTACAATTTTGTCTTTTAAAAAGCATTTAGAGAGTTTGTGGGTATGATGGGTATAATGATGTAAAGATGCCGGCGTTGGATTGGGGTGGTAAGAACTCAGTAAGAATTTAGCAACACCAATTATTAATCCAACCGATTTATTTGATAGTAAAAAAGCGATCTTTCAACACTCTTGTGTCTTCCTCAGGCAAGTGCAGTGTTCTGGTCTGCAATAGCACACATCAGCACAGACAGTCAGAGATTGCTGATTAGAATGCGAATCCTTACATCTAACCTGCTATTCAAGTGTTAAAGTGGCTAACAATGTGTGTGAAGGGGATCCTGAGCATTGTTAGAGAATTGTGTATTTTCTCCAGACAGCACAGTAAGTGAGGTTTTTTGCTAACCCAGGCAAGTTACGGGGGTTACAGATAGTGTGTCATGAAGCCAAGATCCCTGTTAAGACCGTCCTCATGTGTGCAGAGCTTGGCTATCAGTCTCTGTTCAGCGACTCTGCGCTGTCGTGTATCACAAAAGCCCCCTTGAAGAACATTTACCCGCAGGTCGGAGGCCGAATGCCCATGACAGATAATGTGTCATGAAGCCAAGATCCCTGTCAAGACCGTCCACCTCTCTCTCACTCCTCAATCACCTCATACACCAGCTCTATAGCAAACGCCGCACCCTGGAAAGTAAAATGGAATACATATTCTCAACTTGCACTCAGGACGCAGACCAGCTGCGAAACTTTGCCAAGCAGATGAGACAAAGAAACTACACCATTTACATGCACACCAAGAACAGGAAACTTGAAAAACTCGGCATCGCCACCAGCAACAACCAAACCTCCCTTGGCACCACAGTAGAAAACAACACTACCGCAGGGAGGTCCATTGTTAACTTGTCGGACTACACACTTCAATCAGAGGAAATCGAAGTTCTCAGCCGAGGGCTCAATTTCTGTCCCACCACCAAAATGGACCCCATCAGTCTCGCAGCAGATACAGAGGAATTCATCAGGCGAATGAGGCTGCGAGAGTTCTTCCACAAACCCCAAGAGGCCAATAGTGGACTCAATGAGATAGCGAATGAACCAGAACAGCCGACAGAGGGATCTGCAGTGCAGCAACCGAAGAGGAATGAATCCAATTGGACTCCTCCGGAAGGCCGCTGCCCCCGACTGGACATGTATGCCCAAGCCATCAGGAGGTGCGTGAACACCAGATTTATCAACCGCACTTACAAGACAGTCCCGAACATCACCCAAGTACAAAGCAAGGCCATCCGTGCTCTCAAGACCAACCGCAACATTGTCATCAAACCAGCAGACAAAGGAGGCGCCACCGTCATACTGAACAGAACGGACTACTGTGAAGAAGTGTACCGACAACTAAACAATGAGAAACACTACAGACAGTTACCAGCAGATCCGACCAAAGAACACACTCGTCAACTCAACACTCTGATCAAAACCTTTGATCTGGACCTTCAGAACACCTCCGGGCTCTCATTCCACGTACTCCCCACATTGGAGATTTCTACTGCCTCCCAAAGATACACAAGGCAAACATACCCGGCCGTCCCATCGTATCTGGCAATGGGACCCTGTGTGAGAACCTCTCCGGCTATATCGAGGGCATCCTGAAACCGATTGTACAAAGAACCCCCAGCTTTTGTCTTGACACTACGGACTTCCTACAGAAACTCGGCACACATGGAGCAGTTGAACCAGGGACACTCCTTGTCACAATGGATGTCTCGGCGCTCTACACCAACATCCCCCACGACGATGGTATTGCTGCAACTGCCTCAGTACTCAATGCCAACAACTGCCAGTTTCCAGATGCAATTTTACAACTCATCCGCTTCATCTTGGACCACAATGTCTTCACCTTCAACAATCAGCTTTTCATCCAGACACACGGAACAGCCATGGGGACCAAATTCGCACCTCAGTATGCCAACATCTTCATGCACAGGTTCGAACAAGACTTCTTCACACAAGATCTCCAACCAAGGTTATATACTAGATACATTGATGACATCTTTTTCCTTTGGACTCATGGTGAACAATCATTGAAACAACTGTATGATGATATCAACAAGTTCCATCCCACCATCAGACTCACCATGGACTATTCTCCAGAATCAGTTGCATTCTTGGACACACGCATCTCCATCAAGGACGGTCACCTCAGCACCTCACTGTACCGCAAACCGACAGACAACCTCACAATGCTCCACTTCTCCAGCTTCCACCCTAGACACGTTAAAGAAGCCATTCCCTATGGACAAGCCCTCCGTATACACAGAATTTGCTCAGATGAGGAGGATCGTGACAGACACCTCCAGACCTGAAGGATGCCCTCGTGAGAACAGGATATGGCGCTCGACTCATCGATCGACAGTTCCAACGTGCCACAACGATAAACCGCACTGATCTCCTCAGAAGACGAACACGGGACACGGTGGACAGAGTACCCTTTGTTGTCCAGTACTTCCCCGGAGCGGAGAAGCTACGACATCTTCTCCGGAGTCTTCAACATATCATTGATGACGATGAACATCTCGCTAGGGCCATCCCCACCCCCCCACTTCTTGCTTTCAGACAACCGCACAACCTCAAACAGATCATTGTTCGCAGCAAACTACCCAACCTTCAGGAGAACAGTGACCACAATACCACACAACCCTGCCACAGCAACCTCTGCAAGACATGCCGGATCATAGACATGGACGACATCATCAAACGTGAGGATACCATTCACCAGGTGCACGGTACATACTCTTGCAACTCGGCCAACGTTGTCTACCTAATACGTTGCAAGAAAGGATGTCCCGAAGCATGGTATATTGGGGAGACCATGCAAACACTACGACAGCGGATGAATGAGCATCGCTCAACAATCACCAGGCAAAACAGTTCCCTTCCTGTGGGCGAACACTTCAGCAGTCATGGGCATTCGGCCTCCGACCTGCGGGTAAATGTTCTTCAAGGGGGCTTTCGTGATACACGACAGCGCAGAGTCGCTGAACAGAGACTGATAGCCAAGCTCCGCACACATGAGGACGGTCTTAACAGGGATCTTGGCTTCATGACACACTATCTGTAACCCCCGTAACTTGCCTGGGTTAGCAAAAAACCTCACTTACTGTGCTGTCTGGAGAAAATACACAATTCTCTAACAATGCTCAGGATCCCCTTCACACACATTGTTAGCCACTTTAACACTTGAATAGCAGGTTAGATGTAAGGATTCGCATTCTAATCAGCAATCTCTGACTGTCTGTGCTGATGTGTGCTATTGCAGACCAGAACACTGCACTTGCCTGATGAAGACACGGGAGTGTTGAAAGCTCGCTTTTTTACTATCAAATAAATCGGTTGGATTAATAATTGGTGTTGCTAAATTCTTACTATGATGGGTATAGACAAATATGGGCCAAATGCAGGCAATAGGGATTAGTTAAGGGGTTTTAAAAAAAAGAAAAGGGGTGGTGCGGACAAATTGGGCCAAAGGGCTGTTTCCATGTTGTAAACCTCTATGACTCTGATACTCAGTCTACAGCCCTTCAGGTAATAATCTGCCTTTGTTTTCACCAGCAAGTGGATAGCTTCACATTTATCCACATTACACTACTGCTGCCATGCATTTACCAGGAGGGAGGAAAAGAGGTAAGAGCAGAAGTCCAGAAGAATGTCTTTGTCCCACCCAAACTTTGCTAAAAACCTATTATATTTTTCTTCTACTAGTTCTGATTTGAAAAAAACAGCAGTATTAACTTTTCCCTCTCTGCAAATGCTGCCTGACCAACTGAGTATTTCCAGCATTTTAAGTTTTTATTATCACTTAAACAGATTTTCCTGGTAATTTATCTGTGTTTTATTTTACCTATTTTAGAACATTTTCAAAGTACTTCATTAGCTGTGGAGCTCTTTAGGATATTAAGAGGTTATGCCAGATGCCATATAAATGAAGGCCTTTCTTTTTTGCTTGCCTCACAACCCATATCAACCAGTGGAAGCGCAAGGATATTTATGGTTTCCAGTTTCAGTTGAGAGAAGTGTTTATTGTTTTAGGAGTAAAAAGCTGATAGCTCTCCCTCTCACCTGATTGAGATACTCTCATTTACTGTTGTCTATCAGTCCAAGTCATTGAAGTGCATGTAAGTGGGAATCTAATAATAAGTGTTTGCACATTAGTGGCACCCGGCAGTCATTGACTTCAAACTTTTATTTAGGCTTGTAAGTCAGATCTTATAAAAATTAAGCTGAAATGCATTTCTTTGATATTTCTGGCTATATCACCCTGGCACTGCGATCAGTCCCATAGAGCCTTAATCGCTACTGGATCATGTGCAACAGATTTGAAATAGCAGAGGAACTGAAATAGAAGTGTACAATACAAACTTTACGTTATCTGAAACCGTTCACATCATTGGCACTATTTCAAACAAGCTGGCAGTAACTTTAATAATATTTTATTTATCAGTAGCTGGGTAACATATGTAATGCAAAACACAAATTCATTTGATTTTTTTTCACTCATTTGTGGGACATGAGCATTGCTGGCTATTTAATTCCCATCCCTGTTTGCTCTTGGAAATGTGATGGTGAACTGCCTTCTTGTAATGTTGCAGTCCATGTGCTGTGGGTTGACCCACTGGGCTTTTCAATGTCAAATATTGCATTGTGGACTGATGTGTTTTTCCCTTCAGATTCCATCTTTGATTAAATTGACACTTCAGAAGAACCTCCACTCTCCCTATTACTTTGCAGTAGCTGAGAATTCACTCAACATTAAAATAAATTCTGATTTGGTGCATATGAAGTTTTGGTACAGTGCTTAGCACCGCCACCTCACAGTGCCAGTGACCAAGGTTCAACTTGTAGCTTGGGTCACTGTGTGGAGTTTGTATATTCTCCTTGTGTCTGCGTGGGTTTTCTCCTACAGTCCAAAAGATATGCTGTTTAGATGCATTAGCCATATAAATTCTCCCTCAATATAGCCGAACAAGTGCTGGGTTTTCACAGTAACTTCATTGCAGTATTACTGTAAGCCTGCTTGTGACACTAAGTTACTGGTATCAACTGTGATACTGCAGCTCACATTGGCAAGCACATCAAGGGTATCAATCTTGTCTTCCTCATTGTTTTACATTCCTTGTGGTAAAGGGATGATCTGTGGTGACACGTTGGTTCCTTTGATTTGATAATAGAGTACATACAGAAGTTTATTCTCCTGCATTTTCTAAAATTACCAATTAAAATTTTATGTGGATATGGTTTTATAATTATAGTGCACATGTTAGCAATGTGGTATTTATTGATCATGTGGTTAGCATGAAACAAATGTGCCGAGGGGAACAATTCCAAGAAAACGTTCTTGTTTTCCTGTGCTCCACTAGTTCTCTATCCCACTGCAAGTCCCTGGCACCATATTTGCCACCTCTCCTCATGCTTCTTTTGCTCTCTTTGCCAGAAACTCTACTGCCCAACAAATAGCCTCCTCCTTGCTCCCAATCATTACTCTTCAGCCTGCGTAGAATGCTGTGAGGTTTTTTAGTATTCTTCATAAAAAGAATTGAATGATTTCTCTCATCACTGCTTTGTGCCAACGACACTGCTGTACAGAAATAAAATGGGCAGATGATTAAGCCTCTTAACATTTCCAGTTACTTAAAGATGTATGCAGGACGGAAAAGGTAAATTGTCTGATCATTCTTTTCTGTAGGATAGCACCTGCCCTTTGTCTTTTGTTCAGCCCAGGGCAGTATGGTGGCGCAGTGGCTAGCGTTGCTGCCTCTCAGTATCAGGGACCTGGGTTCAATTCTGGCCTTGGTGATTATTTGTATTGAGTTTGCACATCCTCCCTGTTTCTGCATAGGTTTCTTCTGGGTGCTCCAGTTTCCTCCCACAGTCCAAAGATGTGCAGGTTGGGTGGATTGGCTGTGCTATGTTGTGTCCCAAGATGTATGGGTGAGAAAGATTGTGGGACTAATCCCTTTGGGTTAAGGAGATAGGGCCTGGGTAAGATGCTTTGATGGACAATCAGTGCAGGCTTGATGGGCCGAATGGCCTCCTTTTGCACTGTAGGGATTCTATGATTTCTGTCAATTCTCATCTTTCCCAGCACTGAGGATTAAGAATTCTGCTGTGGTAACACACAAGTTTGAACAGTTTGCTAAACTGTGTTTAGCATGTCATGTTGGAACTGAAATATGACGCAGCACTGAAGTGTCTTAAATTGGGTGTCCTGAGCAGACCAACTTTCTGGACTGAATTTTGCCAGGATGGTGATGCCCAAAAGGCAGACTGGAAAGCATCCCCTGTCCCACTCTCTATCCCTCAATGAAAAGCTTGCCCTTGATCATCTCTGCTATGGAATTTTAAGATGTTGGGAAAGTGAAGGCCTTCTACCTTCCTTGCCATTTTACAACCCCCTCCATCTCTCAATGGGTGGCACAATGTTTAGCACTGCTGCCTCACAGCACCAGGAATCCGGATTCAATTCCCAGCTTGGGTCACCGTCTGTGCATGTTCTCCCCGTGTCTACATGGGTTCCTCCCACAGTCTGAAAAATGTGCTGGTTAGGTGCATTGGCTGTGCTAAATTGCCCCTCAGTACCCAAACAGATGCCAGAGTGTGGTGATTGGGGGATTTTCACAGTAACTTCATTGTGGTGTTAATGTAAGCCTACTTGTCACACTGATAAATAACTTTAAACAATGTGCCCCATTAAATTCTATCCTCCAATTCAAATAAGCAGCATTTGTGTATCATTGTCAGTCAAAGAACAATTATAAAGTTAATGGTGTTAAGATAGGATGAAAACTTGTATTTCTGTAACTCTTCTCACATCTCAAAATAAATACATCCTATGAAGTTGTTTTTGTAATACAGTCATTGTTATAATGTAAGAAATTTGCCAATTTGCACGCTGCAAACTCTCTCAAACAGCATCATGAAAATGAACTGATAATCTGTTTTTGTGATGTTGTTTGAGGGATATGTTTTGGCCAGAAGATTCCTTCAAAATATAGTGTCACTGGAATTTTCACACCTATGAGAGTGGGCAATTGGGGCCTTGTTTTAATGCCTCATTCAAAAGATAGCAATTCTGATAGTGCAGTGCTTCCTCAGTATTGCCTGTAGAGCCAGCCTTGATTTTTTTTTTAAAGCTCAAAAGCTGGAATGAGATTTGAACCCAGAATTGTGTGACTCGAGACCGAACTATCAACTGAGCCACGGACCTTTGGGTTCCTCAGCCTTGTATTTGGGATGGATATTCTAATGTTGTGCTAATGAATCCCTCCAGAAAGTTCCCATGTAAGGGTTCACCCAGCAATTATCTAGCAGTGCTAACTTCCCCTGAACATTTGCATTGGACTGGGAACCATCCAACAAAGTGATTTAAGCAGTTAACTTTTAAACAGTTTTACCCTGATAGTTAGTCTGAAAAGCTTAAAGAAAAACACTTCAAACTCCAGAATAGCTACTTAAACACCCATATCCAGCCTTGCAGGGAATACCCCATGCATACACAACCTACTCCCCACAGGTCTGCAACCCTCTTCCCAGGCAAAGACCACTCACTAGCTCCAACCAAGCACTTGTCCCAAATTCCCCTTCTCAGTCTGAGACTCTCCTCCCGGCCACTCCACTCTCTGGTTCAGACACCTTTCCAGTTCAACACCACCATTGTCCATTCTAGTCTGGGACACACCCTCCCCCTTCTCTGGTCTGGACTATACCTCTCTCTCTGATCTGATCCACACCCCCACCTGCTTCTTTCTGCTCTGGGGCACCTCCTGCTCACTGGGACTTCACTCCTCTTACATTAGGCACATTACCCTATCACCTGTCTCTTTAAATATCCCAAGGCAGCTATTGCCATAAAAAAAGGAGGCATTCCTTACCTCTCTGTGACTCACTCACTCCACACTGATGCTGCTGGGAGTGCATTCTACAGCTCCTGCCTCACCCAACCTGAGTGCAGAAGGTCAGGTAAGTCAGGAGGTGTGCAATTACAGTGGAAGTCTGTTGAGAGTGGCAACCCAATGGAGATTGCCACCTGCAGAAGTTGCGGGACAGTAATCTGTCAGAGTTCATTATTGTAGAGCATTTATTACTATTTGTAGCTGAAGACATGCTAGATGGAACTAACCATGGTAAATGTGTAGGGTTCCAAGGATAGGGCAGGGAAAAGGGCCTGGGTAAGATGCTCTGTCTGAGAATTGATGTAGACTTGATGGATCGAATGGTCTCTTCACCACTGTCAGAATTCTTTAATTCTATGGTCTGCTGAAACTCTTTTCATCAGAGTTTCTTCCCCCTCGCACCACTTTGAAATTGATATATGCAAACTTCCTCTGAAGTAAACCATTATCTTCTCATTACAAATTACAGCTGATGCTTGGTGCATTGTGCCACGTGTCATATCGTATTTATACCTCCTAACAAAGATTAATGAACAACAGATTTTTAAAAAAAAAAACAATTTTTGTGAGCAATCTTACGAAGGCAGAGTTGAATCGAGAGGGCCACGGGGTCAGGTACGAAAAGAAATATGAGGCAAACAGAATATCTTGAACTGAATATTTTTCACTACATCCACATACTTTCTGGACACGTATACACTGCACGTTGTGAGATTCATTTGCCTCAGCTGAATCAGAATATTAAAAAAAACAGGCAGTCTTGGATCTGATCCACTGGGCACTGGATTCCAGTTATTTTAACAGAACTTTACAGCAGGCGTTTAAAGTAAATAACATGCCAGAAAGGTCAGGGGTTATTTCAACTATTTATATAATGCACCAGGTTTAAATGTTTAAAGCCCACATGCCTGCAACATGTGCCACATTCCTTACACTTTGATATCTTGATCGAGCAGCTCACTCTCTGAAGTCAAGAGAGACGTTTCTTTCCTGTTCGCCTCCAACGAAAGCTATCGAGCTTGCGATGAATAATTTTAATTTTTTAATGGCTGAGTTTGCAGCTGTGATTGTAGCCCTGGACCAGACAAGCAATTGACCTATAAACGTGAAGACAGTGCTTACATCTGTAATGCTAACCTGGCACTGCCTTTGTATCAGAGATTATTTTTGTTACAATGATCCAATGTTCACAGATTCTCCTCTATGATGGACTTAATGGGATGTCCTGCAGACACCCTCAGCCACATTGTATACAGAGAAGTGGCTGGGCATAAAAATGCTGCACAGGGTTAACTCTGCTGATAATCAAGCCACCAAACATGCTGCTTGACAGGGATTCCCTTCACCACCGTAGATCCTGAAAAGTACTCTTCCGGATGGCACTGCCTCCATGGAAAAATGCAAATTTACTGCAGATGCTGGAATCTGAAACTAAAAGAAAATGCTGGAAAATCTCAGCATCTGTAAAGAGGAAAAAAACTGATGTTTTGAATCCAGATGCTTTATCAAAGCATGGAACCCCTTGACATGAGTGATTTATAATCCATCTGTTGCCACTGTTATCTGGCTCTAAAAGAGTAAGGGGGGGGTGGCTTTTTTATATTAATTCATGGGGTATCACTGGCTGGGTCAGCATTTATTGTCTGCCTTTAATTGCTCTCCAACTGAATGCGTTTCAGAGAATATTTTGTTTTAATCAATGACACTGCTGTGCCTCAGGAATCACATGGAGGCCAGACCAGGTAAAGATGGCAGATTTCCTTCCCTAACCGACATTAATGAACGAGGATGGGTTTTTCTGACAATTGACAATGGTTTCATGGTCATCAGCAGATTCTTAATTCCAGATTAGTTTTTAGTGAATTCAAATTTCACCATTTGCCATGGTGGGATTCGAACCCGATTCCCCAGAACATTAGCTGAATTTATGGATTAATAGTCTAACAATAATACCACTAGGCCATCGCCTCCCCACTGAATGTCTGTCTTATTAATCACGTTGTTCACGTTCAGTGACAATCATTTTGTTTTGTAGCAATTACATTGTTAAGACTTTGTTAAAGAGGTGATGGGTTTTTGTCTATCGATAAATGGGGATTTCGATAACTTGTTGTAACCAGGTGAAAACTCAGTAAGAATTTAGCAACACCAATTTTAAATCCAACCGGTTTATTTGATAGTAAATTTGCGAGCTTTCGACATTGTCTGTGTTTGCCTGACAAAGACGGTGTCGAAAGCTCGCAGATTTACTATCAAATAAACCGGTTGGATTTAAAATTGGTGTTGCTAAATTCTGAGTTCTTACTACTCCAGTCCAACGCCGGCATCTCTACATCATGACATTGTAACCAGGTGGGCAGAAGGTCTTTTACATAATTACATGTTGGTTTGACCTTTTGTAATAATTCTTGCTCACCAGTTTAGGCAAAACCAGCAAAGTCAAGTTTCCAGTCAGCTCCTGAGAAGGTTCTGATACTGAACTCCCTGTTCACCAGAGTGATTACCCACCCTGCTCCTTGACTTGTTCCCTGGGTTATGCGGCCCTTACGTTGCAAGTGATTCTTAAAGGGATAGTCACCTTACATTTAGAAATTTCCTTTGTGATTTTGTAATTTTTATTGCAGTGTCCCTTTAAGGGGCTACCCTTTTAATTTGTTCATTTAATCTTTTGCTTGGGAGGAAACCCACCAAGACACGGAGAATGTGCGAACTCCACACAGACAGTGACCCAAGCTGGGAAACAAACCTGGGGTCCCTGGTGCTGTGAGGCAACAGTGCTAACCACTGTGCCACGTTATCAGGAATCTCACTGATTTTTATTCAGTGATTAATACTGCCAAGTTTTTGCACATGTCAACAGTGACTTTCGCACAAAAAAACCCCTCTGGCAGAATTCTGATATCCTCATAGTTGAAGTCAGTTTTCACCTTTATATCACTCAGTAACTTATTCTGATTTATTGGTGCCAATGTGATATTTTCCATTTCCCAGACCAGCCGTGCCCACGCCTTCTGAGTGAGACTGTTAATTTGCTGTTGAATCAAGACAATTTTGTTTAGTTTATGATTTTGTTGAACTAAAGTTGAGTGACATAGAAACAATCCATTCAGCCTAACTTGTGCACTCTGGTGTTTAAACTCCATATTAGTCTCCTTCCAACCCACTTCATCTAAACTAGTTGGTGTATCATTCATTCCTTTCTCCTTTAGGTATCTGTCTAACTTTCTCATGAATGCTTCCATATTATTGGTTTTAACTGTTCAATGTGGTAGCAAGTTCCACAGTCTAACCAATCCCTTTCTTCTTTATTTTTCTCTAAGTTGGGGGAAATTCATGCAGGATCCTTTAAATAAAGGAGGCTTTCATTCCAGTGATCTGGGTTGAGTTTGGGTTTAAGAAAGAGATCACAGTCCAAGCAACAATATCAACCACTGCTTGAAGTATTTTAATTTAGGACACACAAATGCAGAATTGTTGCCAGGCCAGAGGATGCCATTCAGCCCATTGTGTCTGCACCAGCTTTCCAAACGAACAATTTATCTAATACCATCTCCCTACCCTCTTTCCCCCTGTAGCCCTATACATTCTTCCTTTTCAGATAACAGATGCTGCTTTGAATGTCTTTGAACACATCCATATCCCACCACACTTTCAGGCAGTGCATTTCAGACCCCTGTCAGTTGCTGTGTGAAAAGATTTGTCCTAATGTCACTTGTTCTTTTACCAATTATTTTAAATCTGTATCCTCCTGTTCCCAATCCTTTCACAAGTAGGAACAGTTTCTCCTTATCTCTTTTATTCTGAAGCCAAGAGCATGTCACAAATCCCCATCCCAAATCAGCTACTGTACTTACTTTTAACTATTTTAATTAAAATGGGTGAGCTTTGAAGCTTAATATAAACTGGCTTTGTAACAACTCACTTCAACTTGGGACAAAGTGAGATTTAGTAGGTAGTCGCTTAGAACTAACGAAAGAAAAGAATAATTTGCATTTATATCACTTTTCAAGACAAATGAATGTCTCAGTGTTGTATATCCAATTAACCACTGTTTCAAATGTAATTGTTGTAATTTGGAAATGCAGCAGTTAACCTGTGCACAGAAATCTCTCTCAAACAGCAATGTGATGATGATCAGGTAATTTACTTTAATGATGGTGATTGAGGGAGAAATATTGGAGAAAAGTGCCCCGCAGCTGACAACTTTGTGTGAAAGTTCTGGTAACTATTTCCACAAGCTGCAGCCCATGCCTGTGGCACAACTGAGAAGTAGTTTCATCTCTTTACAGCTTCCTGATTCCATTTTAGAAAATTGCAGAGTAATATATGGAGAAAAGATGCACAATGGCACACTAGTCAGCACTGCTGCCTCTCAATGCCCGGGACCTGGGTTCAATCTGGCATTGGGTCACTGTCTGGGTGGAGTTTGCACATTCTCCTCACATCTGCATGAGTTTCCTCTGGGTGCTCCGGATTCCTCCCACAGTCCAAAGGTGTGCAGGTTAGGTTGATTGACTATGCTAAATTGACCCTAGTGTTAGGGGATCAGCAGTGTAAATATGTGGGGTTACGAGAATAGGACCTGAGTGGCATTGTAGTTAGCACAGACTTGATAGGCTGATTGGCCTCTTTCTGCACTATAGGGATTCTATATGGCAGATTCTAAACTCGGGAGAGGGAGGTTTGGGAGGTAGAGCCCATGATAAAATTGTATGGACGGGATTCCCTCCAAGATCCCCCTGCTCTGACTAGGACTCAATTTTATGGTAAGCAGGCAGGGCCTTGATCAAGAATTCCATCCATGCCACTGTTAAGACCTTTTAAGTGACCACTTAATGGCCACTTTCCCACCCCTCTGCTATCCAATGACCCCAAATTTCTGTATTGCCTCCACCTCCACCCACCTGACTCCTCCCCTTTTATCCCCCTTCATCTCAGGGCATTTCATACGCTCTCTTCCCGTCTACTGTACTTACCTGAAGTGCAATCCTGGGACTTCAGTTCAGGCATCGTGCTGCAGTACCTCATCCAGCCACTGCAATGCTGTGCTGGGAGGCGATTGAAGAGCTGTTGACCAATCTATTCAAGGGGGCTGGAAGTCTCACCTGCTGCAAATCAAGGCTCAATTGAATTTAAAAATGGCAACAAGTCTATCAGAATTAGTGGGGATGTGTTCCCCACCAATTCTCAGGACAGTGGTCGCTTGCTGAGTGTTGTCCATCCAGAAAATTAGGCCCTGCAGTTCTTCAGTGTGTTTGGCCTTCATAGTGAGAGGATTAAAGCCCAGGAGGAAGGATGTCTTCCTATACTTATACAGGGCCTTGGTGAGGAAACACCTGGAGTATTGTGTCCAGTTTTAGTCTCATTATCTGAGAAAGGTTGTTCCTGAATTTAAGGGAGCGCAGAGAAAACTTACCAGACAGATTCCTGGGATGATACAACTGATGTATGAGAATAAATCAAGTCAGGTAGGATCATATTCGCTAGAATTCAAAAGAATGAAGGGGCATCTCAGAAACCTATAAAATTCTAGACAGGGTAGATACAGGAAGGATGTTCCCAGTGGTGGGGGAGCCCAGAAGCAGGGATCATAATCTAAAGATAAGGGGTAAACCTTTTCAGATTGAAGTGTGAAGAAAGTTCTTGAGTTAGAGAGTTGTGGGCCCTTGGAACTCACTACCACGGAAAGCAGTTGAGACCAAAACATTGTGGCAGAATTTTATCGCCACATCCACCATGGGAATCTGACAACGCAGGGTGGATCATGGAAAGGTCCATTGATCTTGGGTGTGATCTTATAGGTGAGTGAGATTATAAAATCCTGCCCTGTATGTTTTCAAGAAGGGGTTAGTTATAGCTCTTGGGGCAAAAGGGATCAAAGATTATGGAGAGAAGGTGAGATCAGGCTATTGATTTGGATGATGAGCATTGATCGTAGTGAATGGTGAAGCAGACATAAAGGACTCAATGGTCTACGTCAGCTCCTATTTTCTATGTGCCTCACTTAATAAAAGGATCTCATGACAACTAAAGGCAGTAGGATAGTACCTTGTATTTAAGAAGAATTATTGTATTGACAGACACAGGCCTGGGGGAAGTGCCACCTGTCCACAGTGTCCTTTTAATCCCAAAGTTTACTTATGTAAACAAATGAACAGAAGTCGAACACAGCTGCCACCATATTGTTGCTGAAAAATAAGAAATTGAAGGACATTAATAATGCTATGTCATCCAAATAACACAGTCAAAATGATTGACTACAATGAAAATCAACAATGTTCATTGTAGAATCATTGGAAGATAATACAGGTGCTGCATGGGTCAGCGATATTTTAATTCCTGTAAAAGTTCCTGCATTAGGGATTCATTTCAACTTGATTTCATTCAGTGAAGGTTTCATAATATTGTTTGCACCACATCATTATTTCAATCTTGCATTTAGCCTGCAATCCATTATGAAATTGTTTATGTTCTAAGGTTTACTAATTGGATTCTACTTATGACTTCAATGTGCATTGAATATTTCAATATTTGATCATTATTAAAGGCTTTAGATTTGGGAGATACCAGGTCCAACTTCTTAAAGAACTTCTCAATTCCCTGTGAATTATGCTGCAAATGAAACACACCAGTATAGGGTTACATTTAGTTGCTAAAGTAGCTGTGTTTTGTGAACTTATCTCTGTCTTTGTAAAATGTTGATCCATGCATTCAATACGTGCTGAAAATTGTCATATGTTTAACCACCAACAGTGACCAGAATTTTTTTAGATCTGTTGTTTAACCTAATTATCTTTTTGGAAGTGATAATATCAGACATTATCCCATCGGCGATGCAGTGGTTAACACTGCTGCCTCTTCACAGCAACAGGGACCTGGTTAGATTCTAGCCTTGTGTGACTGTGTGCAGTCTGTATGTTCTCACCATGCCTGCGGGGGTTTCCTCCAGATGCTCCAGTTTCCTCCCACAGTCCAAACATATGCAGACTAGGTGGATTGGCCATGCTAAATTTCCCTTTCATGTCCAAGATGTAAAGGTGATTAGTGGGGTAATTATGTGGGGTTAGAGGGATAGGGCATGGGTAAGATGTTCTGTCAGAAAGTCAGTGCAGACTCGATGGCTGCCTTCTGCACTGTAGGGATTCTATATGTAATGATTGTAGGAAGTGCAAAATTAATTTGGTCATCAGGGAACAAACTTGCTGTATGAATATTCAGTTATCCTATGAGATACGTGCTGGTCACTTTGTACTTTTTGAAATAAACCATTTGACCAGCCAGATTGCAGAATTCCTGAAAGCACAATTCAGTAGTCATAGTACAGCTGACATTGTGATGAGTGACAGTTACCTTCAGTTCACAAGTGAAGAATTCAGACACTTCATGAACCAATGTGAAATTCAGTGCAACGTACCAGCTGCAATTTTTTGGCTGTTCGCACTGATGAGACAACTGCTACGGAAATCCTCCCCCCATGGATTTCCTGGGATGTGGGGTGTAGTCAGTGGGAAGTCCCGCTGACAACAGTGGGACGAGAAGATCCTGTCACCACTGGTGCAAAAAAAAACATGTAGGGAAGCCAGAAAATCTCCCCACTCCCCATAGAATTAATATGAAAGCAATTTTCTCCAGCAGTAATTATGAACTTAGTATACCATTTAAAAATCCAATTATGCCTCATGAAGGAATGGATTGTATAGGAAACAACTTCGGGATTTCCACCTTTAACTGTGCATATGTAGACTCCAGTTTCAGAGGAGTAATGACATTGAATGTTAAAGTTTTGCTGTTACCATTACTACAAAATCTGGACTGATATTATGAATAGAATAATGTAAATCCAACAATAAGCAGAATGTAGTTTGAGCACTATAGTTCTACCTGCAATATTGAATAAGAGAAGCTTGGCTTTGTGTCAAATTTCACAATGCAATTCAAAAATGATAAAGTTAAGCAAAGGTAAAATGTAGGTACACATTTTTTTTGCTTTAGTTGTTAGAATAAATAAGAAATGGAAATGCTATAATGTTTGCTATCAGAACTTCACCACAAATAAGAATGTAGACCTGAATAATAGTTTATCCCTCCAAGTGAATTTTGTTTTCCTTTTGTTCATTGGAGACATGCATATAACTAAAAATAAATTCAACTACCTGCAAAATTTGGAATAGATTTCAAAATAGACTGCAGCGGTTCAAGAAGGCAGTTTGCCACAATCTTCTTGAAGGTAATTAAAGATGGACAAGAAATACTGACTTAGCCAGCAAGGCCCATGTCTCATATAATGAATAAAAACATAGACCACGACTTTAATGTAGGGAGTATATTTTCTTTATTCGCGCATGGGATGTGGGTGTCATTTGTATCCCTAATTGCCCTTGAACTGAGAGTATTGCTGGATCATCTCAGGGCAATTAAGAGTCAATCACATGCTGTAGGTTTGGAGTCACATATAGATTGGTTAAGGATGACAGATTTCTTTAATGAGCCAGATGGGTTTTATGGCCAATCAAAATGGTTTCATGGTCACTGAGATGAGCAGAGTGACATCTGAATCCATGTCCCCCAGAACATTCTCCATCTGGAATATAGGATTGTGGGAGAATGGGGAGCAGTGATTAAGATTACTTGTGTTGTGTACAAATCATTTTTCATATAGAGCCAAAGCAGCAACACCTACCATGCATCCTTGCTTTCACTTTCTGCTCCTCCTCACTTTCACTACTTGTTCCTCCACCCTCCATCATCAGCTAAGTCACCTAATGAAGGAACAGCGCTCTGAAAGCTCGTGGTTCCAAATAAACCTGTTGGAATTTAACCTGGTGTTGTTAGACTTCTTACTGTGCCCATCTCAGTTCAATACTGGTTTCTCCACATCATGTCCACTCTGTTATTCTTCCTCCTCTTGCTCTGGATCATCAACTTCTTGTCTGATAGGTGATGCCTGGGGCTGCTCGACATAATGGCGATGTTGTACAGAATGGTACCACAAGTCATGAAACCTATTTGGTTGAGTGCATTAGGGTACATCCACAGCAGCCCAGGCAGGTAAAAGCATTGCTTGAAGATGCTGTACTCTATATATGCTGTACTGTTGTTCTTTGTATCAGCATGACTCTCAATGTATGTTTGCTGTGTGCGATCATGACTGTACTCCTGAGCTAGGTCATGAGGGGATAACCCTCGTCACTCTGTACCCAATTTTGGACATCTCATGGTGAGGCAAACAGAGGCAGCAGACAGCAATGCTGTAGAATGACAGAACTGTGGCCATGCCAGGATAATGAGTGATGCCCTTGCTCGGTTTTGGGGTTATAGCTGCGACTCTAGCAGTTGTCAGATTTTAGTCATGATCTCTTATGAAGCAAAAATATCTCAAGTATTCATTCTCCCTGATATTGAGATGAGAAAATCATTGCCTGAAGAGACTCAACAGGTATGGTTTTCCCATACCACCTCCAGCATCTTGACCTGCTTAGGAAGCCTCTCTTCAATCTCCCATTCATGTTTAACTCTCAGAAGGAGACATACTGGGTCACCCAGTAACTTATTTAAGCACAAGTTTTTAAATCCACTTTAGTGCCAGCAGATCAATCTGTTTAAACAATTCAAACTTTAGCTAAGTGTAAAGTAGGTCCAAAGAGAGGTGCGAGTGCCTCAGTAACGAGGTAGACCAGTGGTTAACACTGCTGCCTCACAGTGCCAGGGATCCAGGTTTGAATCCCAGCTTGGGTCACTGTGTGGATCCTGCACATTTTCACTGTATCTGTGTGGGTTTCCTCCCACAGACCGAAACATGCGCTTGTTAGGTTCATCGGCCATGCTAAATTCTCCTTCAGTGCACTCAAGCAGGTATCAAAGTGTGGCAACTAGGGAATTTTCATGTAACTTCATTGCAGTATTAATGTAAGCCTACTTATGGCATAGCAGGCTGATTCACATCATAGTCCACCTGTCCTAATAGTAGTTATGCACAAAGCCCTTGAACAAGATAGAGTTTGGTGCATTTCCTGTAGGAAATGTGTGTGTATGCATCTCTTACTCCATTTGAGTGTTAAAAGGCTGTGTATTATCTTAAAGATGGATACCATGGAGCGCAATTTCTTCTCAACATCTCGCGGTAATAATTCTTCAGTATGTTTGGTTGTAGAGGTATGTGGGGTACAATTTTGCTCCCGTTCATCCATGCTTCTGCTGCAGTGAAGTTGGAGAATTAGGTGGCAAAGCCAAATCTTGTTCACTGCAGTGGGATGGGAAAGTTCTGCTGGCAAGAATGGTCAGAAAAATCTGATGTAGAGATGCCGGCGTTGGACTGGGGTAAACTCAGTAAGAGTCTGGCAACACCATTTTTAAATCCAACCGATTTATTTAATAGTAAATCTGCTAGCTTTTGGCGTTTGTGCCTTCGTCAGGCGAATGAGGTGGTTCTGGATTCGCGTTCTAATCAGCAATCTGTAAACTGTCTGTGCTGTTATGTGTGCTTTTGGAGACCTTCATTTGCCTGACGAAGGCACAAATGGCGAAAGCTAGCAGATTTACTATCAAATAAATTGGTTGGATTTAAAATTGGTATTGCTGGACTCTTACTGAGAAAAATCCTGCCATGGGTGTTTGTCCTATTCATACAGTTCCCATGCAGTTTCTCTGTGAAAAATGTGTGCACTAAAATGGATCACCGTAGAATGTGACGCAGAATTCCACAAAATCTTTGGGCATCTTAATGCTGATTATTGGTTTCATGGTAATCAGTAGACTTTTAATTCCAGATTTTATTGAATCAAATTTCACCACCTGCCATGGTGGGATTTAAACTCAGTCCCAGAACATTACCCTGAATTTATGGCTTATGAGTCCATTGGTAATACTAACATACCACCGCCTCTCCATTTCATATATGCGTGAATATTCCTGAAACAGGAAGTAGTGGACAGGGGTGCCCTGTAGTCCGAGTTACTACTTCAATTATCGGGTTGTATCAGCATCTTGGAGTTCAGTGAATGCACGTTTTTACTGAAAACTATCATTTCCCCAATGAGAAGGCTCAGGGCATGGTCTTCTTTCAATAGTATTCACTGTTTTAGCTCCACATTTAGACTTTGTATAAAGTTGCCCTGTGCGCATATTGCTTGGACTTTCACCAGCTCATATGTGCTCCAAGGCTATGCTCTGAGACGGATTTGTCAAAAAAAAACAGGTTCAGGGAAAGCTCCATTTTAGAATGACCTATTATTGAGTGGCTTGGAGCATGAATTGGCCCCCATGTGTAAATGTGTCTTTGCCAAAGGGCCATAGATGAGGCATGGGTTGAATCGTTGCTGTTGAACTATTACGTGCAATTGAGTTTGGTTGTTTGGAACACATAGATGACTGGAAAGTTGTAAGCACATTTCCCTTCACGATGCTGAAAGAACATAGACATCGTACAACTCATGAGAAAACTCAGGGACTTTGAATGACAACTGTGAGAAAGCATTACCTGGAATCCTGGACTAAATACACAATATGGTGCAGGCAGATAAGTAGCAGTTGCTGAAAGTCTGTAACTTCAACTTGCATGGAATCCCTACAGTGTAGAAAGATGCCATTTGGCCCATTGAGTCTGGACTGATAACAATCCCACCAAGGCCCTATTTCCTTACCCTCACGTATTTAACCTGCTAATCCCCCATAAGCAATGAATTGTGAGAACAAATTTTAAGCAGCTGCTGATAACCACTTCCCTCATCTTCAGCATTAATAAATTTCCCCTCCAAAGGCAGTTGGAGAGGCAAGGGAGAAATCTGGATGGATGGATTTGGCTTCTAGATCAGGCGTTTGATGTGGAACATTTAGATTCAGGTCAACACTTTAGAGTATGTTTGGTAATCCAATACCTGAACCTGATCTGCAAGGGCACTATTGATAACTGACAAGTCAAGTTGGCTCACCTAAAACCTGGAGAGCTAGAGGCTGGAATGCTTCCCACACCACATTTGAATGGATAATTTGATAGTGATTGAGTAAGAAGCGGGAAGTATACCAATACCCTATTACTGTGGTGTGCATGGTTTTACTGGCAATAGACATGCATCCAATGGAATGTTTTGTCAATCTTACTGAAACTATCTGGGTTTCAATAAATAGGACATTTCTACATGGGGAGAGAATGGAAGCAAACTAAAATTCTCTGTGCATGAGCTCCTTGGTTTCTTTGCCTTATTTATTACTTTACAGAATCACAGAATACTACAGTGCATAGAGGCCTTTCAGCCCATCAAGTCTGACCTGCCCACATATTCTCACTTACCAGTACTTGGCCCATGGCTTTGAATGTGATGGTGTGCCAAAAACTGATACAGACACTTTCCGGGTTTTTTTAACCTATCTTATTTCTATGGTGCCTAACTTTGGACTCTGACACATGCAAAGATTTTCTCAATGTCTGCTCAATCATAATGCTATCCATTATATTTTTAGGGACTTTGGGTCATCCTTTCAGCTTTCTCGCATATAGACTGCACAATCTCTCCTGACAGTATAATGATTGCATTTTAGCTATAACTGGGGAGACGATGTCCTAGTGGTATTGTCGATAGACTATTAATCCAGAAACTCAGCCAATGTTCTGGGGACCTGGGTTCAAATCCCTCTGTCAGCATCTGGCATTGACGCACCTCCTGACAGCTTTGAATCCCGCCATGGCAGATGGTGGAATTTGAATTCAATAAAAATATCTGGAATTAAGAACCTAATTCTGGAATTAAGATGACTGTGAAATTGTCCGTTGTTGGAAAAACTCATCTAGTTCACTAATGTCCTTTAGGAAAGGAAATGTACTGTCCTTACTTGGTCTGGCCTACATGTGACTTCAGAGCCACAGTAATAAGGTTGACTTTAAACTGCTCTCAGGCAACTAGGGATGGGCAATAAATTCTGGCCAGCCAATAACGCCTATGTCCCATGAATGACTAAGAAAAACAAAATAATTGATCATTTAAATGAATACAAGGTGTGCCATAATTATTAGAAATTAATTATAATGTCGATTTGCAAATCATAACTTGCATAGATAAGGGACTTATGGAGTAGCAAACATGAATTAAACATAATTAACATTGACAGAGAAGGAAAAGAATGAAATACAAACAGAAAATGCTGGAAAAACTCAGCAACTCTGGCAGCACCTGTGAAGAGAGATAGAGTTAATGTATCAGGTCCATGACCAATCATTAAGTTCTGAGAAAAATCTATTTTTATTTAAATTTATGGAATGAAAGTAGAAAGGAACAATGAATATTGCACATGTTTTAAATCACCTTGAATAACGATACCTTGTCATCTATACTAAGCCTATTGTGCACATGTTTGATATTTATACTCAGTGAACAACATGATAAATTCTCTACAGACTTTGAAAGTTCAAAGACTGGGCATTTGTATGATCACAGTACAAGCCTAGCACTGCTTTATTGTAACAAATTTACTTTGGTACAGTAATAAACTATCTGAGGCTGGGTGATTCCAACCAGTTCCTGTCTTCCCTTTGAAACTTATGTTTAGACTTCAATATCCTCCAACATTTTAAGGCAACAAATTCAATTTAAATAAGGCAAGTGTAATGGATTTGGTCCTGCAGGCTTTTCATCTTCCTGTTTTTTTCACAGCAACCTGTAACACAGCAAGGGTTGTTAAACTTCCAGTATTTCCAAGAATTGAACACGGTGGCCCGTGATTAGCATTGCTGCCTCACAGCATCAGGAATCTGGTTCAATTCCTGACTTGTCACTGTGTGGAGTTTGCATGTTCTCCCTGTGTCCGCATGGGTTTTCTCTGGATGCTCTGGTTTCCTCTCTGACTAAATGACATATTGGTTAGGTGCATTGGCCATGCTAAATTCTCCCTCAGTGTATCCGAACAGGCACTGGAGTGTGGCAACAAGGGGACTTTCACAGTAACTTCATTGCAGTGCAAATGTAAACCTCCTTGTAACATGAGTAAATAACCTTTAAAAATACTTTAACTCTTTTTCTGAATTTTAACTCTTAACTGAACATTAACTCTTTAACTGAGCATTAATTCCAGTTCTTTAACTGAAAATAGACACTACCTGATTTAGAACAAAATGGCCAGGTCTGCTCCGGATGTAGAATCGATCCTCATTCTCTGGAAAAAGTTCTCCAGGGCCCTTCTTGCGATGGTTGATCTCTTGAGTTATCGCTAGAGACAAAGGATTGGAATGAGTCTTTTATCCACAAATTGTTTCAAGCTCTTCCAGAATATTCTCTGGCACCCAGCCTATGGTGTAATCAGAAGCCAATCACATTGTGTGAACAGCCAATGGAATTATTTGTAAACAACTCCATACTGCTTGGTTCAGATAGCATGTAGGGCAAGTAGAACCCATAAACCTCAGTGCCATGTAGTGAAACTCAAAGGCAACAACTTCCCATATTTGGTCAACACGGGAAGTTTCAAATCGTAGCTCCCAAACTAGGTTATGACACACAGTAACTCTGCAGCCTGCACCTGTTTTTAATTGCATCTTGACCAAAAATCCCTGTATGCTTAACTCTCAATTACAACATTGCTTTTTGCATTTAATATTGCCATTATTGTAGTTACAATGATTGTTGAAGTCAATTTTTCTTCTAATTTCCAAAATTTAATAATTTATACATATAAATAACAAAAATATTACTCCTTATAGCCTCTCAGTTGAGGAAAAGTAAAACTGATTAGCATCTTGCACGGTGAATTCAAGCATTATAATGCCAGGCTTTAGGATATATACCAGAATTTTACCAGCACACCCACCCTGATTCCAGGAGAGGGCAAGGCTTGGAGAATGGCATTCCCCATTGGCTTTGGGTGGGATCCTATGAACTTTGGGCACACATGCCACATGTCAAACTGCTTCTGGTGGAATCTTCCCTTCTGATAGGTCCATTCCTTTGTTTTTGAATAAAACCACAAGGTTTGGAAGTAAAAGCCTGATTAATAAGATTATGCCATTGCCATGTACTCGCACTTGAACCTAAAACGCTTGTGAAAAACACTTAGGCAATAAAATGGCTCAAATGGAAGTAACTTTTCTTCAAAGGTTTCAATCAAATTTGCATTTTGAATTTCAACTGAGACAAGTCATAGGGCATTGTTGTTATAGTGTTGGATCTCACAGGATTTTGGACCCTTTGTTGTGAATGTTCAGTAATATTGTTGTTGTGGAGTTGTCATTTTCCCTTCAAAAAATCACTGAATTTTTTTCATTCTGCTTGCCAAGAGAAATGTAGCGGACTCTGGGTGGACCATAGAAAGGCCCACTGATCTCGAGTGGGATTTCCTGCTGTCGGTGCGAGTGCAACTGGAAAATCCTGCTCTGCGCGTAAACCGTTCAACTTTCAGGTAGTTCCCCATCTATTATATGGCTCTGGTAGTCAGCAGGTAGAGTTTTCCGAGCAGGCTGGCTACTTGATAAACCATTGGAAAGCCCCTCCGCCTGGTAACACCAGCCTGAGGACTGAGGGTTAAAATGTATATCTCATTATCATTTTATAATTGAAACCAATCAAGTTGAAAAAAATCAATTCCTGCACATTGTGCTCGACAATTCAATTGTACAGTTGCTGTACGTGTGTTGAGAGAAGCCTGGGTATCATTTGCATTTTACAAGCTGTATGGTTTCTGTTTTAATATGTTGGCTGACGAGTTGCGTTCTCTGCATTTGTGGCCATGAAGTGCAATGGTAAAATGTGTCAAGTATCTGCATTTTTTTACCATTATATCATAACCTCATACATCTAAAGGATGACTGAATTCATGGAATCATAGAATCCCTACAGAGTAGAAAGAAACCATTTGGCCCATCAAGTGTGCATTGACCACAATCCCATCCAGGCCCTATCCCCATAATTCCACTTATTTATGCTGCTAATTCCTTGGATATTAAAGGGCAAGTTACTATGGCCAATCAAACTAACCCGCACATCTTTGCACTGTGGGAGGAAACTGGAGCACCCAGAGAGAAGCCATGGGGACATGGGGAGAATGTGCAAACTCCACACAGTCACCCGAGACTGGAATCAAACTCAGGTCCCAGGTGCTGTGAGGCAGAAGTGCTAAATGTGTTGCCCTCAATTCTGTTGCAGGTTGGTAAAATTCATGTCATTTTCGTTGTGCATACTGCACAGTCTGTTTGAACCCTTACACGATGGACAAAGAATTGAAGTAGACTTCTTAGTACAACCAATAGTTATTTAAAACACACAATACCAACAATAACTTAATCTTACAGAAAATACTAAAGTTCAAGTCCAATGCAAGACTTTGACTTAACTTTGTGTAACTGGCAAGTAGTCAAGCAGTTATTGGCCTTTATCTGTGCATTGGTCTGTATAGTTCTCTGCATAGCCTGGTCCTTTGGTTAGTCTGGCACTTTGGCTCTAATCTTCCTTTCTTCTTGGGTGTGGTGGCTCTCCTCATGCTGGTTGTTGCTGGTGACGGTCACTGTTAGCTCATTTGTGGGGTCAGAGAGAGAAAGAGAAATTCTTGGTTGCACAGCATCCTTTTATATGCTGTTGGGCTTCATGCTCCTTTTGGACATTGCCAATCAATCAGCCAGGACTTGATCACCTTAATCGATTAAAGTCCAATCAGGTGCTGCCACACCAATCTCTGGGTGTGTCTCCAACAGCCATGTCTGTAGGTGCTGGGGGCATGTAAGAGAGACACCTCCCTTCCAAATAAGGGGTTACAATGCCCCTATGTCTGGTAAACAACCCACTTTGACTAGAAAGTCCCTTTTGTCCTGGAGATGACCCATATCCTGTGTATTCAGTGGTCTGAGTTGCAGCCTGTTTTATCTCTGTCTTTTAGGCAACAGCCTGCTGTCTTGGTTCATGCCCAATTGTCCCAGAACGCTCTACAAATCACTATTTTAGGTGGCCTGTTTGGCCACACTTAGAGGGGAGTTAAGAAAAAAATGTTTTCGTCCTTAGGGCGATAGGGATCCGGAACTCACTGCCTAAAGGATGATAGAGGCAGAAGACCTCATTTCATTTAAAGGATGTCTGGATTTGTACCTGGAACGCTACAGACCAAGTGCTGGAAAGTACGATTGGGCTGAGTGGCTTCTCTCTCTGACTAGTGCAGTGGCCTTTTCCTATGCTGCCATCTTTCTATGATATAATTGAAAAGGGTTTTGTGTACACTGGACGGAATTTTAACAGCACGTCTGCCCAAGTTTTGCACGATCCTGCCTGAGGCTAATGGAGAATGCTGTTCTCCAAGCTGAGCTATCCCTGGAATCAGGGCTGGCATGCCGTAAAATTGTCTTTTGATCACTTCCATTAATTTTTTTTAATAAATAATAACAGAGAGTGGGGAAAACAATGCTGTTTCACTGACATTGAAGCATTATTGGATCAGGAATGTATTTGCTTTCTAATTGATGTGGGAAGGCAGTAAGCAGAGAGGATGGACCTGTGAAGTCACCAGTGGCAGGAGTGTGGTGTGGGGATGGAAAATCTGGAGGTAGAAGATTATACAATAAAACCTCCAAGAGTATATTTGGCTAAAGTCCACCAGTGGGATCTGGATTTCTCTGAAGCTAAGCCAGCTGAAAAAAATGTGCCACTCATCCAAATCCCATTTTTCAGCATTTGACCCATAGAACAAGTACAATGCTGAAGAGATCATTTGGCCCATTGATTCTGCACTGACTCTGACAGAGCATCTTAATCAGATACCCTTCCCCGCGGCTACTTGGCTCAGTTGGCTGGACGGCTGGTTCGTTATGCAGAGTAACGCCAACAGTGTGGGTTCAATTCCTGTATTGGCAGATGTTTTTTTTTATGAGCAGCACAGCACGGGAAACAGGCCCTTCGGCCCAACGAGCCTGCGCCGCCGTCATAACTATATAGTAGCAATTCCATTATCCTATTATAGATTTAGGTTATTCCTAATATGGAAGACTCTCACTATAGGGACAATTTGTTTCCCTATCAGCCTAAGAGCGAATTTTTGGGTTGTGGGAGGAAACCGGAGTGCCCGGAGAAAACCCACGCAACCACGGGGAGAACGCGCAAACTCCTGCAGACACCGGCCCAATTCCAAGTGTCTGCACAGCCACATCGATAGTCTCTGAGCTGTCATGGTGCCCTTCAGATGGTCCAGATAAAGCACTCATTTACGACATGAGGTACCAGGCAACCCATGAATCAACATCCAAGAGCTGTACTCGCACCACCTGCCGAATGCATGCTCATTGTTGGTCAAGTATGGACCGAATTACCTGTGGGGGGAAAAAAAGCCGTAGTTAAACAGTCCTACTATATCCCTCTATCTGCATACCGCTCACGTGGCTGTCCAAGAGACCCTTAAACAGCCCCAGCGTGCCTGCTCCCACCACCTTACTCGGCAGTGCATTCCACACCCCCACTACCCTTTGTGTGAAAAACTGCCCTCTAATATTCGTCCTATACATAGCCCCCCTCACCCTATGGCCATGACCCCTCGTCCTATCCATTTCTAAAGGTGGAAAAAGTTTACCTCCATTTACTCTATCTATACCCCTTATAATCTTATACACCTCTATGAGATCCCCTCTAAGCCGACGTCTTTCAAGGGAAAACAACCCCAGTCTATTTAATCGTTCCTCATAAGACAGTCCTTCCATACCAGGCAGCATCCTGGTAAACCTCCTCTGCAGGACTCCACATCCTTCCGATAGTACGGCGACCAGAACTGGACGCAGTATTCCAAGTGAGGCCTAACCAACGTTCTATACAACTGCAACATCAAACTCCTACTCTTGTATTCTATACCCTTTTCTATGAAAGCTAACATACTATACGCCTTCTTTATCACCTTCTCCACCTGTGAGGACACCTTCAGAGACTTGTGAACCTGCACCCCCAAGTCTCTCTGCGTCTCTATGCTCCGTATAGTTTTACCTTTTATCCTATACCTCTCTTCTACGTTTTTCCGGCCAAAATGCATCACCTCGCATTTATCCGGATTAAATTCCATTTGCCATCGATCTGCCCAGTCTACCACCCTATCTATGTCCTGTTGTATTGCCTGACACTGCTCCTCTGTACCCGCCAATCCAAGCATCTTGGTGTCATCAGCAAATTTGCTGATCTCACCACTTACCCCAACTTCCAAGTCGTTTATGTAGACCACAAATAGAAGAGGACCTGGTACTAAGCCTTGTGGCACTCCACTAGTGACAGGCTTCCAGCCGGAAAAAGAGCCTTCCACTACTACCCTCTGTCTCCTCCTCCCAAGCCAGTTCTCGACCCATCTACATACCTGGCCCTATATCCCATGCGCCTTCACCTTCTCTATCAGTCTACCATGAGGAACCTTGTCAAACGTTTCATGTAGGCCCCACCTTCTCAACCTAACCCCTCTCCTGAGATATGGTGGCAGAATGTGCACAGATGGTGTCCCAAGGCAGGAATTGAACCCAGGTTTCTGTTGCTGTAAGGCAGCAGTGCTGACCCCTGTGCCATCATTCTGCCTTTGTTGCAACTCATTTACAAGAATTTAGTGCCGAAGCCATAAATAAAGGAAGATTATTAAGTGAATTAAGAGTTGAGGCTGTCATTATTTGTCACATTAAACGAGAATGCTTGAAAGAGTTTGAATCAGTAGCTGAATAATTAGAAGGTAGCAAAAAAAGGGAGTTATTTAGTTCTATATGACTATACTGTCTGAAAGAACAGCCATCCATAATCACATGTCGCTATATTTTGTTCAAACCTCTAAGTTTCTCACCTTGAAACACTGTCCAATTCCTGTTCAAAACTATTCATGATTTTTTTCAAGGAATTTGAATCTACGAACTTGAGCACTGCTGTCTCAGCACCAGGGATCCAGGTTTAAATCCCAGCTTGGGTCTCTATCTGGAGTCTGCATATTCTCCCCCTATCTGTGCAGGTTTCCTCCAGGTGCTCTGCTTTTCTCCCACAGTCTGAAAGATGTGCTGGTTAGATGCATTGGTCATGCTAAATTTTCCCTCAATGTGCTTGAACAGGTGTTGGGAGTGTGGCAACTAGGGGATTTTCACATTAACTTCATAGCAGTGTTCTTGTAAGCTTACTTATGATACTAATAAATAGGCTTTAAGCTTGACTCGTAGTCAGAAGGAATACTTTTTCTCCATCTTTTCTATCAAAAACTTTCATCATATTTAAACTTCAAGCTTTAAAAACTTGAAACTTAAAATTTAAACTTGAAACTTTACTTCAGATCATCTCTGAAACATTTCTGTTCTAAGGAGAACTATTCTAACTCTTTCAATGTATTCCCATAACTGAAATCTGACAGGCAATATAATCTTACTCTATGCCCTTTCTGTAGTCTTCATATCTTTGCTGAAGAATGGTGTCTAGAATTATTCATAATACTCCAGCAAAAGCCTAACTGTTGATTCACTGTGAAGCTAAATATTGATGTTGCAAACCAGATGACGATTTGTTTAAGGCCAGATTTATTTACAGAATGCAACATTTATAAATATCCTCAGCCCTAATAAACAACCCAAATCCCAGAAGTCTCTCTATATTCCTTCGAGTGAGCAATAATCAAATAAAGCAATTAAAGAACAATCCTTAAAGGGGAACTGTAACTAAAACAGTCTTGCTTTCTATGTGCTTATGCCACTTAATCAATACTGTCTGGTGAAGGAATGTCCTATACATAGCTTTAATAATGGACTCTGTTCCACAAGTTTACATGTAGATAGTCATTTATTTAAAACTTGGACACAAACCTAAGCTTTTAAGATGGCTGTCACAAATCATGTGACTTTTAGCATTTAGTTTACAGACAGCATCAAGTTTCCAGTGAATACATAAATATGAAGGTAGGTGAGGGTACCTCCCAGCTATTTGTGGAATTTACACATGTCACTGTTTAAGGATGGGCCAAAAGATTATGGTTTCCCCAGGCTGCCTGTCTCCATGGTTCTCACTGGAGAAAAAGGAAGATCAAAACTCAATGGCCATAACTAACTCTCCATTATTTCTCAATGGCCTCTCTCATCCCCATCCAAAGCACTTTTGGTAGGCAGCACAAGTGCTAACCTAGTCATCATATCATCAAAATTAACTTCAGGTGACAAATTTTATGTAAAGAATTTAAGGGACCAGGGCACTCTGCAGGGAAAAACACTAAAGAGACAGCAACTGCAGACAAAAGCATAATCTACCTTTTTGAGGATCATCGGACATCAGCCAGTCCGGGATCCAGAGTCTGAAACCAGCTGCAGTTCATTAAGCAACAACAGTATTTTTAACTGTTCCAGTTTTCAACTTCACCAGAGAACCAACTTTCTAGATTTGACTACAAAATAGGTTCACAGCAGGCTGAGAGATTTTCACTATACAGGACCGTCATTTCAACTTGAAATCATCATATCCAGTTAAGAAACCATACGCTTGCCACGTGGAAGAATGGAATTAGTAAATCAGTGACTGACTTAACCATGATCTGTAAAAGTATACTATCTTTATCTGCATTCAATTTTTGTGTGCAAGAGTCTGTGTGAGACTAAATGTAGAAACTTGCATTCATTTGGGATAAGCATATGAGAATAAATAACCTTGAACATGACTGAAAAAAGACGTGCTGTCAATGTTTTTCAGCTGGCTCTCATGTGGGCAGGGGTTGCAAGATTACCAATAGTAAAGGGGACAATAGTTAATGCTGCACAAGATGAGAATGCAGATTGGAAGAGGCATTGCCATGAAGGATGCACCAGGGAACAATTAACTGCTGAGCTTTTGTTCAAATTCAAACCAGGCAGGCTGACTCTGGTTGGCCAAGGCATTGTTATGGGAATGTACTAGAGAATGGCTTGCCCAAAGAAATGTGTGGATATCTTCCTTCTGTCTGTAAAGGAAAGGAGATTGTGTGTAATCAGAATTTATAAATATTGTTTAATTGTAGAATGGGATCTAATGTTTGATACTGAGCAGAATTTTCCTTTTTCTTCCAAGTTGTGGCTTTGATGAGAGAAGCAGTGCGCAGCGTATTGGCTGCACTGTTGTCATTTCTCGCCATATTTTCCAGTTTGTGGATGTTTAAAATGCTGGAGGCGTGTCCCATGCTGTCAAGCTAATCTTTGAACGAGTCTGCCCTATCACAACAGAGATCGGTGTATCCTTTTTCAAGAGTACCCTGATCTCCGGCATTGAAGATAAAAAACAAAGACACCCCCCCCCCCCCCCCCCCCCCCCCCCCAAAATACATGAAGAACTTTTACTTCACGTCAGGAAACCTTCTCTCCCTCTGCCTCTCTCCTCTCCTCCCACCTCCCTCCTTTCCTTCTACTCAGGACATGGGATCCTCATCCCATATGCGTAGGTACCAAACTCTGAGCCAATGGGCAATGCCCAACTATTCCCCTTCGAGCCTATTGGCTGTACTTACCTCTGCCTCTGACTTGCTCTCTTCCCTGCCTCACATTGCTCCAGATCTATTGGAAATCTTGCTGACACGATGTCAAGTTGATGAAGCGGGAAATACAAACACAGGAATATTTTACAACGGGGAAGCCTATTAATGATTCGTTAATGTATTTAAATGAATTACCTGACCATCATGAACGAGGGGATGGCTATGCCCCAAGATTCTGTGTATTTAAAAGTAGTGCAATGTTCATGCATGCTATTTCTGTCTTGAGGTTCACTGCCTTTTTTCAAAGAAAACAGTCTTAGTCTATCCCATCTTTTCTCAAAACTAGAATTCTCAATTCATGGCAACATTCTTGTAAATCTCCTTTTATCCTATCTGGTACGATCACATCCTTTCTGAAATAGAGTTACCAGAACAGCACACAGTACTCTAGCTGCATTCTAACTGGTGTTTCACTCTGTTCGTTGCATAATCTCCCTGCTCTTTTACCCTAGGCTATGACCAGAAAAGGGGAGCATATTGTGAGCCACCTTGAGCATCTTATCTACCTGCCCTGTGACCTTTGTCTTGGACATGCATTCCAACGTCCCTCTTGGTATCCTACGACTTATGCTGAATGTGAAGTGAAGTCGAGGGATTCCAAAGGCCTTGCAAACCGATGAACGTAAGTGGGATTTTGTGTGTACGTTTTAGGTTTTTTGTTATGCTTTCCAATTGATGATGAAACTAGGACAATTTGGAATCTGGTCCAGTCTTAAGCCTTGGTGCAGCTTTAATCTATTGCTACTTGCTAGTCCACAGCCCAGTTTAATATGATGAATGCACAGTGGAGAAAATTAAGATTGTCGACTTCATTCTGAATTAACAGTGGCGAGGTTTTAGAAAACAACTATTGGATTACGTATAATTGATGTACAATTAGTTGTGCAAAATTTAAACATTTCAGTATTTAATGAATAACTCAAAAACAAGTTCTTGATAATATTTGAGATTGGGCGCTTTTAGCATAAATGCCGTTGAGAAAGACAAAACATGGTGAGAGAAGGTGATGTATGGAGAGGGTTCTGCATTGGGGAACTGATCCGATTGCTCATTGCTACGAGGATCAGTTGTTTTTCTGGTTCTAACTGTTGTGTTGGACTTCACTCGTAACCTAGAAACCATGTCAAAGCCTCTCACAGCACTATTTATAGCGCACTTCAAAAAAAAAAATTGCTGCAAATGCTTGAAATCTGAAATAAAACAGAAAATATGGAAATGCACAACAGACCCGCCAGATGTTGATGGATCTGTTGTGTACTTCCTGCATTTTCTGTTTTTGTTACTGTAATAAAGAATGCTCCAACATAAATTGTCTTTCTGTTGTTCCCCTTGGGACTCATTAATGTGAACCAACAAATGAAATAAAAGCAGGTGGCCAAGCCATTTCCCTCACAATATATTTCAAATGTAAACTGGGCTGCCTTGAAAGAAATGGTCTGCTTGTTTTGTAATAATAATGCATGAGGAAGGACACAGTTTGACACAGTGATGTTGAAATACTGCAGGGGTTCTTGTAGTCTCCCACTGTGATCCCTGAAGATATGGAGTGAATGGTCGCTTTCTGCCGCTTGGTGCAATTTTTTTCTGGGGGCTTTAGTCAGTTTCTTTATGGGGAAATCAAAAGAGCCCCTGGGAAATTGCAGGACCAGGACTGTACGTCAGCTGGTTTAATGAAGTAAGTTTCGCACAGGGGTTTTTAAAAAAAAAAACAAGAGCGCTGATGACAAATGGAAAGAGGAAAAACTTTATTTGGATGAAGCCTTTCAAAACCTCAAAATGGTACAGATTACTTTCAACCCATGAAGTGTAGTTAATTTTGGAAAACATGGCGTCCAGTTTGCAGATGGGTGTAAGGTGCCATAAACACGACCTACGTTATTCCCTTATATAAAGGAACAATATAGGTCGGGCCAATGAAGAAAACCTCCTGCTCCTCATTGAAATAATGTCATCTACTTCATCATTGTGGGGATGATCTTTAAGTTAAAGTTTATTTATTTGCACAAGTAGGCTTACACTAACACTGCAAATGAAGTTACTGTGAAAATCCCCTAGTTGCCACCCTCTGGCACCTGTTCAGGTACACTGAGGGTGAATTTAGCATGGCCAATGCACCTAAACAGCATGTCGTCTTTCAGACTGTGGGAAGAAACAGGAGCACCTGAGGAAACCCACACAGACATGGGGAGACTGTGTGGAGTCTGCACTGTGACCCAAGCCAGGAAACTTGGGTCCCTGGCACTGTGAAGCAGCAGTGCTAACCACTGTGCCACCATGCCGGCTTCACTACTTCTCAAGTCTGTTCTGAGTATTATTAACTATAGACAAAGATGGAAGTCTGCCACAGTGCACCACTAAGCGCAGAAGAAAATTGGAATTTCATAATTGAGTTTAGATTTTTTAAAAAGTGACCAATCATTAATTGGATAATATAGAATTGATAAGACATATACACGCACCTGCACCCACATACACACATGGGCATGTGTGCACACAGACACAGATCCCTACCTCACAAGCACATACTGTGAAAAATATCTAATCCATAGTTCAAGTTCGTATTTTAGAGATAATGTTTAGGTCTGTGAATGTTATTATTGTGAAGGTAGGGTAGCTGAAGTACTATTGGGCTTTAGAAATTGGCAGAACACTTGAAGGAAAATTAATGTTCAGAAGGTAACTCATTAAGCACATTGTTTAACAGAGTCAGCGTAGAAGAAATGGAACCTAAATGCAGCAGATGGGCTTACTTAGCTGGAGATGTGATATTACATTGCTGGCAAAGAGGTGCAGTCCAAAGAGATATTTTGGGAGATGGAGTTCAATCAAAAGCAATCAGTGAATCCTGAAAGATTAGAAGTTCCCTGTTTTCAATTTATCTATATACTTGGGGGGGGGGGGGGGGTGATTGCAGTTTGGACCTCTTGTGATTTGCAAGTCACAATGAAATTCTGGGAGCTGTTAAAAGATTCCAACTAGTTAGGACTCAGGAAAAGTACAGGGTAGATAGTGAAATGTCATTGTTTCCATGCCAGGCAGTTTGGTCTTGGAGGTCTTGGGAGCCATTTATAGTTCAGTGCAGCAGGAAGACTGGAGTTTGGAGAAACCAGTGCCAGCTTAGTAAAGCTAATGGTCTGTAAAAGGGATGAGAGCAAGCTGGTAATTAGAGATGGGAGTGCAGCTTTGTGAATCCCATGAACCCTAGTTTGGGAGAAGAGATTAAACCATTGGGAGTGAAACTAAGTCTTTCAGGCAATCTTAGTGTCTTAGAAAAGAAGGCTGGAACATTGAAAATGTGGAGTTGAAGTCCCATATGAGGGGGAAAGAGTTTTAATGAAATTTTGAGTTGCTGAGAAATCCATGGGCTCCGCCTTGTTACATCTGCTATTTAATATGCAAAGTGGTGAGTTCAATCACAGTTTGAATTTGTTAATTCATGTTTACCTCATTCATTCTTAATGTTAGAGTATAAGATTGTTTTATTTTTCTGACTATTTTTATAACTAGGTTAGAAATTCAAAAGTGTTTCATGAACACCACCTTGATCATAAGTTTCGCAATTTGAACTTAACTAGAATAAGCATGGTATGTTTCACTTCTCATGAGTCATATGACCTAATAGGAAGCTTTACTTAAATAGTTTATTTTAAAATATGGTTAACATTACAGAAAGAAAATTAGCAATAACTTTTATCAATTAAAAATGAGACAAACACAATAATGTATAACCTTTAACAAATATTTTGAAAATGTTCCAATCAAACAAAACTTTCTAAAGACAAAGCTCTTGCCACACGTTTAACATAGCAAGGGCTAATGCTCACATGATATTGGAACTGAGTCCTTTGGTTGGAAAATTGAAAACCTGACATCTCAACCTTGTAACTTCTAACCTTTGAATATACCCAGAAGAGTTTAAAGTCAGAACAGCTTCCTAGAAAACCAGGAAAACTCTGGTCAAGCCATGAACAGCAGATTTCCTACTCCAGAAAGGCAAGATGCCTTCTTTCAGCTTACCAGCAGAGTTCCCAAACCGGGAAGAGAGAGAAACATTTCTTTTCAGCTTGATATCTCTTCTAAAATTAAAACTGCAGCCAGGCAAACAGAAAATGAAACAATAAATTCACTAGGAAGGAAAAGAAAACTGCCCAAAAATACATGACCTGCCAACCAGTCTTCCTCCTAATAATACAGGGTCATGGGTCCCTGATGGAAAACTACAAGGTACTTGATAGAAGTCTACAAGATTATAAGGGGTATGGACAGAATGGATGATCAGAAGCTTTTTCCGAGGGTGGAAGAGTCAATTACCAGGGGAAATAGGTTTAGGGTACAAGAGGCAATGTTTAAAGGAGATACATGAGACAAGTTTTCCATACAGGGTGGTGGGTGCCTGGAACTTGCTACTGGGGGTGGCAGTGGAAGCAGATACAATAGTGACTTTTAAGAGGCACCTTGACAATGAATAAGGTGGCAACAGAGGGCCGTGGTCTCTGGAACGGTAGGTGAGTTTTAGTTCAGTTAGGCAACATGGTCGGTGCGTGTTTGGAGGATTGAAGGGCCTGTTCCTGTACTATAATTTTCTTGGTTTTTTCATAAAAAGTCCCAGAGTAAAAATGAACAATCCCATTTAAGTCATTGAAGTGGCAATAAAAAAGCTGCCTGGCAATAGTAAGAGTTGCAGAGAACATGATTTACAAAAATATTCTCTTGAAGGTACACTAATGTCACACTGTGCACAGTGAAACACATTTTGTATGTTTAAAACTATGGAATAATCTGGATTTTGACTCCAAGCGGAGACAAACTTTGTCTAGTTTAAACAAAATGTTACTGATCCCCAATCAGATAATAACATTACGCGTACCTAAGAAATTAGGTGGCTTGTTAAAGGTTTAGGCAAAGTTTATGACTGAATAATCTAATTAGTTGGAAAGGCCGGAAATGAAAACTTATTTCTGAGGAGAAAGTAAGATGATGGCCAAGTGGTATTATCACTAAACTATTAATCCAGAAACTCAACTAATATTCTGGGCAACTGAGTTTGAATCCTGCCATGGCAAGTTGTGGAATTTGAATTCAATAAAAAAAAATCTGGAATTAAGAATTTACTGATGTCGATGAAACCATTGTTGAATGTTGGAAAAACCCATCTGGTTCACTAATGTCCTTTAGGGAAGGAAATCTGCCATTCTTTCTTCGTCTGGCCTATGTGTGATTCTGGAGCTACGGCAATGTGGTTGACTTTCAGTTGCCCTCTGGCAACTAGGGATGAGCAAATAAATGTGGGTTAACTAGTGATGCCCATGAAAATAAAGAATAGAATCCAAGCAACTGTTCTTCTTTGTTGACCAGTGGCATGCTGCAGAAGTATTCGAGTTACGATTCAAGTGCAAGATTTTTCCCAAAAGAAGCGAACAGAAGGAATATATCTTTAAAGAAAGGGTGGGATTTTCTGCCTGCTTCACCCCAAGGCCGGAAAATCCTGCCCGATGTCAACAGATGTTTGCATGGTCCATGTCCTGCCCGCTACAATTCCTGTGGTGGGTGGGATGGGAAGACTCCACCCGAGATGTCAGGACATAAGCAGCGATAGCAACAGTTTGTGAAAACCTGGTTTGTGTGTTTTAAATTTTAGCAGTTTTCCATTGAGATTTATTGCGGTTAGTAACCCAGTTGCAAGTGCTGGTCACAACATTAATTATTTTCTGATAAGGTAAACCCAGACTGGATGGTATTTGGATCACGAATGTTTTCTATCAAAGAGATTACTTCAACAGGATCGCTCCCCAAGACAGGGAAAAACAAGAGACAAGTACAGACTTGATACAGTGAAACAGAAACTGTTGGGCTTTCCTGCCCAAGGATAGCCACTGTGACCACCAGGGGGCATTGCTGGCCTATTTAAGGAAATGTCTTGCATTTTCCAATAGTCCTCCCTTCCAAGGGAATCGTGATGTTTTTAATAGAGGGTTAGCAATGTTATTCACCAGGAAACTGCAAATAAAGTGAACAGCTCTTAATGGAAAAAGTAATAACACATTTAGTAAACTTGCAGATGCATGTTATAATGAGCAGCAGGTGCCTTATTCTACTCTCTATTGCCAAAAAAAACACATAAATATTTGACAAAGTGTATTTTTGAAAGTACAATAAAATAACGATTTGCAATTTATATCAGTTTACTGACTTGTGTATAACGATGAATGGCCTGATAGTCTGAATGGCATTAACATTTTTAAAAATTTGTCCTTTTTGTAGGATGTCATCTACAAAAGGTCAGCATTTATTCCCCATCTCTAATTGGCCTTGAAGAGCTGTTGAGCCACCTTGTTGAAATGCTGCAGTTTATCTGACAAAGGTACACTGCTGCAAGGGAGGGAGTTCCCTGATTCTAATGCAGAGAATACCGTTCCAAGTAAGGATGGTAGTGTGGCTTGGAAGGGAACTCACACAGCTCTTTCCATACACTTGCTGCCTTTTCTCTCCCAGGTGGTAGAAGTAACAGGTTTAGAAGGTGCACTCAAAGGAGCCTTGCAGAGTTGCTGCAGTCCATCTTGTAGATGGGACACATTACTGCTACAGTGAGTCCTAGGGATCCAGGGGAGAGAGGGTAGGGGAGGTCCTGGGAGTCAGTGAAGATGGGAGGTGGGGGCAATGTTAGTGTCAGGGGGTAGACCTGGGGTAGGAAGGCACTCCCAGGTTGCAAAGTGGAGGGTACCCCAAATCTGAATGGGGCCTTCAGATTGAGGCACCCTATCTCAACCCCACTTTCTGCTTGAGATGGAGTATTTTTTCAGTTTCCCACTCTATACTGGCCCACACCACCAGCTTAAATGTTGAGGCTGGAAGGTTGGGGAGGGGGCTAGGGGTGGAATGGCTCTTCAGTGGCCAGGGGAAAGGGTGGAATTTCTGCCTGAGGCATTGTCCACTCCACTGGGAAATTGCACGTGGCCTGAGGCAGGCGGGATCCCAGAGGAAATCCAAATCATTCCATTTTATACTCTTTCCCCACGTCCACCTTGTAGTCAAATGGCGAGGCTGTTGATTCTCGGGTGGAACAGAAACTGGGACAAGTTTGTCTGAATTGTTCAATGTTCAGTTCTGAGTGTACAGCTCTTTCCTGGCGCAGAATTGTCTTCTCCCTCCAAGTGGATTTGGAGGTATGGGGTGTCATACCTCATAATTCCATTTTATAATTTTTCCCCACCTCCACCTGGTTTCCCCCCCCCCCCCCCAATCCCTACCATCACAAGTGACACCACCCCCCCCCCCCCACACCCCACACCTCCCAATACACCTGGAGGGAGCAGACAGTTCTGTGCCAGAAAACAGCTGTACAATCATAACTGAACATTGAGCAATGCAGATAAAATGACAAACTTGTCCCAGTTTCCGTTCCACCTGAGAACCAACTGCCGAGCCATGTGACTATGAGAGGTTTGGCAGTTTCATGGAAGTCTTCTCATAGCACCATTACAGTGCAGATGGAGGCCATTCAGCCTGCAGCGATAATAATCCCACCCAAGCTCTACCCCCACAAACCCCACGTATTTACCTTGCTAACCATCCTCCCCCCAAAACACTAAGGACCAATTTAGTCAATGGCCAATGCACCTAACCAGCACGTCTTTTGGATTGTGGGAGGCACCCAGAGAAAACCCATGCACACACAAGGAGGACATGCAGACTCTGTACAGACAGTTACCCTGGCCCCCAGTCAAGGCCGATTGTTAAAACCAGATCCCTGGTGCTATGAGGCAGGAGTGCTAATCACCGTGTCACCATTCTGCGTTCCTGAAAGATCATCACTCCAAATAAAGTATCAATTCAATCACGAAGATACCAAGCCTTAGTAATGAATGGTTTTTGTAATTGTGGCTTTAACTTAACCAGTTTCTAATCTTTGTGTGTGATAGAGTGAGGTGAGGGGTTAACATATTGCATTCAAACCTCTGGGGTAGATGTGTGATAATAAATAACATTCTTTACTTTTTAAAAATCACTGGCAAGCCCACTGTAGGAATTTGTTTCAAATTAGAAAACAACACTCTGAGGGTTAGGTAATACCTCACATACAAACACTATGTACTGGAAGAAACCACACATTCTGAATGTAACATTCCTTGTATAAATATAGGAATAATAGAATTCCTCAGCCAGTCCTCTGGCACTGTTCTATTTTCTAATGAATTTTTCAAGTGTGCAGTAGTGCCTCTGCTCTCTCTTCCCTGTCCACTTTACTTTGCTTGGATGAGATGCAATCCTTCTTGACTTGGGGTTTTATCCTCTCAGTTTGCCAAATATCTTTTGTCACTCTTGGAATCATAGAATCCTTACAATCAGAAGGAAGCCATTCAGCCACCAAGCCTGCATTGATGACAATCCCATCCAGGCTCTATCCCTGTACCCTTGTATATTTACAAAGAACAAAGCAGCACGGGAAACAGGCCCTCCAATGAGCCCGCGCTGCCACCCCAATGTTCACACCTCTACCTGCGATCCCTGTCCATGTTTATAGATCTGTGGATTAAAAACCAAATTTGAGACAATCTATCTGCCCAAGCTACCAATTAGTCTAAGGGCACATCTTTGGGATATGGAAGGAAACCCACGCAAGCACAGGGAGAATGTGCAAACTCCCACAGACACAGGCCCAAATCCATGTATCCACACAGCGCAGCGATAGTCACTGAGCTGTTGTGTTGCCCATCAAATGGTCCAGGCCAAGCATACACTAACGACGTGAAGCACTAGGATACTCTCAAAAAAAAAATCCAAGAGCAGCCCTCTCACGATCCATCACATGTATGCCCCTTGTTAGACAAGGTAGACCAAAGCACCTGTAGGATAAAAACAAATACATGAATATCATCATCTATTTACACACTTCCCAGAGGTTCACAAGGCTCATGATCCCTATTTAAATCAGTTTTCTATACCCCTCCATTCCCATTCTGTTCATGTGCCCATCTAAGTATTTCTTAAATAACTCCAGAGTGCCTGCCTCCACCACTTTACTTGGCAGCGCATTCCATACCCCCACCACCATCTGTGTGAAAAAACTCCTAGCATCCAAATTATACCTTACTCCCCTCACCCTAAGCCCATGACCCCTCGTGCTGTTCGAGTCCATCCTAGGAGAAAGCTTAACCCTGTTTACTCTATCTATACCCCTCATAATCTTGTACACCTCTAGATCTCCTCTAAGCCCACGTCTTTCAAAGGAAAACAGCCCCAATTTGCCTAACCCCTCCACGTAACTCAGACCTTCCATACCAGGCAGCATCTTGGTAAACCTCCTCTGCACTCTGTCCAGAGTCTCCACGTCCTTCCGGTAGTAATTCAGCCAGAACTGAATGCAGTAATCCAAATGAGGTCTAACCAATGTTTTATACAACTGCAACATTAAAGGCCAGCTCTTGTATTCTGTACCCCTTCCTATAAAGGCTAAGATACCATATGCTTTTTTCACAACCTTCTCCACTTGCTCTGCCACCTTTAGAGACTTGTGCACCTGCACCCCCAGGTCCCTCTGCATTTCTATACCCTTAATACATCTACCCTTTATCATATACCTTCCCCCTCTACATTCTTTCTCCCAAAATGCATCACCTCACATTTATCAGGTTTGAATTCCATCTGCCATCTATCTGCCCAAGCTACCATTTACTCCGCTAATCCCTCTAACCTACACATCAAGGATACTAAGGGCCAATTAACCATGGCCAATGCACCTAATCCACACATCTTTTGGGATGTGGGAGGAAACCCATGCAGACATGGGGAAAACATGCAAACTCCACACAAAGTGACCCAAGCTGGGAATCAAACCCGGGTCCCTGGCACTGAGGCAGCAACGCTAACCATGGTTCCACCTTGCTGCTCTATCTTAAGTGTCTTTATATCTTCTTCATAAGACATTCCCACCATGTTTGATTTTTGAATAGCCATCACTGGGATCAGACTTCTCCCCAGCACCCCCCTCACCCCCATTGAACAGTCAATGCTGGCAGCCCCTTCCACCCTTACCCCAAACACCACTGGCATTGGATCCTCCCACAAACAGCCATTGTCGGCACCCCCACCACTTCCATCTCCTCTATATTCCACTACCACAAATAAATGAGTCCCCCACTCTCACATGAGACTCCCTATAGGACCTGCAACCTGTGCCGAGGCATTGCCTGGTTATAGCTTGGTCACGTCCCTCTCCCCTGGGGGCTATACTCAACTTTTCACCTGGGTGATCTCCATGAATAGGCCAAGGAGGGGACATATGGCTGGAGGAGGTCTTTAATTATGTGGGGACATTAAATCCAGCTGGAGTGAACTACTGCTGGTGGGGTGGGAGAGACAAGAGGGCCCAGAGATTTCAGTCCTGAAATTTAACTCATAGTGAAATGAGCACTTAAATAAATTTTGCAGCTCCATCAATTTTCCGGGGTGAAGCTGACAGCACAGGAAATCCAACTGCTGGAGATGTGTGGAGGCTGTGGCACCCAGCAGGGAACCTACTAAACGGTTTCCAATAGAGTCTCCAGGCTCAGTGCGCTACAAGGACAGTGCAGGGGGCTGGGAGAACTGCCGCTAACACATTTGAGGCAGAAATTTGTGAAGCACAGTCTGGATTCAAGACTGGAGAGGTAATATTTAATCCAAGAATAATCTTTGATACATGGATATATGCTTCATAGGCAATGAAAAATTACTTGATTGTGTTTATCATCAAAAGCTAATTGATGAATTGCTGAAATACGAAGTTGAAAGTGAAGATGTGGGATTTATCTGGAGCCTACGTTGGGACAAAATAGTGAATATCAGACTAGAAGATGGACAATCCGACTTGTTTCAAGTGTTAATGTAAACCTACTTGTAATACTAATAAATAAAAATCCTTAAATTTAATCTCACCCATCCATAACACAAAAATTAACTCTAAATCCTAACACCCAGGAAAAAAGAAGTCAATATTTTTGTCATTTGACCAGAGATCTCTTCCAGAGAACATAAGAAAGATGATCTGATTTGGGTAAAGTTGGATGTTGGACATCCCAGGTTGGTTGTTATGGAGTGACAGAGGATTTGTGAAGATGGCATGGCACAGATGAGTGTGACCTACTCCTGATGGAGTAGCAACAAGCAACAGCAATAGCGACTCAAGTTATGATGTAGAACTGATAATAATGGCAACTGGAATTATGAATAGATGGTTATTCTGCAACAGCTTCAAAGTCCATGGAGCATGTTGTGCGCTCACAGGGAAATGGAGAGAGCAGGTAGCTAAGCTGGTGGGACCTTCAATTAAACTCAATTTGCTTTTTGGATAAAATCAGGTGTTGGAAGCAAATGGTCTGGGGGAAAAGTCGCATTAAGTTTTATAAGGGTGATAGTAAATTAGACCAAATTCAAAATGGTGAGGTTGGTTCCTTGACTTGCACATCCAGCTGTTGCTAAGAGAGGTAGATCACCCTCCAGGAATACTCTGGATTTCTGAGGTCAATGGCTGTTATAGCCAGCGACTTCCTACTGCTGCAGGAATTGGGGGAAGTATCTTGAGATGGACAAAAAACTGGTTGGCAGAGATGAAGCAAAGAATAGAAATTAATTAGTCTTTTCCAGATTGGCAGGCAGTAACTAGTGGGGGGGGTGGGGGGGGGGGAGAGAGAGAGGAGGAGGAGGGAGAGGAGGAGGAGGAGGAGGGGTACAGCGATTGGTGCTGGGAGCTTAACTATTCACAATATATATTAATGATTTGAATAAGAGAATAAAATGTAACATCTCAAAGTTTGCAGATAATATCAAATTGGGTGGAAGGGTAAACTGTAACGAGGATGCAGAGATCCTTCAGAATGATCTGGACAGATTGAGTGAATGGGCAAATCAGTGGAAGATGCAATATAATTTGGATAAATGTGAGGTTGTTCAATTTGGAAGTCAAAACAAGAAGGCTGTAAACTGGGAGAGGAGAGTTTGCAATGGGACCTGGGTATCCTTCTACACCGTTCGCTGAAAGTGGTGAAGAAGACAAATGGTATGTTGGCCTTCATTGCAAAAGTTTTCCAGTACAGGAGCAGGATTTGCTGTTGTAATTAAACAGACCTTGTTGAAGCCACACTTAGAATATTGTGTGCAGTTTTGGTCTCCTTTTCTGAGGAATGATGTTCTTGCTCTCAAGGGAGTGCAGCAAAAGTTCACCAGACTGATGCTGAGAATGGCAAGACTGATGTATGAGACAAGCTCGACTAGGTTAGAATTATTTTTGCTGGAGCTCAGATGAATGAGGAGTGATCTCATAGATTTATAAAATCCTAACAAGAGTAGACAGGGTCGATGTAGGGAGGATGTTCCTGATGGTGGGGGAGTCCAGCACTACAGGTCATAGTCTGAGGATTCCGGGTAGACCATTTAGGACAGAGATGAAGAGATATTTCTTCAGTGAGCTGATGGAATTCATTACCACAGGAAGTATCTGATGCCAAAACGTTGAATGTATTCAAGAAACAGTTAGATATAAAATGGGATCAAAGGTTCTGGAGAGAAAGCAGGGTTAGACTGTTGAACTGGACAATCAGCCATGATTGTAATGAATGGTGGAGCAGGTTTGAAGGGCAGAATGGCCTCCCCCTGCTCCTGTCTTCTATGTTTCTATGACAGTCTTACATTTGCTATCTTGAAAACACATGATGAGCTGTGACATGAGCATTAAGTCTTTTTGTGTTGAATTTACTGAAGCTGGGCCATGCTGCATGTGGAAAACAAGTTATCAAACTGAGTGAGTGCAAAAGCTAACAAGTCAGCAACACCTAATCTTTCCCCCATTCCGGACCACCCTGAGCTCCAGCTACTTCCTCCACCTCCTCCAGCAGTGCCAATCCACCTCTCCCCAACAGGCAGACTACTCCCCTCACCCCCAGCTGACCTCTTCACCTGGCTGACTCTCATCCCACCCCAGCTCACCCTGAAGGCTGGCTTCCCTTCTTAGTTGACCGATACCAATGGCAGAGTAGCAGCAGAACCTCTACCCACCTCCCCCACCCCCATCCCCAACTCCACATCCCCCCCCCCCCCCACCAGCCAAATGCCCCCTAGATGGGCCCCCATATGGCCTGCTGTGAGGCTCCACCCCCATCCAGCCACAGTCCTTCAGTACTGATCAATGCCCGATATCAATTTAATTAGACCATCATGATTGACACAGACTTGGAGGGCCAAAGGGCCTGTTCATTTGCTGTGCTTTTCTTTGTTCTGTGCTCTCTGTTCATTGACATTGAAGATGGTGATGAAGTGTAGCAGGCGTGGGTCTTGAGTAAGAGCTGGAGTATGAGGAACATGACAGCGAGTAAGTGGAAAAATATGGTGATTGGGGGAAGAGGCAGAAAAGCTTCCTTAAATGGATTAGCAAAGACTGAAGTGTCTGGGTGAGAGATGAAGGTGGAGGTGGGAAGAATGCGTGAGGGAGTCCTACATAAGATTGCATGAGGCTCACTTACCCTGGCTGAGCACAGAAGATCATTTATCGTCTTGAGGCACTGCTGACCTGTTCCTATTCTGGCTTGCATTCATCAGGGATGTTACTACATCCCAGACTTAGGGTAGTGACCCTACTGAAAAGCCTTCTCCAGGAGCAAGTGTAGAATGTTTCCTATCTCTGCTATATTCCATCAAGAAGTCTGGTCAGGGATCCCTCCGAGAATCATGATGCAGGCTTCCTGGTTTGCATCCCCTGCAATCTCTGTGGAAGATAATAGACTTGGCAGAAAAGCTGAAATCCTGGGAATGAAAGGGAAAATCATAGCATGGATATGAAGTCGGTTGAGTGACAGGGAAGAGACAGAGATGGTGAACTGCTGTTTTATGGATTTGAGGAAGAATCTTTGTGGGTTCTCTAGGATTAATACTGGAATTATTGTTTTTAATGATATGTATTGATATGTACATCTTAATGGAATGCTGAAGAGCCATTTGTATACAGTCCCCTCCATCGGTGATTGGAGTGACTAAGTTGATGAATCAGAGGGAAGCTACTACAGGCACAATGTGATTCTCATAGCCATAAAACCTCTAGTCAATGAGGCTCATGATCCATTCAGAACTTACATCGGAGCCATTGACGCAATTCACTCCATTTTTCTCACCAGAACTGACACTTTGCCAAATTCTGTTAAGAACATCCCATGGTCTCATCAGGACCTTGTCCAGCTGCAGCAAGACTTCACTACTGTTATACTCCAATCCCTTTGGAATAAGGATCAACTTTCCATTAGCCTTCCTGAGTATCTGCTGGACTGGAGTACCAGCTTTCTGTGTTTTGTGCACAAGTTCCCTCAGGTCCCTTTGTGCTGTTGCTTTCGGCATACACTCCATTTAAATATCCAGTTCTTCTCCTTTCCAAAATGGAAAAGCTGCACATTTTCCCACATTATACTCCATTTACCAACTTTTTGCCCAATTACCTAACTTATCGATACTTTTTTACAAACGTTTTGTATGACTCTTGCAACTTGCCTTTCCATTTATTTTTGATTCATTAGCAAATTTGGTTCCAGTATATTCGCTTCCTTCCCCCAAATCATTAATACATCTTTTAACCAGTTGCTATCCCATCAGTGATCCCTATGGAACCACACTGGTTACAGATTCTCTGATCCCACTGCAGTGAATGAAGATTTGGCTCAGCGCCAAATTTTCCATTCTCGTTGGCAGCAGTAGCGAGGCTGGAGAATTCTGGCTTCTGAAAAATTTTCAGAAAATTCCGTTCAAAGTCATTAAAACATGTCACACAAAGCCGTGGTCCTAGTATCAATCCCTGGAGAACCAACTATGCTTCTTCCCCTAATCCATAAAACAACAGTTCACCATCACTGTTTCTTTCCTGTCACTCAGTTAACCTCATATCCATGTGATAATTTTCCCTTTCATGGATTTCAACTTTTCTGCCAAGCTTATTTGATTGTGGAATCATAATCCCTACAATGCAGAAGGAGTCCATTCAGCCCATCAAGTCTGCACTAATTCTCGACATAGCATCTTTTTCAAGCCCACTCTACGCTCCAAGTCTGTAACCCCATGTATTTACCCTTCTAATCTCCCTAACCTGTATATTTTGCCATACTAAGGAGCAATTTAGCATAGCCAATTCACCTAATTTGGACATCATTGAATTGCAGGAGGTATGATGTGCAGATGCAGCATTGAGGTCAACACACTAAGAAATCTCACAACACCAGGTTAAAGCCCAACAGGTTTATTTGGTAGCAAAAGCTTCATTTGGTTACCTGATGAAGGAGAAGCACTCTGAAAGCTAGTAGTGGCTTTTGCTACCAAATATACCTGTTGGTTTTAACCTGATATTGTGAGAGTTCTTATTGTGTGAGGAAACCAGAGCATCTGGATGCACACCACACAGACACAGGGAGAATGTACAAACTCCACACAGACTGTCACCCAAGTTCTGGAATTGAATCCAGGTCCCTGGCGCTGCGAGGCAGCTGCAGTAACCACTGCACACTCCGAGGAGGAGGGGGAAGGGGGGTGTTCTCTCAGGGAAATCATTGATATTGTCTCCATTGAACTTGAAGCTTTTGACTTATGACAAATTCAACCACAATGCCTTGTGAAAGATTTAACTGCCAACTCAATGGATTTCTATCATCCTCCATCCACCTGTGTTTGTTTTTATTTTCCTTCATCGTTGAATGGACCTCAAGTATCTCCTTAATCCTGACTGCAATGTTGACAGAGTCTAAGCCTGATTGACAATCTGTAGTCTCACTTCCACTTTTGCAAACCATTTCAAAGAGGAAGTTAAACTCCACACTGTCAATCAGGCTTAGACTCTGTCAACGTAAAGTTCAGGACCAATGGGATACTTGCCATCCATTCAAGCGTAAAGGGAAAGAAGTTTCCTCAAACCCCTTCAGGGCCCAAGGTGCCAGACTGCTGGGTGGGGACAATGAACCATGGGCACTGAGAAAGCAAATAGCCCGAAGGGAGGCTAAGTGAGGGGCTTGAGATAGAAAAAGGCTGTTGAGGGGAGTTGCCTGGAAGGGTGTATGATTGTATCAACTGTGAGTTATGGTGGGGAGTTTGCTGGTTATTTGTGGGTGGGGAAATGAGGATATCCCTCTGAGATGAGTTGTTGGTGGTTCCCCTCTGGTAAATGGGGTGGGGAAGCACCATTTAATTTATTTTGGGAGGGGGCCTGTTCTCCAAATGTCCTTTCAAAATGATGTCCCAGTCTTGGAAGAGCAGGGCTGGCTGGCGTGTTGTTCAAAATGAGTTCATCTGCACCTCTCCAGTGGGCACCTGAAAGACGCTGCCAGTGCCAGCGGGAAACAATCTTGTTTTCCCACCAGCATGGTCACTTAGTCCCAAAACAAGACAACAACGGCCAATATTTTCTCACTGACATTTCGCATTTGAGTTCACAAAATAGATGTGAATAAAATTGAATGTTCAACTGTGGCCGGAAATTTCCTGTCACTGGGATCATAGTGGTTGGGCAGAAAATTCGACAGTCCATGTAATGGTCCATTAAGTTCCATCGAGAATTTTCGGTCTGTGTGACCAGAAAATTCTGCCCAAGTTTTCAGCAGTGTTGATGGTGTTGAGAGAATAATGCAGCAAGTGTGTATGGAGAAAAGAAGTAAAATTACAATGTACCGAAATTTGACCAAGTTGCCCACCATAGGAATGGAGCAGGCGGACAGTGGGAAGGTCCATTGAACTTGGCAGGATTTTATGGTTTTGGGACGAGCGAGGCTGTAAAATCCTGTATAAGGTGTCAACTTCTAATTTCAGAACACAGAAGAGCACACTCATCAGTGTGGACCCCCTTTTTATTTGACCCCATATTATTTCAATGAAATGTCAGGAGAATTGTACAATCTTGTAGTTTCCGTATGATCTCAATGTTTCCACATAGTTAGAGGAAGAATGCATTGTTGACATGCATTTTAAACCTCTGCTAGTTTCATATTCAAGCAGACATAATCCTACAAAGCGCATGATTTATATTCAGTAATATATATGTTCTGTGAAATTGGAAATGCCTCAATTAAAAAGCACCAGCTGGTATTTGAACAGCTGCCCAAGGTATCAGAGGTGGCCTTATTTTTCACTGATTTAGCAAACTGCCAAAAAGACTGTCAACTTACCACCACCAGAGCTCATTCTACAAATGTTTGAATGTAATAAGATCCAGTCTCACGGATTTTAACAAAAACAGTAGATCAAAGTTCTGCACTCCTGTTACATCCAGTTTTGAATGCTGGGAAAGAATTAAAATGACTCATTGAGGAGGAGGAGGCTTCATGATTAGTGGTTATCACCCACAATGTAGAGAGCCCAGCACATCTGAGTCCAAAAGACAAGATTAAAGCATTTGCCAATATCTTCAGCCAGAAGCCAGTGTTCCAACCCAGCCTCCTCCTGACATCCTTACAGAAGACAGCTTTGAGCCAGTTTAATGAATTTCACATTGTATCACCAAATGGCTGGAAGAGCTGGAAACGATGAAGGCAGTGGGTTCTGACAGTCTCCTGCATTGCTGAAGACTTGTGTTTCAAAACTTTCTGTGCAACCAGTCAAGCTGTTCAAGTACAGCGACAACAATGGCATTTCTCCAATACAGTGAAAGATTGCCCTGGTATATGGTGTCCACAAACAGCAGGGCAGGGGATGGGGTGGCACGATGGCAGTGGGTAGCACTGCTGTCTCACAGTGCCAGGGATTTGAGTTCAATTCCTGGTTGGGGTCACAGTCTGTGCTTTGGGATGCCAAGAATAAATGTGGATTCTCAACTTAATATCACATCTAAAAGCCAGCGCCCCTGGCAATGCAGCACTCCCTCAGTTGTGTACTGGTTTTGATTTGATTTGGTTTATTATTGTCACATGTATTGGGATACAATGGAAAGTATTTTTTGTGTGCTATACAGTTAAAATAGACTATTCATAGAATACATAGGGGAGAAGGAAAGGAGAGGGTGCAGAATATAATGTTGCATATACAGATAGTGTAGATAAAGATCAGCTGAATATATGATAGGACCCTGATGGCAGTAGGAAAGAAACTGTTCTGAGTCAGTTAGTAAGTAATTCTCAGACTTTGTAACATTTTCCAATGGAGGAAGACGGAAGAGATTATGTCTGGGGTGTGTGGAGTCTTTGATTATAAAGAACAAAGATCAAAGAACAATACAGCACAGGAATAGGCCCTTTAGCCCACGTGTCCCCACCAATACACTGGTTTCTATCCCTCTGTTCATCTCTCGTTCATGTGTCTATCAAGATATACCTTGAACATTGCTAACATGCTGGCTTCCAACACTTCCACTGGCAATACACTTCTGGCATCCATTACTTTCTATGTGAAAATTTTCCCCACGTTTCCCCTAAACTTACTACTTCTCGCCCTAAACCTGTACTCTTGTAGTCGACCCTTTCACCCTGGGAAGAAGCCCTTGACGATTCACCTTGCTATGTTTCTCATAATTTTGTAGACCTCTATCAGTCTCCAGTGAAAACAATCCAAGTTTATCCAAAATCTCCTCACACCTAAAATCCTCCAGACCAGGCAAAATCCCAGTAAACTTTCTTTTACCCTCTCCAAAACAATTAACGTCCTTCCGGTAGTGTGGTGACCAGAACTGTATGCATTATGCTGCCAGTTTTCCTGTTGCAATGGGATGGAGTCAATGGATGAGAGGCTAGTTTACATGATGGTCTGAGCTACGTTCATAACTCTTTGAAGTTTCTTGCAATCTTGATCAGAGCAGGAGCCATATCAAGCTGTGATTTTTTCCGGAAAGGAGGCTTTCTATGTGCATCTGTAACAACTGGTGAGAGTCAAAATGGATGTGTTGTATTTCCTTAGTCTTCTGAGAAAGTAGAAGAGTTGATGGGCTTTCTTAACTATAGTATCATTGTGAAGGGACCAGGACAGGTGGTTGGTGTTGTGGATACATAGGGTGATATTTTACATTGCACCTGAAAATAGGTGTGATATGGTCGTAAAGTGGGGCGTAAAGCAAATAGTGCAATGGGCATCAGTTCTGATGACCGGCGCCACACTATGAGCGCAGGATTTCTGGCAGTCCGTACCTCCCTGGAAATTGGTGAGAGACTGAATAATTTATTTAGATTTATTAAAATGACGTATTGAATGTGTTTAGCGAGCCTGGCGCTCAATCCTCCGGGCTTGGCTGCCTTTATGGCCTTATCAACAGAGGTTCTTGAACAGGGAGCAGTCTATTTGGCCTCGTCGGTAGAACCGGAGGCTGGCAAAAGGGAGGTGCCCCTTCGGCAGTGCCAGACTGGCAGTGCCACCCTGGTACCTTGGCAATACCAACCTGGCACCTGCACAATGTTCACTGGGCAATGTCCACTGGGCAGTGTCAGGGGGTGAAGGTTAATGGGGAAGGGCCAGTGGGGGTGTGGCCAATAGGGTAAAGTGGACAGCAGGGCTAATAGGGAGAGGGGCCCACTGCCACTGCAGCAATTGGTGGTAGGGGATGGGTTCCCAATTGGTCTGGGCAGCAGTGAAGAGCTTGGCAGGGGTACCATTTCAGGACGCGGGCCCCTGCAATTGCAGGGCGGTGGAGCTGCTTCAGGCTGCCTGCAGTAGCAGGGTCCTGATTGCGCTCTCTATGTCTGTCAGACCCCTGCTACTGTTAATGTGATGTGGAGGTGCTGGCGTTGGACTGGGGGAAACACAGTAAGAAGTCTTACAACACCAGATTAAAGTCCAACCAGTTTATTTGATAGTAAACCCACAAGCTTTCGGAAGCAATGTTCCTTTGTCAATATGTGGAAGGTTCTGATCAGAAAAGGGTATATAAATTCATGCACAGTTTACAGAATACTGATTAGAATGCAAATCTTTACAGCTAACCTGCTATTCAAGTCTTAAAGATGCAGACAATGTGATTAGAGATAGTAGTAGCATAGGTTAAAGAGATGTGTATTGTCTCCAGACAGGACAGTTAGTGAGATTTTGCAAGCCCAGGCAAGTCATGGGGGTTACGGATAGTGTTACATGAAGCCAAGATCCCGATTGAGACCGCCCTCGTGTGCGGAACTGGCAATCAGTCTCTGCTCAGCGACTCTGCGCTGTTGTGTGTTGTGAAGGCTGCCTTGGAGATTGCTTAATCGAAGATCAGAGGCCAAATGCCCGTGACCGCTGAAGTGTTTGCCAACAGGAAGGGAACAGACTTGTCTGGTGATTGTCGAGCAATGTTTTATTCATCCATTGTCGTAACGTCTGCATGGTGTCCCCGATGTACCATGCTTTGGGACATCCTTTCCTGCAGCGTGTTAGGTAGACAACGTTGGCCGAGTTGCAAGGGTATGTGCCGTGTACCTGATGAATGGTGTTCTTACATGAGATGATGTCATCCATGTCGATGATACAGCATGTCTTGCAGAGGTTGCTGTGGTAGGTTGTGTGGTGTTGCCTAGGCTTGCAAAATCTCACTGTCCTGTCCTGTCTTGTCTGGAGACAATACACATCTCTTTAACCTATGCTAATGCTATCTCCAATCACATTGTCTGTGTCTTTAAGACTTGAATAGCAGGTTAGCTGTAAAAACGTGCATTCTAATCGGTATTCTGTAAACTGTGTGTGACTTTATAAACCTTCTCTGATCAGAACCTTCCACACACCTGACCAAGGAACAGCATTTCCGAAAGCCTGTGGGATTACTATCAAATAAACTGGTTGGTCTTTAATCTGGTGTTGTAAGACTTTTTACTTTTAATGTGCACATGCAACATCAGAGGTTGGTACGTGCGCACTACCTCCCTCTGCAGGCTTTTGGACACATTCCTGCCCACAAGCTTCTATAGCGAGCAGCAGGCTTACTCAAAATTATGCAGCTGAAGTGCATATGGGCCTGAAATGCACCCAAAAATGGATGTGAAACCCTCCCAGTTCCACGCTGACCTGGCACTTCGAAATAAAATGGTAAAATTCAGATCATAGAAACTTGCAGGTCTCACTGACATGCCAGCTCAGATTGTTGCATTCGAGTCTTGGAGTGGGATCTGACCTGACAACCTTTTAACGCAGAGACGAGTGCATTAACAACTGAGAAGAAAACTGACATGAAACATTGGTCTGAATTTTGTCAGTAGAAACTGCACCACTTCTGCCCCGTGGTTTATTTCCATTTCCCATGTGATTACAATTAAAATTTTAGGTGCTGGCATCGTGTGTGGAAAACATGTATAATTCCATGGCAGGTAAAGCTTTTCACAAGTGAAACCTTCCACAAGCTGGCAATGCAGCAGGTAGGCATGGATAATAAAAGAACCCCTGGTTAAATAGAGACATTCGTCATCAGAGCCACTACATTCCTATTCAAACATATTGCCATTAACTTCGGACGTGGGAACACAGAAGTATTTCTCAAATTGAAATTTCACTTGTAAATATTTCACGTGACATTGGTTTCATTTTGTTTATATGTGCGTCATCATTATTTGTTTGGAATAGCTTAATGAGAGCTAAATGTGCTGGCACACTTCACGGTTGACACGCTTTGATGTTTTCAGGGGACTTAAGGACATTTCCATCATTGTAGCAGAAATAATTCTGTGCATTTTTTTTTTGTTAACGTTTTATTGAACATTAGTGTTCAGTATTGTATTCGTCACTCTGCAGAGCATGGCTGAACTTGTAGACTCAACCATCCCTCCCTTCTCTTCATTATGAAGGACATTGTCTGACATTACTCTGACAGGGCAGAATTGAAATATTGCCAGTGAACTCAAAACCCTGTAAAGACACTGCCAGACAACACCCTGAGATGGATTCATGTGTGCAGTGCTGGCAGTGATATCATTCTTTTGGCTCCCATTTTCTAACCTTGATTGACTACCTCCCCTACACCACCCAGGAGGCCTGGCCAACGTTTCACTTCATTCTGCCATGTTTATGATCTTTCCTCCATCCTACCTGGATTCCTCTCCTGCTCCATAACTCACTCACACCTTCCCTCATCACTCCCTCCTTTGCTGGTCTCTAGCCTCCATGCAAAGGGCCATTCTCCAGCTTCCCCCTTGTCTGCAGTGTTAAACAATGAAAACTGTTGATCTTACACACATCTGCTTAAATCTAATTGACACAGACCATTTTTTTAAAAATTGTGAACTGAAAGCCATGAGATTCTGGTGCAGCACTGACTTTATCTCAACAGTGGCACAGTGGGTTAGCACTGCTACCTCACAGCACCAGGGACCCAAATTCAATTCCTGGCTTGGGTGACTGTACGGAGTCTTCATGTTGTCTGCGTGGGTTTCCTCCCACAGTCCAAAAGATGTGCATTAGCCACACTAAATTCTCCCTTAGTGTACCTGAACAGGTGCCAGAGTGTGGAAACTAGAGGATTTTCACAGTAACTTCATTGCCGTGTTAATGTAAGTCTACTTGTGACACCAACAAATAAAATTTGAGAGGTTGGGATGCTATTAAAATTCTTTCACATGAATGAATATTCATGGCATGCTGATGTATTACAAGTACAAGCCTTCCAGAATGTGGAGTAATGCTCACCATGCTGCAATCACACTGCTGATTTTATCCCTACATCTCAACCCTCCTGCAGAAGATCAAAATTTTGCATCCTGCCTGATTACGTCACCTCATTTCCCCCTCTTGCAATTCCATAAAATCTCAGTAAAATCTTGAGTAAAACCAAAAGTGATTGTGTAAATATTTAATGTTTAAATTTTCACTGCATGAAATATTACTGCCTGAAATAATGAAGAAAAAATAAAAGATTTATCTTTATATAAATTACCTACTTCAGAGACACATATACTATAGGGCATATTCTATGCATTATTAGCCACTAGGATGGGCAGAATTTCACTTCCTCCATGCTCTTCCCTCTGTTGATTATATTCAAGCAAACAATCTTAATCTTTTGCTAAGCCATCATTTTAATCATTTAGCCACTTCCATTTCTGTTTAAAATGTTAATGAGAATCATTGTGCATATATTTGTTTCTAATTGCAAGCTAACATTAATAATTGAATTGCAAATGCATTTTCTCACTGTTTCCAATTGGAGACAGTTTGAAAGGTAAAATCCCCAAGATTTTATACCACAGGAATGTCACTTCATGGGAAATATATCAAAACATTCAAAAAGTTATTAAGTAGTTGAGGGATAATGCACTTCATGGGCTCAGTTTGATTAGAATAGAGGTTGATTGGCACTGAATATTCAGAATATTTACTCAGTTTAATTTGGATTCAGATGTGCCTGTCCCTTTAAGAAAAGTAAACTGTGATTTTGGATTTAGACTGAGGATATAATGATTATGGTGTCTGTCTCTTTAAACCAGCACAATGGAAGTGGGTCAGCTAGCTTGATAGACCAGAGGGTGGAGGCCTCAGGTAGAGTCATCGAGCAGCCATGTTGTAAGTATGTAAGAACTGGCCTCTGCTCCAAGGCAGATGTGGGCTGCGATCCCCACTATTTGAATTCCCTTTATCAAGGAATACCTTTTTGTTCTTGATGTCACCTGTGGGTGCCAAACTATCATGTGTGTGGTGAAAGTTTTGGTCCTCTGATTGAGACAAAAATTTTAGGTAAAATTAGTTTGTGCGGTTTTATGCCCCATCTCCAAAGCAGACACAGCCTATAATTGATAACTAATTGGCATTAAATTGTCAACCTTGGTGTAACTGAATTATCTCACTGTATAATTTTAATTACGGCATGCACAATATATCTGACTGAAGGCATCATGGTGGCATAACGGTTATCACTACTATTTCACAGTACCAGGGACCCAGGTTCAAATCTGATCTTGGGTAATTGTGTGGAATTTGCATATTTTCTCTGTGTCTGTATGTGATTCTTCCAGGTGCTCTAGTTTCCTCCCAGGGATCTATGGGTTAGGTTGATTAGCCGTGCTAAATTACCTTTTAGTGTCAGGGGGTATCCGGAGGATATATATGTGGAGTTACAGGGATAGGGCTGGGGAATTGGATTGTTGTTGGTGCAGGCTTGAAGTACTGAATAGCCTGTACGAATTCTATTCTATGACCCACACTTCTGATACTGAATATAAAACCCAGAAATGGGCTTAATTTCTCTTAAATAAAGTCACAACCTCACAAATAAATGGGAAGATTGGGACTGTCGCGTTACTGTATGTTGCTTATCATAGATGCAGCCTAGAGAGAATGTGATGCCTCTGTATTTAATGTGCATGTAGTGTTAGTTGGAAAAGGCTGACCAAAAGGTGCACTTTTTAACAATTTCATCCTGATCTATGTGTCCACTTTGTTTTCAGTGTCCAGTTTAATGATGGATTTGGGGACTATATGCCCACACCATCTGTTTCTGTGGCAGTTTGGGACAGAAATCTCCACCAAAGAGATGCATGTTCCTGGCAGTCTTACAAATATATTTAACTGACTTATTGGCAGCTTTTTACTGAAAGACTTCAGATTTTGATACAGTGCGACCTTAATTCTCTGGCCTACCCTGATCTATTTTCCTGACTGGGGGCCAAACCTTGATACAAGATATCCAAATGACATGTTTCTTTTGTTATTTTTAAGTTGGTCAATAAAGTTACACAGTGTTTCTCTTGCTATTGGCTTCATTCCTGTGCCCGAGTTATAGCCTTACCAAGTGTGTGAGACAGAAATGTTTGCAACTCTCAATTATCTGCCAATTTCCATACAGGAAGAGAAGAAATTCCTGGCAGCATGGTGGCTAATTGAGCTTCCGTTCAATCCCAAATTGAGGCATGGGAATGTCGAAGTGGAAGGCTGAATGGATTTTAAAGGGATACTGTCTCCACAATTTGATTCTAATCAGTGCTCGGCTGTTATAAGCTGAAGTACCTCATTTGATTTGAATGGGCCGAGGCACTGAGACAGCTGAGTACTGATTAAGATCAGACTTTGGGAATAACTTACTGTCCGAGAAATAGGATTCATTAATTCACAGCGGAAATATCTTTGGGAAGGGGGAAAGGATGGGGGGGGGGGGGGGGGGGGCGTGGTTATGAGGGAATCCAGATTTTGCTACAAATAAAAATACATTAATGTAGAAAACCGATTTTGGCACAGACTGTGAACTGTGTTTAAACGAATAATTATGAATTCTCGTCTCTGGGAAATTGTCACATTGGATCTTTGTAAGAAATCTGCTATATAATGTTGTCCAATGATATTCATCCCAAGCATTCACTAAGAATATCCCAAGTGTTCATATTATATATTACAGCAGCATGGTGGCACAGTGGCTAGCACTGCTGCCCCATAGCGCCAGGGACCTGAGTTCAATTCCGGCTTTGTGTCACTGTGTGTGTGGGTTTGTTCCAGATACAGTACGACGATGTGCCTGTTGATTGGACGTGATAAATTGTCTCTTAGTGTCAGAAGGATTAGCAGTGTAAATTTGTGAGGTAATGTGGATAGGATCTGGGTGGGATTGTTGTCAGTGCAGGTTCAATGGACTGAATGGCCACCTTCTGCATTGTTGGGATTCTACGATTATTAACTGGGTCACCTTTTCATATTTAGCAAAATAACTTCAAGAATGTAGCCAAATATTTGCAAGTTTTGCTTTCAAAAGATGCATAGAATCATAATATTGCACAGATGGAGTGAACTGGTCTGTCAAGTCCATGCTAGTTCTTTTTGAAGAGTAATCCATATGGTCACACTCCTTTTGCTCTTTCCCCATGCAGCTGCAATCTTTTCTAATTCTATCTATATTTACATATTGGGTGGGATTTTCCAGTCTTGTTGAAAGCTATCCTCGCCATTCACCCCCTGTCCCCCCCTCCACGCACCCCCACCACCCACAGTGGGGTGGATGAACCACACAAAACACCATAGACATTGGCAGGACTGGTGAGAAGGGCCACCCAAAGATGGAGAGTTTATAATATTGAAGAATGTGTTCAGCCAGAGTTGAGAACTCCAAACCTTAGGAAATTTCAATTTATTCAGGAGCAAATTGTTAATATGTATTTTCTACATTTATGTGCTAACTCCACAAGTTTAAACCTGAAAACTGGAAAATACTAATTTAAGCTTCGTGGTAATATCCCAGTTCCCATTTCAACTCTGGTCCAATGCTGGCATCTCCACGCTTTTGTGGCAATAGGCTGTTGGATATTTCCCATATTTCTTGTTCAGCTAAAATGAAATTCTGTTAAAATCTATCAAAAACGATGCCCAATCAGTGGAATTGGTTTATTAGAAAGCTGAATTAGTTCAGACATTTATTGGTCATTTTATAATAAATTAAATCTGCCTTCTTCTGACCTTGAACCCCACACAGGATACATAAGACACTACATTTGACTGTGTGAAACAGTTCAATTGTTTTCTTTTCAAATCAGATCCAAGAAATGCAAATAATAATTTGATGTCTACATTATGATATTATAGATAGAAATATGTAAATTGTAACAGTGAACTCTTGTAGTCATTCACAAGTGATCCACCTGTCACAGCCAAAGCTGTGGAATGCCCACAATGGGCATGCACCTGATTTCAATACATTTGACTGCATTAACATATAATTAGATACCCTCACCCCTCACAATATTATTGAAAAAGGTATATTTTCTCCTCTTTTCTCCCCCCCCAGGAAGCCCTGGTGAATTTGCTTGCTAATGACATGCTAATTTATTCAAATGAGTTTCATGCAGCCCTGCGGCATGTTTCGCGCTACCCCATCAGCGACAAGGCTGGAAGACTGGAACTTGGAAAATTACTGACAGGAATTAAACTTTCCAAGCCTCTCAAGGTCTTGATTGTGCACCGCTATTCTCACAGATGAAGAGTGCGGCTCAAAATAGCCCTCAACATTAAGCACTTTCCTTGCCAAATCTTCAACATTCATTAAGCTTGGACATGAACATGTCAAAGGGATCACTGGGGAGGGGAAGGCTGTATGAGGAAAGGCCACAGATACCTCTGTAGTAGAGGGGTAGGGGAGGGGTTAATATTTTTTACAATGATAGGTGCCCTGATCTCAGTGGAGCTGGTTTCTGGCTCTGAGTCACGACCTTGCCAGAGTGACAGCCCAAGCCTGCCCACTCTTGAAGTTGAAGTGACAGCATCTGGAGAGAAAGCTGGCATACCATTTTTCTCATCAGAACTAACACTCTGCCCAACCCTTGTAAGATCCTGCCCACTATTTCACCTTCTATGTTTACCTCGTGTGTCTCAATCCTTAATTCGATCTGTCCAAAATTTATTTGACATTTGTGCTTTTCATTGCCTGCTTGTGAAAATGCTTTGCAAATTTTTTTTTTTGTTTTGACGAGTTGATGACAACAGTGCAGCTCACTGCTGGGAATCCCCATTACACTGCGCAACAATCAATCACTCGTTGAGGGAGTTTAAGTTTTCAGAGAAAGGTCATGAGATTTCTCAGTGAGGCTTTTGAACACAGAAGAAGCCTCACAACACTAGATTAAAGTCTAACAAGTTTATTTAGAATCACGAGCTTTTGGAGGGCCGTTCCTTCATCAGGTGAGTCGCCTGAAAGCTCATGATTCCAGATAAACCTATTGGACTTTAATCTGGTGTTGTGAGATGACTTACTGTGCCCACCCTAGTCCAATGCCAATATCTCCACACCAAGGTTTTTGAGCTGATTTGTGGATGGCGGCACAATCTGAGCTGCTGAATCATTATTGCTGTGCCAAGAAACAACAGGAAGGACAGAAAAGTCTGTTCCAATCTTCTTTGCAAGGGAAGATGATGAAATCTTTTAAATTGAAGCTTGCTTTGCTCCTTTCGCAGATTTTGCCAGTTTTACTGGCAAAATTGCACTCTTTGATCACTGGACAACATTCTTAAAGCACTCAGAGTCTTACATATGTTCCAATGATCAAAGCCAGCTGTTATTTGAACCGAGAAGGAGAATGTGTAAATGTGGTAATGGATTGCTTATCTGTGCTGGAGATGCCATTCTTATGATGTGGAGATGCTGGCATCGGACTGGGGTAAACACAGTAAGAAGTCTCACAATACCAGGTTGAAGTCCAACCAGTTTATTTGATAAGCAACCCACAAGCTTTCAGGGTTTGCCCCTTCATCGGGTGAGTGGAGAGTTCTGGTCTCAGACAGAGCATATAACAGCATACAGAATTAATAGCATATCAATTAGAATGCGAATCTTTACAGCTAATCTGCTATTCAAATCTTAAAGATGCCGACAATGTGAATGGAGAGAGCATTAGGCATAGGTTAAAGAGATGTATATTGTCTCCAGACAGTACAGTAAGTGAGATTTTGCAAACTCAGGCAAGTCATGGGGGTTACAGATCATGCAACATGAACCCAAGATCCCGGTTGAGGCTGTCCTCACATCTGCGGAACTTGTCTATCAGTCTCTGCTCAGCCACTCTGCGCTGTCGTGTGTCGTGAAGACCGTCTTCAGGTAAGTGTTCTCCAAGGAGCAGAGCCCTGAAAGCTAGTGGCGTTTGCTACTAAATAAACCTGTTGGACTTTAACCTGATGTTGTGAGACTTGTTACTTAAGTCCTGAATTCCCAACACTTCCCCCTTTAAACAGTACAGACTACCTTTAACTGGCGCTAAACACTGCAATATTGGTCCCCTGTCAAGCATCTAGCCAAAGAATATTATAGTTAGCATTGGCTAGATATATGAACAGAAATAAGCCATTCAGCCAAATAATACTGTGCTGCCATTCATGAAGATCAGGGTTACTCTGACTGTGGCCTCGTGTTCTACCTATTCTCAGTAACCTTTGATTCCCTTGTTGATCCAGAGTTTAACTATCGTTGCCTTAAAAAGTCAATGACGCTACCTCCGCCAATCTCCAGGGAAGAAAGTTCCAAACGTTCACAACACAGCTCCAGAAAAAGATTCATCTCATCTCCATCTTAAATGGGAGATTTTTAAATTATGAGCCGTGATTCTAGTGGGACAGTGCGATCATTAAAATAAGCAGGCAGTGCCAGTGACATGATGCATGTATTGTAATCTCTGCACCTGTTTTTGGGGGTTACCAGATTTAGCCTTCAAGATATCTAATCTGTATTCCTGCTACTTGAATATCAATGCCTATGAGTTTATCTTGATCATTCCTTAGTGGCTGTTTCCTACATGAATTTTCCTTTTGCTGCTTGTGTGCCTATCGAACTCTTTACTAGTAATTTTTAAATTTCTTATTTTTCCTTTGCCTTCCTAATTGCCTTCTTAATTTTCCTAAGTTCCTTCTATTTCCTTTTAACATCCTCTTCTTTATAGCATACTTCTGTTCATATGCTTTTTTTTTCACTTTAATTGTCCATGGCTAGTTTGTCCTTAATGTTTAGTGTTAACATTTGAGTTATTTTTTTCCTGAACTCTATTAATTTCCCCTTTAAATATACTCTACAGTTGTTCCACTCCCATGTCTGTCAACATTTTGTTCCCGTTTACATTACTCAGCTCAATTCTTATTCACTCATACACTTTCCATTCATTAATTTGACTTTTGTTTGAACAATATTTTTCTCAATCATTAGCTCAATCATTACTAATTGTGACCATGATTCCCGGTGTGCTTTCTGAGCCTACTTCTCTTATCTTGTCGCGTTAATTTTCCATTACTAAGTCAAGCAGCTCTTCCAGTATGTAAAAAGTCCGGCAAGGGTAGATCAGAGAGAAGTTTCATGTATGCTGTAAAAACTGCTTTCACTTCTCCCTTGTCACTTCCCATTCCCGCCGTCCTTTTTCATAGGCCTATAGATCATAAAAAGAGACATTGTGGTGCAGTAAGTAGCAAGCCTGTCTCTGAGCCGGAAATTCCAGATTCAAATCCCACCCCAGGACTTGAAGATCAAGGAAGATGTATTAATAATATAATCAATAGATTGAGAATCGACAGTTTGAGGATCAATCTTCAAATCATGCTAATGGTTCATGGGTAAGAGTGAGAGAAACTCCTGTTCAGCTATGCTTGATGTGGAATGGCACCCCTCAAACTATAAACCTCTGGTGACAGTCTAGTGATCTATCCTGGGGAGTACTAGTTATGGTAACAGATGAAAGTCTGCCTTGGTGCATCACTAGTTGAAGGAAGACGATTGGAATAGAATAGGTCATACAAGCTCCAACACAAATCAATTTAGCATAATTGGATTAACAAAAAGAATGAATGGCCACTGAGCAATCTCTGTCTTAAATTTATTATAGCGGGAAAGAAATCACAACAGGAAATTATGGCCAAAATTCTCCTCTCTCATTCGTTATGGGAATTGTAGCGAGCAAGTCAAAATTCAAAGATCAGTTCAAAAGTCTATTAAGCTTGGGCTGGTATTTCCAGTGCTGGGGTATGTATCTAGGAAATCCCAATCTAAATCTTCGTAAAGATTTAATCATTTGCCTGAGATTAGTAAGGAAGATAGTTTAAGTACAATTTAATTTTACCCAACTCCTTCGCACTTAATTCCTATCAACAAATCTTGAAGTTCAGTTCCATTGCTGTGATCATTTAAGATTACTTATATTTATCTAATCATGCTTCCCCACCCTACCATCGTCCATATGATCAAACTTTAATTGTGGTATTGTCCTTTAGTTGTTTCTGCTCCTCAAGGTGTTCTGCCATAAGAGAACAAAGAAACGGTATAGTACAGGCACAGGCCCTTTGGCTCAGCAAGCTGATCATGTTGTCCTATCTAAACCAACTGTCTCTATCCCTCTATTCCCTGCCTGTTCATGCATCTATCTAGATAAGTTTTAAATATTGCCAACGTATCTGCCTCAACCAACTCACTTGGCATTGTTTTCCAAGCCTCCAGCACCCTCTGTGTAAAAAAAAAACATTCCCCGCACATCTCTACTGAACATTTCCCCACTTAAACTTGTGCCCACTTGTAATTGTCATTACTCTCCTGGGGAAAAAAAGCTTCCAACTGTTCACCTTATCTATGCCCTTCAATTTTAATAACTTCTTTCAGGTCACTCCTCAGCCTTCATCTTTCCAAGGAGAACAATCCCAATTTATTCAATCTCTCCCCACATCTAATACCATGCATACCAGGCAATATCCTGGTAAACGTTTTCTGTACTCCCTTCAAAGCCTCCATGTCCTCCTTGTAATTTGGTGACCAGAATTGGATATAATATTCCAAATGTGGCCCAACCAAGTTTTAAATAACTAACGTAATTTATCAACTTTTATCCTCAATGCCCAGCCGATGAAGGCAAGCATGACATATGCTTTCTTTACTAACTTTTCCACCTGTGCTGCCACCTTTAAGGATCTGTGGAACTCTACTCCGAGTCTCTCTGTGTGTCTATGCTCCTGATGGTCCTGCCATTTATTTTATAGCTTCCACCTGAATTTGATCACCCAAAATGCATCACCTTGCATTTGTCAAGATTAAATTCCATCTGCCATTTCTCCACCCAATTTTCCAGGCTATCTATATCTTACTGTATTTTCTGACAAATTTTATCCACAACTCCAGCAACCAGTATCATCCACAAACATACTGATCAGACCAGCTATGTTTTCTTCCAAGTTATTTATATTTATTACAAACAATAGAGATTCCAGCACTGATCCCTCCAGAAAACCACTAGCTACAGACCTCCATTCACTAAAATACCTTTGCACTGCTACTCTGTCTTCTATGGCCATACCAGTTCTGAATCCATTTAGCTAGTTCACCTTTGATCCTGTGTGATTTGACCTTTGCACTAGCCTGCCATGAGGGACCTTGTCAAACACTGAAGTCAACGTAAACAAGAACCATGTCTCTTTCCTCAGCAACCATTTTTGTCACGTCCTCAAAGAACTCAATGAAATTAGTGAGACAGGATCTCCCTTGTACAAAACCATGCTGTCTGTCACTAATAAGATCATTCAGTTTCAAATGTGTATAGATCCTATCCCTAAGAACCTTCTCCAGTGATTTCACGATCACTGATGTCAATCTCACTGACTTACAATTAGTCGGGGTTGTCCTTGCTACTCTTTTAAACAATGGGGCAATATTGACTATCCTCAATCTTTTGGAATTCACCTGTGGCCGATGAGGAAACAAAGATTTTGATGAGAGAGCCAGCAATGTCCTCTTTTGTCTCCCTCAAAGTTGGGATTGGTGTCTATAGATCATCATTGGATTGAGCTATGATGATGTTTGGCAAAGAACTAACAGTGGTTTGCCTTTGCTTCCAGCAGTATAGCTGAGCAGGAAACACTCCAGCTCTTACCACCTCTCAAGTGTATTGCACGGTTGAAATAGGCTGATAATCAAGTTGTTTTGTCACATTATGGACACACTTTTGATGGCAACCAAGTCCTGGAGAAAACATGAATCCAGAGGCAGGGATACAACTCCTGCACTACGAGACTTGCTTCTTCAGTTGTCACTGAGTTCAATTTGTGGAGTTTAACTCTTTGCCTAGTGTTTAATATGATGTCAAAAGACAACATAGCTTTCAATTCAGGCTCTTTGACTTAGCAAACTCATCTCCTTCACGATTAACGTTTGCTTTTGTATGGCAAAAATCACTAATGTGTTTTGACAGCAAATTCTTTCAGCTCATGTAATTGAAGCAGATAAGAAAGCGCAGTCCTTCCATGGCCTCAGGACCACAAATATGGACTAATTTTAAGTATTATCATAACAGTCCAATAATACTGCAATAATATTTTCAATTTTTCAATTGGATCTATGAATATTTTATAAGATATTTCTCTTCTAGTATTTTTAATACCATTGCATTCATTTTGGCTAAAAGAACTCATTTAAATATTTTCCTCAGTCCTGGAATATTCTGGCTACACTGAAATTTGACAGTCAATTAAAAATTTACTTTTGGAACTCAAGCAAAAAAACTCGTACCTTTTTCCACTATATATATATTCAACAAATAGCAAAGATGTTCTTACATTGTGTTACATAATATCTAATGTGGTCAGACTAACACAGATGTAGTGCAAAGGCAAAATACTGTGGATACTGGAATCTGAAACAAAAGTGGAAAATGCCAGAGAAACTCAGCAGGTCTGACAGCAACTGTGGAGGAAGAATAAAGCTGATGTTTCAAATCTGGTTGACCCTTCATCAGAACTGACGAAGAGACATACTGACTCAGACCAGCTGAGTTTCGCGAACGTTTTCTGTTCTTGTTATAGATGCGGTGAAAGTTGCTGCAGAAATCCTGACACTAAAATTGCTGCAGATGTGAATTGGGAACTTAAAAGAAGTATCTTTTAATTTTAGTTGCATTTATAGTGCCCTTCATACCTCAAGACGTTCTGAAGTGCTTCAAAGACAATTCAGCGTTTGTTAAAATGTAGTGATAATTAAGTGTTAAGGAATAAATTGGTGCGCAGTGAGGGGCTGCAGCTAACAAGGAGATAAATACCAAATCATCTGCTTCACTGAATGTTGGTTGAGGGGTAAACATTGATCAGGACATCACGGGTACCATGGAATATTTCATATCCTTGATGACAAGATTAAAGAAACATTGGGATTTTCCAGTTGCACCCGCTCCAAGACCAGAAATTCCCGCCTGATGTCACTGGACCTTGAAGTGGTCGGCTAAATTTTCCGTCCCACTGTGATGATTCCCACCATGAGCCAGACTTGGAATATTTACACTGTGATTTATTCAAATGTTATCAGAAAATGTGGGCTTGATTTTTAGGGCTCACCAAGGCTGTGATTGGAGTGAGGGAGAGGAGGGCTAAATATAGCCCTGGCTACCTTTGTGTTGGAGAGAAAGAAAGCGTGAAATGGAGAGAGAGTGAGAAAAATGAGAGGCAGACAGACAGTAGGAAAGGAGAGAGGCAGATACAGTGGGAATGGAAAAAGAGAGACAAAGTGGGGAAAAAAGAGAGAGAGACAGAATGGGAAAGGAGAAAGAGTAATAAAGGTGGAGTGGAAAAGGAATTGTATTTCAGGAGTATTGTGCATGAGATACAGAAGCTGTGCTTGGGATTGTCTGAGCCATTTAGTGTTATCTAATTTGAATTTATACAGCATTTCTGTTATATTCAATGAAGTATTTTATCTTGCAATTTATTTCAGCTGGGAATGCAGAAGCTGTACATGTACAGTGCAATATTTCAACTTGTTTATTCTGGGCAATAAATGCCCAAAGAAACCTAATTGCCGCTTTAACAGTGAATTTTATGGGAACCTATGATTCACACCAAGTTGCTTCACTTTAAGTCAGCATTTAACATTAAGTGTTAAAATTTACCAATTTTCATCCACATCAATGAAATTCTACATCAAATGCATGGATTGTAATATCGGTCCTTTCAAGCTTCAGAGAACATGTATGATCTTTAAAATGCCAAAGAAATTTATTTCACAGATTAAAAATACAATATTTAACTTGAAGAACTGGTTAAAGAAGATATCCTGGACGTAGAATATGCCTCCACAAAACCTAATTTTTTTTTAAAGATTCTTGGCTTTACAATCTTATTCAATAACATTTATTATGTGAAATATATGCAGGAGATGTAATATGTCTCGATTTCCAAAAAAACTTCAATATACTGCATAGAATAATATCAGATTGGAATCTGCTCCAACTAAACTTTTCTTCAATATAAAACTCCAAAAGCCTTGAATATGAACACTGCAAACAAATAGGTCAAGCATCAACTGTAATGTAAGGGGTTAATCTTCAAAATATAGCAAAACTGAAACCAAAATAAAATGTAAAGTCAGTGGGACATTACCATCTCAAAGACAAAACAGTGGCCGTCGGACAATCCAATTAAAGAAACTGGGAGACCATCAGAGATACTGGCCCCAGATGACAGTCATTTGTACAAATATCAATTTCAGCTTGGAAGAAATTACTTTATCACATACACATCAAACTGAGTGAGAGACATCGCGCTGGAATGGAGTCCATTGCTTTGGTCATGGAAGCAATGATGAATGGGTTGTCTCGATGAATACATGAACAGGATGGGAATAGAAGGATACAGATTCCATAAGTACGTATGGTTTTAGTTTAGGCAGGAATCATAATTGGGGCAGCTTGGAGAGCCAAAGCGCCTGTTCCGACGCTGTGTTTTTCTTTGTTCTCATGTTCTAAAAGGGTTCTAAGCACTGACCATCCAAGCAGGACGCCTCTGAGAAATATACTTTGATACTTTTGATAAAGTTTTGGAATAAAAATGTCAAGATATTTGAATCTTGTGCTGTAGTTACCAAGCTGAGTCAGGAATAGCCAACCTGATTCACGGATCTACTGTTCCAACTGGAAGGATCAACTGTGTGAGGAATTGGAAGTATCAGCTAGATCAGCGTGATGTTGGGGCTGAGAGTTAAAAACAGTTTTAGGGTAGCAACAAAATCTTGTGGGGGGGGGGGTGGGTTAATTTGAAGTTTGGGCAGAAACGTAGGGAGGGATTTTCTGGCTGCGCTCGCCCTGAAATGGAAAAATCCCATCCAAGGTCAACAGACTTTTCCATGGTTTGCCTCTTGCTCAGTTTGATTCTCATGGTGAATGGAATGGGAAAATTCACTCCCGTTGGGTTTTGCCTGTTGTTTTTGTGAAAGCTCTTTATCAATAAGTCATTGTTTCAAGTGTTGTGCAGCATCATTACGCTAGTTTAAAGCTGCTGTATTAGGCATTAGGAGCTGTTTTTGCTAATAAAAACATTTATAAAAGCCTGTGGCTGGAATTTTACCACTGTTCATGCCAATGGGATTTACCTATCAAACTGCAATGAGCAGAGATTTGGCTAGCTGCCATGTTCCCCAACCTCACTGCAGTGGGACTGTAGCGTGAATGGGCAGTAAGATGTGTCTGTGTAAGTTTGTCCTTTTATAAAATTCCCAAGTAAAGAACTGCAGTAAAAGCAAACGGGAGCTTGCAACTCTCACACAGATGGATGAGCAAGGTCAGAGTATACAGAGTATAAAACAATTAACACATTGGACAGTGCACTAACAGAGAAAGTAGTGAATAGTAAGAAAGGGCAGGGATAAAGAGTTGCAGGAAATGTAAAGTGGACTCTCCAGGGCCCTGACCATTTTTGTTCACAATTCAAATTAACGATCTAAACTTTGGAATCACAAACACAAATGCTAAATTTGCTGATGGCACCAAACTTGGCAGAATATTTACCACTAAGGAGAACTGCAAAAAATTAGAAATTACAAAAATACATTAATACATTTGGCAAATAGACCAACAATTGGCAAATGAATTTCAACTTAGACAAGTGTGAAGTATTACACACTGGTGAACAAAATAAGGATGTCACATATTGGGGGTGATTCTCCCATTGCGAACCATAAATTTTCTGGTGGGTAGTGTCCGGAGAGGCATATGTTGTCTATTTTGTAAGATCTCCATGAACATTTCTGACCCGCATGCATCCGCCAAAAAGAAAAAGAGTGGATTGGCTGAGACTGCGCAGAAAAGCAGCATGCCGCTGACTTGCATTCCTTTCTGTATCTCAGCATGTCATTGTTGAGATCAACAAGTCAATTTCCACCCACGCTAACATCTCCCACCTTTTGGTGTGATGCCTTTTTGGCGCAAATCAAAATAGGTATATAAAAGTCTGAACCTGGCGTGGCAGCCTTGAACTGATGTGAGGAGCACAGGGGGATGTTGCAGGCAGGTGGACTTCTGCCTGCTGTCTTCAGGTGATATTTTGTTGAGGGGGCTCCTGTTTTCACAGTGCTCAGTGCGGAAAGCCCCACCAAGGAGTCCTGCTTAACCTTCCCCTCCAGAGCAATCCTGTAGCTCAGTCTGGGAGGCCCCATCAAGGAATCCTGCTTATTCTCCCCCTCCAGGGCACTTTGCAGTGCCATTGTCTTGCCACGTGGTGTGCTCAGGGACTTGACTGAGTGCTGGTGTTTGGCTGGGGAAGGAGTGTTCACTTCCCTAGCCATGTGCTTACTGAGGCCTAACCAGATGAAGCAGCTGCTGTTCCAGGCCAGGATGTTAGAGTTTCAGAATGGACTGCATGGAATCTGCTGTCACTGGATAAACATCTGGTGTTGATTTGCAGTCTGTCCCTGCAACACAGACCAGCGACACATCCTGCAGTTACACATATAGCAATGGCTCAAGGGTGTGCATTGCCCACATCCGCACAGTGACTTGCATAATCTATGCCAGCATTTGTCATGATGTGAATCTCACACAACCTAATTGGACAATGCATGGCACCATGAATTGTGTGGTGTTCCTAGCACCCACAAGTGGGGATGCTGGCCCAAGTGAGGGATTGAGTGGTGCTGGGTTTACACAGCCAATGTGAATAATCCATCATTCAATCCTCTTTCCAAACCCCACTGTGCACATGGACCTCGGTTTGTTCAATCTGGAGTTGGCCACATTGGTGGCAGCAGGGGCGGAGGTAGCTCGGGTGGTGGTGAGTGTGGCGAGATCGCTGCAGGATCAGCCAGTACCGGTCCCTCAGGAAGGAGGGCAGGGGATTGCCACTGGGGGCCAGGAGTTGGGTGAACAGATTCTTGAGAGGATGCGGAGGCCAAGGATTTACGAGTTCCACAATTTCTTTGAGGCCCTCTCGGAGGAGATTGCTGTTGTCAGCTGCGGTTCTCCAAGACCACGGTGTGTCGCCTTTGTGCGGTGCTTTCACACCTGGCATCCCAGGGGATGGCTGCCCATCCTCTGTGGTTGTGAAGGTTACAAAATACAAGTATGTAACATGCAATTTTCCGGTGAAAAAACTGAGTATAGCATCTTGAGCTGAAAAATGGATGTTTCCTTATGCACCAAGTATGCGCAAAAGCATGATTTCTTGATTTGATTTGATTTTTTACTGTTGTTTCTTGCACGCTATACAAACAAAGCATAGCATTCACACAGAAGGAAATGAGAGACTACAGAATGCAGTGTCACAATCATAGCTAGGATGTAGAGAAAGATCAAATTATTGCAAGGTAAGTCCATTCAAAAGTCTGACACCAGCAGGGAAAAAGCTGTTCCTGAGTCAATTGGTATGTGACCTCAGACTTTTGTATATTTTCCCCGAAGGAAGGAAGTGGATGAGAGACTGTCTGGGTGCATGGGGTCCTTAATAGGGTCTGATGACAAAAGAAGGGTCAATGTATATGCCATAAACTTGGTACATATCAAGTACAGTAAGAAGTCTCTCAACACTAGGTTAAAATTCAACAGATTTTTTTGGCAGCACAAGCTTTTGGAGCTAATGCTGCCAAATAAATCTATTGGACCTTAACCTGGTGTTGTGAGACTTCTTACTGTACTTACCCAGTCCAACGCCACCAACTGCACATCATATATCAAGTACATCAGAGATGCACTGTAGATAATGGCACTCCCGGAGATGCACTGTAGATAATGGCTCTCCCATTTGCAATTTCAATCCACTGTCTTTATTAGGTTGCTGATGTTGCTGCATTACTTTGATGACAATTTGAAGAGAGCTTTTTGTGAGCACAAAGATTTAATCTGGTTGACTCTTTGTGTTGTTTTATTTACTGAATGATGCAATATATTCCCTTTCAAGTTTGATAATATTCTATATGGACTGGATATTGACTCAGGGCCAGGAGGGAAAAGGGGTTGTGCGTTGGAGATGTTTGGAGTTCAAGAAACTTGGAAGAATGTGATTCCTGAAAGTCCCACCAAATTTATGGTGAGGCCTGATTATCACTTTCCATATTCTACTTACCAGTCACAGCCAGCCAATCCGTGAGGCTAGCTAGCTTTATGTTCACTAATGTCCTTTAGGGAAGTCTGGCCAACATGCGACTCTGGATCTACAGCAATGTGATTGGTCCTCAAGTGCCCTCTGAAATGGCCAAGCAAGCGACTCAGTTCAAGGGCAATGAAGGATGGACAATAAATGTTGGTCCAGCAGTGACGCCCACATCCAAGAACAAAAGAAGCAGACTGCGGAATTAAGCTTACAATCAGTTAGAATGGAACAGTCACTGGGGTTGATTGTAAAGGTCAGCAGCTATACGTCCACAGAGAGCAGGCAAAGCAGGAAAACTGAATACGGAAGATTAATGAAAAACAGTCCTGGATCTCCTGGATCCAGCACTCATTGCATCCCTTCAGCCAATGAGTTTTCCAAAATCCGGAAAACTCAGCCGGCCAAGGTTAAATATAAAATGATGGTTAAATATGTAGCCCGCAGTCTCATTAGAATATTTAAAATGCCATCCTGCCTCCTGTGAACGAGATGTTGACCCTGTCCTTGACCTGTCTCTGTTAAAACTGGAAGCATGTGGGGCTGTGGCATGGAAGGTGGGATGGAGGGCAGAGAGGCATGGGTGTGAAGACTGGAGGTCAGTTGAGATCAAGTTTCAGGGTTTAAACATTTTAGCTTTCTTCCTGATGCGAACCCTGCTATTTTTGGGTGTTACCATATCCTCCCAATTTTCAGTGTGACGAAATATAACTAAAATATGACCTTGTTTGGGACATCTGTTTTTTGGGCAGTCTACCTACAGAACGGCTAACGAGGGCACAGAGCAGCACTGAAATAGATAAAGGAACAAGGTTGTATTTATTTCATGATGTGGAAGAAAATAAGTAGAGTTTATCAAAGAGAAAATGAGATATCCTGGGGTAAATTCTCAAAGGTAGCAGAACTGACATTCCTGGGCAGCTGATGTTGACTAAATAATATTAGATACCAGCAGAAATAGAGAAAATTAAGTATACAAAAGGAAAGTCCTTTAACGAAATGCACACAATACATATACTTAGGTTTAACAAGGTGAATTTTGGTAATTTAGTTCCTCATTTATGAATTGTATTAACAGTAGGTCTTGGCTTGCTAATTCATCACTTTCCAAGCCCCTCTCCATGTCATTTGACAACCTATGGGCAAAGTTAACTAGAAATGTTTGTCTGCCACAGCATTCATTTCTGATTGACTTGCCGAGACCTTGTACCATTTATCCTTTCAGCTCTGCATTGCACTCCCTGTCACATTGCTTCACGTTCCGAAGGAGACTGGCAAGCAGCCAGCATTCCAATCAGCACTCCCGCTTTAGATTCATCTCATTGTTCATTTGAGGACCCCCTGCTGCAATGTGTCCTACAGATTCACTCAGTTGTGTGTTCAGTTTTTAAAGTTCAATTGTAAGGCTGCAGGCGACCCATAATATTATGTTTTTAGATCAAACTGACCTTTGCCCTTTTGCACTATGCCATTCACTGTCTCGTTCCAAGAACAAACATAACGTTATCTGGCAGGTTGCAGTGAATGAGCTTACACAAAAGCATATTTACTTTTCATAGAATTATAGAATTCTTACAGTGCAGAAGAAGGCTATTTGGACCACTGACAATAATCCCATCCAGGCTCCACCCGATAACCCCACACTAAGAGACAATTCAGCCTGGTCACTCCACCTAACTTGCATATCTTTGGACTGTGGGAGAAAATGGTGCCGTCTGTCTGGAGTTTGCACGTCCTTCCCATTTCTGCTTGGGATTCCTCCAAGGGCTCTGGTTTCCTCCTGCAGTCCAAAAATGTGTGGGTTAGGTTGATTGGCCATGATAAGTTGTTCATAGTGGGAGGGGGATGTCAGGAGGATTAGTAAGAAAAACATAAGGCGTTACAGCGATATGGCCAGGGTGGAATTGATGTCAGTGCAGGCTTGATGGGCCAAATGGCCCCTTCTGCACCTGCACTATAGGGATTCTATGAAACCGGAGCACTTGAGGGAAACCCATGCAGAGATGGGGAGAATATGCAAACTCTGCAAGACACCCGAGGACGGGATTGAAACATGGTCCCAAGTACTGTGAGGCAGCAATGTTAACCATTGTGCCAACATGCTGTCCAAACTTCTCTTGATTGAACATATAGAGGTGCTTGTTATTCTATGTGAAATCAGAATCTGAAATTCGTCTTAAAATGATACAATCTTCTCTTATTGTGAGACAGGTATCATTGCACAGACACTCCTATCTGTTTTTTAATATATTCTGCTGGACCAGATTATTGCTTTTTCACCTTGGTTATTTTCTTTTCTCTGCTCAAAGTGAACATCCTTTATTGTTTTTAATATTTAATATTTCTTCTGTTTACGGCATTGTGAAAAGCATTGAGTCAGACAAAAATATAGAACAGAAATTATGCAGTTAAACCATGGCACCGTTTTACTGGAATACCGAACAGGACCATCTCTTATAACGGTTGACCACAAATTCTCATTGGAATTCACAGAGCTATATTAATCCAATAATGTTTCTTAACAATGCTGGTTGAAACATTGAATTATTTTACCAGCAGCTTGTCAATTAATCTGAGCTATTAATTAGCCAGAACTCTTATCTCCCTTCTATCACATCTTCTATGGGGAAACGTTATGCTCAAGAAAGTGAGGAGAATTAATCTTGGGGAACTGTCTATTACGTCGAGCATTTTCAAGCCCGGAGCAGCAGAGAGTAGATGTATGGAATGCTCATCCATCATTTCCCAGCTATGGCTGGGAAATGACTATTGTTTAATAAAGTTTTAAAATTTTATTTATTAGTGTCACAAGTAGTCTTACGTTACCACGGCAATGAAGTGATTGTGAAAATCCCCCAGTCGCCATACTCTGGAGCCTGTTCGGGTACGCTGAGGGAGAATTTAATATGGCCAATTAACCTAAGTAGCATGTCTTTTGGACTGTGAGAGGAAACCAGAATACCTGGGGAAACCCACGCAGACATGGGGAGAACGTGCAGACTCCGCATAGACAGTGACCAAAGTCGGGAATGGAACCTGGCACATGGCACTGTAAGGTAGCAGTGCGAACCACTGCGCCACCACACTGCCCATCCTAGTATTCAAGGTGAATTGATAATTTTATGGAGCATGTCTGTTTCGTCTGATTCCGGATGGGCAAACACGGTGGTAAAGGGGGAAGTACTGGTAATGTTGGGTGTGTATCGCATTCAGTCAATTTAAATGCATGCATGTGACTGTTTTGGCTGCGGTCTTGACCAATTACATTTTTGGGCCATGGTAAAGGGGTAACCGGTGAGGAGGCAGGCACGGATTGCACTACTCGCCTCATACCCGGCTTTTACCGTGTTTTCGTGCCCCAAAACAGGAACAACTCAATAATAAAATTGGGCCCTATGATTCCATAACCACAGAAACCTGCATTTTAGGGATTCGATGAGAGAGGGAGAAAATAAAATGCTGTTGTTATGTTAATCAACACCTTGCAGTTAAGAAATTATAGGATTTCAGATTTCCTTTTATGATATTTTCCTCAGATGTAGTGCCATACATTAATCTGTAAGGGAACACCTCCCTCCAATCTGAAATGCACTTTTATTTGTCTGATATTGACCTACATATAGTGGGGTTAGAGATCAGAAAGAGAATCCCTTTCCCTCTGTCTTCTTGGATACAGTAAGCACCTTCATGTTACTTCCTTGACCTGACAGTCAGAAGCCTTTTGACTAGACCAGAGCAGTTTGAAATACAAGCAGGAGATTTACACTGACTACAGATATTACTATTCTTCCTGAAATGCTAAAAACAACAAGTGTCTTTTCCCTGTTCTGACGCACCTTTTCAAACTAAAATTTGAAGCACATTTCCTGACTGAGTCTTGTTTCGTGGCTCACTACTACAAAGTCTCCAACTCACTTTTAACCTTGATGGTTTTAGATTTAATATTTGAACATGTGAACATGCGAAATAGGAGCAGATGTAGGCCATTCAGCCACTTGAGCCTGCTCTGCCATCCACTGATATCATGGCATATCTGCTAGTGTTCCAAATTCCATATTCCCATCCAGCCCCGATAGCCTTTGATTTCCTCACCTAACTTGAATCTATCCACCTCCACTTTAAAAATATTCAATGAGCGCACATCCACTGTCTTCTCAGGCAGAGAGTTCCAAAGTCGCACAACCCTCTGAGAGAAACAAAATTCTCTTCACTTCTGTCCTAAAAGGGTGACCACTAATTTTAAAATAGTGCCCTCTAGTTCTGGAATCACCCACAAGAGAAAACGTCATCACCATGTTCACCTTGACAAGGCTAAACAGAAATCAGTGCTTTCGATCTGAGTGAATGCATGCGTAGTATCTTAATTTTATTGTATATAACTTGATGGATTCTTAAATCAGTAATTGTATGATAACAATATATTCTTTCATTTGTACTTCAATCAATCACCTCCATCAATCTCCGAAATTCCAGTGGGTACAAGGTCCGTCTGTCCAAACTTTCCTTGTAAGACCTCTCACTCATTCCAAGTGTCAATCTAGTAAACATTCTCAGAACAACCTCCAAACCATTTCCATTCTTCCTTAAATAAAGAGATCAAATGTGCAGACAGTAATCGAGATGTGAGTCAGGATTCTCCGGCAGTCTATGCCGGTGGGATTCTTTGGTCCTGCTGGCAGCACAACCCTGCCCGCAGGTTTTCTGCTGGTGTGAGGTGGCATCAATGGGAATTCCCACTGACAGCGATGGGACCAGAGAATCCTGCCGCTAACAAACATCACGCCACCTCCTGCTGGTGGGAAACACACAGCTGGGAGACCAGAGAATCTCGCCTGTGGTCTCACCAATGCCCTATGTAGCTGAAGCATAACATGCTTATTTTTATGTTTTATTCCTCTATTAATAAATGATAACATTCCATTAGTCAACTTGATTACCTTTTAATATATTAATGCATATTAAAATGTTGTATGCCTCCATAATAGCATCAGGTAATCAGCTAGAGATTCAAAACAGCATTTACAATCATCATACAGCTGCCAAAGAAACATACTTTTCAGTGGGTAGCTACAATAGTGGTTTTTTAAATAAGTTTATCCCTTCCCACAACTGAGAACAAATCTGATTGCTGTGTCAGTCCAACCACCAGACAGAAGAACAGAAAATGTTGTAATCGCTCAGCAGGTCAGCCAGCATCTGTGGAGAACAGATCTGTTTTAGCTCAGATATCTCAGTCCAATCCTCACTTATTTGTAACAACATTTTAGAACACAACAACACAGACAAGAACCTAGAAAAACTAAATTTATTTGCATACATGTCAACTTGTCTGATTTTTGAGCTGTTGTGCATAAAATGCAATGGAGAGTTCTCTATAAGTGAACTAGGTTTTTATTCATTCATGCAGTGAAAATAAAAATTGTAAGTTTAATCATAGAAAGTTTGACTTCTGTCACATAGAAGGTAACACAATCTGAAAGTACAGATAGAACTTGAGTGTTAAGGAGATAAAATTTCCAAAGCTCTCCTCCGTCACCAGAAAATAAGTTTAAGAACATAGAACACTACAGCACAAACAGGCCCTTTGGCCCACAAGTTGCACCGATCATATCCATACCTACCAGACCTATAACTCTCAATCCCATTAAGTCCCATGTACTCATCATAAATTTATTTATTAGTAACACAGGTAGGCTTACATAACACTGCAATGAGGTTACTGTGAAAATCTCCTAGTCGCCACACTCTGGCACCAGTTCGGGTAGACTGAGGGAAATTTTAGCATGGTGAATGAGCATCACTAGCACATCTTTCAGACTGTGGGAGGAGACCTATGGGAAGGTCATGTAGATTTTGCACAGATACTGACCAGAGTTGAAAATTGACCCCTGGCACTGTAAAGCAGAGGTGCGAACCACTGTACCATCGTACTGCTCCAGTCAGTAGTAGTCAGCTTGTCTTTTGCAGAATCATGGTGGGGGAGTCATTCTTTACATTAACTGACTAATTCCATAGACAAAATCTGCTGTTCTGCATTAGTGAGAAAACAAGTAACAGTTTGATATGTCAGCTGGACTCAACAAACTGAAGATTAGCTTAAACAGGGGAAATATTTGTTCCAGATTGAAAATGAAAGCTTCGTTGGGCTAAGTGTCTTGTTTCTTAAATTTCCTGTGCTTTCCAAATGACAAATTTCGAAGATAAACAACATGACAGCACCATTTCAGGCAGAAAACAGAATTACCGAGAATAACTTGGCATTGTAATCATTTATTAGAAGGCCAGCAGATAATAAATTCATGGGCATCGCAATTTGTTAGTTTGGTGACTGGTTGTACTCCATTTGCTGTAGCTGTCACTATAATTATAACAGCAGAATTGTCAGCGATGTTATGCAACGTATTTGTCCTCTGCAAATTAAGGCAGAAATATCTGAACTTAAAGGGTTCAAAGGTCAAGCCTCGGTTCACTGATTTTGTACCATCAGATGCTTTCACTGCTCTCCTTGGCCTTTCCTATTGTACTCCTTGGAAAGATTTACAATCTTAGTATTTCTAAATACAGTCCATGAAGAAGATTGAGGCCGCGAGGTATTTAATGTTTTCAGGCCACTAGTTTTCACATTTATGATTTTTGTTTTGATTGTCACTCTGCCCCACTCAGGATGGGAGGCAGTCAGGTATCACTGAAGGAAGGCTACATCTGCTATAAAGTATAATTCAAGCAAATCTCATTCCTTTCAAACAAAAAGAAGGAAAATCTGGAGTATGTGGCTACATTTGGAGACCTGGGGAATTGCACTGAAATATCAAATATACACGTTATGCAGACGGGGAAAATAACATTCCTCTCTACTCTATAGGGTGGCACTGCACAGTGACAGAGTGGGCTTTTTTTATTCATTTGTGAGATATGGGCATCACTGGCTGGCCAGCATTTATTGTCCTTGAGAAGGTGGTGTGAGCTGCCTTCTTGAATCACTGTAGTCCATGTTCTGTGAGCTGACTCATAATGCCATTACAGAGGGAATTCCAGGATTTTGCCCCAGCAACTGCAAAGGAACAGCGATGTATTTCCAAACCAGGATGGTGAGTACCTTGGAGGGGAACTTGCAGGTGGTAGTGTTCCCATTTATCTGTGACCTTGTCCTTCTAGATGGAAGTAGTCATGGGTTTGAAAGGTCCTGTCCAAGGATCTTTGGTGACTTGCTGCAGTGAATCTTGTGGATAGTATACTCTGCTGCAACTGAATGTTGGTGATGGGGGGAATGGATGTTTGTAGATGTGGTGCCAATCAAGTGAGCTGCTTTGTCCTGGATGGTTTCAAGCTTCTTGAGTGTTGTTGGAGGTGCAATCCTCCAGGCAAGTGGGGAATATTCCATCAAAGTCCTGACTTGTGCCTTGTAGATGGTGGACAGGCTTTGGGAACCAGGAGGTGAGTTACTCACCGCAGTTTTCCTAACCACTGATCTGCTCTTGTAGCCACTAATATGATAAGTCCAGTTCAGCTTCTGGTCAGTAATAACCCCAAGGATATTGATAAGTGGGGCACTCAGTGATGGTTATACTATTGAATGGGGTGGTGGTTATAGTGTCCTTTATTGGTGATGACCATTGCCTGGCACTTGTGTGGCAAGAATGTTATTGCCACTTGTCAGCCCAAACCTGGATATCATCCAGGTCTTGTTGCATTTGAACATGAACTGCTTCAGTATCTGAGGAGTTGTGAATGATACTGAACATTGTGCAATCATTGGCAAAGATCCCCATTTCTGATCTTGTAACAGCAGGAAGATCATTGATGAAGCAGCTGAAGATGGTTGGGCCTAGGACACTACCTTGAGGGAGTCCTGCAGAGATATCCTGGTGCTAGAATCACACCACCTCCTTATGTACCAATTATGATTCCAGCCAGTGGAAAATTTGCCCCTGATACCCATTGACTCCAGTTTTGTGAGGGTTTCTTGATGCCACACTCGGCCAAATGCAGCCTTGATGTCAAAGGCTGTCACCCTCACCTCACCTGTGGAAATTCAACCCTTTTGTCCATATTTGAACCAAGGCTATGATGAGGTCAGGAGCTGAGTGACCTTGAAGAAACTCAAACTGGGTGTTACTGAGCAGATTATTGCTGAGCAGGTAATATTACTGATGACTCCTTCCATCACTTTACTGATGATCGAGAGTAAACTTGGCAGTAATTGGTTAGGCTGAATTTGTCCTGCATTTTGTGTACAGGAAACAACTGGGCAATTTTCCACATTGTTGGGTAGATGCCGGTGTTGTCATTGTACTGGAAGAACTTGGCTAGGGGAGCGGCAAGTTCTGAAGCACAAGTCTTCAGTACTATTATCTGAATGTTATTAGAACCTATTGTCTTTTCAGTATCCAGTGCATCCAACTATTTCTTGATATCATATGGAGTGAATCGAATTGGTTGGAGACTGACATCTGAGATACTGGGGATCACTGGAAGAGGCCGAGATGGATCAACCAGTCAGCACTTCTGGCTGAAGATTGCTGCAAATGCTGAAATATGAAGGTCGAGAAATCCTATTTAAAATCAAGAATGCTCTCTCTTAACCAAAAAGACAAGCCTATAAGAGAAATTAATCTACAAAGTAGATGAAGTTGCTGATGAGAACTAAAGTGATGCATTTCAAAATGAATTTCAAAAATTGTTTACAATGTTAAGGAAGTTAAAGATCCAGGAGTATACCGCTAATTTGCCCTGCTTACACTATGGAAAGTCTCTTGCCCACTTTTAGACAAAGGTAAGGATTAAACTGAAGAAAGACAACAGCAAGAGATTGGAAGAGCAATCTACCCAGATCCCAACTCCTCCTGGACCTTCCAATTCTGCCTTTGTACTCTGGCTTGCTCAGACCTACCACCCCCTTGAGCCTGCTGGATCCCTACCACCCCCCAACTCCCCCATGCCCCACTGTGGATTTGGCTGCTACAATGCCATCACTGCTACACCCGAGTTGGGCCTGAATTCTGTAGCTACTGTCAGTGGCCTAGACTTCGGCTCCACCACTGGCCCCCACCAGAACCCTGGCATCTCCTGACCCTCCCCACCTGCCAAAGCTGAGGCATTGTCAGGGAGGAGAGTGCATCTTGGTTAAGTGTCTGTGTATGCAACTTTTGTCCTAGATTCCTCTGGAATTGGTGCCGAACTGGCACCGAACTGGTGCCAGAAGAAACTCAAACTGGGTGTTGCTGAGCAGGTAATATTACTGATGACTCCTTCCATCACTTTACTGATGATTGAGAGTAAACTTGGCAGTAATTGGTTAGGCTGAATTTGTCCTGCGTTTTGTGTACAGGAAACAACTGGGCAATTTTCCACATTGTTGGGTAGATGCCAGTGTTGTCATTGTACTGGAAGAGCTTGGCTAGGGGAGCGGCAAGTTCTGAAGCACAAGTCTTCAGTACTATTATCTGAATGTTATTAGAACCTATTGTCTTTTCAGTATCCAGTGCATCCAACTGTCTCTTGATATCATATGGAGTGAACCGAATTGATTGGAGACTGACATCTGAGATACTGGGGATCACTGGAGGAGGCCGAGATGGATCAACCACTCAGCACTTCTGGCTGAAGATTCCTGCAAATGCTGAAGTATCGTCAGGGAGGATAGTGCATCTTGGTTAAGTGTCCGTGTATGCAACTTTTGTCCTAGATTCCTCTGGAATTGGTGCCGAACTGGCACCGAACTGGTGCCAGAAGAAAGTCAAACTGGGTGTTACTGAGCAGATTATTGCTGAGCAGGTAATATTACTGATGACTCCTTCCATCACTTTACTGATGATCGAGAGTAAACTTGGCAGTAATTGGTTAGGCTGATTCCTCTGGGCAGAGAATGAGTCAACAGGTCATCAGGGTGGCAGAGTGGGTTAGCACTGCTGCCTCATAGCACCAGTGATTCAGGTTCAATTCTGGCCTTGGGTGACTGTTGGTGTGGAGTTTGCACATTCTTCCCGCATGAGTTTTGTCCAGGATCTCCGGTTTCATCCCACAGACCAAAGGTGTGTAGGTTAGGTAGATTAGCCATGGTAGATGCATATGGTTTTGGAGATAGGATGGAGGGAAGAGCTGGGAGAGATACTCTTTCAGAGAATCAGTGCAGGCTTGATGGGCCGAATAGCCCCTTTCTGCACTATTGTGATTCTACAATTCTGTGAAGGCTCAAAATTTCCTGTGATGCTGTGCGTGCACAGGCACCAAAGATATTCGGGCAGCGTCAAGAGGGTACTTGAGGCAGTCTCCTCTCTTGCTGCCTGGAGAAATCTGGGACAAATGGCCTCCCAGAAAGCATATGGAACATGAAACCAAATTCCAGGACAGTCTCAGAAAACCTGGTGATGTTCGTTACCCTGGTACAGTCTCGGAATGAGAGGAGGATCATTTGGGATTATGATGAGGTGAAATATTTTCACTCAGATGGTGGTGGATATTTGGAATTCCAAAGGGCTGTGTGTGCCCAGTTGTAGAACTTACTGAAGACAGAATTCAATTGATTTGCAGATACAAAAATAATTAGATGATGTGGCCATAGTACAGATGAATGGAATTGAGATAGGTCTGAAGAGCTGAATGGCCACCTCTCACTCCTTTCCCTACTTTCCTTCTTCCTCAGAAAGGCTTTTCAAAAACAAATTCACCTCACACACCACAAAACTCGAGTACTATAAAATAATAGGTTAACAAGGCTGAGGAGATAAAAATACCATCATCATTACATTTCAAATATCTTCAGTTCAAATGAAGAAATGTAGATATCCTCTGTTTATCTTCAATATTGGTACAGGTTTGATGGGCTGAATGGCCCCATCCTGGGATTCTATGATTCTAATATATCTGGTTGATAAGCAAACTTGAGAGCAGTTCAACCAATCAACGCTAATCTTATTATAATTTGACTTGGTTGCAGGAGAAGTTGAATGTTTTGAAAAGAAGCAGCAACTGTTTAATGAGATGATTTATCAGTCACCCAAGTTTTAAAAATAAATGTGTGATCATTTCTCAAATTCATCGCATGCAGAGAATAGTCAATGAACAGCTGCATGCTGTAATCTGTACTACAGTGATGATCTTCATTACCCTGTTTATGACTTATTTTTGTCACTTGCGAAGAAGAATATTACAGTTACAGAATTCTCTCTATAAACTCTAGTGCTACCTTTGTTGGCTGTGATCTCATTGAACATAGAAGATCAATTCTGGCTCTGCAAGTCAGCCACCAGGCTGACAAAAGGTCATTGACCCAAAATGTTGACAGTAATTTTCCCAGTCCCTTGCTGGGTGACTTAGAAGGCAGACAAGAGTGGGATGGGAAAAGGTTGCTGGCCTGCAGAGAAATTTAGATAGTTGCCCATTAGGCACATTACCCAATGTATTTTTTCTCCATTGTGTATTTAGGGATTCTCTGACTCTTGCTTGAGTGGACAGTGTCTGCCCATTCTGTAGTGGTGTTTAACCAATTAGGGTGATTACTAGGACAGTGAGAATATTTTTATCCATTGCAATGTGATTGTATGAACGGTGAAAGGATAGCTCTGCCCCACTGAGCCTACAATGGCTTCATAGCAGGGGGTCTTCGAAGGCTGTTGAGGATCCCACCAGCAACAAATGGCAAGGTTTCTATCTGTCCACACTGCAGCCTTGCCATTGAGTGATAACAATCATGAAGACAAAGCTCTGGCCTCCTGTTGTTAAGATGGATGTCTCCGATGGCCATCCAACCAGCATAAAATGGCACAGGCCATGATAGACTACCAATCCTGTGGCACTGGGAGTGGCACAATGGTTAGCATCGCTACCTCTTAGCGCCAGGGATCCAGGTTCGATTCCCAGCTTGGGTGACTGTGTGTGGGGTTTGCACATTTTTACCATGTCTGAGTGGGTTTCCTCCAGGTGCTCTGTTTTCCTCCCACAGTTCAAAGGTGTGTAGTTAGCTGGATTGACATGGTAAATGTGCAGGGTTACGGGAATAGGACACTGGGGAGGGCCTGGGTGAAATGATCTTTCAGAGAGTGATTGGCTAAATGGCCTCTTTCTGTACTGTAGCAATTCTATGATTCTAAATGCTGTGCCTCTCTCCCAATGGTATCAGAATGGGCACTAGACTCCATTGGGCTAGGACACGGTTTCCAGGCCATCCACACGGTTCAGGGCTGGGAAATTGAATGGACTCCTTTTGTCATCGGCAAAGTGAATATGCAGTGTGTCACCCACATCTGGTGACCAGGCAGGATTCGCTTGAGGTTAGCTCAGTCCAGCTACAAATTGCAGGCTCGATTGTAACATACAGCAAACACAATCATTTGCCGACAGGAGTGGTGGATAACAACTGTTAATTATTTTGCTTGTATAAAGACATTGGATGGAATTTTCTACAACACTCATGGCAAGTTTGATGGTGGGGGGCGATGGCGGGAAATGAGGGATGGTAGGTGGTGGTCGTGGTGGGGAGGTGGAAGGAGAAGGTGCAAAATGCGATGGGAGACAAAAAATTGATTTCTTGCCAATAGAACCTGCGCTCTCACCCATCTTGGTGAGTCACCATTCCTGCCAAAGACCAGATTGAAACTGTTTAGTATTGCGCTAATCCTGGCACCAACAGTGGAAAATCACATCAGTCCAGAATACATCTAGACCAATGTGGTGTTTACATGTTGGACTTATCTGTAAGAAGGCTTGTGGCAGCTTGCAGGAATATGTAGATAATAAGGTTAACATGCATGTTCAGTTGGCAGTGGGAAGGCAAATGCAATGTTAGCATACATGATGAGAGGGCTAGAATACAAGAGCAGGGATGTATTTCTGAGGCTGTACAAAGCCCTGGTCAGATTCCATTTGGAGTAGTATGAGCAGTTTTGGGTCGCATATCTAAGGAAGGATATGCTGGTCTTGAAAAGTGTCCAGAGCAGGTTCATAAGAATGATCCCTGGAATGAAGAATTTGTCATATGAGGAGGGTTGAGCACTCTGAGTCTGGAGTTTAGAAGGACGAGGGAGGATCTTATCAAAACTTACAGGATACTGTGAGGCCTGGACAAAGTAAGTGTGGGGAAGATATTTCCACTAGTAGGAAAAACCAGAACAAGGGGCACAACCTCAGACAAAAGAGAAGATCTTTTAATATAGAGATGAGGAGGAGTTTATTCAGAGAGTGGTGAATCTGTGGAACTCTTTGGTGCAGAAGGCTGTGGAGGCCAGGTCATCGAATGTCTTTAAGACAGAGATTGATAGGTCCTTGATTAATAAGGGGATCAGAGGTTATTGGGAAAAGGCAGGAAAATGGGAATGAGAAAAAAAAAATCAGCCATGATTGAATGGCGGAGCAGATTCAATGGGCTAAGTGGCCTAATTCTGCTCCTATGTCTTATGGTCCTATGGTCTTATGGTGGTCTCCAGTGACCAGACCCTGGAATAACACATGCAGTATTGGGTGAATGGCATACCTACAATGTCGATGTTCTATCCTCAGAATCACCCAGGATGTCAATCTCCTACTGTCAACATTGGCAATGTTGCTCTCCAGGCAGCTTTTAACTATGACACCCAGATATGATAGAACATGAAACATAGAACATGTTTTCTTTCCAATGATGGTGGAACACGGGCCATGCAGCCCACCCTGCCATGAATTAGTTTGGGAAATCCCTAACTGCATAATTGACAAGGCTGTGGTTACTCTATGGTGCAAACTACCAGCAGCCTCTATGGCGGAAAACTCTCCCCATTTCCAATCCCAACACGGCTTAGTTCCGACAGGGAGAATTCTAGCCATAGAGTCCTAACAAAATGAATGAGGGCCAGTGGGGCAAGTTCTCTATACAGCAATCCAGTACATCACTTTCACCCGCTTTATCTGTTTCACCCTAATTTTATTTCCGTGAAATGCCCATCCAATTTCGTTTTGCAATCATTACTTGTCTTCACTCCAGCATCTTCATAAGCCCTGAGTTCCAGGTTTTTCCCATTCTGTGCATTAAAAAGATTCTTCCATTCACTTCCTCTGGTGTCCCTTTCCCAAAACCTTAATCTGACTTCCCTCATCTTTGCACGATCAGCTAATAGGAACAACATTTCTTTGCTAACTTTGTCACGGCAGTCAAAATCTCGAACTTCCTGTCCAGTCTATTTAGGCCCCTCATCATATTGCATACCTCCATACAATCTCCACTCGACCTCTTCTGTTCTGAAGAAAACAACCTTTGTACTATAGTTCTACCTGCACCATTCCTTGGACAGCGCCTTCCAAAACCAATAGCGTCTAGGAGGACAAGAGTAGCGGATAACTGGGAATACCACCAGCTGGAGGCTCCTCTCCAAGTCTCTCACCATTGTGACTTGGAAATGTGTCACTGATGCTGGGTCAGATTCCTGAAACTCCCTCACAGACAGCACTGTGGGTGAACTAACAGCACACAGACTGCAGCAGTTCACCACCATCTTCTGAAGGACAATTAGAGTGGGACAATAAATGCTGACCTAGCCACATCCCTTGAGTGAATAAAGAAAAGACACTTGAAATACAGTTATTTTAAAAAAAGGTGAGCCACCACGACTGTCCTTCCCACCTTCCTGGCAAGCCTGTTACATTGTACTTTATCAAACACATCTTAGAAGTTTATACACACCACATCACCTTCATGAATCATCTGCTCTTTCATCCAAAAATGCAGTCAAGTTTGTGAAACAAAACTTTGCTTTTCACAAATCTGTGCCAGCCTTGCTAAGTAATCCATATCTGTCTAAGTGGCTTAATTTTATTGGTTTTAAAAGCTATCACTGGAAAATAATTTCTCTGGACTTCCACCCTCTAATATTGTCTTCCCACAGTGGAGCAGAAGGGAGGCTGTGTGGCAAACAGATACATCCCATGAGGAGAATGATAGAACAAGACATAATGCCTGCCACGCTTTAATGTACCAGCTGAAACTTAACACTGACTGTACCAATTCTCAGAAATCATAGACACATGCAAATATAACCCCCCTTACAATATGGTCCCCACCAAAGGGGGACCAGATACAATGGCCTCACTAGGGGATTGGAGGGCATTGAAGCCCCAGATGGTTGGGAGCAGGGCTGGGCAATGTCCATAGAGCAGTGTCTGCCTGGCATTCTGGCACTACTCCTGGCACCATAACTCTGTCAGGGGCAATGCCAATGGGGCAAAGCCAGAAGGTTAGCAGAGAAAGTGATGTGAAGCCAAAGTGGAGCAGAGACATAAGAGGGTGGGGGCTGGTGGGAGAGACGAGTGGGAAGCTCCGCAGGGGCAGGAGGGAAGGGGAGATATCTGCCAGGTTGGGTGATCGACAGGGAGAGGGTGGGGGAAATCTCTGTCATGAATGGGGGGGCGGTGATTGGTGAGGGGGGGAGGTGTGAGGGAACTCTGCTGAAGCAGGGAGCGGTGATAAGTGATTGGAGTGTCTGCAGGAGAGAGGGTTGATCAATGGGGTGTCCTGATTTCCGTAGTGGGGAGTGGGAATGGGCGATGGTGATGCCCAAGTGGGGGGTGAGGGGGAGGTGGAAATTTCTCCAAGATCGGTGAGGGGTGTGATTAGTAGGGGCGGAGGCAGCAAGAGATCTCCCAGTATTTGGAGATGAGGATATCTGCACAGTAGTGCCCCTAGAGTTCAGCAGCCTGTTTCCCTGACAAGCTGAGTCTCACATTTCCTGGTGGCAAGAATCACTGGCACTTTTCTTTGCACTAAGATTGCATTGTCAAACTCTCCCAATAAATGAGTGGGAATCTCTTCCGTTATCTCGCTCATTCAGCACTTTGAATCTGTTTTGTAAAGTTCTGCCCTCAGTGCTCTGTGTCTTGCGACATTTAGAAAAGACTATGTAACACTCTGGGTGACAGGTATTTCTTCTTGTTTGTCAGAATCTATGTTACAGCGAGGACTGGAGTTATGATGAAAAAAATATGCATCGCCCAAAATATGTTCACCCAATATTCATTTTCCATTCATTCCATTTAACTTCCTTCTGAAATCCTGACTAAATGTGAAACCTGCCACCACAAAGCTCAGTTGAAACAAATCGTCTTGATTGAGTTGGGGTGAAGTTAGCTGAGAATATGAAGGAGAAAAGATAAAATTAGGTTATGCTGACAAAAGTCAGCACGGTGATTAGCACCGCTGAATCACAGCACCAGGGACCTGGGTTCGATTTGCTGCAGAAGGTTAGGGTGAAGGGAATTGGGGGTAGGGTGTTAGACTGGATAGAGGATTGGTTGTCTAATAGGAAGCAGAGAGTAGGTATTAATGGGTGCTAATCTGATTGGCAGCTGGTGACTAGTGGAGTGCCCCAGGGATTGGTGCTGGGGCCTCAACTATTTACCATTTACATAGACGATCTGGAGGAAGGGGCTGAATGCAGGATAATGAAGTTTGCTGATGAAACAAAGTTGAGTGCAAAAGCAAATTGTGTGGAGGGTGTTGAAAACCTGTGGAGGGTGTTGAAAACCTGCAGAGGGATCTGGATAGGTTGAGTGAGTGGGCGAGGACCTGGCAGATGGAGTATAATGTTAGCAAGTGTGAGGTTATCCACTTTGGTAGGAATAATGGAAGGAAGGATTATTATTTAAATGGTGAAAAGCTGCAGCATGCGACAATGCAGAGGGACCTGGGGGCCCTTGTGCATGAATCGCAAAAACACAGTCTGCAGGTGCAGCAGGTGATTAAGAAGGCGAATGCAATGTTGGCCTTTATAGCTAGGGGGATAGAATATAAAAGTAGGGAGATATTTTTGCAGCTATACAGGGTACTGGTGAGGCTGCTGTTGGAGTACTGTGTGCAGTTTTGATCACTGCATTTGAGGAAGGATATATTGGCCCTGGAGGGGGTGCAGAGAAGATTCACTAGGCTGATACCAGAGATGAGGCCGTTGGATTATGAGGAGAGACTAAATAAGCTCGGTTTGTACTCGTTGGAGTTTCGAAGGCTGAGAGGGGATCTTATAGAGACGTATAAGATAATGAAGGGGATGGATAGGGTAGAGGTTGAGAGACTCTTCCCGCTTAGCAAAGATAGCAGGACTAGAGGGCATAGCCTCAAGATTAGGGTGGGGGGGTGTGGTTCAGATCAGAGTTGCGGAGGAGTTTCTTCACGCAAAGGGTGGTGAATCTTTGGAATTCTCTGCCTGATGAGGTGGTGGAGGCTTCCTCTGAATATGTTCAAGTCAAGAGTGGATAGGTTTTTGATTGACAAGGGAATTAAGGGTTATGGGGAGAAAGTGGGAAAGTGGTACTAAACTGCTACAGATCAGCCATGATCTTATTGAATGGCGGGGCAGGCTTGAGGTGCTGGATGGCCTACTCCTGCTCCTATTTCTTATGTTCTTATGATTCCCGCTTAGGTCACTGTCTGAGTGGAGTTTGCACATTCTCCCTGTGTCTACGTGGGTCTCCTCCAGGTGCTCTAGTTTCCTCCCACAGTCCCAACATATGTGGTATGGCCATGCTAAATTGCCCCTTAGTGTCAGGGTGAATAGCTAGGGTAAATGCATGAGGTTTTGGAGATAGGGTCTGGGTGGGATTCTGGTCTGTGCAGATTCGATGGGCCAAATATCATCCTTCTGCACTGTAGGGTTTCGAGTGGATTGAAGTAGATTAAGAGGAAGTGCCTATCATGGCATGGACTGGTGGGCCAAATGGCCTCTCTCAGTAGTGTCATTTCTATGCAACTCGGTGGAAACTGGAGCCTGTATGTGAAGCTCTTAAAAGGGAAAACAGGCTTCCAGTACTACAGGCTGCCGTCTGAAGGCCATGAAGCTTTTCTTCAGCCTGTCTTTAATCTGCTTGAGAGGTACCAGGTCACTCATAAATCCTACCGAGCTTTTGGTAGAATCGCTCATTTTCGCAGTGATAAAGTCTGGCGCCCAAAACGGAGGTGAAGTGAACCAGTGAGGTCAGTGGATTTTAATCACTTCAGCTACTGTGCTTCTAAGGAGTATGCCATAATTCTGGTGCAGGGTGACGGAGACACATTTTTCATCTTGCATTCTCTGCGTGCATTTGCCAATTTCGCCTTTTTGTTTGTAAATCATTTTCTGAGACATTTTGCAGAGCTCTCTTGCCAAGGATCGCTGACAGAATTGTTACACTTCAGCAATGGGAGAGCAATGGTTATTGTTTAAGGCCAAAAAAACCCAGTAATTTAGCCATGAAACTAAGAATATCAAATATCAAAAAGAGGAAAAAAAACATTAAGACTATTAAACCTGCAGTTACACACGATAAGGAAAATATATATTAAGACAATTAGACCTCCAAAACATTAATTTTCTTCAGAACTTTGTTTCTCATTCAGAACACTGACACTTTCAAATTTCACCGTAGGTATTCGACCGACAATTAAGAATAGGTTTTTTTCCATGACTCCATGCTTACTGACTGACTGACTGACCCTAATCTGACCTGAAAGATCTTCATTAAATCCTACAAAATTCCGATAAACCACTGTGGGGACTAAAAGTGTACATATATTTCCTCTGTGGATTCAGAGGCATGGGTTAATAATCTGCCCAAGTACAGCGGTGCTGTCAATCATAAAACCTTTCAACAATTTTTTTAAAACAAGGGCTGTAACTGCTATTCCACATGAGTCTGAACGACTAGATTAATACACAAATATCACTTGCTGCAAAAAAAGAAAAGGGGCTTTAAACACGTGTCTGTGCCTCAGTGGAAATTTCTCTGGTGAACCGAGTATTTCCGATAATCTGAAACAGGCGTTTGTGATGTGGGCTGCCATATGGCAAAGCTGAAACAAAATTGCACACATGTCCCAGTGATTCAGTGAATGAATCCAATGAGACACTGAGCCAATCCTACCGGGAAAGTCTTTTCCCATCCTTTGGGCTATGAAGGATGACACCCATCACTTGTCCCTGCTAATAAACTCTGCTTGGGTGAGTGTAGGGCATAGTATTGGGATCGTACTCCGTAACTAGGTTGAGTGAGCAAAGGACTGCTAATGGAGCAGAAACTGACACTTTTGTGAGATTTGATATGATTTGATTTATTATTGTCATGGATAGACTGAAAAGTATATTTTCTTGTGTGCTATATGGACAAAATATACTGTTCATAAAGTACATAAGGCGGAAGGAAAGGATAGGGTGCAAAATATAGGCCAAGATTCTTCTAAAAAAAATTCCAAGTCCCCAGTTTGCAGCAAAATGGGAGTAACTCCTGGTTTCTTCAATGTGATTTCCAGAGTGAATCTCTGACACTTTGTACATCACAGACTGCCTGAGCAGGATTCTGTCTGGAAGTTTGGAGATAGGGTCTATTCTTGCCTGAAAGGTCAGTAGAATAGTGCTGAGTGGGCCATTGAGCATGTATCAATCTGTCAGAGCAGAGATTGGCACATGCACAGCCTCCCAACTGCTGGTCAGTCCTGCAACCCCCTATCACTGGCCTTCTGACAGCTCCCCCCTTCCTGGACCTCCCCAGGCCAGCCCCCATGCTCCCCCCTCTCCCCCCTCACTGCAACCAGCCCTGATCTCCCACTTTGCCATCCCATCCAACTCCCTTCACCCCCTTCCTTCCTGCTACCCCCTCTTCTCCCACCCTGACCAGCCCTGATCTCCCGATCCTCTCCCTCATCCCCCACCCCCCACACTGGCCAGGCCTGATCTCCAAATCCTCACAAGTGTTGCAATTACAAAGTAGGGTGTAGAGAAAGATCAGCTTAATACATGGTAGATCCAATCAAGAGTCTGGTGACAGCAGGGGAGAAGCTGTGCTTGCGTTGGCTGGTACATGTTTTCAGACTTCTGTATTTTTTTTCCTGATGAGAGAAGGTGGAGGAGGGTATGTCCGGGGTATGTGGTGGCAAGATAATAGAACACAAACAATGACCTGGACTCAATGCTAAGTCATGCAAATAATGAAATCAGTCGGCCGGTGTTCCCTACTTATGAGGCTTTGTGTGTAATGTAACTTAATGTCACGCCATGGTTTACTTCCCAGTTTGCTGCTGTGCCCAGATATGTATTTTGTAAATCTGCTTGAAACGTATAGCTAGTAACAAACTGTAACTTCATACATTCAAGTAGGTGAAGGGCACTCTGACATTCTGAAAGTACTGTAACCTGGCAACAAACTGAGAAACAATAAAAGCAGAAGGTCCTTATATATTTTAAATAAGCACGCCTGGTATTATAAATGTAGTGCGGTGCAATCAGAAAATGTTCTTTCAATCATTTTCCATCAGTGAGTCTCCAGTTTTGTCTCCGTATTATATCTGTAACAGAACACAATTTTAAAGCTTGTCCTTTTCTTTGAAATAAATCACTTGAAAAAAATTCTTCATTTCACTGGTTGGAGTCTCCTCAAGACCAGCATACTTTACAACATTCAAATAAATCAAATGGAAGTTGACTTCTAAACTTGTTCCAGATGTATTTTAGATTTCAAGAATTTGAGATTTTTTGTGACGTTTTGTTGGACATTGACCGGACTGTTACACGTTTGCGTGTGAGAATTCTCTCTGCTAAACCCCCCCATCCTCACCCCACCCACTCCCTTCCCACTGCCCCCATCCTTAAAACCTCCAATCTCTCAATTCCAATCAGTAAAGTATGGCAAAAAAAAAATAAACACAGGAAATTACTGAGGTGGGACGGTGGCACAGTGGTTTGCACTGCTGCCTCTCAGTGTCAGGAACCCGGGTTCAATTCCTGGCTTGGGTCACTGTCTGTGTGGAGTCTGCACATTCTTCCTGTGTCTGTGCAGGTTTCCCCCGGGTGCTTCTGTTTCCACCCACAGTTCAAAAGACGTGCTGGTTAAGTGCATTGGCCAAGCTAAATTCTCCCTCAGTGTACCCGAATAGATGCTGGAGTGTGTGGCTAGGAGACTTTCACGGTAACTTCATTGCAATGTTAATGTAAACCTACTTGCGACATTAATCAGTAAGTAAATAAAAATAAATGAAGAAATAGAAATTAAGTGAGCCGTACTGTAAGGTCAAGCACGGCAGGAGGATTCATAGAATTCCTGCGGTGTAAAAGGAGGCCATTAAATCTGCACCCACCATAATTCTACCTATGCCCTGTAAACCCACATATTTACTCTGATCCCCCTGATGCTAGGGTCATAGCCAATCAACCTAACCCGCACATCTTTGGACCTGGAAAGTGATTTCTGTCCAACTAATCACTAAAATATCAACATGCTTAGCATGACTGAACTGATCATCAAGCGATTGGAGCTCTTGATTATTTGGTTCTCTCACCCCGCACCATTCACTAAGCAATTGCCTCAGAAGGTCAACACCTTGGAAGATCTATTACTGAAATTTATCCTTTTTGCATACCAACTCTCCCCGCACCTCCATCCTGCCCTGCCCACAAGGCACCTCCCCACCACCCTTGCCACATCTTAATCAAGAAAATACTCAATTGTGCAGGAGATTTCCCACTGTCCTCACTCCCACCCCACCACAGGGGAAAGAATATTAAGATTTATAGCGAATCCTGTTCCGCTATCCACGAGGGTACTGAATGTCATTAGTAACTGTCACCTGAAAATCCTGGACGTTGATTGGATTAAACAGAGCAAAGGCAGAAATAAAACAAACAAGATTTAAATTACCTGTCAATGCAGTCTGTCTCCGAAAAGGACCATATTTCTTTCAGTATTCCTGCTAATAGGTTACCCTGCTGCTGATTCTAGATGCATTGCCCATACACAGAAAAAGGGCAGAATTTTTGTGCAGTCTGAATGGGAGAACTTTTCTTTATCAAATATTATTCCAGTTCAAGTTCATTTGTGACCATACTAAACTTGGGGGTGTGGTACTTGTTACTGATCTAATGATTACTTCAGGAATGTGTGTGTGTGTTTAGAAGAGAAGAGAATTGAACTTGTTTGAGGTGCCCCTCAAATAGGAATGGTTTGCCTTTGCCTACACTCGTGTTTAGGTTCACACATCAGAATGTCTAATTGGATGAGGTACTCATTGGCAGAGGAACAGAGTCTTAGTAAGAACAGATGGGTAATTCATATTGCAGAATTAGCTCCACATGAGACAGTTCTGCGACACGTGCTTTGAGTTTACCCTATTATTGAATCACAGGATCCCTACAGTGCATTCGGCCCATCGAGTCTGCACTGACTCTCCCATAGAGCCAATCCCTCGAACCTATGCATCTTGGGATACTAAGGGCAATTCAGCATGGACAATTTACCTAACCCGCACATCTTTGGACTGTGGGAGGAAAACGGAGCACCTGGAAGAAACCCAAGAAGACACAGAAAGAATGTGCATACTCCACACAGTCACCTAAAGCTGGAACCGAACCTGGGTTCCTGGTGCTGTGTGGTAGCAATGTTATCCGCTGTGCCACCTTGCTACCCCATATAACAGCAGTGGACAATGAGGAACAACTTTACATTCCTGACCATGGATTTTTCTCTACTTCTCAGGAGGAAGTAAATATGGTGAATTAAGTGGTGAAAAGGCAGGATTGGAGGAATCTGGTTCTTAATGTGCAAAAATCATTGAAAGTGGTCAGACAAATTGTTAATAAAGGAGGGGAATAGAATAGAGAAAAGCAAGGGGGTTATATGATAAACCTGAATAAAACATTGGTTTGGCCTCACTTATCGGGTCCAGTTCTGGGTACCACACTTTAGGAAGGATGTGAAAGAATTAGAGAGGATGCACAAAAGTTTCATGAGGATGGTTTCAGAAATGAGGAAGTTTAATTATGTGGAAAGATTGGAGAAACTGGGAATGTTTTGCTTGGAGAAGAGAAAGTTGAGAGGGGATTTGATAGAGGTATTCAAAATCATGCACAGGTTGGACAGAGTAGATAGGGAGAATCTAGTGGAAGGGTTGATATCCAGAGGGCACAGATTAAAGACAATTGTTAAAAGAAGCTGTGGTGACATGAGGAGAAACTTTTTACATACCAAGCAGTTCAGATCTGGAATACACTGCTGGAGAGTGAGATGGAGATCGATTCAAACTTGGCAATCAAAGTGAAATTGAATCACTATCTGGAAAGGAAGTAATTGCAGGGCACAAGTAATTTGTTCTTCCAGAGGACCAGCACATGTGCAATGGACTAAATGGCCTCGTTCTGTGCTGTAACTATTCTATGATTCTGAGTGTAAACCTGCACAGGCCAGCAATATGATAATTGATGAGTGCTGTAATTCCCTGCTTGCAATAGCAAGAACAATATTTGAGGGGCTAATAATGGAGATAGTACTTTGTGCAGAATGAATGAAAGCGACCTCTGAGGTGGCAAGCTTTGATTCTAGAGGCAAATGGACCATTTTACTCATAATTGCCAATGGTGTACTTACTATTCAGGGTGGTTTTATTGTGTAAGTAAGGCATTAGTTTATTTATTAATACCAGTTAAAAGGAGTGCTGAGTGGAAATAATTAGTGCATGTCTGATTGGAATCCATAGATTCTCTACAATGAGAAGGAGGCAATTCAGCCCGTCAAGTCCACACTGACCACAATTCCACCAATGCCCTATCCCCCATAGCCTCATGTATTTATCTTAGCTAGACCCCTGACACTAAGGGGCAACTTAGCATGGCCGATCAACCTAACCCACACATCTGGACTGTGGGAGGAAAGCCATGTAGACATGGGGAAAACGTACAGACTCCACACAAACTGTGACCCAAACCGTGAATCAAATCTTGATCACAGGTGCTGTGAGGCAGCAATGCTGACCACTGTACCTTCCCCAACACGCACTTGCACTTACAATAAGCACTGTTATAAAAGCAGGTTCACTCAAAACACAATCACTACAATAAATCTCCTCAGCTTTTAGAGTTTAGACATTGTTTACCATTTGAATGACAGTCTTACAAAGGCAATAATACTTGGCAAATTAGATGATTCTCGAGTTATTGACTGAACTCTGGAACTAATGATGTAGGGAGCAGGCGGCGTTGCGAGTTCAGCTTGGCAGATGTTGTGTCAATGCCCCATCAGTTCCCACACAGGCTATGCACAAGTCAACTCCTTTAAGTTATCATATGTACACATTAAACAATTTAAATTGGCTGCAGCATTGTACACTCCAAACATAGAAGAATTGCTCTATGTGCAACAGGTATTATTTAAACAAATGAAGAGAATAGAGTTAAATAGCTAGCAATAAAGTAATACAACATTGACACTGCTTAGACTGAGAGGTGCAATTTTTTCATTTCAGATAGATGCAAGACCCTTCCATGATTGATGGTGAGTTCTTCCATTTATCTTACTGAAGGAAAATAAGGATGGTTCTGAGCCCAATCTCAATCCAAATCACAAACCTGCACATGTTTCTTTATCCATCATTTGTGCCTTTATCTTGAACCTTGATCTTGCAGTTAGAGTACTTTACCTGACAGCCTTATGACAGTGGTATGTGCCAGAGACCATCATTAGAGCACAGGAGAATAGAGCGACTTTGTACATATGTGCGTATGCAAAGACAGATAAAAACAGCAGCATGAATAGACAATGATAAATTATTACCATAGTAGGCATTAATCCATGGCAATAAAGAACCTTTCAGAAGGTGGGACTGGGATCTGTAAAGGATATTTTCCAAGTCCATTTCCAACTGAAGGTGTTTGCTCTCTTTCCCCTCTGGCAATAAGCCTTTTGCCTCCGCCACAGAATTCAGTCCTCTGTTTGCTGAAAGTTCTCATTGAAATCATGTGTTTTATTTCCATTCATGCCATTTATAAACACTTCAAAAATAATTTGACAAAGACCTTTTCATGAAGACTGGTTGGCTTCCATTCTGAATTGGATTTATTGGGACTCAGCATCATTTAATTTGATTGTTTTCAAAAAAACAAGGCTAGCTTTTTATTTGTATAATGGTTCCAGTGCCAAAAGATTATTGCCCAATGCCTCTTGTAACATCACATGGCATCACCAACTTATGACACCTTGAACATCTTAGGCTGCTCAAAGCACTATAACCCTTATCCACCTCACAGCAATTTCCATTAGTCAGACTGAGAGATGCCATTGAGACTCACACACTTTCCAATGATACGGGATGACTGTAGACTGCTGCCTTGTAGTGCTAGGGACCCGGTTCAATTCTAGCCTCAGGTCACTGTGGAGTTTGCATGTTCTCCCCGTGTCTGTGTGGGTTTCCTCAGGGTGCTCCAGTTTTCTCCCACAGTCCAAAGTTGTCCAGGTTATCGTGACTTGCCATGCTACATTGACCCTGATGTCTGGAGATTAGCAGGGTAAATATGTGGGATTGTGGGAAGAGGGCCTGGATGTCATTGTAGTCAATGCAGACTTGATGGGCTGAATGGCCTCTTTCTGCTCTGTGGGATTCCTTGATACCAGCCTCATACCTGTCTCTCGTGCCTCCCACTAGACAACAATGTCAGACCAACTATAGTTACTTAGTCACTGACATTCTTCTCCCTAAGAAGGGAACAGAGTCAAGGTACTCGGGGCAGGCAAACCTACATGTCCTGATCCCAAGGAAAGAGCTGGTTCTGCCTGTGGCATTTGGCGCCACGGAGAACATTGAGGATGAAAGATTGTACTTGCCTTATCTTCCCAACTCTCAGTTCACCTGTCGGCCTGTTTTTTGCCTTGAAATTCAAGCTGCAGACGGTGTGAATGTGGAATGATTGCTTTCTACTCCACGCCTTTTCTCTTACCCCACATCTCCCCTTTCTAATTTATGCACCCAATTACAAGAACAGGAGCCTGCCCAGCCACAGAAGCCTGAGGAGAAAAAGACAGAGAGAGAGAGAGAGTGCGAGAGAGAATAAGATCACACCATCAATAAAGAAGCATTGTCTCTACACAGAATCCTTACAATGCCATTCAGCCCATTGAGTCTGCACCAACCATAATCTCACCCAGCCCCTATCCCTGTACCCTAGGTATTTAGCATGCTAGTCCCATTGACACTAAGTGGCAATTTAGCCTGGCCAATCAACCTAACCTGCACATCTTTGGATTGTGGGAGGAAACAGGAGCAATCGGAGGTAACCCATGCAGACACAGAGAGAATGTGCAAACTCCACACTGTCAGTGACCCAGGCTGGAATTGAACCTGAGTCCTTGGCACTGTGAGGCAGTAGTGCTAACCACTCTGCCACCCATATTTAACACTGTGGTCGGCATATCAGACATTGGCACTATGTGAATTGTAACTGTTAGTATGAAGTCAAAACTAACGTAATATAAGTCACCAGGCAGGACTGGGCTGCAACTTAGTGAGGGGGAAAGTGCAGTTTGTGTGTCAGGTGGTTGGAGGATGAGGTCACAGGCATATTCTGCGAGAGGGGGGCTCAGATGAGAAGTGGGGGAATGGCATATATCACTAGGCTGGTAAGAGTGCACACTGAGATGGCGGGTGCATTGGCTAGTCCAACAAAGGACATAGAGAATTTCTGCTGCACTGACCAATCCTATGCTTTTCTTGAAACAAAACCCCTAATTTGATGATTAGTAGGCTATTCTAACTATTGTTTTTCACCATTTCTGTATCTCATATTATACTTGGAATGATTGACTGTAAAATTGTCCTCAGTTCTGCCCTTACCCATGATGGAGATGGATTTTTGAAGAAATAAACCTTTTGATAGCAATCCTCATGTTTCTCTCAGTTTAGGGAGAGAGGTCTCCATTGACCTCTTTGCGTATTTCCATCGTCTCCTGGCTGCAGTGATGGATGGCACTCTTGGACATGCTCTCATCGGAAATGATGGTGCACAGGTTCAATGTGACCTTTACATCCACTGTCCTTGCCCTGCAGGGTGAAGCTGAGGGCCCTTTAGAAGAAAGATGGAGAGTCGCAAGGCCATTCCCAGGTTGAATCTGAATCACCTCAATATTGCTCCTGGGTGCATTGGAGGTATTAGATGTGCTCTCTGTAAACCTATGGAGGTTAGGGCCTTCATTCCCTCCCTTTTCACTGAATTTCCCCCATTTTCTGCCCCTGGTCCATTCCTCAGTTATGTGGCAAACAGTGAGGTATGATAGCTACAACCCTCACACTTCTTGCAGACTTGCTGTGTACATGTGAACAGACCCAGCCCTCCCTGAATGGATGGACCAACTCCTCGAAACATTTCTAACAGTAAAACCGCCAACCCATCTTCAACTGAGAGTGATGTTCACAAGTGTACACTAAATCCACATGGTCCTCTTTTCCAAAACAAACATCAGATCAACAGAAAGTGCATTATAATCCAACTGTTCTGGAATCTTCCAGAACCCACACTAGCACCAGTCCCAACAGGGATGCCATGCAGTTCACTCGGGGTAATGAATTTAATGACATGGAGATTTCCTTCATTCCAGTAGTGGCAATACTAGCAAGCCCACATTTGCAAGATTTAATGAGGGCCTTCAGCTTCTTGTACATTTTAATCCCATTTGATAAAGTCATATTGGACTCAATTGGGTCTTTAATCGTTCCAGCAATTGGACTGGAGAATATGAGGAGAATATCATTCATGAAATGATTGAGAGGAGCTCTGGAAGCGGTGCACAGTAAATGTGTCTACACCTTCACTAGCTCTGACAGAGAGGAGATAGAGTGAAGATTAATATTACAGTAAAATGCAAATGTCGAAGTGCACGGAAGAAATTTACAGCAGATTGTATGAAATGTATACCACTTAGACCAATGGCACTGGTGTATAAATCATAATGCAACTGTAAAACAAACCATTAGCTATTAACATTGGCTTGACGCTAATGTCCTTTTGCAGTCAGGAGAGTTTCATTGTGTTAACAAAATAATGATTAGACCATGCATTTGCTTTAAATCTGTTACATCTTTCAAATCAAAAAGAAAAGATTTTTTTGAAAATAAATTTTTGATACAAACCATGCAGAAAAATGAATCATAGAATCTCTACGGTGTAGAAAGCGACCATTTGGTGCATCAAGCCTGCACTGACAACAATCCTACCCAGGCTCTATCCTCTTAACCCCATGTATTTACCCCAGCTATTCTCCCTAACATTAGGGGGTAATTTACCATGGCCAATCCATCTAACCCGCCGCCCATCTTTGGAGTGTGGGAGGAAACATGAGCACCCATTGGGAGCCCATGCAGACAGGGGAAGAATGTGAAAACTCCACAGAGCCAGCCACCCAAAGTGGGAATTGAACTCAGATTCCTGGCACTGTGAGGCAGCAGCGCTAACCACTGTAATTGAAGGTTAGCTGAATGTTCCAATTGAAAATACATTTGAAAATGTAGTCAGTAATTTTGAAACAGAATAGGATTCCCTCTTTCAATATATAACAATTGTGGGAGGTGGAGAGAGGGCACTAGCTTAAAAAAAAAGAAAGAAAAAGTATAAGATTATAAGGGGTATAGATAGAGTAAATGGTGGTAAACTTTTTCCACCTTCAGAAATGGATAGGACGAGGGGTCATGGCCTTAGGGTGAGGGGGGGCTATGTATAAGATGAATATTAGAGGGCAGTTTTTCACACAAAGGGTAGTGGGGGTGTGGAATGCACTGCCGAGTAAGGTGGTGGGAGCAGGCACGCTAGGGCTGTTTAAGGGTCTCTTGGACAGCCACATGAGTGGTATGCAGATAGAGGGATATAGTAGGACTGTTTAACTATGACTTTTTTTTTCCACAGGTAATTCGGTCCAACTTGACCAACAAGGAGCATGCATTCGGCAGGTGGTGCGAAGACAGCTCTTGGATGTTGATTCATGGGTTGCCTGGTGCTTCATGTCGTAAATGAGTGCTTTATCTGGACCATCTGAAGGGCACCATGACAGCTCAGAGACTATCGCTGTAGCTGTGCAGACACTTGGAATTGGGCCGGTGTCTGCGGGAGTTTGCGCGTTCTCCCCGTGGTTGCGTGGGTTTTCTCCGGGCGCTCCGGTTTCCTCCCACTTCCCAAAAATTCGCTCTTAGGCTGATTGGGAAACAAATTGTCCCTACATTGAGATTCTTCCATATTAGGAATAACCTAAAATTAGAATAGGAAAATGGAATTGTTACTATAAAGTTACGACGGCGGCGCGGGCTCGTTGGGCCGAAGGGCCTGTTTCCCGTGCGGTGTTGCTCTAAAATAAAATAACCTACGCCACAGGAAATCCCTGTTAGCAATAACACAATACATTCACTGAATGAAAAAAAAATAGATGACTTATTTACTTAGTTCTGTAAAATCTCATTGATATCATTATCCCCCATTCAAACTTGGTAAGGTACACTAGTAGATAACTCCCTCAGAGACCGCAATCTGCCAAGGTAAAAATCTGCTTATGACTACATCAGCATTCAGTAAGGCAAGGCTATTCCCCTATGTATCTGTCAAACTCATGTGAATATGTGAAGTTTCTTAACATTCGATAACTTCATTGTTTCACTGGGAGGCATTTTCTCAGCATATGGTAAGCAGTTCAGCCTGTGCTGATAAGACCAACTGGCATTACTTGGATATTAAGGAGGTGCATGCTGACATAATGCATCCTGAAGTCTGATGTCTGTCCGCTGTTGGTCACCTAGTATTCTGTGCACGTGATTCCCTTGGCGAACATTCTGGAAAAAAAAGAACCATTAAAATTGGAACCGTTGCTTAAAGCCTGCAGTGAGAGGAAAGCTTTATCTTTTATCAGTGAGGCCTAGCAGGGCCTTCACTCATCCAGGAGAGATAAAGGACTGGAGCCTTGAGTGGCAGTACAGCTTGGATGAAAGAGCTACCAAGACCTCCAGGACAGAAAAGAAAAGCATAACCACCAGAGAACATGGCAGCGCTCAACAGGGAAGAGCTTTAAACCCTTCAAATACATCCGTTATCAGATGCTATCCTGCATTTACAAGGTGTCATTCTATTTCTACATTTAATGGACTGATAAGAAGCAGTTGAGAATTATCAAGTTATGCTGTAGGTCATGGGCTGTTTCCTCCTCTTCACTGTTTGATAAAGAACCATTAAAAACAATCCAAGCTGTTTTTGGGAACGCCATGGAAACGGCATCTAATCTAAAAGAAGTTAAATATCAACAGTATAATGTTAGCAAAAGAAAGTCAGCATGCAGCCAATGTCCTGTGCCTTTTGCTGTCCATTTATATTTCAATATAATCTTTAATAATAATTTGTAATAATTCACAAAATAATTATACATTCTTTATTGTACTTTCTAATGAATTACACAAAGAACAGTGTGGGTAGGGGATTTTCCGGCCGTACTCACCCCAAGGTCAGAAATTCCTGTTCGAGGTCAACGGACCTTTGTGTGGTCCATCCCCACCCGCAATATTTCCTGTGGTGGGCAGGATGGGAAAATTCTGCCTTATGCCTTTGTCTGAGACAAGAATTCCTCATTGTCATAGCATTTTCTACAAAATGCATACAGGATAATAGTACATCTCACAGTGCTTTGAGCAGGATCAAAGAACATCCCGCTTTTCTTTTGAAATGGACCACAGAACACCATGTTTTTTTAAAACAAGATACCCAGTGACTTGTTTTCAACAACCACGTGACCTACATGTGGGTCATGACCCCCATTTTGAAGATGTACACTCTCAAATACATTGCACTTCTCACAACACATTCACCTGCCTGCAGTAAGTCTATCAGTGGGAACAGATAATGTTTACTAAATGAGAAGGGTGATGTTGTTTCTTAGATGTCGAACCCCATGCCAGATTCCAGGGATGACGGTCTCAATCCCAGATCTGGTTCAATGTTAAGTTTATTCCAAATATTTGGTCTTCACTGTCACAAGCCCTGAAAATCCAGTTTCGCAAAGATAAGCTGTAGAAAAAGTCATCAAAAACCTTACTGCCTTGTCAGACAGTTCTGGGAATTCCAAAGCAAAAGTCAGTCAGGTAGTTCTGAGATAAATCCAGTTTTAAAGCACTGTCACAGGACAGTTCCAACAAGTGTCTCAATCTTTTGAGGTCAGGCCTACGAGGATGTCATCCTCAAGGCTTGCAAAGAGGTTGTGTATCCTGTTGAATTTTGTGTTGGGAATAGGGAAGTGCTTGTGTATGTGCTTTCAAACTTTGCTCTGATGTCATGTTTCACATTGTTTGGAAGCTGCATTTCTGTTGTAGCCAAAACATCTGACAGAGTCACAAATGAGTCATAATTTGACGACTCATGTTGTTTGGCTCACATCTCAATTCTTTCAATCTATCTTATTTTATCCTGCACATGATAAACTGTTGCTGATTTCCCTGAAAATATCTGCCATATATGCCAATTTGGCAAGTCACTAAAAATCACTAAAGCATTGTGAGAGTTCAAACTTTGAACCGAATAAAATACTCACTTCATCATGCAACTTGAAAAATTATACCAGTACCTTTCCATGGGACAGCCAGCGGACTTTGATGCTTAAAAGTAGTTGATGGTGATCATTGCCCATTTCATCACATAGAACTACAAATATTCAGGATTTGACCTTGATAAAAATGAACTGTTTTCATGGTCATGAGATCAGTAGGCATTTTCTTTACAGCTAACACCTCCTTATGGATACTGCAATGAATGGATGTTGCTATGGAGCCACTGCTCTTAAAAACCTCCATTATGTTGGCCTAATAATGGGTCCCATCTGTGCAAACCCTTCCACATTTTGACAAATCAACCTCATTGCGAATAATGTATCAGCGATTATGATACATACGAGGTACAAGTAATTGCAGTAGTATATGGGGTATGAAGATAAGGTGGAGAAAAAGAATGGTATGAATATTGATTGATTGTCAAGATGTAAATGATGGAGGTGTGCTGTTTTAAACAGTGTCTGACACTTGTGATGCAGGTGATGGACATGGTATTTGAAGATGATTTGACTCCTAGGATTGACTTTTATAGTCATTTCCTCCCACTGCCATTGAGCATGTGTTTGATGGACTCCTGGTTCCCTGCAGATACAAGACACCTCTCCTACTTTCCATCTCCTTCACCAAGCCTCCAGTGTAAAATAGCATCTGAATATTTGAAATCTATTGTCTTTTATATTGTCATTACTTGATGCTTCACAGGTTCAGGTTCAGCTTCTGCATGACTGCCAGGAACTGGTTCAGTCATAATGTACCTCTTCTTTAAGAGGTGCAGGCTATCTTTAAGCAATTTAGGTCACTCACAATACTTCTCCCTTACTCTGGTGTCCAGTCAATCAACTGTATGGTTAACACTGGCTGGATGCTGTAATCATTTAAAACATAAAGTTGGTATATGTCCTGTGTTGCAGCCAGAGGACATGGGTCAATTGCACATTGTGACTCCATTGTCCAATTTCCAGCACTGTAGACTTTAGCTCCTTTCTTTTGAGCAGGTTGGAAACCTTTGCTTCAAAGACTTTAATATTCATATTGCTAAGATTTGTGTCTGTTTTTGTTTATTCTTGTTGATTCAATGACCCAGACTTTCTGGAACAGGGCACCTGGTTAGTTATATTTTACCCCTCACTCCTCAGTTCAAAAATATTTTGCCCACAAATTACTGGAAGCATGGACTGATAAAGGCACTGTGAGGGCATCTGTGCGTCTGAGATCTGAGAGAACTATTGGACCAAAAGTTTACCTCCTTAACCCATTAGATTTACAAATTAAAAATGAAACAGAGGAATAGTGGAGAAGGAGATCAGAATCAAATCATAGAGGGTTAGCATGAAGGTACAGAAAATAATTAGGAAAGCAAATGGAACGTTGGCCTTCATGGTAAGGAGAATAGAATACAAAAGTAAGGAAGTTTTCCTCCAATTATACAAGACCACACATAGAATACTATGTACGGTTGTGATCTCCTTACTTAAAGGAGGGGCCATATTTATATTAGAAACAGTTCAGAGAAGGTTAATTTGGCTGATTCCAGAGACAAGGACCGGAACTCTACCACCTCACCTGCCAAGGAATCAGAGCAACCGAGGCTCGGTCAATGGAAATCTCTGTTGACCTCAGGCGGGAATTTCCAGTTACGCCTGAGCAAGACTGTAAAATCCCGCCTGAGCTGCCCGTCTTATTTGGAAAAGTTGAAAAGCTTGGGTTTGTAACCATTGGAGTTTAGAAAAATGAGAGATGATCTTATTGGAGCATAAGATTTTGAGACAGTTTGTCAGGTTAGATGCTGAGAGGATGTTTCCTCACATATCCTCCCAGAGTTCTGTTGTATGTAGTCTGATCTTTGCTTTTCCATGAATAGAAACATTTTGAGAAAACCATTTATTAATTGAAAAAGTAGCACTTATTTCTTCAGGACCTTGATGTTATAAGAGTTCTTCCCATTTTGAAGCTCCATGATGAACAAGAGCGACATTCTCTGGCTTCCCAACCATATATTTCTCCATGATGGGTGGTGGCAGTGGGATCTTCTGGTCCTACTGCTGAATATGGGACTTCCTACTGATTCCACTTACCTTCCTGAGCAACCCAGAGCAGGGATAGTGGGTGCACTGTCAGCGAGGTTAGTAGTTCCTGTCAGCATGAACAGCCAGTGTATTTTGATATGGAGATGTTGGCATTGGACTGGGGTAAGCACAGCAAAACATCTCACAACACCAGGTTAAAATCCAAAAGGTTTATTTGGTAACACAAGCCACAAGCTTTTGGAGTGCTGTTCCTTCATCAGGTGAATGGGAGTTCTGTTCTGTCTTTACCTTTAAGACTTGATTACCTCTAAAGACTCACATTCCGACCATTATTTTGTAAACTGAGTTTGTGTCTTTATATGCCCTGTTTGTGATCAGAACACCCACTCACCTAATGAAGGAGCAGTGCTCTGAAAGCTTGTGGTTTGTGCTACCAAATAAATCTATTGGACTTTAACCTGGTGTTGTGAGACTTCTTACAAAATATTTTGAGACAGTCATATTAGCACACACAATAATTTTTCCAGATGGTTTTCATGTGAATTGCACCTACATGCTGTCTCTTTGTCTTGTTAATGTAACTATTTGGAAGATGTAGTGTACTAACCATCTGCTTTAGAACATCACAATCAGCTTTGAAATGAAAATTATGAAAATGCAAACTGGCATCATAAAATTGTTTTCAAAATTGAAGCCAACACTCTCATGGAATTTATCTAAAAATGTTAATCTTAATAAATGCTTTCATGAATGTGTTGTCATTCCCTCAATTAACCATCATGAGCAATAAAGCAAATAATGGAATCCATTTCCCTACGTGTAGTACTCTTCCTTAGCTTGGTTTAGGCATTGAATCATAGAATCACTACAGTGCAGAAGGAGGCCATTCAGCCCTTCAAGTCTGCACTGACCACAATCACACCCAAGCTCCATTCCCATAGCCCCACATATTTACCCTGCTAATCTCCCTCATGCTGGTGTCAATTTAGCATGGCCGATCAACTTAGTCCGCACATCTTCAGACTGAGAGGAAACTGGAGCACCCAAAGGAAATCCATGCAGACCCAGAGCAGGATGGGCAAACTCTGCACAGAAAGTAACATGAGCTGGGCATTGAACTCAGATCCCTAGCACTGCTGCCTCAATGTGCCACCATATCATTCCACATCATAAGAAATATTAAAGCTGAGGAGACTTCTTGCCCACATTGTCAGATAATCTGATCATAACATTTGACAAGAATGTTATTTATTGCAGAAGTAATCATTCCATTTTGATTAGTTTTCAACAGCAATCCTGTTTAATGCTTTAAAAAGTAATACGCACTTTTTTTTTTGACAAAGAATAGTGCTTCATTGAGCTACCATAAAAAAAACTGCCTCCTGTTTCAAGTGGATGCTTCCTCATCCAGAACATTTTCTTCCCAGAACTGCAAGTCATTTATAACAGGACTGGAAGGTCACTAATATCAAACAGTATCGGCAAGGAAAATAGTTTGTTCTTCACATAACACACTAAAGAACAAAGAACAAAGAAAATTACAGCAAAGGAACAGGCCCTTTGGCCCTTCAAACCATGCTGCCCAGCTGAACTAAAACCCCCTTCCCATCTGGGGACCATATCGCTCCATTCCCATCCTATTCATGTATTTGTCAAAATCACTATCATATCTGCTCCCTACACTGTTTACAGTACATCAGTGTTTGTTTCTGAAAGTGAATACGATCAGATTTATTTCTGTTATTTTGCATTTGACATTCCTAACTACAGCTGCCTTACTTCCACAGGTCAATGAGACCCTCTTGGTTTTGTCTGTAAGAACAGTTTGATAATTGTATAGGAGAATGCTGACACCCACAATACAAGAAACAACATTTGCCCTTTCTACTGAAGGTCTAATTTTTTTAAAGGTTAAAACATAAAACTTGATTTTTGGTTTCCTTCTCTCTTCCATTCCCTGAGATGCAGTGAAAGTCAACTTCAACATTTTGTGGAAAACACATTAGCTGATTGGCTGTCCAGTCGGGTTATACACGCCTTTATCAATTCTCCATTATATTAGGTTTGGTTTACAAAGAGCAGTTGACGCACAGACACCTCATTGTCATTCCCACGAGAGTTGAACCCCATTCCCATTGAATGTCACAGTACTGAAAGAGACTATGTGATCCATCAAGTCTGCCTGGTGCTTTCCACAATAGCTACTGAAGGTAAAATTTATCTGAGGCAGTAATGCAAGTGGACACTAATGAAATGCTAGCATGTTTCTCTTGCTTTTTTAATAAGCAAGAGAATCACACTGAGTGTAAAGTGGGTTGCTGAGTCACTGTTACCTGCTTAACACACTCCCAGGACAAATCCCTCCCTCGCTCTCCACTCCTCTCCCAATATGTCGTGCTGGTCGAGACTTTGAATTGGACTTTAATTGGATATAACTAAAAAAGAAGTTACAGTCTCAGCCTTTTGCCAAAGATCAACTGTAATATTTGACCTTGCATCTGATCTTATGCTAATGAGGGTACACTGAGACTTCATCTGAAGCCATTTTTTAAAGCTTTTAGCTAAGATGAACCTTAGATCAAGCCCAAGATCAGATTGGACGAAAGCAAAATGCTGCAGATGCTGGAATCTTGTTTGTCTCTCTTGTTGGGATTGCAAATTGGATTCAATTGGAATTTTGAATTTGGTTTTGAAGCAAGGAAGGGAATAGTTTTGGGTCTATCCGGTGTAATCTGAGCATTGGCTTTGTAACTTTAAGGATGGAGCAAAAAGTTTAAAAAAAAATCCCAGTCTCCTGCTTTCTCCTCCTACTCTTTCAAATTGCCTCATCTCAAGAAACTAATATCCATTTTAAAGAATTTACAGAATCTGGTTGAACAATAGTCTATTGGAGAGAATTCCACTTTCCCTTGGCCTGTACGCATTTAACATTTTTTTTTTCCTCACCTTTCTTTTTTGCGATTATCTGTAAGTTCTGCCATTTCTCACCAACAAATGGATGTGAACTTTGTCAAATCTAAGACCAGTTCCATGGCAAGCTGTGTGCCTTCTCCACAACACCCACCTCTCAACACCACCTCTACCCCTATCCCCAATCTCCTTCAACACCATTCATGCACAGAAGTTCATAATTGGTTGGCCAAGCAGATATCATATGGATGTAATCAATGTATCATACGTATGAACCATTTCTTTCTTGAAAGTTATCCTCAAAACTTTCCACCATGCATTAGTTCAGACTGGCTTCAATAGTTGTTCAGCCCTGTCACCTTATTCCCTGTGCTTGCTTCCATTGGAGAACAATGTACATTTAAATTCTCTAAGTTTCCTCTCAATTTGCATTGATTGGCCATTTCTGAAACTCTTAAAAGCATTTCTGGAACTATTCTAATGTGGCATGGTGGCACAATGGTTAGTACCACTGCCTCTCAGTGCCAGCGACTGGGGTCCAATTCCTAACTTGGTCACTGTCTATGCAGAATTCACACATTCTCCCTGCGCCTGCTTGGGTTTTGTTCGGGTGTTCTGGTTTCCTCCCATAGTCCAAAGATGTGCATTGGCCACGCTAAATTCTCCCTCAGTGTACCCAAACAGGCACTGGAGTGTGGTGACTAGGGGATTTTCACCATAATTTAAATGCAATGTTAATGTAAGCCTACACAAATAAATAAACTTTAATTTTAAACTTTAGTTCAGAAGGTTGTGGATTTAAGCCCCATCAGAAAGTTGAACAGAACAGTCTATCTTGACCTCTGCGCTGTACTGAGGGGGTCAATCTAAGGTCCTGCCTTCCTTGTTAGGTGGTCATTAATGATCCTACACTGCTTCTTGAAGGAAGAGCAGAAGAACTCTCTTCCCACTTCCCCACCCACCCAGTCTCCTGGCCAATGCATTAACTTTCTAATGTTGTCCAGGGTCACACATGAAAAAAAGATGCCCACTTGAACAAAATACCAGAGAGATAATAAGTGAAATACAATACCTGCAGGAAAGGAGCAATTTTTTTTTAAAGGTGCCAAACCATCTGTTGATCAGTCATTCCAAAAGATTACTGGAGGTGGCAGCAAATCATTCTGATTGACCAAAAAGCAGAATTTCCCTGCATTTAAAAAGACTCTGTTTAGAATCATAGAACGTAGAAAAACTAAAGCACAAACAGGCCCTTTGGCCCACAAGTTGCGCCGAACATATCTCTACCTATTAGGCTTACCTCAATCCTGTTAAGTCCCATGTCCTCATCCAGAAGTCTCTTAAAAGACCCTATTGATTTTGTCTCCAGCATTACCGATGGCAGCCAATTCCACTCAGCCACCACCGTCTGAGTGAAAAACGTATCCCTGACATTTCCTCTGTACCTACTCCCCAGCACCTTAAACCTGTGTCTTCTTGTGGCAGCAATTTCAGCCCTGGGAAAAAGCCTCTGAGAATCCACCCAATCAATACCTCTCAACACCTTATACACCTCTATCAGGTCTCTTCTCATCCTTTGTCTCTCTAAGGACAAAAGACCGAGCTCTCTCAACCTATCCTCATAAGGCATACTACTCAATCCAGGCAACATTCTTGTAAATCTCTTCTGTGCCTTTTCAATGACTTCCACATCCTTCCTGTAATGAGGCGACCAGAGCTGAGCACAGCACTCCAAGTGGAGTCTGACCAGGCTCTTATACAGCTGCAGCATTATCTCCTGACTCCAAAACTCAATTCCTCGATTCTCTTCACAGAGAAGATGCCAGAATCATTGAATCACAGAATAGTTAAAGTGTAGAAAGAGCCCATTTGGCCCATTGAGTCTGCACTGACTCTCTGGCAGAGTATCTTACCCAGGCACTCTCCCACATCCTATCCCTGTGAGGCCACACATTTTACTGTAGCTAATCACCTTAAACTATGCATCTTTTAGACACTAAGGGGCAATTTAGTATGGGCAACCCACCTAAACTACACATCCTTGGAAGGAGAAAACTGGAGCACCCAGAAGAAATCCACGCAGACATGAGTGAACACGCAAACTTCACAAATACAGTTATCTGATAGAATCCAACAGTGCAGAAGGAGGCCGTTTGGCCCATTGACTCTGCACCAACCATAATCCCACGTTGGCCCTATCCCCATAATGCTACATATTTAACCTAGCTTGTCCTCCTGACACTAAGAGGCAATTTATCATGGCTAATCAACCTAACTTGCACATTTTTGGACTGTGGGAGGAAACCGGAGCACCTGGAGGAAACCCATGCAGACATGGGAAGAACGTGCAAACTCCACACAGACAATTACCCGAGTCTGGAATTGAACTGGGTCTCTGGCACTGTGAGGCAGCAGTGCTAACCACCATTGCAAATCAAACCTCTGCTGTGGTACATGCAGTTACTTGGTGCTTTTAGCAAAAAATGCCGTTGATAAATACACTTCCCAGTAAATGTTTAAATGGTCAACATGTGACCTGAAAACGTGGGAAAGAATTTGGCTTGTGAAAGTCACAGTTCATTTACCATATTTCAGATATTATAGTTTAACATTTCCAAAGTATTAAGAAGGAGATAAAGAAAGCCAATAACTTCTTGCCGGTTTTTTCATATTGATGAACTGGCAACTGCTGAAGACCAGAAACCTGGGATTTACAAGGCAAATCAATCCACAGAGAACATCCCTCATCAATTAATCTTCGATTAACCTCAGGTTCTGTTCATTTTACGGGTTTATTTCAAGGAGGAGTATGTTAGGTTAAATAGATAAATATTACAACCAATCTTCAAATGCCAGACTATCGGTGCGCATTGCCGCAGGAGATCAGCTAATATTAAGTGGCAGGGCTATGATTGAAATGTGCTTTTTAAGAAGTTGGATCTTTTTCATTATTGCTTTTTACCTCCTCGAACCATCAATAACAACTTGATAGTGAAAAGGGAATGAAGAAATAAAGCATTTAAGCCGAAGAAGCTATTCAACACAGTGAGGACTAAAGACCCTTCAGGTATTTTATTCTAAAGCATTTTTTACACATGTAACTTGGTATATTACAATAATTAATACATACATAATTTATCACTGTTTATAATGCATGATAAATAATATTCATAATCATAGAATTCCTACAGTGCAGAAGGAGGCCGTATGGCTAATCACATCTGCATTGACCACACAGGCCCTATTCCCATAACCCCACATTATTTAGTCAGCTAGTCCCTTTGACACAATGGATAATTTAACAACCAACCACACACACATTTAAGACTGTGGGAGGAAACCAGGGCACCCGGAAGAAACCACGCAGACACGGAGAATGCACAAACTTCTCATAGACAGTGACCTGAGGCTAGAGTCGAACCTGGATCCCTGGTGCTGTGAGGCAGCACTGCTAACCACTATGTCATAATGCCATCCAATATGAATTCTAAACTCTACCAGTATAAATAGAAATTCTGAGTACCTTCAAAATCCAAATGACACACTTTGCATAAAACAGTAACACATCAAAACCAAACAACTTTTTAAAAGAAAAAGTGTGGAAAAATACAGGGAACCCAACAATTTTGAATTGTTTATACTTATTTTCTGACACTGAGAACAATCCAGCTGAGGAGAGAAACCAGGTATCTGCCAACGTAGAGGAACTTCCTTCCAAAATAATGACCCAATTGAATTCAGGAACTACTTAGAACACTCGCCTCCAAGGACGTACCTCCATAGTGAATTGAAAGAGATTAGCAGCTAATCATTACAACCATTGCCCAGGCTGCAGAGAACCTAGGAGAAAGGTCATGAGAGGTCAGTTGTATTTATAAATCACTGTCTTCTTACAACATAACTGGCTTAATTTAAGTTGAATGAACAAAGAACAAAAAAAATTACGGCACAGGAACAGACCCTTCAATCTCCAAACCTGCACCAACTTAACTAAAACCCCTTACTCTTCCTGAGACCATATCCCTGTCTTCGCATCCTATTCATGTATTTGTCAAGATGCCTCTTAAAAGTCACTGTTGTTTCTGCTTCCACTACTTCCCTGACAGAGAGTTCCAGGCACCCACCATCCTCTGTGTAAGAAACTTGCCTCGTATATCTCCTTTAAACCTTGTTCCTGGAACCTTAAATCTATGCTCCCTAGTAATTGACTCATCCACTCTGGGAAAAAGCTTCTGACTATCCATTCTGTCCATGCCTCTCATAATCTTATAGACTTCTATTTGGTCGCCCCTCAACTTCCATCATTCTAATCAGAACAAACCAAGTTTATCCAACCTCTCTCATAGCTACGCCCTCAATCCCAGGCAATATCCTGTAAATCTCTTCTGTACTCTCTCCAATGTCTCCACCTTCTTGTGGTAGTGTGCCAACAAGAATAGAGCACTATATTCTAAGTGCAGCCTAAATAAGGTTCTATAAAGCTGCAACTTGACTTGCCAATTTTTAAACTCAATACCCCGATCAAACCCACAACCACACCATCTAGAAAGATGAGGGCAGCATGTGCACGAGAACACCACTCCCTGGAAATTCCCCTCAACAGCACACATAGTCCCAACTTGGAACCAGATCAGAGTTCCTTCACTGTCACTGGGTCAAAACTTTGGAGATGCTTCCCTGACAGCACTGTGGGTGTGCTGACACCTCAAGTACTGCAGCGGTTCAAGAAGGCAGCTCACTATTACTTTCTCGTAGGCAAATATGCTGACCTAGCCAGCGAAAGCCGTATTCAATAAATGAGTAAAACAATACTTTATAACATGTGAGCAGGCTTGGTCATTCAATTTTCTTCCTGCTTTTAACAATGATATTCAAATAATGAATGTACAATTTGTACTTGAATAAGCATCAAAGTAAAAAGAAGTTCCAGTCATATGCATAACAAAACAAAACCAGCAGTGTGTGGTTTGCTTTAACTGTATAAGTTGGCTGCTCTGTTGAACTGAAAAAAAAGTTTTTGCCACGTTGCTATCAGTTCAGATGATGGGACACCTGTCTGAATGCAACTGATTTTGAAATCATTGGGATAGATTTTAAGGACCAAATTTTATTACCCTGTGGTGCAAAAATGGGTGCAGTTCCATAACTAACAGGCGCTTGATTCCCCAAGTCCTGCAAAAACAAGTAAGAACTTATCTGCTGCATTCCTTTGCAGTTGGCCTTTGGAATACCGCCCAAAAACGTGATTTGCAAATGCAATGTGAGAAAAAACTTTTTTATTTAACGAGTGTCTGGAATGCACAGACTGGAAATGCGGTGGAGGCAGGGTAAATTGAGACATTCAAGAGGGTATTAGATGATTAGTAGAATAGGAACAATGCGCAGGGCTATGAAGAAAAGGCAGAAGAATGACACTATCTCATGGTCCCTGTTTGGAGAGCTGGTACATACACAATAGGTCCAATGGCCTTCTTTTGCTCCGTAACAATTCTGTGATTCTGTGAAATGGTAGTTATTACCTTGCTCACTTCATCAAACCCCAATTTGCATGTAAGAAAGACCTCTTACCAAGCACAGGTGGGTGCTCTAAGCATCCAGAAGAAGGCCCTAAGTAATATGGGAATGGTGTCACTATTGGTGGGCACGGAGTACATCATTCCCCATAATTTTGAGATATGATAAGAGATCCCTGAGGCCGTACATTGTGGATTCAACTCAATCAGAATCTAGAGACTTGAGTAAAGTTGACATTCTGGTGCAGTACTGAAGGAGTGCTGCACTATTTGAGGCATCATCTGATTTTTTTTCAGGGGGGAGTGTGTATAAAAGATTCCTTGACATTGTATCAAAGAAAGGTAGGGGAGTAACTGTGGTGTCCTTGTCAATAAATATCTTTCAATTAACTTCACTAAAAACAGATTATCTGGTCCTTGTCATTTTGCACTGCATGGGAGCTTGCTGTGTGTAAATTGAGTGTGGGATTTCCTATATCTCAACAATGAGTACTCTCCTAAATCACTTCATTACTTTGAAAGCATTTTTGGATGTCCTGTGGTTATAAAAGTGTTTTAAAAATGTTTTATCTTTCGTTATTTATGGATAGGTATCAAAAGTGTTAGGTTATAAACTAGGAATCATAGAAACCCTATAGTGCAGAAAGAGGCCCTTTGTCCTATCAAGTGCACCAAACACAATCCCATCCAGGTCCTACCCCCATATCCCTACATATTTTACCCACTAATCCCTCTAAACTACGCATCGCAGGACACTAAGTGGCAACTTTTTAAACATGGCCAATCAACCTAACCTGCACATCTTTGGACTGTGGGAGGAAACAAGAGTACCCAGAGGAAACCCACACAGACATGAGGAGAATGTACAAACTCCACACAGGCAGTGATTTGAGCTGGGAATTGAACCCAGATCCCTGGAGTGCTGCCCATAAAAAGGGGTTCCCTTTTACAGAACACACAAATGTCATCACTCCCTGGAAGGGATAGCTCAGCATAGTTTGTCTGAGAGAGAAAAATATGCTGGGTTTTGTAATGGGGTAGCTGAGATTTGTGATATTCATAGGCCTCCTGTGTTTCCTTAAGAAATTGGAGAGGAACATTTTTCAAAGTTGGTTGCCAATGAGCTCTCTCTATTTCTGCCTCCTCCCAGTAGGCCAAATGACTTGAGGCCTCAGCATGTGTCAGAGTATAGGACAAAGAAATGTATCTGAGATATTTCTCTGATTGCTCTTTGCAATCTCTGAGATTTGTTGTTCTGGGGAAGTCCAGTGTGGACAGGTTATATTTCTGCTATGACAAAATGGCTACCCCCATGCACCAATTATACTCACACAGGACAGAATGTTAACTGAGAGAGGCTCTGTTAATGCCGGTGCTAGTGTAACTGTTGTCATGAACCTGGATTATGTTTTCTGCGAGGGCGCCCCAACTTGGAAACACAGGTGCATGGTGGTGTATAATATTGTCTACAGGAATGGTGTAAGGAGTTGTATGTGATACCCGGTGGAAACAGAAACCAGCTCAGTCACAGTTAATAAAGACTGTTTATTACAATAAAGAAAAGACACATAACACAAACAGGACTATAATGATTTAAGATAATTACATCTAAGACTCGTAAATGCAGCCACAGTTTAAGTAGCAATTACCCTTTTGATCCAAATATATTTACAAGATCTGAACTCTTTCAGGACTTCCCTCTTCCAGAACAACATCCATCCCAATAGATTCATAAATAAAGATCAGCTTATTGCTACCACCCTGTATATTAATAGTTATTCTGAGGAAAATCTCTTCTTGATTCAGTGAAGATATGGGTTTTAACTGCACTCCTGCTTGGTCTGCTAGCCAGCACTGGCTTACAAGTTGCTAGTTAGACTCTGCACCTCAGGCTGCTAGATGAGTATTGCCTCCTCTGTCATTGCTTCCTTTTGAAGATTCTCTCTGTATATTTGGCTGCCTGTGCCTTGGCTTCTGTTAGTTCTAACATTAACATGTGTGTATGTCATCCCCGGGATGGTGTGAACATCTTCCCCAAAGTGTTTCCTATTAGCAAGAAGATATATTGCTTACAGTCTGTCTCCAACAATTAACCTCGTATTTGGATTCACACCCTGTGAAAATATCTTTTGAAATACTGAGGGGTTTGAACCTGCTGGCATATTCCTGACACTGTGACCCATCATCAATGATCACTTTCAGCAGAGGAGGGGAGAAAAACAAGCATTTCAATACCTTATCTGAAGATGATTGATTCATAGAATTTACAATGCAGAAGGAGCCATTTGGCCATTTGACTCTGCACTGAGCACAATCCCATCCAGGCGCTATCCCCATAACCCCACATATTTAACCTAACTAATTCTCCTAACACTTAGAAGCAATTTAGCATGGTCAAACCTAACCTGCACATTTTTGGACTGTTGGACGAAGCCAGAGTACCCGGAGAAAACCCACGCAGACATGGGGAGTACATGCAGCTTCCACACAGACCCAAGTCGGGAATCGAACCCGGGTCCCTGATGCTATGAGGTAGCAGTGCTAACCATTGTGCTACCATGGCACCCATTCCTTGCAGGACAATTTGAAACAAGCATTTTGGTCTGTGGAAAGCGAGATGGTGTCAAACATATATACAAATGTTGTATCCATGCATCTACTATCAGGTCTGACAAATTAATGCTTGATAATTAACAATGTCTTTCTGTTCGAACACAATGCTATGAGTCCCTCTGTACTCTTCAATAGCCAACATCTATGGGTCACTGAAATTCGAGAAACAAACAGATTAATTATGCATGGACTTCCTTGCAAAATATAAGCTTTTGTTATGTTTAACTGCTATCTAAGTGCGCCGATGTTAAATAATTCAAACACTGTTCTTTCTTGAAGATCTGTTTTTAATGAAAAAAGCAAAACAATTATTATTTACACAATGTTCTTGTACTCCCATAGGTGCAACTTGTTCCATTCACACCTAATGAAATCTGATGATTTTTGTGTGGTAGATATAAATCTAAAGCCATTCATTTATTTATTTGATTGATACAGGAATCTGCTCTGATTGATACAATAGAACATTCCAAACTACATTTGTTGGTGTAGATCATTTATTTTAAAGAAAATGTATCTGTGTTGTCATTTTCTAAAAGTCAATTACGGATGTTCTGGCATGTGACAGAATTAATCAATCACCAGCTTCAGTGTGCCAGTGGCAATGGAGACTTCTCAGTGTCTTGAGTCCAGCATTGCCTTTTGAATGATACAAAATGATTAAAGATAATGATGATGGCTCTCCTGTGACTTACTAAGCAAGAACTCAGGCACATTGACTGGGAAGGTCCTCGGTTCAATTTCTGCTCTGTAGAATTATCTAATCTCAGGCTAGCTACAATTTGGCTGCTGAATATGGGCACAGTTCATCTGAATCAGCTCTAAGTGCCCACACTAGTGGGAAAGCCAGAGTGTTTCCTGTTTAGCAGTGGCTGTGAGGTGATATTCACCCACATTAACCATTTCAAATTTGTTGAGCATGATAAACTTCCACCAGCCCGGCTGCTCAGGAAGTTCCACACTAACAGAGACCTCCCTCCCTCCACAATGGAAGTGGTGACCTTGACAACAGCAAACCTCCCACCCACATGCCCCCATCCCCACCCCCCGCCCTCGGGGAGCATGTCCAGCCCTTCATCACAGAGGGGCATTGGTCACCCTGGCCCCCCGCACTCCACACCACGTGAGGATGAGGGTGAGCTGTATCCTCCCCACCCACCCTCCAGCCAGGTGTCTCAAAGGGCTCCCCCATGAGAGACACACTAAGGTGGACCCCCTCAAGATACTCCTCATTGCTTATCTGAGGACTGCCCTCCGGGGTCCCATTTAGACCCCTCTCATAATACCCATTGAGACTCTCCTTATGATCTACCTCAAGATAGACAGTGCCAACTTCGCATTTGTCCCTGGCATCCTGGCAATGACCCTGGCACTGACTCCCTGATCTGATTTCTTGTACTCCAAGGGGGATAAAGGTTGTAAGCGCAGTGCCCATGTCCCTGTTTGATGCTGTCAGATTGCAGAGGGAGGAACCTCAATGTGTTCTGGGAGTTGGGTGAACTCAGGCTGGGGCATTTTCCCCTGGGATGGTGATCTAGTGTCTAGAATGGCTCTTCTAGCCTGGAATCCTAAACATCATTCTCGGCATGCTGATTACAGGCATTGATTCCAGACATCTCTCTAATTAAACTCTTCATTCTGGTTTATGGACTATGAAAACCTTGATATACTCTGGCCACTTTAATCTCATGCTCGCTGGACAAATGATAGGCTTCCAAATCCCAGCAGCACTCCATTCTACAGAAGAAGTTCCCTTGTCTCTTTGTCAGAAGCCATAAGTATGGAGGATCCTTTTCAAGTTTTCTGACTACAAGAGAAGTCTTACTTGTTTTACTTGTTGGCTAAGGAAATTTGGCATGTCCGCTACGACTCTCACCAACTTTTACAGATGCACCATAGAAAGCATTCTTTCTGGTTGTATCACAAATTGGTATGGCTCCTGCTCTGCCCAAGTTCGCAAGAAACTACAAAAGGTTTGAGGTTTATCCACAGGTGCTCACTCAGGTTCTTTTCTGGACATTGCATTTATCCCTAGTCTTAGGGCCTTTCTAAAAAGCACAAATGCTTGGAAATTGTATGAAGGCCTTTACTTTCCTTTGAAAAGCTTTGCTTTCGTTTAATTTCATAAAACCGTCCAACAAGATATTGATTGACGGTTTAATGGTTTGTGTACAGCACGCAGTGTTCATCTTTCCTTTCACAGTTGAATGCACCTAGGTTAACCCTCAATTGTTTCTGACTGCAATGTTTACACAAGAACTTCTGAGAGCACTTAATTGCTTTTGAAGTTGCTCACAACATTTTAACATTCATATTGCCAGCAACAGATCAGAGGTGATTTTTTAACACTGACCCATAATTCATTGAAGCTTCTGGGAGAAGAAATAAAGTTAAGAATGCAAGACTCTTTAGATGGAGTTTATTGTTACAGCTATCTAGTTTGAAAATTGTACATGTGGCAAGAAGAGAGATTGTGGTTGTCGATGCTTTATCACGACTTTGGTGAAAGAAGGAAGAAAGTCCAATGTTGGAAGAGAAGAGCTGACCTGGACTACATCACTATTATATTTGCATTCTTAGATGTAATAAAATGTATAAAGTCTAATAGTGTGAAAACTAGAGGTTTTGAAAAATGAAGCCATTTTTCACATTGTTGGCGGGAGGTGTGATCATTCTGTGCCTTTATGAAATGTATTCATGTCAAATTTCCTGTGAAGGGTGTGTTTAAAATTCAGCTGTTTTACACAGTATCGATTTGTCTGCAAAACATGCTGCTCACATATTGAGAATGAAAGCTAGTGATTGATTATTGCCAGGAATGTGTTTATATTAATTAGAACTAATGAACTTTTGTTTATTTGGTGTTTCTACTGGGGCTTCAGAGTAGGTTGTCATTACATCAATCAACAGAGACAGTCATATGTTTAAGGGGAAGAGCTAAGATGACAAGGAAAAACAGTCAGTTATTGCTACGTTCTGAAAGAAGCATGAGGTCTCTCTCTTTCTCTCTCACTCTGGACGCCATTGCTTGAGAACCTGCCAGGAGAAATAAGTCTGTCACTTTGTTTCTCTCCAGAGGTGTTCTGGAGGCTCATGGAATGGTAGTGCAAATGCAGCATGTGTTACAAATTGATTTTGAAGACGAGTTTAAAGGAGGAATGGTATATGTTTGTCTCTGTCTAGCTCTGCTTAAATGAAAAAAAAATGAAGAAAGTTTTACTTGTTGACTAAGGAAATTTGGCATGTCAGCTACGGCTCTCACCAACTTTTACAGATGCACCATAGAAAGCATTCTTTCTGGATGTATCATGACTTAGTATGGCTCCTGCTCTGCCCAGGTTCGCAAAAAACTACAAAACGTTGTGAATATAGCCCAATCTATTGAGCAAACCAGCCTCCCATCCATTGATTCTGTCTATACTTCCCACTGCCTTCGGAAAAGCAGCCAGTGTAATTCGGGACCCTACATACCCCAGATATACTCTCTTCCACCTTCTTCCATCAGGAAAAAGATATCAAAGTCTGAGGTCGCGTGCCAACCGATTCAAGAGTAGCTTCTTCCCTGTTACATCACACTTTTGAATGGACCTACCTCGCATTAAGCTGATCTTTCTCGACACCTTAGCTATGACTGTAACACTACATTCTGCACCCTCTCCTTTCCTTCTCTATGAACAATATACTTTGTCTGTATTGTATTCAAGAAACAATACTTTTCACTGCATACTAATACATGTGATAATAATAAATCAAACCAAATCAAATTTTTTGCTTGGAACATATCAATGGCTATTTTTTATTTACTCTTTTTTAAATTATTCAGTTCTTTGATTTCTTTGCTCAACAAGTTGTGAAAGTTTTCTTTATACCTCAACTTTCTTTTGGAAATTGATGTTTAAGTTTAGGCAGTCATGATCTTGAGCAGCTACTGTTAGGTTTTTTGTTGAAGGAGAATGAGAGGCTTGCAAGAGTCTGATGGCTGGTTGGAGGGGCTGACAAAACTGGATTATTTCTATTCTTATCAAAACGGGAGATGTTGAAAATGGTCAGTACCCACTGTGTGAAGAGAAGCAGGTAAGTGATCCTTCTGACAGGACAGATTGTGGATCTGAAACAATGGCCCCAATTTTACCATCGTGCTACTCCTATTTTTGGGTGTGAAAACTTGGTAACGTTGGACATGAGGCAAGTAGCCCGATCCATGCCGGCCTCCGCGCTGGTTTTCCCCTTTACAAAAATGGCTGTGAATGGGACAACGCCTGGAACAGGTGCAATGGCCATTTAAATGCATTTGCTTGCATTTAAATTGACTTAACAGGCTGCACACTCAACTTTACAGCATTTCCCCCTTTACCACCACGTTCACCCATCAGAATTGGTGCAAAACAGACATGCTCTACATAAATCTCTGATTCAGGCACTCCAATTAGTGAAGAGATAGGAGCCTAGTGTCCGACAGCTCTCTGAGTTTGGTTATGAGAGGGGAAGTGGATCCATTGCCCAGTCTGCTTGCGATCAGCTGGGGGAGGATGGGAGGGTGTCTGCTGCCACTCTCCTTGAGGTCAGTCGAGGGAGGGCATTTGTTGCCACTTTGCCTGAGATTAGCGGAGGGAAGGGGGTCTGCTGCCACTCTATATCTGATCAGTGGGAGGGTCCAATGCCATTCTACCTAAGATCAGTGGGTACAGAAAGGGGATCCGCTACCATGCTGTCAGAAGTCAGTGGAGGGAAAGCGGATCTGCTGCCCTCTACCTGAGATTGATGGGGGGCAGTGATGTGGGCGGGGGGGTAAGGGATCCACAATTGATCTGGGTGATGGGTGTTGGGGGCATACAAGGGTCAGTAATGTTGTGGGGGCCAGAGGGGAGGCATTATCTGGTCCTGAAAGGATTGGCAGGGGAGTGATATCCAAACCTGTTTTTTCTGCTTGTGCGCAGTTGGACGGGCAGATTGGAGTTGTAGGATTTCGGTTGTGTTATGCTCCACCCACAGAGTTCTGATTTGGATTCGTGGATATTTTTAAGGCAGAGTGCGTATGGGAGTGCTTAAGAATGGATCTAAAAGTCGGATCTGAAACACATCCAGTTTCAAGTCCACTCAGCACTTAGAATCAGAATGGTAAAATAGGGCCCAGTGACTCTTTTCTCTCTCTGCACAGTTGTTGCCTGACCTGCCGAGCACCCACTATTCAGATTTCAGATTTCCAGCATCTGCACTCTATTTCTCTCCTAGTATGTTCCCCATGCTGGGCATTTTGTAAGTATTGTTAGTCTTAATTTAACAGAAGGAAGTATCAATCACTCAATGCAAAGTGTAATCTTTCTGTAACAAAACCCACATTTGTGGATAGAAATGGTACATGAGTGTAGATGAATTGGTGGAAGATTTTGCTTTTTTAAAACTTGGAAGTGAAACAAGGAGTTCCATGCTAATGGCATGTGCATGGGAATGTTGTTTGAGATGCTTGTGAAGTTCAAGCCTTTTGGATGCTGCTGTCTAGATATTGCATAGGACCTGATTCAAAGAAATGAGGCTGGTTGTATAATATAAACAACCAAATTGTGTGCAGTTGTCTGACAAACATGGTTTGTAAAGTGTATGAGACTGAAACCTGATCTTATAATAGACATTAAAAATAAATGCATAGCGTACATAGCTGGGATTTTCTGGCCTACCCAATGTGTTGACCAGTGGAGGAGGCTGCTTGCCAATGGCTTCCAGGGGGATCTTCTGGTGTTGCTCAAGTCATAAGTCATTTGCGTCGCTCGCTGGCCATGCTGCCAGGGAACCCACTGCAGGGATCAACGTCAATGGAACTGAAAGGTCCCACTGGCAGGAAGAGCTGGAAAATCCCAGCCCAAGGGCATAATTTTCCAATTCCCACCACGGGAATTGTAGCAGGCGAGTCATGGACCATGTTGACATCAGATGGAACTTTCTATCTTTGCGCAGCCGAAAAAGTCAATAAAGTTATATGAATCAGTTCAACCCCACAGTGACTATGGTTCTCCATCTATGGGGGTAGCTGAAGAGTACAATAGGGATGGGGGTGTGAAGCCAAGGGAAACAGGAGAAACACAAGGCCGCATGATTTCTCTTCCCGGTCCTGGTTCAGGCTGCAACTATCTTCCTGCCCACAGAAACTCCTCCTCTTGGCATTGCTTCAAAACCTCCCATCCAACTGTCCAAAATTAATCTACAATTATCCTTACCCACATACAACCTCTTCCCCTACAACCCACCAACCCCTGCGCCAGGCTTACATTCTCCTTCTGGTTCAGTATCCATTTGCTACCACCAAAGGGCTCGGGAATGTATCTCTACCTTAAAAATGCACTATCTTTGTTCAAATACAATTTTGGTAGTCGGCAATAATTCCTACACTAAGTCTCATTTTCACTAGGTTATTTTCCATTGCCATTTACTAAGCGAAACAGTGAACCATAAAAATTTTGTCTAATACCAGTCTTGTCATGGAAACAAACTCTCTTGTGCACTTTTAACAATTTTGGTTCTTGGTTATCAGTATGTCATTATGGCCTTGTCTAGCCCCTGTTCTTAAACTGCAGTGCTTTTAAATGACATGAGATGGCACCCAACCCTCATTAATTATAAAACTGCATCCTCAGTAGGTTTTGAAAAACCCAGGAGCTGATACAGAAGTGTATGAAGTGTCAAGAGAAAGGAAGTGAACCTGTCAATCCTTGATATTATGACTGCTGTCAAAAAAATTCAGAAAATGCTTTCAAGAAATTAGTGCAACCAACGAGTAAAATACGATGATTCATTATGACAAAAATGACATCTTCGTGTCACATTAATGTATTGACATCATTCTTCCCTCCTCCCTAATTTTAAAATCGAACAGTTAGGTAAAGGGTAGCACAGTGGCACAGAGGGTTAGCATTGCTGCCTCTCAGTGCCAGCGGGTTCAATTCTGGCCTCAGGTCGCTGTGTGTGTGTGTGTGTGTGTGTGTGTGTGTGGCATGTTCACCTCATGTCTGTGGATTTCCACCGAGTGCTCCGGTTTTCCCCCACACTCTGCAAATATGTGGGTTAAGTTGATTGACCAAGCCCCTTCATAGCAAGGGGTTTCACAAGATAACTATGTGGGGTTAAGGCAATATGGGTTGAGGGACATTGTTGTTAGTGCAGGCTTGATGGGATCAATGACCTTGTTCTACACTGCAGTGATTCTAAAATGAAATTATATCTATGTGGCAGTCTGCATTGCAAACAGAATTCAATAGTTAGTGGTGACCTGATGAATTTGAACAATAAAAATAATCCAATGGTTTTAAGAGAACACATGAATGCAACTGAGATTAAAAAATACTGGGAAGAAAATATGCATTTTGCAAGAGTAGTGCATCACTGTGTTTGTTCATTAGTAATGTTTTTACTCGTTGAAAATCAGTCTCCCAAGCCAGGTGCTTATCCAATGAATTATGGTATTAACTGCAGGGCTCAGCTCCCACACATCCTTGACGCACATATAATTACATAAAAACACATTTTAAACACTTCATGTGGGCAGTATCCATGTCAACAGCTGTGGAAAATATAAAATCTGATACCAAGACATCAAATAGCAAAGTTCAAAGTTGTAAAAAGGAAATCATCTTTTGTTTACAAAACTGAATTGCAGGAAATGAATTTTCCAAATTCTATGTGACTTATTTTGATTCTCCTTGTAATTTAAAACAAATATTCAAAATAATTTAATTTGCCTGTGCACCTTTCAATAAAAATAAATTATTTCACTGTAAACGTGGGATAATTAAGTTCATTGATTGAAAGTCACATTCCATTGGGTTGGGTTGAGGCAATGCATTGAAAAAGTTATTTCTTATATTTTTGAGCAATTTTCAATATATTATAATTTTATTCTGATGTGTTAGAATCACAGAACCCCTACAGTGCAAAAGGAGACCATTCAGCCTTTCAAGCCTGCACTGATAATATCCCCCTGCAGGCTCTATCCCCGTAACCTCCCATATTTCTCCTGCCTTTCCACTTGACATTAAGACTCAATTTAACCTCACTCATTCACCTAACATGCACATCTTTAAAGTTTGGAAGGAAATCCATGCAGATACATGGAGGACATGCAAACTCCACACACTCACCCAGGGGCAGAATTGAACTTGGATCCCTGGCACTGAGTCAACAGTGGTAACCACTATGCCATCACGCTGCCCAGCATGTTGTTGTGCATTAAGTTTATTCAACTTAACCTTTATTAACAAATAGCTACAAAAACTGTTTACATTCAAATATGAGACCAGTTCACTTCTGGCTATCACTTTATTTCAGGATTTTCTGTCCTTTGGAAAGAAATCATTAATATTATATAAAAACCATGTGGGAAGTAATGACAAAGTTAGAACTGTGTTATCATTGAGGAAACATGACCACCATATAAATACTTATGCCAGTATAACGTTAAGCGTGCCATTCTTCCCCTTTGGCTACATTCTATCAAGTACAAAAACAATATTCTGGGAATCAATAGCATTGTAGACCTACAAAAATCTGAAATAACAGGCCAAATTTTAAGATAAAAGCAAAATACTGCGGAAACTGGAATCTGAAACAAAAACTGAAAATTTGATTTATTATTGTCACATGTATTAGAATACAATGAAAAGTGTTGCTTCTTGTGCACTATCCAGGCAAAGCATACTGTACATAGGGGAGGAAAGGAGAGAGTGAAGAATGTAGTGTTACAGTCATAGCTAGGGAATGTGAAGTAGATCCATTCAAAAGACTGATAACAGTAGGGAAGAAACTATTCTTGGGTCAGTTGGTACGTGACCTCAGACTTTTGATTATACTGGTTACTTTACTGAGGCAGTGGGAAGTGTAGACAGTGTCAATGGATGGGAGCTGGAAAGTCTCTCTATTGGTCATCCAGACTCGAAGCGTTGGCTGTATTCTCTCTTTACAAATGCTGTCGGATCTGTTGATATTTTCCAGCATTTTCTGTTTTTCTTGTGTTAGACAAGATTTTAACTTTGTTTGCAGTCAGTGAGTTTTAGTGTGTTAAAATTTCACTCCACAAGCCTGCTCTGGTTAAGTCTGTCTGTTCACATCACTTAATTGCTTTTATTCTAGTAATTTGGAAACATGCCTTTGGGATGGATTGGGGGAATAGCAGTGGTTCTGGTCACTGGTCACTCAAACAAGCAGACCTGATGAAAAATGTTGAAGTTTTTTTTATTAGTGTCACAATTAGGCTTACATTAACACTGCATTGAAGTTACTATGAAAATCCCCTAATCACCACACTCTGGCACCTGTTCAGGTATGCTGAGGGAGAATTTAGCATGGCCAAGACATCTTTTGGACTGTGGGAGGAAACCAGGGAAAACCCACAGAGACACAAGGAGAACATACAGATTCCACACACATAGTAGCCAAAGCCAGGAATTGAATCCGGCTCTGTGACACTGTGAGGCAGCAGAGCTAACCATTGAGCTGCCCCATTTGCTCTACTTGGCTCGCTTACCTATTGAATGTTGAAGTAGATGAGCATATCCTGGCGATATTCCGTATACCAAGTATTAGCCAGTATCACGTGCAGCCTTTCAGTTGAGATCGTGAGTCTTTCAGTTAAATCATCTACTGTCTCAGCTAACTGTAAACAAAAGCTGTACCCCATTTTGGAGGAGTGCATGGGAGTTCTCCTCAATGTCCATACCAATGTTATCTGACAACCAGCCTTAGTTGATGATAAATGATCTGGTTATAGTTTATTGCTCTTTATGGGAGCTTGCTTTGTACAAATTAGTTGCTGCATTTCTTCCACTGCAGCTGTGGTGATACTTCAAAAATAATTTGTTGGCCATATAAAGTTCTTTGAGATCCCTAAGGTCAGGAAAGGCTGTATACAAGTGCTCTTTTGTTTGTGTTTCTGATGGCTGGGCTTACAATTGAGCCTCTTTCCACATACTAACTGAACTCAGTAACAACTTTCATTAAAAATTACTATTCCTGGATGGAACATATCCTCTGGCTGCATTGTCAGTGTCTGGAATGAGTGTGGGGTGGGGTGGTGTTTGGTTTGGGGGCCATTTTGAAACATCCTCCCGGGAAACGAAAGCAGCAAATTGTACTCCTCTTCAAAATTTGATTAAACCAGATAGCTATCCATTAATATTGAATGTGGCCAATTTCTAATAATGACTGAAGATGCTTCTATTAACCGCGAGATTGTGGACAACTGGCACCAAAACCTTGATGTTGTCATCGGTTTATCAATTTGAACCTATGATAAACATTACAGTTGGCATGTGTGGAGCCAAGCCAATTGACAGAGACTTGATTGTATGAAACCTGAGTATTCCTGAGAAAATAGATATGCTATTGAAGCTTTTCATCTTGGATGCATCAGGACAGATGCAAGAATACCAAATATCCAAGGGAGAAACAATTTATATTGCATGAGGAAATGGTGCTGACTGACTGCACCATAGCGATTCTATGGCACCCTTACTGCTGCTCTGGTTGAGATCAGGTAGCTATAAGCTAGATAATCTTGATTGAACCTGGAGCCTTCTTCATGTGGGTAGCTCAGCTACGGAGCCATCTATTTAATTGGGGCAAAGAACAAAGAACAACACAGCACAGGAAACAGGCCCTTCGGCCCAACGAGCCCACGCCGCCATCCTAACGTCTTAATGACATATAGAGACCAATACAGGGACAATTTGTTACCCAATCAGCCTAAGAGCACATTTTTGGGATGTGGGAGGAAACCGGAGCACCCGGAGAAAACTCACGCAACCACGGGGAGAACGCGCAAACTCCCGCAGACACAGGCTCAAATCCATGTGTCTGCACAGCAATAGCGATAGTCTCTGAGCTGTCATGTTGCCCATCTGATGGTTCAGTTTAAGCATACACTAACGACGTGAAGCACTAGGCCACTCCTGAAGTAACCTCCAGGAGCAGCCCTCGCATGACCTGCCGAATGCATGCACCTTGTTGGTCAACAAGGTGGACCGAATAGCCTGTGGAAACAATTAAAGTATTTAAACAGTCCTCATATATCCCTCTATCTGCAGACCGCTCATGTGGCTGTCCAAGAGACCCTTAAACAACCCTAGCGTGCCTGCTCCCACCACCTTACTCGGTAGTGCATTCCACACCCCCACTACCCTTTGTGTGAAAAAATGCCCTCTAATATTAGTCTTATACATAGCCCCCCTCACCCTAAGGCCGTGACCCCTCGTTAGTCAATATTGACTAACACTTCAATACAGTATCATCAGAACAGAACTTTTCTGGAGGTGTCTTTCAGCTCAGCTGCTAAAGAGAGTAGCTGCTTGCTGGTGTTTCTGAGTAACACGATGTGTAGATCTTGTAGCCTCAGGATGCACTCCACATACCACTTACCACTTACCACACCACTAGTCTGAACAATGGGGAGATATATTTCTAGCAACAATATAAAGTTACAGTCCAAATCTAGCAATGCTCTCTCTTTACCCAACATGGAGTAAACATATTATTCTCTTTGGCTGTAAAAAAAAACAGGAAGGCATCTAATTCACCTTTTTGTAAAGCTTTATGAGACAGTACTGAATGAACAGATCTCACTTCCTTTGCCAGTTTAAGGGATTTTAAAAAAAGATTCTATTGTTTTTCGTACAAGTCATCCCCCCCACAGGCAAAATGAATTGTTCTTGCCTTGCATTATCTGTCAGGATGTGTCTGCGATTCTGCACTTTGGATCCCTTTCTTTTCAGGAGATCCCGGTTTTGGGTGTCTTGGAACTGTTGGATCTCTGCACGAGCAAAATAAAGATGGAACACATACACACACATACCTCTTGTCTGGAAATCCAAATGTAACCCAGCAGTTCGCTAGATTTAACATTTGAGGCTTGAGGAGAATTAGCAATGTCTGCACCTCCTGATAATCACAAACGGCTGCAATTGATTGTAGGATGCCAGATAGAGTTTTGTTGCATGTGTAGTTGGTCATCTCGATACCGTCACAGTAAAGCTTACAAGGCTGACGTTTCAATCACAAAATCCCCATCTTAAAAGATCCACTTGTAAATCAACTATTTATTTAGCCTGATTTCTGTCTGTGCTGAAATGGATACAATTTAAACACCCCAAAAGTTTTCATTGTAACCATTCAAATTAGCTGTAAGTAAAATTGTTTTTTTTTGTTTTCCAGGGTATTCTTTTGCCCTAATTCTGTGGTTGGGGTGGGTGGAGGAAACGACAGAAACCTATAAAGTTCTAACACGACTAGACAAACGTAGATGAAAGAATGATGTTTCCGACGGTAGGGCTGTCCAGAATCAGGGGCGTTTACTGTCTGAGTATGCAGTTTAGGATAGAGATGAGGAGAAATTTCTCCACCCAGAGAGTGGCCAGCCTGTGGACTTTGCTACCACATGAAGCAGTTGAGGCCAAAATATTGTCTGTTTCAAGAAGCAGTTAAATATAGCATTTGAGGCAAAGGGGATCAAAGGATATGGGGTGGGGAGGCAGAATCAAGTTATTGATCAGGGGTGGCACGGTAGCACAGTAGTTAGCATTGCTGCTTCACAGGATCTGTGTTTGGTTCCCGGCTTGAGTCACTGTCTGTGTGGTGTTTGCACATTCTCCATGTCTGCATGGGTTTCCTCAGGATGCTCCAGTTTCCTCCCACAGTCCAAAGATGTGTAGGTTAGGTTGATTGGCCATGCTAAAATTGCTCCTTAGTGTCCTGTGATGCATAGGTTAGAGGGATTAGCAGGTAAATACGTAGGAGATAAGAGGGTAGGGCTGGGTGAGATTGTGCCTGTGCAGATTCAATAGGCCAAATGGCCTCCTTCTGCACAGTAAGGTTTCTATGATTCTTATGATTGTGTTGGATGATCATCATGACTGTAATGAATGGCGAAGCAGGTTTAACTGGCCAAACGGCCTCGTCTTACTCCTGTTTTTTCTGTTTTATGGGATGTGAAGTGAGGGGTAATGTTAGATCACAAATATCCTACAGTGATTCTCAATGCCCAAAAGAATGATTCAAGTTAAGCAGAAAGAAATGTCAATTATCTCCTTCTCCTCAGACTGAAGCAGTTTGCTGCTATATCTGCTCACCGGGCTGAGAAGCAGAAAAACGTTTGAGGTAAGCATTTAGAGTCAGAGAGCCTTACTGAACTTTTGACCTTTGTATCACTGGTCACTGCAGTGCAGAAGCTGCCGACTATTCTCAAGCGTGTTTTTTAGCGACTAACTATTGGCACTCAATTTGCGAATGACAAGTGCAGGTTCAACCTAACCTTCATTCTGTTTACTGATACTGCATTCAATACATGAAGCATACACCACGCCAACATTTCACAGCACTTTGTATTTTCTAGTGACATAGTACAATGAATTTATTTTACAATAAAGCCGTGAAGACAGCACTCTGAGGACTTGGGTCTTCAGCAGCCTCCTGATAAACTGACTGTTCAGCATTTTCTTTCTCAGTCTTGCCCAATGGTATTTATAACTTTTCTCTTTCTTTGGTTAGTATTGCTATGACTATGTCAGGAGGAGTGAAACAGAATGGTTCACTTAGCCTAATACTCCAGGTCTGACTGTAGGTGGAATTCTCCATATTGTAGTCTAAGTTTAGTGCTGGATGATTCCCATCACCTGGAATGACATCAACTCGTGCCCAATTCCACACTTGCAGCCTAACGAATAATGCGCGAGTGACTATCTCTCCAAGTTACCTGACGTGAGCGGAAGTGATTTGCCTGTCTGCTGTCAGGTTCGAAGTTGCCCATGGCCATATTTAAATGTTGCCAACACGCTTATCACCAGGAGACTGCTCAAGATGACATCCAGCTAGAAGCAAAAGGCCTCTTCCCTCAAAAAGACAGCATCCTGCTTCAACCACCAACACTTGATGCTTTGTTTGAAGAAGTCTGGGAGCCGAAGCATTTACTTTATCCAGGGATGGCTCCAAGAAGCATCTGACCTTCCTTTCTCCGACCTGGGAGACCATCAGCTGGCAATTGCACCTGAAATGCAACACAGCCGAAGCAGATGAATGATCTCATCTGCTCCATGGAGGGAAATCATGCTTCAACTCTCTCCAATATCAAACTCTCATCATGCTGTCATGTACTCAAATGGTTACTCCCTTCACAATCTTACACAGTCATCAGTGGGGGACACAAATCAATACTTGTTCTGTCTCAGAGATTTCCACACCATCACCATCCTATCCATCATGTTGTTCACACTCCAGCTTCTGACCTTCTGGGCAGGACTCAACACTTACAGGGTGCATGCATCTCACCCAACCTCTATTCTATCCCCTCTGATGACATGCCTTTGTCCTGTCTTCATACGGGCCAAGCAGGTACAACAAGCAAGAATGAATCCTAATGGGGGCAGGAACAGCCAAGACCCTCATCACTCCTTGAGTTTGAGGAGGCTGCAGAGGACAGGGATCACCCCTGTGGGGAAGGGGATATTGGCCTTCCCCAACCACCAAGTAAGGATCATAGTTCCATCTCGCATCAAATCCAGACTGTCACAGTGAGTTAAATATATTCCAATTTAAACTCATCCACTAAAATTCTTTTCTTTCTTCGAAGCACCAGCAGATTGTGGCCACCAGGCAGCTCAGCAGCAGTCTGAGCAACCACAGCAGGTCCACGATGAGGGGGAGCATGGTGATCCATCACAGCGCTCATCTGCACCCTCCACCAGCACAGAGACACAGACATAGAGACTAGAAGCAGGAGTAAGCCATTCAGCCCTTTGAGTCTGCTCCGCCATTCATTTTGATCACGGCTGATCATTAAATTCAATATTCTGCTCCAACCTTCCTCCCAAATTCTTTGATCCCTTTACCCCTAAGAACTATATGCAATTTCTTCTTGAAATCACACAATGGCCTCAGCTGTTTTCTTTGGTAGCAAATTCCACAGATTCACCATTCTGGGTGAAGAAATTTCTTCTCATTTCAGTTCTAAAAGGTTAACCTCTTTATCCTCAAACCATGACCCCTATTTCTAGTATCTACCACAATTGGGACTACTATTTCTAAATCTACCTTCTCAAATCCTGTTAGAATTTTGTAAGTTTTTATGAGATACTCTCTCACTTCAATGAATACAATCCTAACACACGGCAGACCTGCCAGCCCAGGAATCAGCGTGGTAAACCTTTGCTGCATTCTTTCTATAGTAAGAACATCCTCCCTTCAGGACACCAAAACTGTACATAATACTCCAAGTGTGGCCTCACCAACGCCCTATACAATTGCAGCAAAATATTCCTATCTCTATAATCAAATGCTCTCGCTATTAAAGCCAACATACCATTTGCTTTCTTTATTGCCTGCTATATCCGTGTGCTTACTTTCAGCAACTGATAACAAGGCCTCCAAAGTCTCATTGTGTATCCACCTCTCTCAATTTACACTCAGTCAAATGCATACCTATTTTTGCTACTAAAGTAGGTAATCTCATATTTATCAACATAATACAGTATCTGCCATGCATATGCCCACTCTCGCAGCCTGTCCAAATCACGCTGAAGCATCTCTGTATCCACCTTGCAGCTCACTCTCCCACCCAACTTTGTATCATCTGAAAATTTGGAAATAACATGTTTTGTTGCCTCTTCCAAATCATTAATATTGAATGTGAACATTTGAGATTCTAGTACAGATCCCTGTGGTACCCCACTTGTCATGGCCTTCCAATGGGAAAAAGACCCATTTATGCCAACTCTTTCCTTTCTATCTGCTAACCAGCATCCTATTCATCTCGAGTCATAATTTGCCATTCTAATATGCTTCAAATTTACATAGTAATCTGCTATGTGAGACCTTGTCAAAAGCCTTCTGAAAGTCTAAATGAATCACATCCATCAGTTCTCCTCGGTCAACTCCCCCAGTAGCATCCTCAAAGAATCCCAATAAATTCATCAAATACAATTCCCCTTTTGTAAATCCATGCTGACTTTGTCTGATTATACCACTGCTTTCCAAATGCTGAGTTATGAAATCCTTGATAATGGACTCTCACAACTTCCCCAGTACTGACGACGTTCGGTTCACTGGACTGTAGTTCCCTGTTATCTCTCTATCTACCTTTTTGGATAGCCAGCTTACATTAGCTACTCTCCAATCTGTAGGAGCCAGTGCAGAGTCCAAGAAGTTTTGGAAAATGATCACCAATGGATCTACTATTTCCTGGGCCACTTTCTTAAGTACCCGGGGATGAGGATTATCAGAACCTGAAGATTTATCCACCCTTTTTCACATCAATTTTCCCAAAACCATTTGTCTACTAATTCTGATTTCCTTTAGCTCCTCACTAAAACTTGTTTCTCTCAAAACCTCAAGTTTATTATTCATGTCTTCCTTCATGAAGACTGAAGCAAAGTACACATTTAGTTCCTCAGCTTTTTTTTATTCCCTGTTAGGAATTCTTCTCTATCTGACTGTAAAGTACCTATATTACACATCAACGGGGAGTAGCTCTAGATTAGACTTGGAGTCACTTCCTGGGGAACACCTCATAACATTTTGTAAAAAGAAACTTTTGAAGAGTTTCAGGATAATGTGAAAGCCAACAAATAATTTTCCATCTGTTCACACTGGGTGGGATATTTTGGTTCCACCACGAGCTTACCCCTGCTGGAGGAAACTCATAAAAACCTATAAAATTCTTCCAGGACTTGACAGGGTAGATGCAAAAAGGATGTTCCTGATGTTGGAACTGTCCAGAACTAGGGGTCACAGTTTGACATTACAGGGTAAATGGTTTAGGACAAAGATGAGTAATTTCATCACCCCAGAGAGTGGTCAGCCTGTGGATTCTCTACCACAGAAAGTAGTTGAGGCCGAGGCAGAATTTTTCAGCGTTCTCCCCAAAGCCAAAAAATCCTGCCAGAGGTCCAGAGACCTTTGCATGATCCGTACCCTGGTGACCCCTTGGCGGGTGAGATGGTAAAATTGCATCCTGAATGTTTTCAAGAAGCAGTTAGGTATAACACTTGAGGCAAAGGCGTTCAAAGGATATTATACAGGAGAATCATTCATCATCACAATGAATGGTGGAGCAGGTTTTAACGGCTGAATGTCTTCCTTTTGTTCCGATCGTCCATCTTTCTATGTTACCAGACAATGTGGGATGAATTCAATGGGAAATTGCATTGACAGCGGCAGGACCACAAGATCCCATTACCAATGGCGTGCTGCTTCCCTCCCTGAGTAAAATCTGCAAATCCGCTCCAGGTGTCTTTAATGCTCCACAGGGATTTGAGTTCCTCCTCTCTTTTTATCCTATTTAGATGGAATGCCATTTGTATATTGGCTGGCAGATCCTTGTAATAGTAGACACATGGAAATGCAAGAGATACTCTGCCAGTTGAATGTGGCAGCACAATGGTACTGCTGTCTCACAATCCCTGGTTCGATCCCTAGGTTGGCTTGCTCTCTGTGTAAAGTCGGCACATTTTCCCTGTGTCTACATGGGTTTCCTCTGGGAGCTTTGGTTTCCTCCCACAGTCTGAAAAATGTGCTGGTTACGTGCATTTGCCATGCTAAATTCTTCCTTAGTGCACCCAAACAGGCATCGGAGAGCAGCAAATAGGGGATTTTCACAGTAACTTCATTGTAGTGTTAATATAAGCCTGTTTCTGACACAATAATATAAAATAAACTTATAAGATGTGGGAGCAGAATAGTCATTATGCATGGACATTTCCAGGATCCCAGCATCATCCAAAAGAACAAATCATCAACTTCCCTGCTATCTTCAAATGCTTTCTTATTTTACTTCAGTATTTTCCCTCTCAGCATTTCTTTCCTATTCCCCTCACCACTTTAGCAAGTACATGCTACTTAGAGTATAGAAGCAGGGAAATATTGCTGAGGCTTGGTAAGGCTTTGGTGTGACTAGATTTGCAATATTGCGAGCAATTATGGGCCCCGCATCCAAGGAAAGATCTGCTGGTCTATGAAAGGGCCCAGAGGAGATTCATGAGAATGATCCTGGGAATGGAAAGCTTGATGTATGAGGAGTGTTTGAGAACTCTGGCTCTGTACTCATTAGTTTAGAAGGATGAGAAGCAATCTTACTGAAACTTACAAAATAATGAAAGGCCTGGATAGAGTGGACGTGGGGAAGATCTTTCCATTAGTAGGAGAGACTAAAACCTGAGGCCACAGTTTTGAAATAAAGGGACAACGCTTTAGAAATGAGATGGGGAGGGATTTCTTCAGCTAGGGTGTGGTGAATTTGTGGAATTCATCGCTGCAAAAAGGCCAGGTCATTGAGTGTATTTAAAACAGAGATAAATAGATTCTTGATTGGTAAGGGGATCAAAAGTTACGAGGAAAAGGCAGGAGAATGGGGTTGAGAAACTTATCAGCCACAATTGAATGGCAGAGCAGACTCAATGGGCTGAATGGCCAAAATCTGCTCCTAAACCTATCTCATAGTCTTATGGTCTTATTACCCGCACACCTTATAAAGCTTTTTCTGATGTTTCAGATTAGGCAACTTAAAGCTGTGTTGTTTTATAATGTATACAACAGCTGTTGTGTTGTGTGGAGAAATCTTAGCCACTGCATGATTAACTTCTTAAGGTTTCCCAGCTGGGTGTGTTAATCCAGACATAACCGTTACATATTTAGACTGTATGATTGGATTACATTTCAAAGTTAGAGTTTTTGGAGAAAGAATTTACGCATGTTAACAAGGACAGAACTGCAGTGCAATTATTCCAAGTACCACAAAACAATAACATGGTAAATTATTTCCACAAGTTGGTGAGGAAGAATCAATACTGTATTCACAATCAAGATTAAATTAATAAACAAGTGAGTAGAATTTCAAACAATTTTGATAAAAATACATCAATATATTTTAAACGAATCACATGTACTGTGTTTTAAAATGAAACATTAATTAATATCAAGCAATGCCAATCGAAACAAAACAGAAATCATCCAAAAACACAAAACATATGGACTACTATTCTTACTGCACAGTTGTAATGGTCTATAATAAGTTCCATTAAATCTCTGAATATACTGCAAGCATTGAATTAAATGCATCAAAGGTATTCAATGGCAATAGTACACTACCTTTTCTTAATTTAGAATCATAGAATCATAGAATCTCTATAGTAAAGAAGGAGGCCATTTGGCCCAACAAGTCTGCACTGATAACAATCCCGCCCAGGCTCCATTCCCGTAACTCCACGTATTTACCCTACTAATCCCTCCTGACACTAAAGGACAATTTAAAATGCCAACCATCCTAGGAGCATGGGAGGAAACCATAGCACCCGGAGGAAAACCACACAGGTACAGGGAGAACGTGCAAGTACCACACAGACAGTGACCCGAGTCTGATATTAATCTCGGTTCCCTGGCGCTGTGAGGCGACAGTGCTAACTACCGTGTCGCCCACCCACACCTCCATCAATTTAATAATTTAATATTGGCTGAGCTTTTTTAAGTTATGCTTAATACTGCCTGAAAGACCATTTCATTTCATTTGCCCAAATTACATAAATGTGAATTGAAACTTTTGCAATGAAATAAAACACAATGGAGCACCATAACAAAGTCATTCAGTTCCAATTACAAAAGGTTTACATCAACAGCAAACTAGTAATCTGCATAGGAGGGTTTTGAACTGAAATAAACTATATGATACTCTGCTGTCACTCGTAGCAAGAGTGAGGATCTTGAATTAATTAAGTTACATAATCAATTATTCTAAAAAGTACTTAAAATATTTAGGATTGGACTGATTACAAATATATTAATTTGTTATTCAATAATCTGAGCTTGATTATGTCTTCGATAAAAAGAAAGTAAACATACCAAACATTTGGGATGTCTTAACATGCACAGAATTATCTCCCATATGATCAGAATTTGGTGTTCTGTAGGCAGGTTTGCATTGATATTAGCTATATCATTGTAACAGTAAGGAAAACAAATATCTAATTTTGTTGTTGTGTTCACAAACAGTGTAATATGACTAATAAGATTGCTACATTACAACAGTGACCACACTTCAAAAATATTTCACTGGGACATGAGAGACTTTGGGATGTTCTAAAGCTATAAAAAATGTAATACTGTGTATAAATTCAAGTTCCTTCTACAGCTGGCTCTCCTTAATTGTTGAAGGATGCCTGGTAATGTAATAATAATTCCTTACAGGTTTTTCTTGAATAAACTTATCCTACCACTAATAATAAAAAGAGTAAATGTGGAAAATACTTAGGTATTTCTGCAGAGGGTTAATGTTTCAGATTGATGGTTCTGAGGATTCCAGCATTTGCAGTATTTTGTTTTTGTTCTTTTCGCCAACTATCTTAAGTCTAAATAATTCCACAGACACCACTTCTAAGTTTAAGTCTATTTATTAGTGTCACAAGTAGGCTTACGTTAACACTGCAATGAAGTTACTTTGACAATCTCCTAGTTGCCACATTCTGACGCTTTTTCGGGTACACTGAGGGAAAATTTAGCATGTCCAAAGCACCTAACTAGTGCGTCTTTTAGATTATGGGAGGAAATCGGAGCATCTGGAAGAAACCCACGCAGACACAGGGAGAATGTGCAGACAGTCACCCAAGCCGGGAATCAAATCTGAGTCCTTGGCGCTGTAAGGCAGCAGTGCTAACCATTGTGCCACTGTGCCGTCCAATTCTGATGTGAGACCTTTTATTCCAAGTAATCTTCTACCTCGACAGTGTAAACTGTTGACTATATGTGAGTTAATTGATCAGTCCACTTACACAGTAGTATGGTTTCCATGAAGCTTCTCGTTTTGAGATTTTTATTTTGCTATTTTGGAGGAATCAGATAGTTTATATCAAGGTGTTTTGATTTACAACAGCAACTCACATTTATGTAACTTCTTTAATCCAGAATGAAATGTCTCAAGATGTTTCAAGAATTGTTATGAGGGAAGATTTTTGCCACATAAACAGACATAAATCCTATTGTTGGGCATGTTTCTAACAAAGTGTCTCGCCGGCAAGGTGAACAAATGTCAATGTTCATTTAAAACCACATGTACAAATGTTGGAAGGAAATTCACAATTGTATTTTGCTAGAAAGTATTAGAAGTGTTCTTGTTAAGGCCAATGTTCACAAATTTTAAATATTAACACTTCCACAACCTGCATCAACAACTAAGTCACAATAGTGTTCAGTGAGAGACTAAAAAATGTTGATGGCAAGTGAGTGAAGTGAAAAACTGTTATTTCTAAGACTGAGGAATGACACTTCAGAAAAAATGTAATAAACAGAATAACATAGATTTTACAAAGTATTATTCTAATGCTAAACTATTTAAAATAAGTGGGTTAACAGCAGAATCAAAATAAAATGGATTAGGAAATCCAGGCAGAAAAAAACATAACAAAGTAAACACTGACAGAAGTGCAAAAAGAAACATTAATCTTGTTTATTGATTAATTCTGTTGTCATTGCCTACGCATCTTTTTTTTGATTGACAAGTGATTGAAAGGTCATGAAAGGCTGTTAAAATGATGACAGTTGCATCAAAAGACAAAGGTGGGGTTTCTTTACTTGCCACTGGCAGGACATGATGAAACGGAGCAAAATTCTCCAAATTTTCTCACACACCCTCGTGTTATAAAGAAAGAATTTGTCCTGAAATTTGTTCTTGTGAAATACTTGGGGGCAACTTTCTGCTTTAAAGGCAGTATTTATTGTGCATTCTTCACTAGCCTGAGGGCATTCACAGTCACATGGAAGGTTCATGGACATTGTTGATTAAGAACTAATTGGGCTTTTAACACAGCACAGCAGCTTTAATGGTCATTTTATCTGATAACAGCAAGATTTCATGACCTTTTGCTGTAGACTTTGACTTCACAACGTGTGAGGTGCTTATCTGCTATCATAGCCCATAAGTTTTGCCACAACAAGCAGTTCTAACATATCGATATATTCTTTAAATGTGTTCTCAGGGATACTGTTTCTTCTACTTTCCTTCTATTGTCTTTCCTTTCTTTTCCATTGGCCAGTGAAACCTTTATCAGCGCCTTTATTAGTCCTTGATCTGTCAAAAATTTAGTTCATCCAAAAGTTTGCTGCCAATAAACTGCCTGAAACTCATCTCACTTGCCCATTACTCCTGTTCTTGGTAAGATACATTGCCTTGCCATTTGCCAAAATATTGGGCAGAATTTTCTCAGAAATATCCTAAGGGCTGAATGGGCAAGAAAACTGGAGATTTTTTTCACCCGTTTTTCCGGTTGTAGTTTACTGCACTCTATGCAGTATAGAGGTTCATCAGGTGGCTGGGAGTTCAGAACTCCCAGCCACCTGACAAAGGGACAGGCTGTCCCCAAAGCTTGCGACTTTTGCTACAAATGAATCCTGTTTGGACTTTAAAAGAGTGTTGTGGGATTTCTTTCTGTTATATTGCAATATTCATCATTGGCACCTTTGTTTTTAATTAGGCACATGTCCTAGAATTCCCTGAATCTTTCTGTCACTACACACATCTTCAAAACCAGCGTTCAACCTCAACTCTTTGACCAAGTATTTGGTCACTCACAATGACACAGTGGTTAGCATTGCTGCCTCGCAGTGCAAGAACTTTGATTCAATTTCAGCCTTGGTTGATTGTTTATGGGGAGTTTTCACATTCTCCCCTAGTCTATGGGTTTCCTCCAAGTGGTCTGGTTTCCTCCTATAGTCCAAAGGTACCTGGGTTTGGTTAATTGGCCATAGTACACTAAATAGAATCCCTATAGAGCAGAAGGAAGCCATTTGGCCCATCAAGTCTGCACTACAATCCCACCCAGGCCCTATCCTCATAATCACATGTATTTACCCTAGATAGTCCCCCTGACACAAAGGGGTAATTTAGCGTGGCCTCTTAAACTAACTCACACATCTTTGGACTGTGGGAGGAAACTGGAGCACCTGGAGAAAACCCATCCAGACATGGGCAGAACATGCAAACTCCACACAGACAGGGACCTAAGCCAGGAATCATAGCTCATATGCCAGGGAGCCAGGTTTGACTCCTGTTTGCACCTTGTGTCTGTTTGAGTTTCCTCTGGGAGCTCTGGTTTCCTCCCATGCTCCAAAGATGTGCTAATTAGGTGGATTGGCCATGCGAAATTGGCTCTTATTCAGGGAGATTAGTAAGTAAGTACAAGGGGTTACAGGATAAGACCTGGGTGGGATTGTTGTTGGTGCAGTCTTGATGGGCTGAATGGCCTCTTTCTGCACTGCGGAGATTCTATGATTCAATCTCCTTGAAACATGCAAGATTCTGAAGGAACTTGACAGGTTAGACATAGAGAAGTTGTTTCCACTGGCTGGGACATTACTCTCTGCAGAAGGGGTCAATTGGGCCTGGGATGCATAGAATTCCTTCACTTCAATATTAAAAACTAAGCTGATATTTCCTGTGAAAGTGTCTCACTGGGTAAATTTGAAATACTGTTCAGTTAAGTAAATATTCTTTTTCACTGGTGTTTGACTTTCCATTTGAACTGACGGGAGTTATTTAACCACCAACATGTCATCAACATTATCTAACTCAGTTAAGTCTCTTTCATCTAACCACTTCTGTTGCTGCAGACACTCCTTTCAATGATCATTTCCAAATCTACATATTCCAAACAAGATGGTGAAATAAACCAACTCTGCATCTTTTCAGTTGGTATGACAATAAGGCTGATGGAGATTTATATATTTATTTCCCATCCTGAGACTATGATAAACCACAATTACTGCCAAACAACACTTTGGCACTGAAAATTTTCCTTTAAAATTTGTGGAATCTTATTCATTCAAATTTAAATTATTATTGTATAATTACATACAAAGCAAATTTATAGTTTTTCTTTCAGTCCCTTTTAACTATCTCTTTATATCATTTCCCCTCATTATTTCTCTTTCTGCAATGCCTTTACATTGATTTGAGCATTTTACAGTGACACAATGGTTAGCACTGCTGCCTTGAAGAGCCAGGAATCCCGGTTCAGATCCTGGCTTGGGTCATTTGCGGAATCTGCACACTCTCCATGTGTCTGCGTGGGTTTCCTCCGGGTGCTCCAGTTTCCTCTCACAGTCTGAAATATGTGCTGGTTAGGTACATTGGCCATGCTAAATTCTCCCTCAGTGTACTGGAGTAGGCGCTGGAGTGTGGTGACTAGGAGATTTTCACAGTAACTTCATTTCAGTGTTAATGTAAGCTTATTTGTGACACTAATAAATAAACTTTAAGCCTAATTGACATCTCCTGGTTTAGCCTCAGCTTAATGCAATAAAGATTCATCAATCTGATTGATTGAAGAGAGATTCTTTTGCTTGCCCTTCTTATTAGCAGGTCCTACATTCCCCATAAGGGGCACAGTGCCAAATGGATCTCTATTTACATTAAATCTCCATGCAGAAGACCACTAAAAGTCTATGAGCAGCTGGAGATCTTATGCACAATGGGTGCTGTTCATTCACTATTGACCAAAACACCTGGACCATCATGTTATGTTTCAAGTTGCTGTCTCGATGATGCCCCCTTAATCTATGAATACTGGAACGTATGATACTGTGATACATGCTCAGCTGCGCTCAGCTTTAGTCTAATCCTCAGTCTGTCTAACTAATTGTAATGTCTAGCAGTAAACAGACATCGCTGCTTAATATTATTTCTTCTGCTTTTGCAGTACAGATTGTTGATTTAACTGCTGTAATATGAATGCATTTTGTGTTTGAATTCTGTGCTACCAATTGCCAGATCATTTATTAAATTCAAATATATGATTGAATTGCCATTTTAATTTCTGAAAGCAAGCTGCTCTAAAAATGCATATTTAATTTGACCCTTTAATGTATGTTTACCTTCCCTCTAACTGACATGTTCAAATATGAAAAACTCTTTTTTTTTAAGTAGCAGGGTTGTCTCTCTTATTTAATGGCTTATTCAGCAATGCAGTGCAGAGTTTGTTCATAAATATGTCCTGAGATCAGTTGTTTCTGATCCGCCTCCTCGATGCTGCTGCTGATATATTTGGTTTCCAGGAACCGTCACTTGTAGCGCTAAAGACAGAAATGGGGAAAATGGTGATATAAGACTTAGTTATATATCGTGTTTTCCTCAACTGCAGGATATTGCAAAACGCTTGCCAGCTAACGGACAACTGTTCTTTTTTTCCCAAGTGTGGCCACTGTTATCATGTAGGAGATGCAATTTACGCACAGCAAGATACCGCAAAGAAATAAGTGATAAGATTATTTCTGTCAATGATGTTGGTTGGGTATAAATGCTGCTGTTCAGGATATGAAGCAAACCTTTCTCCTTTTTATTATATGTTGTCACTGTATCTTTTACATCATATTAGCAGGGAGAGGGAGATGCACAAGGTACAAAACACTGGGGCCAGTGCTCTAAGGAAACAGGCTCACTACCAGAACAACAAGCAAGTATGACCAACCAGTACATCCTAGATTCCTCATTTGCACCAGAGTCATAGAAATCCTACGGTGTTTAAGAGAGCCATTTGGCCCATCAAGTCTGCACATCCCACCTTTTTATGTTAAACTGGCCTTATCTCTGTAACTCCATGTATTTATCCTGCTGATCCCCTTAAGCAACAGTGCCCTCTATTTGATATTGCGGCAGTGGGTGCTTCCTTCAGAGTTGGCTGGGCTAAAGGTAAAAAAAAGTAAAATAAAAATAGAAGTAAAAAAGTAAAAGGTAGCCAAGGCTAGTTGCCATGCATTGTGTTTACCTCCCACTGCCCGATCAACATCTACATCAGATGTTCCTGCCTCACGATTGTCAGCGATTTGTGTTCCTCGGCCTACTTCCTGACCTCCCCCCTCAATAGGGGCCTCTATTCCTGATGTCCTCCCCGATGGACGCCCTTCCTCAACAACAGAAGTTGCCATCATTTTCAGTGGAAAAGGTAAAGAGTAAAAAGTATGTAAATGTAACAAGTATAGGGGATTCAATTGTGTGGTGGAAAGCTAAGATTTTCTGTGACCACAAACAAAGATTCCAGGATGGTGTGTTGTCTCCCTGGCACTAGGGTCAAGGATGTCTCAGAGCAGTTGCAGGAAACTCTAGAGGGGGAGAGTTAACAACGTGTGCTCGTGGTACCCTTTGGTGTAAATAACAAGGTTAATAAAAAAAGATGAGGTCCTAAAAGCAGAAAATAGGGAGTTAGGAAAAAAGTTGAAAGTAAAACATCAATGGTAGTGATCTCAGGATTACTACCAGAACTATATGCTAGTCAGGGCAGAAATAGCAGGATGTATTCGGTGAATACATGACTGAAGTGTCACAACATCGAGATGATATTTCCCTCTGTGTAGTTTTGGAACTCCCCAAAGGGATGTACTTCACCTTGTAATTATATATAAGTTTGCATGAGGGAGTAGGAAGTTATTAGGTAAATTAAGGCAGAATCTGATACTCTGTCTCATGAACAATTAACAGGTCTTTATTTGCAAAACTGGTGACAACCTTATTAAAACAATTAACAAACTGAATAAACTCCTCAATAGAATGTTATCTGAATAATACAAGAGTCGAGAGTGAAACAAAGGCTTATAAATTCCAGTCATTCTCAAAAGGATATATATACAACCAGGCACTCGTTAGAAATTGGGGACTTTGCTGTTCAGATCAAAAACATCTTCTGAGTTGACCTATTTTCAACTGGAGATTGTAAGTTTGATAACTGCAGGATTTGATATGAGAGCCTAACCTCTTTCTGATTAAAGAAGTGGCTAGATTATTCTAACCATTATTTTCCCCTGTCCGGGTTTAAATACCAAGGATTACTTCACAGTATTCCTGCCATTTGAGTGGCCTGAGGCTGTCAACAACACTCAAATTTGAATTCAATTGGTTCTGTGTCTTTGAGTGCTTGCTTTAAAATCATTGGCTCAATTTCAAAAGCCTGTTTTGCTCTACTGACCGCTAAGCTTTTGACACAATGCTGCAAAATTGACTTCTGCAGCCTGCTTTCTACAATTCAAAAATCCAAGCACAAAGACATGCTTTTAAAGAAACAATGCTTATGATGATTCTTTTGATTTTCTCAGCATTTCTTTTCAATATTTACATTTGCCAACACTACTTTTTTAACCTTAGAAGTACAACTTCGTAACAGAAGAGATGGTGTGGGGAGAAGTTTCAGATTTCTGGCACATTGGGAGTGATTCTGGGGAAGCTGGAACCAGTACAAACTGGATGGGTTACACCTAGGCAGGACCTGGATTGGTGTCCAAGGGGCAGTATTTGCTACGGTAGTTGGGGAGGTTTTCAACTAAAACGGCAGCGGGTGGGAACCTATGTGACATGATGGCACAATGGTTAACACTGCTGCCTCGCAGTGTCAGGATCTTGAGTTCGATTTCCTGCTTGGGTGACTGGCTGTGTGGAGTTTGCACGTTCTCTCTGGGTCTGTTTCATTCCCTCTAGGAGCTCTGGTTTCCTCCACAATCTGAAAGATATGCCAGTTAAATACAGTAGCCACACTAAATTTTACCTTATTATACCAGAATGAGTGCTAGAGTATGGCTATTTGGGGATTTTCACAGTCACTTCATTATATTGCTAATGTAAGTATAAAAGTGGCACTAATAAATATATTTTAAAACTGCACAAGGAATCAAATGAATGGGAAATATGAACAAAAACAAGATATAAAAAGGAGAATAAGGAAGGTGATAAACAGAGAAACTAAGGGCCAGAATCAAACAGGGTCAAAGTGAGATATAATGGGAAAGGGACTAGGAATATTAAAAAGACAAACGTTAATGCTTTATGCCTTAACACGCTAAATATTCACAATAAAATGGATGAAGTAATTACGTAAATAGATGTGAATGGGTATGGTATACTTGGGATACAGAGACATGTCTGAAGGTTGACCTGGAATGGGAATTGGACACCAGGGGTATTCAGTATTTAGGAAGGACAAACAAAAAGGGAAAGATGGTGGGATTGCATTAGAGATTAAAAAGGAAATTAATGTAATAGTAAAGGAAAATATTAACTCCAACAGTGTGGAATTATATGGGTAAAGCTGAGAATAATTAAGGGGCATAAAATGTTAGTGGGGGTTGGATATAGGCACTCCAAACTGTATGGTTGATGTTGTGCATGGTATTAAACAAAAAATTAGAGATGCATGTGATAAAGGAATATCTGTAATTATGGGTGACTTTATTCTTCCTATAGACTGGATAAATCAAATTACCACTATACTGTGGAGGAGGAATTTCTGGAGCGTATACGGAATGGTTTTCTGGACACAACTAGTTGAGGAACCAGCTAGTAAATACCCATTCTAGACTGTGTATTGTGCAATGAGAAAGGAATAATTGGCAATCTAGTTGTGCAAGATCAATGAGAACAATATGATAGAATTCTTCATCTGAAACGAGGATCCTGAATCTCGAATAGTATGAGTCATGAGTTGGCTATGATGGATTGGGAAATATTACTTGAAGGGATGACAGTAAATAGACAATGGCAAGCATTCGAAGAGGACATGGGTGAACTGTAACAATTTTTCATCCCTATCTGACACAAAAATAAAATGGGAATGCTGGCCTTGCAAGGGAACACAGAACATAGGACACTACAGCACAGGAACAGGCCCTTCAGCTCACGATGTTGTGCCAGACGTGACCCCAAATTAAACAAATCCCTCTGTCTGCCCTTCATCCATAGCCGTCTATTCCTTGTATATACATGTGCTTATCTAAAAGCCCCTTAAATGCCCTTATTGTATCTGCCTGCACCAGCTTTCCTGCACCATGTTCCACACATCCATCATTCTCTGTGTTTAAAAGCATGCCTTTCATATTGCCTCTCACCTCTCTCCTCCTTCACCCCTTACCCCTCCACCTGATCATGTATCCTAGTGTTAGACATTTCAACTTTGAGAAAAAGACTCTTTTTCTGACTGTCTTTTTCTCAATTTTGACTGTCAACCCTATCTATGCCACTCATAATTCTATAGATTTCTTTCTGTTGGCTACCTCTGCAACTCCAGAAAAGAACAATTCTATTTTGTCCAGCCTCTCCCTTATAGCTTATACTCTCAAATCCAGACAGCATTCTGGTAAACCTCTTCTACACCCACTATAAAGCCTGCACATCCTGTATAATCAGGTGACCAGGATTGAACGCAATATCCTAGGTGCAGCCGAACTAAAGTTTTATAAAACTGCAATATAACATCCTGGCTCTTGTACTCAATGTCCCAACCAATAAAAGTAAGCATGTCATAGGCCTTCTTTATTACTCTACGTACTTGTGTGGCCACTTCCAGGGAGCTATGGACTTGAACCCCAAGATTCCTCTGTCTGTTAGAGAGTTCGTTGACTATAGACCCCAGATGGGATTTTCTGGTCTTGGGGCGGATGCAGCCAGAAAATCCCACCCCAAGAGTCACAATAGCCCTGCCTTTGACTGGAGCTGGCTGGAGCTTTGATGTGGAGCTGCAGGCGTTGGATTGGGGGAAACACTATAAGAAGGCTCACAATACCAGGCTAAAGTCCAACAGGTTTATTTGACAGTAAAAGCCACAGGCTTTTGGAATACTGTTCCTTCATCAGATGAGCAGAAACTTTCCACTCACCTGATGATTGAACAGCATTCCTAAAGCTTGTGACGTTTACTGTCAAATAAACTTATTGGACTTTAACGTGGTGTTGTGAGACTTCTTACTGGAGCAGATGAGACTTCTACTAGTCCTTTGTGTTGTCTTGGCTGGAATGTTCATACAATCATACAATGCAAAGGGACGTCACATTTTAGGATGAGTCTTTGTCCATTGAAGTAGCTTAGAATCTTCCAAAACTACCAGCATGTGCCAGCTGTGACCATATTATCAGACCATCATTGTCTATTTTAAGATCAAACAGAGTCTAAAGAAGGGAATATGAAAGCGAACACATTTTCAGGTTTTGTTTCTCCTTCTGTCTTGTCAGCATGACAATGCTTAGGTCTCCGGAGCAGGGTTTGAACCCACTATCTGCTGATTCAGAGGTGAGAGTGCAACCACTGGAGCCATAGCTGTTACTCAGACTGATAACCTACCAGAAGGTAACAATAGTAAATCAGGGAAGTAGGAATACTGGTCCGAAACATCTTCTTCCATTCAGCCTCACTGAGATACAGTCTCCTTTCTGTGATTTGGAATAAAAAGATTGAGAATATCTAGACTGACCTAAGTTTTGCAAAGCATTTCCAGACAGGGGGACTCTCAGAAATCTACTGTAATAAAAGAGAGAAGCACCAGACTGGAAGTGTTAAAAGATGTTTGCAGCATATGTTGCAGCAGTTGTTCCTTAGCACAACTCACTCCAATAAATGGAGTGTCCAATAAATGGAGTGTCTCTCCCTAATTCATTTTCAAAGAACTATGATTCTACTTTCTGACAGAGAAGATTTGGTTCCTTATTGTGGGTTCAGCTTGTCTGATCATCAAGTGGAACCAAAGTGAAGAACAGGAGGGTGAGACCTTTAAATGGCCACTTAAAGGCTTTGATCGGTCTTCTGGTGGGAAGGCCTGAGTATGGTCAAGTGGAGTTGGAAGGTGGCTGGACCTGCTTCCACTCAATCAACTGGCAACCCCCTCCTCCCCCCACCCTCCAACTGACATATGGGGTAGGCACTGAATTTCATTTACATTTTCATGGAAACTAGAGATATAAGTTCATCTTCGATGGTGGTGCCAAATGGATGGTACTGATTGGTCAATATATAAATTGAATATTTAATTCAATTGCGTGTCATGTATAATGGGCAGTTGATCCACTAATGTTCACTTTACATTACCATCCAAGACAGCTTTCTGTCCAAGAGAGTTCTTAGCTTCAACAGATAGTGTTAATAGAGGGAGATCATCTAATACTATAATGCAACAGTGCCTCAAATGCTTAACCAATCAGAACAAAGTGACTGCTCCTGTAAAGTACATTATAAGATGGAGGAAATGTCATAAAGATAACTGAATTAATCCTCAAAGTGGTGCATGTATCTGCATCACCAAACCACCACTCAATACGTCCCATTGTAAGGCATAGAACCAAAGAATCCCGACAGAATAAAAAAAGGCCATTCAACCCAACGAGGCTGCATCATCCAAGCCAGCTCCTCTGCCCTACCCACATAACCCTGCATACTTACGGTGGCTAATTCACCAGACCTACTAATCATTAGAGTTTGGGAGAGAACTGGAGCACCTGGAGAAAACCCATGCAGACATAGGGTGAATGTGCAGACACCACACAGTCACCCAAGGCTGCAATTGAATCCCACTGTGCCACTGTGCTGTCCATTTACATTTATATAGAATCACATTACGGTTTCAGAATATCCCAACTGATAACCAATGGATTACTTTTAAAATGCCATCACTGTTGCCATGTATTAGGATTAGTAAGGAAATTAATGAAAGAAAAAGCCAATTTAATCCCCTGGAATCCTGATGGCCTTCATCTCAGGGTTCTAAACGGGTACTGACAACATTCCAGCAATAATGCTCCAGAGCTAGCTGTGTCCCTAGCCAAGCTGTTCCAGCACAGCTACAACATTGGCATCTACCCAGCAATGTGGAAATGTATGTATTGTCCACAAATCCAATTTGGTCAATTACCGCCACATCAGTCTGCTCGCGATCATTAACAAGGTGATAGAGGTTCTCATTGGCAGTGCTATCAAGTGACATTTAAAGTCAAGTTTCTTTATTAGTCACAAGTAAGGCTTAAATTAACACTGCAATAAAGTTACTGTGAAATTCTCCTAGCCGCCATACTCCAGTGCCTGTTCGGGTCAATGCACCTAACCAGCACATCTTTCAGACAGTGGGAGGAAATTGGAGTACTCAGTGGAAACCCACGCAGACACGGGGAGAAGGTGCAAACTCCACACAGACAGTGATCCAAGCCAGGAATTGAACCCAGGCCCCTTGCACTGTGAGGCACCGGTGTCGTCCAGTTAGTTAGGACTAACTTGCTCACTGATGCTCCATTTGAATTCTTTTAGCTCCTCATTACAATCTTGATCCAAACAAGGATGGAAGAGCTGTGCTCAAGAGGTAAGATTTGAGTCACTGCCTTGACATCAAGGCCCATTTGACCAAATGTGCCATCAAGGAGCTCGAGCTGAAGTTAATGAGAATTAGGGGGAAGTCTTTCCATTGGTTGGAATTATATCTAGCCCAAAAGAAGATATTTGTCGTTGTTGGAGTTCAGTCATCTCAGTCCCAGGATATCACTGCAGGGGTTCTTCAGTGCAGAAGGATGCCTAATAATTTTCAATTGCTCCATCATAAGTGGGGATGGTTGCTGATGATTGCACAATGTTCAACAACATTCATGACTGCTCAGATACTCTCCATGTTGGTACGTAACAAGACCTGGACAACATTCAGTTGCAACTAACATGCACATGACACAAGTGCCAGGCAACGGCCATCTTCAATAAGAAACAATCTAACCATATTGCCTTGACAATCAATGGAATTACCATAACCATAATGTTATCCTCTTCTTCACAGTAGTTTGATTTCTGAATTGATCATTTTTGTTGTATTTCTTGGTGTCTTTATATGCTTAAGGGGCTAAGTAAATAACTTAGATTTGTGTGATAAATTTATGGTATGTCATAATTCCTATCATGGTCATGAGTTTGAATTCTGAAATTCCATTCAGTATCAAATATTTTGTTTCCAAGCAAATTCCTGCACTGCAAATTTGCACCATGTTAGGGAATGATTAGATGATAATACGTGCCAGAATGCATTTCTTTAACACTGCTTTTTTTCCCCCGAGTCTCTAACCCTTCCCATAAAACAGACATGCTTTCCAATACTTTTCTTTTTTATTGTGTTTTTCCTTCCCTGCAAAACCTAAAAAGAATAACTAGTTTGGTGGAGGACACTGAGAGATATGGAGCAAGAATTGAAAATCATATTTATTTTCAGAGGAATGAAAATTGCGAACTTAATAAAATGAAGTTAGATTTCTAAATGGGTTTTGAATTCTCCAATTAACCTATTTTTTTGGATATAAAGACAGCCAAAAGTAATGATGCTTTCCTTAAAAGATATTATTCACTTTTAAGATCCTTTTACTTCATAAACATAAAAGAGCCCAAGTTGCATTAAATTAGATTTCACCTGCGCATCTGTCTTTCTCTGTCACATGTTTCATGACATGCGAGATGTATCTAACCTTCAATGTTTGTATCCTTAGCCATACATTATGATCACAATAACTTTGTGATAACTTCCAAAGTAATTAACTTTGGAAAAAAAAAGATTTTTTTTGTGCTGGTATTTTCTTTGAAACAATAGGCCTATGATCACTGGAAGAATGAGAGGAGGTCTAATTGAGGTGTATAAGGTGCTAAAGGGGATTGGCAGGGACGATGTAGAGTGGATAGTTCCCCTTATTGAACATTCTAGAATGAGAGGCTAAGAGAGTGGTTAAAACAGAAATAAGGAGGAATTACTTCACCCAAAGTGTTGCGAATGTCTAGCCCAGAATGTGGTGGACACTGGAATATATTTGAAGAGGGTTAGATAGGTTTTTAATTAGTAATGGGTTGAAGGGTTATGGGGAGCAAACAAGAAAGTGGAGATGAGGCCAAGATGAGATCAACCATAATCATATTGAATGGTGGAGCAACTGGAGGGGATGAATTGCCTACTCCTCCACTTATGTTACATAGAACATAGAACACTACAGCACAAACAGGCCCTTCGGCCCACAAGTTGTGCCGAACACATCAAAACCTACCCAGCCATAGACCTATCTATAACCCCCAATCCCATTGGATCCCATATATTGGATCCCATATGTTCTTAAGATAAAATAGCACTCCAAATTAAACCTGGACCTGACATCTCAATTCAGTACAGTAAACTTTTATTTGCAAGAAGAGTTTTCACACTTGCAGTGATTGATAGCCGTCTTATTGAAAAAGAAGTACAATTACAGTTATGAAGCAGGGTGGCCAATTCAGCCTTCCATTATTTATTAAGTATTTCTGACTCAGTCCTGACATTTGGTTGCCTCTACAAAAATATGTGACTTCAAAGACCAACATTTATTTTAAGCAAAGCACTGTGTGCTGTATTTCTCGTTCAAATTTCCTGTCATTTGAGGGGACCGCTTTGAACATAGTGAAAAAAAGGATGATCACACTTAGTGCCTATCTCTCAAAAGCGGGTGAGAGTTGAAGCTGTTCGATAACCATGGTAACAGTTTTTTGATGATGCTCACTCCTCTGGCTAAAATTAATGGGAACCTCTTATCATCATTGCTTCAGACCATTTGCTTCAAAATAAGATAAACCAGTGAAGTCGAACTGCAGAGAGAAATAAACATTTTGCTAAATCTGCCAGCACTGTCTTGCTAAATGCCTGATGAATATAAAAGCCCATTTCTGTTGGGACAAACGCAACATTTAAATGCAAAGTCCAGCAGTGACGAGAGTGAAAAAAGGAATCTAATAGGACGTGATCCCGAAGTGGGCAGGAAATGGATAGAAAGTTGAGGCAAAATTGCTGAAACTCTAAGCCTCATTGTTGAATTTGTTCACCCAAAATACATTCATTTACAGAATTAAAGTCAATCTCTGATGCTCAGGGAAGCAACCTTTCAAGTATTAGTGAATTTAGTTAGATACGCTAAATTTTAAAGAGAAATCTGTGAGTTCCAGTGCATGCTCTGTTTGTATCCATTAAGAATGTTGCTGGTCAGAAGAGAGACAGAGAAATGTAAAGGAGATGATGGGGAGTGGAATAACAACTGGGGATATTCCAGGCATGGGAGAGCTATCATAATTCAATAAAATACTTGGAGATGACATAAAAGCTAGGGCTTTGTTTCTTGGAATGTAGAAGAATGAGGGATGACCTTACTGAGGTGTATAAAATCATGGGGGTGGGCACAAATAGGGTAAACCCATTGGTCTTTTTCCCAGGCAAATTGAAAACTAGTGGGGACAGATCAGAGGTGAGAGAGAGGAGTGACATTAAAGGGATCGGAGGGGCGACTTCTTCATGCAGAGGGTGGTGTGTATGTGGAATGAACTGTCAGAGAAAGGCAGCTCCAATAACAACATCTAAGAATCATTTGGATAAGAAGATTAGGGGGATATGGATCAAACGTGGGCAATTGGGACTGGCTGGGAGGGCATGGACTGGTTGGGCTGAAGGGTCTTTTTCCATGCTGTATTGCTCAATGACTGTATGCGGTCCCTCATACTCTGTCCATGTACTGCAACGTTACTGCTTTATGAGCTGTGAACAAACAATGAGGATGAGAAATGTCGCAGATTTTGTTTGGAATTCTCTAATCATCCGCAAAGTAAATTGAATGCTTATGCCCTATCTGTCCTGACTTGATTCAGGCCACCCCTTTTACAACTGATGCAAAAATAACCATAAAGGTTGAAACTTAAATGTTTGAATCCTCCATTATATGGACGGTCTATATGGGAGAGTCACAAACAGATGCGCAAGGCCAGATTTTCAAGGGGAAAAATTGTGCTCCTTGTGGAAATGTTTAAACTTTTAATCGCCTAATATGAATAAAGATTCAATGATGACCACCGCTTTCTAATTTCTCCTGACAAACCTTTTACAGAGTCTTGTGATTATAGATATATTTCAGAAGCTTGCAGGCTTTCAAAAAAAAACATAGTTCAAAATCCTACTACCTCGTCTGTCCCGGAATCGGGGAAGGCAAGATTCCCAGAACAGAAATCTTTATTGGTCTCGGTTGGGATTTTACGATCTTGGCCGAACAAAGCTATAAAATCCCAGCCAAAATATCAAAATAATTTGTCAGGATGGTGCAGTTTGGGTGACATGGGTGCCACCAATGGCAACAAAGTCATACAGCGTTGGTGTCTGCAGGGACACATGAGAAACTTGCACAAAGACAAAACTGGACAACACAGATTAGAGAAGAAAATGAAGCAGAGGAAATGGCTGGGGGAAGAGGGGATGGTGGTAAGGTTATGGGCAATGTTGTAAGAGCAAGAGCCACTATCCAACTGTGAGGGTGAGAAAGTTGCAGCTTCCTTGAAATATGTGAAGTTCAATGCTTCTGTTAGCATCACAGCAGCCCTCAGGTAAGTGAGGAAGAAGGGGTGGCCAGAATGGGGCAGTTGAAGTGACAGGATCGAGAGATAGCTGTGACAATCAACAGGCGATGTCAGCAGATCCCCCCCCCCAACAAAACCTTTTTTGTCTCTTGGCAAATCTTTTCTCTTTTGGTAATTTTCTGTTTTCAAAAGCCCAATCTGCCTCTAAAATATTCTTAGGCAGGGGAATTACAGATCCTAACCACTAGGAGAACAAGTAATATTGTCACTCAACGCATAATCCAGGAAATCCAGGGTAATAATGATCTGAGGCCCCATGTTCAAACTCTCCTGGTTCACTAATGTCCTTTAGGAAAGGAAATCTGGCCAGGCCCTTCATATTTTTGAACATCTCTTTCTATCAAACCTCAACCGTGCCTTCCTTCTGGAGAAGGAGTTCTGCTTCTCCAATCTCGAAGTAAAATAAAGTTTGTTTATTAGTCACAAGTAGCCTTACATTCACAGAAGTTACTTTGAAAATCTGCTAGTCACCAATGTTTGTTTGAGTACACTGAGAAAGAATTTAGCATGGCCAATTCACCTCACTTGCACATCTTTCGACCGTGGGAGGAAACCGGAGCACTTGCAAGAAACCCACTCAAACATGGGGAGAACGTGCAGACTCCACACAGAGAATGACCCAAGCCAAGAATCAAACCAGCTGTGAGGCAGCTGTGCTAACCACTGTGTCATCATAATCTATGCTTATATATTAAGCCACTGATCCTAGGAACCATTTTTATATATTTTTTTCTGTACCCTCTCCGTTGCTCTCACATTCTTCCGAAAGTGTGGTGCTCTTAATGGGATACAATATGCCAGTTATGATCTAAACAAAAGGTTCACTATAACTTTGTTGCTTTTATACTCTATACAATTATTTATAAAGCCCAGGATTCCATGTGCTTTATTAATGGCTTTCTGAAACCCATACCACCATCTTCAATGATTTGTATATATTTACCCTCAGGTCGCTCTGCATTTGTACCCTCTTTGCTATATAATATTTTCCAAAATTTATCATTCCACATCTTATCTCTCTGTTAAATTTAATCTGCCACCTGTCTGCCTCATTCATGGCCTATCTATAAAGTCAGTCATTAGTTTTCCACATTTCATGATACTTCCAAGTTTTGTGTCATCTGCATTTTTTAAAATTCATTTGTGGGACATGGGTGTTGCTGATTGGCCAGCATTTACTGCCCATCCCTTGTTGCCCAAGGGCAACTACATTGCTGTGCCTCTACATGTAGGCCAGGCCAGGTAGGGATGGCAGATTTTGTTCTCTGAAGGACATTGCGGAAAAACCCATCTGATTCACCAATGAGCAGATTCTTAATTCCAGGTATTTTTTTATTGATTTAAATTCCACTATCTACTGTGGTGGAATTTGAACTCAGGGTCCCAAAACATTAACTGAGATTCTGGATTGAAAGTTTAGCAATAATACCACTGGGCTATTGTCTCCTCCGTGTTTTGAAATGATATCCTGCATATCAAAATTTGGGTCTTTAATATAGATCAAGAAAGATCAAGTGATCCTGGTATCCACCACTGGGAACTCCACTATGTACATCTTCCTGTTGGTAAAAACAACCATTTACCACAGCTGTCTATGTCTCCAAGCTGCAGTATCCATTTCAATCCCTAAGCTTTAACCTTGCTGACAACCTGGTATGATGAGCCATTTTGGTGGCACATGATGTCTAGCACCTGAAAATGGGCACTGAATGGTAATACAGTGGCGTCACAGCACTGGGGACCCAGATAACGATTCCCGGCTTTAGTGACTGTGCAGAGTCAGCACTTTCTCCCCATGTTTGCATGGGTTTCCTCCATGTGCTCTAGTTTTCTCCCATAGTCTGAATGATGCATTGGTTAGATGCATTGACCAAGCTAAATTCTCCCTCAGTGTACCCAAACAGACATGGAAATCTGATGACAAGGCGATTTTCAAAGTAAACTTCATTTCAGTGTGAATGAAAGGCGCCTGCTTGTGACATTAATAAATAAACTAAATTGAATGGCCATATTTTCAGATCACTGTATCTGTTTCAAATTACATTCAACCAAATATGCAGACATGTGAATAAGGAGAAGGAGCAGGCCATTTGGCCCCTCAAGACTATTCAATCAAGTGATCTGACTTCAACCTCAACTCCACCTTCCCGTCTACCCCCAATAACCTTTCAAACAACAATTTAAAGTGTTATTTCTTGTTTTGACAATCGGGAAGATGAATTTATTGCTAATTGTTATATTGTAGAGATGTTGCTGATCACATAGACAGTACACCTCATTTGTCAAGTGGATAGTAGCATATACTTAACAATGAATCATGAAATGAACGTGTCAGTGCATAATAATAAACAGTTTGAAAACCATTTTGGGATGGCATAGAGAAATCGAATGATAAGATGAATGCTGCTTATACAAAGCTGTCATAGATCCCTAGAATGATTTATCTCCTTGGTGCAAGTCCCAGCCTTGGAACCTGTTGAAATCATGTTGTACCTGGAACAAATTGCCATTGTTGTTGTATGTTCAAGAATGGATTATAAAAAGGTTTATAAATTTGTGTTCTTAATGCTGTCATACATAAAACAATATGAATATTATATTCGACAAATATGAAAAATTATGAAAGATAATATCAAGTAATTGATAAGAGATAAAAGAAAGCACAAGGATATTTTGAAGATAAGTATATAGTGCCTTCAAAGAGTTTTCTGCGGAGACTTTTGCATGAGTTTTAATATAAGGATTACATACCTTAAGCTATAATTCAACACGTATATGTAGATTGCATACTTTAAGTTGTGATTTTTTGGGGAGGGTGGGGTTGAGGGGCAGGGAACATGGCACCAATTAATAATACATCTCCTCATTCCTCTCCAGACTTTCAAACTGTTAATATTCAGACAAGTGATCTTCAAAGATTCCTACAACAGAGGAAAGGGCAAGAGGGCAGCACAATAGCAGAGTGTGGCACAGTGATTTGCACTGCTGCCTCACAGCGCCAGGGACCTGGGTTCAATTCCAAACTTGAATCACTGTCTGTGTGGAGAACATAAGAATGTAAGAACATAAGTTTGCACGTTTTCCCCGTGTCTACATGGGTTTCCTCCAGGTGCTCAGGTTCCTCCTACAGTCTGAAGGGTATGCTGGTTTGGTACATTGGCCATGCTAAACTCTCCCTAAGTGTATCCGCACCAGACTGTGACACTAGGGGATTTTTGCAGTAACTTCATTGCAGTGTTAATGTAAGTTTACTTGTGACCCTACTAAATAAATAAAGTTTAAAAAGGAGGGTTGAATGTGTTTTGGTGTAGGATGATGCAATCAATGGATGTTATTTCCAGAGAATATTAGAACATTAGAACATTACAGCGCAGAACAGGCCCTTTGGCCTTCGATGTTGCGCTGACCAATTAACAAAAAGCAATGACCCTCTAACCTAAACCATTCCCTTTTCATCCATAAACTTATCTACTAACATCTTAAATGCCACCAAACTTGGCGCATCTACAACTGCAGCAGGCAGGGCATTCCATACCCTTACCACCCTCTGGGTAAAGAACCTACCTCTGACATCCGTCCTATAACTACCACCCCTTAATTTAAAGCTATGTCCCCTCGTGCTAGCTTTCTCCATCCTAGGAAAAAGGCTATCACTGTCCACCCTATCTAAACCTCTAATCATCTTATATGTTTCAATAAGGTCTCCTCTTAGCCGCCTTCTTTCTAACGAAAACAACCTCAAATCCTTCAGCCTCTCTTCATAAGACCTGCCCTCCATACCAGGCAACATCCTGGTAAACCTCCTCTGTACCCTCTCCAATGCCTCCACATCTTTCTTATAATGTGGGGACCAGAACTGCACACAATACTCCAAGTGCGGCCGCACTAGAGTTTTGTACAGTTGCAACATGACATTGCGGCTCCGAAATTCAATCCCCCTACCAATAAAAGCTAAGACTCCGTATGCCTTCTTAACAACCTTATCGAGGTTGTGGAGTGCCCAACATTTGCCTTATGTGGCATTGATCTAAATAGCACAAGGTTAATGAACAACTGTGTCACAGTGCTTAAGGAATACTGGAATGAGAGATCATTTTAGCACATTTCCACAGCTCCCATGTTAGTACTTGTAAATAATTCATTAGCCATGTTAGTTGCCCGTCAGAGTGTGATGATGAGCCTTCTCCTTGTATTACTGGAGTCCTTGTGGCACTGATGCACCATTTGGCTAACATCTGTTAGCCAAAATTCCAGAATGTTAATGAAAAAAAATTAGATAATGGTGACATATTTCCAACTTGGGATAATGTGTGACTTGCAAGTGCTAGTATTCTGATAATATTGTTGCTCCAGTTCTGAAGATTAGTCACATTTGTCTCAACACCTAAACTTTAATTTTCTCTTCACCTATGTTGCCAGATTTGTTGAGCATTTCCAGCATTTCAATTTTTATTTCAGATTACCAGCATGCATGGTATTTGGTTTTGATTTTACTTTGCTGTTCTTGACCGTCTCTGTGGTAGAGATCACCAGGAAGGGAGGTTTTCAAGTGATCTTGGTGAATTGTTGTGGCGCATCTTGGAGATCATATCTACTGCAAGCCCATAATGGAGAGAGATGATATTGAACGGGATTTTACAGCCTCGCTTGGGCGATACCAGAAATTTCTGCCCGAGATCAATGAAGATTTTCATTATCAGACCTTCGCTCCAATTCCACATCGGGTGAGATGGTAGAGTTTCAGCCATTGAGTCCAGTAACATCTAATCTATCAAACTATTGTACTTTGCCTGGTACTAAACATTCAGAATAATGTGGGAATTGTCCCCATCCTTCTGAATAGTTGTGTATCCTCTCAGACTCTGACATGAAGATGTGTACACTCATTGTGGAGTGCCCAACATTTGCCTTATGTGGCATTGATCTAAATGGTTCAGTTAAGATTCTGCTTTATAAAGACTCCAAAGACATTGATGGTACAAGACTCAATGGCTGTTGAAGGTCAAGTGGAGATATATGGTCTTTCTCTTCCTGTTTTTGGGAGAGTACAGTGTGTGTTGTATTCGAAGGGCATAGTGGTATGGATTTGCTTCAGCATGGGTCTTCTCTCATTTCTCCATGTCTCACAATTTTCTGCTTTCCTCTTCAATTGTGAACAGGAGCTTCACACTTCCAATTTCAAGTCATAACATCATCACTCTCTTTCCCCCTCTTGGTTTCCATTCCTTTAATCTTCCTTCAACCATTTCCTTCAGCATATTCTCAGGTCTTACAATATGGCCAATCCAACCTGGTTGTTTTTTCTTGATAATATTCTCTAAAAAATCTTTCTCCTGCCGCTGAGGTACTGAGAAATTCGTCAATCTTCTTCCGCCTTCTCCAACTGACCCATGCCATCCTTCCCCAGAACTATGTTCCACAGTTTTGTTTGGTAGTCTGCTTTTCTCACGTTTTAGTTATGTACAACAAGGTACACAAGCTCCCAGTCTTAAAGTTATCTTTCTTGATCGCTATTCATTTGAATAATGAGCTGTTCTTTATTGAAATATATTTTTATTGAAGATTTTTCTTTTAACAAGTAACACAACAAACCCTCAGAATTTAGAACAGAGCATTAGAATCATCTTTCCACACACACACACACAAAGAAAGGAAAACATCAATACAATTCGTTCAAATTATTCACTAGAATTATAGAATCCTGACAGCGCAGAAGAAGCCATTCGACCCATCGAGTCTGCACCAACTCATCTTATTCTACCCTTAGCTATGTAATCCCATACATTTACCCCTAATTCCGTTTAACATACACAGTTTTGTACACCATGTCCAATCCACCTAATGTGCACAGTCTTGGACTATGGGAGGAAACCCATGTAGACAAGGGGAGAATGTGCAAACCTATATAGACAACCATCCAAGGCCAGAATCAAACCCAGGTTCCAGGAGTATGAGGCAGTTGTACTAACCACTATGCCCCTGTAATCAGCAACCCTCACCATCTATACAATGGAACAATATTTCAGAGGGAATGGGATTAAGCCATAAATACATGGCATAGCAGTGCACATCCTTACGTATAGGATAACAGACAAAGAGCTACAAATGTTATGGAAAACTTTGGGGGACTGAATCCACCAGTGCAGAATGAGAAATTCTTAATGTTTGGAGAATGCATTATTTGCCATAACTGAAGACAAACTTGAAAAGCTAATTATTACCGAAATGGAAAGCAAAATGCATCTGGGCAGAGGGATCTGTGTATCTATACCCATGAATCACAGAAAGTCGGTATGCAGATGCAGCATGTAATAAAAATGGCAAATGGGATGTTGGCACTTATTGAGTATAAATGTAAAGAAGTGCCTTTGCAATTGTATTAATTCTGGGGATGAAGAGAGAGTAAACAGTTTGGGAGTTTATACCTGATTTAGCTGCTCAAGATGTTTCAAAAGCAGAAAAGATTATTGAAATCCCTCAGTTGATGTTCTTACCCAATGTCTGTACAACCAATTTAAAAATTACTGACATTATCAGCCTCAATCAATTCGAAGCCCTTTCCAGACACAAGTTGCCCTCTGTATAAAGTAAGCATTTATATCGATTCATCTATTTCCCTTTCCCCATGGGATCTTCATCCCGACCTCTTTCCTCATACTCAGGACCATGTTAAATAGCTCCTCAATGTTTAATTCATTGTTACATTGAGTGATTTTTGATGAGAGGGGATCTGATTGAGGCATATGACATTTTAAAAGGGATTGATAAAGTAAATGTAGACCAACTGTTTTCTTTTATGAGACAATCTAGACAAGAGGTCACAGGTATAGGTTGAGAGGTGATAGATTTAACATCGAGATGAGGCGGAACTACTTCTCACAGAGGGTGGTGGAATTGACTGCCCCCTAGCGTGGTGGAATCTAAATCATTGAATAGTTTCAAGAAGGAGATAGATATATTTCTAATTAAAAAAGGGATAAGGGATATATGGAGAACTGGTAGGCAAGTAGATTTGGAACAGGGAGAGATCAGCCATGATCTGATTGAATGGCGGAGCAGTCTCAAAGGGCTGAATTTGCTAATTTCTGTTGCTAATTTGTATGTTCCTTCCATTTTAGCTCAAATTTCTTTATGGCAAAATGTTTCCCAGGGTAAGACTGTGATATTTGAAAGATGTGGAAGCATTGGAAAAGTTGCAGAGGAGGTTTACCAGGATGTTGCCTGGTATGGTGGGAAGGCCTTATGAGGAAAGGCTAAGGGACCTGAGGTTATTTTCATTAGAGAGAAGAAGGTTACACGGTGACCTAATTGAGGTGTATAAGATGATCAAGGGATTGGATAGGGTGGATAGTGAGAGCCTTTTTCCTCGGATGGTGACGACCAACACGAGGGGACATAACTTTAAATTAAGAGGTGGTAGTTATAGGACGGATGTCAGAGGCAGGTTCTTTACACAGAGGGTGGTGAGGGCGTGGAATGCCCTGCCTGCAGCAGTTGTGGACTCGCCTACTTTGGGGGCATTCAAATGGTCGGTGGATAGGCATATGGATGATATTGGAATAGTTTAGGTTAGAGGGTCCACTGGCTGGCGCAACATGGAGGGCCGAAGGGCCTGTACTGCGCTGTAATGTTCTATGTTCTATGTTCTATTTGTTCCAGCTCTTGACCATTTATTTTGACCTCTGTATTCTCACCATTATGTCTTCCAATCTTCCTAATTCATGACTGGAGAGATAAAACAATGATTGTAGTTCTGTGTGTGGGATAGATTTCTATAATCAGGACAGCATTTTGTATGAATGAAGTTGGTGTATGTGAATGCAGGATGTGATAAGTCTCTTTAACATCTATGTGGAAGGCACGGTTAACAAAAACACTATATGAAATACAGAAAGATGATGTGGTTGTGAGAAATGCAGACAATCAGGCCTCAGAGATTAGCATAGCAGATCTGCATTAATGAATAGAATGAATGAAGTAGTGAAAGTTTACCAGGTAAAATTAATGTAAAAAATGGACATATTATTACCAAATTTCAGATTAAATAGATGAAGTTGATGAGATTTTGCAGTCTATTATAATACTTTAATTAAATACAAAGTTATAAAATGTATTGCAATTATTGCTCAACATTTCAATACTTCAATCTTTTTCTCAGATTGGATTCAATTCTATGATACTCAAAACTGACAACATTTTGCAAATCGTTGGATTCAACAGAATGTTAGGAATCTGAAAAGATATCAGTATCTATAGACAGAAATAAACATTTAAATGTAACATAACAGTTATGACTCAACATTACAATCTGTGAACACAGAACAAAGAAAATTACAGCACAGAATTACACCTTTCAGCCCTCCAAACTTGCACCAACTATGTTGCCATGTCCTACCCTTCCACGGACTATATCCCTCTATTCCCATCCTATTCTTGTATTTATCCAGATGACACTTAAAAGTCACTATCATATTTGCTTCCGCTACCTCCCCTGGCAGTGAGTTCTAGACACCCACTACCTTCAGTAAAAACACTTGCCTTGTACATCTCCTTTAAACTTTAAACCTGTGCCCCCTAGTAATTGATTCTTCCACCCTGGATAAAAGCTTCTCACTATCCACCCTGTCATGCTCCTCATAATTTTGTCAACTTCTAACAGGTCGTCCCTCAACCTCTGTCGTTCCATGAAAACAAGTTTCTTCAACCTTTGCTCACAGCTAATGCCCTCCATATCAGGCAACACATTGGTAAATATTTTCTGTACCCTCTCCAAAGCCTTCACACCTTCTGATAGTGTGGCGGCCAGAATTGAACCGTATATTCCAAGAGCAGCTCAACTAAGGTTCCATAAAACTGCAAAATGATTTGCCAATTTCTAAATTCAATGTCCTGGCTGATGAAGGCAAGCATGCCGTATACTTTCTTGACTACCTTCTCCATCTGCGTTGCCACTATCAGTGACCTGTGTATCAATGCACCCAGATCTTCTGCCTATCGATATTCTTCAGGGTTTCGCTGTGTATTTCCCATCTTCAGGGTTCTACTGTATATTTCCCATTTGTATTAAACCTTCCAAAATGTGTTACCTCACATTTGCCCAGATTAAACAATCTGCCATCTCTCCATCCAAGTCTCCAACCGATCTTTATCCTGCTGTATTCTCTGACGGTCTGCATTGTTACCCACAATTCCACCAACCTTAATGTCATCTGCAAACTTATTAATCAAACCAGTTACGTTCTCTTCCCAAATCATTTATATATATTCCAAACAGCAAAGGTTCCAGCACTGATACCTGAGGAATGCTACTCAAATAGAACTACCTGTTGAGAGGGCTACTTTATCTTTGCTTGCATATAGTGACACCATTACTCATATTTATTTGTTAGTGTCACAAGTAGGCTTAGATTAACATTACAGTGAAGTTACTGTGAAAATCCCCTACTTGCTACATTCAGGCGCCTGTTTGGGTACACTGGGAGAGAATTTATCATGGCCTATGCACTAAGCAGCACATCTTTTGGACTGTGGGAGGAAACTGGAGCATCCAGAGGAAACTCATACAGACATGGGGAAAACATGCAGATTCCACACAGACAGTGACCCAAGCTGAAAACTAAACCTGTGTCCCTGACACTGTGAAGCACAGCAAGAAGACTCACAACACTATGTTAAAGACACACAACACTAAGTAGCACAAGCTTTTGGAGCACTGCCCTTTCACCAGGTGAGTAGAGTTGTATTCACAAACAGGACACATATATGGACACAAACTGTGAGGCAGCAGTGCTAGCAACTGTGCCACTTAACCACTCCAGAATGCTAATGATTAGATAAATCCTCATCTCAATCACTGCTGAATAGGTTGGGATTGATTTCATGCACATAATTTGCATTACGCCCTGATGGTCCACTTGCTGTATTTGAAGGGAGAAATAAGTGTTGCATTATCCTCCACTCATTGCATTTCTGCTGGTAAAATGGTAAGCGAAATGTAAAGTTGCCATCATCCAATGTCCATTGCTTGCTCTTCCCTTTGACAGGAGAGCTGACTGGTGGTAAATTAACCTGAGGATTACCACATCTCAGGTAAGGTTGAGAAGGTAGGACCTTCGCTATCATTATAGTTGTCATGGTGCCAGATGACCATAGGCTGGTGATGGTGACTTTTAAGGGGTGCCTTGACAAATACATGAATAGAATGGGAATAGAGAGATATGATCCCTGGAATGGTAGGGGGTTTTAGTTTAGGCAGGCATCATGATCAGTGCAGACTTGGAGGGCCGAAGCGCCTGTTCTCGTGCTCTTTGTTCTTTGATTTAACCACACTTCAGGCGAAGGGCAAGGTTGAAAAGACAGGATCTTCATGAATAACCTCAGCAACTACAGGAATTGACCACACGCTGCTGGCAATATTCTGCATCATTAACCAGCATCCAGGCAAACTAAGCTTAAATGAAATTATAACATGGCGCCTTCAACAAAGGGATCTGAATTTACCTCCCTGTGAAACATACAGAGCTGAGATTTTGATTTTATAAGATTCAATTTATTATTGTCACATGTATTGGTGTACAGTGAAAAGTATTGTTTATTGCTATACAGACCAAGCATAATGTTCATACAGTACATAGGGGAGAAGCAAAGGAGAGGTGCAGAATATATTGTTGCAGTCATAGCTAGGATGTAGAGAATGATCTTCTCAATATAAGTTTGGTCCATTCAAATGTTTGATGGTAGCAGGGAAGAAATTGTTCTTGAATTAGGTGGTACATGTTTTCAGATTTTTGTATCTTTTATCCAATGGAAGAAGATGGAAGAGAGCAAGTCTGGGGTGAGTGGCATCCTTGATTATGCGGGCTGCTTTTCCGAGGCAATGAGAAGTGTAAACCATAAGTTATGGAAACAGAATTAGGCCATTTGGCCCATCGAGTCTGGTCTGCCATTCAATCATGGCAGATAAGTTTCTCAACTCTGTCTTCTTGCCTTTTCCCTATAACTTGATCACCTTACCAATCAAGGGGAGAGCCAAAGTCAGTGGATGGGAGGTAGGTTTGAGTGATGGACTGCCTAATGTATTTTCAAAAAGAAGAAAGAACTTAGCAACTTGTTAGTGGATTTTGCTTCCAAATGGATAGGAGTCTCCAACATTAAAATATTTTTACAATCCTGATACCAAGAATAAAAATATAAAGGAATATTTCTAATGGGGAAAAATACAAGTATATTATAATATTTTATCCATATCTGCGAGGTGTTCAACTACTTCGTAGATGGTTGGCTAGCTGATATTTTGAGTTCTACAGCAAGGAACGTAAGCACTGGAGCAGCTAATACCACACACACAGACTGAAGCATGTTAGTTTTATAGGTGCTGACCTGGGGTGAAGTGCAATGTCTGTCCTGTTGGATTATATTGCTCCAAAAAGTAATTGAAAAATGAACAGTGACCTCATTAACAACAGTTAGAAATGAGTGTTTATTTATGTGAACAATGATTTTCTTCTCTTTGTTGAGATGTGCTCAGTTGCAGTGATGAAAAGCAGCTGAATGAGGACACGACCTGTTTATAATTTTGGATCAGACAATTGAATTGGATGAGAATCCCCAGTGCACCAAGATATCTTAAAAGGCTCAAGAGCTTTGCTGTTGACTAGAATTCCTTCCCTACTCATATGAATGAGCCAACACTTACAGTTAAGATTTCTGGATAGATTTGTATCCATCTAACACTCAACTGAGTTGATTTTATTTTAAAATGTATTTTTGTGATTACTGAATTAAGGGAAAGTAATTGAATACAAGTGAAGCCTTATTAGCAGTATAATAATCAATGTTAGGCTGCTTGTGTCTTGAAGATAATGGATGAAATCTTCCATCCTCATCTGCAGCTGGGATTTTCCAGCACTGCTGCAAGTGAACGGGATGTTGGCTGGCAGGTCAAATTTGCTGCACTGTATTTGTTTGCAATATGTCCTGCCATGGATGGGAGTGGCGAATTCTACCCAATATATGACATTGTCTGAAATTACCTTGTGGATATTTTCCAGCTTTGTTTAAATATTGCTGAATATTTTTAATGATGTCCGTGGCAATGAATAGTGTGTGACTTACTGAATTCTGAAACCCAGCCGTATTTCAGACATTGCAGTTGCAGCAAGTTTACTGTTCTAGATGTCTGGATATCAGGTAGAGCTTTCTGTAAAGACTGAATCTGTTGTTATAAAACACAAGTCATGATGTGGAGGTGCTGACATTGGACTGCGGTGGGCACAGTAAGAAGTCTCACAACACCAAGTTAAGGTCCAATAGGTTTATTTGGAATCACAACCTTTCAGAGCACTGCTCTTTCCTCTGTTGAATCACATGATAAAGGAGCACTGAAAGCTTGTGCTATTTTAACCTGGCATTGTGAGACTTCTTATAAAACACAAGAGTCTATAAATTTAGCACCACAGTGCCCATTTTTCTGATGCTGAAAGGCCTTCTAAGCTATCAAGAAAATGCAGGCATCTGTCATCTGCTGTATTCCACTCTCTGCTGAATCAGCAGCCCCAAATTCCCTCCCCATCCCTGTCTTTCACTTCACCCCAACACCATGTCATAACCCCATCCAGTCACCATTTCTTTTCACTCATCTGAAGGTCACTGCTGACATTGCCTGGAAAGGTCTTCAATCCCACCTTGCCAGCATTTACCCTGTTGCTCTTCAGCACTGGAAGGGAGGCCTGATGCAAAATATTAGACTATAGAACAGTACAGCACAGGAACAGGCTCAAATCTTGTGCCCAACACAATGCCATATTAAACTAATCTCTTCAGTCAACCCTTAGTTCATATCCCTCTATTCCTTGCAAATTCACGGACTTATCTAACAGCCCTTTAAACACTCCTATCATATCTACCTCCATCACCACCCCAAGCAGTGGAGACACCTAACACTCCTCAGATACCTAACACTCTCTATGTAAAAAAACTTGCCCTTCACATCTCCTTTGAGGTCTCCCCTGTTCACCCTAAGTGCATGCCCCCTGCTATTAGACATTTCAATTCTGAGAAAAGAATTATCACTGTCAACCCTATCGATACCTCTCATAATTATATAGACCTCTATTAGGTCTCCCCTCAGCTCTGTCACTGCAAAGAAAACAACCTAGTCTGTCCAGCCTCTCCTCAAAGCTCATAACTCTCCTGTGCTTAGTGTAGTATATAGACTGCCAACCTGTGAGAATGAGGTAGCAGAACAAATCTGCAGGGAAATTACAAAGAGGGGCAAACATTATGGAGTAATTATAATGGGAACTTTAATTACCCAATGTGGAGTGGGACAGTGGCCGTGTAAAGGGCAGAAAGGGGCAGAAGTTCCTAGATTATGTTGAAGAAAATATCTTACATCAACGTATGTCCAATTGTGATGACACTGTGCTGTCTCTGTTATGTTTAAGGGGAACTGCTTTAAGATTCAGTTTTCTTGTTATAGACAGTTGGTTTGTCTGGAGGGAATGCAGCAGATGCTGGAAAACAGAATAATTACTCAGTTTAGCCATGTAAGTGTTTATTTAGAAAAGGCTTAATGGGCTTCAGTTCACAAAAGAAAAGAACCCTTGGGGTGTTTTCTTGATTAAAGTAATGGAAAGCTGTAAGCTAAAAGCAAAACACTGAATGCTGGAATCTGAAGCAAAAACAGAAAATGCTGGAAAATCTCAGCAGCTCTGACAGTATCTGACAAGAGAATAGTGCCAACATTTTGAGTCTAGATGATCCTTCATCAGAGCTGATGTGTTAGGTACACACAGTCATATAGCCATGTGATATTAGAAATGAGAGAAGCTAGATTTGTAGCTGAGAAAAACAGTTTTCTGACTGCAGCTGTTTAAAGACAGAAGTCTTCCTCTCTGCAAAACCTCTTAGGAAGCTCCAAGGCTGTTAACTCAAGTATTTTTGTGTTGCTAGTTATATTTAAAGTGGGATTTAACTCTATGGGAAGAATGTTGTTAATTTGGAACTAAAATAGTCATAAATTAGAAATAAAGAGTTGTGGCCATCTCCCATCCAATTTGCAACAAGGGGTTGGATGAGGTGCATTTTTGATGTGCGCCATCAAGAATTAGACATTGTTGTCATGTATTCTCTCTAACACGTTTTAGCACAATGCAAGGTCAGGATTTATGTTCTTTGTCACAGGAGCACGGGGACTACAGAATGTGTGGGTCAGATACCATGAGACAATAGAGGCTCAACACTATTAGTCCTGTTGGAGTACAAAGGAAGCTATGTGGGGATGTGGCTGTAGCATTGGAGGGGGTGGGGCAAGGGAGAGTGGAAATTCACATAGTAATGGGAAGAACTGGGGTGTAAGTTTAGTAAGATTAGTAAATTTGCAGATGACACTAAAGTCGGTGGAGTGGTAGATAGTGAAGAGGGGTGTTATAGTTTGCAGAGGGACTTGGACAAGTTGCAGAGCTGGGCCGAGAGGTGGCAAATGGAGTTTAATGTGGAAAAGTGTGAGGTAATGCACTATGGCAGAAATAATAAATGTGTAGAGTATAGGGCAAATGGTAGGATTCTTAGTAGTCTAGATGAACAGAGGGATCTTGGTGTGTATGTGCATAGATCCCTGAAAGTAGGCAGTCAGGTCGAGAAGGTTGTTAGGAAGGCATATGGAGTCTTGGCTTTTATTGGTAGAGGGATTGAATTTCGGAGCCGCAACGTCATGTTGCAACTGTACAAAACTCTAGTGCGGCCGCACTTGGAGTATTGTGTGCAGTTCTGGTCCCCACATTATAAGAAAGATGTGGAGGCATTGGAGAGGGTACAGAGGAGGTTTACCAGGATGTTGCCTGGTATGGAGGGCAGGTCTTATGAGGAGAGGCTGAGGGATTTGAGGTTGTTTTCGTTAGAAAGGAGGAGGCTAAGAGGGGACCTGATCGAAACATATAAGATGATTAGAGGTTTAGATAGGGTGGACAGTGATAGCCTTTTTCCTAGGATGGAAAAAGCTAGCACGAGGGGACACAGCTTTAAATTAAGGGGTGATAGTTATAGGACGGATATCAGAGGTAGGTTCTTTACCCAAAGGGTGGTTCGGGAGTGGAATGCCCTGCCTGCAGCGGTTGTAGATGCGCCAAGTTTGGTGGCGTTTAAGAGGTTAGTTGATAAGTATATGGAAGAGAAGGAAATGGTTTAGTTTGGAGGGGCATTGCTTTTTATATTGGTCAGCGCAACATCGAAGGCCGAAGGGCCTGTTCTGTGCTGTAATGTTCTATGTTCTAAGTCACAGATGTGTGTAGTGATGAGATTCAGGGCTCTGTGATGGCCCCTCAGTGCTCACAGTGCTGTTTCACTCCCTCAGCTTGAATGATCAGAATCATGAGGCCTTTCTACTGATCATCATTGAGCAGCAGTAGAGACAATGACAGCTGCTGTGCATGGCCAGGACCAGTGGCTTGCAGCTGTTCAGGGATCACCCATGACAGTTACATCTTGGGTCTCTCACAAATCGCAGCTGTTTTTGAGGAGAGCAACAGCTGGAGGTGTGGCTTCCTGGAGACAAGGGGTACCCACTCAGGAGGTGGCTGATTCCACCACGGCAGAGGCATCACCAATGGAGACTCAATATACTGAGCCATAACCTTCAATGTGCGAGCTTGTCAAGCAGAGGAATGGACTGTTAAAGATATTGTTCCAGTGCCTGAATTAATCAGGGGATGCCCTACAATACCCAGAGGGTCTCCCACATTATTATGGTCTGCTGCAAAGGGGAAACAACCTAGACTTGGAGGAGATGGGCAAGTGTCAGATCTCCTCAGATGAGGAAAATGTTGGGAGCGTGATGATGCCAAGGAGGAAGAGGAAGAATGCTGGGCAGTTGCTTTCAAAAGCCAGTCGATATAGTGCCCCAAAACAGACTTGTGAGAAAAGTTATATTTTCACAGAATCTGAGGAAAAGAAGCAACGTTCATATAAAATTGCCTTGAATAATAGAAGAAGAGAGTAATGGTCAATGGATAATTTTTGGTCTGGAGGAAGGTTTACAGTGGTGTGTCCTAGGTGTTGGTACTGAGCCCTTACTTTTCTTGATGTATCTTATTGATCTAGATCTTGGTGAGCTGGGGACAGTTCAAAATTTGTAGATGATATTAAATGTGGCATTGTAAACTGTGAAGAGGACAATGTAGAACTTTGAAAGAACACAGGCAAGTGAAATGAGCAGATGAAGTTCAATGTGGGGAAATGTGAAATGACGCATTTTGAAAGGAAAAGTGTGGACAAGCAATACAAAATAAGGGTAATATATGTAAGAAGGTGCAGCAACAGAGAGATTGGTTATATGTGTGTATAGATCACTGAAGGTGGTGGGACAGATGGAGATGTCAAGTCATTAACCATAGAGTATTCTGGGCTTTATTAGTTGGGGCAAAGAGTACAAGATTAAGGAGGCTATCCTGAATTTATACAAAGCACTAGTTAGACCTCAGCTAGAATAATGTGTATAGTTCTAAGAGTCGCACTAAAGGAAGGATGAGAACACATGGAGAGAATGCGGACAAAGTTCACAAGAATGATTCCAGTTATGAGGATAGATTGGGACCGTTCTCCCTGGGGAAAGAAAGACTAAGGGGAGATCTTATAGTGATGCTCAAAATTATGAGAATGCTGTACAGGGTAGATAGGGAGAAACTGTTCCTGTTCATAAAAGAATCAAGAACAAGAGGGCCCAGATTTAAAACGATATGTAAAAGAAGCAAATCTGATGTGAGAAAAAACATTTTCACACAACGAGTGGCTTGGCTGGAATGCATTGCTTGTAAATGTGGTAAAAGCAGGATTAATCAAGGCATTCAAGAGGCCATTAGATGATTACTTGAATAAAAACAATGTGCAGGATTAGGAAAAAGACAGAGGAGTGGCACTAAGTCATGACGCTCGCTTGGAGAGCCAGTACAGACATGATGGACTGAATGGCCGCCTCTGCACTATGACAATTCTGTGAATCTATAATAGAATGTTACGATTACTGATAGGATGAAGAGAAAGATCAGCTTAATATGTGATATTACCATTCAAAAGTCTGATGGCAGCACAGAACAAGCTGTTTTTGAGTCACTTGGTATGTGTTTTCAGACTTTTGTATCTTTTTCCTGACGGAAGAAGGTGGAAGAGATTGTGTCCAAGCTGTGTGGGGTCCTTGATTATGCTGGCTGTTTTCCCAAGGCATTGGCAAGTCAGACAGAGTCAGTGGATGGGAAGCTGAACTGGGCGATGTTTATGTTCACAACCCTTTGTATTTTCTTGTGGTCTTGGTTAGAGCAGCAGCCATACCAAGCTATGATACATCCAAGTAGGGTGCTTTCTATGGTGCATCTGTAGAAATTGATGCAAGTCATAGTGGGCATCCCGAATTTCCTTAGACCTCTGTGAAAGTAAAGGTGTTGATGGACTTTCTGAACTGTAATGTTGGGGTTTTCCCTCATTACAATGTCATGCCAAAGGCCTACACATCCAACAATCATACCAGCCTCTCAAACTGACTGACTGCAACCGAGACACCGTGATAAAAATTGCTAATCAGGTCCTGCTGTTCCATCCTTCTGGATTCCCAATCTCGTATCAGCCAACTCCACCTGCTATTTTCACCAAGTTTAGAAATTCTACCATTGAAGGATTGGTGCCTGTTGATGTAGAAGAATGGAGAAATAGAAATTTAAATCATTTCTAATGGTCGAGGATACTGATAATACTGAGCTCATCCTTCAGACTGCTTATTGCTGGTTCCTTTGGAAACTTGCTTGATTTATGTAGCACCCACACCCATTGTGCTGCACAGCAGTCTTCACTGTAAAATTAGATCAACCCCGCTGAAACATCTTTTTGTGACATTGGCAGTTTTACATTGCCTAATTAATCAACTCCGAGAACATTGGACTTTGGATGTCTTGCACAGAGAGATCTGAAAAAAAAAGAGAGAAAAGTAATTTTATAAAAGCAGGAGTATGTATTTATAATACAAATAACTTAATTTCCAACATGTTCAAACAAATCCTCTAGCACGTTTGCCATTCCCTGCACAATGAGGTGCTATTAAGGAATTAAACACATTTGGTTTGCCTTCATGTTGGCAGTGTTAACTATATGATGTAAATACAAATATTATAGAGCTCTTGACAGTGGCAAAATATTTGCATTATGCAAATGTTCCTATTAGTAAATAGTGTGAGGTGATCAACATTAGATTATAGTAAGATACTGATCAATGCTCTATTCATTTTTGCTAAAACAGTTGGAGTGAAACAGGCAAGTGGTTATTAAAAACCCACACTCACCTGAACTTGACAGCAAAAGCAGCTATAATAATCTTTTGGACTACCACTTATTAAAAACATTTGAGTGAACATATGTTTCCAGCACACAACATATTGAAATTCTAAGCATCTGAATCTATGAACCACTTCAAACACCTGAAGGCTGAGAGCATATGTGTATTAATTTTGTTACTTGTCTAAAAAATGGAATAGACCATTCCATTGACTCCACTCTATGCTTCCCGCTGCCTTGGCAAAGCAGCCAGCATAATCAAGAATACCATGCACTCCGGACATTTTCTCTTCCGCCTTTTTCCGTCAGGAAAAAGATACAAAAATCTGAGATCACGTACCAATCGACTCAAAAACAGCTTATTCCCTGCTGCCATCAGACTTTTGAATAGACCTATCTTATATTAAGTTGAAACAAAAACAGAAAAATACTGGAAATCTCAGCAGCAAACATCTCTGGAGAGAGAGTAGATCAACATTTCAAGTCTAGATGATCCTTTATCAGAGCTCTGTAACAATGAAGAAATGGGTTGGGAAACCCAGATAAGGGCTAGGCAGGACGCCAGTGTTGTGCAAGTTGGAATAGACGCTAGCTGAAGTGAGGAATGGAGTTGGGGAACAGATTTTATAATGGGGACTGATGATAAGGCCAGGATTTTCCAATTGTGTTCACCCTGCTACCGCAGCCATTGGGAATGGAGAATTTGCCACTCAGCCAAACCTCCATTCACAGTTGTAGGACTGGCAAACCCCGGCCAATGGCTTTGGTTTTTAAAATATTGAATTGGATGGAATTTCTGCTCACCCAGTACTGGATATCAGACAAGCAGTGTGATAAATCATAGATAATGAAAGAGTCATGAGAAGTGATAGAGAGAAAGAACTTGGTTTCATCAGTGTGCCCTTAAAACATTTGGATGGAGTTGTTGAGGACAGAATCCCCCTTCAACTTTTATTAAATATAAAACCCAAAAGCTTCGTGTATGTAAACATGCAAACAAACAGGCCAAATCTCAGCCCACAGAGGCAAGCTATACTGCAAAGAATTAATCTTCAAGGCATGTCAATACCGAAAGCAAGTCAACACTGAGACACTGTTATCGCAAAAATAAGACAAAACAGTGGCCTTCAGACTGTCAGAGTAGATGGCCCGAGACAATGGTCATTGTACAAACAAATATTGTTAACAGCTAAGGAGAAATGGTGTTTATCTTTTCATATCAAACTGGGAGCTAGAGAAATTATACCTGATTGGGGTCCAGTCGTGGAAACAACATTGTGATGAATGGCTTGTCTGGATCAAGGCAGGAATCAGGCTAAAGAGATTAAAAGGGTACAAAGCACTGATCTCTCAAACAAGATGTCTCCAGCAAATATGCTTTGATATGTTCACTAAAATTTGGAACAAGAAAAGACCAAGACAGTAGGATCTGGCCTTGCAGTAACCAAGGAGAATCAGAAAGTGTCAACTTGATTCATCAGCTTATAGCTTGCATCAAAATGATCAACCACGTGGGGGGAATTGTAAGTATCAGCCGGATCTGAGGGATATTGGACTGAGGTTTAAAAACCTAAGATAAAGACTTTAAGGGTAGCAACCAAATCCTGAAGAGGTTTGAGTTGAACCAGTTAAGGTTTGGGCAGAAATGTGTTTCCCCTATGGTTTTCCATGGAGATTTCTATAAAGAAAACTTGGTTTTGAGTTTTGTTCTGTGTTATTACACTAGTTTAGAAGTCTAATTGGGCATTTTTGTTCATAAACAGCTTAACAGTTTGTGGACATATACATGCAAACAAAAAGGATAAATCTGTAAGTTTGTACTTTACAAAATCCTGAAGTCAAGAGCTAGCATAAGAGTAATTGGGAGTGTGCACCTCCTGTAACATGTAGATGAGAAATAGAAAGACAAGTCATTGCAGGTCATTGGCTGCCTGTGATTGGATAGAGAAGAATGGAAGTGGGGGAGAGTAGGGACACAACCCACTTGGCTGGACAACATGGGAAAGATGTTGGGAGAAAATAATGCAGTTAGACCATGAGATATAGGGTCAGAATTAGGCCACTTGGCCTCATTCAGCATGGTTAACCATACCAAGGACTGTGGACTGATCAAAAGAATTAGCTTACCACAGTCTTAGTCACACAAAAGGCTGAAGTGGTTGGAGGGGGCGATGGGGGAATGGGGCAGTTATGGCAGGGGGCTACCAATAAGTAAAGGGGGCTGAAAAGAGGCATCTTTTCCTCCCCCCCCCCCCCCCCCCCCCCCCCCTGCCTCGAACAAAATTACATTCAAAGGGTAGGCAGGTAGAAGCAAGCAATGGCAGTGCTGGCATGGCACCCAGTCTTAGGGTTCACCAAACCTCCTCCTGGCCTGCTGACCCAGGGGGATGATTAAATTCAGGCCAGGATGTACGTTTGATAAAGGCTGTTGCACTGCTGCTCACTATATAACTGACATGAGATGATTCGCCTGATGAAGAGACAAACCCCGAATGCTGTGAGTTTACTATTAAATAAATCGGTTGGATTTAAACTGGTGTTGTGAGACTTCTCACACTATGTAACTGAAACAGACCTGATTTGGCTGCTCAAGATGTTTCAAAAGCAGAAAAGATTACTGAGACCCCTCAGTTGATGATCTTACCCAATGCCTGAGCAACCAATTTAAAAATTACTGACGTTATCAGCCTCAATCAATTCAAAGCCCTTTCCAGACACAAGTTGCCCTCTGTATAAAGTAGGCATTTATATCGATTCATCCATTTCCCTTTCCCCATGGGATCTTCATCCTGACCTCTTTCCTCATACTCAGGACCATGTTAAATAGCTCCTCAATGTTTAATTCATTGTTACATTGAGTGATTTTTGAATACATCAGTGAGATCCTCTTTCTGCCTATGCTTTCCTGTTATATATAACAGATAATCCAATTTACAACAAATCCTATCATTTGCAGACAAATAATTAATGAGCCATATTTTTGGAAGATTTCATTGAATCCCTACAGTGAAAAAGGAGGCCATTCAGCCCACTGAGTCTACACCGGCCATAATTCCACCCAGGCCCTATTCTCATAACCCCATATTCTTATTGTGTTAATCCCCCTGATACTGGGGTGTATTTAGCATGGCCAGTCACCTAACCTGCACATATTTGGACTGTGGGAAGAAATCCACGGGAAGAATGTGCAAACTCCACTTAGGCAGTGACCCGAGGTCAGAATTGAATCTGGGTCCCTGGCACTCTGAGGCAGCAGTGCTAAACACTGTGCCACTGTGCCTCTTTTGTATGTGTGTAGGCTGATTAGAGACGAGCATCAGAAAGGGATGGACAATTGCCCCTTCTCTCCTTTTGCCTTAGTGAGCTGCTGCACTTGATAGGAGAGGGAACAAGCAAAAAGTGTTCTTGCGCTTGAAAGTTGTCCAATGACGCCTGTCAGATAGTGAGTAATTTGTGAATGTTGAGGAAGACTTGCACACCACAATCTTGATTATCTGCTGGATCTGTACAAACATGTATGGAACATGTGCAAAACGCACTGATAGGAATCAACGAGGAGTTGAAGTATCTGCCAATGTTTCTTTATCCCTCAGGTAACAGTGCTGAATGATGTGCAAGCATGTTTGCATGTGGAAAACCACTAATTAGCTTTTACATTCATCTTATTGAAGCAGACAAACGTCAACATATCTTTATAGGAGACATTACTTTGTATTTGGTGGTGGGGAAACTGATGAGGGAGAAGAGATTTTGTGTTTGTGCTGACATAAGTGAGTCTTTCATCACGTATCCAAGCTTTTTCAGGGATCTGTCACGGAGTTGCTAATCTCATTGCAATCTGAAAAAATAAATACAGCTAAAAAATAATGCTGCTCAATTAGAAAAATCATCATTTCATAGAACATAGAACACTACAGCACAAACAGGCCCTTTGGCCCACAAGTTGTGCCGAACACATCAAAACCTACCCAGCCATAGACCTATCTATAACCCCCCAATCCCATTGGATCCCATATACTCATCCAGAAGTCTTTTAAAAGACCCCAGCGAGTTCGCCTCGACCACCACCGACGGCAGCCGATTCCATTCACTCACCACCCTCTGAGTGAAAAACTTTCCCCTAGCATCCCCTCTGTACTTGCTTCCCTGCACCTTAAATCTGTGCCCTCTCGTCGCGACCATTTCAGCCCTGGGAAATAGTCCCTGAGAGTCCACCCTATCTATTCCTCTCAACATCTTGTAAACCTCTATCAGGTCGCCTCTCAACCTTCGTCTCTCCAGGGAGAACAGTCCCAGCTCCCTCAACCTGTCTTCATAAGGCATGCCTCCCAATCCAGGCAACATCTTTGTAAATCTCCTCTGCACCCTTTCAATAGCTTCCACGTCCTTCCTATAGTGAGGCGACCAGAACTGCGCACAGTACTCCAAGTGTGGTCTGACAAGGGTCCTATAAAGCTGCAGCATTACCTCCTGACTCCTGAACTCAATCCCTCGATGAATGAAGGCCAGTACACCGTAAGCTTTCTTCACCACATCCTCCACCTGGGAGGCCGATTTGAGAGTCTTATGGACCCGGACCCCAAGATCCCTCTGCTCTTCCACACAGCTAAGACTCCTACCTTTGATAGTGTACTCATTCATCCCGTTGGATCTGCCAAAATGGACCACAACACATTTATCCGCGTTGAAGTCCATCTGCCACTTCTCCGCCCAGTCTTGCATCCTGTCGATGTCATGCTGCAACTTCTGACATCCCTCCAGACCATCCACAACACCACCGACCTTCGTGTCATCGGCGAACTTACTCACCCATCCCTCCACTTCCTCATCCAGGTCATTTATGAAAATGACAAACAGCAAGGGTCCTAGAACAGATCCCTGGGGCACTCCACTGGTGACCGACCTCCATGCAGAAAAAGAGCCATCCACAACCACCTCTGCCTTCTGCAGGCAAGCCAGTTCTGGATCCACAAGGCCAAAGCCCCTTGGATCCCATGCCTCTCACCTTCTCAAGAAGTCTTGCATGTGGGACCTTGTCAAATGCCTTGCTGAAGTCCATGTACACCACGTCCACTGCTCTTCCTTCGTCAATGTGTTCAGTGACATTTTCGAAGAACTCAATTAAGCTTGTAAGGCACGACCTGCCTTTTCCAAAACCATGCTGACTATTTCTAATCAGCCTAAACTTCTCCAAATGCTCATAAATCTTGTCCCTCAGAAGCCTCTCCATCAGCTTACCAACCACTGAGGTCAGACTCACCGGTCGGGGGGGGGGGGGGGGGGGGGGGGGGGGGGGGTGGGGGGGGGGGTGGGGTGGGGGGGGGGGGGGGGGTGGGGGGGGGTGTGGGGGGGGGGGGTGGGGGTGGGGTGGGGGGGGTGGGGTGTGGGGGGGGTGTGGGGGTGTGGGGGTGGGGGGGGTGGGGGGGGGGTGGGGGGGGGGGGTGGGGGGGGGGGTGGGGGGGGGGGGGGGGTGGGGGGTGGGGGGGGGTGGGGGGGGGGGGGGGGGTGGGGTGGGGGGGGGTGGGGGGGGGGGGGTGGGGGGGGGGGGTGGGGGGGGGGGGGTGGGGGGGGGGGGGGGGGGGGGGGGTGGGGGGGGGGGGGGGAGTGGGGGGGGGGTGGGGGGGGGGGGGGGGGGGGGGGGGGGGGGGGGGTGGGGGGGGGGGGGGTGGGGGGGGGTGGGGGGGGGTGGGGGGGGGGGGGGTGGGGGGGGGGGGGGGGGTGGGGGGGGGGGGGGGGGGGGGTGGGGGGGGGGGGGGGGGGGGGGGTGGGGGTGGGGGGGGGGGGGGGGGGGGGGTGGGGGGGGGGGGGGGGTGGGGGGGGGGGTGGGGTGGGGGGGGGGGGTGGGGGGGGGGTGGGGGGGGGGGGTGGGTGGGGGGGGTGGTGGGGGGGGGGGGGGGGGGGGGGGTGGGGGGGGGGGGGGGGGGGGGGGGGGGGGGGGGGTTGGGGGGGGGGGGGGGGGGGGGGGGGGGGGGGGGGGGGGGGGGGGGGGGGGGGGGGGGGGGGGGGGGGGGGGGGGGGGGGGGGGGGGGTGGGGGGGGGTGGGGGGGTGGGGTGGGGGGGGGGGTGGGGGGGGGTGGGGGTGGGGGGGGGGGGGTGGGGTGTGTGGGTGGAGGGGGGGTGGGTGGGGGGGGGGTGGGGGGGTGGGGGGGGGTGGGGGGGGGGGGGGGTGGGGGGGTGGGGTGGGGGGGGGGGGGGGGCAGAATTTTCAATCATGGAATCATAGAATCCCTATAATGCAGAAAGAACCCATTCAGCCCATTGAGTCTGCACCACAACAATCCCAGCCAGGCCCTATCCCCAACACCCCACATATTTTTCCCATTAATCCCTCTAACCTATACATCCCAGGTCGCTAAGGGGCAACTTTAGCATGTCCATTCAACCTAATCAGAAAAACCGAGCCACGCAGAAAAGGGGAGAATGTGCAAACTCCACACAGCCAGTGACCCAAGCTGAGAACCGAATCCTTGGAGCTGTGAGGCAGCAGTGCCATCCATTGTGCTACCATGTTGCCCCATCCAAAATGCCACTGGGCCACCCCATGCACTGTGCCACATTGCTGCCCAATCTCTAGAGTGACCAAGTTTGGAATAACACTGATTCCCATCCCCAGGGGGTGCAAAGGTCGTAGAATCTATGTAGAAGGTCGTTGAAGGTTATAGAATCCCTATAGTGCAGAAGGAGGCCACTCAGACCATCAAGACAGCTCCGATAGCAATCCCACCCAGGCCCTATCCTCATAAGCCCATGTAATTAATTTGTTAGTCACTCTAACACTAAGGATTGATTTACCATGGTCAATCCAACTAAGTCACACATCTTTGGAATGTGGGAGGAAACTGGAACACCCAAAGGAAACCATACAGACATGGGGAGAACGTGCAAACTCCACACAGAGAATCACCCAAGGTCAGAATTGAGCCCAGGTCCCTGGTGCTGTGAGGCAGCAGTGCTAACCACTGTGTCACTGTGCTGTCCTGTAAGGTGTCTGATCTCTGCTTGGGGGATCTTCGTGAGGACAGGAGGGACACCTCAGAAGGAGGCCATTCATCCCATCAAATGTGCACCACCAATAATCCCACACATGCCGTAACCCCTAATCCCACACATTTATGCTGCTAGTCACATTGACATTAAGGGACAATGTAGATTGACCAATCGGCCTAACTGGTAGCACCCGGAGGAAACTCATGCAGACACGGGGAGAATGTGCAATCTCCATGCAGACAGTGACCCGAAGCCAGCATTGAACGCGGGTCCCCGGTGCTTTGAGGTAGCAGAGCTGAAGAGTTGGAAATTTTATTCCAATTCTCTGGCCAACCCTCACTAATATCGTTAAAACAGTTTATCTGATCATTATCTCATGGCTATAGGGCTTTGCTGTGAGCAAATTGGCTGTCACATTTTCTAGATTACAACAGTGATTGTAAATTAATTACTTATTGACTGTAAATCACTTAAGGACCACACCAAACTCTGAAATATAGAGTGAAAATGCAAATCTTTCATTTTTTTTCCCCTTTCCTTCTTTCCATGGACTCATTGCCAGTGATAAATCATTGCCTTCAGAAAAAGAGGGCAAGGTGAGGAGGAGAAAAGGTTTCAGGAAAATAAGCTATAAGTCAAAATTTAGCATGCCTGAATAGCTGCATGCCTAAACAGCTTCTGTATCAAATCGATCCTCTTTTTGATGTGTTATCTGAAAGCATTCATCCTCTCTTCATTACTTTGCACTAAACAAAGTTAAGAACTAATTTTGGTAAGAATACGTTTGATCTGAAGAACTATAGAGATAATTAATTTTTAAAATGCATTCCAAGAGAGATTAAAGGTGAATAAGGTTGCTAAGTGACATATCACAATAAGAAGTACAATGTTTCTGTATGCAATATAACTGTTATATGTTTAATTTAATTATTAGAGAGAAACACGTTATATTTAAATACACTGCCATTTCAAAATGCATGCTTTTGAAGTAAAAGGTTAATTATAATGATTATTTCATGTATAACCTTTTCAAGGTGAACATCATGGTGTTATGTTATATTCAAGCACTTTAGCCGAAGGGGATAGATTTCCTCTGTTTACCCAAATTTTATCTTTGTACCTGGAAGAGAAGGGATTAGTCAATTTTCCCTTTTTTTTTATTTTCCTTTCCAAAATACTGGAACTATGACATTTGAAACCAGAAGATCTGAGGATAGCTTATCCTAGCCTGATGTTTGCCAGAGTGCTAAGTCAGATGTCCGTGATACACAGTTCATCATCACGTATCTGAGATATTGGCCGGTATTTTACGACCTCACTTGGGTGAGGCTTGTAAAATCCCACCCGAGACCAGTGGAGGATTCTGCTCTGCGAGCCGCACCCACCCTGAAATCCAAGATGGGTGTGGCAGTAAAATTCCGGCAATTGAATCAAGCTAATAAGTTCACCTACTGAATTTGTAAAATTTCCATTTGTCTGATAGAGAGTACATGTTCATTCCCCGTGGATAGTCTGACTCAGAGGGCCTAGGTGCAAATTACCAGCATCAGGGTGACACAGTGGCACAGTAGTTAGCACTGCAGCCTTGTATCACCTGGGACCCCGATACGATTTCAGTCTTGGATGAACATCTGTGTGGAGTTTGCATGTTCAGTATTGGTGAGTGATGTGACGGATAGGTGGATTGACCATGCTAAATTGCCCTTTAGTATCCAAAGATGTGTAGGTTAGGTAGAGTAGCCATGATAATTGTGTGTGGGGTTACGGGGATAGGGTGGAGGAGTGGACCTAATTAAGATGTTCCTTTGGAAAGTTAGTGCAGACTCAATGAGCTGAATGGCCTCCTTCTGCACTATAGGGAATCAATGGATTCTGTAATTAATGGATTTGATTAAGATTCAGGGACCACTGGTTTTTAATTGACTAAAACAAAATGAATTTCTAATAGAGAATAACACTAAGATTTTCCCAGTTCATCTAACTCTCACACAACTGGAGTGAACTTCCAGAGAAGCAAGGCAGTCATTCTAATGAGCGTGCCTTATACTCACCCACATCCATAGTCTCTGAGGATCTGTGTACCTGGGTCAGCAGGCCCTGCAAAAACTGTTCATGTTGAGATACTTTTTCCTGAGGTGTGTGTCCTGTGAGTCTGGAACTTTCCTGACTCAAACTACCCACTTTGGTAACCAAAATCTGGCTCTTTAATGGAACGAAAAGAAACAATGTATACCAATGGTGGTGCGGGGGGTGGGGGGAGGGTGGTGGTGGTTGGCGCCAAACAGTTTGCAATTCCCCTGGCTCCTTTCAAATGGCATGAATTGGATCACAGCCAGAAAGGGTGCAAAGCTTATCAGCATATTTAAAGTGGTATTTAAATATGCATAGCGCCATCCAAATCCCAGTGCACAGTGGTCTCTCGTCTCTCGTCCCTATATGGGAATCTTCAACAATAGGCATAGCCTAAAGACAAGGATATGTCATTAGGACTTTAGGACGGCGGCGTGGGCTCATTGGGCCGAAGGGCCTATTTCCCGTGCTGTGTTGCTCTTTGTTCTTTGTTGTTCTTTGTTCTTTAGGTGCAATGTGAGAACAGCAAGAATCACTACTGGTCTCCACTTCCGGAGATCTGGTGGATGCTCACGCCAAGTGGCTTGGGTGCCGTTGAAGCTCCAGGTTTTCAAGGGCATGGCCAGGCAGTGCCCATCAGGTAGCAGCCACCAGTGGCACCAGCTGGAAGCCCTGGATGGTGCCAGTTAGACACTGCCGGTATTATACCAGGGCCAGTGCTGAGTGGGTGGGAGCTGAGTGAGGGTCATGGCAGGTGGACTGTGCAAGGAAGGAGGTGTGAAATGGGGGAAGGAAGGAGAGTGGCGTGTCAAGGGTCACGATGGGGGTCCAGCAGCGGAACCCATTGGGAGGGCTCTGATGGCCCGACGCTAGTGATCTGTGTCAGGAAGGGTGTGCGAGAACATGCTGCCGATGAGGGGGAGGTTCCGATGTCCCTGGGGGGAGGGAAGGAGTCTCACTCTGCACTCTGAGATCGGGGCACCCTTACAAAACGGCACCAGCGAGATCTGTTCCTGGCGTATCTATCCCCGCCCTCCAGCACCAGCAGGAAATCCCATCTTTCCAAAGATGTGGCTGAATGTGGGAGGATTGCGGTGCAGAGCGCCCTTGAGAATAGGATCACTCCTATTTTCTCACCAGAGAATTCCACCTGCGGTTGTACAATAATGACAGCAATTAAAACAAAATAAACTGGGTGACAGGAGTAATTGTCAAACATAGCAGGAAGTTTGCAATTAGTTTGCAAGCTTATCATCATGCGCATCAACAATGAAAAAGGATGTTAATATTTACCAAGGTATGAATGAATGGAGCATTGTGAGCACGTCAGACAATCCGATACATACAACAGCTTTGAGGTTCTGCTCCTCAGGATACGCTGACTGATGGTATTTCTGGCAAGAAGATTAGGATGCTGCACTTTGTGTGCTATTGTTTGTCACACAGCCACACTTCCAATATGTGCAGGCTCTCTGTCAAGTTTTAAATCCTCTTGAACATGTTGGATTGAAACAAAGTAAAACTCTGGGAATTTGATGCATAAAATCAACTGTAAAATTGTGGGCATCTTAAATGTCAGAAAGTCCAAAACTTTTTACACTACAGAGTAGATTGGTTTCCAAAGCTATGTAGTGGCTCAGAGAAAATATGTCCAATCTTAAAATTAAAATGTCTTCCAACATTGAACATCAATCTTACCTGATCATTGAAGGATTTCCAAGACGATGGCAACAATGTTTTCTATTTCCCTTTGAGAGGTACATTTAGCTCTATAAACTAACTATGCAGCGATACACGCACCAATTTTTATATCCACTTGTTTCATTGATTTCCGTAATCTGCAGGTGATGCTCAGCATTACAGACCTAACACACACATCGCAATCAGTAAGGATAGGCAATAACAATCATCTTCAACATCAGGTTCTCATAAGGTTGTATCCTCAGCTCTTTACTATAATCCTTATATACCTTGGCCAAATTCCTCTTCAACTCCATTTTCAAGTTTGCTGATGACACTACTGTTGTGGGTGGGATCTCAAACAATGATGAGACACGACACAGGAAAGAGATAGAGAATCTAGTGAATTAGTATGATGATAATGTTTCCCTCGATGTTAACAGTATGAAGGAGAAAGTCATTGACTTCAGGAAACATAATGGAGGGCATGTCCTTGTCTATATCAATGAAATGAAAGTGGTCAAGCACTTCAAGTTTCTAGGTGTTCAGATCACAAACAATCTGATCTGGTCCCTCCAACTTGTCCCTCTCCCATTATTGGTGGGCCCCAGTTAAGAAAGCCCACCAACACCTCTGCTTTCTCACGACATTAAAGAAATTTGGGATGTCCACTACAACTTTCACCAACTTTTACAAATGCAAAGTATTCTTTCTGGTTGTATCACAATTTGATATGATTCCTGCTCTACGCAATTCTGCAAGAAACTACAAAGGACAATAATAAATCAAATCAAAAGCATTATATCATTTGACTTTCTTGCAGCTGACTTGTAGTCTACTCCCCAGTTTCTTATTAAACTAAAGGTGATAAGAGCACAGGAATTAGGAGCAGAAGTCAGCAAATTCAGCCCTTTGAGCCTGCTCTGCCATTCGATCAAATCTTGGCTGATCTCTCCCTGGTCTCAAATCCACCTCCCCACCTGTTCCCCTATCCTTTAACCCATTTTATAAACCAGAAATATATCTATCTCCTTCTTAAAACCATTCAATGATTCAGACTTCACCACACATGTTGTGGGGTAGTGAGTTCCACAAATTCATCACCCTCTGCAAGAAGTAGCTCCTCCTCAACTCAATTTTAAATCCACTGCCTCTTAACCTATACCTGTGACCTCCTGTTTGAGATTGCCCCATAAGACAAAATGTTTGATCTACGTTTACTTTAACAATCCCTTTCAAAATTTTATATACCTCAATCCGAGCCCCTCGCATCCTTCTAAACTCCAGTCAGTGTAATTACAAAATGTAATTCTCATCTGTCAATCCTTGCATCCTGGAATCAATCTGGTGAACCTCCAATGAACTGCCCCCAATACCATCATATTTTTCCTTAAATAAGGAGACGTAACTGGATACAATGCTCCAGGTATGATCTCACCAACACTCTATACAATTGCAACAGCACTTCACTACTTTTATACTCCATGATATGGGAGCAATGGAAGTTATTTTAATATTTCTTGTTGAACTATTTAGAACTAAAATCAATTTTGCAAAATTTTCAGAAAAGCTGCTATTTCAAACAAGCTTCTCATTGCTCTAACACACACAAACACAGTGCCCAAAGCAAGCACCAGATAGAGTACAGGAAAGGGAATCTGGTGAACTGGAGCCATGACAATAATCTCTCCCTCAATAGAACATAGAACATAGAACATTACAGCACAGAACAGGCCCTTCGGCCTTCGATGTTGCGCCGACCAATATAAAAAGCAATGCCCCTCCAAACTAAACCATTCCCTTCTCTTCCATATACTTATCAACTAACCTCTTAAACGCCACCAAACTTGGCGCATCTACAACTGCTGCAGGCAGGGCATCCCACTCCCGAACCACCCTTTGGGTAAAGAACCTACCTCTGATATCCGTCCTATAACTATCACCCCTTAATTTAAAGCTGTGTCCCCTCGTGCTAGCTTTTTCCATCCTAGGAAAAAGGCTATCACTGTCCACCCTATCTAAACCTCTAATCATCTTATATGTTTCGATTAGGTCCCCTCTTAGCCGCCTCCTTTCTAACGAAAACAACCTCAAATCCCTCAGCCTCTCTTCATAAGACCTGCCCTCCATACCAGGCAACATCCTGGTAAACCTCCTCTGTACCCTCTCCAATGCCTCCACATCTTTCTTATAATGTGGGGACCAGAACTGCACACAATACTCCAAGTGCGGCCGCACTAGAGTTTTGTACAGTTGCAACATGACGTTGCGGCTCCGAAATTCAATCCCTCTACCAATAAAAGCCAAGACTCCATATGCCTTCCTAACAACCTTCTCGACCTGACTGCCTACTTTCAGGGATCTATGAACATACACACCAAGATCCCTCTGTTCATCTAGACTACTAAGAATCCTACCATTTGCCCTATACTCTACACATTTATTATTTCTGCCATAGTGCATTACCTCACACTTTTCCACATTAAACTCCATTTGCCACCTCTCGGCCCAGCTCTGCAACTTGTCCAAGTCCCTCTGCAAACTATAACACCCCTCTTCACTATCTACCACTCCACCGACTTTAGTGTCATCTGCAAATTTACTAATCCATCCTTCAATACCCTCATCCAGATCATTTATAAAAATTACAAACAGCAGGGGCCCCAAAACAGACCCCTGAGGTACACCACTTGTCACCGAACTCCAAGATGAATATCTCCCATCAACCACCACCTCTGTCTTCTATCTGCTAGCCAATTCCTAACCCAATTAGCTAAATCACCCTCTATCCCATACATCTGCATTTTCTGCAGAAGTCTTCCATGGGCCACCTTATCAAACGCCTTACTAAAGTCCATATATACCACATCAACCGCCTTACCCCCATCCACCTCCTTAGTCACTTTTTCAAAAAACTCAATGAGGTTAGTAAGGCACGACCTACCCTTCACAAAACCATGCTGACTATCTCCAATCAATTCATTACTCTCTAAATAACTATAAATCCTATCCCTAATTATTCTCTCCAATACTTTGCCCACAACAGAAGTAAGACTCACTGGCCTATAATTCCCTGGAAGGTCTCTCTTCCCCTTCTTGAACAACGGGACAATGTCAACAAAATGAGGGAGATAGTCATCAACTTCAGGAAGCATAGTGGAGGGCATACCCATGTAAACATCAATGGGGACAAAGTGGAAGTGATCAAGCAAATCCAGATCCATTCCTTGCTTGCTCCACAAATCAAATTCACAACCTAACTGAATCCAATTCATGGTCAAGAGAGTCAAACAAGCTGACAAGGCATTTCACCCCATCTTGAGCTTGATCAGATGCTTGATCTCAGCCAAAAGGCTGAGTTTTATTTCTCTTTTGATATTTATGACATTTTTTGTACTAGTCTTCTCAAACAAAATGTAATGCTGAGAAATCAGAGGCAATACTTTCTGATGAGACTGGCATGTTTGTCGTGTGGGATGGATTGGTTAACAAAAGATTAATTTTCAATCCATCTGCCTCATCACCTTCTCTGTCAATGCCTTCCACAGTGCAAGGGAGATTTTTAACTCTGGGCCCCACAGCTGGTAGGACTTCATAGCTGCCAGTCTGTTTGGAACAGTAGGGAGTTATTTTGCTAGTCAGAGTTATTTTGAAACTTATACCTCATTAGTATGACTCTAAGAAGCTCCACCTCCAAAAAGGCATCACACTGCATCTCTGTGGAGGAAATTTGGTGCACAAAATGGCCGAGAGGAAGGTAGGGCTGTAAATGGCTGTGTTCCGAATTGGTCAGGGATTGTTCACATCCAAAAATCCAAATACTCAATAGAATTATGGCAAAAAAATTCATTTCTTTTAACAAAAACATAGATTTTATTGTTTATCAAAGACAAACAAAACAAGCATTGTTAGTTTATCAATATACTTTATGACTATTTTTATTTATTAGTGTCACAAGTGGGCTTACATTAACATTGCAATGAAGTTACTTGAAAATCCCCTTGTTGCTACACTCTGGTGCCTCTTCAGGTACAGTGAGGGAGAATTTAGTATGGCCAATGCACCTAATCAGCATAACTTTTGGACTGTGGGAGGAAACCGGAGCACCTGGAGGAAACCCCACCTAGACACGAGGAGAACGTGCAGACTCGGCATAGACTGTGACCCAAGCTAGAAATTGAACTTGGCTCCTTGACGCTGTGAGGCAGTAGTACTAACTGTTTTACCATGCCACCCATATTTTGGCATTGTTCGCTGAAGAATTCTCCTCAGCTCCAGCTAGTCTCAGAAGTAAAAAGAAATTTCCATCTCTTATTTGTGAGTATCTCAGTCCCTTGTTCAGGTTAATTTTTTAATACTGCCCACACTAACAGAGCTTGTTGCTCTGTTTATTACAACGAACTGTAGAGAGCCTATGTAGATTCTTCCACTGTTTCAAATTAGGAAATCTCCCAGCTTCCTTCGTAAAAAATTCAAACTAAGATTAAGGTCTGGATTTTCCAGACCCGCTGTGGCAGGACTTGTGGCATCGAGACAGCTGGAAGTCTGTGACCTTTGGCAAGACTGGATGACTTTGTCAGCAGGATGGGGCTGGAAAATTCCTGCCCTCAGCCTCACCCATATTTCACACAGTTACTGATTAAGTTAGTGTTTTATTCTGCTTACAGTACAGGTCTATGTAACTGCCGTTTAATTTGGCTGTCTCCTGCCGGTGAGTTTCAAACCTCACACATCAATTCCAAACTGCAATAAACTCAGCAAAATTTGCAGTCATCAGTCAATTCTGCATCTGTGGAACTTCAGTGAGTGACTATAAAATGTATATATTGGTGCTAGTTCCTTTATATTTTGCCCCAGTCTATTGCTCTGTCGACATTGTATTCTTGAGGCAAATGGATGGAAACTGTTAATAATTGATTAAAAATTGCCCCCTCCATCATTGGCAGCGATCTGTCTGTCTGTTCCTGACATTCAGATGTCAATGAGGAGGCAATTCTAGTCACTAGAATATTAATCCAGAAGTTCAGTTAACATTCTGAGGACCTGGGTTCAAATTCCACCTTGGCAGATAGTGAAATTTGATTTCAATAAAAAATATCTGGAATCAAAAATCTACTGATGACTACAAAATCATTGTCCACTGTCAGAAAAAAAACCCTTCAGGGAAGGAAATCTGCCATCCTTACCTAGTTTGGCCTGTATGTGACTCCAGAACAACAACAATGTGGTTAACTGTCAGTAAAGGCAACTAGGGATGGGGAATAATGTTGGCCAGCCAGCGACACCCATGTCCTACAAATGAATTAAAAAAAAGTGGGGTGTTTGAATTGTTGGTTATTAAAGTGCTGGTCTGATGACTCTGGCTGAACCATAGTGTAAAACTGGCAGATTTTTTTAATGACAGGAATCCAGAAAGAGACAGTGAATAGTTTACAGGCTCTGTCCTAGCTTGCCCTGTTCTCTATGTATTGCCACATCAGTTGCTTGCTCCCAAGATAAATGAATAAATGACTTTTTGTTGATCAAAGTTATTAAGGGATATGGGCCAAAGACATGTATATGGAGTTATGCCATTGACCAGCCATGATTGCATTAAATGGCAGAATAAGCTCAACAGGCTGAATGGCCTGCTCCTGTCACTATATTCCTCAGGGCTGAAGGGCAGTATTGATCTTTCTTTTTTAAATAAATAAATTTATCATTTTTTTGCAGAGACCCAAATCAAAATTAATTTCTGGTCATCTTTATCTTGTTTCTAACCATTCAAGTTGAAATATAGCTATGTGCGAAATAGCAGTGTGCACAGCAGGAATTAAGAACTTGCATGAAAATTGGCTCTTGTACTACACAAACTATAATTTTGATGGCCTGTGTTGAAACATCCACTTGTTGAACCACAGGTGGGTATGGATTCTGTGCTGCCATTGTATTTTTGATGATATCATTCGAACGGACTGGACATCAGTTTAATTTTGCATCTGTGTGAATGTCTCCTTCATTCCTTTCTCTAAGGTAGATACTTGTCATGGAGTAAGGCTTGAAGCTGCAATCTTTTACTTCGAGCCTCATTTGAATTAATTTGATTTGATTTGATTTATAATGGTCACATGTATTGGGAACAGTATAAAGTATCATTTATTGCACACTACACAGGCAAAACATACCATTCATTGAATACATAAGGGAGTAGGAAATGAGAGAGTGAAGAATGTAGTTTCACTGTCATAACTACGGTGTAGAAAAAAATGATCTTGAGAGAAGGTAGGTCTGTTTAAAAGTCTGATGGCAGTAGGGAAAAGCTGTTCTGAATCAGTTGTTTTGTGTCTTTTTCACAATGGAAGAAGGTGGAAGAGACAATGCCCAGGGTGCATGGGGTTCTTGATTATGCTGGCTGCTTTCCCAGGGCAATGGAAGTGTAGACAGAGTCAATGGAAGGGAGGGTGGTTTACATGATGGACTGGGCTACGTTCACAAACTTTGTAGTTTTTTGCAGTCTTGGACGAAGCAGGAGCCATACCAAGCTGTGATACATTCAGAAAGATTGGTTTCTATGGTGCATCTGCGGCTCGTAGTGGTCATGCCAAATTCTCTTAGCCTCATTAGAAATTAAAGGCATCGGTGGCTTTCTTAATTATAGCTTCTACATGGAGAGACTAGGGCACTTGTTAGTGATCTGGACACCCAGAAATTTGAAGCTCTCAACCAAGGAATGTCCATTTAAAAAAATGGAAAAGTTTTCATATGAGTGAGCAAATTGTTAACTGTTTTTCAATGATGTGGCATTTAATAAGGTTCCTATCTTCTTTTCTGTATCACTCCATGGATCACCTTATGGCTTCTTACTCAGCTACCATTTTTGAAATAGGCCTTGAAAATGAATGTTACCAGATACTTTACTATTGTGGTACCACAGCCAGATGGGGCTACTGCATGACAAAAGCAAAGGGACCTTGAGGCCAATTCTAGCACTCACAGAATCAATGATCTACCCATTGAGGATACCAATAAAAGTTATCATTCTTCACTGTCTTGTGCTGAACTTTCCAACATAAATGCTGCATCACCTGGCCAATCAGGACTAGATTGATAGATATGGCAAATGATAGGAAATTTATTGTCCAGAGCAACCACTTTCAGCAAATGTATCTGTAAATATTGTGGGTTCCTGAGTCACTGACAGCAAGACTTTCAAACAAAGGGTATTTTATTCATTAATTTTGCAGCTACTTGAACATTTGTGCTCTGCCCATACTCCTGCCCATTTTTCCACCATGTGACCTCTTTTGTAGCTGTGTCATCACAGTAACTGATAAAGATTGCTGATGTGAAAACAGCAAATAACCACCTTGGTGAAAAGGGAGCCAGGTCACCACATTGTACTCTGATGCACCCTTTTGCTCATTTCAATTTGCTATCTACCAATCAATGTTCCTCCTCAAAACAGGTTCACTTTAATGCCATAATAAATTGCTATGTTGCCAACATTACAATCCAAAAATCATTTTAGAAGGGCCTTACTGATGTTGAGAAATCAAAACATCTGGATGTTTTTGAAGATGCCAATGTTACAATTTGGGACTACACCAGTTGTGCTCCGAACCTCATTCTTCTGTCTGTCTGTTGCTCAGTTTGAAGGAATTGGTACTGAACTCAAGGCCAGCTCTTGGCTTTTATCACTTGAAAAAAGGGAACTGTGTTATCTGAAATACCAAAACGTTGCCACAGATTATAGACAGTTGTAAATGATGGACACTGATGCAATATATGTAGGAAGAGTTAAGTTGTATAAAATGGATCAATATGCACAGAAAAAAAAACAATACATCACTATAGCACAGTGGTTAGTACTGCTGCCTCACAGTGCTAGGGACCTGGGTTTGATTCCCAGCTTGGGTCATTATCCATGTGGAGTTTTCATGTTTTCCTTGTGTCTTGTGGTCTTATTGGTGATTGGGGATGAGAATCACACCAGCCATGTGAATGGCAGAGCAGACTTGATGCGCTGAATGGCCTAATTCTACTCCTATATATTTTATGGTCTGCATGGGTTTCCTCTGAGTGCTCTGGTTTTCTCCTACAGTCCGAAAGATGTGCTGGTTAGGTGCATTGTCCATGCTAAATTCTCTTTCAGTGTATCCAAACAGGCAGCAGAGTGTGGCTACTAGAGGATTTTCACAGTAACTACACTGAACTGTTAATATAAGCCTACTTGTCACTAATAAATTAACTTGAACTTTAACTTTAAAAATGATAGAATAAAATACCATGACATTTAGAATTTGTATGAATTAGACTGCAATTTTGTGACTAAAACATTATACAGTTAATACAGACATTTTAACATTTCAACCACAGGTTTTTACAAGCTGAATTTTCAACTTTATGCCTCTAGATGACGAGTAGCACAGTGGTTAGCACTGCTGCTTCAAGTACCAGGGACCCTGGTTTGATTCCCAATTTGGGTCATGAGCTGTGTGGAGTTTGCATGTTCTCCTCATGTCTCTGTGGGTTTCCTTTGGGTGCTTCAGTTTCCTCCCACAGTCCAAGGATGTGCAGGTTAGGTGGATTGGCCATGCTGAATTGCCCCTTAGTGTCAGGGATAAGCTAGGGTAAAGGCATGGGGTTTTTGGGGAAAGGACTTGGACTGGATTGTGGTCAGTGCAGACCTGATGGGCTGAATGACCTCTTTTTGCACTGTAGAGTTCTATGATTAGATTACAAGTAATTTTTAGATTAACATCAACCTATAAACATTACTGTGTCATAACAAATTGCAACGACTTATTAAATTCGCTACTGAAATAACTATCTTCTCTGCTTCAAGATTGTTTTATAAGTCCTCCCAATTTCATATTTCACAGAACATCCTTCTGGTGGAAGTAATTTTAATGAAAGCACACTCTGGGTGTAAAACTAGACATTCATTTCAGTCTCAGTAGACGGAATCATGATATACTGCAGCATTAGCATCAGTCTTTAGTCTCATTTGAATTCAGTGTGCATGTTCCAGAGTACAGATTCCCATATCAAAGACTAATATTATTCAGGTTCTTACTGAATTGTTGTATTGAATCTCTGCACATCAGGAGAATACCGCCATTAATAGCAAGTATGGACTTGGCAGTTTGAATGACATGTTAGGTAATTCAAATGGAGTTGCAGGGACCTTTTGTCACAATTATTGAGAAGATATTGTTGCAGACAGTGAAAATGGAGCTGTTGTGAATTCCGCTCCATCTTTCCAAGCAGTGCCTTTCATTTTGGGCACTATAATAGTCTGATTATGTGAAATTGAAAAGACATTTACAACCTAAGAGCACAGTCCAGTGTTCCAACATCTAGCCAACTCCTGCCTGAACACTGGTGAAAACAAATACTCCGAATACACAAAGGTACCCTTGTTCTCACCTTTTCTTCCATTCTGAACTCTGTTGATGATGCAGATAAAGACTCACAACAATGGAAGATAAAACAAATTCTGGAGTAAATAATATTTGAAAGCCCCAAAAATAACTAACAGACTAAATCATGTAATGGGAGAAAGTCAAAGCTTCTGTGTTCCCGAATTCAAACAGGACCACAAATATTGATCAAAGACGGGAAGCTGCAGGCAGATGGTATGGTAAAAGGTGCCTGGAGAAACATAGTTATTTAAAATATTTTGAAGTTAAATTGTTTGATCCACTAAGCGAAGGAATTAGAAGTGTCAAAGGAGTTTGCTCACAGTTCATGTATTAATTATGGTGAAGATAATGAAATAAGATTTTACCTCAGTTAAAACTTGCACCCATGTTTAATAGTTGAAATATAGAATGCCAAATATTACAAAAAGGAAGTGAGAGACACTCGAGGCTCCCAGGTGCTATGAAAGAACAGGTGGTCAACTGAAAGATCACAAGTCATAGCTTCATCTGAAAATACCATTTAATGCAAATACAAAAATATAAGGATGTCAGCCCTTTTGTCAGTGAAAGAATGCCAGTGGTTCAGTTCATTTTCCGATCAGCTAAAAGGAACTCCTAAAATAAAAAGATTAAATACAGTGAAAGTCAGAACAGTAACCCTACATTGCTTTGCATCTAAGGAATGCGCTTTGAATGATGGATAGAAAGTGATCCCTCAGGTTGTAAAGCCATTAATCTAGGTCTGTACACTGATGAAATCCAGTTCAGCAACAGAGTCTTGGGACTGGAGGCTTTTCTGTAAAATATCCTGTTAATTATAGCTTTGCTTCGGAATCAAGAAAAACAAATAAAATAAACTCTTCCAATTGATGTCAAGCAGGATGAGGTTTACCATGTCTTTCGCATTATGTTCTTCCTCATTTAGAGTTGGTGTTCATAAGCTTAAAAATCTGCATGAAAAACGAATCTGTATTTACTGTTACTGAAATTATTTACTTTTCTGAGTTTGTTACTAAAACCCTGAAATAGCAAAATTCCTGATATTTTGTAGTTGCGATGATCCCAATGGGACACTATTACAAATTGCTCCACTAAATTCATAAACTGCAACAGAATGGCTAAATTGAAACCAGGTCAAGCTGTATTTAGCATTCCCGAAATATCATTTCATTTTCAAAAAAACAATTCCTTTTGCTTTATCAATTATTTTGAGAACCAGCTAGGTCCTGTAAAGAGTTTGCCCCTCAAGTTGCTGTTGCTAGGTTTGGTCAGAAAAGTCAGCAGGAAATGTAGCAGAGAATTCTGAGGCCTCGTTCAGGGTAGAAGTAGGCCGCAGCTCCATTCAGACGTGGTGGAACAGCAAGGTCAAAGTTCACTAACTTGAGTAATTATGGACTGATTCATACAAGCCCACAGGGTGATAATGTATAAAATAGGTTTTTTTTAATTCATTCATGGGATGTGGGATCACTGGCTGGGCCAGCATTTATTGCCCATCCCTGAGGCAAAGAGCAAAAAAAACAAAAAAAAACAGCACAGGAACAGGCCCATCAGCCTTTCAAGCCTGCACCAACCATGCTGCCGGACGGAACTAAAACCCCCTACCCTTCTTGCGACCATATCTCTCTATTCCCATCCTATTCATGTATTTGTCAAGACGCCCCTTAATAGTCACTACTGTATCTGCTTTCACGACTGGTCCTGGCAGCAAGTTCCAGGCACCCATCACCCTCTGTGTAAAAAAACATGCCTCGTACATCTCCTTTAAACTTTGCATTTAAGAGTCAGCTACATTGCTGTGGATCAAGAGTCATTTGTAGGCCAGACCAGGTAAGGATTACAGATTTATTTCTCTAAAGAATATTAGTGAACCAGATTTTTACAGCAGTTAGCATGGTGATCATTCAATTTTTAATTTCACATTTTTATTGAATTCAAATTTCACCATCTGCCCAGATTTTTTTTCTCCCCAAGATGGATCCGGAATAAGGCAACTTCTTGCAAGCTGTGCCCAGCATACGTTCTAATTCTATCATTTACTCTCGTCCTCTGCTTCTAAAACTTCATTCTAACTCTATTACACCCGTGCTATGACTGTAACATTACATTCTGCACTCTCCTTTCCTTATCCATGAGTGGTATGCTTTGTTTGTATAACTGTATAACATCTGAAAGATATTAGGTTGCACTGGCCATGCTAAATTCTCCCTCAGGGTATCCGAACAAGTGCCAGAACATGGTGATTAGTACATTTTCACAGTAACTTCATTGCAGTGTTAATGCAAGCTGACTTGTGATTAATAAATAAGTAAACTTCCTGATAGCATGCAAGGAATTTTCCAAGACATGTGACAATAATAAATCAAGTTAATTCAAGGTGGGATTCAAACCCAGGTCCCTAGAGTTATCCAGAGTCTGGGTCTCTGGATTACTAGTCCAGTGACAATACCACTACACCACTGCTTCCCCTTGCTCTTGTATTGGTGACATGTTCAGAAATCATCACCTGATGGACCCTTCATTTACTATATTCAACACATGAGGAGACATTCACCTCCAACAGCATCAATTGGTTTCTGGAATATCTGGATCTCCACTTCGTTTTCATAAATTTCATCATTAAAACTAAGAAGAAGGTTCAGAGGTAAATCAAGGTGCTCCTTTGCACATCAAAAAGTATTTTTAATACAGGCTTACTTTAACACTGCAATGAAATTACTGTGAAAAGCCCCCAGTCGCCACACTGTTCAGGTACGCTGAGGGGGATTTTAGGATTGCCAATGCAGCTAACCAACATGTCTTTTAGACTGTGGGAGGAAACCGGAGCACCTGGAGGAATCCCACACAGACATGGGGAGAACACGCAGACTCCAGTGACTCAAGCTGGAAATCAAACCCGGTTCCCTGGCTCTGTGAAGCGGCAGTGCTTACCACTGTGCCATCCTGTGATTGTGGATCAATAACTTTGTTCACTGACCAATCCTACTTAGTTTTAGCTCCCAAACATGAAATCATGTCAAAAGACTTGTCTGAAATACAAAACATCTGTGATTTCTGATCTTCTCTGAAAGGTTTGTAATATTGAATCAAAGAAATAAAGATTACCTTGGAAGTGAAGTGTTCTCTTTTTAAGAATTGTGTTTTCAAGGATTACGTCCACACTATAATTTTAAATAAAAGAATCCTCCGAATTTTCTTGACTGCAATCTGGTATCAGTGATATTCTTATTTTATCTTCTACGTTTCTATGTTTAAAGCTCTGAAACAGATGG